>JANBXA010000180.1:1460000-3860000 GCA_030556225.1 Cricetiscus sungorus | reverse complement strand
TTTGTAAAGGAATCACCAAGGTAAGGATGTTGCTTATTTGGCCATGGCCCAGCACTAGTATACTAGTTGCACTCCAAAGAACTGTTTTGCCAGTTCTACCCAAAGAAAGCTCAATTATGAGAGGGCTTAAATTGTTCATGATCTTAAGAGAACTATCATCAAAATATATGGATTAACTGTATTTTCTGAATTAACAGATTGTTTTGTATATAGTATCTTTGCTACTGAGAAGAGTGTAATGTTGAGGGAATATTTTATTTTAACATAAATTCAGTATTTGCTTGAGTGAATTCATGCAAGCACTTGTAGGGACAGAGAGATAGTTAAAATGTACAGATTAAGGTGCAGTATATCAGCTGATACACTGAGTATATCATTCTCATTTTTTTATTAAACCAATATAAGAAATATTACTATATTTTTTCAAGAACTTATTCAACTCTTTATTATTTTTTATTTTACATATCAACACAAGTTCCCTCTCCCTCCCATCCTCCCATCCTCCCATGTCCCCTGACATCCCCTCCCATCCCATACCCCACCCACTCCACAGGGAAGGTGAGGCCTTCCAGTAGGGACCATCAAAATCTGCCAAGTTATTTGGTGTAGGGCCTAGTCCCTCCCTCATGCCTCTAGGATAAGGGAGTATCCTTCCATGGGGTATGTGCTTCTAAAATCCTTTAGGTCCTTTAGTTGAACCAGGGACACATCCTTGTTCTACTGTAAGAGGTCCCTCAGACTGCCCAGGCCTTCTGAGACCCATGTTAAAGCTGTATTCCTCTAGAATAAATTATTCTTCCTGGAGGGAGACGTGCCAGATTCACAGATGTTGGTTACTTAGGAGAATTATAAGACTACTCCCTGAATCATATGAGCAGTAAAAAATAATTGCTAGAGTAGGACTTTAGTGGAGTAGCAGCCTAGTGATCTGTCATTTAAGGAACGTCACCTATGATGTAGAAGAGATGTTTTGGGATATATTTACCAGAGTCTCTTAAGCTGGTCTAAGTAATAATTCACTCCTTTTCCTATTAGTTACTGTAATAGACTATTATCTAAGCTAGCTAGATTTGGTCTTCTCACTACTTAGTATGTATAGGTACTTCAATGAATATTTGGAAAAATAGTACTATAGTTGTAACAGAGCCACTGTCTTTAGCAGGCTTCCAGACCTTAGATCAACTGACTCTATGATGGATGCACCATTCAGGCTATAAAGCTCAACATATAGAGAACACCACCTGCCAAAAATGAAAACAAAAACCTAATCCTTCAAAGTCCACGTATATAAGAAATATCTGGGTGTACTAACATTGCTTATTGGTTTGTGTAGTTCTTATACAGGCTAACTGTTCTTGTTAACTGAAGTATGTAAGTGAACAAAGACTGTGTGTGTATGTGTGTGTGCGTGTGTGGGGGTTTGAAAGCACATCCTATGAAAGGTATGAGGCTAAACTTGGATCCTGTATACCCAGTGTAGTTTCTGACTGGCTAAGACAACTTTCTATTGGCTTAAATCCATGTCCTGGCAGTCTTCTTTGGTGTATGCTCCACAACATAATAACTTAAATAGAAATGCAAAACTGGAATTTTAATTCAATAAAATATTCTCCACCTAGCTATTCTCATGAAATGAAACTTGTAGTAGCTAAATCTAGATTCCAAACTAGCAAATGAAACCAATCAATGTGAGGCCTATGGAGGTAGCTTACTATGTGTGAACCTTGGTTTCTATAATTATAAATTATTTACAAAAGTTTGAAAGTATTTTAATGAATACTTTATATGACATCATGAGACAATTTCAGAATGTTTATATAACTTATTTTTTTTTGTTTGAAGAAAAATTTATCCTTGACATCTTATGATTTTGAGAAGACTATGATGAATTTCATTCTAGTGATTTTCCTCTCTATATTAAGTTATAAAACACAATTTTTATCTAATTACCAGTACAGTAATATTACAGATATATGTCAACCTCTTTAATCTTCCAACAAAATTGTCATTGAGTATTTCCATATGAGACATCCAAAGTTAAACCTGATCAATATAAGTCAATATATTTCATACCTACAATAATCATTAATTCATAAACAGATGAATATGAAGCAAAGATCATGCTACTTTTTAACCTGTCCTTTTCTCTATAATATATGTAGATTGTAAAATTTGGTTCATATTGCACTATTAACAGAAATTTGAAAAACTGAATGGAGAATAAATGGAGGTTGATCACTGGATATTTGAAAACTTGTAAAAGCAGAGGTACAAGAGACATTAATATTAAGATTCATGAAAGCAAGAATAAAGACATGATTGTAACCAGAGTGGTGAAAGTGCCCTGACTTGAACTTAGAAATCTGGATGAGACGGATGACAATTGATATAATGTATATTTAACTATATGGCCATTCTCTTCACTTTTATCAGTAAATATTATTGTCATAACCAAAAATGATCATATCTCTGTTCAGTGATTCAATTGGGTACTGTAAACTTAACCATCTCCTTGTTCTGAAGAAGAGAGCATAATTATTCCATTTTATAATCCAATATATTTAAACTATATTATAAGTAATTGCCTTTATGTTTACAGATTAGTATAGCTCTCACCAAGGTACACCTCCTGACTATCAAGTTTACATAAGCCTTTCCAAAAATCTATAATTGGTCAAAGTGCAAATAATAAATCACTTCTAGGAGTCTATCTAAAAGATACCTTTCCATAAGGCTTATGAAACATTCTAGAAGAGAGAGAGAATATTCTTAGAACAAGAGGACCAGAACACCTGCTACAAGATGCTGACTTGTAGACATGGCAGATGCTATACTAAAGTTATTTAAACAATATGGTTGCATAAACAAGTCCTGCTTAGTCTGCTTAGTGATATATTAATTGACGTGTTTACATGGAAGGAGAAAATTTCATGAAGTCCCACATATAGATGAATATGTGTAAACAATCAATGATTACTGTAAGCATGATTACAAGTGTTCTCCGAGGACATCCCCCATCATAGGTTGTCTAAACCTAAGTTGTCAGTACATATACAACTTATACATTAGAGCAACAAATCATGGAGAGTGTGGGTCTGTAACTATCTATATCGCTATTTTACTGATATCTATCTCTATCTATCCATCTATTCTTATATATTATTGTAAATAGCCCATAGTTTTCTACACCTATGCATAAGAGTATATATATATGAAATAATATTGAAGTAAGAAGAGGCCATAATTAGAGAGTGGGTGACATAGGAGAGAAAGTTGTATAAATGATTTAAAGACAGTACTCATGCACAAAAGTCTTAAATTTTTAAAAATTTTTCAAAATTAATAAAGACCTTTTCAGATAGTTTAATACATCTTTAAGTACATCAGTGTCACTAGATTTCACTTCAGGAATTAATTTTCTCAGTTAAGTTTTTTTGACTAGAGCCTTGGGCACTATTCCCAGAATAATTTAAATAATGTTATGACTAAGTACAAACTTCCTAACACTGAATTTGTAGTCAATACACTGAATTGTTGGAATTAATTGCTTCAAACAGATGTGAAATCTTTTCACATAGGTCTCATGTTTGATTATTTTAATCCAAATGTGACTGATACTCTGTTTAGAAAATATTAAACTTGTAATTATTTTCATATAGTTAAGAATTAAAATGCTTATTTTTATACAGTCTGATGGCCATCTCTAAGAAATATTTTAAACATAAATTTTGTCTAACTGTATGTTTAGTTATATTTATGTAATAGAGTCTTAGAAACATTTGCATATGGGTTATTTTTTTATTCAACATTTTTGAAATTTATTTATTATACAGCAACATTGTAGAGACAAAGTAAAAGTTACTATAAACTTTGGATTTGGGATTAATACATAGCAGAATCCAGTTTATAAATTTGAAAAAAATAAAACCCAAACTGCCATCTTACAAAATGGATAAATTCTTGATATCATATAGAGTATTCACATATGATTTTTGCCTTTTACCTTTTTTAGATTTGCAAAAAATATGTTGTATATTTAAAATAGTTTTAAACAAATTTATCCATTATCATCATTTTGCATCTGAGTGAGAGGCATTTCTTTCAAGTTTTTAAACCGTTTTAAAGTCTTCACCAGAAAGAGATTTTCTGCCACTCAGAATTATATCCCAATCATTTATGGAAATTATAGACCTTTATTTGAAAACAGAAATACACAAACCCATGGAAGACAAAGTTTTAAATTGTTCAGTGTGAAAAAGAAGCTGGCACAACAGAGATATCTGTGGAGTTTCCAGCCCTAAATGCCAAAGATCTATGAGTCAGCACAAGTATCCTCATTGTCAGCAAGTGGAAGACATGCTGGTGATTTGTACAAAGAAATAGTACAAAAGACAAGAGAATTAAAATACACATGAAAACCAAATTTCAGTTTCATCCTTGAACCCTGTGATTGTTATTTGGCACACATTTTTTTGTCAGATAGATTAATGAATGAATATAACATGTATCTTGAACTTGTGCTAAACTTTATGCTTAGTTTTTCCATATGTGGAAGGTCCTCAGAAATGATGCAGTATCTACTGAAAAAAACATATTACTTAGATCAATTCTTTTCTTAAAATATTTGCTAAATCTGATATTAGGAAATATCTGAATTCTGTTTTGAGAATCTCACTTTTATGTGCTGATTCAAAAAACTTTTTTTCTACTACTGGGTTTATTTCTACATTTAAAGTGTCATTTACGAATAATACTGAACAAACTGGATTTTAAAAGATCTAGAAAATTGTTCTTTGGCATTACTAGCAGGTGTCTAAACTGTTTCTAAATGTAGTCATACACATGGATGAAAAAAATAACTAATTTGAGAGGCCAAATACACTTTATTTATAGATTATCCCTCTCAGTTTCTGAATTAAAAACATTAATGAAGGCAGTTGGTAATGGAACTGTCATTTGATAAATCTGCACACACTTGGTGGTAAGGAGATCATAAGAGCAAGTCAAACCAGGTTCTTTCCCAGCCCACCACACAATGTATTCAGAGTGCCCCCATCATCTTTTCATGGCCACAGTAATTCTCTTCGTAAAAAAGTTTCAATTATGTTAGCTCCATCTTATTCAACACCACACACACAACACACACACACACACACACACACACACACACACACACACACACACACACACATATACACACATACACACACATACACACACACACACATACACACACACACACACACACACACACACACACACACACACACCTTGTGCTGCATTCTAAAAGCCTTTCATTGTGAGTTCTCATAGACTTGATGAATATCCCATTAGGATAAGGATCCAGTCAGCTGCAATATTGTTTATAATTTTAATGCTTTTTAGACTGCAATGAAAGGGCAATAATTTTGTTTCATTTAAAAGAGAATAGTGTGAAATAACTGAAGGATATTCAAGACAGAGGCTATCCTATTTTTCTCTTCCATGTGTGCTTTATTACACAAATTAGGTTTTATTAGTCTATTTTACTGAATGGTTTCTTTATAACAACTCATAATGATATAAAATAATCCTTTATCTCCTCCTGTTTTGTTTAATGTACTTATATGCATTTCTTCCCTTTCCATGCTCAGTTGTGCTATGGGAGGTAAGACAGCACGCAGAGACAGTAGGTTTTGAATCTGAAATCATAAACTGAAAGATTTGTCAAGGTCTCCCAAACTCCTCATTCAATAAAAGCTGCAAAGGCTTAGACAACCCAGTCACAAAAAGAGGAATGTACTTACTCATATGGATTTTAGATAGATCGCCAGCCTATAATTCACACCACCAGAGAAACTAGGAAACAAGGAGGAACGAAGAGATTCATACAAGGTCCCTTACAGAAGGAAAGTAACAACATCTCCTGAGCATATTAGGAGTGGGTGGAGGGCAGTGAGTGGAGAGGGAGCTTGGAGAAAGAGAAGGAGAGGAGAGGAAAGCATGTCAGACTAGGGAAATGGAGGAGGAATAGATGAGAAAGAGAGAGAGAGAAAGAGAGAGAGAGAGAGAGAAAGAGAGAGAGAGCTACCAGAAAAGAGGGAGCAATTAAGGGTTTGAAGAGAACACTGACTCTAGGGAAATGTCCAGATATCTACAACGATAACCCCAACTATTAATCAGAGCAACAGTGGAAAGGCTACCTTCCATGCCCTTCCTTGATAATGAGATTGATGACTAATATATATACCATTATATAGCTCTCTTCTAGTAGCTGATGGAAACAGAAACAGACACCCACAGCTAAACACTGAACCAAACTGTAATCCAGATGCAGAGATGGGGGACAAGACCAGACTACAGAAACCCACAGAGCTGACCTGAACAAGTGGGAGTTAATGGATCCCCAGACTGACAGCTGGAATACCAGCATTTGACTGACTCAGATCCAGTGAACAATTACAAGGCCTGGTTAGTGTAAGGGGCTTCTGACAGTGGAACCAGGATATATCCCTGGTGCATGAAATGACTTTGGGAGCATTCCCCATGAGGGGATACTTCCCTAACTTAGAGGCAGGAGGGCGGTCCTAGTCCCTACATCAAATGACTTGACAGATTTTGTTGATCCATCCTGGAAGGAATCACCATCCCCATGGATTGGAGGGTGGGGTGGGATGGGAGGGTGGTCAGAGGGCATGGGGGGAAGGGAGGGATGGAGGGTGAAGAAACTGGAATCGACATGTAAAATAAGAAAAGACAAATTTCTAATTCTTCTAAAATTGTTCATTTTCATGAAACACAAAAAGTATCAAATTTGTGTTCCAATGAAACCTCACTGATAATCTCAATTTGTTGCATAGCAAAAGCAACAATGAGTGAACTTTGTGATGGCTATAAAATACATATTACTTACTAAAAGACACAACTAACTGATATTTAGTACAAAGCCTTTTGAAAACTTAAAACTCTAACTTTTTTGTATTTGATCAAAAAGACTAAAACAAACTTTCCTCACAAAAGTCAAAATGGACTCCACTAAATATTCAGTAAAATAGTCCATATAAAAATTGGATGGTAGGACAAATCTTAGAAGTGATCAATACCTGAATGGTTTTACAAAAGGAATTAGGGATCATGAAATAGCCATAGAATCTGAATATATATTCAGAAATCCTGAGCAGGAGCACACTTACTTCTCTTCTTGTATTCCTCTTAGGAAGGAGAGGTGTGTTTGTGCCTGCTATATATGAGCTTTTCAGACCAAAAGACATTTCCTGAATTTAGCTTCAGCCAGGAAGATCTATAGGTCCCAGGTGCACTGTCCTTTTTACACAAGAGAAAAAGCTCACCAGCTAACAGATCTTATCTTTGCAAGCTCTGAGAACTATATTCTACTCCTCAGAGCCAGAATAAAGTTGGAAAATGAAAACAGACACTCCGAAGCTGCACACCTCCATTTTCATACACACAAACACACCAAACTCCCCTACCACACAGGTAAATTACACACACACACACACACACACACACACACACACACACACACCACACGGGGAGGGGGCAGGGTGGCAGGGAGAGAGTAAAACTGCACTGTTCAAAATGCTGGTAGTTTATTTTCAGTTTAAGGATATCCACAAACTTGTAGTGGGATCTTTAGTGTTATTCACAATTCAAAAAGAGTGTTTTATAAAATTTTTCATGAAATTTCCTAAAGACTTTTTTCAAAACTGTAAGCATAAAGGGGTATGATACAAAATATTTCCAGATGGCTTGCAATTAATAGCATAACTATAATGTTGGTGTGATGTCAAATACCATTAACATTAAAAGGTAAGGTAAGACTTTATGGAGATGTGCAAATAAATTGAGGAAGATAATTGTTTTGGGGAGTGACAAAACTGGGTATTAGCAATCATTTCTCAGTTCTCAGATTAAACTATTCATTAGACATTATAAGGAAAAGACCTCTTACATATTCATGTAAATAAAAATATTAAGTATATTAAGAATTGCTGTGTAAAAAAACCCAACTGTGGTACTAACTAAATAATTGATGAAATTCTTTAAAAAATTTTTAAAAATCAAGTCAAACATTGAGGAAAAGAAATCAAAGACCCACAAAATAAAAGACTCTTGATAGGCCACTGGAGCAATTGGGGTCATGATCAATAGCAAATGGCCTCAGGGTGGCTGGTCTTAATGATTACTGTTATTGGAAAACCACTAAAAATAAAATGAGATATTCTCCATGCATATGTTCACTTGCTGAACTAGATTTATGAAGTTTCTGGAAATATTCATGTACTCATTCATTCTTTAGCATGTGGCTACTAATGCTGTAGTGTTTTAGAGGGCATAAACTAAATAGAAGACTGTCATAGCACTGAAAGAGCACTTATTTACATAATGAAAAATATGGTAATCAGAATAGCAACCTCAAAAACTACTATAACTACCATTTACTAAACACTGCTTTTTGCCAGGCACTGGGCAGTGTGATATAAGACATTAGTCTCAGTTCACATCAGCCATAAGAAGTAAATGCTATTCATTATACTCAGTGAATGATGAGCTCTAAGAATGGAAGCAGATAGTTTTCTTGCCTAATGGTTTCCATATAATCATCAGCAACATTGGGATTTCAAAATAAAAATGGATGACTCCTATTCTAATTATAACTACTCTTTCAAGCTGATTAATCATATATAAATAGTAATATGGTGATGTTAATATATGTTAATATATATACATGATATATAGTGTATTCATATGTATATATATACATATATATGTGTATATATATATATATATATCAACTTGATGACTGATAAAAAAACACGGTATCTTCTCAAGAATTTAAAACACAAAACTGGTTGTGGTGGAGAAAATAAGCTGTCATTTCCTCATAGTCCACTCATTCATCTATCTTTCTCTCTCTCCTTCCCTTTCTCCCTGTTCATGCCTCCTTTTCTTGCTAAAAGTAGTATGATGATTTGTCTTTAATTATATAATACTATTGGATATTAAGCTTAACATTTAGCTTTACATATATGTAAAGTCATGATAAAGTAAGTCTTTTTACAATACTTAGAAACTAAAATCTAAAACGTATATGTATACATATTATATGTAGTACAATAATAAACGTAATGGTTTTAGTAATGTGTATATTCTTTTAAAAGAAAATTGTGCATGTGTGTGTGCAGGCATGTGTTCCCCAGTATTTAACTGTAGGAGGTTTGGATTTGAAGTTTATATAAAGGCCTAATGGTCAGAAACATACCATCACATATTGTGTTCAAGAATCATCAAATGATCAGATAGAAACACAATCAGTCAGACTGCTGGCCATCTGTTTTGGAACATTGTAAGTCATACTATTTATGAATAAATAATTCCTACCTTGATAAATTTATCATTGCTGAATTATTAAGTAAGTTTTTCAGGATAAAAGGAAGAAGCTAAAAGCCAAACCAATAAGTAAAGATAAGATGAAGGTGATTTTAGTCCACATTAGAAAGTCTGCACTTCTTTGTTCTTACCTTACTCATCCTGTAGGTCTACAATAAAAGGTGCTTGAAATGAGCAGTCATCTAATACAATGAGATTTCCCTTTGAGCAGAGAGTGTTCAGAAAACCACACAAATGAGACTGGACATTATCTTATTTAACTGATGTGATTCTACTTTGGAATTTAAGAAAAGAATATTTGGACCACTGATACACACTTCCAAAGAACTAAATTAGTTTAATATTCACTCATCTGTTTATAAAAATAAGACTCAGTATATTAAGTACTTCCCACTTAGCTAAATTATATAATCTTAATTTATAGTCCTATATTTACTTGCAGCAATACTCTAACTCACAAAACACAGCTACAAGCAAATTTTTGCTCACTTCATTATAAATAATAAAAAGCCTAGAATGCTTTCTTGAGAAATTTCATAAATGTTACTATTAATCACAGAAAATTTTATTCATATTAAATTTGCTTAATGAAGTCCTGGGAGAGGGCAATAACTTTAGACCTGATGTTATTTTTGACATTTAAATTCTCTGAAATAACACTGAAGAGCTTATTTGAAATGATTTTTTTAAATGGGCTGATTAAAAAGCACAGACAAGAGACATTTACAGTTCAATACTGCTTTTTAAAGTCTCCTGCCACTCTGAAGAAATCAAGAGAAAAATTAGACTCCTTTCGTGATACAATGATATGTGTTTATTTTATTTTTCTTGTACACCATTAATTTAATGGTAGATGGTTTTAGTAATAAAAATGCTTATATAACAAACAATGTCCTTTATAGCCCCATGTTTGCACACTTAAGATGCAAAGTTAGTAAACTAAAATCAAAAGCCATTTCTCTTTCGAGCTGTCTCTCTATAGCTAGTATTTTGTTAGCAGTATTAACCCGGGTCTGGCTTTCCAAACTGGTGATGATAATCTTTCCTTTTTCTACCATATGCAATCTTCTTTTCAATTTAAATACTCAATGCTACATTCTTAATTTCCAATATTGTTCTCCAAATGTAGTCAAGCACTGAAATACTCCACCCTATGATCCCTGGGTGCCCCTGTTTCTACATTCACTGGATGAAGTTTTGTACACCTAATATATCTAACAATATTGACAGAGATGGAGTGGTCCTGTGGCGGTTCTATGACAGACAGGCTGTGAGAATGTTAGGCTATATGGTAACTTCTACAAAGCACAAGCTTCCCACAAAGCTGAACCAATTGAAGAACTAGCCCTCTCAATTGTGAGATTAAATAACACATAGATGACAGATGAGATTAATTCTGTCACATGGAAGTAGGCAAAATGTTTTTCCCTTGATTCCCGTCCTTAAATATCATCCTTTGGCACTCAATGTGTTAGATTCCTAATGATTAGGGTCTACATGTAAATTCTTTTTTTTCAAACACACATCAAATTTGCTTCTATTTTTCTATTGGCAAGCTTCTGTCTTTCACAGCTATGAATTCTATTCATGTTTGTACAGTATATGTATGACACATCTGTACATGGTCTTCCATGGGAATGGAAGATGTGCACACCTCCTTTTTGTTCAATGTTTAGTTTAGTGAGGATGCTTAGAACAAAATGTTAAAGTGGAAAACTACAGTTGCACTGGACCAGGCTTCTTTGCAAAGAAGGACAATAGCTATCAGGATAATAATTAGGTGTGTTTTTAAGCTTCTTATTTGTTGAATTTAAATTCATAGACACGTGACTACAGACATTTATGTTCTCCACAATTTATGCATTAAAGGAAAAAAATACTTACAGAGACTCATAGATCTTTTACCACAGTGTAGTGATTGTCAAATGGCTTGACTAACATATTTATAACATAAGCACAAATACACAAAAGCAAATGCACACACACACGCGCGCACACACACACACACACACACACACACACACACACACACACACACACACACACACACACGGAGTGGTATAGGGATGTAGGAAAGTAGAGAGTAAGGTATTTAGGGAGGAGAGAGATGAGGGGAGAAAGATATTAGGGAAGAAGAAACTTGAAAGATAGAGGCAGTGGAGACAGAAGTATGAGTTGTGTGGATTGTCTTGGTTATTATTTACCTGTGGGATGTAGTTTCGTAAAGGCATCCTTTGGTCAAATAAAAATGATGGCTGGTTTTCCACTATCTATTTCTTGTTGATAACTGTTCCCATTTAATCTTAACTATGTAATGATTTTGAAGATCAATTACATTTTGGATGACTGAGATCACAGAATGCATAATCATATATTTTCTATGACTTGGACTCTAATTGTACATATTCACAGTGAGAATAACCAGGAAGTAGTCAGCATTTGATAACATACCTAGTCAAAACACAATCAATTATCCTCACCCACAGTTGAATTGCATCTATTGTGCATGTAAAATAAGATGAAAAATTGGTGTACCAAGTGTGTTTATATTAGGGAATAAACAGCAGAGAAATATGTATATCTAGGATAAATCATTGTTTTAGTGTTTTCTCTCTCTGGGCCACTCTGCATTCCCCCCTTCAGTGTCATTTTATTTTATTGCAAAGTGTTCATCCTTTGATAAATGTTTCAGCTGAGGGTTGCAATATATATATTGTTGTGTGATAAATTAGACACCAGGTTCTTATACAAGATAAAATGTCTTTTATCAAACACAAATATTATAGAAACGTGTACCCAGGAGGAAAATGGTATAGAGAGTCCACTTAATTCCCTTTATATTTGACAGAAAAATAGATGTGATCAAGAAATCAAAATTGTGTCTGTGTTTGTGTGAGTGTGTGTGTGTGTGTGTGTGTGTGTGTGTGTGTGTGTGTGTGTGAAGTTACTGATGGCAGGGAGAGATAAGGATTTCTTTGGGTTTATTCAGAACCTGCTAATTTCACACAGCTCAAAATGGTCCATACAATTAATATGACAATGTAAAACATTAATAGTGAATATAAATACTCCTTCCTTTATGTAACTGACTTCAGCCTTTCATCTTTTCTACTTATTTGTGAATTAAGGGGTTACTGATCACTTGAGTATTTATTGACTTACATAGATTAATTATCTTTACCTGTACTCTGGATTTATCCACAGTGTATATAAACTAAATATAAGATCTCTATAAGGTGCATATTTTTTTGTTTTAGAAAAAATAAGTCAAATATAAGCCAGCAATTTTGATATACATGTTGATACAACCACTTGTGAAACAAAGGCAAGCAGATCTGTGAGTTCAAGTCCAGCCAGGAAGTAACAATACAGGGTGATTTTGTTTCAGAAAATTGATAGAATTATTCAGAGAGAAGAACTGTTAAAATTAACTTGATAATTATATCTGGACAATATTAATATCTTTCCTATTGTGTGTGTTTGTGTGTGTGTGTGTGTGTCTGCCTGTCTGTTTGTGTGTGTGTCTGTGTGTGTGTACTCATGCACAAAATACATGTTATAATTTCAACTTTCTTGTTAAGGAAACTTAAACTTCACAGCTAAATATATTTCATCTTTCCCATCTTCAGGATATCCTTCCTGAGACTTTTTCTAGACCTGTTGCTCTGTTGTTGCTTGCCCTTTTGTATTCTTCTCACTAGGTTTGTTGTTCTACAGAGGCTTTAATTAATTGAGGAAGATAACATTGCTTCATTATGCAAAGTCATCTACAAAATACTTCCTGCATTTTATTTAACTCCCTTCTTTTTCCTAGTTTTCTTCACTGCAAAGAATCACTTTGAAGAAATTTCAGATCATGCACATTTTAGCTAAGTTTTTAAAAGATATAACATAGTTTTTAACATTCTTTCTCCAGATTTTTCTTTCTAATGATCTCTATCACACCTTGGGCACCTCGATGTATTTCTTAACCATGGTACTGTTTGACTAAAACTGACGACTGGAATTTGATTCAAGACATTGGATAGTAGACATGGAGGTAATACTTACTAACTCAAGGAAAGAACCTAGGGACAAGCTGCCACAGCTACTGGGATGTGGCTGAGCCACTGTTGGATGTTCACATCGTCATCAAAAACTCAGCTGCAGAGAACAACACTCCTTCAATTCCCTTTATCTCTCTTCCCTTTTCCTATCTTTTCTTCCATTCTCCTTTTTCACATCCCCTTCTCTTTCTCCTTTCCCTTTCTCACCTATCCCTTCTCTCTCAAGTTTCTTCCTCCCTTCTGTTCCTTCCTTCCTTCCTTTCTCTTCCTTACCTGTCACTTCCTTCCATATTCTACCCCCACACACTACTCAGCTACCCTTCCCTCCTTCCCCTTCTTTTTCTTCCCTTTTTTGCATTCCCAAACCTTTCCTTCCCTGCTTCTTTCCTACAGTCTTTCTCTTCACTTTCATTACCTCCTTTCCTCTCCTTTTGACCAATCTATAGACAATGAGAGAATATCTTTTCATAAAATATAAGTACTATTTAGGCAGCATGGCAATTTATGCTGTAGAACTCCCCTTACAATTAACCAAGGTTTTACTGCTTATCTTAATATTTTCTTCACTCAACTCCATTGTCATTGAGTCTACTAGAGTTCTGTAAATGCTATTAACCTGAGTTTATTTTTTAAAGGTTCAAACTTGTCAAGGTCAAAGACAGTTTAATGTATGTTCTACATGTGAGGTTTTTTGTCTTTTCCAATATTATTTTTGACAATTTTCCCCCTCTAATAGATTATTTCAGGACAAAATATAATACATAATACATATAACATTTTTTACTTAATGCATTGAATTTCAATAATCTCATAATCCTTTATCATTTATGATGCCTGAGGTTTGAAAAAGGAAGGGAATTATCTTTCAAGATAATTCTGAAATTTCCTTTTGTAACTCATCAAGATTAGATATAGCTTATATATCACTAGTCAGTGGGTAGTCTCATGAACATTTCCTTGAGAAACATAGCCTATTGTTTAGATTCCATCTTACTTCAATCAGAAAAAAATACTGTGGAGAACTTGGCAGATGTTTTAGAACAACTTGGTTCCTTGTTTTAATTCTTATATTAGAAAAACCTGTGAAACCCTCACAAGGTGAGATCACAAAGTCAATGCCTTATAGGAATATGGATTTCATGTTCCTATTCATTCTTTTAGATCAAACTTATGTTAAAAGTGAGTAGATAACTATTAGAAGATAATAATATATAATGTAATATGGAAGTGGATATATTTCAATCTATTCCACCAGTTTAACTGCATGCTATTAATCACAAGACAAGTTAATATGGATTTGTAGAATTTTAGAAGTTCTTTAGTGCAAATTTTGTAGAATATTTTTAACTAAAATATATTTAATTAATACATCATGAGTAAGCTATCTACGTGACCCTTAGCTAAAAGTTAAGGGACTTTTAAAGCTCATTCTGTGCTTCATAGCATGTTGTAGGTCATCCTAGACATTAAATGAGACTAATTTCAATTAACTAATTAATTAAATACAAATTAAATAAAATTGTGGAGTACAAAGATGCTGAACTTACCATAAGAAAATAATGGACGTAAAGCTTATGAATCAGTTACAAGTAAATCAAGCTTTTTATCAAAATTTTATACATATTCGTGTATAATTTAAAAGAATCAAACTCCCATCATGTGTGTTTCCTTTCATTCTAATTATTTACCTGCTAAATTTTATTTGCTCTAAATAAAATTTTAGTTTTTTTCAGAGAGTAACCAATAGTTTATCAATAAGGCTTGGTATTTAGGGAATGATAATCACAATGTAGAATTATTAAAGTCTCAGTTTAAGTACCATAAGGTAACTTAAATACATGCTGGAACTTGGAGATGTCATTGTATCTTATTATTCAAAGCTCTTTGCTGCTTTGGACCATTGGTAGAAATCTGTGCTACTGGGTTAATATATGCTTGAATCTTCTCACTCATGCTATAAACATAGATCTCAAGACCTCAAAAGTCTTCAGCATCACATCTGCCTCTGGCTTCTGCCATGGCGTGTCCTTTACCTGAAAATGTCATGAGCACACCTCAAACTCCTTCCCCACCTCTCTCTTCAGTATTCAGCTACTATTCAGGGAAGTCTTTCTTTTCTAATCACCATAAAAACCTGGATCTTCGATAATCTCCTCATTTCCTTGGTAGAAAAGTTATAGCAAATTAAAATAACCAAAGAAGCTATCAAATAAGGGGTGTTTCTTAAGTGTTTAGGAGCTGGTCAGTGCTGATTGGCTTACATATAGCCACCACTGTGATTCTCTTTCATCCTCCTCTCCCTTTGTGCCTACATGGTACTCTTATGACATACAGATTACCTCTTGTTATAATAACACCAATAAATTACAGGACTCATACTCCTTAGCTGATATATCAATCTTAAAAAGTAATCATATTTTAGACTATAAGAACTAAGAGCTTCAAAAAAGAGTAAAAATGAATTCATTCAACCAAGAAAAATCTCCTCATGCTTTATAATTTTTGTCATGACTCAATTTTAAAGGTTTTTTAAATTATTATTTTCTTTAGATATATTTCCCATTCCAATGTCATATATACAAAGGTATGTTTTGTGTGTGTGTGCGTGTGTGTGTGTGCGCATGTGCGCGCATGCCTGTGTGTATCTTTGTCTCCTCTCCTCTGAATATCACAGTCTATAGTTTCAGTCTCTGCATGTATCACAAGGCAGTGAGTGAGCATTTATAATCCATCAAAGTGGCCAGTATATTTCATTAAGGGTGATTTATGCCATTGGAAAACACAAATTAGTATTGCTCTTAATTTGAGATTACTTATCTCTTAACAAGAAAACGAATCCAAAAAACTTTTTCTAAAGGACCAGCTGAATTGGCTTACTATATACTTTGTAGAAAGAATGATTTCCTATCTACATAAGCTTAGTACTTAAATTTCTTAAGGAAACTTAGGCACTATACTTACCATCCTTGTACTAACAGGTAGAATATGAGAACATTACCCCATTAATGTCTTTTAGTCATAGTTCTCAAGTAATGTTTGGGGATTGTCTTAGTTTTCTATTGACACAAAACACCATAACCTAAGCAACTTATGAAATAAAGCATTTCATTTGTGGGGCTACAGTTTCTGAGATGGTAGAGACTACAATCATCATGATGACACAACATGGCAACATTTAGGCAGGCCTAGTGCTGCAGTGGTATCTGAAAGCTGACAGGTTGAGAGCATCAGAGGAGATGGAGTAGTGTTAGGGAGAAGAGCAGTAGGAGTAGAGATTGGGGGTAGGCATAGGCAAGAGTAGGAGTAGGGTTAGGGCCAGGGTGCAAGCACTAACTGAGAATGGCATGAACTTATGAAATCTCAAAACCTGCCCTTAGTGATACACTTCTTCCAATGAGGTCTTATGTTCTAATCCCTCCAAACAGTCCTATTCACTGGAGACCAAATATTCAAACACATGAGCCAACATGGGGTATTGTCATTCAAACCACCACAAAGTGGAATCTTAGGCCTTACGGTGAGAGAGAGTCATCGCCAGGTTCATACTACATACTGGAATTACCTTGATGAAAGGCATCAATCAGTCAAAGTACTGGCATTGAGTTACTATCTGAGCAAAAGACTTTTGTTTGGGTCTTATTCCTCAAAAAAATTGGTGATTCACTTGCACACATGTGTACTTTAAGTTTTCATGGGAAATCTTAGTGATGCAAATTAAGACATCCTCGTTTCATGTCAAATTTATGTAATTCTATAGGGCATGTTATTGGGAGTTGTTTTCCATATCTTTGAATAATTGAATCTGAAAAGACTCATCTTAAATGCTTGGTGTGGTAACTAAGTACTTATATAATATGCTTGATTTTAGTGAGAGACCACATCTCCTTCCCTCCTTTTGTTTTCAGGGAAAAAAAAATAAAAAGAAAAAAAAAAAAAGGTTAGGTCTTTTTTGTCATAGAATCTCTGCATGGCATGCTGTGCTACCACAGGACTAAAGCAATGAGGACAAACAGTGTTGGATTGCAATCATGGCAGTCATCACCTAATAGAAACCATTTCTTCCTGTAAATTAATTATCTCATGTTTTTCTTACAGTGACTGAATGTGGACTCACACACCTGTTAATGGCTAATAGTATAGTAGCTTCATAGGATAGGGGTCTTTCCCTCTTTACAGGTGTTTCTCAAAGCCAAATACATTACCTAATTTACATTTTCTGAATAAATGAAATATTTTATCTCTCTATGTTTAAATCATGCTTTGGGATTGAAGGTAGACATCTTTGCTTAAGATAACACCAAATAATATAAATGTAATTTAATAAATTGTCATTGATTTGTACTTTCAGAAAAGTATATAATTATGTATTTTGATATGTGTACTAAGATTAAATACATATTGATACAGTGATACTAAAAAATAAAGCCTAAATGTCTAGTTAAAATAATCTATCACTTGTCTTTGTAATTTTGGGTCCTTTTTAAAAATACAGGAATTATCAATTTTTGAATGAGGTGTCATATTTTACTTTTCATGGAAATCATTTACACAAAAATATGAAAGAGTACCAATTACTGCACAAAAATGAAATAATAATGTTCTTACTTCTCAATAGGTACAAAATATGTAAATTCTAAGTGAAACATATTACTCAGACAATGGTGATCAATAAGTACTTTCTCCACTGAGGAAAATATACTTGTTAGGTTCTGTCATGCTGGAGGTTATCAAAGCCAAGAAATATATCACTAATATTTGCTGTGAAATTGTGTTTCTATAGTTGTAATATGGAGCCTCATTTAAATTTTTCTCAGATAAGTAAGTTAGACTATCGATAGCAGGTTAGATAAAACTAAATTTCTCAGAAATAAAATTTATTCATTTGTTGTTAGTGAATTGAAATCAGAAGGCAGGAATAAGTATTTCCTTCCACACATTTTGATTCTCCTCATCATCATATAATTTACTGGCACTGTGGACAGAAGCTTAATACTTATCCTGATTCTGCTTTAAAAGAAATATTCCCTAGTGAGTTGCCCATGAGGATAATTAAGAAAAGGTGAGATCATAGCAAAATAAATTAGAGAAATAATACATTGGAATAAACAAAATTTAAATATCGAGACACAGTTCTCCTGTCTTGATCTCCATACTATTTAAGCATGCCTGTAAGCATCTCAGATGAATACTCATTGGGATAACACACATTAAGAATAAAAAGATTAATTCAGAATCAAACTTATTGTGTCAATGTCATTTTCTGGAATTGGGGGAAGGCATTGTCTTACATCTAGTGTGAATCTCTATGACATGGAGACATGTTTTAAAATCCTTGCTCAACCATAGCACCCTTTGTTCGCCAACATTGCCTATTCAAACTCAATCAATCATTAAGTTCAAATATAATATTTAGATATGAAAAGATAAAATCTCAGAGTGGCAGTTTTTCATTTCAGGTTACATTTGTGATTTTTCCTTCTCCCTTTATGATCAACCATTATAGTTGGAATTTCAGTTTATAGGAAAATAAGAGTTCTTTGACGACTGGTACAATGACACAATTTCTCTTCAATTTCCTTGACTTCCCACCCCTCTTTGTCACTTTTCACAGATAACAGTCTAATTTTAATCTTTGCCTATTGACATCTGTAATCAAAAAAAAATTCTTATGTGCATTGCTAGTTTTCCTTTGAGTATTTTCTTTCCTCTCTCCCTCCCTCCATCCCTCCTTCCCACCTTTTTTTCCTGTTTTGTATCTTGTCCAGCTTTATTTAGTTATTAGGCTATAATATCTTCTACCACATAAAGAACAGTGTATGCTCCAGGTTAAAGACAAATAGATAATCCCTAAGAATGAAACCTGAAACTCTGAACTCTGGTGTCTGTGTGTGTGTGTGTGTGTGTGTGTGTGTGTGTGTGTGTGTGTGTATCTATGAATTTTAACTCCAATTTATATTGCTCATGTGCAATTTAAGAGAGATATTCCTCTATGTCTATTCATAAATAATTATTGGAGTATGTTAGTTAATAAGTGTAACATTAGAAAGCTGGTTATTTCTATTTATCATCAGTTCTGAAAATATATGTATTAAAACACCTAAAATATGTATTTAATCATTTCCATTAACTAATTTCATTGCTCTTCTAATTCAAATGCAAAACTGTATGATTTATACAATTTCTATTTAAATTCACAGATGGTTAATGAAACTGTTGAATACTACTCTCTGCTAAATATTAATTGCCATAACTGGGTGACACACGTAGGACCATTTTTTTTTTTGGACTGTGAATACTTTTATGAATTACTTGACTATGAATTTTTTTAATGTATTCTAGAGCTTTATATACAGATTCCAAAATGTATACAGGTACTCTTTCATTTTATTTCTAAACCTTAATTTTCACATAATTTATGCATGTATTCTTTGATTTTATTCATCTCTCAAAAACTACATATAAATATTTATACAATCATAAACTTTATGTCTGTTTTTCTTATTATAGCTAACTTAAAAATAAAATTAGAGTGAAGAGAATACAGTACTTCTATGTAGGACTTTTCTATATTTTGTTCTTTTTGTTTATATTTCCACTTGTGTGACTAAATAAAATTATATTAAGCAAATATAACCAAAATCCTGTTAATCTGTGCCATGGTATACAGACATACAAGATTAAATAAATAAAAGTTATTTATTTCACATATGGCATCATACTGAGTATTTTTCTAAATATTTAAAGAGAAGTTCACATTTGAAAATCAGTTCATATGAAAATAGCAGGACTTTTAAGCTGAAATTAATAAAAAAATACTTGGTAAAAATTTGGATTCAGGAAAGTATATATTAATTTTCTATGAACAAAGTCAAATAACAACAACAATAAAAATCATCTGGTGGGTAGTTATCACCAAGAGTTTTAAGTCATCTATTCAGGAAATCACTGAATGATTTAGTAAAATAGACATTTGTCTTCTTCTAGTTTTGTTTGTGTTTTTTTGAACAGAATCTCTATTTAGCCCTGGCTATCTAGAAGCTCACCAGCCTGGCAACAATTGATAGAAGTATGCATGCATGCATGTCTCCAGAGTGCTGGTTTTAATGGTGCACCACTAAACATGGTCTGTGTTCATATTTTTAAATAGTCAAAAATAAATGAATAAATAAAAGATGATGCTTAGTCCAATAGAAAATTTTTGTCTAAGCCAGCAATTAATATAGATTACTTAGTCTCCCTGTAAAGCTTTATGGATTATCAATTTAAACTTCCTGGTATAAGATGTTATGATTGTTGGATTGTTTTTATGTTTATTCAAATTCCAGAAATAAAACTTATTTAAGAATTGTCAAAATATGTTTATTACAAAGTTGAAAGTAAATATGTAAGTACACAAGATTAGAATTTGAAACATCCAGGTTTAAATACATACTGCCCAATCTTCTTTTGTCAAGCTGAAAATCAATACATAATATGCTTTATTAATTTAAATAATAAGCATTTTGTAATATAAAAACTTTTTTCTTATAGTTACAAACTGTTACATATTGCATCAAACAATGGATTATTGAGCCAGTTCTATATTATTTCAGGCTTAAAATGTTTAAAATGTTCTGTTTCCAAGACAATAAATATAAATCTTGATAGTAAATTTTATGTGAATGCTTTTACTCTAAAAATATAATGTACATTTTTATGTTTTCTCATATATATTAAATAGCAAACTCTTATTCTGTCCCTATTAAAAACAAAATATATTAATGATAGGCAAAATCTGTCACTCCTCATTTGCAAATTTTCCATATGGCAATAACATCTTATATGCTCTATTATTAAATTATTACACATGTTAATAAGATATTTAGAATTAATAATATTTCAAACATATATCTTATATACTTAGGAGAGTGTGTCTGTAAACTCAAACTTTTAAATTATTTAAGTGAATAACAAGATGTACTGATAACTTTATGCAACTATAGAAAACAAAATGTAAATTTAAAACATTAAAAAAATTAAAATCACATTTAATAGTTCATTGTTAAATTTAAGTATCCATATATTTAATGTACATTCATCACATTAATGGATGTGTTACATGGTTTTTTATGGACACATTTTTCTAACTACTTCATTTTCCTTATAAAATTGCATCAGGATTGTCATGAATTTAAACTTGAAGGGACTTGAAGGGAGACACCTTTTATAGATAAGTGGTATTTTATGTTAAAGAAGACAAGCATTATATTTCAATTGGAGGTTGAATATTTTTATTATGAAAACTTACAGTGAATGCATTATTATTTGGAAAACTATTTTACACACACACACACACACACACACACACACACACACACACACACATATAACATACCTTAACCCTACTTTGTATGTGTGTTAATTGTGATGCATTTTTGTGCCCTAATCTTTCCATGGAATAGTTTTTGTACAATTTAAAAATAGAATTTCAGCAATAAAGTCTTACCATCAAATTCCAGTGTGTACCAAAAAGCAATAACAACTTGGTTGATGGGCCTAATTGCTAAAGACTCCATACACCTTAGTGGTTGGACTCAAAGGAGTCAAACTGATAGCGACAGGAAACTTTCTCCCAGCTAATTTGCTTTCATAGTGACATGAGGTGCTTTTCTGGTTGCTCAGGAAGAAAAGGTATTAATACCTTTTACTTACTCAGCTATGAATCTTGAGTGCTGAAGTAACAAACTTCCTGACAAGAAATGCCATGAATGGACTTGTAGCATGAGTGTTATTGGGGTAACCAACAACTTTCTAGTTAGATTTAAATGCTGTTACACAGTAGGAAAGCATACCTAGCACAGTAGATGTGGTTAAGAACCCATAGCTGAGAAATGCCTATGTCCTTGAGTTGAACCTACTGCTTTTCTTTTGCTACATAAATAAAGATGGAATCAAACTGCTTTATAAACATGTGTCCTAATCCCCATAGGTTAGTTCATCTGACTCCTCATCAGAGAACTATCTTTATGCAGTGACTGGAGGTTAATACTGATACCTACAACTGGTAAAAAGACAGAAACAGGTGTCTGTGGAATTCTCAGCCATGAATGGAATATACATATATATATAAAATGTGTGTGTGTGTGTCTATTTGGAACATAAACATATATATGTTTCATTTATGGAATATTTATATTATGAATATATATGTGTGGAATAAATATATACATATATTTATACATATGTGTATACACTACATATATATATATATATATTATACATATTACATATAACAATTATATATATAGTAAATATATTGTTACCTTTATTTGCTAATTCTAAGAGTAGTTTGAGGAAGACTGCCTGAAAACTGTAATAACTACAGTTCAGGGAGAGCTGGCATTAAACGGTGTTTTCTGGAAATGAAAAAAAAAAAGTTTCTCTCCTGCACTCAAACTCAAAGCAGCTGTGGTTGTCAGTAAAAGACCTATATAGGATCAAACCAGACAACATTCCAGAATGGACGTAATGGATCCAGACAATGGCCCAGAATGGACGTAATGGATATAGAAGTGGCACACAGTCCAAAGCAATGAAGTATCTGTTGACATGTCTGAGGAGCCATCACATTCCTGTCCACTGTGAAATTACACTTTAAGAGGGGGGGGGATGGGAGAGGAGGGTGGTCCAGGAGCCTGGAAGAGTGGGAGAGAAGGAGGGAGGGAGGGGGAGGGAACTGAGATCGATATGTAAAATAAAAATAATAGTAATAATAATAAAGAAGAAAAAAAAAACAATTGGCAACACTGCTTTTAGTGATTAAATTAAAACCCAAACAGAATGACATGAAGTTGTCAGGGGCATTTGAGTAGATGGAGGTGTAAGTGGAGATGGGAAGAGAGTGCAAGTGATTGTAACACATCAATATGTTGTATGCATGCATGAAATTCTCAAAGAATTAATAAAATATCCTTTCAAAATCATGTAGACAAGAACAAAAGGAAAGTATTACATAGATGCCTTCACTCTTAATGTGTGTGCTATACTGTCTAGTACTTCCACAATTATGTGTTGATATTGTTCTCTTAATTGGCAACATTACATTCTTTATAGAAGACATTACAGTATTTTAAGATTTTGTATTGATAATACAATCACTAAAGAGAACCATACTGATTTCACACAGAAAGGTCGCCATCACAGCACCAAATCAACTACTATAATTATAAAGCCTCTGGCTTCCTTGTTCAGAATGAAACACACAAAGTTGAGAGAGAGAGAGAGAGAGAGAGAGAGAGAGAGAGAGAGAGAGAGAGAGAGAGAGAGAGACAGAGACACAGAGAGACAGAGACACAGAGAGACAGAGAGAAACAGCAAGAGAGAGAGCAAGAGAGACAGAGACAGAGAAAAGCAGACAGTAGGAAACATTTTAGAAGTTTGTCTCCACTGAAGAGATTCCCAAACCTGTTTGTCTAACATTTCAGTTCTCAGTTTGAAAGAATTGTCATGGAATCTACTTATAATGAAGTTGCTACTTTTTAAACAAAATGGCCATAAGTGACATATTATGTGTTCCCTTTTCATAATTATAATTATAATTAAATTATAATACAATAATGTTGTTACATTTATTTTTAGTAGAAATACATATACAATATATTTTAGATGCATTTGAATATTCCAATGTAATGTTCAGGACTATGAGTTACAAATCAAAAATTTATATTTTAAATCAATTTAAGGCATAGTATATTCTTGGTAAATACAGGAGAAATGCATCTAAAGAGACCATTTCTCATCAAATTGAACCTAGTTATATTATTTAATGTCTTTTTTATGTATGTAACTTCTTTAAATACTAATTTTAAACATAAGTTTTCAAGTGCAAAGATCAGTTTGTTAAAGTTTGTGCCTTCAACATTTGTCATACTTATCCTATCAAAACCTGGAAACTTCAAATATAAATGCTAAATAAATTTCAACACACCAATACAAGTTCATTGGTCTTCTACCAATTTTCCCTTGTGTGTAATTTTATTCTTAAGAGACATAATTAGATTCAATAAGTGGTAGCATTCCATTTCAACAAATGAGTATGGCTTGGCTGCATAAACATCCAGTTAATAATGAAATATAAAGTGACTTACATAATTTCTTATATTGTAACATCTAGTTAATTGCAATCCTGGAAAAGTCTTTAATCTGTAGTCATTTAGAAATGACTTATCTTGAATGGTTATGTATTAAGGATACTGATTCAATCAACTAGGAATCATATATATTTCCCATATCTTCTACTTTATACTTGATGAGGATATTTTTAAAAGATATATAGTGAAACATTAAGGTGCTTTAAAAAATCTTCATTTTATTAATGCCATAGGGAGATAATTTAAAAAGCTTTCACTCACTGACTTAAATATATAGTATTTAAATATATGTAAGTATATAGTAAGAAACAACATCAGGTCTTTGATGGCAAGATATCTTTTTACATTTTACAATTCTGATTTACACACATACATACATACATACACACAAACACTCACACTGTAAATACTATGGAGGAAAACTTGTTCTTTGTGTGTCAAAATATGTATTCGTAAAGATTAATTATAATTTTAATTATTAGTATCTACATAAGGATTGGGGCATGTGAGTACTGAATATATATATATGTATATATGTAAATATGTATATGTGTATATGTATATATGTATATATAAAAAAATTAAATTGAAATAAAATTGTACATGTATAGTAAATACTTTATTTTTCTTTAGCAATAGAAATTCCCTTTGAGTCTAAGGAACCTACTAGAATAGCCTTGCCCAAGAAACAAATTTTTGCTAAAATTATTGACAAATTATTTTATACATACTAAAATACTCCTTATAAATCCAAAAGGGAAAAGCTGATGTCTATGTTTCACATTACTTCCATAAAAGTTATGATAAATTCATTAAATTTTGAAGAAATAAATCTAAGAAGATGTATTTTAGAATAATTTGGTTATTCATAAACATATTTAAATAAAATGTATTAATTTAATAAAACTTATAGTTTAAAAATGCAAGAAATTTTGGATTATGAAATCCCTGCCACAGTTAAAGGCAGCAGCAGAAAAATGCAATCTAATTACACCTGTTTTACAATGATTTCACATCCTTAAGACAGATACATGATCATATTACTAATATTTTTCATTCAAAAATCAGAATTTTAATGAAAATGGATAAAGAAGGTAGCTGTTTTTCATAATTACCTTTGAGCATAAAAGTTATTTCCATCTTGTTCAGTGTGAAAGGTGAGAAAATAACTCCATGGCTAATGAAAGGAGAGACAGCTTGAACCTGGCAAACGGTCACAGTAGCAAGAATTGTTGTGTCACTTTTTTGACAAAAAAAAAAAAAAGAAAAAACAAACTTTACCAGTGACAATTTCACAGATAAAATAGATGTTTTTATTAAATATATTGGGTGACTGACATTTATTTCCTTTATACCCTTACCTGATATGAATCTTTAATTTTTAACATTTTTGTAAAAATATTTACCACAAAATGTTCATAGATTTAGTTTCTGTTCAATATTTAAGGTTTATGATAACCCTTTGAATGACAGTTCCATCAACATCCCTTTACACAGAGGAGGCAAAGTACAATATGGAACTTAAACTACTAATCATACTGCACCAAACCTTTCTGATTCTGCCAATGTATACGGGTGTCTATATATGTATTTATTTATAGTCGAACAATGATAATATCTGTATATTTTTGCAAATGATTTCTAGCGTAGTTATTAATGTCAGGTGTTGTGTAGCAATTCATAACAGTTTGAAACATCTGCGTCTGGAGAGAAGAGGGAGGCTCAGGAAATGCAGAAGTGAACTAAATTCAGAAAGTTCAGAAAGTTGAAATGTTCCTGAGTCACAAGGTGACAGTAAAATCTTGCTGGACAGAGGAGATTCTACCCTGTAAAGCACTGAACTGTCTTGCAGAGAGCCCTAGGTATCCTGTTTTAGTGGGTCATCCCCTCTGGATGGGTTGGACTTTTCAGTGGTGAGACATGACTGGAGTCACTAATGGTAATGTAAGTATGCCCAACAGATTCATATGTGTGTCAAGTTTGAGTTTGATGGTATCCTTAAATTTGTAGAGAGCTGCGAAGTGCCACGCCTTAAAGTGGAGCTGGCTCCCGCCTTACACCTTTCCGCTGGTAAAGACTCTCTGGGTAAACAAGCCCTTAATTGGTTAAGTCTGTTCAGCCTGTCTGCTTCTATATTAGAGTAGCCTATCTGCAGGGTCAAAGTGGCTCACTGGGGTTAGTTAGCTCAAGGGTATTTAAGTCTGTGCAGGGGTCCCCTGGCTCTCTCTCTGTCCTCTCTCTCTCTCTCTCTCTCTCTCTCTCTCTCTCTCTCTCTCTCTCTCTCTCTGTCTCTGTCTCTCTGTCTCTGTCTCTCTGTCTCTGTCTCTGTCTCTCTCTCTCTCTCTCTCTCTCTCTCTCTCTCTCTCTCTCTCTCTCTCTCTCTCTCTCTCTCTCTCTCTCTATTTTTCCCCCTGCGGGCCAGAAGCTACATGTTTAAAGGACCCTGATTAAAACTGCATGAAGAAGATCTACCCAGAGTCGCATCTTCCTATCTTCATTGCTGGCGAGGGCAGGCGCGTACAAAATTAATTTGTTCTTAGTTCTCTATCTGCAGTGAATAGATTTTTGTTCAATTCTCTGTTCAAAGAAACAACCATAATCCAAGGAAAGTATAAATTATTGTATCTGCTTTGAAGGTTAATGGAAATGATTAACAGAGTTCAGCAATTCAAAAGTTGTGATGTTTTCAAAAACACAGTGTTTTGTTGCTTTGATCAGAAGTGATGCCCCGGGATATATTTATTATTATTCTTATTTATGCTTTGAAAGTCCAAATGTATTTTTCTCTTAGAATGTACAATAGTGGTAGATTAAGTTTTGTTACTGATGACTAAAATGTTTAAATTATTAAGTGTTTATAAAAAGAAATTAATGTGCTCAAATACTGGAACTACAAGGGGTTAATATGATCTTAAAAATAAATGAAAATATACACATTATATAATGATAGTTTTGGGAAAATTAGCATAGCAATTATGAATTATGAAATCAACAAGGTTCACTTTGGAATTCATGGATAGTAAAGAATTCAGCCAAGGATGCACTGATTAGATAAATGAATTCTATTGGTTTTAACTACCCCAAAATTAAAAACAGAATATGGATGAGGTTGAGTAGATGGTTAAAATCACTATAATGATTACTCTTTGGGAACTCAGATGAGCAGAAGGCAAGCCACACTGGATATGTAATGGCCCATTTAAAGTCTAGAGACATTCTGCCAAAGGGACGCATGAGCATTGATTTGGTGAGTGGCAAGTGCACAAATATTTGGAGTTGAATCCTCTGAGCATTACAACAGAATGAAACCATCCGCTTCCTCAACTACCAGAGCCTTCTGGTGCTACAAGAAGCACAAATAGCTAAAATATTTGACCCCCTTAAATTTCTGAAATTGAAGCAAACATTTAGAATTATTTAAACACCTGTAACTACTATCATTAACTTGATAAGATCAACAGGATTTGAGAAGCATGAGACTTATTTAATCAACAACAACTCTGATACTTGAGAACTTCAAAGCCTTTCCTCTGGAGCACCATGGGCACATGCATAAGAATACGCTTCTTAAGGGTGCATGGGATGATTACATTCATCACTAATAAGTCTAGACAGGGAGACGTTATTTAAAAAATTTCCAAACTTCTTTAAAACATAGAAAAATATTATGTAAGACATATTTTCAATGTATAAACTCAAGAAACCTATTGAATACAAGAATATGCTCAGAGATATACCATATTTGAATCACACTATACATTCAATTGTTATATGATTTCCATTAGCTTTTCAAAAAGTTGAGAGTTGTGGAAGATTCTCTCTGAGATCCTCTTTCACATATTGTAAAAGAAATATTTCCCACAAGTCTATAGCATTTCCACAGTTCTCCTATTTGTACTATTAACACTATCGGTTATGGTTTAGATTTTCCTCACTTATTTAAGTTGAGTCACAACAAGAAGTTAGATATTTAGCCTTCAATTATAAATTATTTTAAGATACACATCATAGTGAAGTATTTTTGAAACTTTGAAGTAATTATTCTGTGTATTATCTATAGATTAATTGCTTGTGGTTGGTTTATGGCATATAACATAAAACATATTGTACAAATGAGGATGGTTTTAGAAGAAATTTAGATATCAAAGACATAAAATTGCTTGTGCATATGTCTATGTATGTGTGTTTGTGTGTCCATGTGAGAGAGAGAGACAGAGACAGAAAGAGACGAAGAGAAAGAGATATATTATTGTTTTTAAGGATGTGTACATGGAAATCAAATATAGATAATATGGTAAACATTAGATTTTATCAGAACCATTTAACATTTTATGATGGCAATATTCTAAGTAGATCATAACGAAATATAAAACAAATAGTTCAGAAGTTGAACCTACATTCTGTCTGCATCATAGCCTGATTTTATTCAACCTGGATAAATAAGTAAACTGTATTCAGAAATACATGATAGATATATAGAAATAAGAATTACAATAAAATTATGTTTTTTAGTCTTTGCTTGTTTGTATAAAACAATATCTCTCCAATCTTCCTTATCAAATAAGATAATGACAGGATGTTTTGGTTTGAGAAAACATTTGACTCAAAAATATTTGATCTAGAAATCTAGTAAGAGTTTGAGCCACATCCACATATTTTTGCTGAGTCTGTAGAATAATCGATATATTGCAATAAGATTTCCTATTTCATGGATCATTACATTTTTTTTTTCAAGTTATTAAGATGTCCTACTTAGATCAGGAACAAGGGCATTATAAAATTGCCTTACTACCTGTGAGATGCCTAAGGGTGTATCCTGTTGGGTTTTGGTCATATATAGTGATTGTGACTGAAGGAAAAAAAGAGTCTCTCTAATTACTCTGAACGACAGAAACATTTTTCATGATATGTAAAATTTTATCTCTGTAAAGCATCGGATCATTTTTTGTTATAAGCCCTTAGCCAGCTGAAAGAAGTCTGCCTCTTTATATCTTACTATCACAAGTATTTATAAATAATATTCATGTTAGCCCATTTGTGAGTATCTCTCTTAGCCACATATACTACCATATATATTATGTATCCTTAATTTTCTTTATCAGATTATAGGCCTTTTTTTTCTCTCATCAGTCATGACTCAATTTGTATTTTGTGAGAGAAGAGACAGGGGAAAAAAAGAAGAAAGAAAAACCAACAAATGTATTTTTGAAATAATATATATATATTTCAAAAAAATATATATATATGTATTTCAGTTATTTGCTTTTCAAGGAATGGTAAATATTTTATATTAATTGACTTTTCAGTTGTATAACAATCATCAAATATCCTAGGTATTGTAAAACCACCTGCTATTCAATATTTTATTGGGCCAGTAGCATTAACAAGTACAATATTAACAGCATTGTCTTTTAAGTTCCACATTTCATTTACATTAATAACTTATTTAGGTATATAAATATAAAATTTATATTCATATAGAATTTACATCTAATTTTTCTGATTATAATTATTATTTTTATTGCATGTTTGTCTGATATATGTGTGGTAAGAGAGTAAGGATAAAGTATGAAAGACAGAAAGAGATTGGAGGTACATGGAAAATGTCCAGACAAGGAGTTTGGGCAATAACTTTATGGAATCAGTTATTTCCTTCCATTTTTACTTGGTTTCTCAGGCCATTAGGCTTGCATCGGGAAAAAAAAGAAGGAAAAACAACAACAACAACAACAACAAAGAAATTGTTTATAATTATGAGAGTGCTAGCTAATAAGAAGCCTGACACAGTGGCCAAATAGTTTACTATTACTATCAGCCTCTATATGTTTATTTGGAACTAAAGGTTGTGATATCAGGCAGGACAGAAACTTTTGGCTACATTTCTGTTTGTTTTTTTTTTTGTCTCTAGCTCCTAACAGGTCTCCTTCCTTCAACTCTTCCTGAGATCCTCCCACTCTCAAATAATTAGCCTTTTTTTTTTTGCTTTATTACTATTGTTACACACGCATATGTGCAAATATAAAAATATAATCTTTCTGAGTCCATTTTTGTTTGTGTGTTGATAATTTCAGGAGTGACAACTAATAAGAGACTCATCCCTGAAAAAGCCATGTGCACAGTTCTTATACACATTTTATCATTTTCTCTCAAACTGCACTGTTCTCATTCCTTTCATTCTTGAGTTTTCTAGATCAAGAACTGTTAACTCCTTATGGACTTCATTGTTTGTTTTTTGTTTGTTTGTTTGTTTTTGGATGTTCTCAACAATACATTTTCATTTTCTATTGAAAGCACAGACCTTAATGTATTCTTATAGTTTTATATTTCATTTTAACTAACTGGAAGGCATTCAGCTATTTAAGGGAATTCAATGATAAACAAAACAGAAAGACATGTCTTATGTGTGCTTGTGTTGCTTATGTTCTGGTGGTAAGGCAATAATTATTCAAATAATTATATAGTTGAGTATTAATAGTGGCAGGTTCTAATAAGAGAGTTAATACTTTTCTATTAACTCTTTTGTAGTATGCACTTTAAAAAAGACGTAGGAGCAGTTCCTCGTTCTACTTCATTGACAGCTCCTTAACAATTGTGGAATTTGTGTCTAGTAGAGGGGCTGTTTTAGGTACTCCATAAATATATGGCAAATTGTATACAGGTGTGCTTACTGGCAGCTTTTCTCTCAAAATCAAAGAGAAGCTGTGGGCCACCTGCATCAGGAATGGCTGAGATTCTTTAACAAATACAGATTCCTCTGAGACCTTCTGAGTCATAATCTATGGTGAAGACAGAGCTGTAAATTTCAATTAACCTCCCTAGTGATTTTCATGCACATTACTACTTTGGAAATCATTGAAGCGGAAGATATGGAGCACATCTTTAGAGAGTAATTGCTACTCAATAAAAAAATCTTTGATTTAATACACATGGTATTCCAAATACAAAAATCACAAGTCTCTAGGAATATTTCTTTGCATATATAGTTAAAGCTATTTCATAAGCATATTACATTATTGCATATTATTTGTCCCCAAAGCCCTCTCTGAGATCTTGCCATGCTTACAAATTAAGACCCAAGTACTTCTATTTGCCTACTTAATATCTCATTTTTCTCTAAAGCTAATGCCTACCTTTCCTTTAAGTAAAGGTGCCTATACAAAGTCACTGAATATCCTAGCATCTTTGTCATTTGACTATCCATGAGCATTGACAATTACCAAATATATGAAAACTTCATGAAGTATGGCCAAAATGAATTAAATCACCTGTTTTTGTCATATCCTCTTACCTCTTTTCCTGATTAAAATGTGACCACATATCTTGTGGCTAAAGTAGCATGCTTCTAAGAACAAAATAGTTATGATAGTTTCTCTGGAGGTTTATGGCAATGTGTACTGAAAATGTCCAGTTGCCCATCTCAGATTTACAGTCAAATGGGAAATATTAAACTTTATTCTTTAAGCAACTGTGTTACGATTTATGTCCTCAAAACTTTGTCAAAATATTTGTTTACACGTATTTTAATGTAGATGAGTGTTTTGTTTGCATGTACGTGTTTGTACGATATGAGTGTATTGACAATACACATATTGGACCTCCTCGAACTGAATTCTAAAAGTATGTGTGACCTCTAGGTCTGGGTGTTAGAAACTACACCTGAGTTCCCTGCAAGAGCTACAGGTGCTCCTAATCACTAAGCCACTCATCCAACCCTTGTTCTAAATTCTAAATAGATATACTAAGGCAGAGATTGTGTGACAGTAAAGATCTACACAAGATAGGTTCTCAACTCTGATAAGATTGGTCAAGACTAGTTTCCCCAAATACCCCAGAATCTATCGCCAACGGATAGCCACTCAAAAATGAAAAATTATTTTTCTCCAAGGGAATCTCACTGGGAATATAAACTTTTCCTAAGTGCAGGTCACATGTTCAACAGTAGAAGGCCAACACAAAAAAACTCAGTGGCATCTTTAGAGGTTCGCTGTCTCAATATATTTCTCTTACAGGTCCTTTTCATGTATATGATGGCTTTAGGTTTTGTGTATACATTGTATACATTCCTGTGTGTACAAAGGCTCCTGTCTCTACATTTACCCTTGTTTATTGTGTTTTTCCTTTGTGTCTCTTTCTTTGTCCATGCATTTTTTCTAGTGTTGTTTTGTGTTTATTTTGTTATTATTCTCTAGATGACTATTTTTATTTATCACCCCCAAGGAGAAACAAAAAGAGTATGGATTTGGATCACAGAGCAGGTGGAGATGTGATGGATCTCAGAGGTTTTGGGAAAGTAGAAACTAATCAGAATATATTGGTTGAAAAAATCTATTTCCAATGAAAGAAAAAATTTTAAAAAGTATGTGACAGAATGCGAGAGAAGTGAATGGAGAGAGAACTAGGAGAATGAGAAGGGGAGGAGAGGAAAGCACATGCGACTAGGTAGATTGAGTCAGGGTAGAAATAGAAGACAGAAGAGAGAGAGAGAGAGAGAGAGAGAGAGAGAGAGAGAGAGAGAGAGAGAGAGAGAGAGACAGAGACAGAGACAGAGACAGAGACAGAGAGAGACAGTGAATATAAAGATGGAGTCATTATTGGTTTGAAGAGAAAACTGAACCTAAAGAAAGGTCTAGAGACCTACAAGATTGACTCCAACTAACAAATTGAGCAATCATGGAAAGTTTATCATAAATGCCATTCCCTGATAGTGAGATCATCAACTAAATTATCACCATCATGTAGCCCTCATCTAGTATATGTTGGAAACAGAAGCATACACCCATAACTAAGCACTGAGTTGAACTAGAATCCAGATGCAGAGAGAGAGGACAAGACCAGGTTACACAAACACACAAAGACAGCTGACTTGAACAAGGAGGAGCTAATGCCCACCCCCCCCCCCAGACTGATAGCTGGGAATCCAGCATGGGACTGACTCAGACCCCTTGAATATGTGTCTCCGCTAGAAGGACTGAGCAGTCTGGGTGATCTCAGACAGTAGAAACAGGATCTATTCCTGGTGCACAAAAGGACCTTGTGGACACATCCCCCATGGAGGGATAGCCCTTTTACCTAGAAACAGGAGAGAAGTCCCTGTCCCTATTTCAAATGACTTGACAGATTTACATGACCCCACCTGGATAGCATAGCCCTACAAGTAGAATGGGGGTGGGGGAATGGGAGGGGAGGGTGGCCAGGGTGCATGTCACAGGGGAAAGAGGGTAAGATGGAGGGAGGGGAGAGGGAGGGAGGGAGGAACAGAGGAAGGAAGGGAGGGAGGTGAAACTGGGATCGACATGTAAAAATTTTAAATTATAGCATTAATAAAAAATAGTTTGTGACAAAATAATGGTTTTCTAAATATGTCTGTGCTCTAATACAAGAGATTTGTGACTATTTCAGATTGCCTTTTAGGGGTGAATCAAGATTGCTAATCCTGGATTATTTTTATATATGTAATACATTAAACATAATTCTTAGCAGTCAAACGGGAATCAAACACTCAATGTTGATTATGACACTTGAGGAGACGTCAGGCACTATTACAGGCTTGGTACACAAAGGGTTAACACTGAAGACAAGCTGGAAACAGCAAAGATACAAAGTTTCCTAATGACACAGAAACTAATGTGGAAAACATCATTTTTGCCTGATAGAGCTGCATTTGGAATTCAGATCTCTAAAGGTATAAAGTGAAGGCTGAGCATTTAGCTATGTTGGTAGAATGCATGATTAGTACTCTCAAAATCTCAGGATTGATCCTTCCCAAATCCTGCTTGATTTAAGCCTTAATGCCAGGACTTTGAAGGTAGAAACAGGAAGGTAAACAGTTACAATCATTCATTGCTAAACTGTGAGTTCTAGGCCAGCCTGGGCTACAAGATATGTAGTCTCAAATAAATAAATAAATAAATAAATAAATAAATAAATAAATGAATATAAAAACAAGGAAGAAGGGAGAGAAAGATATGTGAAAAATAAAACAACACAACATAGATATATAACATAACTTTGTCTTATATCACTATGTACACACAAAATATTATGACACCAATAAAAATATCTTGATCTCAAAAAGACAACCTGATAGACAATTTAACATCAACAGAACTCTCATATAATCTGCCACATAATGGTTTTTGGTAGCATGTAATTAACCTACTTGAAGTAGTACATAAAATTTAGGCAACACAATTGAAAAATTCTGTGTCTAATTCCTTCACTATTGTTTACTCTCCTTTCAAGTGCCCCAGAATAAGAAAAATAACTTTGCTCCCAAAGTTGCTGGAATTGCACATTGACAACTCCATAAATGCATAGAATGCTTTCAAATTATTTTCTCTTCCCACCTTTACTTACATTTCCCCATCCTTATCAATCCCATCTGCTCACTGCCTGTGTGTATCCCATGTTCATAACTTGGCTTTTTTCTTGAACAAACCTCTCCTGGCTGTTTATCACTTTGTTACTGTGCAAACTCTTATTCACAATGTCGATACATCCTGATTTCAATGTCAGTTTATTGTCATGAACATTGAATTTCTCAGTCCTTCTCTAAATTGCTGGCCCTTATAATCTTTTTCTTTCTTTTTTTTTTTTTTTCATGTTCTTCAAGCATGGCATAATAGTTATGCTATTAACTATTAGAATATTTAAATAATTTATTTAATTTAACATAAGCCTAAAAACATTTTCAAAACCAAGTTTAAATGTGCTTTTCAGAAATATAGTTCAATCCTCCCTCAAAATATATAATTGAGGGAAAATAATTCAACATTATAAAAAAGTCAAGAATTTTTATGTTTGTTTTAGGAAAATCTTAAGTGTGATACCTGTTAAACAAAAAATAAAACAAAGAAGAAAAAAATGAACCAATAATATGTGGATTATAAACTAGAATAAAGAGGAAAATTTATAAAGAAAATAAATGTGTAAAGATAAGGGACAACTGAATTGAGAAACTAAGGAAATGAGATGGAGAATAAAGAAGGTATTTAGAAATGTTTGTGGTAAGAACTAGTCAGAATATATAATGTATATTTTAGAAATCCTGGAAAGTCAAAATAAATTAATAATAGTAGAACCTGTGACAAAAGAACCACACCTCCCCAGTGAGGTTAATAATTTAACATGGTTGTTAGGTTTCAAACACAGGAACCACTGATGTGTCTACTTAACATATCAAAGCATACCTGTCCTCCAGATCTCACAGCATCCCTCAGCCCTTAACTGTTGCAGTTCTCTACCCTGAGCTCTCTATCTCAGAGGCTGGGATGCCCTTCCCCCAGAGGCTCTTTCCTATAAATCCAGACTTTTTGGTTACCTGGCTCTTATTGTAACATTGACCTCCTGGCTGCTACACCTGGTTTCCCTTTGCTACTTTCCCTTCCCTCTTCCTCTCCCAACATGGCCCAGCTCAGTCTGGTCACATCCATTCTAGACTCTATCAGATCTCCCTGACCTTACTTATATATATGCTTTCCCCTTTATCTACAGTAAACTTTCTCCTCTAACATACAAGGAACATTCATGCCTTTTCCTTTTCTTTTTATTTATTTTGATTTTCATCCAATAGTAAATATTTATCTCTAAATGCATTCACTGGTTTAAAACAAAATACACCAACTCTCTGAGGTTTTATATACATGGACACGTGCTTTCTAGAATATATGTGAAAATATATAGTCTCTGAAATAGCTATCATAATCTTTACCTGTAATAATAATTCCAAAAACTATAAAGTTAGAAATGTTGCTCTACCAGACAGAAGGTTTGTTCTACAACAAAATAATAAATTTATAGAACTTGCAAAGACACAGACATAGGCAAGTAGGATATAACCAAACATCTTGACTTAACCAATGCATACATACACAATACACTCACCTGATTTTGGACAGTACAAAAGCATACTATGGAAGTAAATAGTGTTGAAATAACTAGTGTTGAGTGTTCAGTCATTAAGAAACAATGGGGAGAACTGATTATCAATATAGTGTCCATGGATATAGATATAAAACATTAATTTATGATATATCTGAAACAACAATAAATAGGTGTAAAGTCTTCAGGACATTAAAGTTTGAGCTGCAATTCCACTTTGTGACATACACCCAAAAGATGCACATTCATACAACAAGGACATTTGTTCAACTATGTTCATAGTAGCATTATTTGTAATAACCAGAACCTGGAAGCAACCTAAATGGCCCTCATCTGAAGAATGGATGGAGAAAATGTGGCACATTTATACAAATGAGTTATTTTCAGTGAATAAAACAAAAAAAGCAAAACAAACAAAAAAATCATAAACAAAAACAAAACAATGGAATCTTGAAATTCACAGACAAATGGATGGAATTAGAAGAAACCCTCCAGAGTGAGGTAACCCAGTCACAAAAAGACAAGCATGGTATGTACTCACTTATATATGGATTTTAGAAATAGAGCAAAGGATTACTAGCCTAGAGTCTACACCACTAGGAAAGCTAGGAACCAAAGAGGACCCTAAGAGACATACATGGTCCCCTGGAGAATGGGAAAGGGACAAGATCTCCTAAGCAAATTGTGAGCATGGGAAGAGGAGAGGGGGAATTAGAGAAAGAGAAGAGGAGAGGAGGAGGGGAGATGAGGGCACAAGGGAGCAGGAAAAATGAGTCAGGGAAAGAATAAAGGACAAGAAAATCGATACCATAATAGAGGGTACCATTGTAGGTATAAAGAGAAATCTGGCACTAGGGAATAGTCCAGAGATCTACAATGATGACCCCAACTAACAATCTAAGCAAAAGTGGAGATGCTACCTGAAATGTCCTTCCCCAAAATTGAGATTGATCACTACCTTATATGCCATCCTAGAGCCTTCATCCAGTAGCTGATTGAAGCAGTAGCAAAAATCCACAGCTAAATACTGAGCAGAACTCCAGGAATCCTGTTGCAGATAGGGAGGAATTATGAGGAAAGGGGTCAGGAATAGGCTAGAGAAAAACCATAGAACCTGCTGACTTTAACAAGGGAGAGCTCATGTAGTTCAGTCTGATAGCTGGAATACCAGCATAGGACTGACAGAGATTCCCTGAATATGGTGTTAATTGAGAGGACTGTGGAGTCTATAGGACCTCTGGTAGTGGATCAGTATTTATCCCTAGTATGCGAGTGAACTTTGGGAGCCCATTCCCCATAGAGGGATCATCTCTCAGCCTAGACAAATGGAGTTGAGCCTGCAACCTGCTCCAAATGATATGACAGACTTTGAAGACTCCCCCTGGAAGGCCTCACTCTCCCTGGGGAGCAGAAAGGGGATGGTATGGGGGTTGGGATGGGGACAGAGGAGAATGGGAGGCTAGGGAACTGGTATTGTCATGTAAAACAAGCTTGTTGAAAAATTTAATAAAAAAAAAGAATAAAAAAACATTTATTTGCTTTGTATAGTACCCTGTAAGGAAGAAAATATTTGCCTGCCAAATATCCTATAATTTAGCACATAAAGTATACAAAACAAAGCACTTTAACACTCAGCCTAGAAAAAAAAAATGAAGAAAAATAATCCATCAAGTGACTAACTAAAATCAAATTAAACTCCAATTAAGCACATCATAAACTGGAGACATATCAGTGATGAGTGAGAAGTTTTTCATGTGTATGATAAATTGTTCTGCTAGAAATAGTTTTGTTCACCATATAAATGTGAACATCATAGACTTTACAATATTAAAACCTGGGGATGTTACTACTGAATTGATCCTATTTGTAAGAACTTAGTGTCACATATGCATTTCAATATGATAAATTATTAAAAGTAAAATTGTTGAACAAAACTGTATTTTGTTTATATACAACATTTCCAAACTGATAACATAACATAATGATGTTTTATTTTAGAAAATAAAAGTAGAAACAATCATTTGAAACAAAATATGCCAGAATCAGAAAAAAATTATGTATTTTCTCAAATTTGTAGATCTTAAGTTTCGTTTAGATACATCATAAAATATAATATATACAAATGGCATGAATACCGAATGGACAAAGGGAACAAGAGACTAGTAAGAGGAGTAGACAGGAGAGAAAGTTTTAATATGGAAAAAGTATAGGAAAATTTTGAAAAAACTTTTTATAAAATCAGCATCATGTGAAATAAATAAAAACAAAATAAATAAAATCCAAAATATTTCAAAATTTTTAAAATACTTAAATATTCCACTCCAAAAATTATATAGTAAAAGTAAGGCCATTTTGTCCAATGTAATTAGTTAGCTTAGATATGTGGGAAATGAACAAGAATACTATAGTGAATTAAAACCAGTAATATATCAGAGTAGCTAAAATAAGCATGGCATATTGGCATATATCTGTAATTCCAGCACTTTCCTGGTTGAGACAGGAGGATCAGGAGTGAAAAGTTAGCCAAGTGAGGGCAAGGGCAAAGGAAACTAATATTTTAGAAAAAAGTAGATTCTAAGAAAATATGTAAAGCATTGCTTTTACAGAATTCATACGCTTCTGATAAGTTTAAAGTATACAACCACATCACTGAAAAGACTTCCTTGCTAAAGGGAAATACCCATGATGCATGATTGTGTCAGAAAATATATATTTTAAAGCATTAAAAAAAAAACAATCCCAGAAAATCAAGAGGACAAATTACATATTTTTACACTTAAATTAGACGTATTTAATTTATTATGTATGTGTATGCTTGAGTATATTTGTGCATATATATATATGTGCATGTGTGTGTGTGCACACATGAGTGCACACACACACAAATGTGTATACCGTTACACTCATGTGATGATCAGAGGATAAAATGTGAAATTTACTTTTCTCCTTTGCAATTTGATTTTAGTGGATTGATCTCAGTTTCTAATCAGACTTGGCAGTAAGCATTCTTATCAGTTAAACTGTCTCTCTTGTACTATATTTTATTAATTTTAGTTTAGTTTAGTTTTGACACAGGGTTTCTCTGTATTGCTTTTAAGCCTGTCCTGGCACTCACTCTGCAGACCATGCAGGACTTGAACTCATGAAGTTTATCTGCCTCTGCCTCCCAAGACCTGGTATTCATGTAACACCAAAGCCCAGCTTGCATTTCATTTCTTACAAGTAACACATTTCATATAGCAAACAAGATCTTGGGAAATATAAAGATTTATTTAAAGTTTGTATCTTGACTATAGTGGTAGTTATGTGAGTTTTTCATGAGATAAAACCTAAAAGTTTTAATTAACACTTACAGAAACATATACATATGAACTTGTGTAAAACTGAAAATATTGCTAATTTGATTCAATATCATAATCATAATTATGATATAGTATAGTTTTATCATGTGAGAATGCTTACCGTGTGAAATTTTTGAGTGGAGAACATGAAATATTGCTCTCTATTAAACTATGTAAAAATTTACTATCTGTGAAAATTAGGATCTTGTAGTGAAATATACTATATGATATGTGCATGTAACAGAAATTATAAATTATAATTATTAAAATTATTAAAAATTATTAAAAATGCATTGTCATGATTTCCATTTACTATATAATATGAAACTTGTAGAGAGCTACGAAATGCCGTGCCTTAAAGATGGCACTGGCTTCCGCCTTCCACCTCCCCAAGGGTGAGAGCTCTCTGGTATAAACAAGCCCTTATTTGGTTAAGTCTGTTCAGCCTGTCTGCTTCCACGTTAGAGTAGCCTATCTGTAGGGTCCAAGTAGCTCACTGGGGTTGGTTAGCACAAGGGTATTTAAGCTTGTGCAAGGGTCCCCCAGCTCTCCCGGGTCAGAAGAACATGTTTCAAGGATCCTGATTAAAACTGCATGATGAAGATCTTCCCGGAGTCGCGTCTTCCTTGCTGGCAGCGGTAGGCACATACAAAATTAATACTTACAAGTTTGGTATGATGAATTATCTTAGACATATAGGAATATGGGAATGGAACTAATATTAAAACCCTTTTAAAAGTTATATGGAGACCTCCAGGAGCTCCCAACACATACACACACACACACACACACACACACACACCACACTGTTCTATAATGGAGCAGAAATACCCTTACTAGAAGACACCAACTAACTAATAAAAAACCCAGTTCCAGGAGTGGTTTGCCTCTTTTGTAATTGTTGGACACTCAAGCCCCTTAAAAGCCAAATATAGGCTATTGCTATTGTTCTTCGTTGCCCTCCAAAACTTGACAGTAAGGAATTATTGAGGAAGTTACTGCATACTTGAGTTCTAGAACTTGGATTAATCAATCTGATGCTGAATTGGAAGTGTCATCAAAGTTGGCTAGATTCAAAGGGCTGAATGGTGCTATGCATACAACTGGAATTGAAAAGTCATCATCAGTCTCACTTGTCTGTGGACTAGGCAAACTTTAAAAATAACCTTGCTGGCTACCTATGCATACTGGTGAAATAGTGGGAGGAACTGATGAGAGTAAGCAATAGCCTTCTGATAGGATTTAGGGCATACTCTACAAGATGAAACCCATACCTGGCCCTATTATCTATGGCTAGAAATGCCATAAATAAACACTAGTCATACTCATAAATCAGTGAATCTTCAGAGAAATTTCTTTATGCATTAGAAGGTGATTGACAGATCACTGTGGATGTAGGGTGCTGTGATTGTTTGAGACAGAGATGATATATGACCTTAAGGAATCTTCTCCGGACACAGCAAGGCAGTTACACACTGAAGTTAATGGTCATATAGTAGTGTACACAAGACCCATGCAGGTAGAAGGCAGATGAAATTCCAGCATGGAGTGAGATGTAGGCAGGAATTTTCCCTCCAAACTGAGACACTATTGGCAAATGACAGATGCTCAAAACAAGTCATATTTCTTGAAGCACTTGGGCCCTGTGAAATGAATATGCTTCAGTGAAAGACTATGTAGACAGCATAAATAGTCTTTAAATATTTTAAAGAAAGAAAAAGACTGTGTGTGTGTGTGTGTGTGTGTGTGTGTGTGTGTGTAACATGGGGTGAATCTGTGAGGAAATGGAGGAATAGATATGATAAAAATATGTTACATGAAATTTCCAAAGAAATAATAAGATAAATTAAAATCAAACAAAATACACTGTCAGGAATTACATTAATCATATTTTCTCAGTGTGAAATTTTGCAGGTTTTCATATAATGAAAGTCTTCTTACTCAAGAATTGAAAACACATAATTCAGAATCTTGCATAATGCTTATCAAGTTCCATTCTGTTCATTCATGGCAACAAATTGAGCAAAGAGAACATTAATGTTTTAACTAAATCATGTTGGATCATTGTGATTCATACTAAACAGTTCATACCTTCAAACTGGAAATACCTGATTTTCCTTTTTATCAAGAAAATGTAGCTTCAGTCAAATAAGATGTAATTGGAAGAAGGTACGAAACTGATTGCCTCTTCAGACAAAATATGGAAAAGGATCTGAACAGAGAATCTACAGCTATAAATATACATGAATGTAATTAGCAATTAATGTATAAGATTAGACAAAAGCAATTAACTAAAATTTTGGAATAATGTAATGAAACACCTTTCATATTATATTACAAATGAGCTTTGACAGTGTGTTTACAGCTACAATTACCAATACTATTAAGAATTTGAGAAGTTATTAGGAGGTCTGAAAATTATTTAAATGCAGAGCAAGGGTTGTGTCATAGACTAGGCAAACTCTAAGTCTGGTGGTGCTCAAGTTTCTGTTTATGTGCGTCACAGAGCAATGCTGACACTAACAGACTACTCAGTCAGAAGCGGTAGCTGAGGCTGCCAACTGACAGGGTCATCGATTTTTACACACAAGGAATATGGGACCATGTTGCATGTTATAAAGTGTCAATGAATATGATGGATGACACCTAGCTAAAACTCCACCTGATGCTGTGGTAAAGTAACTCTTAATTCTTTCAAAGAAGCCAAAAGGAACCATATAAATCATGACAACTGCATGATTTAACAGTTTCTCAGAATATTCTATTAATATTTCAAAGTGACCAAGACCAATTAAGAATGCATTAAAATAAAAGGTATTAAACATTAAGAATTGTTAAGGTGTTTTGCACCTGTAATTTGCTCAGTCCTTCTTGTGTGTCTCATGATAACATTCATTATTACTAATATATAAAACATTTAAATCCAAGGGCTAAGACTACACAGCCACAAGAAAGGGAAATTCAAACAATACAATTGCCATAAAGCACTGAGTATTCCTATATACAAACACAAAAGTACCTCTTTGAGGAAAATAATTTTAAAAGCAAGATTGTTTTATGAACTTTGTATTACTTTCTTCCTTTAGAAATCCATTTGTTTGTGTGTGTGTTCTGAAATTCCTTCCATCCTTTGCATGACCTCCACAGGATTCCTTTCCCTCCTCCAATACTTCACTTTCCACTACCTGATTCTAATCAGTGTTTTCAGATGGACAAAGTCCTAACATAGGCTACTAAGAAAAGCTTCAATATCCTTGCCTTTGCCTCTATCTTTCCAAATTTGGTATTTCACTAAAATCAAACTCATATATTAAGCATCCTTTCCAATAATTCTGCATCTTTTAACTTTGCCAAATGTAAATCATAATGCTCTAGTTTATTATAATTTAATTTATATAACCAGTTACTTTTTTAAAAAAATCAAGATACAATTTCAGTTAAGTCTTTTTATTCTGAATTCTTGTGCTTAACACATAATTCATTAATTAATTTTTGTAAAATGAACTTATGGGAACTGTTAATTGAAATAGAAATTTTCCTATTCATTTATTTTGTATAATACCTTGAAATGTTTGAAAGATAACATTTCTTATAGATCCTGGAAAACCACACACACACACACACACACACACACACACACACACAAAAAAAAAAAAAAAAAATAGTGAGTATCTTTTCTATAATGATGTCAGTCTAAGCATAGAGTATATTGGTGAGCTGGGAAAAGAAGGAAGCCAAAATATGTGAAACAGAAAACCAGGTTACTGAAATTAGCAAGAGCATTACCTTTTGATTACACGAAGAAACTTTTGAATGCATCCAGTATCTAGAGCTGAAAAACCTCGGAGGCAAGTATCTCAAAACTGCCACAAGTTCAGGGGTGTACCACACACTGTTTTGCAGTGGAAGGTTTGGAGTTAAAAGCTACTTTATTTTCCTAAATCAGTTAATGTCTGTTAATCCACTCACATTTACTGCAGATAGACTGAGTATGTGGAAAGAATTGATCCATGTGATCCAAATGATTGGGCATAATTGCAAATGTTGGCTTAAGTTTTCTAAATGGCTTGTTTCCTTTAAAGCTTGCATATACATACATACATACATACATACATACATACATACATACATACATACATTAAAACACTTAGGAATTTTCCTTACCCTATATAGTCTAGAAAAGACTTAATACCAGGTGTTTTAGAGCCTGGCCTTTTTGTTATTCAGACACAGTTTCCACTAGTAATTCTATGGTGCTTTACCTAGAAGTTAACAAGTCAGTGCACTTGTTAGATTAATATCGTTAGAGGATGCTAAAAATGTCTGGGACTATAATACATATTTCTGCACACAAATGAACAAGGACAGACCAAAATCAATTGTCATTTGCAAATGAGGAAATAAAACCTGTCAGAGATAGATAGGTATATTCTAAGTTTTTAAGGAAAAAAATACCATTAAAAGTACATGAAATTTGTATAATGCTATTTTTTTAAATAAGATTTTAAAACTTTATATAATGATGTAGATCACACCCCAGCTCAAAATTGTTTCAGAAACAACATGTAGTTTAGATAACAATAAAATAGTAGATTCAGAGAATATAGTTATAGTCTTAGGATAAGACCTGAATGAATTGACTTAGGACCTTTCATATTTAATAATCTATGTTCATGATAAAATCTGAATGATGTGTAATTGATATAATACAGTCTATGAACAATTTAAAAGACTTCTGATAGAACACAATTATCTTACTCATTAAAATGAACATTCATTCACATTTTTTAAATATACAGTTATTTTAGTAATCAATTTGTAATCAGTAAAGACCTTTCAAATCCCTTAGTAATCCACACATAAGTATAATGAACTTGAATTCATCAAATGACTTCTAATACTTAATTATATAGTTTTGTCTCTTAAAATGATATGTTTTATTGTTATTTTAAATAGTTCTGAATAAAGACAATGAGAAAATGATATGGATGATGGGGCATGTTTAAACTATGTGTTGAAATGTATTTGTTATTCCAGCACTGGTTTGGATGAGAGATCAAGAAATACGTTATTGTCTTTCAGAGTACTATACCAAAGTCAAGTTTTCAATTTTTATGGAATATTGTATAAAGAAGTAACATGAGAAAGAGCCTCATGATACTAAATTAAATTCGTAGAAAATTCACTACTATTTTATCTTTTCCTACAAAAGCTTCAATAAGTTGCAAATCTGACTTTTGCTTTAGTCTGAGTTATCTTTCACATTTCTTATTTTTATATATTTATTGTAAAAATTTAATGGTGCCAGGCAGTGGTGACACATGCCTTTAATCCCAGCACTTTGGAAGCAGAGGCAGGCAAATCTTGGTGATTTCGAGACCAGCCTGGTCTACAAGAGCTAGAAGTTGGACATGCTACAAAATGACACAGAGAACCCTGTCTTGAAAAAAAAATCCTTAATAGCTAGAATTATATTTTACTTAGCAAAACTCAAATTAATCAGGTTCATTATAATATACCTACCATAGTATTCAGTCCCCACCAAATATTTGGTGAATAACGAATTTGATTAGTTCTATAGTCAACATATTTGAAGTGTTGTTTGCCTTCTATTTTTCTTTTAGAATAAATTTATTGAAGATATTATATTATATGTACTTTATAAGTATTTAATAGAGGGGGAGGGGGATGCAGTGAAAGAGCAATGACAGACTTTGCTTAATAGAGGGACTGTATCAGGCTAAGGAGAAACATGGTGCAAGTGTAATGCCCAACAATACACAAGGATGACCCAAGCTAGACTCCTAACAATAGTCAATGCTCAAACTATCCTACTCAGACTGGTGAATGCCAAACTATCATCATAGAGCCTTCATTCAGTAATTTATGGAACCAGATGCAAGAATCCACAACCAAGCACCAGACCAAACTCCAGGAATCCAGTGGAAGAAGAAAGAAGGGAATATATGAGCAAGGGAGGTCAAGATCTGTAGTGAGATATTCACCTTGTCCGCACCTGTGGCTTACAATACCCATTGGGGTGAAGCCAGGGCCAGAAGTGACCTGGGGGAAAAGGCTGAGGAGGGGTCTCAAAGAGCTCTACTGCTGGCAGGATGCGGAGAGGAGAGCATCCCATGGAACTTGCTGGTGTTGTGAGTTATTTCTCCCTGAATAAACATCTATTCGGCCTATTTGTTTATCCTGATCCTTATTAAACTGCAATAAAGATCATGAAGGATAAGTCTACAGAGACAGCTGACCAACCTCTTGGAAACTCCCTGCATCCACAAAGTAGCTAAAAACCCTGCAGACATACAAGCAGGCAAAACACCTTTATACATTAAAAAAATAAAAATAATATAATATTCTAAAAGAAGAAGAAAAGGAGAACTGTCCTCTTTTCACTAAAGCGAGACTTACACAGCACCCTTTTACAAATATTTATATAGCACCCACTTTTTATCAGTCACTGTGATGGGCCAGAGGGATATAGTTATGAGCACAGTAGTCAGACCCATAAGAACTTTCATTCTTCTCCTTTATACTTTGTTAGTTAGTTTTAATTCTTTTTTTCCATGTGAGTGTTGGAGAAATAGAACCAGATGTGTGTCATTTATGTCATTTATTCATTTATTCATTTATTCATTTATGAGTGTGCAATAATTCCATGTTCAACTTTTCACATGTATTCCAGAAATTGATTTCTAGTTCTCATTTCTGGACAGAAAGTATTTAACCAATTGAGCTATCTTCCAAACCAGGCTTTTGGGTTTTTTTTTTATCTCTCTCTTTAAAGATTTCTATTTCATTTGTATGGGTGCTTTACCTGCATATGTGTCTACATCTGTGCATCACATTCAAGTCCTGCCATGGAAGTCAGAAGAAAACCCTGAATTCTCTGAAAGTTGACTTATAGATCGTTATTAGCCATCATGACGGTGTTGGAAATCATACTCATGCCTTCTATAACAGTCATCCAAAGTTCATAACCAGTTAGCTATCGATCTCTGCAGCCTCAAAATTTTCTGACCTTAATGAAATTATTGGGTTGACAGGCAAAATGTTAATGTCATTATTTGGAAAAAGTTACATTTTATAAATGGACATATACTTTGGTGAAAACACTATGTCAGAATTCATACTTAAAATAATTCAAAAACCATGTGATTGAGTGTACAAAACTATATTCAGAAAGCACAGGAATATATATATATATATATATATATATATATATATATATATATATATATATTACCTCAGAGAAATTTAGTTGTGGCAGGCACTTTTAATCGGAGAGAAAGAAACTGGTACAGGGGAGTGTGTACAGTTTACTTTGTGTTAAAATTAGTTTTCTTATTGTATTCCTGGAGAATTCTGTAAGTCTCCCACTATGCACATAGTAAACATATTCTCTATTTTGCAATAATATTAATTCTGTAAGATTTGGAATTCTTGGTAGGAGTAAAATTGAAGTCACACACACTAAAAAAAAATCCTAATAAACAATTTCAAATGAGGCATTGAATAAAATAAATGAATCTATCTAACCGTGACACATTTTAATAAATCCATCTGTACATCAAGCATTTGCCTGTATGATTTCCATGCCACAGACATTTTCAAATCTTTGACCCTTGAGATTTCGGTACTGCTTAGCATGCAGCTCAATTGCATTCAAACAACATTTGCATATTTAGTATGATTTGGTAGACTAAACCCCGAGATGCTGGTCTCAAAAGAACAAGCTCCATGTTTACTTGTGAATTCACTGACTTAATGTACTTTAAATATGAAAAAATTGGGGAAAATCTCTTTTAGAGCTTTATAAATACAGTTTTCTAGTCACATGGGCTGGAAGGTATGCATATACAATAGCTATTTCCAAGTCAGTGTAAGAGCTACCAATAGGTTTTAAAGAAGATAACATAAATAAGAACTATGTGCAAGTGCCAAGAATCAGAGTAAGCTGAACTTTCAACAGATTCTGGAGTAGGAAGAATGGACAAATACTGACTTAAAAATAAATTATGTATTTACACAATGATGTCTATCAATTTTTAATCCTCAAATAAACCAAATCTCTTTTAAGAATTACAAAAAATCTGAGAACTGTAAGTGGCTACACTATTAAGGAAGAAAGGGTTGATTTAGAGAAGTTACACAACCTACCCATGAAAGATTGACTAATTATCATCATTGAAGTTGGAGACATCAAAAGACATAACTCTATGAAGTCAGACTAAAGTAAATGTATTTGTTTTGACAGCAACATAAATATTTAGCAGAAAGTGACCAGGTACCATAAATATATTGGAAGATTTATATATGAGAAAGAAGTGCAAAAGACAAGTACAAATTTAAGATGTATATCTCTTTTGGAAATGTATTTCTAATAGCTTTCTAAATACTATTTCTCATACATACAGATAATTGTATCATCCAATCTTCATCAAATAAGTTTACTTTTATAGCAGATAATCTATATCTGCTATATGTCCATTTTCTATAATGAATGAACTGTGAAAAACAGCTTATTGATTGGGTGTCAATGCCACCTAATATAGCTACAACACAATCCTGGCCAGAGCCAGAGGACCATAACATAAGCTGTGAGAGAATGAGATATGTATGTATGTATGTATGCACACATGAAATTACAACAATATAGTCTATAGTCTTAAATATATTATATAATTATTTAAATAAGAATACCGTAATATAACATTGTTGACAAGCACCAACGTGAATGGTAACATTTTGCAAATTCCCATCCCTATATGAAGTGTTACAGAAAATTACTTCTACAGAGAGAGGGAATTAGCCTTATTCTAAGGGATGAATCCATTGATAGTTTATATAATTCTAACTGGTCTGCCCTACAGACACATAAATATGAGCAACACTAAATTGTCTTAGCAATATGTGTGTGGGGGATATAAACATTAATATGTAAAATTAAGGGAGTTCTTAGGAATTCAAAAGGTTGCAAAAACAATATTCACTTATGACACTCTCAAAAACTTTAAATTAAAAGAAGAAACATTATTATCTTTACAGAAGAAAATGACTCATAAAAGATCAAGACGCTAAAGAGATTATACATTTTGGTTTCAGATTCCAGTTAAACCATGTGGAGCCAAAGCTGGAAACTTCCTTTTGAGTTGTTCGGTTAATCTTTACATGGTCAGAAGCTGCTATATAAGTAGTTGTTGGAACAGAGTCAACAATAGTTTTCCGCAGCTTTACACCCTCTATGTCATAATTCAAAATCCAAGAGGCTATTACTGGTAAATGATGCTATAACTTTTATAGGTTAGCCAGCTAATTCCTGAGTGTCTTTGACATCTTATGAGTAGAGAGAGCTCGTGCCCAGTACCTGATTAAATGACTATGGCTGGGATACTATAGGCATTTGGAAGTATATTTTACATTTAGTAAGCCAAAGACTTAGTTCAGTTGTTCTCAATCTTCCTAATGCTGAGACCCTTTAATCCTGTTGTCCATGTTGTGGTGACCACGCAACCATGAAATCATTTTCTTTTTGCTATTTTATAATTGTAACTTTGCTACTGTTATGAATCAAAATGTAAATATCTGGGTTTTAAGTAACCCCTGTGAAAAGATTGTTCATCTCACTGAAGGATTGTAACCAGTAGGTTGAGAAACACCGACTTCAATTCAGCTTTTTTAACTAAAACGCAAGTTTTAGGTCTATAATTCTTCTGTGACTAAAGTAATATCTGATCCTATATGGATTGCTCTAAACCATCCTTTTGATATGAGAAACACAATTTGGGAGATTTTCTTTAAAATTCAGATTTCATTATGTAAAAAAAAACAAAACAAAATTTTCCATTATTTTATTATTCTTACATACATATTCACACATTCATACATTATAAACCTATAAACACAACTTACTTAATTCATCTAGTGTTGTTACATATGTATTTGAGTTTAGGTTTCAGTGCTTGGAACTGGATTGTGTATAGTGGATTATGTCACTGGAGAAGATTGATCCGCCCTTCTCAGCCACTGTTATTGTAGCTATTCATTTAGTGGCAGGGCTTGCAAGGGCTCCATCATGCATTTTGGCTCCTCAATTGGTGGTGCTATTTTTCAGGATTTGTTCAGTCAACTCTATTATTGACATTTATTTAAAGCTCTTTTTTTTTTCTCTTGTTTTTTATTATTAAATTAAAAACAAGCTTGTTTTACATATCAATCCAGTTTCCTGACCCTGCCCCCTTCTCCTGTCCCTCTCCCAACCCCCATCCTATCCTCTATGTGCTCTCCAGGGAGGGTGAGGCCTTCGATAGGGGAATCTTCAAAGTCTGTCATATCATATAGAGCAGGGCCTAGGCCCTCCCCATGTGTCTAGGCTGAGAGTATCTCTCTATGTTGGATGGGCTCCAAAAATCCATTCATATACTAGGGATAAATACTGATCTACTACCAGAGGCCCCATAGACTGCCCAGAACTTTTAACTGACACCGAAGTTCAGCTGGTCTGGGTCGGTCCTATGCTGGTTTCCCAGATATCAGACTGGGGTCCATGAGCTCTCCTTTTTCAGGTCAGCTGTTTCTGTGGATTTTTCCACTCTGTGCTTGACCCCTTTGCTCATCACTCCTCCCCTCTCTGCACCTGGATTCCAGGTGTTTGGCTCAGTGTTTAGCTGTGGGTGTCTGTTTCTGCTTCCATAGGCTACTAAATGAAGGCTGAAGGATGGCATGTAAGGTAGTTATCAAGCTCATTAATAGGGAAGGCCATTCATTCTTAACATTTCATGGGTGCAGCTTTTCATTCATATATAAATGATACTAGATACAGCAAATGACTCAGTACACTGAAATTTACAATATTGCTGATCCTCTTTATACAATATTCAGTGAGCCTCAGGTTTATGGATTGATTATATACAAATTTACTATAGTCTGGTATCTCACAGATTTTTCTTGCTTTTAGACTAATAGTGTTTTGATGAAAATGTTGAGAACCTGCTGTAACATAATGGTGTCAGAAGCGGGATTGAGAACTTTCACTTAAAACTTAACAAAAGTTTAAAAAATAGTTTTTAGAAACAAAGGAACAGAGACTAGCAAGACTTCTTAGTAGCAGCATTTTCTCCGTTGGATTTGTTTTATTGTAGACAGAGATTTGCGTGGCTCCTTTAGGGAGGTTTCCAAAATTAGCATAAGCGGCAAGAAAACCGCCTTGCTTTTAAAGAGCTCTGCTAACAATTCATTGGTGTGTACGAGAGCTGCAATGAAGGTTTATACTGTGTTTTAAAAAATACGCTGGCTTGGGAGAGAAAAATAAACAGGATATAATGGTTTAAAAAAGAAAAAAGGAATTAAATGGATGGCTATGGTGGTGCAAGCCATTAATCCCAACACTCCACAGACAGAGGCAAGCAAATCTCTGTGATTTCAAAGTAAACCTGGTATGCAGTGAATTCCAGGACACATAAAAGTTACACAGAGAAACCCTGTCTCAAAATATGTACAAATAGAAGTAGAATAAATAGAGTAATAAAAAAGCCACGTAAAGATGGAAAACACAGAGAAATTTTGGATACTATATGCACTTCTGTTGTCTTTAAATTATTTGATTGCTGAAAAAATAACAACTACTAATAAAAGAAATGCTGCTGGATTAATTCAATTTATATATTTTAAAAATGCTTTGACTCCAAAATTTGAGCCTAAGGACAAGTTACTGGGGAAAAGGATTTCTATTTTTGTTTCCACAGAAAATGGAAGGCTATGGATTCTTTCCAGACATATGTGGTTTGATCAAGCCAGACCCCCTGAAACAACTCCCCAGGTGATCCAACATTCAAAGCAGTTGAGACAAAGCCTTGCAGACTACAGCCAAGATTTCTGCGTCTTCTTTGGACCCCCATGACAGCGCCCTCTACCAGCAGGAAGTAGTTTGGAAAGAACGACGCCCAAATTCCCAAATATTGTTTATAAATGTTTGTTTTCATTTAAATGGACTTGGTTATAAATGGCTATAAACACAAACAATCTTTTTAAAGGTAAAAAGAGAATTATGGCATAGATATGAATAGTTTGCTTTGGAATGGATTTTCTTTTATTGACACAATTTAAGGTCAATTTTGTGATATGTATATTTCTCCTCTTGTTTAGGTATTGTGTTTATATAGCTCATTGGAAAATGTAATGTATAATTTAGTACAGATTATAGAGAGTTACCTATGATAGTTAAAACTTGGAGTTAAGTTAGTTAGGATTTCTAGATTTGCAGAGATGTATTTGAGATGGATAGGCATTCTTCAAACCTTTCATAGACCTACAGAATATGGCATTTAAAATGGTTTAGGATTTTTCTTTACAGTGAGGCACAACTGCTCCTGGTAACACCACCTACAGAAGAAAGGAAGATGGACATCGAAGAAACACATTATGGAGTTTGCTCCTAATATGGCAAGACTAGCCATTTGAGCAAGGTACTGTTCTTCTGGACTGTTTGACTTTATGTTGTAGAAACTGGACATGCAGGACCCACAAAAAGGTGACTGCTGATTCAAGATGGACATTGCTACAGGATTCCTGCTTCATGGAAGAGGCTGCCAAACAGCCAGACAGTCTACAGGACACAGAGAAAAGTTTCCTGCCTTGTTGAGGTGTCTGGAGACACACTATGGCCTATGGGCTGAAGATGGAACATTACAGAAGAACTTCGGGTGACTGACCAGGCAATGAGTTGTCTCTGTCATTTCTAGAGTTTATATATTATCCTTCTGTGGTCTTTAAAGGAGTTGAAGACAGGTAGTTATGATTATAGTTTTCCTTAGTTAGGATTAAAGATAAGTTACATATAGGACTTTAGACTCACTAAGACAGGATAGATGATATTTTGTTTACGTCTTACAAAATGTTAATGGACTAAATATTGTTAACTATGATTCTTACTTGATAACTGTTGTATGTTATATTTTGCTATGTTAAGGTTAAACCCCTTTTACTTTAGACAGAAAAGAGGAGATGATGGGAGATGTGATGCTGTATATATGTTTCTCATACTGGTTAATAAAGCACTGTGGCCAATGAGATAACAAAATAGGCGGGGCTAGGAGACCAGGAGGAGGAGAGAGGAAGTAGTGGGAGTCAAGATGTAGCCCGGGAAGAAGCAGGAAGCCTGCTGAGCGGCTCCCCGATAAGACGACCACGTGGAAATACTTAGATAAGTAGAAATGGGTTAATGATTAAAGCAGAGCTAGCCCATTAACAATAATGGTAACTGGCCAACAGGATTGTATCAAATACAGAGTCTCTGAGTGTTATTTGGGGCACATGTGGTTGCAGGACAATGGCGGCAGGACCAGGAGGCCGGCAGGAACAACATGCTGTAACATAGTTACATCTAAAAATAAAATTCTCTCAATGTAACATAAATTGTTCCTTGATTATTTCATTATTTTTGATTCAACAATCTCTGGCAATTATTAGAAGGGTATTTTCATAATAAATATGCTGTCTGTTTCTTTGTTTTCTTCCTATTTAACGTAAGTATTCATGATGGAAGACTTGGGATTTTGCTTATAGAAATAAGTTTTTGATATCAGTTTCCTCTTGCTCCTTCCTTCCCTCCCTCTCTCCGTGAAATATGATAGATATGTAAAGTAAGAAAATAAAAAATAAATAAACTATATATATACATATACATATACACATATACATATACATATACATATATATATGTATATATATATATATATGTATATATATATATATATATATATTTGGACTAATGGATTAAAAAAACATAATTTGGAACTAAAGAAAGCAACAAGTGCTTAAAACTAAATTGTTCTTGCACATGACCCCTCCTCCCCCCATAAAAAAGGAAACAAGTTTTCCCTGAAAAGTTTTTGAGGCTTAAGAAAACTATTTCCACCTCTACCTCACACCTACAAAGAAAAAGGAAGAAAATGTTTCTCATTTGGAATATTTTGTAAAGCTTTGCCCTGTGAGCTTGATAGTTTTGATTTTTAATTCTATAGCTTCTGATCAGGTTAGAAGTATGCACTGGTTACTTTTTACACAAACTGGAAAAGGAAGTTCTGAACCTGTTTATAAAGCTATACATTTGTCTCAGAATCACTCCAGTGATATTCAGTCCTCTGGTTGCACATTACTTCCTGTATAGTTGGAAAGCTTGCATCTCTCCTTAGGAGGACCACTTCCATATGATCCTTACCTTACCTGCAGAGCTCTGCTCACCTCCTTCCCCAATATTGCCCTCTTCTTTACTCTATACTCATCATAGTTCTGCCTAAATCCCTTAAAGGTGGCTTTCTCATAAAATTCTTTACATAATAGTCTGTAGTTTCCTTTTATGATATGCCTAGTGATTGAAATCGCTTAATTTGCAATGAAACATTTAACATCTGTGTCTACAAACAGGATGTAATGAATCTTGTTAGTTCACTCCTATATCATCAGCCTTTAGTATTTATTTACATGGTAAGCTCTTGGCAGAATTGATCACACAATTGAGTGAATGAATAAGCACCTAGTAATCTAAGCAAAAAATTCCCAGATTTTTTTCCTACAATTTTTTTCATCTAGTATCAAATGGAAGTAATTGTCAAAAATATTGGCACTATATCACTGTTAGTTTAGTGAGCACTTTTATAGCAAATATTGAGTATTTAAACCTTCAGAAGCACCAGAAGCCTCCTATACTTGGCACAAAGGAGAAACATTCTCAACTCTCGACAAGTGTGTTTGAATAAACAAGTACACATTGAGAGCTATATAGATGATCTTATTCTCAAAAACTTTGTCATGAAATTGAATTGAAAATAATGAATGCGACCACTTCCCAAATTGCATTTCTTTTTATTTTATAGGGATAGAGATATAGACAGTGCTGAAGTTACTATCAAAAGAAAATTATAATATTTCTTAAACTTTATGTAGTGGAGAGCAGATTTGCCTCATGTTTCATCCTCATACATGACAGAACTAGTAGGACTTGCCTTATTTTCACTTATACACAGAAATCCACAGGACTCATTTTCATTTTCATATCTATGTTTGCAGTCTGCCAATGTGTAAATTAACAAATTTCTAGTACATGAAATCTCTTCCTCTCCAAGCTCGCATATATTTATTTCCTTCTCTACTACCAGCTGAATGTACATAATGACAGACTTTCATTCCCTTGGTATTCAGCATCAGATCTATAGAAGTGATTTAGTCAAGGAATTTGGAATCATTTTTGGGTCATCAGACATCTAAACAATGCTGATACTATTCACAAAATCATGGGCCAGTCAACCACGCCAGGCAACGTTTCAATCACACAATTAACTATATATAAATTGTGCTCCATTTAGGTATACATTTATAATTAATAAGGAAAGTGCACTTGAAAAATCTAACTATGTAAGATGTCTTATTATAAGACAAAAATTTTTTTCATGACAATGATTCTCAACCATCCAAAGGTTTCAACCTTTTAATACAATTCCTTGTGATGTATTGACACAACAGCCATAAAATTATATCTTTTCACTTCATAACTGCTATTTTTCTACTATTATGAATTGAAATGTAAATATCAGATTGCCAGATATCTGATATACAAACTTGGGGTCATGACCCACAGGTTCATAACTACTGTTTATGATATTCTCTTGTGTTACTTTGTATTACAGCCTACATTATACTTTTGTAACTGTCTTACAATTTGTTTTAAACCCTTACAATTTTCAACCACTTTTCTACTAAAGATAATGTAAATTTTTTTTTTAATTTTTAATTTAAGGGCAAACATATAATCTAGATTTTTTTTCCTCCCTGCAATTTCCCTTTCTTTAGCTTTACATTCTTCATGCAATTGCCCATTGACCAACCTGAAGCTGTGTCTAGATTTGTTTTTCTGAGCTATATAGTCACATTAAAGAGGCTAATCTTCAGTGATGAATAATGGGAAGAAAAAATGGGAAGTTAACTAAAAGCTAATGTTTAAGGCAGGCATCCATGTATTGTCCAGGCTCAAGATGTCTTAGAGCAAAGCAGTAGATATAGCCCAGGGATTTTTTATCAATGTTTCATCAAACCTTCTGCTATTTCAGGTAAGCAAGGAATTCACTTGTAATGTTTCTTCTTAACCCCTTTCATAATTTTGTCACTAGGACACATTCAACATAGCAATCGAAGAGATGGTCACTAGCTATGCTCTCAAATCTCTGTGCTCCCTCTGTTATGGTAGATGTGTTTCTCTACCCTTTTCTCATGAGCTTTTAGCAAGAGTACATATTCTGGGTTTAGAAAACTTCCCAGAAATAAGCAAAAGGCCTTTCCTTTCTAAGTGATTAAAGAAATCATCCTAAACACTTGAAACTGGCCTTAGTTGTAAAGTTTTGTTTTTTTTTTCTTTAATTTTACAAAATTTTTAAGGATACTCAAAATTTTTAGCTGTAGGTAAGGACGGATATGTAACTGAAAAATCACACATGGTAATCTGAAACAATGATTTCATTACAGCAAACTGTGAATTAATGACTGTTGGGGAGCTCATAGCTAGCATCTGTTGTACATTACAGGTAATTCTTATTCTATAAGAATTCTTATTCTATAAATATTCCTTAGAAGTTTATATCATCATTTTTATTTTACTCCATGAGCCAGAAATCATAATTTTTAATTTAGTGAGATATAATAGCTAACAATTTTGTACTTAAGTTTTGGGCAAAAAATATATCTTGGTGATTATAAATGGGCTATGTATATAAACATATTTCTAGAAGGGAAAATTATTCCTTAAAAATAAAATGTAAGATGATTTTTATTAAAAATTATCTATGTAATTTTTTCTTGCAAAATATGTTATTATTTCATGTGACATATATATATACATATATATATATATATATATATATATATATATATATATATCTTATATCTAGATATTTAACAGTTTGGAGGTATGGATCTATAGTAGAGTTATTGGCTAGTATGTGGAAGGGCCTACATTCAGTACTCATCACTATCATTTAAATAACATTAAATAACTGTGTTAAGACAATAACAAGAAAAAAATTTACAAGAGAAAAGCAAAACTCTCTCTATATATTTTTTCTCTCTAAGCTTCCCAATGACCCATCTCTCTGTATCCATTTCTGCTTCCCTTCCTCTGCCCCTTACTTCCTCCCAATGTTTTGAGACAGGATCTCAAATTGTGTTTTTCACTGGCCAGAGCTTACTATATAGACATATGCTCTAGCCTAGAACCAGCAAAGATTGATCTACCTGTGCTTCTTTAAATTTTATCACTTGAATTACAGATGTCTATTTCAGTTTGGAGGTGTGAAACAATTTGATAATTAAACAATTCATAAACCTGCCTAGCTCCCATATTTTTAAAGATAAGTCATTTCTAATTCCAATATGAAATCACATTCTTGAGACAAACCAACTCCAGCATGTATAATGATGGTGCTTACTAAGTCACAAAGACATAAAATCCAGAACATTTTAGTCCTTTACCCAATTTTAAAAGCCTAGAACTAGATTCAGAATAAGGACATATATACATTTAATTCACTATAAAGTTTGCTCTATATTTGAAATTAATTTTGTCTGAATTCATTTTAAACAGAAAACGAAACGTTTTCAGGAATATTGTGTAAGAAAAAGCTTGGAATTTGAAAAACTCAATATGTCTTATCCTGAAATATAATAATCATTTGGTCAACAGTAAAGGCAAAAGAAAAGGGTAAAAAGGAGACAAAAAGTAAAAAAATAAACAAGGCACAGACAACACAATTTTCGTTTGCATATATTTATATAGTTAATACCTTCTAGCCTACCTCTTTTGATTTCATTTCTTAGTCATGTATGCAATACAGTGAAGTATGCCACTCCTAAGGATTTACAAGACCTATTCTTTAACCTTCAGATAACAGTGGCAAGAATATTTTGAGAATTTTTTGTGATAATGGAAACTGACAGACAGTACCAAAGGATCTGTTGCATGAATAATGAATAAAGGAGCAACACTCCAAAGTTCTGCAATCCCAGGCTGCACAGCTAAAGGACTAATGCAATCTAGTCATTTTGTGTCTCATAATTCTAATTTCAGGAAATTAGATGTAAAACTCTCCTCATTCATTATAGGTACAGAATGATCAAAAGAATAGAAATTTTTATCACAAAGCTAATTGCATTGTCAAATGACCTCATACAAAATGAATCATTAAAAATGATCTATTCTGTAATAATTGTATGCTGCTAAAGGTTAAAATAGCTTTAACGTGTGGGAAAAGAATTGTAAATGAAATAAATTCCAGCTTTATAATACATTTGACAACTCTGAAATTATTGGATGATATTTGAGTTTTATAAACTTTATCTAATGAGTGTACTGAAATTTTAGGTAGCAAGAATGAGAATATCACATATCACAAACCCTCTGAAACTGATACAAAACCAAGTTCTAGAAAACCATCAGCATTGGTCTTGGTAATTAGTTCTTCAGATCAGTGATCCCTAATTGCATTTTGCAAATAAAAGTAATCTCACTCCTAGAGAATCAACTATTAAAAAAATGAAAATCATGTTATTTCTTTCATGTGTTCAATTGTCTCCGATTATTTTTTTTATAAATCCAAAAACTGAAAATCAATGTAACTGCATATCTTTTAATATTCTTAGACCACAATAATATTCAGTTGGGACACAGCCAAACAGAACAGACATAAAAGGCGTTTCTGAAACCTAGCTATTATAAATATGTTTAAGTTCAAAAGAAAAGAATGAATTTTCATTACCGGATGAGATCACATTGACCTTGTCCATTATTTTAAACTTAAGCCATGATAGAACTGCAAGATAAAGATAACATATTGTGTTCAATATGATATACAAGATTATGAGGGTATAGGTATAGGGAAATCATCCATTTTCAAGAGTATAGAATAAGTGAGTGAAGGATTGTCACACACAAGTTGTCTAATAATCACATTTTCTCCAGTCAAAATGAGATTCAAGTAATCATGGAGAGTCTGCAATTGTGAGCAGTTATTTTCCTGTTGAAATGATTCCTGATAATCATAAAGCATGATTAGAGTTACTATTTTTGCTAGATCAGAAACAATGTATTGATTACACTAATATTATGATTTTGAGATTTCAAAGTAGAGTGCATGTGTTACCCAAAGCCTTTCTTTTATGTCAAGGTGATCTGATTACAGATGACCTTGAATAATGCAACAACAAAGCAGAAGAAAGCTCTTGTGTTCTTGTTGAGGTTGACCTAGACAATCATTCAGCACAAGCAAACAGCGAGCATTATTTCCAGTATGAGGGATATTTAAACCAGTAAAGCATAAGAAGTATGCTTTACAGTACCAGACAAAGGTCAGAATCCAATACCAAACTCAAAGAGCTCAAGTGATGTATACAATTATTTTTGATAATTATTTTTATTGTAAGTGAACTGAGTTTTGTGATATCACTAGTGATTTCACAAGTGTCCCACTTGTCACTTCAATTTTACCACCACAACTTTATTTGTGTCTATTGTAAGATCTACAAATATGCCTAAATTGTTTAACTCTAGTTTAACCTGGATATGAATTTTTATTTTTAATCAAAATATTTATATCCCCACAATGTTTAAACAATGATTATTAATACTATGAGGACATATTTAAAAATGTAAAAGTCTACTCCCATATTGTCTTTGTTTTAGCTTTTTGACAATTTAATCTTCATTCATATCTTGTCACCATTTTCTCTTACCTTTACTTTTGGTGCCTTCACCAGGATTATGGTCAACCACCTATGTGCATAACTATTTTCTACTTTCACTTTAGAACATGTAACCCATCTTCATGTGATAAACTGGCCTAATCTATGAAGTTCAGCAATGTATACAGCAATGTTCCTTATGGTGAAAAGTGTGTCAGTTAGTCAATTATCAGGTTTTTATATTCCTTTGAGAATATCTGGCAAAGACACAACCTTAATATTAGTACTACAGTATTACTTTATATTCCACTCACAAAATGTTGTTTATTGGGAGCTTTCACTAGTAAAACAACTTTATTTCAATAACAGGGTTCAGCAGCTGAAAGTTCAAGACCATAAAGTTTGATATATTTGTCCTCTGGTCAGGGACTTTTGTCTGCATCATACCAGGGCAGAAAATATTGAATATTGGCATTATATGAATGTATATGTATATGTATATGTATATGTATATGTATATGTATATGTATATGTATATGTATATGTGAATATATATATATGTACATGTACATGTATATGTGAATGTATATGTATATGTATATATATATATATATGTATATGTAAGAGCAATAGAAGGAGCATGTATGAAGGGGTCCACTTGGCAGGAAACAAGCAAATGCAAATTCAAACAAGGTTTCTTTAGAAACCTAGGCACTTGAAGCAGTGCCTAGTAAGAATGGCACTATCTCTTCCAAGAGTGCCTTCCATAACATAATGAATTGGTATAACAGATTCTATGGGCTCAATCACCAGGTCACACTCATATACACAAATTGCAGAAATCAAACAACAGCATCATTCTTGGTGTCACTAGGACCAGAAACAGGAAGGCCACATTCTTTGTTTTGTCTTTGTAAGAAAGTGAGGTTAATAATGGTGATATCCTAATTGCAATAAGGCAAATATATCTACCTTCATATTGATATATGTATATATATATGTATACATGTATATATATATATTACATGAAAATATTAAAACCTAAATACAATAATTTTAAAAATCATGATATGATAAAAACCAATAAGGATATCACCAAAAATTAAATAAGTAATTGAACAGAAGCTGATATATGAAGACTAGGAATTATTCAAAAATGATGTATAAAGAACTGGGAAGTTATTTTGATCCCATAAAGATGTCAGCTCTATTTTAAGTCAGAAATAAATCATTCATCTTGATAATCAATATACAAGATGTCTTCTAGACAAAGGTTAAAATAACAACAGCCTGTACACAAATAGAGGAGAGTTATTGAATTGTAAAATGCCATATTTTTATTCTTTTTGTCTGCTTGCTTTTTGTTCTTTATGAGATAGATTCTTTGTAAATACAATAGGCTAGTCACAAACTAACTGTTTTTCTGTATAAACCTCCTCACTCTTGAAATCACAAGCATAAACTTCCATACCTATTTGTCATGGTAGCATATTATCACCTGATAAGTCTATTACTTATCAGGTTTATATAATAATCACATCTATAATAATTGTTTCTAAATTTGAGTTGTATTAGAAATTAGAGATGAGATAACTGAAATCATGTAATAGCAGAAAACCATAGGTCTTGCAATAATAGATCCAATTATTATAATTCTTTTTAAATAATGTATTTACTTATTCTTCTCTCATATATTACATCCTGATCACAGGTTCCTCTCCTTTATATCATCCTATTTCCCCTGACAGTTTTCTTCTCTCCCAGATTCCACCTCTCCTCTGATTCCCTTCAGAGAAGAGAAGGTTCCCTGGGGATATCAAACAAACATATCATAAGTAATAATAAGGCTAGGCACATATCATCATAGAAAGTCTGGAAAAGTCAACTCAGTGGAGAAAAGGGGTTCTAAGTGTAGGCAAAAGAGTCAGAGACAACCCCACTTCCATAACTAGGAGTTCACACAAGAATAACAAACAATACAGTCAATAAGTGTATAGGAGCTAGATCACACACATACAGGCTTCTTGATTGTCATTCCATTGTCTGTGAATCCCCATGAACTCTGGTAAGTTGATTCTGTTTACCATGTGTTTGTGATGCCTTTGGTCATTATGACTTCTACAATCTGTCCTCCTACTCATCCTTTAGATTCCCTGAGCTCTACCAAATATTTAGCTGTGGGTCTCTTCATTTGGTCCCTCAAATCAGTTGCTGGATAAAGCCTTTCTGATGTTGACTGGGCTAGGCAACATTTGGTGAATGTAGCAGAATATCATTAGGAAACATTTCATTGACATTTTTATATGTTTTGGTTTCTTGTTTGTTTGTTTGTTTGTTTTGGCAAGTAGTGTTTGGTTCTATACTAGGTCTCTGGGCTAACCAACCCCTGGTTCTGGACCCTCTAGTCAGTGTCAGGCATGGGCTCCCTTTTCTTGACATAGTTCTCAAATTGGAGCAGTCATTGGTTGGCAACACCCACAAGTTTTGAGTCACTTTTATTCCAGCTTTTCTTTCAGGCAGGACAAATCATAAATTGAAGGAGTGGGGGCTGGTTTAGTATCCCAGTCTCTCTATTTGACATCTTGTCTGGTTATAGAAAATGACTGGTTCAGGCTCATAGACTTTATTCCTATCAGTCTTCTCAATTGTTACTCTCACAAATTCCAAAGAGTTTCTATTGCACTAAGTGCCCTCAATTCCAGTTATCTTCCCCAGAGCTTTCTCCCTCCATCCTCACTCACCTGATCCCTCCTGTCCCATGCCTGGGAAAGGGGAATAAAAAGAATTTCCCTGCTAGACTGGGGATAGATGGGGGAATATTATAATTCTTAATATTCAAAATGACATTATTTTTGGTATTAGGTATTTATTCATAACACATATTAGCCTGTGATAATATTATATTCAATGTGGTAAAATGGATATTATATGTTGAAGATGAATAAATGATAGATAGTTAAGTAAGTTTCTTAGATAATGTATCACTTCACTGGTTCAAAATGGTGTGAGGATAACACAGCAAAGACAGCTCTATTCAGTTATGCTGAATAATATGTGTATTTAATATGCAACTAGAATGAAACTAACAACATGATTTTTAAAAGGAATATAATTCTGAGCCTGTGTTAGTATAATTGATAAGTATACCTCAAATCCTCCAACATTTGAATACTTGTTTTCTATTAGGTGGAAGTGTTTAGGAGGATTGAGAGGTATGGGCTGGTTGGCTAAAGTATGTCACTGGCAGCAGTCTCTGATATTTAACATGTGTTGATGAACTATTATTTCTTTGAAATGTAGCTCAAGTAAAATCTTCCTTCTGTAGATTGTTTTGGTCATGGTATCAACATAGCAATAGAATAGGACATAACATTGTCAAATCATTTGGAGTATGGTCTTGGCCATCCCCTACTGCCTCAAGGCTAAGGGAGTTTGATGATGCATCCTGGAAGGCATCACCCTCCCTGTGCAGTAAGGGAGGGTTGAGATGGGAGGGGGATTTAGGGGTATGGGAGGGAGGGATTGATATATAAAATAAGAAAAAAAATAATAAAGAAAAAAGAAATAAAGAAAAGGACATGACATAAACCCCTTACACATTTTGCATTTTCATGTATGAATGTCACAAATGTTAAGGGTGAAAGTTAATTTACCAGGACATTAATCATAGGGTGTATAAATTATAGCAGGTGAATTAGGCAACCTGTGTCAGACCACTAAATCCAGGAAAGATGATGTGGAGATACATTTATAAACTCTTTATGACACAGTTAGAGTTAGCATATATAATGAACTTTCTCATGCCTGCTTTATGGGCTTATGTTATGACTATATAAATACACATGTATGACCGCAAAAACAGGAACCCCTCTTTAATTCCACGTGAATATTGCTAAGCAAGTGTTCTAAAATTATAATGAACATTTCAACTATTGACTCCATAAACAAGCAAAATAATCTTTTCCTTTAAAGTAACATATATCATATTCACCAACACAAAGAAGTATCCAATCCATGAGAAAATATTGCCATATTTGCCGTGAATAAATTGCTTTAGTTTAATTTCTGTCTTTCACACAACTATCTTTGGTGTACTGACTATGTCTGCAGAGGGAGTGAAATAAGAAGAATGAGAAATAGGTTTGTTTCTTGTTTTGTGCTGTTTTGTTTTTGTTTTGTTTTTGTTTTTGTTTTGGTAACTTTGCAATTTATAAAATGGTATGTTATATACTCGTATTTGAAAAGTAGACAACATGGTTGACAGATATTATTTTCATTACTAGGAAAAAAGTATATAATTATGAATAAATTATGAATAATTATGAATAAAGTCCCACCTATGCTCTAGGTTAAAATCCATATTCAGAGAGTACATACCATGTTCCTTTTTTTATGACTGGGTTACCTCATTCAGGATGATTTCTTCAAGTTCCATCCTCTTGCCTGCGAATTTCAAGATTCCATTATTTTTCTTCAGAGTAGTATTCCATTGTGTAGATGGGCCACATCTTCTTTATCCATTCTTCAGTTGAGAGGCATCTAGGTTGCTTCCAGGTTTTTGGTATTACAAATAATGCTGCTATGAACATAGTTGCGCACATGTCTTTGTTGCATGGATGTGGATCATTTGGGTACATACCTAAGAGGGGTATTGCTGGGTCCTGTGGTAAACTAATTCCCATTTTCCTGAGGAACCGTGATACTAATCTCTAAAATGGCTGTATGAGCTTGCCCCAAGGTACCTTATGTTGTTTTTGGTTATTTTAAGGGGTGGTGTTTCTCTGATTTCTTACTCAGCCGCTTTGTTGTCTGTAAAAAGTAGGGCTACTGATGTTTTTGAGTTTATCTTCTATTCTGCTAGTTTGCTGAAGGTGTTTATCTGCTGTAGTAGTTCCCTGGTAGAGTTTATTGGGTCGCTTATGTAAACTATCATACCATCTGCTAATAGAGACAGTTTGATTTCTTCCTTTCCAATTTGGATCCCTTTAATTTCATTTTTTTTCTTTTGTCTTATAGCTTTAGCTAGAACTTCAAGTATAAAATTGAAGAGATATGGAGAGAGAAGACAGCCTTATTTGTTCCTGATTTTAGAGGAATTATCTTAAGCTTCTCTCCATTCAGTTTGATGTTGGCTAGTGTTTTACAGTATATTGCTCTTATTATGTTTAGGCATGTTCCTGTTATCCCTGCTCTCTCCAAAACCTTTATCATGAAAGGGTGTTGAATTTTGTCGAAGGCTTTTTCAGCATCTAGGGAGACAATCATGTTTTTTTTCTGTTTTAGTTTGTTTACATGGTGGATCACATTGATGGATTTTCTTATGTTAAACCATGCCTGCAACACAGGGATGAGGCCTACTGTCTCATGGTGGATTTCTCAAATGTATTCTTGGATTTGGTTTGCCAGTATTTTATTGAGTATTTTGGCATCGATGTACATCAGGGATATTGGTCTGTAGTTTCTTTCTTAGTTGTGTCTTTGTGAGGCTTAGGTACCAAGTTGATTGTTGCCTCGTAGAAAGAGTTTGGTAATGATCATTTTGTTTCTATTGTGTGGAACAATTTGAGGAGTATTGGAATTAGCTCTTCCTTGAATTTATGGTAGAATTCTGCACAGAAGCCATCTGGCCCTGGGCTTTTTTTTTGGTGGGAATGCTTTTGATGACTTTTCTTACATTGTGGGTTATAGGACAATTTAAGTTGTTTGTCTGTTCTTGATTTAATTTTGGTAAGTGATAGTTATCTAGAAATTTGTCCATTTCCTTTGAAATGGCACGTTTTCATTTTAAAAGATAAAAGATGGGTGATTTTGGATGAATCTTCCAAGTGAAGATTGAGATATATATATATATAGATATAGATATAGATATAGATATAGATATAGATATAGATATAGATATGTATATGTATATATCTTCATTTATTGTTATGTTTTTCTTTATGTAATCAACATTGATTACTCTTAAATCATTTTGATAGATATGTTTACTTGTGCAATTATAAAACAATAAGGAAAATGTCACAATCTGTTATTTTGGCCCCCAGTACTCCTCTAATTTTTCATTATATTATATATTAATTGGTACCTCTCCATGTTTGAAGTAATCATGCTTTTTGCTTTAACACATTTACACTTGACTAGTGTGCCTTTAGACAAGACTCCCTCATTATTTTAGTATCACTTTTATACTACATTAAAGATGGAGTCTTTGGAAATTTACTTTCCACGTTAGCATTTATCTGTATTTTCACAGTTTGTAAAAGGTAAAATGATAACTCAAAGTTTGAAAGATGAAGATCACAATGAGATACTATACAAAGGCAAAAACAACTAAAATAATAACAGTGATTTTTTTAAAAAAAAAATGGTTAATTTACATTTAAAAGTTTGCATTTACAAAGACCTTGTGATCTGCATGTGTTGGTAAGCAAGAGAGGAAAGCATTTTTAGAAAAATATTTGGACTTTACAAAACCTATTGTTCTCAATATATACAAAAGATTGAAAAATTTCTATCCAGATATTGTACTTAATATATGAATCTAGAACTCTATAGTATTTGAACGTGTGTGTGTATCTGTGGTGCATTTTTTTTTATGGAGTGTTTCACAACTCTATACATGGTTGGCCTCAATCACCAGTTCAGCAACTTTTTAAAAATTTAGTTCATGTACAACTCTACATCTTTACTTGGGAATAAAAAAAAAAATGTCATTATGTTGCCCTTACATCAAAAGCTGTAAATAATGAAGAGGATAACACTTCTACCATGACGGATGAGTCCAAATGAACCTATATGGGGAGACGTAGATAGTCTGAATTATTTTCTCTGCCAAAGGAGAATGACGGATAAACAGAACTCATTACAAACAGATGCAGTGAGAAAGAGGACTACAGATTAACAGAACATTCACTATGGCAGACTTAGTAAGGTTAAATTGAAATTGAAGTAGAAAAAGAAAGATAAAAGGAAAATATTATGACTTAGATATCTTTTCAAAATTAATTACAAATTTGATGAATACAAACAGAAGGGAAGAATCTCAACAAACACAGTAGGGATAGGAACAGGTAATTGAGTACAAACAAAAGAAAGAAATTATAAAATAGGAAAATACTACGCTCATGAATACCTAGAAATTTAAAATTTTGAGAAAATACATGTTTTCTTTTTGCATTTCTATTGTTAGAAGAGTAAGAACACATGTGTAGTTCTGTTTACAGAATAAACACCTGAAAGTAAATTAAATGTATGCTAATTAATAATGGTATAATGCTCACGTGAGACTGAATTGATCTTAAGAATTGTGTTTCAAGCCACTCAGTGGTAGCGCAAACCTTTAATCCCAGTACTTGAGAGGTAGAATCAGGGAGGTCTCTATGATTTAAATCCAGCCTGGTCTACAGAGCTAGTTAAAGGGCAGGGCAGGCTCTAAAGATACAGAAAGAAACTCTGTCTCGAAAAACCAAAAACAAATAAACAAACAAAAGAGAGAGAGAGATGTGTTCCTATGTATTTACTATTTATTTCATCCAAGAAAAGATGGGAAGTTGTCAAATCCAAGATGTGATCCACTCTAATTTTAATTTAAATATTTAGTTTGGTTATTTGTTCTATAATGTAAATGGGTTTTCTTAATTTTTATTAATATACATCAATATTTTTATTTTACACAGTGATAACTTTTTAAATATTCCAACCATTAATCTCTGATCTAAATATTAAAACACACACACACACACACATATATATATATATACACATATGTATAAACATATAAAAATGTAGGTGTGTGTGTGTGTGTGTGTGTGTGTGTGTGTGTGTGTGTGTATGTGCGTGTGTAACAGAAGTTGAATTCTGTCATCCAGTCCAGGAGAATTTGCAAAAAGAGAGGTTTGCTTTCATGAAATATGAGTCTTGTGTACATAAGCAAGAATGAAAAAATATTTAGGGTTTGGTATTAAGGTCACTAAATTTAATTAGTTACACCATACTCATGTATATCACATCTGAGTGTGAAGCTTTTATGAGATGACTCAGAGCTTTCCTCGTGCATTAACTAGCTATGATTTAAATGGAAAGGCATGCAAGTACACGTGCTCACTTTGCCACAGCTTTTTACATCTTTGTACTCACTGTCACACATAGTGTTTTTTTTTTTGGAACAGGGGATGCTACTGTCTCATGGCTGTGTGTCTGGGTGCACATCAGGCTTTGCTTCCTGGTCTCCTGGTTGAGTATGTTGGGCACTTTGCCAAGTCAGACAAGCTGTCCGACAACTGCTGCATGATCAGACAAACTATAGTCAAATACAGTAATTCTAATTTTTAACTTAATAATTATTTGTCAAAGTTGTTATCTACCAATACATCCCTAGAATACATTTATATTCTTATTCAAATGTAAAAAAATGATTTGTGGTTAATAATTATGACACATTTTTCTCTAAAAATTTCTTGATACATTTTCTTTTTGTGAGGCAAATATTCAAGAGGACTTTTTTGTACTTCTTTTCTCCCTATTGTATGAGACCCTGGAGTTTTCATGACAAATAAATTATGAAATGCAGAGAATGGATGAGGACATAGATTTAGTAGGTAGACTACTTGACTGGCATATATAATTCCCAATACACCCACATCTGAAAAACAAATCTTGGCATACATCTCCAGATATAAGAGAAAGGAGGGCAAAGTCAAGAAGATTAAAAATTCAAAGAGATTATTATTTGTTCACTGGTCCAAACATGCTTGGTCTGTATGAGACTATGGCTTAAGAAAACAAAATCAGAATAACAGCATTAAAAATAAAATCATATTATAATGCAAAGCATGGAGAGAAAATCCCTCCCAAACCAAATTCACAATTAGCAAATACACAAAATAAACAAATACTCAAAACAACACCAAAGGAAAATGAAAAACTTGAAATAATGGTGTATAGATTTAAAGAAATATGTCATCAGAAAAAAAGTTCATATGCAAGTTAGGAACATGAGATGTTCAACCCTATATGATATTAACAGAATGCAAACTCAAATAGCAACACAATACACATGCATACAGATTACAGTGGCAGATACCTAAACCACTGATAGCATCTAATGCATGAAGGGAAGTGGAGCAGCCCAGGATCACTGATTACAATTGAGAAGCAAGTGGGACAAGTAATTTGGATGACTTTAGCAATTTTTCCTAAAAATGGTGTGATGATTAATGGCTTACCTTCAGAGTTAGCAGTCAGACTCCTCTGTATTTGTGCAGAGCAATTGAAAACAGGTCTACACACAAACTTGTGCATAGATATATCTTAAAACTTAATTATTTGCCATAAAACATGACTGTAAACAAAGTTTCTATCCTTCAACATGTGTATAGCTGGCATATCCAGAAAAGCAAGTGTCCTTCATTATTGAAAATGTGATGAAGCCACATGAAAACATGAAGGGACTGTGAATGCATATTAGTAAAGGAATATAAACAGCTAATATTATTAATTTCTAGCCATGTAGTACTCTGCTCAAGTTGCTTTTACATCTGGTATTTTCTAACAGCAATGGAAACTCTTATCGGAGCAACTGTGGAGCAATCTTACACACTGGTTAAATACCAGTGAACACACATAATCAAGGGCTGGTCCTCATACTAACTGGAATTGGGATAATAATGATATATCAATGAAATCTCCTTAACAGTAACAGAGATATTATTCTCCTGATGGTTATAGTGAGGGAAGACTTAATTTTAGGTTGGGAACTCTGTGTACACTCTGCTCAGGTTTCTGAGGGAAACAAAAAGTAATCTTGAAACACAGGCCGTAAAACACAGAATATTGCACTGTAGTAGAACATTAATGAACCCTGCATGGGATCCAACAAAGTAGCACAAAAGAAAAATGACAAAGTGCAGTAGCTTTTAACTCCCTTGTCATGATTCTTATTTTACATATGGTAATGCTCATAGCAATTAAGTCAATTGTCAATTTTATTTAGGGTTGCAAATAACAAGTTTCATGTTTTAATGATTGACCTGGTAGATTTATATCCTCTATGCAAAAAGTGTAATTTGGTTAAGCATTTTTTAATTAGCAGTTTGCTATCTTACATCACAGAAAGAAATTTAACAGGAGTCAAAATTTTCAACTCAAAATTTTCAATTCAGTGTAATTTCAGTTTAAACTATTGTATGAATTTCGTATCCCTCAAAGTGTCTTTTAGTTTCCAATCACACTTTACCATGCTCTTGATTCAGATTATTTCATCCTAAAACCTCCCATCCAAGTACTAACCAGGCCCCACCCTGCTTAGCTTTCAGGATCAGTTGATATCAGACGAGTTAAGGGTGGTATGGCCTAGACGGGATGTATCCCTAATACACAGACAGACTTTGGGACACCATTTCCCATGGAAAGATACTCTCTTATCCTATAGACATGGGGGAGGGCCTATGTCCTACCCATAAATGACTTGACTTATTTTGATGACACCTCATGGAAGGCCTCACCCTCCCTGGGGAGTAGATGGTGGATGTGATATAGGAGTCAATGGAGGGCATGGGAGGATGGCAGGGAGAGGGAACTGGATTGATATGTAAATTAAGAAAACATAATAAAAAAAAAAAACCCTCACCAATACATTAGAAAAAAACAACTGAAATTTAGCACATACTTAGGAACATAAATAGCTGAATCCTTTCATAACACCCACTGTTTCAGTTTGTCTTGTGTGTGTATGAGTGTGTGTATGTGTGTGGGGGTGTGATGTGCCCATCATTCTTTGTCTGATATTCTGAGCCCTGTAAACATATACACAAACATTTTCTTTATTGCCTTAATGTTGTACCTTCAGTAACTATCATGTAACACGGGTCAAGAAATTTGTGTTTGAGGATAATGTGACTTAGACTTCTTCCTGAGCTTTTAGATATGTATAGATTTTTGTGCATTGCCTGGACCCCTGGAATGATAATCACAAAACTCTCTCAACAGAACATCTGTCTAATACTTGACAGAGCACTAGAAACATCCTCTGCAATGCCCAAAGGCTAATTCTTGACATCTGGCCGCTATTCCCCTATCCATGTTTGGAGGCCAGAGGGTGACAGAGGAGAGGATGTTTGACAACAGCACACTATCACCTCTTTCAGCATCCGAGCATCATGGAACAATAGGATCTCCTCCCAGATATGTTCCTCTGTACTATTCAAAACTGTTTAAACATTCTAATTTTTAAAATATTTTGAAGAAAATTATGTATGAATTATGTATAAGATGGAACACAAAAATTAAGAAAGACTTTTTTTTTTTTACCTAAGTGGAGACTTTGTTTATAATATTACACCAGTGTTTTGATGATTTGTTTGAAAACTTAGCAATTTTCAAAAATACAGCTTATAAATTCTGTACCAAGTGTGTTCCACTAACTCAAAATTTCTCACAAGATTTCTAAATTTCTGCATGGTTTATTATAAAATGAACACAATTCTGTTTAATCACAGGCTCTTCCTGTATCGCATAACTTGTATGCACATTTTGACTCTGAGACTTTTGCATTTTTTATTTACAGAACAGTTAATAAATCTCTTATCAAAGGATATAGAATATTTTCTGTTGCTCATACATCATTTTGGAGTAAGAGATATGATAATGTTAGGAAATATTTTAAGGGACAATTAACATAAAATCCATTAGCTCGAGCCCACTTTCTTCCAATGAGAAAGTAATGCATACAGTCAACAGTGTTCACAAATGCATGTACAGCTTTGTTGAGTCAGTGATTTCTGTGTGCTTGGTTGACTTCTGGCACCAACCCTTGCCTCCTCTCAGTCTCTGTCAGTGACCCTTGGCCATCTCCAACTACTCAAACTGCAAACAGACTAAAACCAATTTGTTTTCCTTATGTTTTTAAAGCCACTAGACTGGTATGCTAATTAGAAATAAATCGCTTGACCCATAAAAGAAACGGCAGGAAACCTGAAATGAAGGCATTATCCAACACTTCATGCTCCTTAGTGATGCCATTTTAAATATTTCAGACAGCCCATAAATAATTAAAACCTCACCACAGCAAATTATGTCCTATTATGCAAATAAATAGCCTCCTCCCTGGTTTCATTAAAGATTCCAAATGACAAGCTGAGCAGTTTAAACATAGCAAGGTATTGCAGTGAGGTGAGAAATCTTTCAATATATTTTTTTTAATTGTTAGTGCCAAGTTTCATGTGGATTTTGACTCTAACACTTTAATTTGCATGAGCAAATAAACCTTTAATAAACCTTTTGTAAGTGGAGGGAATGCATCATTTAATTAAATTTGATTTGTTGTGAAACTCTTGTGCCTCATGAATATTTAAGAACCACAAATTCTCCGTTTTCCTGAAAAGAGTACAATATTGAGCATGGGAGTGATTTCCAAGAAGTTAATCTGACAGGGCCTGAGAAATTAAATGTAATTAATAAATGTCTCAAATTAACTTTTCAGAAATTGACAGGCTGGTCCACATGCAAATATCAATGGTGTGCTTATATACATCCCTATTCATACCTGAGTTTTAAGTAGGACTTTAGCTACTGATATAAATCACAAATTTCAGTACATGTATGTTTTAAAAGTTCATGTGAAAATTTTTCTGTTTTTAAGTTTAGTGTCTTTGAGGTTTTATATAGTCAGATTTGAAAACTTTAAATCACTGAAAAATAAAGGACAGTCATATTTTGTTCTTAAAATGCAAGACAAAAACACTATAGAGAAATGGATCTTCAAAAAATTAGCTGTTTCTACAAAATAGTCTATTCCTTTGCATTGCTTTCTCATGCTTTTCCTTCTAATGAAACATTTAACAGGGCATTGAATGTTGAAGGAATAATTCACTTTAGGGTATCAAACAGTGTTCTTAGTTTTATAATAAATGTCATACTCTTATTCTGAATACAATGACTTTACAAAATACCAGCTAGGTAATCGTTTTTTATCAATTAAGTAAGGACATTTTTTAGAAAGACACATTCATTATACATAAGAAAAAATTACACTTGCTCAAATCCAAATAAAAATGTATCAGTGTTTTCTCATAAAAGGTTTTAAATGTCATTGAATTATATGCTAATTTTAGTGTGGATATAAGTAGGGATAAACATAGTTTTTCTCAAAATTATAGCCTGATTCTCACTTACTTATATCAGCTAAAAAGTATGTATATATATGTGTATATGTATATGTATATATACATATATATATGAACTGATGTAATCATGATTTGTATGAAATCAGGAAAACACTTAGCAAAGTATTATATTAAAATGTATATGTTATTTGCTAAAGGGAAGTAATGTTTTAGTAATCATCAAAGAAATATAATATATACTTCATTCTTATCCCCTATTATGAACTAGAAAGCAATGCCCCAGAGATGAAACAAAATGTAATTGAGAAATTTTACTCACACAACCTCTACAACATGCTTATTTCACTATTTACAATACATCTTACCCTAATCTCAGAAAGTGAGGACTGCTCATTATAGATAAACTTTTTCCCTATTTATCTGGTATTTTCCTTTTTCTTCCCTTTAGGCAATTCTTCAATAATAATTATCTTCACTTTATAATACTTACAACTTCAAATCTCTGCTCACTTTCTTTCCATCAAAATAAGTAAATAAAGAAATCAACAATTTATTTTCCACAGACACCTAGTGTCAAGAGAAAACAACTCTTCACCCAGCTAAGAAATTCCAATCCTATCACCAATTCTGTAACCAGCAACTTACATGAATGTTTTTACATTCTACTAATTAGTCTTCTTTAGTCTAGTTTCTACCTTTGACACAGCTATGGACAATGCTTCAACAAGTATATTTAATCTCTCTGAAACAAAGATACACAGTTCTTAAACTCCCTCTGTTTGTAAAAATTATTATTCAAAAACACAATTTCATAAAATATTCCTCAGCATACTATTTTAGGTGGTATAAAATTCTTGTTGTTATTGTTGTTCAAAAGCTGCCACGTTTACCTGTAAATCCCGTTTATTTATTTATTTATTTATTTATTTATTTATTTATTTATTTATTTGTGTGTGTGTGTGTGTGTTCTTTTAGATCAAATTATTCAATAACTTTACTCTATCTTCATCTGGGAGCTTCCATTCCCTCAGAAATTTCTTTATTTCACTCTCTCTCTCTCTCTCTCTATATATATATATATATATATATATATGTTTATCTTCATCTAAATGTCTCAAATATTATTTGATATATCAAGCCTATTGTAATAAAGAGAAAGAATACAAAGAATATATAAATTGAAGTACTGAAAGCATATAGAAACACTAACCACCTGAACAGACCTCCATCTCTCTAACAGATTTCTTATATAAAAAACTTTTCTCAAGTTATTGTTTGAATTACATCTCTCATTATTTGCCTTCTTGAATGCTCTAACAGTGAAGATTTCTTGGCTTGGTGCATGACATTACTATTCCTTTTTGTTTCAGTTTTCTGCCCTATCATAAACAACACCACATCTTATTTGTTATTCAACTGAATTCCCACTTATCCTATGGTTATTGTTCATACTGTTTCATCATGAAATACCCCTTGTATAGCAAGAAAATAAATTAATGACTCCCTTCTCTGTTGGTTTCTGTGTTTTTTATTTTACATAAGCTACATATATCAACATATTGTAATCTTTTTTTACTTCAATAGAATTGGGTATTTTCTATTTATCTTTATATTTGTGTACTCAGTGTGGCAACTGTCACAAGCAACACACATCCATCATTTTGAATTATTTTATGGATTATTTTTAAATTTGTTTGTATATGTGTATATTTGTGATTATATGGTTCTAGAGTTTTGTGTAATTTGGATTCCAGGAGAGAATGTGAGATAACCTGAAGCTGAAGTTCTCAGCTACATTAGCTATCTGATTGGGGTGTTCGGAACCAAGTGCAAGTCCCTGTGAAAAAGATGCATACCTGCATTTTTAAATTACAGTAATTTAAAAATGAATCACTTATACATTGGTAGTATTTTAACAGGCAGAACTGTCAATCACAGAAAAAAGAACATAGAAAAGAAAAGTGGTTGAAGACTGTGACAGGGGCTCTTTTCTTGATTGTCTCTTTTGACTTTTCAACATGTCATTTATTCTTTTTTCCTTATGTAACTTCTTAACTAAGAATAAAGTGTGTATACTACAAGAACATAAATCAGGCATGAGTCTGAATTATGATGCCATGTATGAGGTGTTGTTAGGAAAATTATTATCTGTCATTATTATTTTGTACATTTTGCAACTGCTTCTTTAAAAAATAATTTTTTCTTGATGATAGCTTAGGGATGGAAAGTGCAAAGTTAAGCAATATTTGATGTAAACAAAATATAATGTTATGAGTAACATGTTTCTGGTGCTGATGAAACATGTATTTAATCCAAGTACTCCAGCAACAGTGGCAGGTAGATCTCTGATTCTAGGCCAGCCTTGTGCACAAGAGAGAGTTCCATGATAGCCAGGGATATAATAGCATGCCATAGAATTAATCTAAGGAGAGCATGGTGTATTTGTGTGTGTGTGTATTTATTTATTGATATGTTTGTGCATGCATTTATTGCATATGAGTGTGTGTTGTGTGCGTATATGTGTGAAATGCATGTATATTTATTTTGACTTCTAAGTAGTTCTATGTTGTAGAATTTTATATGTAAAGGACACTTAAACATGCATAAAGTTCTATAAAACGCCTGATAAAGGAGTGGGAATACAGTGACACTATTATTTAAAAAAAATATCGGTGTTGCTTGCCAACACCTTAAAACAAACAACTGTAATATAAATGTAGCTAGATATTAATGATACCAGATAATATTCATTAATACTGCTAACTACACACTGCTATTGTGTACCAGAAAATGAAGGATGAAATTTTGTTTGGCTGAGAATTGCACAGAACATAGGCTATGCATTTTCTCTGACTCGTTGTCCTGAAATGTGAGTGTAGGAAAATATTTAAACCATACTGAACAAAGATATAGTTAGTATGGTTGAGCAAATATAATAGTGGTTACCATTTTTTCTTATATTATTTGATATTGCTGCTTACATTATTATATATTACTTATAATGTATTTTATTAGTTGTTTTATCTTACAATGATGCCTTAATTATTAAGAAACACTGAGAAAAATTCTCTGCTGGTATGGCTTATATAAGCTTAGTTCTTGGAATCCTCTGTGTATAGACATTACTTGGATAACATTCCTGCAAATATCATCCACTAGAACTTTCTACAATTCAACAACATTCAATTTGACATTCCTTCTTTTTTTCCATTCTCTATCTCTCTTTGCTCTCTGCCTCTCCCTAGTCTTTCTCTCTCTCCCTTTCCCTTTCTTTTTTTTCTTCAATGTGTGTGTGGTGGTGGTGGTGGTGGTGGTGGTGTGTGTGTGTGTGTGTGTGTGTGTGTGTGTGTGTGTGCGTGTGTGTGTCCTCACAGGTAAAGTCACTCAGGCTGGGGATCCTGAGCCTTCAGAACACTAATAAAACAATATGGCCAATCACCTTTGGCATCTTATATCTATGTTTAATATCTTTTATTTAGCCTGAGACCATTATCTTGAATAATAGATTGTCTCAATTTTCCTGAAAAAGATACAAAATGTGACTGAGGTGGTGGAAGCTGTGCATGAAGCTTAGTAGAGGACAATATCTTTAGTACATCCAGGACTCTTAGTTATATTCATGTGTACACACACACACACACACAAACACACACAAACATATGCACGCACACACACACTCATGCACATGAGTGCAGGTGCACAATGAGAGAGAGAGAATATCCAAACTAATGAAGGAAATTGAAATTTCTTGTGAATATTTACTATTTTGCCTCAAAATTAGAGAATGGGTGGTAATTTGTTTGCATACTGTTTTGGGAAAAATTTTTAAATTATTATTAAAATACATGTACATAGTTTAATTTCTCATCTCACCTTTGATCTCATACAAATAAAATGGTACTATGTTTTACTTACTGATGCTTGTGGGTATTCTTGGCAGAAAGTTACAAAAAAGATGTTTAAAACAAATAGAACAGCAACATCTATAGAGAGCTTTCCTTTTAAAGATAGAATTCATTGAGTCTGTTTCTGTAACAGTGTCAATTTGTGTAAATTGAATGAGATGTTTTATAGTTTTCTTTTATATATCTTAATAAATATGAGTACGGCCATCTTTTCTATATTTTGTGGGGTTTGAAATGAGGCATTTTAAATTAAAATGAGGATGGCTTTTATTCTGGGGTAATTTTAAACATACATTTGCTGTCCCTGATTATGCCTTTCAACTTCCCACATTCTAAAAGCTGATATAAAATATTGTATACTGTAATTGAACAGATTTTGACTTTCTTTGGGGACAAAAGTCTGAAAAATACGAATAGCAATATCATTGATGCAATTGGCACTTAAAATTAACAGATTTTTCTAATTTGAATGGAAATAATTACTGCTGAAAGTGTATTTTAAATAGAATATATGATTGTGACTAATTTTTGATGTTTAGTTGAGTTACTTATTTTTAAGTTTTACATTTTTTACATAAGAATATTGACTAATTTATAGCTGCTTAAATAAATTCACATGTCTATACATTTACCTTCTAGAAAGAAAATGCAGCTCAAATGTATCTACCAACTTTATGTACACTTTTAAATATTTCACGCTAGTTTCAGCTTTCCTTTTCTCATTCCTCTACCCTTAGTTTTCTATTACTACTACTACTATTATTATCATTATATTTTATGGTCACGTTTCATAAACTGCTACACATTCACAACACATAATTACAAATGTACAGTGTCATCTGAAGACACAAGATGATGAACTATAGTTAATTATTCTTTTCATAGTTTCAATATACATATCTTTCAATGTTTTCCTAAGACATCCATATTTCCAATTAAAATGCAGAACATTTTTGCAAATATAATGTTAATGTGTTGGCTATTGGCATTAAATATTTAGACAAAGGTTTAATATAAAATACATTATTTTCAAGTAACAATGAGAGACCAAGTTAAAATTTTTTCTGTTATTTACTATCGGATTTTATTAGGGATTGTTATATATTCACAAGTTATTTTGTAAGATAATGTAAACATAGTCATTCTTTTCTTTTGCCAAGTTTATCCCTCGGTAATGTTTCCATCCAAAGTCTCCAGAAGGAAATCCTTCTTGTCCATTCTAGTTTCTGAAGGATCCAGGTTAAAACAATGGATGTGAAGAGTCTTTGTCCATATTTGTTTTATATTGTTCATCTCTTCCTCCTCTCACAAGGTCACTTATGGATTTGGCATACACCATGATGATATTTTGTTACTTCACTTAGAGATATTTAATTGCATCTGTAAAAATCTTACTGCCAAGTAAGTTTTTCATACCCTCCAGGGAACAAAGTGCTCTTGTTGGTTTACAGGGCATTTCTGCTCATCCTTTCTTTGGCTCTTTATAGTTATGTATTTTAATGTCACTACCTATTCTTAGCTTTAATAACCACAGGCATATTATGTATCAACCCAGTAATTGTAATTTTATCATGGAAATATATTTTGTATGTGCAATCATAAAGTATGTAAGTTTTAGGATTGATTCTTTTTTCTTTCCTTTTATTTCTTTTATTTTTTTGCAAACAGAGTGCAATTCTTTATAAATTCATGCAGGCTGTTGTACATATCAATAATTAATTTCTATTTTAATCCCCTGAATAGTAGGTCATGCTAAGGTGAGATTACACTTTGTTTAATCATGCTCATTTAAGCATGTCTGTGTACTTCAGAATTGTGGAAAAAATGAATAAATTAACATAAACATTTGTATACAGATTTCTGTTTGAACCAGTCTTTATCTTCCTGTTAATTCAATGACAATGCTCAGAGAATTATTCAAAAGCTATCACCACATAGATGATAGAAATGTGATTTGTGAGAAAACTTATACTAAAACATTACACTGTCTTCATATATTTCCTTTATACTTAGAGAATTTCACAGTTACTGTAAATATAAAGCATTGTTTGCTCTCATTAATAAACACATGTAAATATATACACTTTAAAGTACAGTACTTTTTGTCAAAAGAAGTGTATATTGTACATATTTGCTTAATGCATCCTATCTTCCATTCATCCATCTTTCCTTGGATTCACTTTTCACACTCTACTGCTGTGGATTGGTTAGTCATTAATTCCTTCACTTTACAAGATATTCACAGTGTGGAAATGTTCACTGTGTTCATTATGCTTGAAGTCACCATTCTGACTGTACAGTTTCTCTTGACACTACTAGATTCAGCTGTGTTTATTTACTTTTCTATCAAGAAGCAAACTGAAATGCAACTGGCAAGGGAAAAAAACAGAGCTAATTCAAACATGGGAATGAAAAGTGAATAACTTGTATTAGCAAACATAGCAAAGTCTTCTTTAGGTAGTTGAGAAAGAAGATACAAAGCTGAGCAATTTTCAGGAGTCGAATACCTATCACAATTACAGGGCAGAACAGTGCAGAATCTTGTTTAGAGTTTGCCTTCTTAAGGCTGAAGAGATGGCTCAGCCATTAAAGGCTAGTCTCACAACAACAACCAAAACAAATATATATATATTAGTTTGTCTCCTTTAAGTCCTGATTTTACAGTATAGAAAACTCTTTCCAATTATTCAAAAAATAATATTATCTCTCTTTCTCTCTGTGTCATTTTCATTTCATTCTGCTGAGTTAATTTTCTCAGAAATCTTAGAAAAATCATCTTTTGAAAACATATTCATCTTTACACTTCTTGTTAGATTACCAAGGGAGGATACTCTGGGGTGATATGAGCATTCAGAAACCACCTTGCCTTGCCCAGAAATGTGATGATCAGTCTTAAATGCATACATGGAAGCCACTCCTTACTACTTTTCCTTTACTCTTCCTTCGTGCTCTTCCACTTGCAGTACTAGGCAAAACTGAACCCAGATCTCTCAGGCTAGGTTCCCACCTCTGAACTGTGGTCTCAGCTTGCAGTCTTGCTTTGTAAATTTTAAGTACAACCAACACCAATGTGATGTGGGACGTTAGAATGTTCTACATAGATGTATTTGTTCTGATTCTTATTCATTTAAACACAGTAATTATACGTTGCTACAGAGTTCTGAAATTGCTTTTGGCTTATAAACAATTATTTTCTGTGTAAACCTTTGACATTTAATGGAAAGATATAAACATGTTCAGTACAGAATAAATTTTTACAACCAAATTTTTAACTTTATGTTGTCTCAAGTACTTTAATTTTAGTGTTATATTGATATGAATGTATCATCCCAGGAAAACATTTAGGCTAACTGCAGATTTTCACCTATTCTTCCATTCCTCCAAACCCATTACCCCCAGTTTCACCCAGAGCTCCATGGCAGACCAACTGTTGAGGTAAATCTCCATTTTGTCCCCATCTCTATGGATCACCCAGGTCTTCCTCCTGTAATTCCTTGTCTTCCACATTTGGGGCTCTTTGCCTACAACTTCAGCAACAACTCTGTGGTACACCACAGGTCTCTCAAGACAGAAAGAAGTTAGCAAACCTCCTGCTGAATCACCCTTTTCCTCTCCTTCCAGTAGATCAAACATATCGTCCTCTCCTAATTCCTCTCAATCCACTCATGTTTTCTCTCAGCCTCAAATCCTAGCAGGCACAGGACATAACCCACAGGCCGCTCCAAGCAAGGAAAAAGGTAGCCTGAATATATTTCTTCACCTTTTCCTCAGCTTCAGATCCACTCAGCCTGTCTCATCCCCAGAAAGCAGCAGACCACCTGATGAAGCCTTTCCCACTCTGTTGCTATCTCCAATGATCACACAGATAACACCCTCCTCATTTTTCACCATACTTATTGTTTTATCCTAGCCCCCAAACATAGCAGCCAGTCACTAGAAGCCACAGGCCACTCCATAAAAAAACAGAAGTTCTAAGGTAACAGCAGTTCTTCATATCTCCCACCAAAACTAACTGGCCAGGAGCCTACCCAACTTTATGGCAAGCCATACGATACAAACTATACACACTCTACTTCTATTACCAGGGACTAAGCAGATCATGGTTGAAAACCACTTATAATTCCACTAGCCCATCCCAAGTTTTAAGTGTCAGTTCCCAATATTTAAAATCACATTTTCCCTGGTACCTATAATCTGTATACCTATCAGAATCTGAGAAGAATTTTCTACCAGGTAACACATGGTAGAAATGGTCCACACACGCCTAAGAAGCAGAGACAGCAAAATAAATCAAGGGACAAAACATCCACCCAAAAATTTCAAGACCAGAATACAGTACCTAGTATTCCAACCTTTGCAATCCCAGATGCCTAGATGCCAGCACAAAACACAATGTATAATAGCAAGGAAAATATGTACATCATCTCTTCTATCAGCTCTTTAAACTTCCAATGAAGCTGAAGCACAGGACCAGGACAAAGACATTAAAATAGCCTTTGTGAATATGACAGAAGACCTTAAAGAAATCATTTAAAACACAAGAAGTTGGAGGAAATGAGTGAAAAAATCCAAGACTTGAAAGGTGAAATAGAATCAAAGTAAACTTAAAGTGAAGTAACTCTGAAAATAAAATGAATTAAAACTCACACAGCAACCTCAGAGAAAAACATCACCAACAGAATTCAGGAGATGGAATGAAAACTTCAGCCTAAAGGGATTAAAATAACACAACAAACAACAAAGAATAAATTAATTATTCCTGGAAAGCAAATAAAAAAAAAGTGAAACATACACTCTCACACAAACTCACACAGAAACAAAATCAACAAGAACAACAAAAATGAAAGGAACCAACAAACGGAATTCATCGATATTTTTCAATGTCAAAGGTATCAATTTCTGAGTAAAAAGACACAGTGAAACAGGGTGAAAATGAAAACATGATCCCGTACAAGACCAGGTTTCAGAAACACACAAAGACAGCTGACCTGAACAAGGAGGAGCTAATGTCCCCCCACTCCCTCCCTCCAGACTGATAGCTGGGAATCCAGCATGGGACTGACTCAGACCCCCTGAATATGGGTCTCAACTAGAAGGACTGAGCAATCTGGGGGACCTCAGACAGTAGAAACAGGATGTATTCTTGGTGCACAAAAGGACCTTGAGGATACATCCCCCATGGAGGTATACCCCCTTAACCTAGAGACAGGAGAGAAGTCCTAGTCTCTACTTTAAATGATTTGACAGATTTACATGGCCCAACCTGGATAGCATTGCCCTACAAGTGGAATGGGGGTGGGGGATGGGAGGGGAGGGTGGCCATGGTGCATGTCACAGGAGAAAGATGGTAAGAGGGAGGGAGAGAGGAAAGGAGGGAGGGAGGGAGGGAGGATTGGATGGAGGAAGGTAGAGAAAACTGAGATCCACATGTAAAATTTTTAAATTATATTATTAATAAAAATCAAAAAAGGAAAAAAAAAACAAGAAAATACAACAACAACCAAAAAAAGAAAACATGATCCATCCTTCTGTTATAAACAGGAAACACACTTCCCATCAAGAATAGACAGTCTTAGGATACAAGAATGGAAAATGTTATTCTAAGCAAATGGAACTAAGACGTAAGCTGGTTCAGACATTTTAATAACTGAATAAACTTCTAACCAAAACGAATCAGAAAAGCTTAAGAAAGACTCTCTATACTGCTGTGGGACAAACTTTGTAGCTGTTGCCATTAACATAAAGCTGACTAGCCAATGGCTAAGCATGATTTGGGGGCTGAGAGAAGGCTAGGAAGGAGGTTGAAGTCAGAGGAGTCTGTAGACAGAAGGAACAGAAGCAGGCCATGCAAATATGGTCAAAGCCATGAGCCTTTATGCAGCATATATATATAAATAGAAATGGGTTGATTTAAGTTGTAAGAGTTAGTTGTTAGTAAGCCTGAACTATCGACTAATAATTTATGATTAATAATAAGTCTCAAAGTAGTTATTTGAGAAGTGGCTGGCAGAACAGAATAGGGCATTCATTAGAAAATATTTTGATTATAATTGAATGAAATAACTACCTCCCTTCACCTTAGTGAGTCATTCACCAGAACATGAGTGAGAAGACAGGTTTGGTCTTCTTCAGTAACAAAGGAAAATCAGGAGATACAAATAATACTGCAGATATATTGAATGAAACTTTCTTCTCTATTTTGCATCATTATTAGGACAAATAAAATGCTTTACATTTTATAATTATGTGACATATTATACCATTATAATAAGAGGTTTGATGATTGATTTTATAGGTAATTGATATAACTCAAATATTATATTAAGAGTGTGTCAAAATAACTGTTATGTATATGCTTTACCTCAAATTAGCTGTAGTGACTGGAAATATTTAATCCCTCTAACCAGCTTGTCATAAACAAATGGAAAATTTTATTTCCTAATATAGCCATGAAATAAAGAAGACCTAAATTTTACCTTCTTCAACAGTACAATAAAAAGGAAAAACAGAGAAACAAAACCCAACAACTAAATTACTAGAATGTTGCCTAGTAAATACTTATATTTTTTAATGAGCATGTTTTTTATATGTGTCATCTTCATCTTCTAAATATTGTATCAAAATCATTGAAGGCTTACTTTTAACCTTCTATTAGAGAGCTCTCCATGTCTTCTCAATGTATAAATCCCATGAATTACTATGTTTTGTCAGCCTGCTCCTTTGGCTAAAAAGTGTTGGGGGAGGTGCCTTGGCTGATTGAGTTTTTCTTTGCTATGCAAAGCCTTGTTGTTTTTGGACTTTTCACTTGGCCTCCAGCAGTTCTCCCTTTAGACTGCTTTGAGTGCTCTGGCAGGGGCCTAAGATCCCTGCTAGGAGGAGATCAAAACTCCCCAATGGGAATTCTGCTGGGCAGGTCAAGCCAGGTTCTCAACAGAAAACCAGGCTACATCACATACAATGATATTACTCATTGGAATTCTTTTTCCTTTCCTTGTCTTCATTTCTGAAAGCCTACTTCTAAGTAATTCTATTTAGTGTATTTCCAAATGGTAAGGCGGGCTACATTTCAAAGGCCAGCTAGAGGAGGGTGTGTCTTTGGTGACAAAAACCTTCTCCACAGTTTAATATTCTAAACTATAATGGAATTACTATATCAGCAAGAATGAACTCAGGGGAAAATCACATTAAGAAATTTTTTAACAGAAATGATAATTACAAATTTATAAATATTAATACAATAGTTGAACTCATAGTTTACCAGTTAGCATCTTTGCACTACTCATGTGGTGTTAGGATGGAAAAATGTAGCTTAACTCTCTACTGACCCCAGGAAGCTGGGAGCTTAAATCCCAAGCTGAAGGCCACTTTCTTGAATGTTTAGGACAGCACCTGTGAGTGAGTGAACACAGGAAATGAGCCTTGTCACCCCACCCAGAAGCCCTTGTGAAAGCAGACTTCCTGGTCTGCTTGGATAGTTTAAATTAATTTGTCAAATTAATTGGTCCAAACTGGATGCTACAAGGTGATTAGTTCATGTTGCGAGGGTTTTGTTATAACCTTATAAAAGCTGTCTCAAGCCTGTACCGAGGTGTCCTGTCCTCTACCCTCACGTGGCATATGGCTGCGAACCCCAGTGCTTTCGGAATAAAAAGGACCCTATGCTTTTGCATTAAGACCACTTCTCGTGAGTGATTTGGGTGGCTGACTTTCCTGAGTGGGAGCGTGAAGGACCACACTCTCTAGGTCTTTCAGTGCCCTTATGGGGTTTACTTATTTCCCCAACTCTTGTGGATCAGTGTCTCTGACACTGGTACCTACATATCATTTGTCTGACGCTAGGGAAGTGCTTGAGGCAAGAGCTTCCACATGCAGTTCAAGCATATGAACAACTCAGGCAAAAGAATTGCATCACAATTTTCTTACCTCTCTGCTACCATACCACTCCATATATCCTTTTGATTGCATAAAGAAAAGAAGGAAATTGAAATTCTACAATTTTGTTAGTCATTTCCTTTAAATTTTGATTTTGCTAGATTTTATTATATTGCATAGATTTATTTTTTTTCTTCTTTATTATTTATTTATTGTTTTACTAATGTATGTGTCTGTCTGTGGGACTCCATAGATTTCTGTGTACCATGTGTATGCTGCAGCCTGAGGAGGCCAGAAAAGAGTGTTGGATCTCTGGAACTTGAATTACAGGCAGTTATAAGTCATCACATAGGTGATGTGAATGACCCAGTTTCCTCTTTAAGAGCAATAAGTACTCCTAAACACAGAGCAATCTTCCCAACTTCCTGATTTCCTTTTAAATAGTCTTTATGTGTAAGTCAAGTAAAAATGGAGACAAATTTCATTGAAAAATCCTTTAAATAAACAAAACTCCACAAATAATGTGTCCAAAATATATTATAGCTTTCTAATTTTATTGACTCATCAAGGAATAGGAATGTTAAGCACATGCAAGAAAATATCTGCCTCGTGGAAAGCAATGCCTCATATAAATTGATTATGTAGTGAAATTTTAACACTATTCAAACATCACCATCATTTTTGTAATAATAGACAGAATTGCCTTAACCAATGGTGTAGGAAAATAAAACTGAATTTTTATTGAAAAAGCAATTAGCTCAAAATATACCTTTAAAACAAACCAGAGAAAATTAATTCACTTTTGTTACATATATGCTCTTTGTTAATGTTTTTAATTGCATTCACAAAAATGATCTCATATCTGGCTCATTATTATTATGAGCAATTTTTGCTATTGATACTTTTCTTGTTTTCCAAAGAACAGTATATTTTCAAGGCACATGCAGTTTGATATCTAGAAAATATAGTTTATAATCTCAAAATCAAATGAGTATTTGAATTTGACAAAAGCAACTGAAGTTAAATATATTAAATAAATATATTAGTTAACCCTACTTATGCACTGGCACTTTCATTTGTAGACAGTGTGTTAAGGTAAGGACTTATGTTTTGCTTAACACAATTTAATTTAAAATTAATGATGTAGAACTATGGATGAGCCTAAAAGATTAGGTTCTTGTTTTCTTTGTGTGATGTTTAAGTCAGGTATTTCCTGAGTAAATTGATAATTTATAAGTAATAATTACATTTATTTCAATGCAATAATAATATGATATTTAATTATGAAATCATTTTTAAATATCATATTTAAAAAATATAACATTTCCATTAGTTATTGGATAGGGAAATCAAAAGAAATGATCTGTTCCACCTAAAATCTAATTTTTTAATATTAATTTATTGTTTTATTTTTATTTTACATATTGATCCCATCCATCCCTCTTTTCCTCCCTCCATCCCTCTTTTCCTCTCTCCCACCCTCTCTATAACCCCCTGACCATCCTCTTTTCCCATCCCCACCCACTCCATATGTAGGGTGATGCCCTCCAGTAGGGGTCATCTAAATCTGTCAAGTCATTTGGAGTAGGGACTATGCCTTATCTCCTGTCTCTAGGTTAAGGGAATATCCCTCCATGGTGTATGTGTCTGCAAGGTCCTTTTGTGCATCAGGAATACATCCTGGTTCCACTGTCTGAGGTCCCTCATACTATTCAGGCCTTCTGGCTGAGACCTATTTCAGGGAGTCTGAGTCAGTCCCATGCTGGATTCCCAGCTATCAGTCTGGGGGCCCATTAGCTCCTTCTTGTTCAGGTCAGCTGTCTCTATGTCTTTCTGCAACCTGGTCTTGTCCTCCCTCCATTTCAGCTCAGTGTTTAGTTGTGAGTCTGCGCTTCGGTTTCCATCAGCTACTAGATGAGGGCTCCATGATGGTGGATAAGTTAGTTGTCGATCTCAACTAACAATTTGAGCAACATTGGAAAGCTACTATAAATATCCTTCTCTGATAAAAACCTTATTTTTAAAATGTATGTAGATAAATCAAGTATATTTATAATAAAATTATAGTTCCTTCAAAATAGTATATTAATAATAATCTAATTATTTTCTTTATCTATTTTTCTTTTTGGAAGATTTAAAATTATTTTTCTTAAAATTTTTATTTATTTTACATACCAACCACACATCTCACTCTCTTCTCTCCTCCCACATACCTGTGCCCATCCATTCGTGCTCCATTCAAAAATTGGCAGGTCTCCCATTGGAGTCAACAAAGCATGGTGCATAAAGCTGAGACAAGACAAAACTCCTCTCCCGGCATCAAGGCAGAATAAGGCTACCTAGCACAGGGAATGAGTTCCCAAAACCCATTTCAAACACCAAGACAGTCCTGATTCCACTGCTAAGAGCCCCACACACAGACCAAGCTACACAATTGTCACACACAAGCAAGGCGCCAAGGTTGGTCCCATGCAGGTTCCCTAACTGTTGGTTCAGAGTCCTTGAACTTCTATTAACTAGGGTCAGTTTTCTCTGTGAGCTCCCCTGTAATTACCTAGAAATCCCCCTTCCCTGACTTATATAATCTAATTTTCAACTGACTGGGGTATCATTTCTCTGTAGGTATGAGGGAAATATTTAAAGAAATATTTAAAGAAATATACCATTCAATTCTTGATTACCTTCATTTTTGTTTCTTTTGGTCCGCATACATCTTCATATCTATTTTAAGGGAATTTAAAATACTATATTTTAAAGAAAACATTTTTATTAAATAAAAATCAGAAACAATGAAGTCTGCTGCCAGACTTCTTTCTTCTTTTTTCATTTTTTTTTTTTTTTTGAGCCTTCTTCCCACAAACATAAGACTCTATCGGTGAAGACATCACACACTCATTTTTTTTTTTTTGTCTGTTTATTTTCTGGACATAGAGCAACAAAGCTGGAAATGAGCCTGCAGCCTCCTCCCTGCTGGCTAGCTTTTTCATTATCACCAAAGTTGCCACCATGCACACTGCCGGGAAGAAGAAAAGCAATCAGTTTTCCTCAGTGGTGGACCCTAATATTCCATCGCTGATCTGTCTGTCAAAGTATACCCAGTGGCTCAGTGCTGACAGAACAGATTCAATTCAGAGAAGAGCTTTCTGATTTTATTTGAGGCCTGTTCCACGAGTGAGAGTCCACGTCTGAGAGTGTACACTTGATCGATGTGAACTGCAGGGACCACCATGAGCACCAGTGGGGAAAACCCTACTATTGTTTTGTGACATGCACGCATGTCAAATTGACTTCTATGGCGTCTTTATAACCTAGATCACTGTTCTTTGCAGCTTTGCCAGTGAACAACAATCCATAACTGGCCAGTTCTCTGAGAACAAATTACTGTTGATTCTTTATCTCTAAATGTCACAACTGTATCTGCCCTATATATAAAGTCTCTGGGAGCATCAGTGAAAAATGGGAGAAAAGAACATTAGTTCTGGAGGATGAGAGTGAATACTGTGAATCACTGGTGTCTGTCCTTGACAGTAACATTGGTGCACTAATGAACACACAGCAGCTGTGTTTTCCTGTACAAAATCTACACAAGAGCAAGCCTGTCAGCACTCCAGCATAGATGTTAGAGGAACCCATTAAGTCCCAACTCTAGTTGAGGAACTATTGTCATTGATTAAGTCCTGGAGGAGTGGAGCCATTCTTCTTCTAGTGTCTTACCCAATGGTATGTGGTCATGTTCCAGTAAATAACTACATTCATACTCAGTAAAGCAACCCTACTTAAACTCAGTAGGTTATAAACATAAACTTTGTCAAGAAAGTAAGAGTAGCATTAGTTTCTAAGGAAAAAAATAAATTGTTTTGGAATTTGACAAGAGATGTTATTGGGAATGGATGTGTATCATTATGATATATGTATTTCTTTTCAAACTATCTTTGAAATTTTGATACATATAAAAGCATATCTTGAACACAATCATCCGCTAGGGATATTTCTATGTAACTCCATCAGAACTTTATTTTCCTTTCTAAAGTTTTTTCTGTTGTAGTGGTTGTTATTTCAAATGCACAGATTTTGACTTATGCTGCTAATAAGTGTATGGGAAGGGATTACCTGCCTTATGTATGTTCAATATACTAGTGACCAGGCAACAAAATTAAGAGATTCTCCCTCTCACAGCAACCATCTAGATCTGCCAAAGTCCTTCACCTATGGTGAGGCTTTGACATCCATGATCCATCCATGCTGAAAATTTTAATTGGCTTGATCTCACGTATGTGACTCCATCTGCTCTTAGCTCTTATGAGCAAATAACCATGTCCTGAGTAGAAGAGAGCAATTTACAGCACCCTACTTCATCCATGGGCTCTTTCATTCTTCTGACTCCCTCTTCCAAAGATATTCTCTGAACCTTGAGATTGGTTGCAAAATGATAGAGATGTCCCTCAAAGGCTAAGTTCTCCTAGCACCTTATCCTCAGAAATTTGACCAATTACAAGTTTCTGCACTATAAACAGTGTCTGTCAAAATAGGGCTTAGGGATTATGGTATGTAATGAGAATTTTAAAACTCTCCAAAGCTAAGAGAAAAATCCAAGGTATACAAGATGTACTAATTTTCTCCTTTCAGGATGCAGCCAATATATATGGTGTACATGCATAGTAAATATGAGAAGATTAAGAACATTGGCTCCCACCTATAATCATGGTAATTAGGATGCTGAGACAGGATAATATCAACAAGCAGAGGCCAATTATGAGATACAGAATGAGTTCCAGGCCAAACTGACATACAATTCTACAATTGAAAGCAAAAGCAAACAGAAGACTGAGCAAGGGGAATAAGTTGTAAAAAAAACAACACAAAAAACAACAACAAAAAGACAAACTTTTTGTTTGGTAACCCTTTTTAAATACTAGGCTTCTAATTGCCAATAAGTATTATTATAAATTAAGTTTGTCAAAGTCAAAATAAATCTGACTTTAACTCAAACATAATACATTTTCTAGAAATACTTTACGCAAGATATTTTACTTAAATATTTAATCAGCATATGTGTATGTGTGTTTGTGTGTGTGTGTGTGTGTGTGTGTGTGTGTGTGTGTGTGTGTATGTTATTGAATGTGAATGCAGACATACATGCCATAGTGCATATGTGGAGGTCAGAATGAAAACTACAGATATTTGGTTATTACTATTCTAATAAGCCAATTTTAAAACATCCTGAGTTACTAATATTCAAATGAAAACTCAAGATTGTACAATATTATACATACATATGAATATGTACCTTTACTAAAATGATAATATTTACTTGAATTAAATCTATTGATTTGGCATATAAACTATTTAATCATTGCCTTACTAGAGCTTAAAGCAGTCTATGTTATAACTACCTGCTTAGGTAGGGTTGTGACTTTCATATTTGATTTAAAAATAATTAAAAGAAAAGTAGTGAAAAATCAAAGCATTTTTTTACAATGTGTGAGTTGAATAGAAACATAAACATTGTATCAGTGCAGTTTGAGCTGTGGTCTGAGAATCTTCAACTAATATGATCTGAATGAATGTGAAATTAAGATTTTCCTCACACCTTGGACAGTGTCATTTGACATATTATAAATGGGTAGACCAGATGGTGTTTGGGCAAACAATCAGCTTCAATTGCAAACCTGTTCTCTGTAACACACACATACAACACAAGGCTGCTGAGCTATAAACTCTGCTTGAATAATGATAGGAAAGGAAACTACAATACACCATGTTTCCATTTATGAGCTGACTAAACTATCAAATATCAAATATAATATCTAGAAACCTAAACTGTTTCCAATAATCTCCATATTATTAAAATACTCACTGTCAAAACACACCCAAATAACTCAATCTCAGAGTCTGTGAATGTCAGGCATACAAGTAGAGTGTGTTAAGTGTTAATTTTCATATTTTATAATGGTTAGCAGTCATATGACTTTGCTAGAAACCTAGCTGAGGCTCCATATGTTAGTGATTCTGCATATTATAGAAACTGTGCATAATTCTGTTTTGCTACATAGTTTAAAGGGGCCTGGTAGACACTCATAGCAGAACATGAGTACAAATCCTGCATTTTGGATTAATCTCTTTATTCGGATCAGATTTATTTTGATTTCAAGTGGCTATATATATATATATATATATATATATATATATATATATATATATATATATATAAATGGGAGCTAAAATAATGATTGAATCCACTTTCTACAATGATCAGAGGGTCTTCCCAGATGGGTAATATGTAAGCAGAACATGTTACAGTGTAAAGTATCATTGTATTTCCAGCTAGAACTTCCCTTATTGAGTAAGCAGGTATGAATAAATATTTGAAAAAATATACCCAATAAAATAAAATTAAATTAAATAGGAGTCTTGGTGCCAGTTAAACAAATTATGTATGTACTCTCTCTAACACACACACACACACAAATTTTTGAATACAGTTTAGGAAAGTATACAATAAACTAGGTTTTAGTCATTTCACAATATTATTCAAAAATGTAATATTATTTCATTCAGTTATATTTTCCTTCAACTGTGAGTATTATGATAGCCCCTGAAAATATCAAAAAGTAAATTAGCATTGAATAAAAAATACATACACTCACACACATTCCAGAGACACATGTATTCCAGAGTTAAAAATAACTGAAAGAACTAAAATCTCTGTTATGATGTTCAAAGGTAACTCTTTAACAACTTGTACATGTAAAACCTCTCTGGCAGTGATTCTGCATCTTACTATATTTATTTTATAATTAAAACTAAGGCATAATATACAATTTTTGCTATATTGCTTGTTGATTCAGATATTGTTTCTGTGGTTGTTCTGTAATATTTAAATAGTATATATAGGTATTTAGACATTTTACTGGAATAAGGGCTATCTCACATTAATATTTCTGTTTTACACTCACAGAATATTACCCAAAATGAACTAGATAGGATCATAGCATAGTTGTGTTGACTGAATATATTAATTAATTAATTAATTATACATTTAATAAATTCATCAATTCAGGTACTGTTACATTTTGTTTAGAATTTGAATCAATTTTGAGTTTATAATAAATTAAAATGATATCTGGTTTTCTCTGTTTTATGAAGTAATATGTCATAAATGGCCATGGATCTATGTTCTTATCTCTTCAGGATAAAATCTTTGTAGTCTCTTCCTATTTTTGCCACTAACCAGACATATACTTGTTTAGTGGCTGAAATCTGGTACATTCTGTGTAGTAAGACTCTACCCTTGGTCTTTGTCTTATTTTAAAGACTCTGATAATTTCTTTCATACCTGAAGCTAGAGTTTTCAATTTAAGTTTATTTTTTGTAATTTGTTTTTTATAATGTAGTCAGATTTGCTTGTTTATGTCCTATATTATAGTGTTCAGCTGTATCTGAGCATTGCTTTAGACAGAGATACTGAATCATGTTCTGCATTGCTTTAGACAGAGATACTGAATCATGTGAAAAAGACTGAATCCTCTGAAACAGTGAGTCTACATAAATCTTTGACCTCTTCAGTCATTATGCCAAACCTAACCCTGAAACAAGTAAAAATATAACACAAAATATTGGAACAAGAAAGTAGACTTATGGCCATACAATAATAGCCATGTGTTTCAGAGGCCTTTTGAAGGTAAAGTTAGGAGAAGATGCTTAGATACACAACTAAGTAGGCCATCCAGGTGGGGCTATATAGGGCAAACTGCCAGTAAGAATTTTAACACATTAACTATGGTCCTTTAAAATATTTTATATGAGAATGAGCACCCAATTGGGAGTTGTGCTAGAAGCCATTAGATTACATTGTGGCAAAAGCTTTTTGTAAATTCAGTCTGCTCTCTGAAACTTCATGAGAATCTGAATTCCAAGTGAAAAAATACATAAGCAAGCTCAGCTTTGTGGTGTGGTGGTGAGTTCATCCTTATATTTAGAAAATTTTAAAAAATTATGAAAATGAAAGGAAAAGGGGGAGTTTGACAATTGGAATTTGTACTACAAACAAATTTTTAGGTACTTCCAATTTGAAGCCACCGAAGTGTTGATTGTTTAGAGTGTTAGCACTATTGAAAGTAAACAAAAGATGCTAAACTTAAACAAAGAAAAAAATAAATCATCTTCAACAAATGCTGCTGCCATAACTTGATGATGGTGTGTAGAAGACTACACATAAATCCAAATCTATCACCATACACAAACCTTAAGTCCAAGTGGATTAAAGACTTCAACATAAATCCAGCCACACTGACCCTCTTAGAAGAGTAAGTGGGAGGTGCCCTTGAACAAATTGATACAGGAGTCTGCTTTCTGAACACAACAGCAGTAGCACAGACACTGAGATTGACAATTAATAAATGGTACCCCCTAAACTGAGAAGCTTCTGTAAGCCAAAGGACAGTCAACCAGACTAAACAGAAGCCCACAGAATGGGAAAAAAATCTTCTCCAATCCCAAATCTAACAGAGAGCTGTTTTCCAAAATATACAAAAAGAACTCAAGAAGGTAGCAAAACACCAAATATTCAAATTAAAATGTGGAGTACAAAACCAAATAAATAAAGTTTCAATAGAAGAACTAAAATGCTGAAAAACACTTAAGAAAGTTTTCAACGTCCTTATCCAATAGGAAAATGCAAATCAAAACAACTCTGAGATTCCATCTTATACCTGCTAGAATTGCTAAAAACAAAAACGCCAATGACAATTTATGCTGGAGAGGATGTGAAGAAATGGGAGTGCTGGTGGGAGGGCAAACTTTTGTGGCACTTTGGGAATCAGTATGGCAGTTTCTCAGGAAAGTGGGAATCAGTCTACTACAAGATCCAGCAACTCTATTCTTGGGCGTATGCCCAAAGGATGCACATTCTTACAACACGGATATCTGTTCAATTATGCTCATAGCATCATTATGTGTAATAGTCAGAACCTGGAAGCAACCTAGATGCCCCTCAACTGAGGACTGTATGGATAAAATGTGGTTCATTTTCACAGCAGGGAGGGGCAAAGGAGAAAATGAAATCTTGAAATTCACAGGCATATGGATGGTCCGGAAGTAACCATCCTAAGTTAGATAACCCAGTCACAAGACAAGCATGGTATGTACTCACTCATATATGGATATTAAACATAGAGCATAGGGCTACCAGCTTACAATCCACACAGACACAGAAGATAGGAAACAAGAAGGATGCTGAGACACACAAGGTCCCCCACAGAAGGGGAAAGGAGAAAGAGCACCTGAGCAAATTAGGAGCATAAGGCGATAAGAGAGAGAGCTGGGAGAAAGAGAATGGGAGAAGAGGAGTGGGAAAAGAATATGAAGGATCAGGAAGACTGAGTCAGGAGAAAAATAGAGAAGAGAAGGAAAAGAGAGATATCTTAATAGAGGGAGCCATTAAAAGTCTAAAAAGAAATCTGGCACTAGGGAAATGTCCAGAGATCTAAAAGGCTAACCCTAGCTAATAATCTAAGCAATAGTGGAGAGGCTACTTTAAATGTTCTTCCATGATGACATTGATTACTACCTTATATGCCATCCTAGAGCCTCCATCTAGTACCTGATGGAAGCAAGAGCAGACACCCACAGCTGAAATCCTGGAGTCTGGTTGTAGAGAGAAAGGGAAGGAGCTATCAGAAAAGGGGTCAAGACCAGGCTGAGGAACAGCTGGCCTGAGCTAGGGAGAGCACACAAAGCCCAGTCATAAAGCTGGGGAACCAGCATTGGACAGAACCAAGACTTCCAAAAGTGGCTGCCACTTAGGAGGTCTGGACAGTCTATGGGACCTCTGGCAGAGGAACCAGTATTTATCCCTAATGCACAAATTGACTCATTCCACTTGTAGGGAAACTATCTCAGCCCAGATACACAGAGGAGGGACTAGCCCCCCACCAAAAAATGAGACAGACTTTGTTGATCCCCTTGGTGAGTGGATGTGGGGTGAGATGGGGGGCAGTCTGAAGGGGACATTGAAGGATTGGAGGGAGAGAGAACTGGGGTTGATAATGTAATATAAGATTGTTTCTAAATTAAGTAATTTTTAAAAGTAATACAAAAAATAATAGTAAACCAAACTCTCAAACCTTAGCACAACTGACTCCCACAATGAAAGTTTGATTCCTGCCATACTCTCATCATAAAAATAACACCACCTGCCAAAGCAAAAGCAAAGATCCAGTCTATCAAAGATAATGGTTCTGGGAAGGTTTTTTTAGTTTCTGTAGTTATTATGGCTGTTTTGTGTTTAAAATCTCATCCTGAAAAATACTAAGGACTAAAGTAAGATTCAAGTATACTTGCTGGCTGGCTAATGAAGACTTTCTATTGGTTTAAACCCATGTCCAAGTAGTCTTTCCTGGTGGATATATTATATCTCTTTGCACAGGTATGATAGGAAGTATGTTTGTGAGTTTCTAACTTGGCCTAAATTAACTCATTAGAGGATTCTCGGCATCAAAGTTTAAACTCATTTGAAAGACCCTTAGAGAAAATAACTGTGGTGTATCCTTTCAGCTCAAGGCCTGCAGAGGAAGACCTTGATGTATCATCAATGCAGAGGACAGTGTACACTTTCTTAGTCAAGGGGCCCAGACTGCTGTTAGAACTCATGCGGACATTGTGTTTGCCATGCAAAAACCTGCTGGTTTTTTAGACATATATGAATTAGGTTAGTTTTGTTTGTTTGTTTGGTTAGTTGCTTGGTTGATTGACTGTTACTTTGTTTGATTGGTTGCTTGGTATGAAAGGACACTTTGTAAGCGGCATCACTGAAAGTTAGGGTCTGGAAAAGACATTTTGAAAACTTTGACTGTACTCCAAGGGACAGTTCTGGAGACTATGAAGTAAATTCAGAAACCCTGCTCATGTAGTGTTCTCAGTACCTGAATCACTCATGTCCCCTGGACTCTTTCCATTAAACAAGGACAAAGTAACTCATGGGAGAGAGATAATGAAAATGTACATTTGTCCTTGATCACCTCTTTAGAATGTATAGTCAAGACTATGGCCCTGTTTTCCAGTTCACCAGTTAAATAATTCTTCTTTGGCCACAAAATTTCTAATCTCAAAAAAAAAAAACAAAAAGATTTAACATAAAGATATGCTTTAGGGGTGTTTATGTAGGAATGAGCAATAATTAGAAAGTCAATTAATACTTGACAATATCATTGCCATGAAAATGAATTAAAGCCAGTTGTAATGACCCATTCATACAATATCCAAACAATAAAATACAGAAACATCATCCCACATAACCACAATCACCTGTAATAATTTCTATGCTGCAGACATTTACTTCTCTACACTTATTTTACAGTTTGATTCTTGATCCTTAGCATATGTAAATAATTATCAGGAAAAGCTGTGTCTGCAAAGCTATGTACTAGAACTACAATGATGCAGTGGGGTGGGGGCTTGAATATTGTAGGTTTAGAAGGAAATTTCCTTATCTAGGTTTAGCTTTATTACCCCAAATGATCATTCTCTGCCCACCACTTTGTCAGTACTGGTATAGTGTGACTAACAGACAAAAATGTCTTGAAATCTATTCACTTACTGGGCCACATTTTCTACCAACCCTAAAGCTAAGAACCTCACCATACATCATCAGAGGCTTTCAGAAAATATTTCATGTACTATAAACACCTCTCTAATGATTCCACTGACACAGATATAACTCTTTTATTTACAACATTCTTTGTTATGTTACTAATAGAACCTTCATCAAATTGTTTCCATGTTGGAATATGAAATTTGGGGAGACCCACATTTATGTCCCTGTGGCATATTCATGTAAATTTTCCGCCAGAATTCTCTTATTCCTTTTGGGGAGGGAACCTTGCTTTTTGCATTGAAATAACCACTTATATTTATCTGTTCTTGAGGATTTTATCAGCTCATGTAGGATAGTTTTGTAGTTGACATGTCTTATATTTGCCTTAATGAGTGCTCAATTCTCAGAGTAGCAATTACATTTTAGAGCATATTTCACAGTACTCTAGACAACTAACTTTGACTTTCTCCATTAAACACTTTTTTATCTTCTTGTTTTATTTTTAATGAGCATCTTTAAAATATGATCTTTTATTCCTATAGTTTTTTTGTGTCTTAACCTCTAGTTACTAATAATGATATTTCAGTGATTAAGTAGAACCACTATACTACCAACTCAAACACCTTCACAGTTTGTACAAAATAGAATATTGTTGTGTATACAAATTGATACACAACTTTCTGAAAAAAAACATTGAAAGCATTTTCAATAGTCTATAATAGACTTTAAAATTCAGTTGGCAACATTGTGCATAATTCCATACTGTCTGAAAAAGCATAGCTCCTTTTAACTATTTTTTTTGCTTAAATCTTTATAGATGTTAGCTCATTATACAGCACATCCATGTTTTATTTTGTTTTATTTCCATTTGCAATTTGGATATATATATATATATATATATATATATATATATATATACACAAATCAAAGAAGAGAAAATCTGCTTTCCAAAACATACATTTCATTTATATATATATGTATATATATATATATAAAGCATTCTAAATAATTGTGAATTTTCATATCAAACATTGAAGTGGCCAAGAAAGGCTATATCAATTCAGTTATTATAAACATCTACTATAGATAAAGGACAATTTAAAAGTGATATAAATTGATATCAGAGTAAATCTTGTAATTGAATATTATAATCTGAGGAGATTTTCTTCCATTCCTTTCTATTTCTATGTACATTTATGATTTTACTGGAAAGCAGCATAGAAACTCTGAACCATGTCATCACATGGGTTATCCACAATTCCTAATGTGTTCTATGTTAGCTCTGTGCAGAATGAAGATGGATATTCTAAATACTTGCAAGGTATTAGCAGATTTTGGGACAGTTCACACTCTGGTGATGCTATGTGGAAAGGCAGGCACACAATCCAGAAGGGAATGATTTGGCTATTGAGATAAACATATTCAGTTCTTCAAATTTGCTGCTATTCACATGCTCATGTCGATATTAATATTTGTATAGATAAATTGTTATATTTTTGAGTTACGGTTTCACAACACTGCTTTTGAATAAATTAAAACACTCAATTTTGTAATTCAACATATAACTTATTAGCAACATTTTTAAAAGATATAAAGTGTCTATACCTAGCTCCTTTACCATCTCCTATGTCCTAAAGATATCTGAACTAAGATCAGTTAAGTGTAACCAACTACATTTATTTTGGTGCATACCAAGTATCTTAGTCAGTTTTCTGTTGCTGTTATGACTAGCCTGCCCAAAAGCCTCTTGGAGAGGAAAGAGTGTATTTCAGGTTACAAACACCATGCCACAGTTCATCACTGAAGGAAGTCAGAAAAGAAACCCAAGGCAGGAAGTTGGAGACAGGAACTTAACCATAGGTCATAGAGGGGAGGTGTTCACTTTATTACTCCTAATGGCTTGCTCAGACTACTTTTTTATAAACCATCCAGGACCATGAAGTTAAGTTGGCTTCACAGTCAGTGGGATAGACTCCATGTCAATCATCCATTATGAAAATTCCTCTCCTCAGGCGACTCAAGCTTTTGTTAAATTGCCCGAATTCACCTGGCCAAGACAAGACCTTGCAGTTCTTGTAGCAATCATTAGTATTTCTGGCTGTTTAAGAGATGGTTAATTCAGTAGTGAACAAAATTATGTTTTGATGAACTGCCTTCAGTACCTCCCTTCTGAAAATCCTAGATGTTCAGATACTTTCTAGACTATTGGGGAGGAGTTTGTCAGCTTTGTTGAGTATCTTGAATTCATTACGAGAACATGAAAAGAATATACAGCATATGTTGGAGGGAGATAGTGGGAGATTAAAATGAAGAGTTGTCTCTTATGGACTAGAAGTTGATGGGGCCAGGCAAAACTCTCCAATTATCTTTTTTAATTTGAAAATATTAAAAGTCTAGGAAAATAAAAGTGGTTCCTCTTTGAAAAGATACACTGTTCCTAATGAAATGGAAAATTACTATGTAAATTAGTCCTAACTTTATCATTGGATTGGCTAACCACCAACAGAATCACCTAAATTAACATGTATGTACATCCACACATAGATAGATATTTGAGGATAATACATATAAATATAACAGCATATTGTGTAAGAATTTAAAAAATCTAGTGAGAGTTGATAGTTTCAAATCTTAGTTCCACATATGGTGAAGATGATATTCTTTAATCTGTTATTTCTGCACAGTCTCAAATGTATCTCCTGTGATAGGGTCTATGTTGTGATATTCTCATCAGATTTGTTCAGGATACACAAGGTACTGGGTTACTTTTATACTCCAAAAGTTCTCAAAACATATTTTAGGAAAAATTACATGTAATTACAAAATGTGCAGTAACTGTATGATTAATTACATGTTATAGGAATGGAATAGGGAGAGTTCTCTCTGAAACTTGGTCAAATCTCACTTTTTTCCTAAGATAGAATAATAACAAAATTCCTTTATTCTTTAGAGCTTCCAACTGTCTTGGTATACTGGATATTTACTGAAATTCATTTGGATAAATAATTGTGTAAAACTTTTACCTTTAAGTATTTCAAACACAAAGTCTTAAGCAGTATGTATCAAGATACTAATTGTCCATTCTTGCTCTATGTCCAACTCTTTTGTTACTCTGTTTTATTGTTGTTGTTTAATCAAGAAAGCATTATCCTTTGGTAGAAAGACTTCTTTTACAATCTCCTAATTAATAATGAATTTTAAATACATTATTTTGGTAAACTTAGTATATATTCATGGTACATGATGAAACAGAATAAAATTACATAAAGAAATTAATTCTACATATTTACCAATTTAAAATAAGTTACTTCTCATAAATTAATATCTGTTGTGCTATTTAGTTGTTTTAAGAACTTGTTTAATATTTTCTCATAGAATTAATATATAAGACTATTAGTTTAAGCATATTAACAAGTCCACTGTGAGAGATATTTCCCAGCTCATCTGAATGTATTTTGATTTCTATCAATTGTTGTTGCAGTTGCTAAAATAGATTTTTGAAGAGTTTAAAAAGAAGATGTATGGAAATAATCTGTATTACATATCACATTACTTATTACTAGGAACAATGGAATGGCAAGGTCGAACGTTTATACCTTTTGTATGTATATAACTAACACACATGCAACAGAGAGAGAGAAAGAGAAAGAGAGAGAGAGAGAGAGAGAAAGAAAGGAGAGACAGACACAGAGATAGAAGTATATATATACACAATTGAACAGTATACACTTGTATTATTAAACCACAGACCCAGAGTATCTTTTTTATAACACAGGAACAGAAACTGGGCTAAACCCATCCTCAGATTCATTATTAATTTCTGTAGAGGCTAAGAACAGAATGCATTCATCAATGAATGATGTAAAAAGGCTTTCCAGGAGCAACAGGAATGACATATTAGTGCAAAGTTCAAGAGAGAAGTGTAGGAATAGGATGGCATGGACATTCATTATGCCAAAGAGGCTACACCAGGTCTGGTGCCCTAACACTTAACCAGGGACCTCCCTGTTTTGAATTATCTGCCATCAACCAGGGATGAAGAATATCACATGCATAAGAATATGTTAAAAGGACACAGTTGAAGACTGAAAAATCATAAAGGGCTGATTGTAAAAATGGAGGATGCCATCCATACATACATACATTAAACCATCAAAAAATTTATAATTAAAATTTAAAAATCTGATAAAATTTTCCCACTTGGAAATACATTCTCTCTTCTATATACAACACAGCAGTTAGAATAATGTATTAACATGCTAAGGTAGTCATATATTAACATGCTAATAAACAGTAATATACTATTCTATGAGGAAATCACTTAAAATTTCTGTATACTTGTGGACCAGGATTGCAGAACTTGCTATTATATTTTACAAGGAAAGAAAGATGAACATAGCATTTTAAGGCATGGTGGAAGGGAAATGATAAACAACAAAAGCCATTTTCTAATTCTGTTAGGATAAAGACTTAGCTTCAGCATCTACTTTCCTTTACAAAGAATAAAACCATTCCAAATAATAGATTGACTATGAAAACAAAAAATATCAGAATTAGTCAACAAGATGCAAACCTGAATGCTAGTGCTTCATTTTAAATGGGTTTGTGAAACCATCTTGTTTCTTTATGAAAATATACTGTCTAAAAAATAATACTTTGTTGAATCATGTTTTCAAAAAATGGAAAGAAACATAAAATTTAAATTCAGTCTTTGTTATTTTATAATTTTTATTTTACTTGATATTCAATAGATTTTCAACATACATACATAAATACATACATACATAAAATCCAGTTTTTGTTTAATTTTCTATTTTGTAGAATATTACACCACTGTCTTAAATATAGTCTGTGCTAGTCTTACTTTGTTAAGGATATACAAAACTGTATACACATTTGTCTGGGGAAATTTAAGATCTCGGGAAGTAATAATTACTGTATCAGGCAAAGGGTTATCTTACTACAATTTACATAAAGAAAGAGAATGGATTTAATTATGCATTGTCAGTCTCCTCAGTTAATTTGGTAGACAAGATATGCTATGAATGTTTAAGAGGTAAAAAATGAGACTTAGTGCTGCACACATCCATTATTAGTGATAAGATTTGAAATTCTCCAATATCCAGAGATTTTATTATATCTAAAATATAAAAAATGGTGAAAAAAATAATCTGCCTTGTATTCACTTGACATCATGAAGACGATGGAATATAAATGACCAATACCTACACTCATTTAATTTTAATGACAGGTGGGATTTAATATCTATATGGCAGCATCAACATTAATACAGTTGTAAATGTTCTAATACAAACTTCAGAGAATCCTGAAAGTGGGATCTATATTTATTAAAAATAAACCAACAAATGAATGAATTATCTAACTAACAAAACATGTGTTGCTAAGGCTGTGAAGCAGGAAGCATTGGTAAGTTGCAGTAATATATACTGCCACTCATTTCTTCACTGCCACTATAGTGTTCAATACTAGCTAATGAAGTTTGTAATAGCCATTATTATTATTCTATATGATCTAACTAGAGTCAATCCATTCTCCACCTCAATAGCATTCTCTCTTTCAGATTCTAGTGCAATGCTGTCCAGTGGCTTTGTTTTCAGCATGAATGGCAAAGATAGAAATGCCTGTATCAAAAGTTCCTTTTCTTTATGTCCTGTTTTTAATATTTTTATAACCCCAAAGTTTTGTTATTTGCTCTTATATTTCTAGTAATGTATTTAAATTGTTAACTAATGCCTTCTCCTTGGTTTATATCATTAAAGAGTTTCAGAAAAAGCCCTTTGATTATATCAATTGAAGATTTTTTCACATGCTTTTCAAAAATCCCAAGCAAACTTCTCATGACATAATAGTATACTCACTGCCATAAACAACATTCACAAATCCCCTGAATTTCTGTGCAAAAGTGAATAAGCAATCTGTAATTTTATTTTGAGTTATGCATTAAACACTAAACATTTTGCTTACAGGATAAGAGACTTAGGAATTGCTTTTCACTTTTACAAACTGTGGTAGTTGTAATATAATAAGCTCCTGTAATCTCATAATCCCATAATCCCATAAACTCATAGGGAATGGTACTATTAGAAGGTGATATTTGGGGGGTGGTTATTGCCTTGTTGGAGGAAGTGTGTCACTTTGGGTATTAAGAATTCATATACTCAAGTATCCCCCAGTTGGAGGTCAGTTGGTTTACTGTTGCCTACAATATACAGCAGTTTGAGCTCCAGCCCCACCCCTCTCTGCATGGAGCCACATTATCTCCCATGCTGGACTGAACCTCTGCACTAGAAGCAAGCAGCCACAACTTAATGTTTCCTCATAAGAGTTGTCATGGTCATAGTGTCTCTTGTCTCTTCACAGCAATAATAACCTAAGACTTACCCATCTTTCTCATGTTTTTAAGAGCTATGAAGCCTTATTGTTACTTAAGCTATATAGCAAGATTTTAGGAGTTATGTGAAAGATAGCGCCTGCAAGTGGTCTATCTTCTCAAAAGTAACCTTGACTTTATTTCCATTCTGTAGTCTTGACTCTAATGTGTTCTAAGACAAGTCCATGTTTTATATTACCTTTCATTTCAATATTTTATTTCATGTGCATTGATGTGTTGACTTCATATATAACAGTGCACCACGTGTGTGTGTCTGTGCCTGGTGTCTGTGAAAGGCAGGTGAAGGTATTAGATACACTGGAATTGGGGTTACAGGCAGTAGTGACCAACCATGTGATTGTTAGAAATGAAATCTTGATCCTCTGAAAGATCAGTCTGCACTTTTAATTGCCTAGCTGCCTTTCAGCTCTTGTTTTTATATTTTTAAGTTATGAGAAATGTAGGGGAATATGATACCCCTAGCTATAGAGTATGAAATTTGTATGTGGTGGGTTCCTGTTAATGAAGTACAACCTTGTGAATGGGCTTGGGAGTACAGAGCCTCATTGTACTTCTTGTTCTCTTTCTCTCCTTCATTGATACAGTTGGAAACATGCTTTTACCACTGTGCTTTCATTGTCTGATGCTATGTATAATGGAATTTATCATTCTGGTACCATAAGCCATAATAAATCCTTTATTCTTTAAGTTGCTTTGGTCAGTGATTTGATCACAATAACAGAAAGGTTACTGGTAGCAATAAGAGTGGCCTTTTTTTAACACTATATTATATGATTATTATATTATTTAGCTTACTTAACTCATCTCAATTCCAAGATTTTATAGTTATTTTATAGTTATTTAAATATTCAATATAATTTAACCTTCATGTACAGAGGTTAAATAAGTGATAATATATTTAGAGATACCATAGTATAGGGAGCCATTATTGATTTAAACAGAAATCTCACTAGGGAAATATCCTAAGACCTACAAGGATGACCCAAACTAACAATGTAAGCAATAGTAGAGAGGCTACCTTAAATGCCCTTCCCCAATAATGAGATAAATGATACCTTATATGCCATCATAGAGCCCTCACCCAGTAGCTGATAGTAACAATAGCAGATACCCACAGCTGAACACTGAGCTGAACTCCTAGAATTCAGTTGCAGAGAGGGAGTAGTCATGAGCAAAGGGGTCAAAACCAAGCTAGAAAAACCCACAGAAACAGCTGACGTGAACAAGGGGGAGCTCATGGACCCCAGACTGATAGCTGGGAAACCAGCATAGGACCAACCCAGACCCCCTGAATATGGTTCTTAGTCAGTAGGTCTTGGAAGTGTGTGGTACCTCTGACAATGGAACCAGGATATATAGCTAATGCAGGAAGGGACTTCATGTGCCTATTCCCCATGGAGGGATACTCCCTTAGCCTAGAGACACAGGGCAGATCCTATTCCCTACCCTAAATGATTTGAGAGGTTTTGATGATCCCTCTTTGAAGTCCTCACCCTCCCTGGGTAGTTGATGTGGGATTGGATGGGGGGTTGTGTGGGAGGCATGGGAGGAAAGAAGGGAGAATTGGGATCAATATGTAAAATAAGGAACAAAATAAATAATTTTTTAAAAAGGTTAGCCCCATTCCCAAGTTTTATGTACATGAAGAATGTATGTATTGAAGAAGTAAACTGTTCATTTTGAAAATGGCAAAGGCTTAACAGGTTTTGGGTATGACATTTTAAAAAATCATCTAAAACATGAAGTGTCAGTTTAAATCTATCAATTACCTAAAAGAAACTGACCCATATTTCAGCAGCTTAAACCAGCATTTGCTATATATCTTAACATTGAGAGCCAAGAGGGTGGGATGTCTCTTTCCACATTAAGAGGCAGGATGACAAGGTCACTTGTGAAGCTGCCATACAGGGAAGCTTGGGTCAATTCTCTTGCACAGAGCATTTGTTCATGTCTCTATCAGGAGGTCCTCTGCTTCCTACAGCATGAAGTGGATATCATGAGGAAATGTTTCAAGAGGGCACATTTTAAAGCCTATTATTCTTTTTAGGAAGCAAATTACTTAGATGGCCAAGAAATTATTATAGAAACCAGACAAACAAATGATGGTTTCCAAGATTGACCAGAGATTTCTCTGGTGAGACAGTTAGCTCTCATATTAGATTCCTGTCCTCTTTTCTCTTAAAAAGGGAATGTTTATACAGAAAAGGAAAACATACACTTTTATTACCATGTGGGAATGACTGAAATAGGATAATGGGAACATGAACAGAAATATGGAATGTCTGAGGCCTGTGGTAGCAACAGGATGTCAATAAAGGGAGTCAGTGATTGCTATAGCTCTGTGTGATTAGAAGGGAGTCTAAAAATGACCACGTGGAAATACTTAGATAAGTAGAAATGGGTTAATAATTAAGATAGAGCTAGCCCATAAACAATAATGGTAATTGGCCAACAGGATTGTATCAAATACAGAGTCTCTGAGTGTTGTTTGGGGCTGGTGCGGCTGTGGGCCCAGACCGGCGGTGGGCGGGCTGGCAGAAAACAGACATGCTACATGCATAACTTTGAATGGGCTCTTGTTGACTGAGTGTGTGCATGTGAATCAAACATAAGATGAGGACTGATCAGCAGAGAGTTGTCTAAACTGAGGGAAAGAAAGAAAGCTAGCCCTGTAAAGTTTTCCCATCTACAATGGCAATGCTACCCACTTCCAACCTCAGCAGCTGTGGGGTTGGAGTGGAAGCAATCAGACAGAGAAAATATCAGAAGACATTCTTTTGAGAAAAAGATATTTGAAACAGTTTACAGTGTGGTACTTTTCCAGTTTCCTTTATCCTGCTGCTGTCCCTGCAGTCCTGAATAAAGGATCCAACACCATTGGATCTTCTAATCTTCAGTACCTATCAGCTATCACATACAGATGTTGGTAATTTGGATGGTGCCTGAAGTTTTCTTCATTTGATTTGTTCTTCACTTCAGGCTTATAGAGAGCTGCGAAGAGCTGTGCCTTAAAGATGGTGCTGGCTTCTGCCTTCCACCTCTCCAAGGGTGAGTGATCTCTGGCATAAACAAGCCCTTATTTGGTTAAGTCTGTTTAGCCTGTCTGCTTCCACGTTAGAGTAGCCTATCTGGAGGGTCCATGTAGCTCACTGGGGTTGGTTAGCGCAAGGGTATTTAAGCCTGTGCAGGGGTCCCCCGGGCTCCTGCCGGTCGGGTCAGAAGAACATGTTTCAAGGATCCTGATTAAAACTGCATGAAGAAGATCTTCCTGGAGTCCTGTCTTCCTTGCTGGCAGGGGTAGGTGCTTACACAGGCTGACACTTTGTTAACAGCTAGGTACTCTTTATCCCTATCAGTTGTATAAAACAAGACCTTCCACACTTTTAGTGTTGATATTTCAATATCAGTAGAAAGATCCTATTTAAGCCCATCAACTTTGACCTTGGTAAGAATGGTGACATTAAAACAATTTCCTCTTCAGTAATCAGGGCCAAAGCTTCATCAGTAATTTCTATCATTAAAAGAGATGTTGGTAAAGGAATAGTGATTAAAAGAGAATCATGTTAGAGTCCCTTTAATTTCTTGTGAGAGATGACTATGACAAGGAGAATCTTTACTAATGTAATTTATTGTACTACGTGGTAATTGTTATTGTATGAATTGAAATTTCCTATTACATCCCAGATTAAAAATCTACTCCTAAGTATGCTATGTATCAAACTTTGCTAGGTGGTTTTATATGTTCAGAACACAACTAAAAATATTGGTAAGTCATTGTTCTAGGATGACCTGGCTCTAATGATCACAGTCCAAACAAAAGCCTGTATTGTTTAAGCTTGTATGGCTGACCTCATAAAGGTGGCATTTCCCTCAATGACAGCATCCATGTACTCCCTAGAGAAAACAATAGTCTAAGGATGCTGACATCCTGGAGAAGAGTTCTTTAACTTCTCTTCTAAGAGTCCACTGAGACATTTTCATTTATATTTTTATTCTTTGATTGATACAGTTTTTAGACATGCTTCTTTTATTAAATATAAAATTAAAGGTGAACTTGCATGCCTTCAGGACAAGTTGATAAAGGGTCATTCTGTCGAATAACTGAGTTAGTTATTAACCTCAAAATCAGCATCAAAGTATGTTGAAGCTAGGGGCAGGTATACACGATATTATAGAAGATGATTTAAATGTAAGGTCAGAATAAGAAAGGGAAAGAAAGTGAATTCATAAGTCAGCCTTTTAACAACAAAAAGGTACTGGGCTAAAACATATAAAGGCACAGAATTCAGATATGTGACTTTTGTTTCTAGTCAAACAAAAATGAAATAGAAAAAAAATCTCCTGACTTATTTCATCAGTGGTTTTATGAATGTTATCATTTTTACTAGTGAATACAATTTTAAGTACAAACATGTTAAGGACATTTTTACAAATATTTTTCACCTTAAGTAGACTTTTTATTCTGGATTGAAATACCCATAAGCACTAACAAACAAATATGACTCATCTTTATTTGTAATCCAATACTGTTTGTTTTAGGGGACTTGTTCTAAACAGGAGTATTTCTCTGATGTAGTTAGATTAATCAGGATGTTATTTTGTATTGCCTGGAGCAGTGGGTCTAGTAATTGGATAATTTGTCTTCTCCATCACTATAATAGTGGGAGGAATCAGTATACTTGCAATGAAGAAGTTTGTTTCTGCCTGAGCTCAGGGAAAATTTGACTACCTCTATCAGATAAACTTCCATTTGGAAATAAATTATTTCTGTAATCATCAACAGAACCCAAAATCCTGTAAGACTTTCCTGAGGGGATATTATTGTGCTGAGGACAGAGAGTGAGTGTTTGTGTGAAGACGGAAAGATACTGGAATAGATGATGGGGTAGAGAGACTTGATATGCCTTACTTTCATTTTTTGTCCAGGAAGATGCATGGTGAGCATTGTTCTCATATATGATGAGATGCTGAACTAAATTGTCACAAAGGCATTGGCAGTCTTCCTGCTGATTGGCCATGAGGAAGAGATGTTATAGAAGGATGTAGCATTCAGGATGGTTGTGAATAGAAATGGATAGGAAGAAGGATATTTCGAACAGCTTTAAAATCCATGATTTTTGTGGGGGAGGCAGTGAGTGGAGAGGGAGCTAGGAGAAAAGAAGGAGAGGAGAGAAAATCATGTGGGACTAGGAAGATTGAGTCAGGGGAGGAATAGACGAGAGAAAGAGAGAGAGAGAGAGAGAGAAAGAGAGAGAGAGAGAGAGAGAGAGAGAGAGAGAGAGAGAGAGAGAGAGAGAGAGAGAGGAGAGAGAGAGAGACCATAAAAGAGGGAGACATAGGTTTGAAGAGAAACCTGACTGTGAGCAACAGTGGAAAGGCTACCATAAATGCCCTTCCCTGACAATGAGATTGATAACTAACTTATCCACCATAGTAGAGCCTTCATCTAGCAGCTGATCGAAACAGAAGCAGACACCCACAGCTAAACACTGAGCCGAACTGGAATCCAGATGCAGAGAGAGGAAGGATAAGATCAGGCTACAGAAACCCACAGAGACAGCTGACCTGAACAAGGGGGAGCTAATGGACTCCCAGACTGATAGCTGAGACACCAGCATTTGACAGCTCAGATCCCCTGAACCCGTTTCTCAGTTAGAAGGCCTGGGCAGTTTAAAGGACCTCTAACATTGGAAACCAGGATGTATCCGTGGTGAACAAAAGGACTATGGGAGCACATTCCCCATAGTGGGAACTCCCTTAACCTAGAGGCAGGAGAGGAGGCCTAGTCTATACTCCAAATTACTTGACAGCTTTTGTTGACCTGTCCTGGAATGCATCACCCTCCCTGTGGAGTCTGGGTGGTCAGGGTTCATGGCAGGAAGGGAGAAAGGGAGGGAGGAAGAGGGAACTGGGGGGGGGGAATCAATATATACAATAAGAAAAAAATAAATAATAATAATAATAAAAATAAATCCATGTTGTTTAAAATCCATAGAAGTTTCTATCTCAAGGAAGGTCTGCATCACTGGTAACCCTTCAGCAAATTCAGATTTCTTCTATGATGATAAATGTGCACAACTGTGGGCTACTGCTTAGTGGTAAAAGCTGTTAGCTATCTTTGTTTTCAAATTCATAATATCTTTTTCATGTGCACAAACATGGCCAGGTACACATTCATAGATATATGTCTGTGCATATATGCCATAATTTAAAGCATTTATTTATGTACCATTATATTTTTAACAAGCATTATATTTTTAACAAACATTTTCACCTTGTGTGCATTTAAATTGAAAACAGCATTCTTCCATTTACAATTTTCCTTAGCACAACCATTCAGACTAGGTGCTCTGTCTTTTAAAGTTCTGTTTTTCTTCTTCACAGAGGCAGGCTTTTTACTGTCTTCTTTGTCTCATTTTATTACCTGGAAAAAATCCTTCAGAATAAAAAGAAAATGTAAAAGCATATTTGTTTCATTTTCATTTGCCTCTATTTTTCCTCTGCTTCAATTCACTAAAAAAGTGAAGAGGTAAAAACACAGTAACACATATACACTGTCTATAGCTCGAAGAGCCACATGGATCCGTGGCATTGTATTTTCAATCTGAATTGTTCCTGACAATTTATAGGTTGAGATGATCAATGGAGTGTTTTCTTGGTATCTTTAATCCCTTCAATAATATCCTTCCTTAGGCATTAATGACAATTACTAATTAGCAACACAAAGACCGTTTCTCTATTGTAGTCATTTACAATCAGCACTTTCAAAAGTAGCACACTGATACATAGAAAGCTGCATTTCTACAGTTGTGTCTTCCCTAAGAGGGAAAATGCATTCATCTTGGAAGACATATCATCTTAGACACTTCCTTTCTCACACTTTCCAGTTTTATATTCATGACCATTTAACTTATTTAACCATAAAATGTTAACATGATTAAAAGTCCTGAAAAAAATCATTCATGAGCAGTTTCTGCAATATCTTCCTTCTGTCTGTGTCGGATATCTTTGAAGCAATACTATCAGACATTATTATTGCAGATGTCTTTTTTGTGGATTTTTCTACAAAAGATTTTATTCCTATTGCAAGGAATTGAAGTGTTACTATTGGACTTTTGATCATTTCTATACTTTTGTATTTAAAAGTTTCGCTTTTTAGTTTTGCATCAATTAGGTTACTTATTTCTTTATCATTATACTTTGAAAGATTTGAGTAGCATCAATAATCATCTCATAATAAAAGTAATGTAAGCTTCTGTATTAATTAGCATCTGCTGCCACATTAATTAGTACATTGTCTGAGTATGAATTTGCAATTCAACTACAGCCCTGAGAAAATCTCTTCTCAGAAAGAACTGTTTCTTTAATTTCAAAATGGAAGACACATATCAGTTGTAATTACTGTCCTGCCTTGCCCACTGGGTTATGGGGTTTTAAGCCTCACATTTGAACATTCTCAGGCCTCATTTGTTTTTTTAATTCCTTTACATAAAGTTGCAATTATCCTCCCAACTCCCAATTTCTTTAAGGTTATATAAAAATGCAAAAGACCAATTATCCCAGAATTTTACACCTTAAGATGCCATTTACATACAATGCTGAGTTAAAAATCTTCCAGGTAATTGTTAGGCATGACTTATTGTACAGCCAGCACTCTTTTAGTTCCTTTACATGTATTATCTTTAATCCTCATTATTCTACAGATTGGCATTAGTTCTGTCTTCAGTTTGCAGAATCTATTAGCTCTAGATGCTCCACAACTTGATGGAACTACAAGGTGAGGATTTGATGGAATTTAACATTCTATAGTTGACCACAGTCTCAAGAGTTGCTTGTAATCATGAATCTATAATGTCGTGAATAAGATATATCCAGAAACTAAAACATAATAGCTCCAAACAAGAAAAATGCCAAAATAACAGAGTAAAACAATTTTAAAATTGCTATGGGAGGAAGAAAGCAGAAGAAATGTACTTTATGTTGTTGAGACACAATAATATTTTGTTAAAAGCTTTTAAAATGCTTTAAATGATTTTAGAAAATATGATACTATCAATTATGTGGGAAAGGTCTGTAGGGAAACTCACAGGATAACTAAACAAGGTTCTAAAGCAGAAAGAAAAAAAGGTCAGCAAATTTAGTGCAACTTTGCTTTATGGAGCATCATCATAATACACTTAATATTATTATTTTTAATACAACTTTTAAACCAAAAATAGACATTTTATTTACTGATACAAATATATTGGAATGCTCATTATTTAACTGAAAATATTTACTTTGCATTCACAATATTTTTGTTTAAAAATATAATACTAAAAAACATCTTGCTTGCTAGTTTCTTTAATAGGCCTATATAGCTCTGTACCTTGTAAAGATTGTCAATGTTTTACGTCAGTGTTACTGGAGGAACTGACCAGGGAAAAGAAATATTCATAAAATATTGAAATTGGTAATTAATCTAATGTACATAGAATGATCTACAAAGCAGAGTTTAGCATTCCATTTATAAAATTTTGTACAGGATAAACATTGAGATCCAGTTTTATAGTTTAACACTATATAAGAAAAGACAGTCATGATAATAATAAGAAGAAGTTGACTCAAGTCCAAGTTGTCTACTAGCAGTCCCAATGAGTTAATCATAGAAAGAGATTTAAAAATAGCCCCTGATAAAGAGTAGCCTTCTAAAAAAAGAAGAACAGATTGGCACATGAGGTGGTGATTGTTCTATTCAGCAACTAGGCACTCATGGAATTTAGAAAGATCTGTTTATGCTCCCCAAGAGAAAGAAGGTGGTTATGCAAATGAATTCATAGGTTTAGTAAGTATTAGAAAGAAGCTGATGTGAGTTGCAATCTGAGAATTTGGTGGTAGAAGCTAGGTATCTCTGACAATAGTGGAACTTGAGGAGATGTTAACTCTCCATTCCTATGATGCCAAGAAATCCTTCGCACTGTTTAGGCATACCAGGCTCTAAGAACAGATTGCCAATATTAACAAATGGAAAGTGTTTCACGTCCTACACTACATACTTAGCCCTTATTGGTCTAAGCAAATAACTTAAATAGTGACTACAATATTTAACTATTACTTATTACAAAAGCTATGACTGTGGAAATTATTTCTTAGGAAAAAATGAAGCTGAATTTCTGAAACTTCTGAGACAGATGAATAAACATGAGGTTACAGTGGGTTAAACATGGCACTTCTTGGAACCAATAAGTACTAGCTCCTAGTCCATGTAGTTATACCAGTAGTCAAGTAACTAAAGAACAAAGGCACAAGAATACTGTTGTGGGATATTTGTATACAGTGTGTAGACACATTGCTGTGATTGGTTTAATAAAAAGCTGAAAGACTAATAGCAGAAGGTACATGTGGGACTTCCAGGAAGAGAGAAGGAGGAGGCAAAGATAATTCATGTCCTCAGTAGATGACAGGAGACAATAAGAGGAAACAAAAGATACAAGATGGGAGAGAAGTAAAGCCACATGAGAGAACTTAGGTTAATATAAATGGATCAATACAAATTAATATAAATTATAAGAGCTATGTCATTATTTGCAGGTCGACAGGGCAAAAACAGTTCAACAAGAAATTTTGGTACATATAACTGATAACAACAGGTAACAGAGGTACAATGTGGGAGAAAAAAAAAAAGAAAAGAAGAATTATTCCAAGCAAAGCCATAAATACAGTCCATATAAGGTCCCTCACAGAAGAGGTAAGGGACAAGTCCTCCAGAGCACATGGGAAGTGTGGAGGGCAGTGAATGGAGAGAGAACTAGGAGAAAGAGAAGAGGAGAGGAAAGCTCATGCGACTAGGTAGATTGAGAGAGAGAGAGAGAGAGAGAGAGAGAGAGAGAGAGAGAGAGAGAGAGAGAGAGAGGGAAATAGAGAGAGAGAGAGAAAGAGAGAGAAAATACATAAAAGAGAGAGCCATTATTGGTTTGAGGAGAAAACTGAACCTAAAAAATGTGCAGAGACCTAAAAGACTGACTCCAACTAACAATTTGAACAACAGTGGAAAGGCTACCATAAATGCTCTTCCCTGATAATGATATCAACAACTAACTTATCCACCATTAAGGAACCCTCATCTAGTACCTGTTGGAAACAGAAGCAAACACCCATAACTAAACACTGAGTCAAACTAAAATCCAGATGCAGAGAGAGAGGACAAGACCAGATTGCAGAAACACATAGAGACAGCCGACCTGAACAAGGAGGAGCTAATGGGACCCACAACTGATAGCTGGGAATCAAGCATGGGACTGATTCAGATCCCCTGAATAGGACTGAGCATTTTAAGGGATTCCAGACAGTGGAACCAGGATGAATTCCTGGTGCACAAAAGAACCTTGCAGACACATTCCCAAGGAGGGAATCTCCCTTAACCTAGAGACAAGAGAGTCCTAGTCCCTACTTCAAATGACTTAACAGATTTACATGACCCCACCTGGATGGCATAGCCCTACATGTGGAGTGGGGGGGGGGATGGGAGAGGAGGATGGTCAGGGTGCATGTGAGTAGGGACAGAAGAAAAGAGGGAGGGGAGGAGGGAGAGAGGGAGGGAGGGAAAGGGAATTGGGATCAACATGTAAAATAAAAAATAAAGAAAAAAGAAAAAAAGTATTTCAAGCAAAGCCATCAATACAGTCCATAAAAAAAAAGAATCTTCACATCTGGGGGAAGCTTTTATTGAGAATTGCTTTGGAAGATGGAAAACAGAAAGATACTCTGATATGATGAAGTCAGGATCATTGAAAGTAAGCCAAAATAAATGGTATTTCAGTGTTTGCGGGGGTACCAGAATTTCTTTACATTACACAATCTGTGTAACTTTTCTTGAGTGTTTTACTTTGTCCCATTCTAAAGCTTAAGTAATTTGTAAATACATATAGCTGCACCAGAAAAGTTGTGCCTTGGTGAGCCCCATAAGGCCCACCAAAATTAGAAAGACATAATGGCTTTATTAAGGGAAAGCTTCTAAAAAATTGAAAGTAATAGTCAGAATAAGTTTAAAACATACTTTAATGACTGCTGATACAAGATGGACATTAATACATTAATACTGCTTCATGGAAGAGTCTGCCAGACATTCTACAACACAGAGAAATGTGACTGATAAACTGCCAATACAGGTAGACAATTTAAAGTTTCCTGCTTTGCTGAGGAGTCTGCCAGACACACTATGGCCTATGAGTTGAAGATAAACATTACAGAAGAACTTCGAGTGACTTACCAGGCAAGTTTTCTCTGTCATTTCTAGAGTTTGTATATTATCCTTTTGTGGTCTTTAAAGAAGTTTAAGACCGGTAGTTATGGTTATAGTTTTCCTTAGTTAGGATTAAAGATAAGTTACATATTGGTCTTTAGACTCACAAAGATAGGATCGATGGTGAAATATTTCCTTTAATTTGTGCTAAATGTTAATGGACTGAACATTGTTAACTACGGTTCTTATTTGATAACTGTTTTGTTCTATATTTTACTATGTTAAAGTTAAAACCCTTTTTTTAAAATAGACAGAAAAGAGATGATGGGAGATGTCATTCTGTAAATATGTTTCTCTTATTGGTTAATGAATAAAGCACTGTTTGCAAATTTATAAAAATAAATACTTTTAAGAATGGTGAAGAGAAATGGATTCTTCTCTCCAAAAGAACTTTGTCTACTATTTAAAAAATATGTATACTTTTAGTAGATGGAAGTAGTAATTTACTATCATTGAGTTTGGAAGATAGCAGCTAGCCTATAACTTTAGGGAAGACTTTTCTGAATCAATCATGATAAACCCACAATGACATATCACATGCATCATAAATTTCTTATAATTATTAAGATATGAACTATTTGATTCATGTTTGAGGTAGAACAGACTTAGATATTCACATTTAATGTACATGGCTTGGCCTCCACACAAAACTCTAACTCACTTTTCTCTTTTATCCTAACCACAAATGGATGGTCCTGAAGCACAAAGATACCTTAATTTGTGTCAAGTAACTGACCAATTTTCTGGATCAAATAAATCTTTCTTATTTTCTGAGAGCGATAGTGAGTGCTAGGGTAGGCAAAAGTCTTTTAAGGGGACTCCTCTTGGTTTCAGGAGTGACAAAGCAGCAGACATGAAATGAAAAGGGAGACATGGAACTGTGAAAAACAAAGAAACCTTGTAGATGAAATTCTGAGAGGTGGAGAGAGCAGGGCTGACTCTACTTATGCCACTTGGTTTCAGAAAGTCTTTCCAAGGTATCATTTCAGTAACATCCCATGCCATGCCTCTTACCTGATGCTTCCTTAAAGTTATATCTCTTGTGTTCAAGCAAGTGATTATAAAATAGAGTAAGCATAAAATTTATGTCTTCACTATCATTTAGTAAAATAGAATTGTAAAGCATGAGATGCTGTTCCATGTCATTATTCAGAGGGATAAAACAATCAGGGCAGCAAATAAGATCAAAGACAGCAAAACTAGCCATGAGTTGGAAGAATAATATTTAAAAAGATTAATAATTTTATAAAAGATGTAAATGTTCAGAATTTGCAGGGAAAGGGTGCTTTGTAGACTGGAGTTTTGTTAACATTTTATCCTATTTACTACTAACCAGAAGTAGAGAAACAGATGTTACTAACCTCTTGTGAATTTGATACTCTTAGTATACAGGACACCAATATGTGTTCTTTCTAAAGAAATTCACATTAATATTAGGTTGGTACTGTGTAGTTTACAATTTTTCTTAATAAATATCTGTTCCTAGAATGCCTTTCCTTTATCGAAGTCATTATAGCCACATCATTCTATGAATATGTGGCATGGAATGTATGGTTGATCTTAATTTCACATACATTTTCTCTCACTTGAAACTATATTTTGAGCCCTGTAAATAGAAATGACAAACTATACTTTTGAGATTTTATATATTTTTTTTGTATTACAAATGATGGTTATAGAAATCTGTGGCAATCACTACCTGATGTTTTAGGTTTCCAGAAAAGTTTATGCTTCAATGACATCAGTTTAGAGACTTGGCTTCTATTCTAGCTATACTGATGGCTGAGATCCACATAACTCTTTGTGAGCTCATCAACACTCCTTTATTCACATGGAGTTCCTCTTTAAGATAACATAGATAAACTCCATTTATGCTTTCACAGAACAAATCTGCACTGATAGTTTTTCTAGAAGTGGTTAGAGCCCTTCAGTTGGCTTTATATCAAGGTTCTTTGATAATGTTTTTGATATCAGATTCAAAACTATACTCACCTGTTAGATATTTTGAAGGTCATTGTCCAAATTGGCACTTTGTGATGTGTGTGTGTGTGTGTGTGTGTGTGTGTGTGTGTGTGTGTGTGTTTACGAAAGTTGCATCTCTGTATTTTTTTTCATGGTGAGAATACATATGTGTGAAAGATTATAACTTAGCCTTAGGTTTTGTTCCTCACCCATGCTTTTTAATGAGATATGACTCTTGCTTTTCTTGGATCTGGCAGATTAGAACAGCTTTGGTGGCTAAAACCCCATTTTACTCATGTGTACCACTATATATTTTTCTAATGTGAAACACCACATAGAGAATTATATGTAGGTTCTTGAATCTATTTCATTTCCTCATGCTTACAAGAAAAATATAGAGATACCACCCTGACCCGGAATTTTACAATATCTTATATGGAGTGAAATTGAATCAGCCACTTATGGTGCTTAGTTTTTGACACAAACTACAGGCATTTGTTTTAATTTTTTTCAGTTTTAATTATTTTCTCATATTACATATCGATTCCAGTTCCCTTTAACTTCCTCCATCCTCCCATGGCCCCCGACCACCCTCCCATCCCAAACCACCCACACTCCACAGGGAGGGCAATGCTTTCCAGGAAGGGGTCAACAAACTAGAGACATTTCTGAAGAAGCAGTCTCAGTTAAGAAATTGCTACAATGGGGCTGGCCTATCACTGTGTCTTTGGGAATGTTTTCTTAATTACAAATAGATCAAGTGTTGCTAACCCTGGATACCTGGTCATGAGTTGCATAGGGAAGGTAGATTAATGTGATCCAACAACCAAGACAGTAATAATTTCTCAATAGCATTCACGCAGGTATCTACTCCATTCCTACCCTTAGTTTCCTTGAAAATGGGTGGTAAGTATTGGATGAAATAAATGCTTCCATGTCTAATTTGCTTTTGATCATGTTAATCATAGCAATGATAGAGAAATTTAGTATCCCCCACTGGAGTTTCTTAAATTTCTTCAGTTCAGGTGTGCTAATGATATTTAAAACTGCACACCATTTAAAACAACAAATGTGAGTATTTGGAAAAAAATTGAAGAAAAAAATTTATTAAGTAAAATTTATCTCAGTGTAGTGTAAAATTGTTTAGCTTTATTGAATATGTCTGACCAGTAGATCAGATTGAGAAACAGGAACATCTTTATCTTTTAGGTTTGAATCTGAAGGAATAATTAGGAATCAAGTTTATTAATATTTTCTTCTAGATACCAAACAATATGCAGGAGATATTACTGAAAATTCCCATACAGCCAAGCAAACATATGTGGTTGTAAGATATTGTCTTTAAATATTTATTTTAATAACATGTATGTGTGGGGATGTGCATGTGAGGGCAGGGTCTCAATGAGGCAAGACTAATTGGGGCTTGTGGATATATAATTATTAATCTTTGCAAGCTACTCAATGTGGGCACTAGGAACAAATTTGGACCCTGTGATCTTCTACATTGGGCAATCTGTCTAGCTCTGAGACTATTGTTCCTACAGTTCTTACATTTAGCAGTATTTTACTTCTTTAGAACTATTGGGTACACATTTTTTAATCTAAAATCTAAAGTGTAATGAGGAGCTGCTGACTCATAGCATGAGGTGCATGGAGAGTTTATGTTGTAAGTTTCACAAGGTCTTTAACACTATATATAATCAACATAATCCTATATAAAAATCCAAATGTGTTACTTTTATGTTTTGGGACAAGCTGGCTCTGAGAGCTGGTGAAACATATGTCTGACAAATATGGGGCTGTAACAAAGCTGACTATGTGAACTCATGTGGATACAGTATGATTGTGGGTTTGGTTAGATTACTTGAGGTCATTGTGGCAGTTCCCAAAGCAGTACAATGAATAAAGAAAAGAGGTATGTCACATGCAGGCATAGATTAGATATCAAACAAGGACATAAAGCCACAGAGACAGAAAGGGTCCAATGCAAAGACATATTGATATTCAGTTTTAATTAGACAAAGTCAAGCAAAGACTCTCCTCCACAGCTTTCATAGGATCATGGGTTAACAAATAGCATGACTTTGTACTCTCAAACTCCTGTAAAATGACTCAATACATTTCTGTGTTTTTAAACCAGCCAATTTGCAATATTTTTTGCACAGCAAATAACCAAAATTTATTGTTCCCATCACTGGATAGAAATATTTATGAATTTCCTACATTCATTGTGCTTCTCTTTGCCACATTTATTCCAATTCAAACCCATTGGCAAAGCATGCCATAAATCTTCAGTCTTCCTCTTCAGAGCCTTTTCAATAGGTTGATTCAAAGTTTAAATAATCTTGTCATTTTTAGGCCTCAGAGCATAAAAAGGAATGATTAAATATTTCCACATTGTTAGCTGACTATTGTATAGATTTCATTCAATCTCAATGAGAGCATTAATTTCTCACTGATAATATAATCCTTTTAGAGTTTTAATAAGCTCATCAGACACATTATACAAAGAGATAGTTAACCCTATTAGAAAATCCTGCCCAGAGAGGAAATGTTATCTGTGTATATCAATTTTCATATATCCATGCAGACAGGAACACAGAAACTTGGTACCTCTGATGTAAGTTTGTGTATGTGTTGTGTGTGTGTGTGTGTGTATGTGTGTGTGGTATCAGTTGTGACTATATTTTTCTATTTAAGTGTGTAGACCCAAAACTTAATCTATGGATATAAGGCTCTACTTTCCCTTTCAGATATCATAATATCAGGTATTCATATCAGTGACTGACAGTCAAGTGTAATGAAACAAATTGTTGTGATGTTGATGATCTAATTCCTAGCCTGTATGATTTTGAAAGTTTCACATGTGGAATTTCAGTGGAAATCTACTGCAACGATGTGATTTCATAGCTGATATTTACATGTCAAAGTAGTAAACAGAATTTAATATCTATCAGGAATTTCACATGGACAATGGATCTTTACCCAACATGACACCTGTGCCTTGACAAGAAGGCTGGATCCTAGATGTTAAGGCACAGATCAAAATAAAATTGGAATGTACTAGCTTGAAGTTTGAATACAAACCCTATGCAAAATCTTTCTCTTGTCTACAAAACACCAACTCCTCTTAATTTCTGAATCTAATGCTTGGATACAAACAAATTAAATTATTTTAAGCTTCTTTTCTTAACTTTGGTAAAGGTAAAATAACAATAGGTTTTGCAGGATATACCTGAGAATTGTAAGTTAAAAAATAAAGTATCATGAACGCTTTACCACAAAGGATGAAAATATTTAGAAATGAGTGTCAGCAAAAAACACCCGTTTCTCCAAAAGACCTGATTTAAATCCCAGCACCCACATAGCAGCTCCGAAGCATTTTAGCTCTGATATAGGAGATATGATACCCTCTTTTGGTCCATGTTGATACTATATATACATGTAACACACAGGTATATATTGTCAAAGCACACATATACTTATCATCTTCATCATAATAATTTATAATCATTATTATGAAGTGAGTAACTGTTGTAATTACCAGATAAATTGCAGACATTTAAAAGATACTTGAGACAAAGCTCCAGGGCACAGTATAGAAATCTCTTGTACTGTTCAGTTGTTGTTGACTTCTATGCACTAAGCATCACTCATTTTTTGCTAAAGGGTTAGCAGAATCAATAATTGAAATTAGGAAAACAAAGCCCTTTGAAAACAAAAAAGAAAAAAAAGTGTTTACCTGCAAATCTGAGACTTTTTATTGCAGGTGGAACTATATCATGACCTCCACAAGTTTATTTCTTGAGGACTAATTTGTGTTAATTTGAAAATAATTACCAGGGTAAAATGACTTTCAAAATAGCAAGTTAAACAGATTCAATTAAATGCTTTCAGATCAAGAATTCTAGAATCTACAATGTAAGATACTTACCGAGGATATGCCACCCAAACGTTCTCTCTCTTACCCTGTGGAATTTCACAAAGCAGTGATGGTTTTGACAGGTCCATTCTTTCATAAAGATTATATCAATGCTCTACAGAATTCACTATGGGAAATGCTTTTCTGTCTATTTGAAATATCAATAGTTACCTTGGAAACAAGGCATAATTTTGGCCATTTCTAATCAGACCATTTTTATTGTTGTTATGAAATATTCCTTTAAAGCAATTTGGTTGTATTTTTCCATTTCAGATAGTTACTGCGTTTTTATAATTAGCAATGTATTTTAATTTTCTTATTCATCATTCTTTAAGTTGTTCTGAAATGATCTATATCTTTATTTTCCTGACATTTGGTGGCTAATAAATAACTTAGAAATTCTAAAGACTACATAATATTCAGAACAAAATATTATAGAATCCAAAATAAAACATACAATCAGAACAGTTGTGATATATTGCTTATGATCTAATAAATCTTGCTTGGAGATCAGAATATAAAACTAGCCGCAGCCATATAATCTCGGCAGTGATGGCATACATCATTATTCCCAGGACCCAGGAAACAGAGGCAGTTGGATCTCTTTGACACGTAAACATGTGTGTGTGGTATGTATAAAACATACATATATAAATATATAATTATATTTTATTTATCTATGAATATATTTAGGATGCCTTACTTCATATTGGTATTTTGTTATCTTTTTCTGGTGAAATTATTAACCATAGTATACAAAAATGTGTTTCCTGCTTTGTTAGCTTTAAAGGACCCAGCTTTATTTTTGTTCCTAATTGTGTCAACATATCATTACATAGAATATACCAAAGATTTGGCACATTTTTAGGATTAAAAACATACTTGTGTATTTATAACTGAATTTATTTTTATTATTTCCAAGACTAATGTTTGCATCTTTGCAAAAGACCCAAGAGTCAGACAATGATATAAGGTCAAAGATGGTAATTATCAGCTTTGTAAAGACACAGGCATCCAGAGAGATATGAATAGGGGCTGGTCCAACCATTACTTGGTTACAGTAGATAAGAAAGGAAACTCAGTTTTTGCAGTGATTTTAACTTTGTCATCATGGATCTCATAGGAAAACAATGTAGATATATAGTTCATGTTTTTTGTTAATTTTTTCATAAAAATATTTACGCAGTCAACAAAAATAAACAGAATTGAACACACATGTATTGCTGCAGTCTCCCTCACTCTTTCTCTTTATTGACCAAAACTATTACTTCTCTTTACTTGAATATATTGATCATCTGCATTGTGATTACATACTTACATACTGAATAACAAGAAGAAAATTTATGAAATTGTAAGGAAGTGTTATGCCATGTATGCCAATTTTCCATGCATTGAAAATAATAAAAATGATGTCCTTTTGGTACTATGTCAAGTATATTCAGAACACAATAGCTGTTATTAGAGTATCACATATAGTAAAGTTTCAAGATAATTTTAATTTCGTATTGAGCATGTCTATTTTAGAAAAATAAAGGCAACATTCCTAGTTTCTTTTCTACTGCTAAGACACCAAGTCAGCTTCTGGAAGGTAGAATTTATTCATGTTTAGTGTTTCAGGGATTTGCATCCATGACCACCAAGGTGGAAAGCCAGGCAGCAGGCAGGGAAACCAGGAATGTTGAAACCTCAAAGCTTACCTCAAGTGACCCATTACTTTCATCAAAGCCACGTCTCCTAACCCTTACCAAACAGTTTCACAAAACTGTGACTAAGTATTCAAATAAATATACAAGTCAATGGGAAGGCAGTCTCATTTAAACCAACACATTAATCATATAATAAAATAATACTGCTCTTATCAATCAGAGAGAATCACCTGTATCAAATGTACTACAACCTTGGTCAATAAACTTAAATCTTTCAATTTTCTTCAAAACATGCTATTTATTTTTGCTATCATGTCTTTTAAACACTCCTTCATTAAGTAAAATTAGATAATTCATCTGAGATATACCTCTTATAACTTAAAAATGTAATATAAAATCTGGAATAAATTGTAAAGCAAAGATGTCTATTGGGAACACATAGCTATTCATATAAAAACACAGAATTAATTAATCTGCATGGGAATGACCTAGATTCTCTGCATATATGTTAGAGTTGAATAGCTTGGTTTTTTTTTTGTGGGACTACTAACAGGTGGAGCAGGAGCTGTATATAATATTTTGCTGGTTTGGGGGAGCCTGTTTCTCGTACTAGGTTGCCTTGTTCTGTCTTAATACAAAAGGAGATGCTTAGCATTACTGCAACTTTATATGCCATATTTTGTTGATATCCTTGTTTGCGCTTTTCTGAAGAGGAAGGTGGAGGAGGAGATGGGGAAGAATTGGCCAGAAAGGAGGTAGAAGAGGAATGAGTTGAATTACAAAACAAAACAAACAGCATGCCAAATATTTTTTTCCATGAAATGAGACTGCTTGTGGTTTGAAGTAATGCTTTTCATAGTTTTTCAAGTATTGTTCAATACTATTGCAGTCAATTTCAGAAGATGATCTTATATGGTTTGTTTTCTTTATCTCTTCCTACTTTAATTTTCTTAATACTTACTTCAGTAGTTGCTACACCTTGTGTTTCATATGTGATTGTGATTCTTTAGATATTAAGATGGAAGTAGGGAAATTAATATTATGGGGAATATATATCAAGCAATCTGCATATTTTAATACTGAACAAATCTCAAATGTAATGTAGGCCATCCTTCCCAGAACAGAACATTAATATAAATTTGTTTGTTAACAGAAGACAATATTTCAATATATAGAGATGACAGATTTTCTTTAATGTTCAATTATTTAAGTAAGAAGTATCAAATATGGGCAGTTATAATGCTTAAGCAAAATTTGGTTAAAATTAGAACTAAATACTTCTAAGATGTGAGCATTTTTGATCAAAGAACAAATAATTATTTTCATATTGTCATACATTTAATCTCACGGCATTATTACCCTTAATAACCCCTAAAACACATGGCTTTAATTTTTGTTTACTCTCATACAATACATCTTTAGTGAAGCTTCCCATCTCTGTTTTCCTTCCTGTTTTACTCCATTCCCCAGATACATCTCCTTAACTCCTCCTACTTCTGCTTCCCCCAAGAAAAGAGCTGACATGCCAGGAATTTCACAGGTATGGGGCACGAAATATAACAAGGTGAGACACATACCCTCAAATCAAGGCTGGGAAAGGAGACCCAGTAGGAGGTAAATGGTCTGTGGAGCAGGCAAAAGAGTGAGGGACACCCACATTCACATTTTCAGAAATACTCCCAAATCACCAAGCGAACTACCATAATATGCATGCAAAGGACCCAGTGCAGATTCACACATGTTCTAGAATTGCATCTTCAGTCTCTGCAAACCTGCAAGAACCCTACTTAGTAGATTCTGTAAGACAGGTTCTCCATGTTTCCCTGGTTCCTCTAATTTTGTCCCTAGATTTTTACACTGTCAGAATTAAATAACTAAAAGTTGTATCAATATCATTATCAAGCAAAATAACATCATTTGTACCTTACATGATAGCATTCAACAATCCTAATAAAACAATGGTAGATATTTTACTGTCTTACAAAAGAACTTTAGTCTTGGCTATCTTAACTTAAAAAGTAAATGAAGAATCAGCATTGAATTAACATGTATCAGTGTTCCTGAAACTTGCTAACATATCCAACAGTGTTGTTTCTTCACTGATCTCACATCTAGCTACCAATATAACCCAATTATCAAATTTCTCTGTTCTTTCTATATAAAAAATCTTATCAGTTTTAAGTAGCAGTATGTACTTCCCCCCTGAAATAGTCACTTGCATGCTTTAGTGCTTTTCAGACTTAGAGTAACAAAGCCAAACAGTAATGGCAAAAGTGTGTTTCATTACCTTCTTTGCCATTAAATTTAGATTTTACCCTTGTAAAAAACAGAGTTGAACTTTAAAAATAAATAGTGTCCTTGTGTTTCTTTCTTTACCCAGACATTTAACCAATTGAAAACATTGGGCTTACCATTTTTTCTTTCATGAATTAAAAATTTGACTTCAATAGTATTTTATTTTTATTAATCTCTTGAGGTTTGAAATGCTCAATTAACTTTTATAACATTTGATCTTACCCAGAAGGCTGAAAGGCAATTAATTTTTGTAATATAAAATAAATTTGGCCAGGAATGTAGCTCAGTTGCTAGAGTGCTTATATAACATGGGCAAGGAATTTAGGGATATTTACAATATTACATAATAACATGAATCCCAGAACATGGTTGATGGCGTAAGAAATGCAAATTTCAAGGTCATCTACAGCAACATAGCTAGTCCTAAACTTGTATGGGTTATGTGATACTTTGTAAATAACCAAGTAATTAAATAAAATAAAATAATATAAGCTATAATATAACAAACATTTTAAAAGATGACCTCCTAATTTCCATATGTTTAAAAACACTTTAGTTTATTAGTGTACCCTAAATGTAAACTTAATTTTCTGAACTACAGTCATCATTGAGTTTATTGTACAGTCCTTGAATATACATAATAATATGAATTTACGTTATTAGTGCCTTGAAAATTATTATTTAAACATTGTAAGAAATGCAATCTTTGATAAACATGTATAATAATAAATTTATGTAAGCCAAATATGACTAGAAGTTATCCTAGTTTATTTTCCCATTGTTGTGACAAAATATTCAGGCAAAAGCCATTTAGAGAAAAAGTTTAGTTAGCTAATAGTTCTAGGCATAATCCACCATGGGCATCAAGGCCACAGAAGCTCAAAACAACTGAGTGACTGAGTGCATTATATCCACAGCAAGATGAAAAGCACAAGGAATGTATGCCCAGATTGCTTTCTTTACTCACCTATATTTGAGGATTCTCTACCTGAGGTATGATGACACCTACAATGGATTGGTTTTCTTAGCTTAATCAATATACTCAGAAATAATTGTATACAGATAATCCTAGAGGTCCATCTCTTAGGTAATTCTAAATTCTGTCATGTTGACAATTAAAACTCATCAGTAGAGGATAAATCACATTTTTAAGTTTGAGTAGTTAGTAAAATCCTTATTTTAAAACTTTTATTCAGTGTAGAATTATTGTTTGGGATTTTAAACATAATTAATACTGTAGTATAAAGAAGCACTTAATTAATCTCATCTCCTTCATCTGTCTGAGGAAGTTTGGAGCTTGAAGTTTTCTGTAACAAACACATACATAAAATGAATGAGTAGTAAATATCAGAATGTGAGTTCTTTTTTGAGAAAATAAAGTCATGCCTCCACATTAGAAAGTGTGTCCCCATTTTGAATATACTGCATATAAATTTTTTAAAAAATATAAATTTTGATAATACATAGATTATACTTAGAAATTTAAAATCTAATACAAATTTTATTGGTTTTACTATTTCAAATATATGGGGAGATTTAATATAAAATTATATATTTTGTAGGGATAAATGTTATATTATTTGAATATTTTGTCATTATTCCTTGTATAAATACAATACATTAGCTACATTATGATATGTAACTCCTAGTAAAGAATTACTTCCTTATAGACTCATTAGTCATTACTTGCTTGTTACCATATTGTATTCTATGGAGTAGTTTTCAAAATATTTGGCAAACTATGATTTCATTAACTAATATTTGGAAGTCATTAGAGCCTCCAAAGGCAAAAATATATGAATTGCACTTGATCTCCAATAATGAACTCATGTTTCTATTGTTAATAAAAATTATCTTTCCTGATTGAAAAGTAATGATGATATAATGCCTTAAATGTCGGAATTAATGATTCAATATAGTGAAAGACAAACTATGCCCACATTTAAGAATTTATGTATTAGTGTATTTAATTGACTTTTACAAAATCAGTTATTAGTATTAAGTGCCTTGGTTGATCTTATTTGCATTTCATTTCCTTTCCAAATTGAATTTATTAGACTATGTATGCAAATATAAGATAGTTCACTCCTCTTGTACAAGTTAAGATCTAAATAGAAAAAAATGATGGAGATAAACTCTAACAATGAGAAGTATGTTTATCCTTATTGATTGGACCACAATCTCATCCTGGTTTATTACTGAGACTTGTTTCTGCCTTTTGCACTAGTTTTGTATTAGAAGTTCTCTGTGGCATTTTTCCTGGCTCATCAAGCTTGCCTACATCGTGGGAACTGGTATCACAACTGAGCTCTGTGGCACGGTCACATTCCTCCTTCCCTCTATAGATGTTAACAGTTTCACATTCTTATAATAATTCTATGAGGTTGAAAGAAAGTTACATATATAAAATTCCAGTCCTCAGAGAGCAGTATAAAATCTGCCAATACAAACACTACCACCACATCATTAATAATGTGAGACAGTTTTAATGTTCCACTTATACACAATTTTGATATTCTGTCTGTATGGCATGACTTACATTACTATACTTGACCAATGAGAAATAAAGTGAGTATGTCAAAACTAAGAATGTTTATCTGCTAATGTCCATTAAATATCTAACATATAAGCTGTTTTCTAAAAAGCTTACTTAAAAATTACTGTTAACAATAGGAGAAACAACAGCAAAATGACAAAAATCACTTATTAGCTTCACTCGATAACATCCTTTAGTTACTTTCCTCTTTGCAATAAGGATTGGCAGACACACTTACCCACACACGGACACACACACACAGAGACACACAGACATACACAGACACACACACACACACACACACACACACACAAACTCATACACAAACACAAACACACACACTTTCCTTTTTAACTTCCATTATTGGATACATGTTACAAATTAACTTTTTTCAGAGACTCTATGTAATTTCTTTCTTTAAAGCCATGGCAAGGCCTTTAAAAATACGACTCTCATTGTTCTTTATTTTCCTTAAGAATTACTTGCCCTTCAACTCCAAAGCGTCTACGATACCATTTTTCTATGATCTTGGTCTCACTTGCCTTGTCACTAATTGTCTTGCATTAATTACGTTCTGCATATTCTTAGTGAGCATACACATTATTAAATCAAAGATTATGCTAATTACTTCTTTTTTCCTCTTTCCTTGAGTTTTAGTCAGTCATAATCTCCAAAAGTCATTTCTATTTTTTTTATTTTGTGTGATCTTTTCTTTATTTTATTAAAATTAAAAGCAATCATGTTTTACATACCAATCTCAAATCCTGCTTCCCCAATCCTCCCACTCCACCCACCAACCTCCCCACCCCATGTCCCCATCCACTCCTCAGGAAAAGTGAGGCCTCCCATGGAGAAGCTTCAAAGTCTATCACATCATTTAGGGCAGGAACTAGCCCCCCACTCCGTGTTTCTAGAGTGAAAGAGTATCCCTCCATCGGAAATGGGCTCCCAAAGCCCATTTATGAAGTAGGAACAAATATTGGTTCCACTGCCAGAGGCCTCATTGTCATAGCAATATTGTAATAGCCAGAATCTGGAAGCAACCTAGATGCCTCTCAACCGAAGAATGGATAAAGAAAATTGGTACATTTACACAATGAAGTATTACTTAGCAGAAAAAAATCAACATGTTGAAACTCACAGATGAATGGATGGGACTAGGAGAAACCATGCTAAGTGAGGTAACCCAACAAAAAAAGAAAAATATGTTTTGTACTCACTCAAAAGTGGATATTAGATATAGAGCAAAGGATAACCAGCATAAGACCTAACCAGGCACCCCAAATGTGGGTGTTAGGTGCGGGGCTAACACATTTTTTTTAACATGAAGTTTTCTAGTATTTATATCTCTTTTTCATTTTATTTTAGGTTTTACTCTTTCAACAGTTCTGAATATTAGTTTTTTGCATTCATCCATATAATGCCTATTGTCTCAAAGTCAGCCATATTATTCAGAACAGGCAGCAAAAATATTGGAAGAGTCAAATTTCTAAACTGACTTCTTTTTGTTTGTTTTCATGTGTGTACATGTATGTGTGTGTGCGTGTGTGTGCATGTTTGGATGCTTGTGTGTGTGTGTATATGCGTGTGTGTCTTTTCCTTCCTTAATTTTTTGGTTTGATTTTGGACAACTCCAAAAGAACAGCTTTTGTAGGCACAAAAGGACTCATTTTGTGTGGATAAATTCAGATGCTGAAAATCACAAGCAAATCATTCACAAGTTGAAACCAGACAAAATCCCAGCATGAAGATAGTAAAGTGCCTAAGTCCCACTCCTAACCAAGAAATTATATGAAACGATAATTGGTGGGATAGAGAAAATCAATTCTATTTAGTGGAGACAGACTGGATAAATCAACATCCCAGGGTTGGCCACACATTCAGGAGTAGTTGGACAATGAATAACAAACTGTTCTTGTTTGTTTGTTTGTTTGTGGGGGTTTTGTGTGTGCATTTCTTTGTTTCGTTTGTTTAGATTATTCTTTGTTCGAGAGAAAAAGAATATAAAGTTTGATGAGGAATTAGAGAAACCAGCTGAGAGAAGTTGGAAAAAAAAGAATATGTCCAAACATATATTACATGAAAAATCAAGAAAGAAAGAAAAAATCCCTACAGACCAAATGAACTTGTGAAGTAGACATAAAGGCCATTAAAATAAATGAGCAAGCAAATAAATATATTAAGGGAATAACTCTCCCTCCTTTGTTTGACTTTTAAGGACCACTAGTTACTTGTCCTAATGGCATTACTTGACCTTATGTAACCCTTCAGTAACTCTAGCTGCATTTAGTTTGATCTCTGATGTCTCTGATTATACAGTTTGGCTCAATAAACAAAACATACAATCATTTTACCTCTTCATTCTCTGCCCTGTCATGTAAAAACCTGAAATCACAGCCTGGAAATCAAGTATGAAATTTCAGATAGAATACAGTTTTGAGTGATGAGGAAAAATAGAAAATCTGTGAATCTAGGAAAATAGTTTATCCAGTCATGTAGATGCCCAGCTTTCCTGTCCCTTTTGTATCTTGCTTTGTAACATTTGTTGCAATCTAAAGCTGTCCTATTCACCTGGAACTAGGAAAGCAAGCAAGAAGTTCAGCCCTAATGTCATTCAGATGATGAACCAAACCCAATTATGTAAAATTCATTTTCGGTTAGAAATATTGGATGTAATATCCATTTGTTTCTATTAGCTTGTTGTACGTTGTAGTTGCAAATATCATCCAGTCGTGAGAGTTTGAAGGCTGAAGGCAGCCATGTAATGATTTAAAGTATTCCCAGGAAAAGTGTTTAATTACCAGTTGCTCAATTCTAGGCAGTGTTTTAGATGTAGAGGATGGGCAAAATAAGTTTTGTAATAATTCATTTATATCAGGATACAGAAGATAATTTCACTCATTGAAAATAATGTTAATCAATGTTTGTCCAGAAAAGGATGTTTGATCATATGGGTCAGGAAAACTCACAGTGGTTGAGCTGTTGTGTGGGAGGTGGGAATCTAACCAGAATCCTCAGCGAGAAAAATCAGCAAGTGCTCTTAAATTCTGAGCCATCTCTCCAGCCCAATAGATAATTTGTGAATAAAATTGTAGTTAATATTTAATTTTTTATATCTCTCACTAAAACTAATTAAATACATCTTGGGTAATTTGGACTAAAATCATTCTACCTTGCAAAAATATATTTTAATATATTCAGATACTGTTGACCAAGAATTATTTATTTACCAACATCAGCAAATTGGTTTAAACAAGATAAGTGTCTTAGAACCCATTTATTCATTAGATATTTTGTATAAATAAATCTTTGAGGAAATAATGTGAACATAGGGCAATTTTAACACTTCAATCAAGATTTGATATGAGCATTTTCCTAGCATATCTGTAATTTTGGTATCTCAAATTATGTTATTTGAACTCTGGTCAATTGGTATCACTTTGTTTCTGTATTTTGAGATCTACAAAAATTTAGGTTAAGAAGCCTTCAAAGTACAAAGGTACAATATAATTACCCGAGTATCAATTTCAAAGTACATTCTTAAACATACAGACCAAATATATCTTAATCCCTCATTCTTTAGAAATGTCACATAGGGAATTTATTTTTTGCATCTTCATATTTTGTCAAAATAACTAAAATCACAGAAAGTTTCCAGTAATGGAGCACAATAAATTTAATTCTTCCCTGCTGTTTTCACAATATATTCACCAAATCCTGGTTTGAAGAACAACAGAATGATCATACAAATTAATTCAGCTCCAATATTGTTTAAGATTTCCTTGGAATTGAAAATACTTTAGGTCAATGCTTCAGTACATTCATAAGCAAGCAATTTAAGACTATATTTACAATTACAACTACTATTAAAAAAAGCAAACTGTGAGATCTATTACATAGTGTGGTGAATGTAGGTAATATTGTTATGTATATTTTTTGAAAAAAAAGGTTAAAACAAAAGTTTAAGTACATCTGCTATGAAGAAACAATAAATGTTTAAAATAGTAGATATGATAAATTCCTGATTTAATAATTACAAAATATGTGAATATATCCTACATCTCACCACAGACCATATATACTTATAGTATTATGTGTAAAATCGAAATCCAAAATCATTTGCATTATATATATATATTAAAGTACAATATATATGTCTCTATTGTTTCAGTTTTAAGTATGATTCAAACCTAGGCTTAAGAATCCAAAATAGTGAAAAATAGTCCTACTGAAGCTAAAGAAATGTTCAATATTTTATCCAAGATTTTTTCTTTGTTCTTTAGTCTATCTCTTAGATAACTGTTTATACAGGAAAAGATATATAAGAGCTTCTTAAAAGTAAAATTAAGAAGCTGGACCATGGTGGTGTACTACTTTAATCCCAGAAATCAAGAGGCAGATGGAGGATAATCTTTGTGAGTTCAAGTCTAGCCTGCTCTACGGAGCAAGTTCCATATATGTATGTATGGTGTATGTATATCTTTTGTACATGTAGGTATTTATTAAATATATATATCAGGTATGCTTTGCACATAAAATATACATTAAAATTGGTATCATAGTTATTGAAGAGCAAGGTTGATTCTAGCTTGGTCAGTTCTAAAATCCATAGATAAAAGAAAGATGTACTTGGAGTTAGAGAAATACTGTTACTAAGTAAAATCAATGCACAGTTACATATGCCAAGGAGTAGCGTGGATTAAAATAAAATTTACAGCACCTAATGGTCACAAATAAGTAGAAGGAAGAAGTTAGAGTATAAAAAAATAACAAGGGGAAGCATTCTGTTCTCCATATAAAATATATTATAGACTTTCTCCATGGTTTATGAGATCTTGAACAATCTAGAAAACACACTCCGCTAGAATAAAAAATAAATAAATAAATAAAAACGCCTCTGTCACAGATTGATGTTACTGTTAGACGACAAATGTTCTAGTTACAGATTTACAGATGATGACTACAGAAGTACAGAAGTATGAGGGGCATTCAGTAGCAAACACAAAAAAGTAATTTTAACTTTGCAGTTTTTAACCTAAATCTGGTTTTTGTTTCAATAAATGGAGCAGCTCTGTATTGAGTATAAGACTGTGTTTTAAATTCAGTAATACCAATGTTTTTAGTGCTTTAAATTTATTTTTTGGGGATCTTAACTATACACAATGTCACATGATCTGCCACAAATGTTGTCCAACTAGAAAAGGGAACATTTAAGTTATACGTTCTTGTGCTGAAAGGACAAACTACAAATCTTCCCTGATTTTACTTCTATCAGGTCAATAAATGTGTACATGAAATTGAAGCATGAAATACAATTAAAATACATGAAATAGTAGCTATTTTCTTTGTCTTTTCAATTGAATATCTAGTGGGGCCATCTGGATGGTCCAGATTTGATAGCAATCTTGAGTAAGTTTATTTACACTCTAAAGAATCAGGCTATGTTCAATCAGATGGTCTGAAATTTCTCCAGCTGGTGCAACTCTCCATGCACAGTCATGCTTATAAAGATGTTTCATTTGAGAATACCTTAGACAATCACAGTCAGCTAGTTCTTCATAACTTTACACAGCTAAATCCTGAACTATTACACTAAGCATTCCCAGACATTAATCTTTCTGCTGTGTCTTATACAAACTTATATCTCTTTTCTTTATTTTTCTCATAATTTTGACTAAAGATTCCAAAAGAAAATCTGTATAACATTCTTACAGGCAAGTGAGGCAAAGTGTACATTCTTGGCTGGAATTACAGATTCTTAAACTATTATATTAGATGCAATGCTGCCATGTTTTCGTATGATTATTAGTAACAAACTCAGTTGTTCCTTGTAATATGCCACAAACGTTTGTGTAAAATGCTTAGACAGTATAATAAAGCTTGGACAGAATTACTTTGCTGAAGTTAGGTAGATGTCATAAAATAAATTCAAGATGGATTGAGGACATACTCATAATTTCTATTTGTTTTATTTCATTTTGACATAGAAAAATTCTTTTTTTCTACTTCAATAAGATTTCTTTACTCAAATTTACCTACACATGAATTTAAAAATATTTTGTTCCTGGTTTGTAAAATTTATCATTTTTTAAACACTAATATATATTACACTTGCCTCATAATTCTATGTTTACAAATACTTGGTGTACTTTAAGAAATAAAATGTTCAGGGTAAAATTCATGTGTTTTGTGGAAAAATCAACAATGGAAATAAGTGTTTGGGTCTTTCTTGCCATTGACTCAGATATATAACTGGATGGAGTTCTTCCCCATCTTCTCTTTGTAGTCCTGCTTGGTAACAGGACTATGCAGGAAAGGTGAACAATGCTTTTGTATAAACTAATAATGAAGATGTTTTTACCAGGAAATTAACATTAGTCTTTTTTACCATGACCACAGATTGATAATCAATTTGAAAAGTAATTTCTAAGGCCTTTAAAATGGTTTTTTTCATCTTTCTCTCTGTAGTAATTTAGCTGAAGCAAAAGAAGACAAACCTTGCAATCTTATTGCTTCTTCTTTTAGACACAGCTTAGAATTAAAAGCACGCAAAGAAAAATAAAGGCATTTATATAGGATTTAAATATGTTTAGATTGGCTTTAGTTAGTTGCAATATTATAAAAATAGCTTGTTTTTTTTTTTCAACTGTGCCACTCTGTTCTAAACATGTTTCAAACATTTGAGATAGAATCACATTGCTTAACTTTCGTTTTCTCTATAATTCCTTAAAACAACTTAAAAGAATTTGAAATAAAATCACAGAATTATATCAAAATGAAGGTAACCCAAAGAAATGGAATGATTTTCATGTGCAGTATAAATTATAGGAAAAATGAATTGTTCAAATAGTAGACATGTCATCAGTGAAGCTTATTACTGGCCTAGCAGCTAAATGCTAGAGGTAAGATTTGGAATGAAAAGTATGTGCACAAAAACTTTCAGAAATATTAAGATAACTGGATTCAGAGATAAAAAAAGCAGCACCATTAGAAATCAAGATGCTGTGAGTACTTATTAGAGGAAACCAGTGCTTTCTGGGTGTTATTGAACATTAAGCTGAGAAAGGCACTTTGAAGGCTTGGCTAAGACTGGGGTTAATGTTGGAAGATTGGTTTTATGTTGCTGTTAGAGGCCCTGGCGATATGTGAGATGTTCACATAAAAATGACCTGAGGGATGTCCTAATGAATTTCATTATGTTAACAATTATATATTCACAGGATTTATTGTTTTATATAGTAAGACAAAATCTATCATGGCTCTGGAAATGTTAAAGGGCTAAATGTGTGCCACACGAAGATTATATTATTTCAATTATATAATTTATACTTTTACTGTCTTGATAAGTGAAGTTGATATATTGAGGTCATATATAATTTGAAGAATACAATGTCTCTTAATGTTTTTCAACTTTCCATTTCAAACATTACCAAGGAACAAAAATATTGCAAGAGATCTGAATATGTTAGAATATTTTAATGTATTCATTTACCTTGAAAATTGAGTTTTTGAGAATTACAAACATGAATATATTGTGTTTTGCTCATCACATGTCATCCCCTCCTTGCTTCTGCTTTATTCTCAATGGTGAGTTCATTTAGTGCTGTCTGTATAGAAGTGGGTGTAGGATCATCATATGTGTGCATATTCTAAAGTACATAAATACTTTCATGCAGAATTTTACTGTAATATATTCAATTTCAATATCTTATTCTGTAGCTAGGCTACAAACAGTTGTAAATGACAATGATGACAAAACCCTGAGTATAATTTCATATGAATCAATGATTCAAAACTCAATATTTTTATTGAAATTTAAGAATGACTTGTTTTAAGATTATTAAGTTACACATGCTAGGGAGAGAAAAAAGTATATGTAGCATGATGTATCATGAGGGAAGATTCTGTGATTTGTTTTTTGTCTTCTGTGTAATTGTTTTCACTACATACATTAACCTCTAAAGTGCATCTTGGAGCATTTCAAAGTATTAGATTACTGAAAACTATGATAATTGAAGTGCAAATTTTCCAGGAAGACATGCTGAGTGTGAAAGTGTATATTAATTTATCAATCAGTTTGTAATCTGACAAAAGGGCTCAAAAGTGTTGGCTTCCCTCTGGAGAATGGGCAGGATGGATTTGAATTTAGATTGAGTCTTAGTGTGGAAAATCGGGAGATATAAATAAAAATAATCATAAATTTATATCAATTTGGACTTCTCTGTGCTCCAAAAAACAGTCTAAATATGTAAATTAGCATGTGCTTCATGAAGTATAGTTCATCCCTCTTTTAAGGCATTGACAAGAAAGCCATGGTTTCATAAAGACATATCTTTGTTTGCTAATAAACTCAGAGATGTCATTAACTGAAAAATTTGTATCATTTAAACTGGTTTTATAATGATGCATTTTCCAAAGAAAATATTCCAAATTGTTATTTATACAAAACAAGCAGTTGAAACTGCTCAATGCTCCTGAAACTGAGATAAAACATGTTTCCTAGTTTGACTTTCAATTTATTCTATGAAACATGTAAATTTAATATTATTATAAAAATTAAGTTTAACACCAAAGAAATGGAAAATAAAAAATAATTTGTAAACAAAATTTTAATTTATTTTTTGAGTAACAATTGGTTTCATAAAAATTTTTGGCAATTTTACAGTTATTGAAAATGAAGTTCTTAGAGCTATGCAGAGCAGGAGAGAGACGGTTTTGTTCAGAAAAAAAGATGATTCTGTTAGGTGAAAATTTCAATATCAAGGAATGTTTGAGAAACAAACCCACTCATCTTTCTTTCTCATCTGAATATTTTACAATGCAGAAGTGGGTTAATTCTTTTGGAATTGTATGAGTTTCATTTTAATATATCTATGTAGATCTAAACATTGTCACTAGATTTTTATCTTCTAAGCATGGAGGACTGTAGATTATTCCACACTAGATAATTCTACATTATTTCTTCTTCTAAATATAGCCTTGTACTGATTTACAGAAAAATCTTCAGATGAAGTTTGCTAACACAGTGTGTAGAATCTGAAATCTTTATGTTTCTAGTATATTACACTGACATAATGTTGTATATATAAAATTTTGCTAACACCCATGGAGTGTGTTAAATACCACTTTATTGTGCATCAACATTCTCACCTCCTCCCCAAAATCCATTTTCTGGAATGCAACTACACATCTCTTCCAAACATATATTATGTTTGTGGTTTTTTTTTTGGGGGGGTTGTCTGTTCATTTTTCTGTGTGTTATCTTGTAAAGTAAAGATATTTAAAAGATTATTTAATAAAGCAAAGAATCATTTCAGAATTTGTATTATTTGTAATAACCAAAACCATTCATTAACATTCTCACAAAGAAGTTTTAAACGCTCAAATTTTTAGCTGGGTGTTGGTGGCACATGCCTTTACCATCACTCCAGAGGCAGAGGCAGGTGGATTTTTGTGAGTTTGAGGCCATCCAGGTCTACAGAGCTAGTTCCAGGGCAGGTCGTAAGCAATTCAGAGAAACCCTGTCTCAAAAAACAAAACAAAACAAAACAAAACAAAACAAAAAAGGTAACTTTTCAAGTTAGTCTCCAATCTTAATGTGAATTTTGTTTTGTTTTGTTTTATTTTATTTTTTAGCTCTCAAAGTAAAGGGCTATGAGCTTCATGTTTAATCTTTCCATAAATCTCGATGTAAATTATTATAATATTGTTTAGAATCAGAGGTTGCAAATGTATTATTCATTATGTATTTTTTAAATTTCCTGGAATTTGGATCAATAATGTGTTGATCTGCTTACACATAATTAAGCTACACTGAAATTCCATCCAGCATATTGTCTTGCCACACCAATTAAGATAAGCATTCCTGCTTTAGGCATTCTCATTCAGGTATCAGAGACAAAATATACTATCAGGCTGGGGCTTTGAAAACATTCATTCCTTCATTTTTCATTGAATTCCATAATATAGTTTCTGTTAATGACAAAGATATTTTAAGATGGTCTATTTCTTTATCTCATTTGTTTTTAATTTCACAAATATGCCAAAGAACATTATTAAGGTTGAAAATAAATAGCATTTATACATTATAAGAAGATGGACAAATTGTCTACTTCACTAGTCAAATTATAATTCCTTGTATTCTAATAAAAGTAATTTGGACTTTAATCTACCAAAATTTAGGATCATCTTAAATTCTCTAATATGTTTCAAAATAAATACATTTTAAAACAATTTGGTGACTGAATGTAATGCTCACATGTAGATATCATTACACAGTTTGTGGCACCCATGACTGCTAAGTTAGGATAACAGACCACCTGGAACTGGAGTTACAGGTATGCTTGAACTGAGCCCCCATGTGGGTACTGAGAACAAAACCTTGCTTCATTTTTATAGGGATCACTCATGCATCATTTATAGAACTTAAATTTATATTTTAAAGCTTTCCCAGAAATTATATTTAATTTTCGGATTCTTGATGAATTTATTTTGAAATTTTTAAGTATTGTTATGTTATGAAATTATTGTTTTTGAGGAAAATTCAAGTAGTTTCCCCAACAATTTGCTGTTTTGCTCACTTGTATTAATATGGTTGCATGTAAAAGCCACCTTTGTATCCAATTCAGAATACAAACTACATTTCATACTAGCAATTTGATGTCCTTATATTATGTTCATGATGAACATAGTTCAGTACTTTGAACTAAATATCGGAAAATACCTGACAATATAAAGGATTATGTGGAGACTAGCCAGCATCTGGTGCAACTTTGGATGTGTGTTTTCTGATTTCTTATTAAAAATATGACAAAAGTATCATCATATTTGAGAGCCCACTATACAAATCCTGTGACATAAGCCTTATTTCCCTGTTTGCTCATGTCTAACATTAAATTTTCTGTGAAGCAGATTTTCCTCTTTATACTTTGGACTGCTTCACAGTCAAGAACCCTTGAGTCTGAATACAAAAACCAGGCTTATCTTTACCAACAAACTTTTTATGTGACATACTTTTTTTTTCAATACCTTATGCCTATTTTTTTTGTTTTTTGTTTTTTGTTTTTGTTTTTTGTTTGTTTGGTTTTTTTTTCATAGAAAGATGCTGAAAGCATGGACATATTCAGGGTAATGTTAAAAAAGTAAACTAAAAGCTAGTCATCATCCTCCTTGTATTTAAGATATAATGATTTAATTATCTTTACCTTGTCCATTTAATATTATACATAAGATTTTGGATACAACATATATTAGATTGTGCTACAGTAGATTAAAATAATGTACTATGTTCAATTAAAAGTTTCATCTCATTGAAATTTGTTTTTGTAGTTCGGGCATGATTATTTTTTACAATTTCTTGAAAGTTCACTCATTACAACTCCAGATAATAAAGAATTCCTTTCAGATTATTTTGCTTTAAGATATTTATTTAGATGCATTTGTGTATAAACTTAAAAGATGTTAAAATAATTGATTTTTATCTAATTTTGACTTGATCATAATATTAATAAATATTATCTGTATGAGGTTTTGTAGAGGGGTTGTTGTAATCACATAGAAGATAAATTAACTGATAAGCAACAGATGATAGGTAGAGATTAATTTTGCTCCAATGGATTTATTTGTTTAATTTTATATTTTGTTCGTGTTTCAATAGCTGAAATTTGGGGAATTTACTCTGCCTTATTGTTGATTTTGTACTTTTGAGACAGAGAAACAGGATTTCTTTGTGTAGCTGTGGATCCTGGATGTCCTGGAAATTAGCCTATACACCAGAGTGTCTACAAAGTCAGAGATGTACATTCCTCTGCCTGCAAATGATGGAATAAAATCATGTATCACCACTGCCAGGCTTATGTTTACTTTTCATTAGCAGTAAATATATCTATTTTTTGCTTGCTTTTGGTAATATTTGATGTGCTAAATATTACTAGCAAAGTGATTATTTAATCCCTTTTACTTGATTCACTTTCAATTTCCATTTTTTTTTGGTTTGCCACATTCAGAATGGAATTAGGTGACATTAGTAACATACTTTTATTTTGTGCTTAAAATGACATTTCTGTTATTAAATTAATGTTAATACTACTGAGTATAATTTGAATTTAAGTTGGTTGGTCTCTCTTCCTGTTGATCAGTCTTTTTGGTGTTTAGAGATTAAGATTTAACACTATGGGGCTGGACAATTGGCTACGAAATTAAGAGCTCTTGCTGCTCCTCCACAGAACCCAGGTCTGATTCCCAGGACCCACACATCAGCTTACAATTGTCTCTAATACGAGTGCCTGAAGAATGTCCTTTTCTGACCTCACTGTATCCTTATGCACATGTTATTCAGACATACATGCAGGAAAAATATCTATATACATTATATAAAGAAAATAATAAAATATAAAAAGGTTTGATACAGAAATAGTATGATAAATAACTTGTCTTTGAAATCATTATCATTATCAAATTATTTTATAAATTATGTAAAATAATACTTTACTGTAAAATAGGTGATGCTAAAAATGATTCAGAATTCAACATGTATCCAAGGCTGCCTACATACCTGTAGTGATCCTCCTAATATTAGCTTCATTAATTCTCTGCCTCTTGAGTGCTTGGATTGTGCATATGAGACATGTCATACAGTACAAATAACCTCTTTTAACAATAGATAGTGTTGAGGATTCTTGAACAATTAACAGTCTATGACATTTTTGTGGTTTTGTCCAAATGCAAGATAATGACATGAGATACAAAGAAGTTAATTAAGGTTCCCAAGGTATTAGACCTCCTAAATACACATATGACACACATTCTCATGATCTCTTTTGTGGTTATGAAATTGACAGGTTTATAAAATAAATGAATTATTAGTTCAAATAAAATAGTTACCTATTTATTTTCATTAGAGCTACAATTTGTATTCTGGATATTGGTTGTAATGTAAAACTATGTCTAACATGAGGTAGAGAGAATGTTAAAAACCCATGAAGACACAACATTCTGCAGAGCAGAAATAACTCAAATAATGAAACAAATCTGATTTCATTTTTCTCTAAAGTACAATTGTGTTTAAATGGCTAAAGTGCTCCAAGGTCAAACTATTGTTTGTTTTCACATGTTTAGTTTCTGTGAACTTTTATTTTGATCCATTTTACACTCAAATTAATTTACAGTCAAATTAAACATGTTTGGGGACTGGATAGTCTCCTTTAGAGAGCATCTAAAGAAAACAAAATTAAAACACAAATCATAAGATTTTTCTCAAACTATTCCCAATTAACTAATGCCAGAATTGCCTCATTTGCATACTCAATGCACAAAACATATGAAGCTAATCCTTCTAACTTGCTGACATTTCCAATACATTAATTGTGAAACCACAACTTTACTATACTTTACCTTAGGGATGCTATACAACAAAAGGGACATTCTAAATGAAATAGCCCCCAGGCCAGTTCCTCCAATGTGGATAAATGTGCTTGTCAGAATTCTATATCCTAAGCTACCTTTTTCCTCTGTATTCTTTAGATTAAATGCTAAGTTATCTCTTTTTGTTCATTGAAATAAGCTATTAAGTTTTAAGCATTGTGCTACTTAGTAAAAAGGGGAAAAGGAAAACCCACTTAATTCTACAATGACACAGAAAAGAACATTTCTTAGAATATCTTAATCATAATTTTGTTAACTTGTATTCTGTGGTTGCAAAATGAATCTTGAAAACAAACTGATGTTTGCTAATAGATTCTTTGATTACCTTAGAGTCTGCTGAACCATCATGAACTCACTGGGGTTTTCTAAGACAAAAACACATTATGCTGTGCAAAATAGGAAATAAGTAAAATAGAGTAAAAGATGAAAAGGAACAAAAATTCATGAGGAACATCTTTAAAACTCATAGAAAACATAATAAATAGAACCTCAAATAAATCCAAATTAGATAAATTTAATGATTAAATTTCTTTATTAATAATGTTTTATTAAAAAAAACAATGCTGAAAACAAATCAAAACAAAGATAACATGACAATAAGTGACTAATTGAAATAAAAATATAATCGAAGACAACACAATTCATAACATCTGTATGGGAAAACAGACAATAATATATGAAACAAAACTCATCATAAGATTGAGAATAAATTATATTTCAAAATAAAAACAATATCTATGACTACATATTACATGGAGACAAATATGAGTGATAACTAACATAATGTAAAATAATCTCTGAAGTTTAATTTACAGAATATTAATAAAGTTTAAAAATAGCAAGCAAATGTTATAATTTGAAGACAAAAAATAAACACCCAGGGGGAACTACAAACAAAGTAAATATGGGCTGAAAAATATAAAATCAGGCAATGTGTGAGGCTTGAAGCACAAAGGGAGAGTATACAATAATTAAAGTTGGATATCAATTAGGTTATGAGAAACTTAATTACAGGTGTCACATAATGTTCAAAGTTGAAATCAGGCCAAAAACCAAGATTTGAATTAACATAATGCACCTGTAACAAAAAAGGGGAAAGGATTATTGACAAACACAGGAGATATATTGCAAATTATAGAAAAAAGTCATGAGGAGATGTACGTGATGGTCACCTGAACATAAACCAATATATTATTATAAAACTAAAACTCTTGAAGTTTCATAAATCAAGATAACTAAGAAAATATGCTTTGGGGACTTTGGTAGTGGATCAGTATTTATCCCTAGCATAGGAATAGATTTTGGGAGCCCATTCCACATAAAGAGATACTTTCTTAGTATAGACACAAAGGGGAGGGTCTGGGCCCTGCTCCAAATGATGTGAAGTACTTTGAAGATCCCCTATGGAAGGCCTCACCCTCCCTTCAGTACAGAAAGTGGGTGGGATGGGGGCTGGGAGAGGGATAGGAGAGGATGGGAGGGTGAGGGTACTAGGAATTAAATGTAAAACATGCTTGTTTCAAATTCAAATAAGAAAGGAGAGAAAGAAAAGAAAGAAAGAAGAAAGAAAGAAAGAAAGAGAGAGAGAGAGAGAGAGAGAGAGGGAGGGAGGGAGGAAGGAAGGAAGGAAGGAAGGAAGGAGGAAGGAAGGAAGGAAGGAAGGAAGGAAGGAAGGAAGGAAGAAAGGAAGGAGGAAAGAAATAATTCTCACATATCTAAATTCACAAAAGGTAGCAGACAAATTTTGGGTTGGTGCTAAAATGATATGAATGACTCTACTGTAATAACAATACAAAAGCATGTTTGAAGGGAGATATCTCTCCAAACATGAGCAAATAAACGACAGCCCCAGAACCATGTACATGACAAATCCATGAAATTCGCTGCTTAGTGAGACACCACAGGTTCAGTATTAGTTCAAATAATAGATATTTTTCAAAGATTAAAATGAAGACATTAAGAAATTGGTATTCCAGTCTGAAAAACAGATATATTAATTCTAAACTTTAAAAAAAATTTGAAATATTAGAAGAAGAAGTGACACTGTCAACACTGAAATCTTAAAGACTAGGATTGAGGAAGAACTACACATACTTTAATAAAACCAAACTAACCATTGCAAATTCAGAGTATTATCTAATATAATATTTCAAAACAAAATGGCTTCTCATTTGTTCAAATGGAGATGAAAGGCTGAACCATTTCCAGTTTTACAATATAATGTAAGCAGTTTAATATCCAGTGAACTCCATGTCACCAATCATGATTAAGCCTCAAAACCATATGCTAGCTAGTTGTAAAAATGAGCACTGAGCAAAATGATTATCAATGATGAACTTTCAGAAGCTACTATCTATATGGATGGATAAAATTATAATAACCTCTTTACCAAACTACTAACACTGGGAACCGGGGCTGTCTCTGACTCTTTTGCTGGCTTTTTAAAAATGATTTGACATAATACGTTGCTTTTCCCGGCCTTAGTACAAGGGGAAGTGCTTATTCTTACTGCAACTGGATGTGAGATGTTTTGTTGCTATGCATGGGAGGTCTGAGATTTTCTAAACAGAAATGGGTGAGGGGCAAAGCAGATGTGGTAGGGGGTAGGAACTGTGGGGAGAGGAGGTAGGAAAAACTGAGGTCAGGATGAAAATATTAAATAAATTTAATACAAAAGAGAAAAAAACTATACAATTTAAAAAGAAAGAGTAAATAGATACTAATACATTCAACAGTGTGTCTGCTTTGTGTGAACTTCGTTAGTTCTGTAGTTCTGCTTGTAGGTGGATACTGTGGATGGATTGATATGCCTCTAGTGTTAGTGTCAGTTGAAAGAAAGAATATAATCTATACTACTATGTTATGTTAATCAGTGAAAATGATTACAGATAATAAGGAAATGAAAGTTAATTTTTATATGATATCCATTGCATGAATTTGATTAATGGTTTATGGGTTTCACTTTTCAACAAGATTAAAGTCTTTAATTTCTTGAAAGACCAGATCAAATAAATATTATTTTCAAACATTTTCTTACAATGTTACTAAATTTTTAAAAATCAATCTTTTCTTTATACTGAATCCAGTATCATACTATTGCCTCCAACTATTTTATATTGTATATGTGTTGCATAAGAGTGAAAACTATGAAAACAAAGTTAACTTGTGCTTAGATTTTTTTTCTCTACCAGACACCAAAGGAATTTTCAATAAGTAGGGCATATGGGTATCTTTCTATTATTTATGTGACAATATAAATATATAACATACAAAACATAAACATATAAACAACATATCTTCAAATCCATGCTCATGTTATTATATAAACTAACAATAACAAAACAATAAAAGTATTGGATGGGTTATTGATTGAAGAATGGACTAAAAGCTTCTTGAACAACTTTAAGTTTCATAACAATATGATTTTGAGGAATAATTGCATCTATCAATGGCATCTTAATGTTAAAGGATCATACAATACATAAGAGCGTTTTGAAGTAGGAATTTATTGTTTTGGAAATAATGTATGCCTGGAATAATGGTCAGTATGTAGACAACTACTATTAGTGTCTCCACAATGTGCTTCCATAATTCAAACTAGTATCTACATAGACAATATAAACACATAAACAAGATGACACACTATGAGTTTTTACCAGTATTATAACCAATGTTTAACAGTCTTTAATATCCTAACTATAAATACAAATACTTCTTGCCCCTATTCTATAGTTGGCAATGAGTTAACTCTGGATATGAAAATCTTTGTCACTATAAAGGATGCTTTTCACTAAAGCAAAATGGAGATGCACTTGATCAGTTTACATCTCTTTGATAAGACAATCTGGATCTCAGAACTTGGAAGCTCAGGAAAATCATAAGGAATGGATTTTGGTTTTCTAGTATTCACTCTAGAAATGATAATAAATTCATAAAAAAGTTATAACAAAGTACAACAAAATGTATCACAATAAACAAAAACAAAATAATGAGCCTAGTAAACATGTGTTTAGGAGCCACCAACAGCAGATCCTGTTGACTAGAGAAACTTAAAGGTTGTGAATATATAAAGGTAATTATTTAAAAACCCATGAACTGTATCTGTTAATACAGATTTATCAGTTTTAATCTTACATTATACTTGCATGTTATGTGTTGTATAGTTAGGGTCTTCACTTTGAAAGACTTAAAATTTGTATCCAGAATGTTGCTGCATATCATCACTAAATGTGAGATGTATTAGAAATATATGGGGACCTCTTAAAAATAAAGACCACTTATGACTAGTATTGTAGCTGTTGGGATTTCTCAGTGGATAAAAGCATTTGACACCAACCCTGATGACCTGGGGTTTCTCCCAGGATTCACATGTTGGAGATTCAGAGAGTCAAATCCTAAAAGTTGTTCTCTGATCTCCACATGCAATTATTAGAACATGTACAACCACACTCCCCTACACCTACAGTCAAAGCACTCATGATCATATGTGGTAAAATTGCTGAACTGGACTGTTTAAAGCATTGGTTGAATATCTCTAATAAGGTCTTGCTTTTCTTTTTATTCTTTGCCTTTCTTAAATTATAGTTGATGGCAATCACTTCTCTAAAATGGATAGTAGTATGGTTTTTAGCACTGAAATTCACCCTTTACCTGTGCTGTCTCTTAAATTAACACAAAAAACCAATGCTCTAACTATTCTGCACTTTCTGGCTTAAATGTCCTTTTTCACAGAGTGAGTCATGTTTATCAATAAAGTCCAATGTTTTGCTCCACCTAAATATAATGTTTAATGTGTTCTATTTATACTTTCTTCCATCCCTGACTTTCATTACACATTTGTAAATGAATGCTCGATACTATTAATGTATTATGAATTAAGAATTAACTCTAAAATTTTCTTATTGTCAGGATAACAAAAACAATAATTTTAGTAACATTTTATTTTCAGTGGCATCTGCAGAAAGGGTAGAATTCAAAGGTATCCAAACATCTCTTGAATGTAACTACTTCAACCTTCAAAATCCCAAGTGAATGCTGATGTGACATCATGCCTGCCAGCAATTAATTTAGTCTCATTTTTTCTGTCTTGTATATTTCTGTTTTTAGGGTCTTTTGACAATTACAGTATTGTAATATGATGTTGAGATCTTGCTGATCCCTGAGTAAGCTGTTCCTTAGTCTGGAGAAAGAGGTACTTCAATTCCCACTCTTTTAACCTAGGAATATATTGAAAAGTGTTATGAATCAATAGAGCATGAAAAAGAACATAACTCACATAGAATAGAACTATTTTTTTTTGAAAAATAATGTCTTGGAGATGTGGAACCTATGTAGAAAGTGTCAAATACCTATCAGACAGTAATCTCACACTTAACCTTCAACAGAGATGTCATACTATAAAGACTAATTAATAAATTAATTAATTAATAAAAGTTAAGGATTATCACTATGGTAAACAGACTTGTTCTCCAGAAGTAAATTTACGCTTGTTTATTCATAAGGAAATCATGTTTATTACCTCACGTTTATTCGTCAGAAACTAGGACAAAATAGAAAAATTCCAGACATGAATCTGGAATGATAATGAATACACTGAGGTCACTGATTTCTCCCTTCCTCATGCACAGAATTTCTATAAGACATCACGTGACAAGAGCTTCTAGAAAAACAGCATATAGGAGTTAAGGAATGGTGAACCCCAGTACCAAAACCATGCTCACTGTGGAAAATCTGAAAGCCCACATTCAACATTAATGATGAATCCACTCCCTCCATCTAGTTTGTCAATAATTTTGTGTTGTTCGTTCATGGTAGCTTTCTAGTCTTTGATTTGTTGTACTAATTTTTTATTATTGTATTGTATTGTTGTTTATTATTTTATACATATCTTATTTTCAGATGCTTTGTAGTTTCATGTGAGTTATAGGGATAACAATTGTCTCAAGAATTTTTGCTTGTTTTATTTTGATAGATAATGATAGACTATTTCTTATCTTTATTTTTCTTATCTTCCATTCTTGACTTGTGAATTACCAGGGTCTTTAATTAACCTGCCTCACAATTAACAACAGATAACCCTTCCTTCTGATATATATATATATATATATATATATATATATATATATATATATGTATATATATATCAATATATATATAGTCTGACTCATATTAAAGCCAACAAGAACAATGAAGCAGTGGCCTTCTTGACCATACAGAGTGTATGGTGGCTGTCTTATTGCCATGGTGCCTTCTTTGTAAGTATAATCACCTTGCCCTCATTTTCATCATTGCCCTCATCACTAGCCCACTCTTCTTCCTCTTTTTTGTTCTCTTCAATCATCCTCTTATCATTCCTTCCTTCTATTTCATCTTCTTTATTTGTTTTTCTTCCTTTATTTGTTTACTTTTTTATTTGTGCTAGCAATATAATCCAGAAGCTGACAAGTGCTGAGCTAAAGCCTGAAAAAAAGGGAATAGAGTGCATGCCTGTTGTTGAACACAGTTCAGGTAAGGACAACTGGGGTCTGCTCTCTTCTGCTTTTGAACACTTTAGAGATCATTTGATAGTGTACTGTCCTTTTCTCTGTCTGTCTTTCTCAAGCAGATGACCTTGGACTAGTCTATTTTGGAGGATTACATAAGAACTATATAGCTAAAAAATAAAACCCCAGAGACAGATATTGTTGTTCAAGTTGAAGATCAGAGAGGCAAATCGGCTAGTCAATTTCAGAGTAGTTCTCACCTCTACCAAATCGTATATGTAATGGCTCCTCAGATGTCGCTTGATTTCACTGCTCCTCAGATTCTTGCAGACATCAACTGGAGAGCAATTGCCAGATGAAGCCAGCATGAGACACTGAACTGTTTTATATACCTCTCTATTGCTGGGATTAAAGACAAGCATTCTCTTTTATACTAATTCACTCTCACTACCATTGCTTTATTTTGCTGTGTTCTTAATTAGTGTTCAGTTGAGAAGAGCACAGGCCATGATAGTTAGGGCTATGTTGGGTGGTTTGGTTTGCTAAGAAGGCCATGATGAGCAAGGCAAGAAGCAATACCACTTCATGACCTATGAATAGGTTTAGGCCTCCAGGCTCCTGCTCAGTTTGAGTTCCTGCTCTTACTCCTTTCATTGATGAGCAGTGATGTGGAAGCAGGAGTCCAATAATCCTTTTCCTCCAGAACTTGTTTCTGGTCATGATGCTTCATCAAGTAAAGCACACTAAGACTGTGGATAGTCAAAGTATTGTTTTCTTTTGCTTTTTTATGTAATTATGGTTTCTCTAAAATTCTTAACATTCTTAACAAATTTTATTACTTTGATTTTTCCTTGAGTTCAAATTTTGCTACCTTTTTTGGCTGTTTGTTTCTGTTTGTTTTGTTTGTTTGTTTGTTTGTTTTTTGAGACAGGTTTTCTCTGTATTGCTTTAGAGCCTGGCCCAAAACTCCTTCTGTACTACAGGCTGTCTTTGACCTCACAGAGATCCACTCATTCTAGTCTGCCAGTGTCCTGTTCCCACCTCCAAATAAGGGAGGGGTAAGTGTGGGCCTGTTTTTGGCCTGCCTTCCAATGACCTGCTTGGAGTGTCCTGAGGACTGAGAACTTAGGACTGCATGCAGAGGAGCCCATCCTAGTGGACTGGCAAATCCAGAGTCTACTAGACTCCTTGTCCAGCCTCCCACCAAGAAAGGAGTCCCACTACCACCCATTGAGTAGAAGAGTCATTGGAGTATTGGACCGTCTTACACCCATCCGTAGAGAAGCTTGGTTCCATACATACCAGAAAAAAAGAGACCCCACCAGTATGCACTGGAAAAAGAGATGGGAAGACGACATTATAAGAATACAGTCAACAACAGAAAGATCATACGACAGCACCAGAGTCTAGGGACTCCACATCAGCATCACCAGAAGGTCCCAACACAGATGACGCAGAAGAGAACAACACTAAAAACAATTTTATGATGATGATAAAGCTTCAAAAAGAGCTAATGGGAAAAATAACTAAAAAAAATAGAAGAAAAAAATTAAAAAATGGAGGAAAAAGTAACCCCAAAATTACAAGAAACAATTGAAATAGAATAAGATTTGAAATCTAAAATAGAGACAATTAAAAAAAAGACACTCACAATCTGAGGGAATGATGCTGGAAATAGAAAAGTTAGGCAAATGATCAAGAACTACAGATACAAGCACAACTAACCAAAAGCAAGAGATGGGAGAGAGAATCTCAGGCATTGAATATAAAATTGGAGAAATAGATTCATTGACCAAATTCCAGCAATACCCTGACACAAAATATCCAGGAAATATGGGACACCAGGATTCTGTGAAAAGGCCAAACCTAGGAATAATAGGTAAAGAAGAAGTTGAAGAAAACCAACTCAAAGATTCAGGAAATGCATTCAACAAAATCACAGAAGAAAACTTTCCCAACCCAAAAAAGGGCATGCCAATAAAAGTACAAGAACCTTACAGAACACCAAATAGAGTAGACCACAAAATAAGTCCCTTGCAACATAACAATCAAAACACCAAACATACAGAATAAAGAAAGAATATTAAGAGCAGCAAAGGAAAAAGTCAAAGTAACACATAAAGAAAAACCTATCAGAATTACCCCTGACTTTTCTAGGGAAACTCTGAAGGCCAGAAGGTCCTGGATAGATATTCTGCCAACACTAAGAGATCATGGATGCCAGCCCAGACTACTATACTCAGCAAAACTCTTAATCACTATTGATGGAGAAACCAAGATATTCCATGACAAAACCATATTTAAATAATATATATCAACTAATCCAGCTCTACAAAAAGTTCTGAAAGGAAAAGCCAACCCAGGAAATTAACTACACCCACAAAAACATAGACAATGGATAATCCCATTTTACCAACAAGCAAAAGAAAAATGGGGGGAAATCCACAAACAAAAACAACAACTACAATAAATCCAAAACAAACAAGATTTAACAATCAATGGTGATAAATATTCCTATATATTAATGGTTTTATCTTGCCTATAAAAGGACACAGACTAAAAGAATGGTTATGAAGACAGAATCCATCCTTCAAACATTCCTCAACTGCTAAGATAGATGTCACCTCAGAGTTAAGGGTTAGAAAAACACTTTCCAATCAAATGGACCCAAGAAACAAGCAATACTTATATCTAACAAATTACACTTTAAATGAAAATCTATCAAATTAGACAAACCAGTTCATTTCTTATTCATCACAGGAGAAATCTATAAAGATGAAATCTCAATTCTGAACATCTATACTCCAAATATGAAGGCATCACATTGAAATAAAAAAAAAATTACTAATACTCAGATCTCACATAAAACCACACATACACACACACTTACAGTGGGAGATTTCAACATTAGACAGGTCCACCATACGGAAGCTTAACAAAGAAACAAAAGAACTAATAGTAGTTATGACCCAATTGGATTTAACACACATTTATAGAACATTCCATCAAAACACGAAATAGTATACCTTCTTCTCAGCTTCACATGGAACCTTCTCTAAAATTGACCATATACTCAGCAATATAGTTAATCTCAACAGGTAGAAAAAAGTTGGAATAAAGGTATGCCCCACCAATGCCTGGTTCAAATTTTGCTGCTTTTAGGAAAAGATAAAGAATATCCTCCATCTTTTATTTCTAAAGAAACCATTGAATTGGTTAAAGAAAATTAACTAAAAATTAACTATTTAAGACCTTTAATATTAAAGGTTAAAGGAATTACATAATGAGTTATCATGTCTTGCTGTCAAAAATTGCTATCAAAATATATTGTCTTGTGTGATTCCATTGTTTAAAAATAAATTGTAGAGTTTCCCAATTTCTGAGGAGAGGCAAGATAGTAGAAGTCAGAGAGGGCAGAGGACACCAGGAGAATTGATTCATTGAATATCTAAGCAGACTTCCCATGTTCTCTCAGAGACTGAAACATCAAGCATGGGCTTGCATAAATCTGTACAAGGTCCCATGTGTGTGTTATGACTGTTAGTTCAGTGCTTTGGTGGGACTCTTAATAGTAGGAACAGTTGTGTTTCTGACTCTTTGATGCTCTTGATTCCTCTCCTATTGGGTTGACATGTCCAACTCAATGTGGGACGTTTTCCTGCCCTATTGCATTTTATTATGGCATGCGTGATTGCTACCTTTTAGAGACCTGCTTCTTCTTTTTTTTCTAAAGGGAAATAAGAATGATCGGGAGGGGAATGATGTGAGTTGGAGATGGGAAAAGCAAAGGGAGGGAAAATTGTTGCTTGAATATTACCTTTACTTTCATCACTCCAGTGGCATAGGCAGGAGGATCTCTGAGTTTGAGGACAGCCTTGTGTACAGAGTAAATTAAGGACAGGCAGGGATACACAGAAAAACCCTGCCTCAAAAAAAAATAAAATAACATTTTACATGATTGAGTATTGTATATAAATTGTCCATTATCAAAGAAAAATGCAAAGTTATGAGTAGACATCCTTTTTTATCCTATGAATCTCTCTGTGGGTATTTGGTGTATATCCACAAAATAGTATATAATGCATCTCAGCTGAATTTTAAAGAGGTTTAAATCAATTTCCACTTTCTTTAAAAAAAATAAATGGTGTTACTTCCTTTTTCAGCATCAATGTAGTCGTTTCCTCCAGCTGAAAAATTCTATTCAAAATAGTTCATAAAGCTTCTTGTCTTTGTAATCAACTTAAAACTAGAGGAAATGACTTGCCTCCATCAGCAGGGTACCATTTTATTAAATTCAATCAAATGTTCTATTTACACACTTCAATCCTCAATAAAATCCAATTTTATTATTTCAAACCTATAATCTTCAGCAGAATTGAATAAGTGTATTTCACCAAAGCTGAAGTGCTCTGTGATATTAATCAACTAGATAAAATTTCTAAAAGAGAAGAGGAGGGGGCAGTAAGGCAGGTCTGGTGGTGGGCTGTGCTGGATTTTTATTTCTTTCTTCTAAACTAATCAATTTTATATGTCATGTCAAAATTCTGATTAGAAAATATTGTGTGCTGAAATGGATATGTTTGCACTTTAATATAATTTTTATATGCCATGTGGAAGGTTTTATATTGAGCACAGTAAGGAAATACTATTATTACACTATGTTGAGAATAAATAGTCATACTTCTCTGGCTGTAGAGACAGGAATCATCCAGTTAATTTTGAAGAAAATATAAAGTATAAAATGTAGTAAAATATAAAGAATAAAGGAAATAGCACTTCATTGCAATTCCTAGAAATAACATTATGCAAATTGTGTCACAAGATGAGTAAGACACAGTGAATGCAGCAGGGATCACTTCAACATTACTGTGCTCCACACATTTCTTCTTGGTGCTGTCTAGTAGGCTTTTGGAATTTTGATGGGCTTTCCCAGAAAAACCTACAGGGAATGTTTCTACTTTGTTGATAGTGCAGAGCAAATAGCTCCGGATTATGAGTTGGATGCTCCGTTTATAGCCATGGATTCAGAGTTAAGTACCTGTGTGACTTTGGGCATGTGTTTTATGTATACTCTCAGCAAGTAGGTTAACAGTTGCCACCCCTCACCTGTGGCAGTTAGAGCTTCCTTCACATATTGTTGCTATTACAACATGATCCAGAGAACAAGTTCAAATTCTCTAACACAGCATTTGATTATTCAACAATTAAAATTCAACTCCAATGACTGTGGCAGGCAAGAACCTTGTTCTCCTTAGATAACCTTGTTGTTATTTATATGTATATCTGAAGCTTTTTAACTATATCAGACACAATTCTATTGATGTATGAGATTCTGATCAACAAAGTGGTAGTTTATGAAAATAAAAATATATAAACATAATGTTCATATAACATATGTATAATTATATCTCATAGTATGAAAATGTAAGATTCATAAATAATCCTGGAGATTATGATTTTAAAATTAAAATTAACTCATTCACTTCATTTGGTAAATACTGGTAAATTGTTGACACTTGTGTGTAATACATTAGTAAATAAAGAATTGCCAAATAAGGCAAGTTGTTTGGCTCTGAGAAATGTTTTTGGAATTTGTGTGCTAATATTGAAAATGTCCTGAACCAAGCTGACACAACTGAATATTGATCTATCTCTTAACTGCTTCAAACAGGAAAAACTCTACTATACTGTGGACCTAATTATACACTAAAGTGAATCCTTTTCCATACAATGTAATTTAGACCTGGAAACATTGATACAGTGTTGTGATACTAGAGGGAAAAAAAAGGTTTTTTGACTAAAGAGTCAAATACTAACCAACTGAATTAATATATATACAAATGTTCATTAAATATAAAAGAATAAATGCTTATTAACAAATGAACATGCTGAATTATGATAGCAGTGAGGACTTAAGAGAAAATGACAAATATATAGCATTTATATATGTAAAGTTAAACTTTCAATTTCTTCTTCATGGTTTCATTTTAGTCAAATCAAAATGATACATGAAATAATATCACAAAGTGTTATAGAAACACTAAGAAAATGTGTAATGAGTCATGTATTATGCATATAATGGGCATTTATGTATCTGTGTGTGTGTGTGAGTGTGTATGTGTGTACTAATTTGAAGATGAGCATATAATATGATAAGCTATATCCTCTTAGAAAGTGAGAAAGGATAATATTAAAAAATTTCCTGGATAAGTAGTAGTGAATAAGTACAAAAATAAGAACAAATAAAATGATATAATACTGCTTTGAAAGATTAAAATTCGCATTGTGATGTTTTCTGTATTAATATTATTTAATTTATGAAAAGATAATTTCTAATATATTTCATATGATATATTTTTATGCATTATTAATAGTTCTAGTACAAAATTTAAATATATTAACAAAGCAAATTATGATTAACATTATGATGAAAATGTAGATTATTATATTCTCAGACACATCTCTATCAAACCAAAAATATAATTGTTTAATTTTGAATGGAAGCTTCCAATGTTGAGAACTACTTGTAATTATAATTAAAAAATAAGTTACACATTTTTAAGACTCTCAATGCATACATCAAGATATAGAAAAATAAACATTTTATAGAGAAACGATTCTAAATTGTATTACTGAAATTCAAAAGTACATTAGAAAGTGTCAAAACCCAATGACCAGAAACTGCTAAAGTAATCTACTCTTGTCTCCAGAATACAAAGTATCTAACAATGTATCTTATTTGTGCAATTCTTCTGCAACAATCAAGATATTTTTCTATGTTCTGAGGTGCATATACAGACATTCTTTTATTAGGTAATGATTCACATGCACAGCATATGATGCTATCAATCTAATTGGGATTTCAATTTGCTTCTGTCTATTGACTCTCTTTATGACTTAACTATCATGCAATAAGAGGAAGCTAGAGTTGGGGAAATGGTTCCATCAAGGAGATTAATTACCACAAAGCATGAGGATCCAAGTTCAATTCCTAGCACCCTTGCAAAAGATCAAGTAGTTCTTTGGTTTCCTAGAACTGAGAAGACCAAGAAGGTAGATGTCAGCTACACTAGACAAATGATATGAGAAAGATTCAGAGTCAGTGAGTAACCCTCTCTCAAAAAATAAGAGAGAGCATACAGTGTCTGCCTCTGACTGTCACCCTCATGTATGCTTTTTCAACCATATAAAGACATACACAACTCTCAACATGCAACAAATCACATGGGTATGTTAATGATATTGCATATGTGTGTATGTTTATTAATTTGAAGTTTAGAATATAACATCATTATCTATGTTAAAATACACACACTTACACACACACACACACACACACACACCAATCAACATGGATTTATTAATGAAATGAAGTTTAAGTAATCTGGACAATGTAACTGGTTTATCAGAGGTCTATACTGGACTCAACAACACATCTCTTACTCCTTTTCTTTAGTTGTCTCAACTTCTATTTTTTCTTCAATAACTATAATAATATGTTGGTGTTCTGAGGCATGTAAAATCATGAGTGTGAATGTCCAGAAAATTACTGCATCAATTGTCTACTCATTTGTTAAATAAAATAAATCATCTAAATTTAGTATTTAACTTCTTGGTTAATCAACAAAACTGACCATTCTAATAAAAAACAACATATGTGAAAAAATATGCAGACCAAGATAAAAACCACAAACAACACCAAATAAATGTTTTGCAAATACAAATGACTACAGTAAAAAAAAATATTTTCTTTAAAATTAATAATACAAGCTACAAGGTGTACAAAACAATACATATGGATTAATATAAAACTAAATGTAGTAAGGTTGTTTTGAATCAAACTTCTTTGAAAATTCTCTATATTAGTAGATGGAGTATTACAATACATACACATATTTGATCTCCTTCTACTTTTAAAATAACAATTTTAATTATATTTTATTTAATTTAGACTACTGTCATTCCTACTAATGAAGGAACTTATAACACAATGGCATAAATGTGCATCTTTTGGTTATATGCCTAAGAGTGGATTTACTGGGCCTTGAGGTAAAACAAGGATATCTGCTTAACTATATTCGTAGCAGCATTATTTGCAATAATCAGAAACTGAAGAAACTAAGATGCCCTTCAACTGAAGAATGGATGAAATGAATGTGGTAATTTTTCACAATGGAGTACTACTCAGTGGAAAACTACAATGGAATCCTGAAATTTGCAGGGAATTGGATGGAACGAGAAGAAACTATTCTGAGTGAGGTAATCCAGTCACAAAAATAAAAACATGGTATGTACTCATTCATATATGGATTTTAGACATAAGACAAAGGAAAGATTAGCAGCCTACAATTCGCACCACCAAGGCACCAAGGAAGCTAGGAAACAAGGAGGACCCTAAGAGAGACATACATGGATAGAACTAGAAAAAAACAAACAAAAAACAACAACAACAACAAAAAAAAAAACCATCGTGAGTGAGTGCCCTTATCCAGTAGCAGACAGAAGCAGAAGAAGGCACCCACAGGTAAACATTGAGCTTAACTCCTGGAATCCAGTTACAGAGAGGGAGGAGTGCTGAGCAAAGAGGTCAAGACTAGGCTGAAGAAACTCTCAGAGTCAGCTGACCTAAACAAGGGAGAACTCATGCTTCCCAGTCTGTTAGCTTACCTGGGAAAACAGCATAGGACTTACCCAGCCCCCCTGAATGTGGGTGTTAGTTATAAGAACTGGGCAGTCTATGGGGTCTCTAGTAACGGACCACTATTTATTCCTTGGAAAAATGGACTTTGGTAAATCATCCACATAGAGGGATACTTCCTCAGTCTAGACACATGGGGAAGGGCCTGGGCCCTGACCCAAATAATATGACAGAATTTGAAGGCTCCTCATAGAAGGCCTCACCTTTCCTGAGGAGCAGAAAGGGGATGAGCTGGGGTTTTGTGGGGGTAATGGGGGAGGATGGAAGGGTGAGGGAGCAGAGATTGACATGAAAAACAACCTTGTTTCAAAATTAAATAAAAAATTACAATGATAAACCTGATTGAAAGAATTTACAGAAGTTAGCTTTATACATACACACACACACACACACACACACACACACATATACATATATATCTATGTATGTATATATTGCAAGTTTCCTCTGAGTGCTAATAAGTGCATGCCACTGAAGAGGATGCATTTAACATGTCACCAGTAAACAGCTACTGCACCTACAGGGAACTTTCAGAGAGATTGTTATTCTCCTTTGTAACACCATGAATCTGTCTCACATCATTTACATACAGATAGTCACAGGCATTCATCATTTCATTATGCTGACGACTTCACTATTCTGATGTGTAATGTCTCTTTAATGAGCCTCAAAAAATACAATATCCCTTGATTTATGACTGCTTAACTGAGAAATTATACAAATTGGCAATACTGCTCCTAATGTATTTTCATTTTCCTTCACACTACACTTATACTTAACAGTGACTCATGAGTTCAGATCATGCTTCGTGTCATGATCAGAGAAATGATCAGAATTAGGCTTCATATGTTTTACTACCACTGTTATTTATGTGCATAGTTGAAGCTCAAAGGGAAACATGTAGCAAATGAAAATCCATCACTTTTTACCCCCCTGACAAAGTCTATATTGGACAATATACTTTCAATATCATTCTGTCTGATAAGTATTCCTTAGATATAGAGAGGGCTATCTCACAAATGGTCATTCATTTTATTCTGTTTTAAGACATATATTAAGAACTTTGAAGACCAGGAAAAAAATGTGAAATGATAACATTATTTTCAAAGAGAGAGAAAAAATGTAAATATGTGGTAGACACAGAAATTTGTAAAGTAGGAAAAGGACTTTGTCTGCCCATGTTGAATTAATCATAGAATCCTCCTGAAAAGTCCCAACTATTTGTTTAATAACAAACATGTTATTAAACATGTTTGTGTTCTCTTCAAAAATTATACCACTAGAGGTGATTCAACATGACCTATTACTTCAAAAATATTCTCAAACAAACAAACAAACAAAACAAAAAAACCTACAAAATAGTATTGTTCATTCTAGAGTTATAGAGCAGTATAAACTGTTTATATACTGCCAATTTTTGCAAAGAGAAAAAGCTTTTGAATGCAGGGGAAATAGCATTAAAATGAACACTGTGTATGTATGAATATATATGTATATTTTCATATATATATATATATATATATATGAAAATCTAATGTTGCATCACAAAGAAGGAACTCATGAATCAGCATGAATACAATGAACAGAATTTTAACAAACTTTAGAAAATGGAATCTCTAAATTTTATATTACCCTCCATTAAGTATAGCTACCATTCAATACATCTAAGATTGGTGACACTTTTCAATTTCAAAAAAAATTAAATAAAACAGGAAATAGAGCTAATTTAACACAGACTCATTATAAGGAGTGATTCTAGTTAAATGAAAGTAAGCATAGCACTGTTTTACTTTCGGAACAAGTGATGAGATTGCATATAGGAACTTAAAAGATATACATAGTAAACATATCCTTGCCCTGTGAGGGAATTTCCATGAACTAAACACACAGAAGAAAATTAGCTCTTTTATATAACACTGGATTTCTATTTATTTTTGTTTATTAACTTCCAAGCTGTGTGTAAATTGCTTTTAGTCATATCTAAATTTAAGGAAAGGCCAATAAGGGAAGATAATAGTTAATGCTCAGAGGCACTGAAAAATATTGTGATCTTATGTCTTCAGGTGTATGTAAATACATATTCTAGAAAGTGATTAAATTGATTTGGTAGCACGCAGAAATTCTTTCGGTGGTCAACTTTATATTTAGTGTAATTTCCTTCAGTGAGTACTTGTATGTTCACTAAATTCATATATATCTTTTCTGTAGAAAGTTTCAGAAAGTGTAGGTAATTTTGCCAACCATTTAATCCAGTGTGATTTATGATCTTTGTTTTATCTTCATAGTTATTAACATATTATGGAAAACACTAAATGGAATCAGTGCACAAAAAATATAAAAGATGCTGTGAATTTGAGAAGACTTATTTAGTAAGTTCCTGGAAACTGGAGGGAGGGCCTTGTGGATAGTCATGATCAAGGTAGATTAAATGTATGTATAAGGACTTTAAGAATAATTAAAAATAAAAACCACATCTCTTTTATTTGAGACATCTCAAGAATAGGTTATGATATTTTAAAAACTGTTGTGTCTGGCTTTGGTGTTTTACATAATGCGAAATACAATATGAAGTGATTTCTTTTTGTAGTAAGGAAGATTTCACATCAAGTTTTATTTTGTGAAGTATCTTGCTTCAAGAACAATTTGTATGACACAATAACCTGTTTCAAATGATTGTAAGCATTCCTGAATTTACCACATTTCATAGTTCAAGAGCAAAGTAGCATTTATGGAAGTCTTTAAATTAACTTGGTGTCTATTTTTAACATACATGAAAATGGGATAACCACTAAAATCATGGGAATAATATGGTATATTCTCCATCATCATAGTCATAGACTAACTTAAAGCCATATTAAATATTTCTTATATTCTAATATTAGATGATGTATTATCTCTAGTACTGATCATTTTTGAGACTCACCTGATTATAAGCATTAGATAATAAGAGGTAAAATATTTTATATACATTGAATTGCCTAATCCTTCTAATGACCCTTTTATGTTAACAGAGTTTTACATTTTGGGCATAGGGAAGCTATCCCAAAATAATTGTCTATTTCAACAATGTCTGTTTTAACCTTTGAATAAGAAAGCATTGTTTTTGTTAGTTTCTCCATTGTTTCTATCTTTGCTTGTAAATTTTATATCTTATGCATTGAAAATAACAAAATAAACAACCAAAAAAATCTAAATCCAAAAATTTAACCTCCAGAAAGACTCTTTTTCATCTCCCCTTCTGCACTCAATCAAGCCTTCTCAACAAGTTCTCTCTGAACTTGTTTATCACTGTTTATTTTTCACTCTTGCTAGTGTCATCCTTCATCAACCTGGCTGTATTATTTTGCCTTTTCAAATAATCACCATTTAGAAATCACCTCTATAGCAAAGCTCAGCTTAGATTTTTTTAAACAGCTCTCTTGTAATACACTCCTATTCACTTAGTTTTCTTTAAACTGCCTTGAAACCTACTGATTCTCCTGGCTCTGCATCCTGGGTGCCACCTTTCTCTCTGTCTAATTAGACATCCATATTGCCCAGGGTTCTATTTTTTTTCCTTACAGTTACTGATTCATATATTGACTGTATAAAACCTAACTGCATTTGGCAGTATAACATATCCATACTCATATTGCCCAAGCAGAACAGCTTTTTAACAAAGTGGTACCTCAGTATCAGTGATCACACATCAAATCACTCTCTGTCTCTCTCTCACTTCTACAAGATATATATTTACTCTATTTGCATCTATTTACTTGATACTTAGCATGAAATAATATGTTAAATTCCTCCTTTCTTTTTTCCTCAGTTGCTGTGCCACAGATTCATTTCTGCATGCACAGTGCTTTTATACTGCTTGTTTCCCTCTTGAAATACCTTTCAGATTTGATCTGCACACTCTTGACTTCCCTTATGCTACTTCTTAAACCTCCCTGACCTTGTTGTTTTATTGCTTCTCAACCCATGAGCCTAGCATATCTTCCCGGGTTCTTCCTTATATTTTACGTATATCTCTACACTTCTGGTATTTTTAAATAGAAGTAAAGTGCACACTCTTGATAAGTGCATGGCCTCTTGATTCTGCTTTCTACCGTTTACTGGAAAATGGTTTACTTGACCCCTCTTAACCTAACTCAATATCTATTCTCATGTGGACAAGATAGAAGACATACCTAATGCACAAGCAGTGGAGTAGCTGTGAAAACAAAATTAAAACTGTTAGCTGAGCAACGTTAGATTGTAAGCAATGTGCAGTGTTGTAATACTGCTGCTACGCTAGTGTTTACAAACACTCTTTACTTTGGAGTTATCAGAAAACAGCAAGCCCATTGTGGGCATAGTATACTTTTAATGTAATTTAACTAGGCAAAGCAAGGGTTCTTGTACGGATGGTTACTTGAATTCTGCTGTTTATGTGATAACATTCTAAAGGCATGAGAACATTGGTATGGGCTAACTTACTAACATGTCAAGAGATAAGAGGCCTGTAAAATGATAATCTCTATGAAGTTTGTCTCTGTACTAGAGAGAATTGAATGGTAGATATTAAGGGTCTTATACATTTGAGGAAGAAACTCTGTCATTAGTTCGTTCAGCCCAAACTTCGAAGTAATATGTTTTAATACTGATTATTTTGTCTCCTTTGCAGACTTCACAGCAGAAAAGGAATGCACATTAGCCTCAGAAGGAACAAAATTTGGAAGCAGTCAAGAAAATACTTATATACCTTCACTACATTATTACATGTGGAAATTTTCAGAATACATTTGCAGACACCTATCCTGGTAACTCCAACCAAGGAAAAAGTGAACTAGGTGAATATTATTTTCAAGATTCTATGATATACTAGACTCCCTGCCCTCCAGAAGCCCTTGTCCTATACATCAGTCATCTGGTTTGAGATTTCCTTGGTACTGAAATGCTCATGTTTATGCTGAGCCATTACTGCTTCACGGGAGAAAATGAAATTTGGAAGTCTCTTTCTACAGTTGAATCTTTTATTTGTAATATTCCAGAAATGATTAAAAATTGACTTATTTTAATTTTGTTTAATGACCATAGTCAATTACATAGGCTTCTGGACAATAAGCACTCTCCATTACAGGTCAACCTCATAAAATGAAAGAATATATGGAAGATAGAAGGTTGCACATTGAAAATACAATGCAAAATGTTATTTTTCTGGATGCAGTCACAACATAGCTTTATCTTTGATTTATTTTGTGATTTAGAATTAGAATAATATTGTATGATTTCTTAGAAAAATGATAGAACCTACTTATGTTAAAATAAATGTACTGTGAATGTTGAAATTTGTATGGTATGAGGGAACATTGTGTTACAGGAAAAATCCATATGAATTTTATTTGAAAGAAAGAAACCTCTAGTATTACATTGTGGTATATACCTTATTTAAAGTACCTAGGAAAATAAGGCAGATGATGTCTTTGGCTTCTGTGCCTTCCTGGTATACATAGTGTGTCCCAGATTAGTAGAAGAAAGCCACAAAAACTCAAGAAACACACACACACACACACACACACACACACACACACACACACACACACACAGATGTAAATTTCAAATGCCAAGTGCTTCAAGATTCTAAATAAACTTATATTGAACTAAAGACAAAAGGCTTAAGAAAATATATATTCTATTCTTCTGTAGAGTGGAGGTGGAAACGCTGGACAATATGATTTAGTATTTTGTGGAGGTTTCCAAGAAATAGCAGATGTAAGTAGAGAAAATATGATATACATTTGACAAGTAATATTAAGAAAAGATATTGATAAATATTTTTAATTTTAGCCAGTAAACACATTTACTATATTTTGCTTTGAGTTAATACTCATTAAATTCTCATTTTTAAAATTTCTTTACCTAGTTATTTTGTGAGTACATGTTTTTGTGTAATAATGGATAGGTAAAACATTAAAGAGAGATAAAGATATTAATTTTACTTACCTATTTAAATTATAAAGCAAATATTCCACCAAGGTCTAAGATCAGTAAAATATTACTATATTCATAATTTTCAAATATTGAAACTGCAATTAACACAATTTCTAATAATGTGCAAAACAAAAGCTCTGTTTCTGAAAAGATTGGTTCTTAGAAGAATATTATATTTACTTACTTTCTATTACTCCCTCTCACCCTCCAAAGGATAATAACTTCCACTCTGCAATCTATACTATATATTATATTTAAGTATATCTTTGTTAGACATTAAAATATGCAACCATAAGCTAAGCTGGAGCCTGGCCAATCATATGCATTGTATATGATTAAGTGTTAGCCAAGTTGTATACATATGAATTCCAAATCTGAAGATCCTGTCATTATATTCACTATTAAATTCAGTCTCTCTGTGTTGCTAAGATCATATTTCCACTTGAAATTCACAGGATCAAAACATTACGAGTGAAGATAGACCAGATCACAGTAAAACCGCAAAGTGCTTTCAAACACCTTTTCACCAATCATAAGATCACTTACCCTAAATTACATTAAAGTGCCATAGAATGTTAAGTGGAAAGTCTTTTTTTATTTACAGATCAAATCAAGCCCCTAGGATTGCTTCCAAGTTTTTATATGAAGATGTAGTCATTGAAGGGTTTTGTGTCCTTAAGTAGCAGAAGTTGCAAGAAAGACTACTTACTAACTGAATCAGGCACAGATGGACCCTCTATTCATTGGACTTGTTTCCACAATCACAAACACTTCCATAGATGACAACTAGAAGGCAGTTTAAATACCTTACTTTGTTAAAGTTTTCATTACATCTACTCTTTAATACTCCAACCCCTACTATATATCTTAGTCAGGAAAAGTCTGTTTCTCTTTCATAATGATTTCATAATGATTTAAATTTCTTGGCAAAGATCATTCTGATAGGAAATATTAGACATTTTATACTTTACTTTTGTTTACATTTTTTAATTAAGTGATTTTATTACCAGAATAGCCTCTCATATATCTATTACTGGTCTCTTATAGTTCTTCATTTCAAGAGTCTGCAACATTTTGGAAATAGAAAACAAGTTTTATTCTTCAATTTATGAAAGAATTTCACAAATAATATTATCAAGTGATACAAATAAGTAATCTCAACTCATTAGAAATGCTTACAGTTATCCACCTCTGTGAGTTGTTTCAATGTTTCATCCAGAAGAAATGTTACAGGGGACGAATACCCACTGGTTATCTTTATCTCCTTCCTGTAATTCTTATGATTGCTGTGCCCAATTCTGAAAAAAATTTTTAAAAAGTCTTACTAACAAATAAATCATTTGTGTGCAAATTATAAAAATTGCAAGAAAATACTAGACAATTTTTCTGAACAAAATTATTCTAAATACTGAGTGAATATATAATGAACAATTTTTAAAAGTGAATTTACATATGAAGTAAAAATCATCAGATCCACTAAGCTTATTTGACTATGTCTGTGAAGCAAATTAAACATCACTTCACCTCCAAATAACATTTAAAATGGATCTGCAAACTACATCTTAGTCACATATTTTAATAAGCTAATCTGTGATATCAAGAAATATGCTGTATTCTTTCTCTTAGATAAATTATTATTATAAAACCAACTCAATATATTTTGGTAAGATAATAGAAGATTTTGCATTGGCCAAGCATTAATACAGAATTATTTTTATCTTTCTGTGCCTTCTAGATTGTTTATATAGATATCCCCATTGAAGAAAAACCTAAATATTTAAATATTTTGTGATGTATTAAAGAAAACTGCAAAAATGAAATATCACCTTTTAGCAATGAGATGACTCTAGAAAGACAAATGTCTGGTTTGTTTGTTTTTGATCTGTGATTTTTTATTTGCAATGTGAGAGAAAAGAAAATTTGTTGTGCTTTGGTTGAATGTCAATAAAAACCAAATAACCAGCACTAATGGAAATGAACTCCCCATGAGAAGCTTATTTGTTAATAGATTATTGTCCCCGGCACTAAAATACAGCTATGTTGTTTCCTAGGAAAGTATGTTCTAAGTGAGCCAAGTATTTAACTTCTACATTGAAGATATTCACGGAGAATCTGTCTTGGGTTGCAGCATGTTAATTAAAGAAAGGTTTTAATAAAATCTAGTATTTTAATTATAATTGATTTCTTTAACAACAGGTGTTGTTGTGTTTGCTCAGCAGTTTAGCACATTTGCTAAGCCTGCTGAGGATAGGAATTTGTTATCCTGCACTCACATGCAATTGCTTAGAACTGCCTGAACATTCAGTTCCAGAGCATTTGACACTCTCTTTTGCATTTGGGGGATCCTGCTTTCACATGCACTTCACATACATATACATATGGTTAAAAAAATGGAATAGCTAACTTTAAACATATACATTCCATCAATCCCACCTGCCACACAAGATATTGATATACATCATCCACAAGCGACCTAAGTAATGTTAGTAAAACAACAATGTTGTTCTAACTAATCAAAGAGGTTAGCATTGAAATCTTATCCACAGTGACAGGAGTTAGACAGAAAAGTTAACCATACAGTACCACAACAAACACCATCTCTGTCTGTAAAGGAATTTACTATCAGTCTACAGCAGCACTAATATTTTTCACTATCACAAGAATTATTATATCTATTATGATTTTTAAGTTAGGATCCATCTTGTTTATGATGCATGATACATTTTTAAACTTGTATTCATATAATCTTCAGTATTTGCTACTTAAATATCTTGTAAATTTGTCTATATTTTGTTTTAAGGTTTTATTCTATTTTGTCTGTGTCCCATTAGAAGTCATACAAAAAATATTTGTTGAATGCTTTAAAAAATAATAAAAACATGAATTTATCTTTGGCATATAATCTAATTATTACAATGGATAATTCCTCTTTTAACCAGTTCATTGAAATTGATGCAGTTAATCTAATAAGAAAATGGGTACTGAAATTTACTGTCTTAAGGATTGAGAGAGTATGTTATGGCTTTCAGAATATTATTCAAATTTGCATGCTTACAATTTATAGACAGGCTAATTCATTGATATGCTACAGTTGACCATCAAGGATTCATTGCCAGGTTATCTAAAAACTAGTTATGGAAACATTAATGCAGTATTCTAGCTTGGTTTGTATGGCCATGAAAAACACCACATCCCAAAGTAACTTGGAGAAGAGGGATTATATGGCACATTTCCAGTTCATATTACAGTTCATCACTGTGATAATACAGACAGGAAAATGGACCTGGAGTAGAGGAAAGAATCATGGAGGAATGCTACCTCCTGGGTTGCTTCCCCCCTACTTGTTCAACTTGCCTTTTTGTAAACTCATGGCATATTTTCTTATGCTAGTATCTTTCATAATTATGAATAATCAAGAAAATGCCCCCCACAGACTTGCTCACAGACCAATACAATGAATGAAATTCTCCCAGTGATGTTCCCTCTTTCCAGGTACATCTACTTTGTGTCAAGTTGAGAGAAAATAACCAACACACATTGTCAGAAAACAAATAAACACCAAGTATTTGAGAAAAATCAATCACAATCAAACCTTAGTTAGACCTGAAACAAGTTTTGTTCTGATAACATAATCTCCACAGTTTCATAAACCTTGAAGAAGAAGCAATATTAATATACCTCCAACCTCTTAGAGAAGAGCTTCATATGAAGCTACTATACCAATTTTGCTTATTAATATCGAGATATTTTTAATTTGTGTGTGCTTTTATTTCATTTTTAATCTTTTTTTCTTATTTTATATATCGGTCACAGTTCCCTCTCCCTCCCTCACTCCCTTTCTCCCACCCTCCATCCCATTCCTAACCCCACTCCACATGTAGGATGATGCCTTCCAGGAGGGGTCATCTAAATCTGTAAGGTAATTTGGTGTAGGGACTAGGCCCTCCCTCCTGCCTCTGGGTTAAGGGAGTATCCCTGAATGGGGGATGTGCTCCCAAGTCCTTTTGTGCACCAGGGATACATCCTGGTTCCACTGTCAGAGGTCCCTTAGACTTCCCAGGCCTTTTAACTGAGACCCATATTCAGGGGGTCAGAGTAGGACAATTGCTGGAATCCCAGCTATCAGTCTGCTAATTTTTTGGATCAAATACCTTTATTTATAATTCTTCTGAGGAATAAAAAATATGAACATTAAACAAAGAAGGGGATTGTGAAAGGAGAAATTAGTGCTGAAGCTTATCAATATATCCTTTATGTTATCCTGGCTTTTACCAATGCTATTTTGTGCCAATATCTTTTCACCTTTGAAGATTCAATGTGTATGCAAATGAGATATGTTCATGTCCATCTCTCACAGGGACTTCTTCAGAATCTTCTCCAATATGTACACCTACTCCTGACAGTTTTCCTTTTTAAAATAATCAATTGATTTCATTTAGTGCTAGCCTTATGTGGAACTAAATGAGGGAATATTTTTATTTTGTGCACAGCAGTGCATGCACGTTTGTGTGTGTGTGTGTGTGTGTGTGTGTGTGTGTGTGTGTCCATGTGTGTGTCTGAAAGTCAGGTCACTTTTGTTACTTATAAAGGGTCCTTTACTTTCAAGTATTTATTTTGTTAGTCCATAGTAATGGGAGGGTACAAAGATTAAATGGCTTCTGAGTTCCTAAGTCACCTACCAACAAAATGACTGTTAAATTCTAAAATGCACAGAAAGACTTGAGATGTTCCTAGATGTTCCAAGAATGTTCTCTTCCTATACACACATTTTAAAAAATTGATCTTAAAAACAAAGAACAGTGGGCCTAGAGAGATGGCTCAGTGGTGAATATCACTAACAGCTCTTCCAGAGGACCTAGGTTCAATTTCTAGCATCCACATGGAAGCTCACATCTGTCAGTAACTCAAGTTACAGGTGATCTGGAATCCTTACACCAATGCACATAAAATAAAGTTAATTAAAACACCAGAAAATAAACAGGAAAACAACCTTCACAACCAAATCACAAAGATTAATGCTATAAAATAAATATTTATGCTTAACTATTTTAATGGGTATTTAGAAACCTCTTTCTTTGATACTAGTCTTTCACAACTGTAAAAGTGGTCAGAAATTTCAGATATATTTGTAACAAAATATATTAAGAATATATATATATATATATATATATATATATATATATATATATATGCCTGTCATCCACTCATTATTTTCATATAGTATCTCTATTAATTTTGGGGCAGTTTGAGTGTTTTGATGCTTTAGTTTCTCACATATGTTTACTTTATAATTTCATTATATTTCTTTAAGTTGCTGACAAACTACTGACTTTCACTCTATCCAGTTTGTCAATCAGTGATAGTTCTTCAGAAGGTATAGAAGCTAATTACAAAATACAGTCCACATAATTATAATCTTATATGGAAGGTGTGAGCTTTAATATCAAAGACAGTATATTATCTTTTGTACATAAACAACTAATAAAATAATGAAATTTGTATCCAAGTCATTGGCCAAGTGGATACAGTAGTTACAGAATTAAGAATTTGAGGAGAGGATGAGAGAATTTATCGATGAATTACCTTTTCTCCCTAAATTAAAATTAAAACTTTGCAATGTTCTTATACAACTAATACAATTGTTTGGACAAAAACATAAATACTTTTATATTTTATTTATAATTTCTAAAGCTATGATGATTTTACTTGTTTATTAGTTAGGATTGATGAGAGTATAAATTAAACTGTTGTTTGGAGACTTCAGGCACAAATTGTCCAGGTCTCAAGCAGTGGCAGATAACTAATGTTTAGTCTGGTGTCTAAAATGCTAGCAAAAATTTGGATAAAAAAAGCCCATTAGTTAAAGTTAACTGACTCCAAGAACTTCTATAAAAGAAAAGTGTAAATGCACTAATATAGCTATCATAATTACTGTTCATATTCTGAAGGAATGTTGTAAATTATGCTAATTAAAAAGCTTTATCCAATATTTCAAGTGTTTGTCAGGAAAAAAAATCTTTGTACTTCATTTCCTTTGGTGTAATTAATTAAATTTTAATATATTGCATTTTCCTCTGAAAAGAAATCATGCTAGGTATAAGTATATTTTCAAATCAGTTTTCACATGAAAATTGTACACTACATAGCTTGTGATAATATGAAGTGGGGAAATGCAAATATTTACATGAACATTTAATGATGCACAGTACAAATCTCCTGGGGCTCCTATTCCTTTTTTCTGTCAAATTCTTCTCCTTCTTTTTTGATTCATAGCATCATTAGACATAGGGCCACAGTTGGATGTCCAATAACACAGTCTTCTGTTTCATACACTCCCTTTCACCTTCACTATCAACAATATTATCATGTATAATTATGACAGCAATATGTAGTAATATTCAAATCTATATTGTTATATTTAAAATCTATACTCATTTATGGTCCAAACCCTTTTACATGTGTCTTTCTTTCATTGTCTGATTATGAAGACAACAATCCATGTAAGTTCTTTGTTCTATGAAGTTTTAATTGAGATAACAAGTTCCCTGAAGTGGAAAACAAGCTGGGGAATAAAGTGAGGAAGAAAGACTACAATTACTACTAAAAATCTAGAGGTAAATAAGGCACTAAGTCTCAAATTCAAATATCATTATGAATATCTATTTTTAATGGATGATCAAACTATATGAACATTTTCTTTCTCTTTTACACATTTAATATGATTCCTTTACACATTTAATATGATTTATATATTACATAATTGACTTCATGATTTATACCTATACAAATCAATAGATATAGTCCTTTACTTAAACACAGTCAAAGTAAAATTGGCAGAATTTTATTTAATGTAAAAAACACCATTAAATATAATAAAATTTGATGTGTATGACTCAATGATCTAATAACAATCATTCTTATAATATTTGTATGCACTTTCATCACATAATCATGGGACATTTGTGGATGATCTGGAACCATGAAAGAAACACTATAATGAACATATTTTATATATCATGAATATTTATGCAATTTTTAATACTCATCTGCAATCCAAGCATTATATGTTTTACTTGTTTGTTTTTGAGACAGGTTTTTTCTTGTTAGCCTGGGATGTCCCCAGACTCACTCTGTAGACCAGGCTGGCCTTCTAATCAGGTATCTGTCTGCTTTTGCTACCAGAGTTCTGGGATTAAGGCATGCACCACCACCACCAGTGACATGGTGACATGGAGTTTTTGATAATTATTTTATCTGATGTTATCTAAAGTTGTAACTACCATGGTAAAATGTATAATATATTCTTTGTTTGTTTTGGTTGGTAAGTTTTTGGTTTTTCTTCTCTTTCTCTCTTTCTAACTCTCTCTCTCTCTCTCTCTCTCTCTCTTTCTTTCCTTCCTTCCTTCTTTCTTTCTTTCTGTTTTTAAGGCAGGACATATCTGTGTATCTTTGGCTGCCTTTGTTTAGTAGATCAGAGTGGCCTTGAAATCTCAGATTCACCTGCCATTGCATCCGGAAGGCTGGGATTAAAGGCATGCACCACCATTGCCCAGCCAGTATAAGCAATATTGATAATAAGCACAAGTGTATGTGGATACTAGTTATTACAGATTAATGTTTTTGAAATTGAATGTTTTAAATTATTTGTACTTCCATCCCTTGCAAATTTCTTAGTCATGCCTATATTAGAGTTAATATAAAATTGCCAGGCACTTCTGTAATTTCCTTAAGTAAGTTTATGTCATCTTTTACAGATTCTGACTTTGAAGTGCTGTGGAAACGGTATAAGCTACAGTCTTTAATGTGGCTAATGTGTGTCATATTGTTAGTCAGTCCTGTCACAATTATTTGGTTTTTATAATAATTGAAATTTGTATTTCAAAGAAGGTGACGTCAAAAATAATTATTTTGTTTTTAAAACTCTACCCGCATAATAGTTCCTCAAATAATTATGTGACAAAGCAAATACTGTTTTTAGGCAGCATTTAATTAGGGAAATTTTCATACAAAATGACCAGTTTCTGTTTGCAAAACTTTAAGTGCAATATAAGGAAATTCTTTAGGATATTTCCATCTGTTCATCTAATTGCGTTGATCCTGTCAGCTCTCTATTGGTCTTTTCTGTATTGCTATATTTCATTGTCATTTTCACTAGTTTATATATAGGTAGGGAAATGCTTAACACTTTTCAGTAAGGAAATGACACATTTTACGTAACATGACCTCTAATTTATGCATGATATTGAAAGCTACACCATTTAATTCTTCTTTATGACTAAAGAATCATGTTGTGTATATATGCTGTTGTGAAAATTATTTTAACATTTGTTACATTTGTTTATGCTGCGGAATATTTGTTTTAATGATGCAAAGATGTCTTTCATTCTTTTATACTGCACTTGTTCAACTCTGTGAAGCTGTGTTACTTTGCATGTCTAAGACACCTGATGGTCTAATAAAGAGCTTAATAGCCAATGGTGAGACAGGAGAAAGGATAGGGAGGGCTGACAGACAGAGAGAATAAATGGAAGAGAAATCTTGAAAGAGAGGAAGGAGCAAGAAAAAACATCGAGAGGGTATACAAAGGGCCAGTCACCCAGCCAGCCAAAAGGAATAAAAGTGGAATAAATATTACAGAAGTAAGAAAGGAAAATACCTAGAGGCAAGAGGTAGTAAGGATAAGATAAATTAGAAAAGCTGGCATGAAAAAGCTAAGCTAAGGCTGGATGTTTATAATTAAGAAAAGCCTCCTTATTATTTATCTGGGAGATGAGTGGCAGACTCCCCAAAAGAGCAAGGAGTAAAGATTAAAAAACGATATAATAAACCTAAATTTATTTATTCAGTAATCTACAGATAAGGATCCAAGTCAATTCAACAATTCAACTATTGTATATATTGCCTCATAAACATGGGGAGAGAGATCTATATGTAGTAAGCTCACTTTTAGGCTTAAGTATTACTGTATTTAATTTTGGATACAAACAGAAAATCAGTTATGCATTTTCATAATTATACCACATTTCTATATAATTATCCTTATATATGATATCTACTTCCTCTGTATTGGTCCCCACTATTTTTATTAATGGTCCTGAGATCCTATACATCAGTGAGTATTGCTGAAGCCCAGAACAATTAATGTTCATAAGAACCTGAACAATTCCTTCATCATAGTTTTGACAGCGATTATAGAACTGCTCAAAAACATACTGCTTTCTTGAACTATCCAATTTAGAAATCATAACTCATAAATTTCTGTTACTTTTATACATTTGTCAAACAAATTGTAACATGTGTATGTTAAATTTACTTGCAAGTATTTAATACTTAAAATGATTACCTGCAGTCATTGAATTGAAAACCTTATTGGTCACTATCTTTAATGTGAAAGATAGTTTCAAAATCAGCCCAATATAACATCCAATTTCTAGCTATTAATGCAAGCTCAAATCCAATATAAATTACACTTTGTTGGAAAAGGAAGCATAATGAAATGAAGATGAAATAAGATCACTCCTGAGATGATGGTTAATGCATGGCACGTGACACAAGCTAATGATCATAGAAAGTATTATAGCTCCAAACTGGTAATGTGTGATATCTCTAAGCAGTTTTATGTAGTAGTAGGTATTTGATGAACTCTGTGTTTATAAGAAAGATGACTCTCTCAAAGGGGGCAGTTACTTGACAGGATCCCTATTAAAGAGCCAGTGTAACTCCTACTGTTGTTTACCAACATGGAAGTTGTGGGGAGGTTCTAGCAACTGCCCTTTAATGGGCCAGTGCAAATGGAAAGGGCTTCTGATAAGAGCTAGTGTAGCCAAGGAGAAGCTAAGTCAGATGGGAAGGATAAAAAAAGTGTCTGGAGTATGATAGCCCTCTTGATCAGTTCTTCCTTTTACTAAATCAGTAGTCACTCTACAGATGTCTATAAATCAGAGTACATCAGGGAGCCCTTGTTCAGGAAACATGTTGAGAGTTCCCAGGGTGACACGTTGTGGAGCACTTGCTCCAACTCACAGTGCTTATTACGATAGAGAGATTTATTTCCTGACAGCTGACAGAGTGCTCTGCAAGAGCTGGCAATCCCTAGTGTAGTTGCATCAGTAGCTCTAGGTAGAAGTTCTCTGAACTCAAAAGCTCTGAGCCTTGCCTTTATGTTAAAATGACTATTTTAGGACTTTGAAAGATCTAAGCGACTTGTTCTCTCATCTTTTAAAAATTCAAACTAGTCTTCCTTACTTCCTTTAAGCAAAAATTTCCTTCATCGCATTATTTCTCATGCTTTTTTAGCATGCTGTTTTCTTTTATGCAGGAATCTGTCCCTCTGGAATACAGCTGAAGTCAAACTAAAAAAGCCTATTCACTGCTGTAATTCTAAGGTGATCTTGCAGTATAGTTAGAATGAACTTATCAAAATCTGGACTACACTACTTGACCAATAAATTTATATTCATTGGCTAACCTAAAAATCTAAAATGAAAGCAATTCAATGGAATTATATAGTCTAATCCCTCAATCATTAAATGCCACAAATATGATATAATCTTGAGAGATCTTTACGTTTTTATGAATTTAATGCTTTCAGAATATTCTCAGCTTTTGCCTTAAATTTAGGTATCTCTGCGTGTACTTCTTAACATGTTTCAGTATTACACATAGTGGTTCTAGTGCAAATTAAATTACTTTTACTCATAATTCCTTACAGAAGCTTTTTATGTAAATTAATTGTAGATTTTACTGTTCTTTTTATGTACCTAGATGTACAAATGGATAAAACAGGAGCTAATGTAGTTTTTCAAAGCAGTTTTAACAGCAATACTTTTAGCACTATATTAGTTGCATTAGAAACTTGATTATATTAAAAGTACATTTAAAGAGGTTTGTATTTTCTTAACAAAAAATAAGATGTACACCCTATATATATATCTAAAGTTTACATTTGCAAATCATTTTTTAAAATCATAAGTTACTTGGTTAGATACAAAAGGTATCTTTGTCAATAAGTTCAAAAAAATAGCCAGCAGACATTTACAATACATTCATTATTAAAGGTGATACAGATATAAGTAAATTTAATGCATAGGTGATGTTTAAGAGGGTTATGTCATAGCCATGCAGTTTATGAAAACCATCCCTCAGAGACTAAGGACAACTACAGGCATGCTCATATCATTTGTGCTGTTGTTGTTGGTATTGTTTAGTAAAAACATTATTTTAGGATATCATATTATTAACTGGGACTTTACAGCCTTCTACCTCTGTCAGAGTCACTACCATTGGCCTATGCTGTGGACAATAGAAAGAGGTCTAATTGGTTAAAATTCTGAGAATACACTACTCAATTCTCAGCTATAAATGCAATATGTGTACCATTCTCTCTTTCCAGAAGACTTAGGGAACACCATAGGAGAAGTGTAAAATATAATATATAAATCTGACAGTGGCTGGGCAGCAGTGGTGTGTGCCTTTATTCCCAGCACTTGGGAGGCAGAGGAAGGCAGATCTCTGTGTGTCTGAGACCAGCCTGGTCTATAAGATCTAGTTCTAGGAGAGCCTCCAAAACCACAGAGAAACCCTGTCTTCCTTTTCTCTCTCTCTCTCCCTCCCTCCCTCTCTCTCTCTCTCTCTCTCTCTCTCTCTCTCTCTCTCTCTCTCTCTCTCTCTCTCTCTCTCTCTCTCTCTCTGTCTCTCTCTCTCTCTCTGTCTCTCTCTCTCATACACATATACACACACTAAAACCAAAAAAAAAACAAAATAAAAACAAACAAACAAACAAAAAAACCTGAGAATGTGAGTAAACATATTATGGAATATATTTTTCCTATATTACGTGCTATTTCATTCCTAAACCCTTAACAATTGTTGCTAAACACAAAACATCAACAAAAGATAAAACCAGTGAAAGCCCATCCATAGAGAGTTAGATGAGCTCTAAGTCACACCACACAGTGATGGGTGATGGGTCATTCTGTAAATGTTTCTCTTATTGGTTAATGAATAAAGCCATATTGGCCAATAAGAAAGCAAGATAGGCAGGACCAGGAGGAAAGGAAGATTCTGAGAGATGTAGTAGAGGAGAGTCAAGATGTAGGGACTTGAGTAAAATGCCTGTACCCTCTCTTCGGTAAGATAAGACACCTTGGAAATACTTAGATTAATAGAAATAGGCTAATATTTAAGACAGGGCTAGCTATTAAGAAATGGTAGTAACTAGCCAACTGCTTAATATCCACTACAGTGTCTCTGTGTGTTATTTGGAGTTGGTGCAGCTGTGGGACCAGGCTGGAGGGAAAAAATGATCATTAACAGAGGGGTTGTTGGTAGTTAGCACTTTTGTCTTGGAACTCATTATTTTTGATGAAGTGGCTACTAGTAAGTGCCCCATGCTTCAATGGATGGACCACACTGCATACCTATGGTCAGCCCCGACTGTTCTACAAGGTTATAGAAAATAAAAATGATAGGAAGTTTGAGAACTTATTGAAGGTAATATACAGGAAGTAAATGCAAAAGTGAGGAATATTCAATTGTATATATGTGATGGGAGATGTTATTCTGTAAATATGTTTCTCACACTGGTTAATGAATAAAGCACTGTGGCCAATAGGAAAGCAAGATAGGTGTGGCTAGGAGATTAGGAGGAAGAAAGAGGAAGTAAGAAGGAGGAGTAAGCATGTAGAGCCTAGAGGAAGCAAGATGCCAACCTGCTGTGCTCGGATAAGATGACTATGTGGAAATACTTATACAAGTAGAAATGGGTTAATAATTAAGACCGAGCTAGCTGGTAAACAATGATAGTACCTGGCCAACAGCCTAATATCAAATACAGAGTGTCTGCTTGTTATTTGGGGCTCATGTGGCGGCGGGACCTGGCGGCAAGCCAGGAGAAACAAAGAGTGGGACCAGACCAGTGGCAGGGGGGATAACCTACTCGTAACATAAATGTATGAAATTCTCATGAATAAAGAAACATAGCTTTAAAAGTGTTGCTTTAAGATGTGTTTGTCTTTATGAACAGAGTAAGAATTTTGATGACCAGAAAAATGTAATGATTTGCTTGTGACAATATTTTACTTTGGCATCTAAACAAAAACTTAAACCCTGACTTGCTAACTATGCCTTACTTTGTCTTGAGTGTTTCATTTACCAAAGAGGCTTGTATTTACTAAATTTAAGACTAGAGTACAATATTTTCCAAACTCCTTATTAGTGCTAAATAAATGGACTTTAGTACTGCAGTTCATGGTGGAGGCATAAGTAAAACACTTCTTACTCCAGACATGACTTCCCAGTCTGGCTGAAGTCAGATGATTCAGAACTCAGGTATTGCTTTATGTCCCCTGTACTGATTTCTGTGTAATTTATTTCTTGCCCAACTTTTCTACACAGTATTGGCTATTACTGATTTCTGTTGGGTTTTGACTTCAGGTTAATCACTTTGATGATATGTTTCTCTAATGTAAATTATTGGTGGCTGATACTCCAGTCACTGCATCTTACAGGGGTTAATTCAGACACTACATAGGCAACATTTTCAATGCTAATCTTCTGAAAAAAATGATTTGTTCATTTTTTCAAAAATGTTGATAGTTTTTATGAAATACCAGGTCAAATTATTTATAAATAACTAATTTCTTTAATGTCTTCTAGAGCAGAAGTGTTTTGATTGTTTCTTGTAAAAGAAGGAGGGGGAGGGACTAGTGAGATGGTTGAGTGTATAGAAGTGCTTGCTGCACATCACGGAGACCTCAGTTTGAATTCTTAGCTTGCTTCCTATTGTACCAAGCATCTCTCTAACTATTTATACCTGTGCTGATAGACAGTTACAACTACTATGCTTACTCACGGAAGCGTCTCTTCACAATATTATTGCAAATTTAGAGTTTTTGGGTCTCTGGCCAGGCTGGAATACAGAGTGAGTTCTGGGACAGACACAAAAGCTATAGAGAAATGCCCCCTCCCCAGTATAATAAATAAATAAATAAAAATATAAATTAAATAAATAAATAAATAAATAAATAAATAAACTCAGTGTATCCAAACTATTTTTGACAAATTTGTGAGCTCGGTATTTGTAGGACTAATATGCTAGAAAATGGGGCGGGGGGGATTGAAGTGACTCTGAGTTTACAGAAATCATAATGTACCTTATTTGTGCATGTAATTCTGAAAGTACAAATTAAATAAAATTAAAGAAAAATAAAGAAAACTTCTGACAGCAATTTTATACTATTTTTGTGTTTTAAATTGGGTATATATGAAAGGTTCCAAAAGTATTTAAAAATAATGCAAAAGGCTGCCAAAAAATGGTGAGAAAGAGACTAGTGAAATACCTTAGTGTATGTAAGCAATCATTGTACAAGCATGGGGACCTGAGTTCAGACTCCAATCATCCATGCAAAAGTCTGGGTGGCAGCCGCACACACCAGCAACCCCAATGGAGCTTCCTGGATGCCAGCACAGTTCTAGGTTCAGTGAGTGACTCTTACTAGAATGTTAGAAGATTATCAGGGAAGCCCTTAGGTGTCCTGCTCTGGCATCTGCATGTTCATGTACTGAAGTTAACAATGACATATATTCATATACACATACTACACACATATTCCACAAATACACTCCATACATCTGCAAACACACAATGCACACACACACACACACACACACACACACACACACACACACACACACCACATATGAATCACACAAAAATATCGTGAACACACATATAAATACACATATACCACACATACATACACTATATTCACTCTCACACAATAAAGGGAGATAAGGAAATCAGAGTGGTTTGAAAGAAATTGTACCCCCAAAAGAGTGGCACTATTCAGAGTCATGATCTTATTGGAGGAAGTGTCACTGTGGAGCGGGCTTTGAGGTCTTTACTCAAGTTTCACTCAGAGTGACCTTCAGTGTACTTAGTGTTTCCTGATAGATATGGCAATCTCAGCTCCAACACTACACCTGCCTGCATGTTGCCATGCTCTCGATCCTGAACATAATGGACTGAACCTCTGTAATTCTATATGAGCTACCCTCAATTGTATGTTTGCTTTATGAATTGCTGTCTCTTCACAGTAATAGTAAGCCTAAGACATAAATAGAAAGGGAAAACTCAATGTAATGGTTTTTGTCATTAAGGAAACCTCTCAAAACCAAAAACCATAGACCTTCATATTGAAATGCATTCCTTTTTATGAATAAGCCTTTTTGTTCTTTTATTCAGTTTTCCTCAGTCCCTTGAGAACTTAATTCTCCTTGAGAATATTTTAGAAAATATATATGCATGTCAAAAACAAATCTAGACTTAGACATTTTATTTCGTTTCAAAAAAACCTAATCTTTATTTTCTTTCCTTGTCCCACTGCTGTAATTGAATTGCATCCTATGGCTCTCATAAGTTAAGAAAGTGTTCTTGGAAGGCATTGTATTCCTGGCCCTTTCTTACTGCCTGTAATGGGTAAAGAAAAGCAATCTGTATGTTGCTCAGTTAGGACTTGGATTTAATATTCTTTTTCCTGGCTTCCTAATTATCTAGAATTATCATCTTGTGCCACCAGGCCAAGCCTATAACATCATTTTAAGTAATATGTTATCCTACAATTGTTTATTAGATTCTTCCCTTAAAAACTAAAGCTTTCAGTAAAACAAAACAAAAAACTCACATGAAATTTGTTGATATGTTATTTTCAGTTTGTTTTCTTGAAAAGGGAATTAATACCCACATCTTAGAGTAAACAACAAATGTGACATCTCAGGTATGCATAGGCATCTGCTTTTTGATAGAAAGGTAATAGAGCTTCACACACTATGGATTACATTATGTCACTTCCAGAGTTAACCATCATTGAGGTTTGTTATTCTGTGACAAACATGTTTCCAAACATCCTTGTGATTAAGTTTACAGAGTTACATTTGAAGCCTTATATTTTCTAAAGTTAAGCATGAGCCTGGGATCACATTCTCCAAGGTAACATTGTTTATGTAACAATTTTTGCCCAACACTTTACTTTGAAAAGTACAATCAAAATAGTCAGACAATGAAACCCATGTAATTTAAAAAGAGAGTGATAAAAATGAGCAAAAGAAACCAACTTTCAAAACTGTCACATTGCTAAACAACTGCAGCTTTAAGAAAAAAATTGCTGGGTCTCCTTTTTATAGGCCATGTTCACTTATTATTTTTATACTTAATGCAATGACATGTTCTTCAACAAAATCTTTCTATATCTCTGTTTTTGTAAGAATGATTATGAAATTGCAGTTCAAGTTTAGGGCCATGTAGAATTATTTATTTTTGTTATATTGTTCTGGAAATAGAAATTAAGGACTTTTGCATGTAAGTGCTTTACTACTAATTTTTTTCTGTCCTGACCCAAGAATTTATACTAAAATTATTTATAATGTCTCATTGTGCTGTCATCTATTTTTATTCTGGCCTCCTTGAAGCTTAGCTTCATGGTCACTGAGGAGTTTGACCAAACATTTGTCTCTCACGTCACCTTAGAAATAGAAGGTAGATGCCATGAGAAACTAAGAATTCTTTTTAAGCACTATTAAAATCATTGGACACTAAGAATTAAATTGAGATGATGCAACTAATTATTTAACTTATAATCTAAATATTATTTAGAGCAAAATTGTTTTCCTTATATCATCTTTTGTTTTACACAGTCTGGTGAAAAGTAATTTTTTTTTTACTTGAAAACCATTAATTCAAAGAGTTTACAGAAAAATCCTTCGGTATTCTATATACCCTTAAGGCTTTCATAAAGTCCTGACATTAAATATATCCATACACTTCAAAACAGCTAATAGACACCAGAATTCTGAAAACATGGCTTCTCATTGGGTCTTCAATTTTCATCACGTAACAACAGACAGATATGATGTCTAATGTGTACTGATTTGAGAAAAATCTGACATTTTCTTTAAATTATATTTTCAACAGCAAGTTAACATACATTTTTGATAATAACAATTATTGAGGTTTTCAACTTTGGCTTCAAGAAATCAGTCTCAATTGAATGAACCAGTGTGCATATAACTCTACATGTTAGTATATACAAGGTTGCATGTAGTAATAATCCTAGAGGATTAGGAGGAGTTCATGGCTACTCTTAACCACACAGGAAATATGAGACCATCCTAAGCTATTAGAGATCTTCTCTCAAAATACATGAATAAATTTATACATTTCACAAAAATAAAAATTATGCATATATCCAGTGTCTTGATTTACTTGTTAGAGAGAAATGATACTGATTTCATTTCCATGTGGCATGCATCAATGTTAGATAAAATATTACTGCATAGAATTACATAATAGAGAGAAAGATGAATTAGTTGAAGTTCTTTCTTTCTATTTATTTAATTTTCTCTCCTTGCTTTCTTTATTTCTTCCTTTCTTCCTCCTTCTCTCATTTATTAACCCTCCTACCTTTCTTCTTTCTTTCTTTCCTTCATTCTTTTTTCCTTTCTCTTTCTTTCTCTCTTTCTTTCTTTCTTTCTTTCTTCCTTTCTTTCTTTCTTTTGTTAATCCTTTATATTAAAAGACTAATTTCTATCCATTCAAGACACGGAGGCTTCTTAAATTTGTTATTATTATTCTATAAAGTTGGGAAGATGGCTTAGGGAAATGCCTCAGCATTTAAGGGTACTGTTTCAGAGGACTAACACTTGATTTTCTCTCCTCACCTTTGATTTTTAAATTGCCCATATAATTATGATATGTTTATAGTTATCATAGAACAAGTTATTTTTCTTTTTTTCTTTGAGATTTAGATTTAGATTTATTTTATCTTTATGTTTATTTTTTGTACTTATGTCTGTGCATCTTATGCATACATTGCCAAGCATGCCAGAAAGGGATTCTGTATTTCCTGGCTGTGGAGTTACAGGCAGTTGTTAAACAAAATGTGGTTATAGGCAATAACATCTGGGTCCCTTGGAAGAGCTTTTAAATTCTGAATCATCTTTCCATACAATAGGACATATCATTTGTTTAATAAAGAACTTCTAGACCTTTCAATTTAATTTTGATTACCATTTTTTTTTATTTTGATAAAGGATTTGCATAAAATTACAAGAAGAGAAGACAGTTATATTATTTTACCTAGATGCCAATAAGAATCTTCAAAACTATGGTGCTATACTACAAGAAGGGACACTGACATTAACACAACTATGTCACAGAAAATTATTAATACTAATATATTGCTCCTATAGTCTTTTAATGCTTAAACTCACATTCAGCTGCACACTCTCTATTTCTCAGCCTGGACAGCTGTTAAATCTCTTTTTTTCTCCATGTTTAATTGGTCTAGAATACTATAAAATAAAATAGCATCATATGAAATTTTTAAATGACATGATCATATCTGCTGCAGTTTCCTGGAGAAGTCTTCAAACTCAGATTCATTCCAGTAGATTTCTCATTTTAAATAGTACGTAATGTTCCAAGGTGTGATTTTTAACCTTTATTAGCAAGTTCAAAGGAATGTCCTTCTTTAAGCAATCTTAAGCAATTTCCATCCCCTTCATTTTTCCCAAGCCCCTCTCACATAACCTCTCCTCCAGATGCATTGCTCATTTTCCCTTCAGGAAACAATATGCCTCCTAGGGACATCAACAGACATGACATTTTACAACGAGATAAGGCACAAACTCTCACATCAAGTATGGACAAAGTATCTCAGTGGGAGGAAAAGGGACCCAAGAACAAGTGAAAGAGTCAGAGACAGGCTCACCTCCACAGTTAGAAGTCCCACAAGAACACCAAGCCACACACCCATAGCATAGGAACAAATGATACCGTAGACACATGTATGGCCCATGTTAATCACTTCAATCTCTGAACCCCTATGCTTCTGTAGGCCTTGTCCTCAGGGTATCCCTGTCCACTTGATCTGACTCCTACTATTCCTCCTTCTTCTCTTCTATGGGGTTCCCCTGGATCCATATAAAATTTCGTGTTCAACCACAGATCTGCTCCCATAAGTTGCAGGATGATTTTTAAACATCTAAGGGACACAAAACCTATGCCTGTGGGAATATTCCCCTATAAGTAAAATAGAAAACACCAGAACTACCCACTACCCTCAATGTGCATGGCTCCATCTTTACTTGAATACAAACGAAAAAAAAAATAAGGAAGAAATAGAGGTGTTGTCTGTCTACACCCAGTTCAAGAATAAGGTGAGCAGGATTTACATTCTCAGGACAGAGTTTCCTAGTGGGATGGTGTATTTTTCTCTTCAAAACATGACTACAAATAAGCAACAGAAAAAAGTAATATTAAGCATGAAATGGACATATCAAAAAATAAAATAACATATTCAATCATTTGCCCATTTTCCTAAATGTTAATCTCCATCTCAAAAATCTTACACTATACTTGTCAACAGTTAGATAAGGGAAAGGCAGTACCTCACATTTGAAATAAAAATCCATAGTGATAAAGCTTGATATTTCTTTGTTACTGATGAAACATGGCATAAATGATATATGCTTCTATCAAGAAAACAGTAGTGAAGTATGAAATAATTAAATGAAAAGTGACTCTGACAAAAAGTGGAGGTGATAGTAGTAAACAAAATCACTTCAGGCAAAAAGATTCTGTACTCAGAAAATTTGCCTATGGATACATAAAATAGCTTTATATTGAATGTATGGAGTCATTTCTATTCAACTCTATAGGAGAGTACTATTTTAAGTCATGTCACTTCTGTTTATTTAGCATTTGTTTAACTCCGTGAAGCTGTGATTCTTTGTATGTCTAAAATACCTGGTGTTCCCAATAATAGTGAGGCAGGAGCAAGAATAGGTAGAGCTGACAGTCAGAGAGAATAAACAGGAGAAGGGAAGAAGAGGGGCAGCAAGAGAACAAGAGGAGGAGAACATCAGGGGCCAGCCACTCTGTTACCCAGATAACCAATGACTAAGAAGGAAAGTAAGATACACAGAACTAGAAAAGACAAAATCTCAGAGGAAATGCCAGACAGGTTAATTTAAGGAAAGCTGGCTGTCAACAAGCCAAGCTAGGGGTGGCCTTGCTTTATTCAAAAACTGGGTATGGAGTCCAACAAAAGAGCCAAAAAGATAAAATAAATTACACCAAAACTCAGCTACTTTTTAATCACCAACCATAAGGCATGCATCAGGCAAAAGCAACATTTTGAAAGTTTGAGACACTGATTCACCCAACTTCTTTCGTTTTGCTTTCTTCTTACCTCCTCATTAACATTTTCCCATAAATACATGTACAGTCATAATTTCAAGAAAGATGTTCTCTCAATTTCCAGACACCTGTTTATTTAACAGTTCATGATTTTTTCTATTTGCTTATTTTATCTTTTCTGACTTTTTGACTGCATTGATCATATTCTCCTACACTTGTAAGCGACATTGCTGTGTTTGCTTTACTTGTTTTGGTAATTATTTTTATTACCTGAACTCTATGACTTATTCTCTAAGGTATACACAAGTGTGTGTGTGTGTTACAATATATTTGTTGATGAATACAAATGGGTTTCATAATGACATACAACACATGTGTCTTCTACTTTGGCCATAGTGGTAGCCAATGCCACCATTTCCCCTTATCTTTACACCTCTTCCCATTTATTTATCTAGATCATTACCCTTTTGCTTTCATGTTCCATGTAAATTCATGATATTACATCCCTACATAAAATCTAGGTTGACAAAAAAGGAAAAGAATGTAAAGTATATCTTTCTGAGCCTGACTTACTTAATTTAATGATGTGAATTCTACTTGTACCAATTTTGCTACCAGAAGATTTTTTCAGGGTATTTTTATGGCTGAATAAAACTCATTGTGCATATAAAACCACAATTTCTCTGATAGACACCAAGGTACATTCTAGAACAGTGAACAGTGCTAGAGTAAACATACATGCAAGTGTGTTTATTTTATGTTGCCTTAGAGTTTTTTAGAGTGATATAATTGAATCATGGAGAGTTAGTTTTTGTGAGGAGATTCTTTACTGATTTCCATGGTTACTGAACTAATTTGCATTGCTAGCAGCAAAGGTAAAAGTGAGTCTTTGCTCTCCTCACAAGGTGTTGTTACTATTCTTTTTCACAATTTTGTTATTTATTCTTTGAGCATTCCTCCCAGTATAATTTTATCATAGACCATCACGTGCTTGCTGGCTAGGTGGTGCTTTTTACGTACTTTCCCTTCTATTTACTGTGATATTGTCTAACTTGACCTTGAGTAGATCTTGTTTGTGTTGCACTAATGTCTGTGAGTACATAAATATATTATCCCTGCAATAGCTAGAAGATACTCTTTCTTTGGTGTCATTTCTCACCTCTTGCTCCTACAATCTTTCCACCTTATCTTCCTCATACATTTTGATCCTTGTGGAGAGAACTATGGTAGTGACATCATTTATATCTGAGTTCCATAGTTTCTTCCTATTCTGCCATGGTCCAGTTGTAGGTCTCTATGTCCAGTGTCATCTACTACAAGAAGGAGATTCTATACTTGGGGCTAAAGGGTTTAGTGGTGAACCAAATTTGGTATCACAATAAGTCATTAGTGCTCATTTAATTGTTATGCTATTTATTTTCTTTTTATTGATAATATTTTTTATTTAAACTTGCAACAAGCTTGCTTTATATGTACATCCAAGTTCCCCCACAATCCAATTCTCCCCTGTCCCCTTCCCAACCATCCCATCCTCTTTCTAATACCCAGGAAGGCGAGGCCTTCCATGAGGAGTCTTCAAGGTCTGACATATCATTTGGGGCAGGGCCTAGGCCATTTCCCATGTGTCTATGTTAACAGAGTATCCCTCTATGTGGGATGGGCTCCCAACGTCTGTTCTTACACTAAGGGTAAATACTAATCCACCACCAGAGGCCTCATAGACAGCCAGGTCCTCCTAACCAACATCCAGTTAGCAGTAAAGATTCTGATTTATGTGAGATAAAATCTTAACATTGTTCTAATAAGTATTTACCTTATAGCTAAAAATGTTGTATGGTTTTTCACATCAAAATTTTAATGATCAACACCTTAAAGAACAGCCTGCTTTATCTCATTTTTTTATTGGAATTTTTGAATGTTTCTTTAAAAATTTCATTATCCATTCCACACAATATTATATAGTATGGTTTATTCCTTTTCTGTAAGCTGTTTCTTCTCTTCAGTTATCTCTCTGGCTCTGTAAAAGTTTCATAACCTCATGGAATGCAATTTTTAAAGAACTTTACTTTCTGGATTGTTGGAACAATTTTCAGAATGATTTTTTCCATGCTTACATCTTCAAGTATTTTCTCTGCTTTAGAGTTTGGACTTTTCATTAAAATTTTATGTATTTTGTATTAATGTATATCAAATGAAGAATAAACTTCTAGTTTTATTTTTTCACATGTTGCTATCTACATTTTCCAGGACTATTTGCTGAATAGGCTATCTATTACCCAGGCATATACATATGTGATCTTATGTCATAATTGTATATTTTCCCCTTTATCCTCTATCATATTCCATTGACACAAATATGTGTACTAGTACCGAGACACTATTTTTTGAATGGTTTCAATGTATATCTTTAAGTTAGGTTTAATGTTGCCTAATTGTTCTCTGTGTTCAGTACTTTGATTAATTGAGGTGTCTTGCAGACTTTAGGAATTTTTCCTTAATCTTCAAAACTTATTGTTATCTTTTTATTATGGATCCTTAAGTCACATACAGATCACTGTTTGTTAAAATCCTTAATCTAACTGTTCCCAAGTTTGTTTTCACTTTTGCCTTTTAAAGCTCAATCAAGATTTGTCACTTAGTTTTTACATTTGCTATTATTTAGTGTTTATAAATGAACACAACTAACCTGAATCTTTTGTCTTTTAAATCTCAATCAAGATTTGTCACTCAGTTTTTTCCCTTGCTATTATTTAGTGTTTATAAATGAACACAACTAACCTGAATCATCACTTCGACCCTACTACTATGCTATTTATATTTTTGCATTTTTATCATTGCAGTAGGCAAATTAACCAACACAACTGTATTTTGAGCTACTATGCACATCATCTTTCAATAGCTTTCAAATTTTCTTTTTGTATAGTGCAATAGCAAATTTCAAAGAAAGAGATAATGCATTATATTATTGTCATTGTATTAAATAAACAGACTGTAGCTTAGAAACATTACACACTTACCTAAAGTTACATAGGTTTTACATTATTCATGTGGGATTCACAATAGTTTATTGTCTTTTGAAATACATCTAACTGAAATACATCTTTCTTTATTAGGTTATTTTGTTTTGTAAATGCATATTCATAGCACAAAAGTTTCCTGATGGGGTCATACACACTTTTAAACCCACCACTTTGGAAGCAGAAGCATGCTAAGGTCATGGGTTCAAATCCAGTCTTGTCTAGTCTATTTAGGGCATTCCAAGATAGTCAGGACCTCTATGAAACTCTAGCTCAAAAAAAGGAACACAAAACAAACACAACAAAAAATTTTAAGTAACAAAATATTCTGTTTTCCTGATTATCTCTTGTTCATAAATTTTCTGTGCAGTGTAGATTTGTTTCCAGCTGGAATGTCTGGCTCATTTTCCCACAACAAATCAAGCAGTAACTTTAAAGGTATTGAGCTGTTTAGACAGCTCCTCTGTAGGTCTTCCTCTATAGCATCTTTTTCTTTTTCAGGATCTTTTTCATCAGGAGTAGAAAGCCTGTGTTCAAAATCCCCTCAGTACTCCGTTTCATTCCAACCTTTTTTGCCAGATGTTCAGTGCGTACTTCTGCTAAATTAACTACTAGAAATGATGGCTCACCTAGAAAGTAAGTTATGTCACACACATACACACACACACACACCCAAACACACAAACACACTTGTTCTTTATATCTTTCCTCCCCCTCTCTCTATATATTGTATGATATATAGTCACTCTATATAGTATCATATATATGTACATATATATGATATATATATATATATATATATAGTATAATGTATGTAATCCGTTTCATTTTTCATCTGTCCTTTCCTTATTTACATTTGTTTGTATGCAGTTGCCACATCTAGAATGACTTTTTTCTTAGTCTTGTCTGTATTGTTATGCTCATTGGTTTCTCCTAGATTCAGTTTATATAATCTCCACTGGAACCTTTTCCTGACACTGATGCACTAATTTAACCACTTTGTTCCCTTTTACACTTTCAGAAACTTTCATCTTAGATGGACAGCAAGGTATATGAAGTGTGATCTGTCCTTGTCAAGAAAATCTGTATGTGACCTTCTGGTGAGTTTACTAAAATCATAGAATGTCAGTGTGAATGTGTACAATCATTGCACTAATAACATATAAAAGTATATTATAATATTAATAACAGTAGTAGCATAAATATACACTGACATAGTATATACACTAACATTATTATAGATTGTGATACATCTGCCTTATTACAAATTTGTATGCTATAATTCTTCCATTTATCCAGTTCATTTTATGGTGAAGAGAAACAAAAATGGTAAATTAAGGGGGGGGTGCAGTTTGGGGCTTTGGGGTGGGTTTTAAGAAGTGATAGTGGGTGATAGTCGTTGGCAGGTAGTGTTTCATTATGTCCATAGCAGTTTTCTTAGTAATAGCTAGAAACTAGAAACAAACTAGATGTCCATTTACTGAAGGAAGTATAAAGAAATGTGGTATGTTTACACAACAGGGTATTACTCAGCTGTTACAAAAAAAAAAAAAAAACAGTGGCATCATGGAATTTGCTTGCAAATGCATGGAATTAGAAAAAAAATCTTAAGTGAGGTAACCCAGCCTGAGAAAGACAAACATGGTATGCACTCACTTATATGTAGATATTAGTCGTAACATAAATGATAGCTATGTTCAATCCACAAACCAAAAGAATATAGGTGACAAGGGAAATGCTAGGTGGACACATGGATCTAATTATGATGGAAAACAGAAAAGACATCACAGGTTGACAGGGAAGAGTTAAGTACTGGAAAAGACAACTGGAATCAGGCATCTCCTGCTGCAGACTTCTCAGTGGGTAGCAGGTCTGCGTGGAAACCAAGACTTGGATGAACAGGTCAGGAGTGGCTTTGGCTTGACAGACAGACACAAACACACTTGAGGAGGTTTGTGAACTGCTGCAAAGTTTACTTCAAATTATCAGGTTTTTATGCAGAAAGAACTGATCTTGGGCCACAGTTTAAAGATAAACATTCTATAAAAATGTCAGCAATTCCTTTTGAAGTATGAGATAGTAAATACATCAAAGTGAGTGCATAACTAGGAGCCTCTGTCTATTTTGGCCTGCTTGTGGTCAGCGTATCAGAGATTTCATTTACTGAGTAAAGAGAAGAATCATTGTCTTCGAACAGTAAACTTTTAATAGCAATGATTCAAGGGCCCTAAGATACCAAGTTGGAGTTTTGTAGTAACTACCACAGTAGCCTAGCTGCGGGTAGGCTGATTACAGGCAAGGTCACATTGTGGGCTACTTCCTTACAGCTTTAGCCCTATTTGTTTGTTAGGCCTTGGACTGACATCTGGCACTGTGGGTATGATGGGGGCACAGAGGTCGACATCCATCCGCTGAATGTTGGTCTGTATCTCTTTCAGTTCCTGAAACTATATCTAAGTGTTTTCTAGATTTCTCTGAATTAACAGTGGAGCTACAGGCTAAAATGCCCATGATTAAAACATTATTGTTATAGCACAAAACATATCTAGCACCCGTTCCAAACAGCCAGTCAAGCAATCACCTGCAGGGACCTGGACCACTTTTCCCCAGGAGGCTTAACCATGTGTGGTGTGAACCTCTGGACAGATAGCCATTGAGAGTTCCCTCACCCATTGCTACACTGTCTCAACTGGGGCTGGTGTGACAATCTCCAAGATGAGTTTGAAGCCTATTATAATAGAAACTCCCAGGATCCTATGAGGGTGACCATAACTAAAACCCATGCAATGGAAGATGTGGAGACTGAACTTGTCATCTCCTGTAACCAAGCAAGACTTCCAGTGAAGGTGTTGGGACACCAACCCAGTAGTAAAACCTATGAGCTATAATTTATCCTGCCACAAAGATATGCTAGGGTAAAGGTGGCAAATAAATTGTTGCAGTGGCCAACTAACAACTAGTCGAGGTTGAAATCTATGACATGAGAGAGAGTTAAGTTCTGAAACTGCCTAAGGGACAGAATCCAAATACTAGACAGTACAGAGACACAGGATAAAAACCAAACATGAGTGGTAAACAAACAAACAAACAAACCAAAAAGTCAATGAAAAACTTCCTAATACTATTCTGTTATAAGCATAGATCATTGCCTCTTGCAGTTATCATTAGAGAGGCTTCATGCAGAAAATGATGAAAACAGATAGATAGAACCAGAGCCATTAATTAGGCAGACCTCGGGCAATCCTACAGAAGAGGAAGAGAAAGGATTATAGGAGCCATAGGGGCATAGGACAGCACAAGAAAACTCACAGAATCAACTAACCTCGACTCATAGGGGTTCACAGAGATTGATGAGAGTTTGCATAGAACTGACCTTGGCCCTGTTTACATATGTTACAGTAGTATAGCTTGGTCTTCTTGTGGGAGCAAGGGCTATCTCTAACTTGGGACTTGTTCCTTCTAACTGTGTTGCCTAGTCTGCCTTTAATAGGAGAAGAGATGCCGAGTCTTGCTTCAACTTTGTATGCTAGGGATGGCTGACATAAATGGGAGGCTAACCTTTTTCTAAAGAGAAAAGAGGAGGAGTGGATGTGGCAAGGAGAGGAGAGGTTGGGGGTGAACTGGTAGGAGAGAAGGGAGAGAATGGAAACTGTGAATCAACTGAGAAAATTAATGAATTAACCAATTAATAAAACACCAATTAAGTAAAGTAAATTATATGTTAGAGTGTAACATATTTTAGGGAGTCAAGCAAATAAAGTTACAATCTTAAAATGTTGGCAGAGCTCAAGACCTCATCTTACATAAAACCAATGGGGAGATTTTTAGGTAGATTCAACTTTCTTTTCTATGCCATATATTGTCACCACCAGATTTTAGGGAATCAGATACAAATGCAGAAACAAACAAAATGTGATATGGGTTCCAAATCAGGATCCTTAGAGATTATAGTGAAAAAGAAGAGTCAAATATTTGAAAAATAAAATGCATGGCATAAACTACACGCATGGCATAGGCAAATCTGCCTCCTGTGACTGTTCACTCACTGCATCCCTTGTCCCTTTCTAAGCATTACTATGGCTTTACAGGACACTGACTGTGTGTACTTAGAACTATGATTTCTACTTGAGCTTTAATCATCAGATTCTTTTATTTCTTGTTACTAACCAAAAAACCAACCAATGAAAATAGTGCCACTTCCACAAGGTTGTTACCCCTGTCACCCCAACACAGAAATTCCACCAGGCATTGCATCTTTATAATAAAGCTACAAGGCATGGAAGATTTATCCATGAGCATGATTCACTCTCTGGCTAGCTACAGGGAGCTTATGACCTCTTTTGAACTATATGTAATGTGCAACTATTCTTGATCAGAATCACAAATGACTTCAGATAGGCTGATTACACAGCAGCTGCTAGACAAGTGCTGTTGGTTGACCTGACTTATTCTTTCCTTTGTATATTACTTTAGAGTTATCCCAAACCCAGTTACCTGCATCCTAAAGGTTTATATGTTTTATAAAAGCATTGTTCTTGTTGTTACTGACAGTCATTTGTCCTTCTTGACCTGAGTTCCAGGAGTGGATAGCAATAAATATACTTTTCTTGGTCATGCTGCATTCAGAATTCTTCCTCCTCATGAAAACTGAGACATCCTCTCTGAGCCAAGACCTTTATGCCACAATCTTCATTCCTATAGAATAAGTTATCTAGTGATAAACAAGCCAATATTGCTGTAAACAAATTTCTTCTTGGCTCATCCTATTTGCTTATTGGCTGCATTCATATGTAGCACATCAGAATGAAAACTTAAGCCAAATCTCCAGTGCAGATAAAGATTGAAATAAAGATTGAATAAATAAATTCATATATATATATATATGCATACATGTTTTGGGGCAAAACTCAACAATAAATATTTACAATGACCTTTAAAGGAACACTCCTTATTTTGTATTTTTCAGCTTCTAACTCCTTGTTAAATACAAGAGGGTTCAAATATCAGTCAGTTTTGCAACTAGTGTGATTCGATTTTAGACCAGGCATACTAAGCTTATCTGTTCCTCTTATTTATACTTCACGTTGACCATTCATTCATGCATTATAATTCTTATTAATGAGCTTTAAATTTCATCTTTATTCCAGCTCCTGGTTTTATAATCTACTTTACATAACAGCTGTTACTATTTCAGTAGGTTGCTATCTATGAAATAGTAGGCATTCTATAAAGGGTCATTGATTGAATAATATATTGCAACAAATAAAATACTGCATAATTCAATTACAGTAGGATTGCTCATTAATAAATCTGTGGTCTATTCTTAAATGCTACCCTAAGCCTTCTGGCAGTAGCCACAACATAAGAGTTTTATTTGGTGGGAAGATTAATTTTATCATTACTTGTATATGATATAATATGCAGTGTGATTTTTACCATGTGATGATATGAGAAAAGGAAAATAAGATGTCACCAGTTTCTACTTCACTAAATTTGGAATTTGTGATAATTTAAAATATTCTAGCCATAGGCTACTATTAATAACATGGCAAACGAATGAGTCATTTAGAGCATAGAACAAAAATAAAGCTAACACCCCTAGAAAGAAGCACATTAATTATACTATGCCAGCCAATGTTGCTGATTAAAAACAAATTTGAATTGAGTGCATCTAATTTAAAATACATTCTCTTTAACAATTGAAAGGAAAAAAAGTCTTGTATTTCTTCTCAAAAGTTTTCATCTAATCATAACAGATAATTCTTTCATTCCTAATGGGACTTTATATAATCATAGAGCAGCATTGGGCATTACAAGTAGTGTAACACAGTCTCATTTTTGTAGATGTGAAAATTGAGGTCAACTGAAGTAATTTATGTGACAGAACTTATTAATATCTAAAACTGGTTTCCCCATCTTAGAATGCCAACTGCTACATGATACCTCTCTCTTCTCATTAAGCAAATTGCTTAAATCCTAACACAGGCACAGTATTTTGAAGAAGAAATTATAACTTTTGCCCTATATTTCATAAACTATAATATATAGAAATTACATTAACTGGCCAGCTCTAAAATTATATCAGACTTTAAAATTCAGTCATTTATATTTTGAAACCACTGGATATTTTTGTAACTTCCTAGGTTCTAATGTTCTGGGAAATTTTGATTTTATTCTGACAAAGTTTGCTAGACTCAGAGGTCAGAGCTAGCTACAAGTTTACCGAAATAAGCATAGAGGTTTGGAGGACTGTATGTAGATAGGAGACAGGAAGTAATAAGGCGAGGATGGGAGAGCATCTTGGGCCTTTTGGTGGAAGGATTGGAAGAGGTGGGAAGTCACTAGTGGCTGTTCCCCTGTTTCTCAAATCTTTCAGATTCTTACCCTGCTATCTGTCTCCTGAGTTTTCTTTTATAAAGAAAAATTAGTTAAGGCTTCTAGTTTTCTTTTTCCTAGTGCTATAATAAACATACCAAAAGAAAGAAAACTGGAGGTGTCTGGAGGGGGTAGGAGTACAATGTGTTCAAGGGAGGCTCAGGGTGGGTGAACTTGATCAAAATGCTTTGTATCCATTACACTATTTTTCCTTTTGGAGTTTTTATGGTCGGATCTGATATTACTATCCATGCTGACCAGAAACACATGGCAACCTCCTACCATGGACATCATATTTTGTTTTGTAATTTTCTTAAGAAATGTTCACTTCCTCCAGATGGTAAATATCATATTCTGACATTAGATAGTATCATATCATAGCAAATATTTTAATCACTTTGTAGGCTAATAGTATCTCTACTTATAAATCACTTCCTATTTGTTAAATGAAGATACACATTTCATAAATACTTACTTTTGAATTGAAATATTTTATAATTAACATGTTATAATTTCAAGTAAAAAATTCATGGGAGATAAGAAAAAACTCAGTTTTCATTCTAGTTTTTCATGCTTACTTTAAGATGATCTCCTGGATGAAAAAAAAATGAATCTTTATCCTCAACATTCTCTCTTAAATAAACAGTCATTGGTGTTTTTTATTTTAGCCATTCTGACAGGAGTAAGATGATATCTCACAGTTGTTTTGATTTTCGTTTCCCTGATGGCTAAGGATGATGAGCACTTTCTTAAGTGTCTTTCAGCCATTTTTGATTCCTCTATGAGAATTTTATATTCAGTTCTGGACCCCACTTTTTAATTGGATGATTTGGTGTTATGGTGACAAGCTTCTTGATTTATTTGTGTATTTTGGAGATTAAACCTTTGTTACATGTGAGGTTGGTGAAGATATTTTTCCATTCTGTGGACTTCTGTTCTGTCTTATTGACTGTGAATTTTACCTTACTGAAGCTTCTCATTTTGAGGAGGTCCCATGTAATAATTACCAATCTCAGTGTCTGAGCTATTGGAGTTATTTTCAGAAAGAGGTTTCCTGTACCTCCCATTTTCTCTTCTAAGAGATTCAGTGTTGTTGGATTTATGTTGAGGTTTTTGATTCATTTGGACTTCTGTTTTGTGCACGGTGATATATATATAGTTCTATCTGCAGTCTTCTTCATGCCAACATCCAGTATGCCAGCACAATCTGTTAAATATGCATTCATTTTTCCATTGTATATTTTTAGCTGCTTGTTCAAAACTCAGGTGTTCATATGTTATGAGAAAACTTTTCACCACAGGCCCACAGTCACGTCAGCACCAAATAACACACAGAGGCACTGTATTAGATATAAATCTGTAGGTCAGTTACTAGTTTCTTATCGGCTAGCTCTGTCTTAATTATTAATCTATTTCTATTAATCTAAGTACTTACATGTGGTCTTATCTTACCTGAGAGAGGAGCTGGCACTCCTTTCTCAGTCCACCATCTTGGATCTCTTCCCTACGACTTTCTCTCTTCTCCTTGTCTCCCTAGTCCCACCTATATTGCTTTCCTATTGTCCAACAGTGCTTTATTCATTAACCAATATGAGAAACATATTTACAGAATGACATCTGCCATCATTCATAGATGTGTGAGTTCATATCAGGGTTTTCAATTTGATTCCATTGGCATACCTGTCTTTTTTTGTGCCAATACCAAGCTGTTTTCATGACTATAGTTCTATAGTAGAGCTTAAAGTCAGGGACAGTGATGCCTCCAGAATTTCTTTATTCTACAGGGCTGTTTTGGCTATCCTGGGTCTCTTCTTTTTTCATATAAAGTATTGCTCTGTCATGGACTATCAAGGATTGTGCTGGGATTTTGATGGATATTGCATTGAATCTGTATATAACTATGGCAAGATTGCCATTTTTACTATGTTGATCTTTCCTATCCATGATCATTGGAGATTTTTCCATTTTCTGTTATCTTCTTTAATTTCTTTCCTAAAGACACAAAATTCTTGTTATACAGGTCTTTCACTTGTTTGGTTAGTGTTACCCCAAGATATTTTATATTGGTTGTGGCTATTTAAAGGGAAATGTGTCTGTCATTTCTTTCTCAGCACCTTTATCATCTGTATATGTAGGGCTACTGATTTTTTGAGTTAATCTTATATCCTGCCACTTTGCTGAGGGTTTTAATCAGCTGTAGGAATTCATTGTTAGAGTTTTTGCATCACTTATGTAAATTATCATATTATCTACAAATAGTGGAAGTTTGAAATTTTCCTTTCCAATTTTTATCCCCTTTATCTCCTTTTGTTTTCTTATTGCTCTAGCTAGAACTTCGGCTACAATATTAAAGAGATATGGAGAGAGGGACAGCCATATCTTGTTGCTGATTATAGAGGAATCACATTGAGTTTCTCTCCATTTAGTTTTATTTTAGATGTTGATTTACTCTATATGCTTTTTATTATGTTTAGGTATCCTGTCTTCCCTGATCTCTTCAGGACTTGTAACACAATGGGATGTTGGATTTTGTCAAAGATTTTTTTTAGCATCTAGTGAAATTATCATATGGTTTTCCTTTTTCTGGTGTTTTACATGGTAGAGTACAATTATAGATTTTCATATGTTGGACAACACTGCATCGCAGGGATGAAGCCTACTTGGTCATGGGGGATAATTTCTCTGATATCTGGATTTGATTTGCTAGTATTTCATTATTTTTAATCAATGTTTATGATGGATATAGGTCTGTAGTTCTGTTTCATAGTTATGTCTTTGTGTGGCTTGGATATCAATGTAATTGTAATCTCGTAATTGGAAATCAACCTTCTGTTTCTATTATGTGGAACAATTTGAGGAGTATTGGTATTAGCTCTACTTTGAATTTTTGGAAGAATTCTGCACCGAAGCCATGTGGGCCTGGTTCTTTTTTTTTTTTTTTTTTTTTTTTTTGGACACTTTTTATGACCACTTTTTACTTTGTTAGGGTTTATAGGTCTATTTAAATTGCTTATCTTTTCTTGATTTAATTTTGGTAATTAATACCTATCCAGAAATATGTCCATTTCCTTTTAATTTTGAATTTTGTGGAGTACAGGTTTTCAAAATATGACCTGAAAATTGTCTTGATCTCCTCAATGTCCATTGTTGTGTCCCCCCCTTTCATTTCTGATTTTCTTGATTTGCATGTTCTCTCTCTGCTTTTTGGTTGGGTTGGATAAAGGTTTGTCTACCTTGTTGATTTTCTTAAAGAGCCAACTATTTGTTAAATTGTTTCTTTGTATTGTTTTCTTTGCTCCAATTTTATTGATTTCAGCCCTCAGATTGATTATGTCCTGGCCTCTTCTCCTCTTGGGTGAGTTTGCTTATTTTTGTTCTAGAGCTTTCAATTGTGATGTTAATTCTCTACTGTGACTATTCTCAAGTTTCTTCAGGTGGGCACTTAATACAATGAACTTTCCTCTTAGTACTACTTTTAAAGTGTCCCATTGTGTGTCTTCATTCTCATTGAATTCTAGGAAACCCTCAATTTCTTTGACCCAGTAATGGTACACATAATTGCACATTGTTAATTTCCATGAGTTTGTAGGGTTTCTGCTATTTGTATTGTTGAATTCTAACTTTAAAGTATGATGGTTTGATAAAATACAGGGGCTATTCCAATTTTGTTTTTTTGTTTGTTTTTTTGGTTTGTTTGTTTTGTATTTTGGTTTTTGTTGTTGTGTATTTTGTATCTGTTGAGGATTGTTGTGGAACACATTGCTTCTTCTTGTGGGAGTGCAAACTTGTAGTGTCTCACTTTGGATCACAGTATGCAGATTCCTCAGAAAAATAGGAATCAGTGTACCAGAAGATCCTGAAATTCTATCTCAGGCATAGATGAACATTCATATAACAAAGACATCTATGTTCATAATTGCATTATTTGTAATAGCCAGAAACTAGAAGCAATCTAGATGTCCTACAACTGAAGAACGGGTAAAGAAAATGTGGCATATTTGCACAATGAAGTACTACTCAGTGAGAAAAAATGGAATCTTGAAATTAACAGGCAAATGGATGAGACCAGAAGAAACCATATTGAGAGAGAGCCCTCATCCAGTAGCTGATGGAAGCAAAAGCAGACACCCACAGCTAAATACTCAGCAAAACTCCTAGAATCCAGTTGCAGAGAGGGAGAAGTAACAAGCAAAGTGGTCAATACCAAGCTGGAGTAACCCACAGAAATAGTTGACCGAAAGAAGTGGGAGCTCTTGGACCCCAGACTGATAGCTGGGAAACCAGTATGTGACTGACCCAACCCCCTGAAACATGGGTCTCAGTTAGGTGGCTTGGGAAGTCTATAGACATCAAGAATAGGAATAGACATCAAGAGCTAATCCCAATGGAGGGATGACATGGAGGATGGGTTAGGTCGTACCCTAAATGATTTGATAGTTTTTGATGATCTCTCATTGAAGTCCTCACACTCCCTGGGAAGTGGCGGAGAGATGGGAGTCTGTGGGGGAAGGCATGGGATGATGTGAGGGAGCAAGTACTGGGATCTATTTATAAAATCAGAAAAATATTAAAAACAAATTAAAAACAAAAAATATAAAATTTGTATTAATATACATTTTTGGGAAAATTGTTTTATTTAACTGTTTTTTTCATGTTTTATACTTTTTTTGTAGCTACATAATTCAATTAAGTCTATGGCCAAACAATTGATTCAAGTTTAATAATAACTTTTGGTGGTTTCCTTTACTTAGACATTAAAAACAACATTATTAACATATAAATTCTTCTCGTAGTTGTGAGTAACTTCCAATAAAAGAATAAACAACAACAACACAAAGATGAGGGCTTGTGAAATGGTTCAGCAGCTCAGAGAACTGACTGCTCTTCCTGTAGATCTGGGCTTAATTCTCAGTACTCATGTAGAACTTCACTTTCTATACTCCATTTCCACGTACTCTAATGTCCTTTTCAGGCCCATACAGGCATTGCACATACATGATAAGACTGACAGAAGTGTAAGCTACATGCACATACATAAAAAGAAGAAATAAAAATGTAAAAATCTCAAAATTTTTGCAAAATAAAATTTAAGAAAAGAGAAAATGTTACAATCAAGACAACACCAAAAATATTTAAAGATCTAAAATGGTATTATAATAAGTATGGGCTGATTTAGTGTTAAGATGACTTATGTGCTATATGTTTGTGCAGATTATACTGTAGTAGGTTTGTTTGCACTAGTATTATTATAGATGCATAAATGAAAACATGATTGTATATATGATTATATAATTTTGTAATATGATAGTTTGTTATGGAATGGCAAATTTGAATTAATATTATGACTGTGTGGTCAGCATTGTGCAGGTGTTGTATCCTTATCTGAATGTCTATGTGTGGTTCATAGTTGTAATATAATTTTGGTTGACAGAAAATCTTTCAAAATAGTACATTTTTTCATTCCTTTAAATTAAATAATTCTCTTAACATGAACTATAGGTTGGCACAAAATGCATTTATTTTCATGAAAAATAGTCAAATGAATCACGTACCTATAAAATTATGATATACAGACTGAAGTGTTTGTGGTTGATTTAAACCACCTTTGGGAATTTTTTTATTTCAAAGCTCTTAAAGTTGTGGCATCGATAAAAGAATTTCCAGAGCTAAAATTTCCTACTCTGTAGCTAGAGAGATGGTTTAAATCCCATCAAGGTCAAGTCTGTGATTAGCAGGACAAGAGTGGGGAGCATCAAATCCCTTGTTTATCCCCTACACATTGGAATATTTCTGGAATGAGAAAACCTGCTTTATTGAAGAGTTCCAGACATGAGTCAAAGTTCTATGCATGCAGCCAGCTATTTGCTGGAAATGCCATTCTACTGTCACTTGGAAGATGACAACAATAGGGATACCTGCTTCCCTGCTCTGGGCACTTCTTTTTTCTTTGGTTTACTCCTAAATTAAAACAATACTGAACTGCACCCTTTCCTGTCTTTGGAAGATCTTTACAGTTCAGTTAATATATGTTAGTTCTCTGTTGTATGATTTCTTTGCTGTTTCCTTCAACTATTCTGCCTCTGGCTCCTTCAAGTTTGAAAGCCGTAAGAAAACTTGTGTCACAGCCCACATGAATGACATATGCCACATTCTCCATCAAAACATTTGTCATTCAGATAGCACAAGACCTAAATAAGTGGATCAGAAAATAAGACTGGGTTATGTGTGGTAATATTAAGTTCATTTTATTGACTAAGTTGTAGAGATCATGCACATTTTATCATCCCTGTGTTTAAATCTCTGCTTCTGGAAATCAACTATTGCTGTAAATGACAGGAAAAAAATGATCTGAGTGTCCAGTGGGGGAATAATCATCTCCTGTGAGATTCTAAGTTGAGAAAGTTAAAGGGAGGGGATTTGGAAGAACAAATAGGCCACTGGAATCAATAATTAGAATGTAGAAGATGTTGAGTTCTAAGATTTGCTCTTATGCTGAGTAGTGTTCTAGGGTATGGACAACAGTTAATTTAGAAGACAAAAGTCAACTCATCCACATTACCTCTGGCTGACTGACAGCATGCTTATATTGTGTTCACTCTCAAAGAGTTGAGAGATTGTAATAAACTAATCTTGATAATTTGATTCCTCGCATTCTGAAGAACAATTTGTGGGGTGGGTGAAGCTCTTCAGTCACAAAATCTCTCCTAGAACATAAACTAGAGAATTAATTTGAGTCCTACTGAAATCCAGGTGAAAGCAACATTACTGTTCCATGTTTACTTTCTGGTAGTTGATTTGTACATTTCCTATACTGCTCAGCACATTTGATGTTCTCAATAAATATTAAAATAAATAAAATTAAAACAATGTCATGATGAAAAAATAAATGGATTTTATGTCAACTGATATCCATTGCATAATAAATAAAATACTGTTACTTGAAAATAATACACACACACACACACACACATATATATGTATATATATATATATATTAAACTTCTTGCTTTGAATGTTTGTCATACAACAGGTGTTGTATTTGACAATGGTATGAAAATTATAGACAATGGAACCTGATTGGTAGAAGCAGCTTCTTGGGGCTGGGGAGAAATTTGATTTCTCTAGCACAGTGGTCCTCAATCTTCCTAATGCAGTGACCCTTTAATAACTTTCTCATGTTGTGGTGACCCCCAATCATATAATTATTATTGCTCTTCATAATTGTAATTTTTACTGTTATGATTGTATTGTAAATATTTGTGGCGAAATAGATTTACCATAGCAGTTGTGACCCTAAAGCTGAGAACTGCTATCTAGAACCCATCCTATTTTTTACTTTATATTTGCTATGATGATAACTGTTGCTGTAGTACATTCCTGTCACCATGGGCTATTGTGTTATATCTTTGCTTCTATGATAAGAGAAATACTCTCAAAATGATGCACTATCAAACAGGCTTTATTTGTACAAGCAAGTTATCTCCACAAAAGGCCGAGACTGAAATATTTATTTTTAAAATATAACTTGGATAGATTCTTAACCATGATATGTGGAATATGGTGAGGTAATATAACATATAAAACAGTGTTCTAAAGATTATTTCACTAGGAAATATTTGATAGACTAAAAATTTAAAAGTTCTTCTAAATGGGAATAAAATATCTGGGGATTGGGAGGCCTAATGGGTGAGTGTAGGGATGTAGTTAGGTGGCAAGAATTATGATGTGCACATTATCAGAGACCTTCTATGCCTTGCCATAACAGCATTCAGACCATCAACACAGTCCTCATAATAGGAGATCAGCTACAACAAGAGTTAAGAGGAAGGGGAAGTTACTGTTATAAAATATTAAGCATCTACATTGAAGTATGTTTGGTTCAGATGTCAAAAAGACAAGACGACTTCACTTATGTGCCAAAATCATGAAACTCCAGATTTACAAAAAGAGGAGAGAGGGAATGAATACTAAATATTGGGATCTATTAAAACAGGCTTTCCACAGAAGATGATAGGGTGGTTTACATATTGAGTCTTCTTGCAGATAACTTAATCATGTGGACATGAGTAGTAAGATTAGGAAACGCGTTGGTAGCAAATTTAATTTCTCATAAAGTAATGAAGTTGCTACAGGAATTTGCCACTCCCTAGATGATAGATATGCACACTATTTCAATACAATTTTGCAACAGCTGCAGTAGAACTTCATTATTTTTGAATTGATTTTGCTATAATACCTCAAATCATTACTTTCCCTTTATCTTGTTGTCTGCTTGAAGATTTTTGCTATGCCTATTAGCATGTTCAGAATTGAAAAGAATAGAAAGATGTGGAAATCAGAAATGATAAATGTATCCTTACTTCAGATCTCATTATTTTTTGAAGAGAAATAAAGATAAAAATATTAGCGAATTCCCAAGGAAATGGCTCAGCAGTTAATGGACTTGCCCTTCATGGAAGAGGATCAGAGTTAGGAACCCTAGAGTTCCTAAAAGTTTAAGGTGGGCATGGCAGCCTGTCTTTAATTCTATATGCTGAATGTATAGACAAATCTTAAGAGCAAGAAAACTAGGGACACTAGCTAAATTGGTAAACTATAGCTGTGATTAAATAACCCTGATGCAAATAATAAAGTATATGAGCTACATATGGTTAAAATCTCTTCAGCATCCACATAAACCTGTACACTTCTAAATGCACATGCACTTATATAAAGGTTCAGGGGCATATATGATATTCATGTACCACACATACACAGGTGCATACAAATAGACACGAAAGAAAAAGTCAGTTATCTGAATTATGGAAATTATTTTGCATCAAATTGAATTCTAAAATATTTAAAATAACTATACAGAAAACTTTTTATTTGTGAGAGGGAGCTTCTCTGTGTCTCAATATATGACCTGGATCTCAACCTATTCACGTGGATACCCTTTAATTTGTGAATATTTGCCTTCCTTTGCCTCCTGAGTGTTGGGATTAAAGGCTATGATGTAAAAGTTTTGCCTGAATGTATACAAGTGCAGCACATGCATACAGTGTCGATAGGTGACACCTAGAGAGTGTTAGGTGGCTTGAATCAGAGTTACAGACAATTATGAACTTCCATGTGGATACTGGAAAATTACCTAGGTCCTTTGCAAGAGGAGCCAGTGTCCTTAACAGTTCAACCATCTGTCCTCTAGGAAACGTAAATAATTACATGACATATTGCCTATTAAATGGTTGTGTTTTCTGATGTATACTTTTAAGTAAATATAATTATGGCCTACAAGTGGTAGTTTATTGCCTTCACTGTGGTGATTTCTTTATTCCAAAATAATTCAAAAGCATTTTATTAATATATATATTATTAATAATATAAAAAGCATTTTCATGTAATATCCATTTCCCACTTTTAAATACTCCATCTTAATAAAACTCTTTGAATTCAAGGCCAGCAAAGTTTACATAGTTTCCTGTCCAATAAGGGCTATGCATTGAGAACGGTCTCAAAGGAAAGTGAAGAAAAGATTAGAAGGAAGTAAGAAAGAATAACTATATTTTACTCTAAAAGACCTCACTACAAATCAACAATCTAAGAAAGACAAAAAAAAATGTAAATATAATTTGTCTTTAAATAGAACACAAAAGGGAAAGGAAGCACAAATTATTTTCTGTACTTCTTGATGCTTTTAACTTCTTACTTTTTCCTTGATACATTTGTAACATTTTCACTGCAGAGAAAAAAAAAAAAAAAAAAAAAACCTTGGTGGAATACTTCCTGTGTATTTTATTTCTTTCTGTCTTTGTTTTCATCTTTTAGTCTTCTGACATGAGTTCATTCTGTATAGCACTGCTGCCTTGCTTGCCTGGACTAAACTTCTGTGGATCTTCTAATTGTTTTAAACCTGAGATTTTAGGCATGTTGTATCAGGCCTAGGTGCAAAACACATTTATAAACCAGGCTTGATTTATATGGGTGATCAAATTTTCACTTTTCTCTCAGAAAAATTCTTGAACAAATTGACATTTAAAATCATTTTTTGTTCAATTCAGGAATGAACAAAAATACCCACATGTTGCAAAACCAAAGGATCCACTTATTTTTACATTCCATATGACAGGTACATGTACATGTTTATTCTCCTATAAGTTGCTGGCTTTGACTGCAAGGAATTCACTTTCTCCTGCCTCTTGAATGCTGAGATTATACAGTAAATTCTACCCTTCAGGAACTTCATTGTTTTTTGTATATTTCTCTTACACAATTCTCCCATTCTTTCTGTGGAAACCTGACACTATGATTGCCTGAGGAAGAATTGGAGAAGTTATTTTAATGATCTTAAATGGACAAAAACAGGCTGATAATTTATTATTATCTGAGATCAGCATTTGCCTTGAGGTTGTATGATGATGCTTAATCTTAATGTAACTTCTTAAAGAAGCATTTTTCTACTCTTCAATTGTAAGGTTTTTTTTATAATTGGGTTTTAAAATTTTAAAGGTCTTTAATAATAAATTCCCGATAGGATGTCTATTGCCAAATACAGATGCTGTCTTGCTCAGTGCTGTTTTTTAAGTACTTTATAATTAATTACAAAATTAACTAACTTTCAGAAACAGTTTTGTTTCCATATCTGATTCATTGTTTAAGATTATGAATCTATGTACAATGCATGAAAACACTGTGAGAAGGCCCAGTGAATAAAAGATATGGGACAGTATAAATATGGAGCTAGACACACTAATGAAATAATTGTTATAACCAAGTATTTTCTCATGCAGGGGTGTTATCTTTTTATCTCAAGTTTGATGCCATTTTTAAAGTTTTGACATTTAGTTCTTTTCTCTCCATCTGTAATGGTATAAACTAAAAATTAAATTGTACACTCAGGTTTAGAAATAAGAATTCTTAAGGTTTGGGAGGAGGAAAAAGATGGAAGATAATGAGGAAAATGAGAGTAGGAAAGAATATTTTGGTTATTTAAATATTCATGCAGCAGTATATGACCATCTATAGATAGATGTATAGATGATAGGAGGATGATGTTTTATAATTAGAGAGAGTCCAAAATCCAAGAAAGGGATAGATTTGAGTGAGTAGGATAAGGGAGATTATGGGAGGAGTTGGGATAAGAGAAATTGTGATCAGAATATATTATATGGAAAAATAATTTAAAGTATAAAACACTTTGACCTTATTTTTGTGTGACATCACATAATGATTTAATAAATGCTATATATAAATATATATATGTATATATATATATAGAAGCCTCTTATGGTTTTATTAACATATTTAATTTTTAATGCCCAATAATTATTCTCAATCACTAAATAGAAATATTGACACATAAATAATTGGATATTATTGTCTCTACAAATTATTTTACATAATTATTATGTATGCATTTAAATTATTTTAAGTGAAATTAATTTAATTAAAATTTCTTTGCAATATATCAAGATGATTTATTGATTTTCTTAGTAGCTATATTGCTCCTGTTTATACACACATGCATTTCATCACTATTAATTATAATGCATTTTTTAAAAAAATATACAAGTAATAAATTAAAAAAATAGAAGCCAAAGGACAAGGAAATTAAGTCATACACATAAGCACACACACATACACACACACACATATATATGTATATACACATATATATGTGTATGTATATATATATATATATTTATATATATATATATAGATAGATAGATAGATAGATAGATAGATAGATAGATATCTGCAACATATGGTTGTTTAAACTAGAAGTGAAAAATGACAATACTGTTGGCATTCTGATATTGGAAGTTGTGTATTCACACTTTCCAAGCCCTACATGAGGAGCTACAATCAATGTCTGTTGTGCTGATTCTGTTATTGTTGTTAATTTGACCGAGGCTAGAATCATATGGAAAAATGGAACATGAATTGATAAAATAGAACAAATAGACTGGCCTGTAATCAAGTTATTTTGTGGGGAAGGGGCATTTCCTTGATTACTGACTGATGTGGGAGAGCACTACCCACTGATGGTGGTTCCACTCCTGGCTGTGTGTCCTAATGGTGGTTCCCCTCCTGTCTGTGTGTTCCTGAAGCATAACAAAAGTAAGCAGGGTGAGTGAGCCATAGACATAAATCCAGATTTTACTAACTCTACTTTGAAATTCCTAGTTTTTTTGAGGAATTTCACCCCAAAACTTATGATTATGTCTTCAGGCATCCGATTTAACTTTCAATAAACATTTTATACTGTAATAATTATCATGCATAATCTTTTCTGAGTATCCTTTTAGTATTTCTTAGACTATATTTTTTAAAATCCTTACACTAATAGTAGCATTTATATATTACAAACTACTAATTTTCTTTAAATGATTGGAAATACTTCAAAGGATATTCAGTGATTAAAAATTTAAAATATTTTCATATAAATAGCAAAATGACCAACCAAAAATATTAATAAACTAAAAAAGAAGAAAAGTCCTAAAAGGAACAGAAAAACCCTGTCATGAAATTCTCACTCCATTTTTGCAATTTCCTAGCTACTCTTGGAAGTGATTGAGTCTTCAATATTTGGTTATCCATTTCTAACCTTAATACTAGCATGTCCAGTATGATGACTCTTCTTGGTTGTTGAATCTGCTCTAATTATTGGCTCATGCCAAACTCCTGTGAAGCTATTTTTATTTGAATCTTCTAATTTTTCCAGTTTGAAAAGTAGAGAACAAGCAACAGTAGTTAAGTGATTAAATATTAATAATTTCCAAGAGATTGTATTATAATGTGACTTCTTTAATCCATATAAAGGAGGCTAGGCCCTATCAATTAGCATAAATCTGAATTCCAGAGATTAAAGAAGTTTTAACTTCATTACCCTACTAGAAGGTTTTTGTTTAACCTGAGACTGTTAAAATTCAAGGATACACAGAATATTTTATGAAGAAAATATCACACTAATAAAATATGATTCTTGAAAAATAGAATAATGCTTATTTCTTACTCTTTTGTCAAAATTTAAGAACATTATTTTTTATAAATTCAAATCTTAAGTTGTGGTATACAATATTCATTATAACACAGTAAGGAATGTTTGTGTGTGTGTGTGTATATGTGTTATATATACATGAATGCACAAATATACATTCTTGTATTCAGAGCCTAACTTACATTAATAAAGAAGAAGAAAATTTTCAGTTCATTTTATATATAATCTATTTTCATGATTTATATATTTTAATACATATCTTGATATTATTTGTGAATTTCCTATGTAGCAGGTGGATTACCTTTATCGCTCTTCCCAATTTCTCCTAGATTCACTCCCCATTCTATACTTACCCAACGTTGTATCCTCATTTTTAATAAAATTATACAGTCCAATTAGTGCTGGTTCTATATTTTTGGATATGTGATGATTATCTGTAGCTTGTTCCACACTGTAGGGACTATAACCTTAAATTTCCTTACTTCTCTGTTCATAATAGCCAGGATATGAAAGCAGGCTAAAAGTCTTTCAACAGGTAAATGGATAATTATAATAATGTTCATTTAAACAATGAAGAAATAGGAGTTAAATACAATAAAATAATAGAATTTTCAGAAAAGTGGATAAGTTAACCCAGATCCAAAAGGATAAGCACATGTTTTTCTTGCGTTTGTAAATATTATCTTAGGAACATTAGAGTCACATGCTTCATTTTGAATATTCACCAAAGTTCAGAAATGATTAAGAGACATGTGGGTGGGATTTCAAAGAAGAAAGAAAAAGAAAAAAGGGATAAATGTGTTTGAAATTGCCTTGGTTGAAAATCAAAAAAAAAAAATCCCAAAGTCCATTCGTATACTTGTCATAAATACTGATCCACTATCAGAGGCCCCAAAGACTGCCAAGTCCTCCCAACTAACACCACATTCAGGGATCTGGGTCGGCTCTATGCTGTTTTTTTCCTAGCTATCATATTGGAGTCCATGAGCTGCCCCATATTCAGGTCAGCAGGTTCTATGGATTTCTCCAGCCCAGTCTTCACATTTCAATCAATGAAACAATGCTTACAATAAAATTTGAGCTACGTTTATCACTCAACTGTTTGATGTTCCCAGACAGATTATTCAACAAATGGGCATTCTTTATCTTTTATGTATGATTTATCTATGACAAAATAATGTATATCCTGAAATATAGCACTGAAAGTTTAGAGAAGTTATGTGAAAGACATACGAGTTGGGTGTTAGTAATAATTGAGATAACATTATCTTTGTTACAGTAATAAATATTTATTTTAAGACTTAGTTGTTATATACATGAAGCCAAGCCATTTAGAGTAATAACTCTTAAAATCAAAATTATTCCAAAAGTATTACCTTTAGGAAGTAGAGCATAAATGAAAAGAAGTTTAATTGTTTGTTCTGAACTGATGTTGGTATCTTAAAATGTCTGAAAATATAAGTTAACTAACCATTTATGTAATAGACTCAAGTAATTTCTACTGAATTTCTCCTGTGAGAACTCTACCAAACTATTAAGGCCTGCAACCTTAATTTTTTTTCTTCTTGATGCTGAGGCAGTTAAAACTATTAATGATTAAAAGACTGATCAATATAATCTGCATAATCAATATGAACCTAGACAGCTAGCCTTGACACTTTTTAGTTCAAATGTAAAAGAAGAAGACACAGAGGACATAAAGGGCACAAGAAGCTTGACCCTGCTTTTGCATATTTCAATGTGCATGTTACATAAAATGACATCCATGATCCAGAGTCAACAATTCTAATTTATTAGCTTTAAGTCAGATATTATGAATTGTGTACAAATCACACAGATCGTCTTTGAAGGTCAGATAACATAACTTTCAAGATGATATCTAGAATAACTAATGGATGCTAATATGAAAATACTGTGGTGAGAAAGGTGTTCTATGAATACTAAGATAAATGTGTTTTTTGTCTTTTGGGGAAAATCACACTATTGGTGAACAGTGTACTTGTTAATTGTTCTATAAATAAATTGAAAGGTGATAATATTTTTCATTGTCTCTGCAAAAGCTGAAGTAAATTGCATACAAAATGAATGAATGAAGTACTGGGGTATTGGAGATGAAACAAGGAAAACAAAAGATTGTTGAGTGCTCATATAAAACAAAATGTAGTTGGTATATGTGATAAGGGCACACAATGCTTCTGTCATTGTGGCATGTGTTGTGGACATTGAATGTTGTTCTGTTCCCCAAATACACTATACTAAGTGTCCACACCCTAAGCCAAATTACTCACTTTTCTCTACTTAATCTTCAGTTACCCACAACTGCTAAGTGAAATAACCTGGATTTAGACTTCAGTATATCAATGAGAGATTTTCTGAGATTCATCCTACAGTGTATCAACCATCTGAAAAAATTCTTCAAGGGAAGACAGCAGGAAAGCAGGAAGGAATAAAACTTGGGAAAAAGTTACTTTTGGCCCAGGCACAAAATTAACTGAATTTGTGAATCTATTAGATGTTGCAGAATACTATTTTAATGATCCAAAGATGTGTAACATTTGCATATGCTGCATTTGTTTTACCTTGTCTGCCTAAGACACCTGATTAGTGTAATAAATAGCTAAGAAGTAAAGGATAGGCAGGGCTGATGTGTAGAGAGAATAAGCAGGAACAGACATCTAGGCTAAGGGAGAGAAAGAGGTAGAAAGAGAGCACTGGAGAAAGTCAGCCAGGCAGCTGCCAGGCAGATAAACACAGAGTATGACTTATAGAATGAAAAACAAAAGGTAAAAAACCCAAGGCAAAACATAGATGAAGAGATGTTATAAGACATTCTTTGTTCTTGCTGGTCCCTCCAACCTTGAGCCCCAAATGAACACATGGACACTATATTAGTAATAAAATTGTTGCCCAGTGATTAGGGCTCCTTATTGGCTAGCTCTGTCTTAATAGCCTTGGCTTATCAGAGACTGCCAGGCATGTTCTCTCTTTCTAGTCTCATATGGTGTCTCCTCTCTGCCTATATTTCCCAGATTTCTCCTCTTCTCCAGATCCTTCCTATCTTCCTGCATTATTGGCCAAACAGTGTTTAGGACAACCTCTATCAAAGAGAAACAGGTTAAATTAAGTGACAACCACTAGTAGGATTAGCATAAGCTAAGGCTTAGTTTTCATAACTAATATTAAGTTTCTATATCTTTATTTGGGATCTTGTTGTTGGCCCCCCAAAAAGCCTGTTACAATTAGGATCAGAAGTCACGAGATAATCTCTCTCCTCACAAGCTATTTGGTGTCTCATATTCTTTTGTAAAAGTTCTTATAATTTACTGGAGAGTCAAACATTGTTTTAGCAAAACTACATATCATAACTATTTCAGTACTCTTTTGATATTTTTATTAGTTGTAGGTGGCTTGTAAGTTAGCAGGAGCCTGGGCTATTGTTTATGTCTTCTACCTCACTTTGAATATAAGCACAAGCCTGATTACTCTGTATGTTTTGAAAAAGAATGGGATGTCCTCTATGAGCACTGTAAGATATATATATATATATATATATATATATATATATATATATATATATTTGTGTGTTTGTGTGTGTGTGTATGTGTGTGTGTGTGTGTGTGTGTGTGTGTATTTTCTTATTATAGTTCATCTAGTGGCAAGCCCTATGTACTTGCTTTTGTTTATTTGAATGCATTAAAACCTGAGATCTTTGGATATTATTTTACAAATAGACTCTTCACAAATTGAACACTATATTATGGACATTGCATAGCTGGCTTGCCTTAATTTTCACAAAATATTATCATGTGTTATCACATGTAAGTAGGGAGAATACAATGTAGTTACTTTTTTCTTAATCAAAGATAAATTGACTATGGAAAATGCAAGTCTTATAATACGTATGATTCAGAATACTATAAAAAAACATTATGAGAACTGTGGAAGTATCAGGTATGCCTTCATCTCCTTAGAAAGTTGAGTAATATGAAAATAAGTAAATTCAGGGAAGAGTGTCTCAGGGTAAAGAAATAAGGAACATGAATTGATCATTAAATGAACAGCATATGAGAAATTGACATAGGTTGTCCTTCTATGTGATTTGTGGAGATGAATAAATTATAACATTCATGTTTTTAATGTTTCCTTAACTGTAGCTGTGTTTTCTGGGAAAGCTCTTAGAGTGAATTTTACAGATAAAATATAGTGTATTTTCTAAGAGTGAACATAATTAAATATTTTGTTAACACTCAATAAAATTATCTTACATTACAAAAACTCACATATTTTTATAAATTAACATGTATAATAATAATAATGTTGTCCTTTAATAATTTTTTCATTTTCCTATATTGCTTTGTCTTGTCTCACTTTACTGCATCATATACCCTGTGAGTGTTAAGTTTCTTTCTCATGCTTAGGTTTTAACTTCATTATACGTAACACTAGGCAGGGCAACTAGTGTGCAGTCAATGAACCCTTAATGAAATGAATTTCTGTTGCTGCTACATGTGTTCAGAGTAACAGTAAGCAAACAAAAATTTTACTCTGAGAAAACTGTTTTATTTCTACAATTACCTTTTACTCAGGAATTGTTTCTCATTATGTAATCTTTCTGAATTCCACAACTAATCACCAAAGGTCTCCCATATAATAATTTAAAGACATTTTGATTCAGTTATGTAGAAACATATATATACATACATATATGTGTGTGTGTGTAAATGAAAAATAAAAACACTGTGAACAAAGCAAACACACATAAGCAATGATCAAAAACACATGCTTTTTAAAATTTTGATGAAGCTTTTTATAATTTATAATTTAGAAATAATTTCTACTTTTGGTCATTTTGCAGATGTCTTAATAATCTCAATTTCAAACATTTAAAATAATATAAAATTATCATAATTCAGGTTTCTCCAAATAATGGATATTGTCATTGGTAGAACTGCATCAAAGTTGTCAGGCCCAAAGTGCTATGTGAAGTATCTCAGTGAGGGGAAGGGTGTTGCATCATACAGTTCCAGGGATAAAGACCTAATTAAATATTTATTTTCATTTTATGTGTATGAAAGAGTGGCTGGCTCTATCTGTGTGCACCAGGTGTATGCAGTGCCTACAGAAAGGAGAAAAACCACATCAGATCATCTAGAGTGGGAGTAGTCAGAGTCCTCTAAAAGAGCAAGAGTGCTCTTACCCACTGAGCCATCACTCCATCCTAAAAGGGTCCTTTAAAAGATTTTGGACAAACACATTTTACACTTAAATTTTAAATGAATATGAGCTGTAAAGTAATTGATAGCATGCTAAGGTTCTCATACCCAGACAGGCTAAGTAAACAGAGGGAGGGCTCAAGAAGAGACACATGAATCTCCCTGGGCAGGGAAATTAGACTATACTGCTGGTAAACTCAGGACAGGTGGGTTTGGGAACAGGAGGGATCAGAAGCAGAGAGGGAGGATAAATGAAATGAAATCTGGGGTAGATGACTGGATTTGGAAAGCATTGGGGGAAAGTGATGGGAGCCTAATGCAGTGAAATTTCTGGAATTTACAAGGGTTACTCTGGTGAAGACTGCTAGTGACAGAGATGAGGAGCCTTATCAGGTTGTTTTTGTAACTAGGCAAGGCTTTCAATGGAGGATTAGGACATCAAGCCAGTCCTACAGATTGTACTGCCTGCAGAATATTCTGGAATAAAGATTGCACAGAACTTGTGGGAGTAGCCAACCAATGACTACTCCTACTCAAAACCCATGCAGATAAGAGTGGCAAACAGTAAAATAAACAAAAAACAAAACAAAAAAAATCACTAGTCAATAAACTGATTCTTAGTTATATCCTGCTATACTCATAGATAATTGCCTAACCAAATCATCACAGAAGCATCCTCCTGCAAGTGACATGAGCACATGCAGAGACCCACAACTAAATATTAGGAGGGGCTGAGGGAATCCCCCTGAACTGTTGGAGGATTATAGGACCCAGAGGAATCAAGGTCCAGAAGAGCACAGCCCACACAATCAAATAAAAAACTCATAGGGCTTCACAGAAACCGAAGAGGTAGTCATGAGCTAGGCCATTGAATATAAATCATGGTAATGTATCTTGGTGTTCTTGTGAGACTCCCAACAGTGGAAGAGGGGTACCTCTTACTCTTCTGCTTGTTCTTATGACTCTTTTCCTCCTTTCTGGTCTCCCTGTACAGCCTTAATATGAGGGATTTGCCTAGTTTTATTTTTGTGTGTTATGCTGGGTTTTTTGATAGCTGTCAGGAGATGCTCTTTTCTGAAGGCAAATGGAGAGCTGTACCTGCCAAAGGAAGGAGATGGATGGGGAGTTGGGAGAGTAGAGGGAAAGAAAATTGTGATCAGGATGTAATGTATGAGAGAGGAATTAACAAAACTATAAACGATGTATCTATTTATCTCTTTGTTTTTTAGAAAGTGTTTCTTGTAGGTCAAAGGAATGTCCTGCCACCTGAGGTTCATCTTTAAGGTCACAACTTTGTGCCTCCCCCATCAACATCCTGTAGTTACAGTTGTGTGCCACTACATCTGTCTTCTCATTTCATTTGAAAAGGAAAGCAAAATTTTTTTTCACATTTATCTCCAAGTTTCTCAGATCATTCTCAAACAACTGTCATCTTAGTAGAAAAGAAATTCTATTTAGAAAATTCATATTCAAAATGGCATAATTCACACATTCCAAAGGCAGTCCATCTGACTGTAATCGGATCATAAGATCCTTCAAAGTTACTGGATGTCACAATTCTCCCAACTAAAATGAAATGTTAGTGCACCTCTTCCTCCAAGTATGGCATGTGATGAGGAATGGAACACTTAGAAGTTTTTAAGTGTGGCACCTTAACTACCCGTATGATGAAAGTGATTTCATGTTTTATACTCATATGTAATTTGGTTTTACCTGTAAAAGAGGTAAGTAAAATTGGGTATAAAGTGGAGTCCAGAAATAATAGTGGGGAATCCATGGTTTCTTCAAATCTTTGTCTCTTGAACACAAAGTCCTGAGATGTATACTTTAGAAGGAGACATACAAATGTAATTTCCATAAATAATTACTCATTTACTCTCTGTAAATGATTATTCATTAAAGTAACAAATAACTTTTATCTGTTTACTATGAAGGAAAGGAGAGTTCAAAACTAATAACACGGTAAGTTTTGCATGCTTGGTTCACAGAATCTCTCTAAAGTCTAAAAAATAATTAATATTTTAGAAAATGCAATATGTTCAATTTTAAAAATATTGTATAATTAAAGTAGACTTTAGTGATGTATTACTTAGAGTAATAGTTTGACTATTGATTTAATGTGATGTGATGTGTGTGTGTGTGTGTGTGTGTGCATGTGTGCACATATGAATATAAAAAGCCAGGTGATTAAGGTGTTGAAAAACCAACTATTTAAGGAAAATATATATTATAAAATGTGAGTAAAGAAGATGTAAGTAGTAAGAACCATGCCTGTACTTCCCCACTGTCCTTTTTATGTGATAATTCACTGAAAGCTATGTGAAATCTATTTCAAAATGTATGCTCAAAATCTTTGCATCTCATCGACTCCTGAACCAGAGCACAAAACAGGAAGTTAAGTCTAGCTTTGTAAGTCAGACCCTACTACAGCAAAAGCTGAAGATTCAGTGTTCTGTTACCTGACAGCATGAGGCCTCCATGGTTCCTGTGGTCATTTCATGCTCAGCGGGTCTCATAGAGAGGGGAGAACATTCTATTGTTACAAGTGTCACCTGTTAAGTTACAACAATATCTTAAGCTGGTTATACAGTAATATATTTTAGACTTTTCCAGCATTAAGGTTTAGAAAAATAGACCTACATGAATTGCAACTGTATTTTGTGAATGCTATCATTGAGATTCATGAAAATAGAAACTTTGTCATCAAAATCTTACTGAACAAACAAATGTATTACAGGTTTGATTTGATGATCAAGGGAAATAGGGTCATGAGTGACAGGAAATGTACTTTTTCCTCTTTTGGCCAGGTCTATATTACAGACGCACAGGTTTTCATTATTCAAATTTGGAACAGTACTGTTCACAGATCATTAGGAAGAAAACCTAAAATCATCCAAGTGGTAATCAAAAATGGAAATATGATTCTATAATAATCCTATTCTAGCACACACTTTCTCAAAATAGATGATAAAAGCAGAGTCCCAATCTGGAGTCATTGACAATTAATTTTGCTAATAATAATTTTGGATAAGATTACAGTGAGCTTTTGTTTCCTGATTTGTAGAACATAAACACTCATAGCTATCCCCCCTGTTGCTGTATTGCAGAAGGTAATTCATTCAAGATACTTTGTATAATGGGTTAATATTAGCAGTCATTTTTATTTGAATGGTGTCGCTAACTCTAATATAGATAACAATACAAATCAGTGACATTTTTAGTGAATAATTTTAATCAGTCTTTGAAAAGTTTTAAAACATGTTTAACCTCATGCTTAACTATCTTTTAAAATATCAAGAAATTTAAACTGAATAGGTAAGTGTAGCTATTTAAATTTATATCTTACCATTGGCTATTGGTGTCATCCCTGGTGTCACTTGATTTATAATTCTTGCTACTTTAACATTAACTACATTTAGATGTTAGAAAATAGGTAAATATTTACCAAAATAAATGGTGAGCATTATTCAAGTGGTATTACATTCAGCAAACAGAAAACTCCAAATATTCAGTCGGCTTGAGCTTCCTCTTTTACTGCCCTCTAGTGCAATATTCTCAATAAGCATACTAGTCAGTGTGAGAATATCATCCATGATGCACACACAACTGACTCTCATTTCTGTATCCTCATTATTAATTAATTCCTAGATTCTGTGCATTTATATCTTACCATGACAAAACATGTTTGCCAGTGTGATGATGTTGGTGTCGTTCAGGTAGAATCTTTTTGGTTGATTCAAATTACTCAACTTTCCTGCAAGAGAAGACTGTTTCCCAGCAGAAGTCATGGGGAAAAATATTAACATTTGCAGTAAGTGGTGGGCTTGATTACATTTAAGATGAGACAGAACATGCAACAGTGTGAATGCTGGAGCAAAGAGAAATATTGCACAGAGTAGGGAAGCAGAGAAAGCAAAAGAAGATATACTGCCTCCACAATTAGAATGGGTAGAAAAGAGGATATTAGAAGCACATGCAGACCGTGGGTATCTAAATCTAGACTGTATTCTGGTTATATTACCATCTAGAGAATATCCTTCAGGGATTTTGATGCAGAGAGAAGACATCATATTAGAATGGATATTCTTACCACGTAAACAGAATAAAAAACTAAATTCATATATAGAAAAGATCTCTGACTTGTATTTAAAAGGTAAATTAAGACTTCATCAACTAACAGGAAGGGATCCAGCAGAAGTTATAGTACCTTTAACTAATGAGGAAATTTCCTCCTTATGGAAAGATAATGAATATTGGCAGAGAGCATGCAGCAATTTTTTGGGAATAATTAGCAACAATTTTCCCAAAAGTGAAAGAATCAAATTCATGAAAAAGACGATTTGGATCATTCCACGCATTGTAAGACAAACACCTATCTCTGGAGTTCCTACAATCTACACTGATGCAAACAAATCTGGTAAGGCAGGATATAAATCACGAGAAATAAGCAAAGTAGTTCAAAGCCCTTACAATTCTGTACAAAAGGCAGAATTTTATGCCATTCTCATGGTACTTATGGATTTACAGAACCCATCAATATAGTTACTGACTCTCAATATGCGGAGAGCGTAGTCTTACACATCGAGACTGCAGAATTTATTCATGATGATACAGAATTAACTTCATTGTTTATACAGTTACAAGATACTATCAGAAAGAGGATTCATCCTATATATATAACACACATCAGATCCCATACTGATCTGCCAGGTCCTCTAGCACAAGGCAATGATGAAATTGATCAGTTATTGATAGGAAGTGTGCTAGAAGCCTCAGAGTTTCATAAGAAACACCATGTGAACAGCAAAGGATTGAAAAAGGATTTTTCTATCACTTGGCAACAGGCAAAGGAAATAGTAAGGAAATGTCTTACTTGCTAATTCTATAACCAAACTCCTTTACCACCAGGCAGTAACCATAAAGGTATAATAGAAATGAAATATGGCAAATGGATGTGTTTCATTTTGCATACTTTGGTAAATTAAAATACGTACGTCACTCTATAGATACATTTTCATGGTTACAATGAGTTACTTATCTGAGCTCTGAAAAGGCTGATTCTGTTATCACACACCTTTTAGAGGTAATGGCCATTATGGGTATACTTGCACAAATAAAAACTGACAATGCTCTGGCATGTATTTCCAGCAAATTTAAACAGTTTTTTGAGTATTATAACATAAAACACATAACTGGTATACCACACAATCATACAGGACAAGCAGTAGTTGAGAAATCTAACCGTATTTTAAAGGAAATGCTCCATAAACAAGCAGGAGGAACCAATACTCCCAAACATAGATTACATAATGATTTATTAACATTAAACTTTCTTAATGCTGATCAAAAAGGAAAAACAGCTGCAGAAAGACACTGGACAATAGAAGACTTCTGAACTAAATCAGCCAGTGTACTTCAAGGATGTATTGACCTCAGAATGTAAATCAGGATATGTGTTACATTGGGGTAGGGGTTTTGCATTTGTATCTACAGGAGAAGAAAATCTATGGATACCATCTAAGTTAATCAAGATCCGAGTTGAACAAGAGAAACAAGAGAAACGAGTTGAAGAAGAGAAATGACAAGTCATCCAATAAATAAGGTCCCATGAGATGTGCTGAGACCTCTCAAAGGTAGGGGAAGTGTTCTGTTCTACAGGAAAACAGAGAACACTTATCTTCAAACAGCCAAGAGACAATGAACATGTAGGTACCTATAGAAGAGAAGACAGCTCTCCAGAAAGAATCACTTAATGAAGAGGAATCTGATTTATGGTAAAAATATTTAAGTCTAGTAAATTGTTTCTATGCGGAAATCTATTTCTCTTTACTATCTAATATTTCTGTAGTCTCGATTCATGAAAACCAATACTGGCTTTGGAGTTGGATTTGGCTTTCCTTCTCTAAATTCAAGCATGTTGTTAAGATTAAATTCACAGTTTCTGCTTTCTATCAAAAAGCCAATTGGTGTAAGGAAGAAGAAAACAAAATCTAAGGACTCATTCACTTATTTGCAATTTTCTCTCTGAAATCCTAATTTTCTCATATACATTTTAATGCTTAATGTGGCCTGTCCCTAATGCATACCATAAAAATTAAAAATTTTACTTTGATATTTTTATTTAAGTTTTCCACAAGGACGATAACAGTTCTCAACAGCAATCTTTGAACACTCTGGAAAGAAGATGGAGCCCCAATTGGACATTTCCACTTGACTCAACCTGATGCATCTGAACTACAAAATTCACCCTAAAACTGTTTTGAGACTGCTTTTCTCAAGACAACTCATGACTAGCTAGCTGTATTGGTGCACCTTCTTATTACAGCCTGGCCAGAGTTTCAAGTGGAATTCCAGTCATGCATTTTCTGCCACACAATGACTACCTACATATGTTACAGCCAGTTCTGTTGAGAAATTTGGTTCCTTAACTTTTTCTTCCTACAGGATCCCATGGAGAAATCATCATCACATTTCAGCAGGAAGTAATCTTAAGATAATGATGCCCACTTTTCCCAGTCTTAGAATTTAGGGTTAATATTCATCTTCATAGGGTTGGTCTTATTTACTTGGGGTTGGGTATGGAAGGTGATACTTAGACTTGGTTATCTCTTTTAGACAGGAATAGGGTATGTTTGGGAAAGGTATGGTTCAGACTGGATATAGGTAGATTAGCCTATTTTCCTGTGAATTATTTAGTAAGAGTGAACATTAGTACTACAACATACATTGTTATATATTCTTATTTGTGGTAGCCTATGTAAAATTAAGTTTATTCCCTTCCTGGAAGAATTGTATCTTATATTTGTTATATTGTGTGAAATCTTTCCATTTATGATGTTTTATGCACATTATACTTGCCATATTCTATGTAATTATACTTTTGCTTGTGTTCAAGACATTTTGTAAATTGATACAATTTGGGATATTTGTCTTGCTGCCCTTTAGAGCTCTACCCCTTGTTTAGACATTTTTACTCTACCTCTACTTTAGGAATTTATATATATATATATATATATATATATATATATATATATATATATATGTTTAGGTATTTACACTTGCTTAATCTCCAATCACTTCATAGACCTGCAGAACATGGCATTTAAATGTTTTATATATTAGTACTCTGTTGACATGAGACACTGTTACTCCTGACAGCACTGTGCACTTTCCCAAAAGTATGTTGGACACTGTTGTTGCTCCTTCTGGAGTTCATCCTCACTTCGGCTAATGGCCTCTTGGGCAAGGAACTGCCTCAACCTTGACCACTGAATTGGACATGCGGTCCTATGTGCTTGCAGGAGACAAACATTGAAGACTGCTGAATCTTGCCAAGTCAGGGTAAGACAGCCTCTCTACCTCCCTGCTTTTGTTGTGGTCTGTTAAATACTCCTGGCCTTAGCCAAAACTGGCTGTACTAACGTTGCTGTGAGACCTTGGGTACTGTCCAGGTAGCTTGCTGTTTCTGTCCTCGCTGCACCTTTTGGTAGTTGCCCACCCGCACTTCCTGTCTACCCTAGTATCATTATTTTCCTTCTCAGGTCTTGATGAGGTTGTAGATTAAACTATCATAAGTAATATTCTCTCTTCCTAGTTAGGTACTAGACTTATTAGGTACTAGACTTAAGCTTTCCAGCTTAGGACAACTCTATTGTAAACTCCTTATGCCTTCACCCTAGGACTAGCTATTTTGTGGTTTTGTTCTCGATATTCCTTTTTTTAGAGCACATTTGTTATTCACGGTTTTGTATGTAGTTTTGTATCAAGCTTAAATCTTTTCTTTAGACTAAAAGAGGAATTGTAGTGGGATATTCACTGTGTCTGCTTCTGTGGCACTGACCACACCCATTGAGGTGTGGAGTCAGGGGCAGAAGTGACCTGCGGGACTTGGTCTCAGAAGGAGGTGGAGAATGGAGGAAGCTGTTTCTGGCGGGACACAGAGAGAGGAGCATCCAGTTCTAACTGCTGTGTTCATCTGTTTGTGTTTTGAGTTGTTTCTCCCATAATAAACATATATTTGGCCTATTTGTTTATCCTGACCCTTATTAAACTGCAATAGCCCTGCCTACCTACTTCCATGAACACAGCCAAAACAAACAGCCTGTTCAACATTTCATCAATTGATTTCTCATGGATGTTACCAACAAAATAAATTAGTTACCCCAACAGTCCTGCCAGATAGGAACAAACCTTTCAGCACATTAAAACTTGGTGGTTTTTCATTGAAAATAGAGGCAGGAGGCACAGGAATACAGTTTTCTCCCAGAAGCTGGTACAAAGAAGACGACTCCTTCTCTACGACCTCAGCAAACAATTGTACCATCCCTCTGTCTTGATATGACATAATTATGATCTCTATTAGAATATTTGCATTAATAATCCAATGAATTTGTGCTATTCCAAGCTAAATAGGTCTGTGAATATTTGTTTCAGGAGCAATAATAAACTAACACACTGCTCTTCTTCCTTGTTTTTTCTGATAAATAGGAATTCTATTTCTTCATATCTACTGTCAGAAGTGATTCCTTTCATATGTCCAAAGTTCAAAAGTTCTACTCACACTTCCTTTACTTTTATTTAATTTTTTATCACATTTACATGTGTCCTGTTGTAGTCCAAGGTAGGTACAGGAGAGCCAAGCCTTAACAAAGAATATATTTGAAGTATATTGATGAACACTAAAATAACCTAAGTTCTACTTATTGGCATCACTTTCTATCTTAAATAAAATAGGAGAACAAAGAGATTTTTCCATTGTTTTGTTAACAATGTTTAGGGAGATAATAGCTTTGTGATCAGTAAAAACTGTCTTTTTAGGACTTTCCTGAAGAAATTCTGATAGACTCCAAAACAAGAGATTCAGTTTTTGTTCCGAGAACAGACTGCTTGTCTGTGTGATGGGTTTTATGATCGACAGAAAACACATGGATAAGTCTCAGACTGAATAAAAAGGAGAAGTGAACTCAACACCAGCCTTGTTCTTTGTCTGTTGACAAAAGATCCAATGTCAAGAACTGCCTCAATATCCTCCTTGCCAGCCTCCCCATCTTGTCATTCTGAAAGCTCAAATTTGTAGTCAAAATAATTCCTTCCTAATTCTAATTGTTATAAAACCAGGTATTTTGTTGCAGCAATGCACAACTGATCTAACTAATTACAAATAATTTATCAATAAAATATAGCACAGGAAATTTAATCACTGAAAGCCTAGAGGACATTGAAATTCTTTTAAATGTATTCTTTTAATGTCACGTAGGAGATGAAATAACAAAAAAAATTACTGAGTAGTAGCAATCTGCAGAATAGTAGTTTGATATTTTAACCTTCTATAACATTTTAAAACATTAAACTGTATTTGTACGTATGTGTGCATATCATATAAAAATATCTTAGTATTATTTACAACTTTCTCAAACATTGAGATATGAGGAGAACCTCAATAAGTGACAGAGTAAGGGTTTACTACCTATCAGAAAACGTGAAATGGGGAATGGAATACTGACGAAAGTTTTGAGATTTCACACAATGATTCACTGTAAAGTAAAACTCACACAGCTAAATTGGAACACTTAAAATAGTGTGATATGCTTTGTTTCATATCTTGATGTAAATGAAATATTTTATATGATAATCTATTTAAATATTTATTCTTTTAACTATAAATAATAAATATATCATCTCATAAACATACATATGCTTTTTGCTATTAATGGGAGCAGGCAGCACATTCTATTTTTTAAATAATTTATTCTCCATTAATCAGAAAGAAACAAAGATAACCTCATAAACACTTTCTATCAAAAATAAATAGTACTTATGTACACTTTGAAATATTCTTAATCAGCCTCAAGCAATAAATAGCTCAGAAACCAAACGTTATAATTTTATTTATTGCAACTTCTATTATGCAGTCAGATGGCTTTGATCATAAAGGTCTTTTGTACTTTCATCTCTACAGAAAAATAAAAAGAAAAATAAATGTCTTTGAAATCAAACGGACCTTGCAAAGGCACCAGTCAGTTCATTGTGAAAATATTACCACTCTGTCACTCCCACCCAAGAGAATTTAGCCAGTCGCCAATCTGCTGTCACTATAGAATCACAGTCATGGTGTAGTATCTGTGCCTGCTGTGTCCTTTGGGAAACAAAGCTTTGCTGGTTGAACTTTATGATTTTGTCCCAAAGGCAGAAGAACAAAGCTTTGAAAAGCAACCTGCACACATGCTTCTTCTAAAAGTCTGAAGAGGCATGATAGAATTTATTTGCAATCTTTTGGTGTATTATACACTAAATTGAATATTAAATAAATTTATCTATCACGTAATTAGAATTAGCCGTATTTTGTGTTTGCTTTGGCATATTACATTATTTCAGCCATTGTTAGTTTTTTATATGCCTCATTTTGCTTTATGGCACCAATACCTGAATAATGTGTATGCAGATAATGTGAATAAACATTTCCCCTCCTTCTGTTTGTAGAAGCATAGTCCCTACACACATTTGTGTTTTTAATGTGTTTATTTTATATTTAGTTATCTAAGTGTATATGTGCATATTTGTTCATGGACATGTGTGTGCAGGAATAGCTAGGAATAAGTTTATTTCAGTTTAAAATTTGTAATCCATTATCCAAAGACATCAGAGCATGAGTCTAAATGGGAGAGGATACTCTTTATCGATTATCTAGCCTGTTTTTGTTTTAATCTGTATATATTACACTCAGGACTATATGCCCAAGTATGATACAGCCCACATTAAGCTGGCTCCTTCCACCTTGAGGAGCAGCCAAGGAAATGAACACAGGCCAATCAGGTAATGGCATTCTCTCAACTGAAGTTCCCGCTTTCAAAATGGTGTCAAATTGATATTAATCTAGCCATCAAACCGACTCCAGCCCCCCAAAATTTTCCTAAGTCTGTGTGTCACAGAAACTGTTCTCATAATATATTTATGAAGAAAACAGTGCATTTGTTTTTAGTTCTTTTTTCCCCTTTTCTGTAATCCTAACTCTTAGAGCTTGAGTGTATTTTTGTTGTTTTGATTTTCAGTCCTATACATATATTCTCTTTAGCATGACTGTTATCACGGCCATTCCTTCTGGATTTTACTGGATATATCTTTCTTGAATCCAGAATGAATGCAATGGTTTTGTTCTATAATAATTTCCAAAACTTTAGTTCAGTTGCTTGACAATTAGCCCCCTGTTCAGACTTGTTACCTGTGAAAGTAGAGTCTTTTAATTAACCACAGTATAGCATTTGCCAGAAAAAAGATTGTAGAATTATTTTGGAATAGCTTGTTAATGAAATGTCCGAAGTACACAATATTATTATGTTTCTATGGAACTGGTTTTAGAGTGAGGTGTCCCATGGTCTCTTTTGAATGTTCTGGCTTCCAGAAACATGCCAGGTTGATACTAAACTAAAATAAGAAATTAAAATAAATTGAACACTAAGGAGAAATTCCTCTGGTGATTTTGAATTAAAAATATGGATTAAATTTATGTATACAGTAACTATTTTTCCTCTTAGTTTCAAAATAAAATGACAATTTTGAGCTATCTGAAATAATCTGTTCTACATACATCCTTCTTGCAGTTGTATTTCTATTTAAGTGTAAGGAAATTCTTCATGTAAAGAAACTATTGTGCAAATCCCATTGATATGTTAAACATTTATTCTTGCACTTTAATAATTAGAGATATTAAGGATAGCAGGGTTTTGCTGATTATTTTATTAAGTAATGGGAGAGTTTTAATGATATTTTCTTTTATATTTCATGATTATTTGTCTCAAGAAAATATGAGTGTTCATAAGTTAAAAGCCCCCTTAAGCATCTGCTACTTTAGCAAAAGTATACCTAAAGTGCATCATATGAATCATCAAAGTTCTGACAGAATCCTTCCATTTTAAAGACTCTCCAGCTTTTTATAAAGCCTTTCAAATAACAGCACATTATTCATTTCCAGCCCCTTGAAAATTAAATTCGGAGTTTATGGAGATCCCTGATGGTCTCTAGTAATGTTTATATTCATATAAAATGAATTGTGTGTGTGTGTGTGTGTGTGTGTGTGTGTGTGTAAGTGCATGAGTGCATGGTGTGTGTGCTTGTATATATGTCACTTTTATATGTAAAAGCAACTCCTTAGACATGCTGGTGCTCTGTGATTTGGTATTTATTTATCAATTCAATAGGTTGAACCAAAATATATTTACAGGTTCCAACAAAATTACTGACAGTAAGTTATATTTTTCTTTTCTTTATTTTTCTATTTCATTTTACATTCCAATCACAGTTCTCCCTCCCACTCCTCCTCACTGCCCCCCTAGATCACTCCAGTCCAATCCTCCTCATGGATAATGACTATGATGAGGAGTCAACATAGTCTGGCACAATAGGTTTGGCTGGAGATATGGCTTAGTCATTAGAGGCTAGGCTCACAACCAAAAATGTAACAGTAAGTTATTTTTGAGTAAATTAATCTGAGAGTAGTCTTTTAATGCACTACAGCAACACTGTAGCAAAGATTCAGGTCAAACAACAAGATTTATAATCCTGGTGTGCACTAAAGTCTGGTAATCACCAGGCATAGTGGCTACAGACAACTTGGAATGTAATGAGTAAAAGAAACGTATTCACACCTCGAAGAGTTTGAATGAAAAAAAGGTTGTATAAAAGGTTGGTATAATGTTTGTGAAGGTAACAATGGATATAAAAAAAGAAGATAAGGAAATTTGTTTTCAATCCTGGCTGAAGCTTAAAATTAACCTCCCCAATCTTTAAAGATATTCCTTACTTGAGTTGCTTTGTTTAAAGTCTAATTTATATGGGGATGATGAGATAATTTAAAAGTAACTCTGTGTCTGATGTCATTATAAAACAGAACTTGTTGGCCTCAGTTCACTAAAGGCTGGAGGAGAGTCAATAAATTTTTGTGTATTCAAGAACATTGAACAACAGTTCTTCCCAGGCTGTAAGAACAAGAGTGACAAACATGCATGCTTCATTTCACAACCTAGTTATGAAGCTCTGAATGTTGCATTGTTGAACAGTTTGCAGAACATGTACAAATCTTGCAGAATTATAATTCTGTGATTGATTAGCAAGGTCTTCAATACAGAATTAGGGTAAAAACAGGATTGTTTCGAGAATTTTTCCTATACTACATATATCCTCATTAATGTCAGAAGTAAACTGAGAGTAATCCAATATTTATCACCACCTGTGATCCTACTATAGAGTCCTTTTAATTTCTAGACCTCTTTCATTTTCATCTATTAAGTGTCAACTTCCCATCCTGTCAGTATGGAACAATATTATCTCCTTTTCAATTGCTTCTCAAGGAGCCAAGACTGTGTGCCTAGTATTATTTGTCCAAATTCAAAAGTTTACTTACATAAGTACTAGAGAATTCCCCTAATTTCCCTTCTTGGGTTACACATGTATGTACAGGGATCCAGTAACCACAATAAATTGATGAGATGTCAGTGGGCTATGCACCACTGCATGTCTGAACATGTGTTTCCAAAGAAGAGACTGTGAATAAATATCTATTGGTGTCAAACTCCAATTAATCAAGACCCTATACATAGATATTAACAGATACACTATAATGATTTCAGGAATTGAGTTTTGCTTATGAGATAGTATCACGTTCTAATAATTCTTAGAAATTGCTGATTTTGAGTCACTTCACTGTGTCTAATGATGAAGTACATTAAGGGTTTTATGATTAAACATATTTTGCCATTTGTTTAACTGTATCATATCAGAAATTTCATATTAGCATAATCCTGACTACCATATTAGTCAATAAATAGTAAAATCAAGATATAAAAATCTTATTAATTCATTTTAAAACCTGGAAATTTTGATTTTAAATAAAACTTTATTAAGTAGCAAGGATTAAGAAATTATTGTATTGAAGCATTGGCTTGACTTAATATAGCTTATTTCAAATATTTTCTTTATTTGTAACATATCTGTCTCATGAAACTATATAGTTCTATGCAGAAAACAGACAGATCTGTAACAGACAAATTAGAACTTGTTAAGGCAGTATACTTATTCGAATCTATTATTTTAAAAAAGTATGAAACAAAAATTGGAAAACAATTTGGGGAGGGATTAATGGAAAATAAAGGTAAATTCTGGGGATTTTTTTGAAGAATGAACCAGCAATGTAAATAATCAAATAAAGCAACACATTTTAATGTTAAAATATGATGAAATTATAAGAGAAATAATTATAGTTCTTGACCTTAAAAGCTTATTCATAGTTTTTTCCAAACCAATTGGTAACAAAAATCCATTGAAGAGAATTTAGTCAATACAAATGTTTATGGGTTTCCTCATTTAATTTGACATAGAACTTGACTTCTTTATTGTAGGACCTGGGCTTAATCTCATATAAGCATGCTGTATTATTATATTAACTCTTTAGAAGAGGCAACAAGGCTTAAAATAATCCTGAAAAATTTTATGACATGGTCGGTCAGCTATGCCTAATGGCATCAGGCTGGTCCACTTCCCTGTAAGTATTTTAAAGCCACAAAATATTTAAATAATGATGAACGTTGTCTCTAGACATAAAGAATAGTAAGATTCCCTCCCAAAGATTGTCTAAATATATTTCAAAAGAGCTAAGAGTTTATTTATAAAACATTTAAAAGCCTCAAAAATATACAATCTAGAACAAATATTTCAAAAGAACAGTAATTATATGGAAATTGTTACTGAAATACAATTAATGTATATTATATTTTTATATAATATCATCTAATAGCTATGTTATAGACATAGGAAGGACAAAATTCTACCTATTTAAACAATTAAATGAAAAGCCATTAGAGTTAGGATCACACATATATCTTTCTTCTTTAGAGTTACTTGTACTTTTTAAAAGATCAGTGAACTTAAGATCAATACAATAATTTTTAAAACAATTATACACATATATATCTGCTTAAAATTCTTATCCACAAGTGGCCCGATATTACTGACTTTCAACAACTTGTCTTACCTATCTCTTCAGTATTTTTAGTTTTTAAATGTTTTAACATTCTGGGGACTAAGCATTGGAGTCCATGTATGCTAGGAAAGTGCTGACTGTATCACACCTACATTACCAGCTTCTTTAGTATTCTTATTTTCAAAAGGGAGTGGGCTATAAAGTTCAAACTCAGGTGAATTTATTTGTAGCCTACCTTCTACCCCAGGCTCACACGAACCTGAGATTATAGTCTTGTGCTACATGTCCTGACAGGATCTATTTAAAAATGCACAGGTAATTCAGTGGCTTCGTGGATTTCTAACACAGAGAGGAAAGTATCAAAGAGAATGTCACACAATGAAGCACTTTAATGTGAAAATTTAACTACGAGATACGATGATGAAGTGATTATCTTCAGTGTTAAACTTTCAGTTCATTGAAAGTCGTTGGGTTAAAGGCTTTCATAGTTTCCAAAAAAATAAGGTTAAGGTTTGTTTTTTAATAAGTAGTGAGAACAAAGGACAAAGAGAACATACCATATTCTGTAGATAAGAAATGAATGAGCAGAACTGTTAACATTCTTTACAAAAATGAATGTGAAATTTTTAACTCAAAAAATAAAGTTATAAAGGAAACCAGCATAAATATCACAAGCCATTCTATTAAAGATAATTATGAAGAGGGGTGTGTGTGTGTGTGTGTGTGTGTGTGTGTGTGTGTAGACTTGGAAGCATTAAAAACAGTTTTAATTAAGCTCTTTCCTCTAAAACACTGCATTCTGAATTAATTATTTCATGTATGAAATGTTCTTCCATATAAAGGTGTTACTGTTCCTGCAATAAGCTTATAGTGTGTCTTGGAGATAATATAAAGAACAGCATGCATTTCCGTGGGAAAATAAATGAGTTCCGGGGTTGCTTATGAGTGTAACCCTTAGGTTAACTGAAGTTTTATTATATTAAGAATATACAAGTTTGGCATGTTGCCTGTTCTGTATCCTTTCACTAAGTGTACCTAGTCCACCCAAAAAAAGTTTTCTCTGTTAGTGGATTCAGTCTGATTTTTGCTATCTGTCTCCTCTTTTTTGCCTGTGTGTTTGTGCTTTGGGTTTTGAATTTCCCTCCTGCCTCAGCCTTGCAGATGCTGTGAACTGGAAACCAAGTGAAAAGGCCTGTTGAAATTAGGTTTAGTTTAGCCAGAGAAACAGGTTGGACTAATGGCTACATTTTTTTCAGGTTTGAAATTTTATCAAGAAACTCAAGAGAATTTGATGAAATTCTGAGACTTCTGCTGAATCAATCTCTACTTCAAATACTAGCCCAGGTCCTCTACTTTCTAAACAGACAACAGCTCTCAGAGTTTATGTGTTCTTGGATTTATACCTTTACTTCCATTATGTAAGTAATCTGAGTTTAAAACGTAGACATAGGTTAGTTTCTATTCTACCTTGATTACTTCCATCATAATTGTATAAACTTGTACTAATTTTCTATCTAAAATTATGACAGTTACATAGGTTAAAGTTTTAACCTAAAAAAATATTTTAAACCTAAAAGATGATCACATAGCTATAAGTTACATGAACACATATGGACAGAAGTTGTCATACTTGTAGAAGCATAGTAGGGATGTAAAATGAGTATGTTTTCTGTAACAAGTTCTACTTTAGATAAGGGTATTTTCTTCTCATCAGGGCTTACATAGTAAGTCTTCTAACAGTGAAATTTGAACATATGTTGACATGTGTTCAAAATATCTTTCCACGAGGTAAATGGCTTCAAATATTTATTGTCACTTACCTATTCTCACTGGAAGGATAAATGTGGATGACTTATGCTTTCTGAGACTGTTAAAGCTTTTACTTCCCAGAAGTTTTGAACCTGACAAATGCTTGCAGAAACAGATCATCTGCTGGATCATCTGTACCTCCTGAAGAGTACCACTGAGAGGTACAATTATATGTAATTGTCATTTATAATAATAACAGCGTAAGAGAATTTCATGAGAGTGGGTTATATCCCCTATACCTTTCATATGGTCATAATAAAAGTATTCCACCAATGTAAATCTTGAAGGAAAACATATCTAATTGAGTATATATATATATATATGTATATATATATATATACATATATATATATATATATATATTGTCTAAAACAGAGTATGCCAATACAATTCCCTTCAGATGATGGCATATTTTTCTCCAGAATTACAACTGAAATCAATAGAAGTTCATAGCAAACCCTCTCAAGGGAAGACAGAGCTTTGCAATTACAGTCCTGATATTTATCTTTCTCTTAGAAGTTATTCAGTTCCTGGGATCAAGCCTGAAATGAAAACCAGTAAATTGATTCAAAGTATGCTCATTGCATTACGTTTAATATATAATGCATTTTATTTGAGGCCCATGTTTCTTCTCAAGAAAGTAAAGAATTTGAATCCTTATAGTAAATGCTCTATAATCTCAAGTTTCTTGCCAAAATATCATCTCCTAAAAAAAAAGCTGAAATATTTTAAGAAAGTTGTTGATTGCATAGTTTCCTTTTCTGTGTAGTATTTCCATTGGCCCATTACACAGCCACAGGTGGCTTCTTGTCTTTTATTTATGTCACACACTAATAAAAAGTACATAAGAGATAGGCGTGAAGCACATTTACTTTTTTCTTCAAGAGGAAAATTCCAATTGAACTGAAAACAAAACAAAAAAATTTTCTGTAAAGTTTTTACAATCTTACACCCTGAGCACTTAAATAGTCATGAATGTCATTGTATAAAATATTGGACATTGGGTATTTGTGACAGAATATTATAGGCACTTTATCTATTTGTTTATTTGAGTGCATATATGTGGCATATGTTATGCGAGTGTTTGTATAAAAGGGCACACAAATCTACCACTCATGATTTCTTGTGAAAGTTGCAGCATAACCTGAGTTGTCAATCTTTCTCACCTTCCTTTTGAAGTAGAGCCTTTATTTTTTGCTGCTGTCTCTGCACTCCAGTCTGGCTGGAACCCAAGCTTGCAGGGGATTCCTCTTTATCCGTTTTTCATCACTTGGACGAGTTCTGCGATTATAGAACTGCACCGACTTTTTGGCTTCTCTAACAGTTTTAGGAACTGGAACTCAGGTCATCGGTTTAGAAAACACACTTTTAGCTGCTCACCACCCTCCTAGCCTGAATAGATATATTTTAGAGATCATAGTATTACTCTAAATCTATGAGTATGAGCTTTGCAAAGAATGATGAAGTATGCATATTGAAAAGACTGTTACTGTTTTGTTCCTACTTATAAACCCTTGGATCAGAATCTCTGAACATGGAGATAGAAATGTCCATTAGAAGTGCTTTGGTAAATCTAATACCAAAATATTTTTAAGAAATCAGAGTAAAAGAAAGATGAAAGCAGACACAATTGATCCACCATTGTTAGTGACACTATGAGCACAGATCCTAGGACACAGATTTAGAGTGTCTCACCACAGAACCAATGTCCTTCATGATTCAGTCCCTTGCCAATTTTCCCCTTCCCTCAGCAGTCAGCTAAGCATAAACTATGCTCAACTATGGGTGATTCTTTTTTCAGAGTAGAGGCTGATTAATCCCAACACACATGTCAGCCACTACCCTCCACGCTATTCCCAAATATATCAATCACTTCCTCCAACCTTACCCCTATAGTCAGGTAACCTGAATTTTCATATAACTTTGTTTAAATGAACTTGATTCACAAATCATATAATTTATCCAACTACAGCGATTTGCAACATAATGGCAGTCGATTTCAATGCCCCAGAAAAAAAAAGGCCACATATTGGCACTACTCTGGGCTCTTTCACCCATCCCATGCTCAAGCATTAGAGAATCAATAAAGTACTTCCTCCTATGCCTTTTCTGGACAAGGTATAAATGCCAGTGGTGCAAGGTTCACCAAAGCACTTGTGGCTATACTAAATCTGTTTATATCCCTGCATCTACGGAAACTCACTGGGTTTCCAGTTTCTGGCACTATGCCTGGTGCATGTGGAATAATCAATAAATATTGCACTAATTAATAAATATCTGTTTTGGCTTCTTTTCACACAAGGAAGGGCCAAAGTTTGTATATGTTGTCATCAATAAATGAAAAAGACTTTACTCACAAAATTGGGAGTGACGAGTTAAGAGGGAATGGATGGAGTTTGAAAACCATGAAACTGGAATTAAATACCACCCATAGCAACAGCAACTGGTCAATATCTTCAGTGTTGAGAGAACACCAATTTGTGAGATTGCCACTATGATGTGTAATAGCTGCACTGGGTCTCTGAAAAAACACACTCTTTAGCTTTTGTATGTCCCCCCTTCCTTTCCTAACTCTCACTACCACTAAGATGACTACTTCCAATTGTTTACTTGACATTAAAATACCTAGGAAAGGAGTCTTAATGTGGGGCCATCTAGAGCATTTTGGCCTATGGGTATGTGTGTAAGGAATTGTCAGCATGCCGAACTGACGTAGGAAGATCCCACATAGAAATGGAAATCATCATCCTCAGTTTAAGACTTGCACTATCAATAAATTTATAATGAAAGCTAGCTGAGCATCAGTTATGGTTGCCTTGATTTCTCTCTGCTTTTGACGGTGGATGAAATGTGAGCTCCTAGCTCAAGTTGTTGTTACTGTATTTTTTTTTTTCTCCCAACGTGATAAACTAGGACCTGGAATTTTCACCACTTAGTTGTTGTTGTTAGAGTATTTTGTCCAGCCACAGACATGATGACAGGTTTCATATTACAGCAAGTGGTCCATGACAGTCTTCATCCTAGGAATCTTAAATTGTTAAGAAATATTTAGTTCCATTTGTCTTTATCTAATTTCTATTTAATAAAATATTCATATGCAACAGTAATGTGACTTTGAGCACATTATTGAATAGAACTGTTTAACATTTTAGGCAAAAAGATTTGGCCACTTTAGTAAAAAAAAAAAAAAAAGAGGGAAGGTAAGATATTTAAGAAGGTTTTACAAAGAATAATATAAAAGGAAACAATTTATTCATTCAAAATATCACTAGAGTTATGTGAATTAATATATTATTAACTTTGTAACATATCATAACAAGATTTCCATTTGACTAAATAAAAATCTAATGCCGGCTGGGATATGATTCATTATAATTTTATTTATCCTAGACACTTAGGTTATTTTCTATTATATATTGGTTATTATAAGCAATATAATATAGTTATATATTTATCTCTCAACAATTAGTTGCTATCTCATAAAAATTCATTGTAGTAGGAAAATTATTTTTAAAATTAAATTATATGTAGTTTTATGTATATATATTTGCATTTATAAACACTGTATTTAAAAGTGCATTCTGGTATTTAACAATGGTTCTAACACAAAGAATATTCTTGGGATACTGATGTGTCAAATAGTAAACAAGTGTTTTGTCATTATGTATTACTAGTGATCACTGCAAAACAACTAAATGTATTTTGGAACTTTTGTCATTCTTGGCTCATCTCCATCATTGTTCTGAGTCCTGCCAAATTCCATATACATTCTTTCTTTTATTATTTTAATGTTTTTTTTATTTATTCTGTGTGTCTTTTATGTCATGCACTTTGATCCCACTCATTTCCCTGTCCCTTTTTCCCTTCATTCAACCCTTTGTCAGCAAAGCTGTGGAACTCTGAATATAGATTTGGCAGAGGTCTAATTTTTAAATACCCATAAAAGTAGAAGGATAATTATTATACTTAATTGTATCCATTCACTGATACATCATTTAAAATTTTATTTCCTCTTCAAATACTAATGTTGGACAAGCATAGTGTGCTACAGATACATAGGATTTTGTATTTCAGTTTTAAAATCTTATTTCTGTTTATTATAAGGAACTCCTTCTTGGTTGTTCTACTTTTTACTTTGATGTAAGACCTTTGTTACCATAAATAAATATTGCATGTATACATTCTTTCCTTTATCATCATATTTCAGAAAGTAAGCCCTGAGTGAACCTTTATATTTACAGGGCATAACTTCTCTTTAATGTTACCAAACAGGCTTAATTTGCTTTACATATTTTTCTTCACAGGTGTTAAAAACCACTTGCAAAATAAAAATGTCAATAGGGCAGTATCTGTAACTTACTGAGTTGAAGATTAATATTTATAGAATTACTGTTTTAGTGTTTCACTTATTTCATCAAGCAAAAAAATATAGGTTTTAATAATTGAAGGAAGAACAAATTACATTATCATTTCTAGCTGTTTGTATTTTCAGATGTTTCTTGATAAGATATTGGTTTTTATATACAGAGTTCAAAGGCAGTTTCTGGATTATATTCACATTTTGTTATTTCTTTTAATTAATTAATCATCACATAAATATATATCTGTATATGTGCTTATAAATATAGCTATAATATATCAATATGAATAACTAGTCATTTTCTTCATCTTTTATTGATCTTGTACTGATCTGGATAGAATATATATATATATATATGGATATTCATATATTAATATATGTATGAATATTCATATATGTGGGGAGTTTTGTTTATTTAGGTTAGTTTGTTTTCTGAGACAGGGTTGTTCTGTCTCTGTACTTTTTTTGTAGACTCTGTTGGCCTAAAACACACAAAGTTCTGCCTGCTTCTGCATCTTGCATGCTGGAATCAAAGGTGAACACCACAGCAAGCTTTCTGTAACATTGTTAGATTTTTCAATAATATAGTTCATTAACTATACCCTTAACTAAACAATTAAAAGTCTGAAATTTGATATCACATATATTTTACAATTTTATGTACAAGTACACATTTATATAGAGTACAAATTAGTGGTGTTTTTTTGTGAATGCTTGTAGGAGTGTGTGTTTTTATGTGTATGAGAAAGAGAGAGAAATTAAAATGTGTGGAGAGAGATGTCTGCAACATTGTCTTCTTCAATCATTCCTTAACTTATTTTTTGTAACAAGTTTTCTCATTGGATGGCTAGCTTGCTGATTCTGCTAAATTTCCTATACAACAATTCTCCTGGGATCCTCTTGTCTCTCCTAGTTGAATTTATACGTTCATACTGCTGGAAATAGCTGTTATACAAAGGTTGCATTGGTAGGTAAAACTCTGGTCCACACACTGTATTTTCAGCTCAGGTATTTTCTAAATAGTTTACTATGTGTTTTACTTTCTTTATTTGTTTTCAGTTATGCATGGGTGTGTGTACATTATTTGTAAACCACAAAATAGGCTGTAATTAATGTTTTCTATTTCAGTGACTGTTATTTGAGATTTTGCAGGTATATGTAGCACATAGTGTTATTTTCATGAAGCTTGTGTCGGTAAGCTCATGCAGCAAAAATTTTAACACCTGTGTGTTGAATAATATTATTGACTCTATTAATATAATCATCTTATCACCTCGTATTCAATGTGAATTTGTTTATTATTAAAATGATATAATATGATAAACACAAATACTCATAATCTGTTAACTCTTTTTCCTTATTCTTTTAGTAATTTTGTACTAATTTAGTTCTATCTTTTTCGTATTTTATTTTGAAAATGTAAGAAAATTTATAACTTTTAGGATTTAAGGAAATATTTTTGGACTGTGATAAAACACCCTCAACTTACAATACCTTTAGAACAAAACAGATACATCTAAAATTTTACACTTTTGTAAAATCTTTTGAATATATGCATATACATATATATATATACATATATAATCACAATAACATTTTGATTTAAATCTGCATAACTTAATGGTAATGAAGGTCTACAAAAGACTGAATTAATACATGTTATTACAAACATTAACTCATTGTAAGAATTTATATTTATTTTTCATGATAATTTCTAAGATTGTTTTGAAAAAAATAAACCTACCTTGCAAATTAGAGAATATATTAATGTCCTCAATTCCATATATGTTATAAATTCATATATATATACACATATATATAATATGTAATACTACCTATTATGGGTGATTCCCTTGTATAGTGAAGCAATGGGAAATGAATGAAGCTATTACAAATAGGGACTAAGAACTTCATTTGTAAAAATTGTGCTCAGTCACTATGTCTTACAGAACTTATTTACATGAAGTATGTGCCAAGTAACTATCATGTGCTTGTGCCTATGGTCTGGACACTGGCAGGAGAGAAACATTCCATGTACAATAAAATATTTTTCAGCAACATTAGGAAAAAATTTTTTTCAAGAAAAATAATACAAAACAATTTTGAAACAATAAATTAGAGTATAAAAACAAACAGCATATTAAAATTTATAACATTAGCAAATGCTGAAGAAAGATTCAACTTGATGGTATTTTAGCTTAAAGCCTCTTCTTTTCTACTTGATGCATGTAAAAGATTGGAGAAAAGAGCCCTGTCACACCAGAAGCAACTGAAGGAAATTTGTGCTATAAGTATCACAGCCTTGAAAATTCCCAATGAAGTTGGCATTTGTTCAGCTTGACCCTCAGAAAAATATTATTGTCTGGGTTAGACTGCAGATCATATGTTGCAGACTTAAATTGTATTGTGGTTCTTCCTATCCATAAGTTGCTTAATCTGTTTCATTTTCTGACAGAGTTTTCTCTATAACTCAGATTTCTAGTAAAGAGTTGCAACCTTCGCAGTCAATGTATTTTCATTTTGTGTCAGTTACTGAGGCAATTTCTGAAGGTAATCCAGTCTCAATGGTATATTCAAAATTAATGTTTTGTGTTCCACGAAGGTCAAAATTTTCCACTGTTGAGGACTTAATAATGACTCCAAACATGTCCTTGAATCCTGATCTTCTGTACCTAGGATTGTGACTTAATTATTTTGCAAATGCCAATAAGTTAAGAAAGTTGAGATGACATCATCTTGGCTTTTGAATGAACACTAACTCCTCTGACCTGTGATATAATAAAAGTAAATGGAGAGAGCTTACAAAGTAAAGGAAATACAGAAGTGAAAGATAACCAAAGAAGAAAGAAGAAACTAGAGTTGCACAGATACCAGATATTGAACATAGATTCTAGGTAGGAGAGTAACCTGGAAATGACCATTTTGAATTTCCAGAAAGCACCAATCCGTCAACACCCTATGTTCAAATACTGACTTTCAGTGCTGCAAGTGAATACATCCTAGTCTTTAGAGGCATCTGGTGTACATTTATGTTTGCACTAAGAATCTAATAACGCCAACATTCCTGTCACTCCCTGTTTTTCAGTGCTTTGATCTCCTTCAAAGCAGTCACTGTTCCCTCCACATGTCTCAAAGATGCAACCAAGAATTTCTTGTGATTAACTTCCCAATTAACTTAAACAAGAAAGTCAGTTCTGAACACTTGAGGAAAATGTCAAAATTATAAAAATGCTAGGTACCAGGAAAACGCCTTTGCCTTTTACAATTAAGTTGACTGGCAGGGTCTACAGCAAGGCTGCCTCACTCTTGAATGGCTTTGAAGAAACAGAAAACAAAGGAGCCAGAATGACCAGTTGTGAAAGAACCTCCTGCTACTCAAACAAAGCTGGAGAAGACAAGAAGTCTCATGGGACTGAGGAGTGCCAAGATGTCTCGTGTATTAAGACACACACAATGCTATTTAAATAAAGATGTGTTTTGCAGTATAAAAAGACTAAAATGTAAAGGTTTATATCTTCTTTGTATCAATGAGCATAGTTATTTTTAATAACCTTTCCTTGTGTTCATATAGCATGTGCAGGAACTATTGTTCAACCATTCTCTATATTACAAACTTCTACCATTCCTTGCAGTCTGTATAAATGCCGTATGGAAAAAAAAAACTCTCTGATGCCGACATTTTATTTAACTTGTACCTAATATCCTAATTATGAAAAATGGTATCTCATGCTGAAAAACCTATAACGATTCCTATGATGGGTTCACATCAGGACTTACTAAATAACCACCAAAAGGACAGAATATTGTGGATGAAATACCAGGGGCTAACTTAAGTCTCAGTGAAGGGCACTGTTGCTGGTGACCTTATCACTGAAGGCTACATTAAAGATGATCAAAAGGACAAGTAGGAGACTATGACCAGTCTCCAAGCAGAGCTCATCCAAGTGTGAATTTCCAGGAAATAAAGCCAAAATGTTGAAGTTTGCAAGGGAAATGTAACTTTGGAAGCTTAAGTTTCTTCAGCTCTGTTGGTTAAGAACACAGAATGAGAAAAATATCATGCCTGACCATTTACTTTTAGCAGGTAGCTACTAATAATAATATGTGTTACTTTTCTTCAAGTATGGTAAACTATGAGATAGGAGATACAAAGAACAATCTTGTATTTAGGGGGGGGAAAGGAAAAAGAACAGTAGACAATATAAAGAATAAGGATTTGTCATAATTTCCTAGGATCCTGAAGTGTCCTAGTGCACCCTTATCTAAGACTCCTATTGTGTGTACTGAAACTTCACATGACTTGCTGACTATAAAAGAATAACAGATACTCCCAATCCTCACACAGTAGATGGTAGGGACAGTGCTGTTGAAAGTTTGTCTTGAATTTTCCTGTTTACATAATGGTTCTCCAATAACCAATTTAAGCATGCATGTTTAAAACACATGCAATGAAACAAAGCCTTTTGGAAGACAAAGCATTCCTTTATGGACTGAAAAGAAGAGAAGCAAGGTCTGCAGGAGAAAATAAACTCCTCTTAAAAATCTCTATAGGTAATGAGAATAAAATAGATGTAGAAATAGTAAGAACTGAGACAGCAGAAAAGGCAAATCTAGGCTGTAAATTCGTTTCATCTATAGAGAAACACTGCGGTAAAAAGAAAATATATTGTTTGAGGGTGAATAAATTTTAAAATTTCAGCCATAAGGAGCAGTGCAGATACACAGAACCCACAAAGAAGTTGGGTATGGTAGCACATTGAAACACAGTGCTGGTATGGAAATCACAGGTGAAGACCCAAGAGATTCTGGCTAGTCTGATTAGTTGAAACAGTGACTCCAGTTTCACAAAGAGGGTCTGTGTCAAAAATCTAAGTCAGGGTGTCAAAATAGACATACACATATTTCTATGCATATTCACACATAGGGTATAACACAAGCATATGCATGCATGCAGGCACTAATAAAAATAATATATTATCTCACATTCAAATATATTTAAATTACTTCTACTATATATTTACTGGCAACAATAAATTTTGATAAAAACTCTTTACTTCTTCATGGATAAACTGCATATTATTACACACAGAAAAACATGTATGAGCCAGTTCTTCCCACAGTAAAAATAGCATACAGTAGTGAAATAGCTACAGATATCATGAGAAAATACATGACTATTAAATTCTTTGTGTGAAAATGTCTAAGGGAATGTTACTTTGCATAGTAGTTCAATTACAAATAAATGAATTTATCATTATGAATTATGAAAATACAGCTTTGTGGTAGGTGTCATATGTCATAATGTGCTAATAATACAATGTGAAATTTTGTGTACTGTAATATATGTCAAATTTTTTTTTATTCCAGAGCAGAAGGGCCAATGATAAAAAGACGTGGGATAGCAATATCTTGTAAGCATTGTTAAATATTACTCGTTGTTTAGAAGATGAATTTAGAAATAAGAATCACAATGGTGTGTGTTTTCTATTTTTAATTTAAATTGTTTTCTTAAATGGCTTCTTTATTAACCAGGTGAGAAATAACCTGAAATTCCAAATAATTATCTCCTGTAGTGTTTTTGCTTTTTAGGATTTATTTTAAAGAAATCAAAATAGACTTGAACATAACTTAAAATGCATTTAATTTCTTTGCTCACACGAGCTAGTTACTTCAAAGATCTAACGAGGAGAGGTTTTAAAAACATGACTTGCTAAGTCCGTATACCCAGCTGTGAAAATGATGCTGTGAGATATACATTTAGTGACAGGAGATTTTGATATATAGAGGTTTTTGCAAAAGGTCATATTAAGTGTAGAGATTTTAAAAAATAGATGTCTGTCCAGCTCACCTTTGTGTATATTTCTGCGCTTTACTATAGTTTGTGCTTCTGTTTTGTGTAAGAGTATTCTTATGAACTATTGTGGGAAATAGTTTGTAGGCCCTTCACTGCCAATCTTGACAACCATAATCGATCCGTAGCTCCCATAGAGTATAAGGAAAGAATTTTTTCCCTGTTTTTTGTCCTCTGATACCCACAAATAATGTCTGCACAAACAGTTCCACCTACCAAACACCTTATAAACACAAACCAATTAGGTTTAAAATATTTAAAATGAATGATTTCAGACTTCAAAATTGGGATTTTAGAAACTGTAACTGTATCCTATCAGTAATGATATATTGGACAGTGATTTTAATGAAGTGAATATGTCTGAACGTCAGGGGAAAATGCAAACACTCTGTAAAAGAGTAACATTAGATGTTTAAAATAAAACTATACTCAATGTGAACATTTGTTGGTCTTTAACGGACATTTATAAACTAATATTCATTATTATGTTTTAATATATCTATATACATATATATATATACACATATATATTACTTTATAGTTTTCTGTTCACTTAGTAATGTATAAGGGAGTGTGGGTATGTGAATGGCCTAGGAGACATATCGAGATCAGACTAAAACATTTGTGAGTCACAAATATTTTTGAGGCATGTTCATCCATATCTTTTCTTTTGGTTATTCTTTAAGTAATTTTTTTCTATTTTATTGGTTATTTTTTATTTGTTTTTCTCTCTCTGTCGTGTGTGTGTGTGTGTGTGTGTGTGTGTGTGTGTGTGTGTGTGTGTGTGCGCGCACGCGCACGCGTGCATGCTTGAGTGTAGTTTGCACAATGCATTCTTCTAAGTGAAGCCACCAAAGCCAGGAAGGATATCCTCAGATGGCTATCCCTTTCTGCCGTGTGACCTCGACCCATGATCTCTCATTTAAGTGGAGTTAGCTGTTTTATCTCCAGAGTGACTGGCGAGCAATCTGCTAAAATCCCCTTCTCTGCACAAAGGGGTTAGAGACACAAACAGCCACAAAGAGATTTTGTTTTTCTTGGTTCTCTTGATTTGTACTTGCATGTAAAATGTTCTTCCACACAGAACGGTTTCCTCAGTACGTAATGCTATTCTAATAATAAAGGGTGTTCACATCACAAGCATGGTGTCTCAAACCACTAATCTCCACATTTCAGAGACCTAGGAAGAAACACGATCTAGTTTCAGGCCAGCATGGATGACGGACAGAGAGACTGTCTCAAAAAAGTCTTAAATAAGTAGATGATAGATAGATAGATAGATAGATAGATAGATAGATAGATAGATAGACAGACAGACAGACAGGAAGACTGACAGACAACAGACAGACAGACAGATGAATTATAGATGGATGATATGTAGAAGAATGTAAAAGCTTTGTTGCAGTAGGGTTTGGAACAATGTGGTGTTTTTTCCCTCTTAGGTTGCATGAGACTTTTCCTCAATCGTTGCTGATAGATGCTCCTATAATGTACTCTTTTAGTAACTTTGATACTATGGACTTGGTTTACAATATGTGTCCCTGAAATGATAATTGGATCTGGGATTTATGACCTTTCATAGCAGCAACACGCACACGGGAATTAAATGGATTACACAATATATCTGTGTATGCATTTGAAATGAAAAAAATAATTAACAATCCAGAGTCTGGATATTGCTGGAAAACTCAAATAACAATTTTTCTTAGTCAGTTTGTAGGAATGAGCACATTATTTCCAACATGCCTTATGACTAGTGAATACACAATCTTACTTTTAGTGTGCACTGCTAATGCTATCAACATCTTATACATACAACATCAAGATTAGACCGCTAGCACTCTGCTTTCTTCACTTTTAGGAGTGTTATCAAACTTTTCTTTTGGATTCTGATTTGGTTTTTGTGTATCTTATGCATATTTAAAACATTCAATTCTTGAACATTATTAACATTCTCAGTGTGGACAGACTGCTACTTTGTCTATTATTTCTTTTTTGGGAGATGTTATTTTTTGTCTAGCTATGTCTCCTAATATAAAACCTTCTAATCCATTATCTCTTGACCTTTCTCTGCTTTTTAGATCTTGAGTATTTTGAGGTGTCTTTATAGTAGTTTTCACTAAAAGCACATTATGTAGTAAAAGAATTTACACATTCGTATTTTTAAAAAATGTTTTCAATTTACACATTTATATTTTAAAAAAATGTTTTCTGACATTTCTCAGTAAAATATTTTCTAATATTGCTGTCAATATATAATTAATTAGGAGTTGTGAAAATATTTGAAATAGGTTTTGTTTAACTTTCAGTTTAGTACTACAGTATTAATTACAAAGGGATTCCAAATAAGACTAGATAAAATGAGATGACCGTTCTCTGTTTAAAAGAAAAAAAAAAAAAACAAGACAAGACAAAAACACAGGTTGTAAATTCTTCATAAGAAACATTGTCATATATTTACTTTAGAGGATTTAGTATACAACACTTTAATATACAATACATACTAAACCTCATCGAAGGTGCTTATGCATTTGAAGTTATTTGTTTTTCTATCAAGAGCAAGTTCAATATTTTATCTCACAACTGTTATGGATACAATACAACTATTATTTATATATTTGAAAACATTTCAAACATTAAAGCAGGAAAAATATGAGAATTTTTTTTCTATAAGTGTGTTAACCGAAGTGCATATTATAAGCACACTTGTAGATAACTATCTACTATTAGTAGGGGAGTGATTTAAAATACAACATAGAAAAATACATCAGAAATATTAAAATGCAAAATCATTACTAAAATTATGTTTGCTTCCATTTTATTCTACTCTCCCTTACATATCTATTCTAACACTTCTTAAGACTGGGCCACTCACATTTATCCTCTTGAAATTTATTGATTTTAGGTATGGAAGACAATAATTTAATTTTTATTTTCTTCTCTTATATAATTAACTTTGATTATTTTAAAGGATAAAATCAAGGGAACATCAGCTTTGATTTAAACAATACTCACAGATTTCTTGCATACAAAGATTCAAACATATCACTGACAAATGCTTATATGTTAATGAACTTTTAAATTTAATGTAGTAATTGGCAATAGATTTTAAGCAATGAGCAGCCAATTTGGATTGAAATTATTTACGTTTTTGAGAGAGAGTGAGAAAAAAAACAAAAGTTAAAGTCCTTTAGACAAAGAGAACACATTCTTAAGTGAGGGTTCTTGTAAACTGCATATGTAAGAATTTTATTCAAATTACTTTTGGAAATAAACATTAATAACAAAGATTCACCATAAAATGAATTTGTTAATAAACAATAGCATAGAATTTCACTTGAATATATCAAGTTAAATAATTACATTTCAAAAAATGTATGATGTGAGGCATGATAAATAACTTACTAAGCATGAAGTAATTCAGGACCTACATTTCTGGATACATCTACAATCTAAATAATATATGCAGAAAAGAAATGTATATTTTGAAAGCCATCATGTGAGAATAACAGCAAAGAAGGGATGATAGTTAAACTAATTCAGTATTACTTAAAAGTGACCTATTACTAAAATAATTAATAAGTATAACATAAAACTAAAATAATTAAAGCGCTTAATATAATAAGAAAAACATTCACCATCACAAAATCAATATTATATATTTGTAGCCAGTTTGAATTTTCTTTGATTATTTTATCCTAAAAAATAGCAATGTATTGATTTTAATTAATAATAAGAAGGAATCAAGAGGAGAGATTCCTCTTATTTCAAGGGCACTAGATCAGACATTTATACTTTATGTAATTATTATTGGACATTTTTAACTTGGTGTGAAATAGTTCAGAAAACGTCTTTTTTGGGGATGGGGAACCTGTTAGCATCATTGATTCCCACACTGTTTTAGTTTAAACTTTTGATTCCTGTTCAACACTTCATAATTACACTCAGATCATTCTCTTCTACGAAAAGCATATGGAGAGCAATAGAGAAAATTAAACACATATATACAAATCACAATGATCATTTATAGTTTTCAAATTTGATGAAAACTTCATTTTATATAATCACAAAATTAAAATCATCATCCAAATATAATTTCTAAAATTTACACAAAGTTTTACATAGACTTAATAAACACTAGTCATTTATTTCTTTCTGATTTCATCATATAACTATTAAGATATACCTTTTAAATAGATAACATCCATCTTTCTCTAGTGAAAACATCTTGAAGAATGTATTGAGCTATTCAGAAATAGTGATACAATGCATTTACAAATGAATATTTATGACCAAAATTAAGTAATTAATTTTTCAGATGTTTAAAAACAGTATAAAAAATATGTTCAGAAAAATTTGAATATGAAGCAGAAAGTACACAACAGGAAGTAAATGGTCCTACCTTCCTTTCTTCATTCTTATATAGTCCAGATTGCCAGATGATATTTCCTGATTTTACGTGTTAGTGATCATGACTCTTTTGGGGCTATATAAAACCAAAAGAGTGATTTTAAATAATTTTTATTTTGCATAGTTATATTGCAGGTCTAATATCTGTAATATGATCCTATTTATGAGTAACTGCTATGCAAACCCAGCTCAAGACCAAGCAGGAGCCCTTCCTAAGCAAGAGAGTTAGCTAACCGTAATTTCAATATGATCCAGATCCATGACAAAATCAATTAGCAAAAAGAGTCAGGGGAAAAAAGTCAGCTTGAACTTTCAAACACCATCATTTATTCTTCCAGTTTTACAAAGGGGTTCTTGACTTTAGATGCAATGCAAAGTCTTGAGAACTGGTTACATTATCCACAACTATTAAAATATTCATACTTAAAACATAAATTAATATTCAGGTCTTGAGGTTTTCTTAGAGCAATCAAAATCATTATTTTAAATGTGTAGTATGAGGCTACTACTTCCCCTATTATTATCAGGCAGTGAACTCTTTCCTCTTATATTTTTTCTTTTAATTATGCCTCTTCATGCTTTTGGAATCGACTTTCTGGAAGGAAGTTATTATGATAGTTCAGAACTGGAATTATGTTAAATACTTCCTTTCCACTAATTTGATATCAATATTTGATATCAAGAGTTTCTCCAGTAATGAATTTTAAATAATGATCCTGTAAATACAAAAGGTAGTTTTACCTTGTTATTTAAAAAAAAAAGTTTGTCTCTAACTTACATTGTGAGTCATATAATAAGTTGATTACAGAAAATATCAGAAGATTTATTTGGAATAAAACGTAGAACATCAGATCTTGTATCTATAGATAAATACTCGTAAATGTATAGGTAGACCTACAAAATTACTCACAGATAAAATCCTTGAGGGTCCTCGGGCTTCAAAGAAAATTTTGGAAAGATCAGTAAAATATAATCTGTCTTAACATACCACATAGCTCAAAGTGAACTTATAAATCTATCTATAGATATATATACAAGCATAAATATTTACAAATAAGATATTGACACTAACATAGAAAAGTATGTGTCTATACAAATATCTTTAGGTAAAATTAAGCTACATTCTTAGGAGACCTCTACATGAGAAAATATGGGTTGAAATATTTCCTTAAACTTAAAAGTATTTGTGACAATTATATGATGAAATTAAAGATTTCAGTATACTAATTATAAAATTTGAAGATATCATTTGAAATAAACCTTGGGATCCCCTTAATTTCTGCAAAGATTTTTAATCCATTGAATAGTAACAATTTGCAATTACTGCTTATATCTAATAAGTGTTATTTTGATGTTTTCTTATATAAATTTCTGAAATATTTTAACAAAATAATAGGATTCTCATGCCTCTGAAATATTCACACTTCATATTTATGTGCATTTTTATAAAATGTAAGTGAAAGCTATGTCCAGTCAGAATTTATACCACAGACAAATCCAAAGGAGATGATGAGTAGAAATTAAAGATAAAAGGTTTCAATATTTGCTTCATCTTCATTGACTGATAAAAAGCTGTTTTATCTCTTACAGGTAATGTATAGGACCCAGAAATCATTGCTTCTCACAATCATTCAATCTCCCTATGTGTTTATAAAGAAATTAATTCATCTTAAACATTTTTAAGCCTAAGCTCAATAGCTACATTTTAGGTTGCTTGAAGAATTGTACTTAATATGGCTAAGGTAGGCTAAAGTAGTGAAAAGTTGGAATGACTATTTAAATAATGCATAAAATGAATTAAAATTAATTTAAAAGTCACACTTTTTGGGTCCCCAGGAAAAGCCATTATCCTCATGGTTGCTTTAATTTTAGAAAGTATTTAAACAGATATCCATGAATGTATTATAGTTAGATTTTGAAAATAGAAATTATGAATCAATAATTATGCTATTGCCATTTTTTTTCCAGTGGAGCTCAGTGTTACTGTAAGTGTCCCAGAACAAGATAATGACATAATATTTTATGTATTCTATAACTACACCCACCCATGTATAGAATATGTGCATTCAATAACCTACTACCTCTCCCCATAAACTTGAAGTTAACTTCTGTAGTGCTACAATGTTAATGTGTGAAGAAAGTGCTAAGTAATGACTGCTCAAATATTTACAAAATGAGTGTTTTCAATTTTGTCAAAATGTCATTAGTAGTGAAGATGAAGATAAACATAAGCTGTTCTGGTTTCCTTAGAAGATAAGCATAATATTAGTAATAATCATATATGGTCATTTTAACCCAACTAACTAAATAAAGATTGTGTTACCAGATGACTTTAAAATTTCCAGCTAGAGTTAACATGTAAGTAATTGAATGGTTTTAATAATTTTCAGAAATTAAATTTCAGTCCCTTTCTCTGAAGTCCCCAAGTTCTTTCCTGTGTGAGGGGCATAAACTTGAGACAGTTTGTTTTAAAAAATGTCTATTGTCATTTTACCTGTATGGTGAGAACCAAAATAAAATTAGATTCTTCACAAAGCTAGCCACATTATTGCATTACAAACCCTATTGATAGTGTGTGAGTCTACTAGATATACAATTTCAGAAATGCATAGTTAGGGGCTCTTCAAGTAATTGAGGACTTAAGAACACAATCACAAACACTGTAAGACACACATATACAATGAAAAGCATATTTAATTAAAATGACTGCTTATACTAATTTTCCAAGAATGTCTTGCCTATCTCTGTATTCTTTAAAATTTTATATAAATCTGGGAGTCTTCAACACTAAATTATGATATTAAAGTAAGATTAAATTGGTATTGTTCAGACTAATTAGACATAATGCTCTACCACATTGTAATCTACAGGGAAGCCTACCAACTGGTAAAATACATGTGGTGGAATTGACTAAAGGCAAGATGCAGCACTGAGTACAATGGTCATTGACACAACTTAAGCCTTTTCTACTCTGTCTGTAAAATGGGAAATGCATTCATCTCTCAACTGTGTAATTATTTCCTAAATGCATCACTTGGAATGAAGTTTTAAAATATATGTAGGAAGGCAGACACCTCTCCAAATTATTATTGCTACAATAATTGTTGGCACAAAGACACTAATGAGTTACTTGGTATAAATACACTTGCTTTCTTATTTGAAGATTTTTAGGTTCTAAATTTTATATAGATGTTTATATAAATATTTTATGAAACATAATTTTATATAATTCTACAGAAAGAGTAACATTAAGTTCTGTTAACTTTTTTCAACTATTTTAGGAAATAAGTATGCATCCCTCTAAGTTTACAGAAGAAAAAAATGTAGTTGTTTTCAGCCTGATAATATTTACTTACTTTCAGATGCAAGGTTACTCATACACACACACACACACAGAGAGAGAGAGAGAGAGAGAGAGAGAGAGAGAGAGAGAGAGAGAGAGAGAGAGAGAGAGAGAGAGAGAGAAAATTTAACACTGTAGCGCAATGATTTTACTCATGTACTGGCAAGGAAAAAAAATACTGTTTTTAATGTTACTCTCATTCACCATCATCCATCACCATGGACAAAGTTGATAGTTTTATATGAATAGATCCAATTGTACTTTAATGTACAAAAGAAGCTCTTTAGAAATATTTATAAGAGAGTTAAAAGAACTTACACAGAGCTAAAATTCTGTGTTATACTTTAGTTGTATTTCAGTTCATATGGCATTCTTTTCAAGATAACAGAAAACCCAGTGTTGCTGATAAAGCAAACTCCATCCACATTTTGTTTCCCCAACAACGTGATTAAATCGGGATAAATGAATGTTAGATTTGTTTTAGGACTGGTTTCTACTGCTCCATCTGCTGGATGTGACTGCACCTCCTGCAGCAAATGAGGACCCCTCAAGCTAATGTGAATTAATTCAGCAGGTGGCTTCAAAAGGCTCAAGAATGTTGCTTGTGAAACTTATAATGACTTTTACAATTTTTTTGTTGTTCAATAAGAGTTCCTATTTTACTTTAAGGGGAAGGAAAGGGGAAAAACAGACGATTATCTCAGAGAGAGTTCTTAGTGAGTGAAGAATTAAAGACAAGAGAATATGGTACTTTGCAGGTTTGAACATCATTCCCACTACAGTGTTTTTATTGGTATTTATGTGACAGTTCCTAAAGCCTAACTCCTAACCCAGAAATGGAAATCATATGCAAAACAACTTTTAAAAACATAGAAAAGATGACAGTCCGGAGACAGACAGAAACATCACAAAAGGCAATCATGACTCTCAACAGGATTAACCAAGTCTTTGGGTGTCATTTGCTTACTGACATGCAGCATCTATGCAGGAGGCTCTTGAGTTGCACTCTTGGACCAGGCAGCCCCAGTTTTCAGCCTTCTCCCAGTCACAGACCGGACAAAAAGCTGCCACCAGCCAGGCCTCTTTCGCTGCCATTGCCTTTGCTTCAAACCAGTGGCTGCTGCTATTGCAAAGAAAGGGTTACTCCTCCCTGGGAGTCAAGTCCCTGCAAACTTCCCCTGTTTTACATGTACGTTTCCCTGCGAACTTGTGAGCCTGTTCCTGCAGAAGGGCTGAGGAAACCCTTGACAAGCAATATGGTCAATAGCACCATAACCGACACCCTTGGAAGGTAAGACCTGCGATTCTATCCGAAAGGCAATCTTCATTCAGATGGGAAACACCTCTCCCCGCATCAACTGGCCCCACTAGGTTCCTATTAGCAAATTTACCAGTGCTAGCAGTCGCCACTGACGCCAGCGAGTGTGAAGGTGGAGGTAAAGTTTGAAAAATGGTGACCACCCCTGGAAGGGAGAGGATCTAGACATCTACCTACCTACCCGGGCTGGGCGACAGCAGATGCCTGGAGGAAAAGTGTCACGTACCTTTCTCCGATTGCCAGGCTGCAAGCCCAGGACCACGAGAGTCTGCGATGTGGCGGGGCGAGCGTCCAGCCCTGGCTGCGGGCTCCCTCCCGGGGTGACCGGAGCTGCCTCCGCCGCTGCGCCCAGGCGCGGGGCCGAGCAGCCTGCGACGCGCCAAGGACGCTGGGCACTGCTAGTCACTTGGCCCAGAGAAGTTGGGCAGAGCCTCCGCGGCGAGCCTTGGCCACCCGGGAGAGCAACACGTTTAGTTTGAACTTTCCAGCTTCAGTCCCAGCGAATACACACTCACGCACACACACGCGCGCTCCGAGAGCCTGTCACAGGCGAGCGGACTGGCATCGGTGGCTCTCTGGCCGCGTCTTTCTCTCTCCCTCGCTCTTATTGGCGCGGAGGTTATTGTTTTATTTATTTATTTCCTCCTCTTGGCTCCATCCCCCGCCCCTTATCTCCCGCCCGCCCTGCCTTTTCCTCCTCCCCCCCCCACCTCCCCAAGTGTTTCTGAGCCCAGTGGTGGCTGTCGCCCCAGCTGAGGCGACGAGGGCTTGCTGGCTGGCTCCCTCACACCCCCGCGTGGGGGCGCGGGGACCCAGGAGCCCTGGGAGGGCGGGGCACCATGAGGGAGAGGACACCCGGGGGGTTGGGGGGGGATCTCTGCCTGCTGTGGAGGAGGCGACGAGTGTCAGTGGAGGTGAGGGGACTTCTCTTCGGGTTCCCCGGGACCTTTCTACGTGCAGCCCCACCGCCTCTAAGACGGAGAAGCCAGTGATCGCTGCACACAGCCTCTGCCCTGGCGGTGGATGCGCTTGAACCGTGGCTACCTCTGTGAGTGCGGATGCACTGGCTCCAGCACCCTGCCGTAGAGGGCTCAGTGTGTAGTGGCTGGTTTACTGTCCTCCTCGAGGACTTCCCCAAATCCCAGAGCGATGATCCCATTCCCACGCTGGAGTTTAAGCTCCAGCGATGCGAGTTGTCATTTTTGTAAATGGTGGCTTAAGTGTACATAGTTAGGCTTCCTCACTCCCCTGCCTGACTCTCCTCCTACTCTCCCGAAAGCTGCCTTACATCCTCAGGTGCAGCACCCATCTCTGGGGCAGCTGAACCCTTTCGCCTCCAGGCTCAGCCTGAGACTCCTACACTGCACTCCAAATGGACCTATGAGATCTGATTCAGAGTGCAATGTCTTTGGGGCTACCGTTGGCCTCCAAACTGAGCTCTTAAATGGCAATTGACCGCAGGTGCCACGGATTTTCAGTCACAATGTAACCTTTTCCCAAACCTGCGGAAGAGATGATGACCTTAATGCCAGATGCCCTCCCCCACCTTACACATTCTGAAAGCTAATCTTCACCAAGAACCCCGTTTTTTTTTTTTTTTTTTTTTTTTGCTAAAGGAAAGCCTTCCATTCGCGTACATTACTCCACTACCAGGCGGCTTTTCCGGTGTAAATCTTTGCAAGGTTCCCAAAAGGAGGAGAGAAGGGGGATTAAAATGAAATAAATCTAGGCTGCATCATGGTAAATAAGCAGCCAGTAAACTAAACCTCATCCCAAAGGATGGGTTGCAAATTTTTCCTCCTGGATTTAGAAGCAGGATTCCTTTTCTCAGCGTTTTGCCCTAGGAATCGAAATATATATATATATATATATACATATATATATATATATATATATATGTGTGTGTGTGTGTGTGTGTGTGTGTGTGTGTGTGTGTGTGTATTCTTTAAAAACACTCATCTAATTCTAGAGTGCTTACAATGATCATTTATAATATTTACATATTCTAACCTATGTGTGTATTTGTATTCTATTATGCTCAATTATTTCTACCAACTTTCTGATATTTCCTGTTAAGATATTTATTCATTGGTTGTTTTCAATATTTGCTTAGAATCCCCCTATTAATGTACAAATACCTCTTAAGAGGCTGGTATTTGTTTCTACTTTACATTCTCATTGACATCCCAAGTAAGCCCCCCAGAGGTCAGTTGAGGAACCGGTGAAGAGTGATGCAAGAGAAGAAAAGCAATGTTCACCCTTTCTACAAAATTTAGAGCTGCTCTCTTAATAATATGCAGTTGTCATTTGCAAAGAAGAGTGACTATGTCTGCACATCCAGCCCCTTCCTCACTCTGGAAGCACCAGCTATCTGCGCACAGATAGATAACACCTTTCTACTAAATGGTAGGGCACAGCTATCACCTAGGAAAAACAGTGCAGTGCCTCATTACTCCTGAATGATGAACATGAATGTTTGTGCATTCAAAAGATAAACAGACAATTAACATATTAGATGGGGCTATCTGACGATGGAACTTTAAATTTAAGATACAAGGTTATATGATTCTATATCTAAGATTATTCATATGTATATTCTATAGATAATAGAAGATAGATAGATAGATAGAAGTTATAGGTACATAGAAAAAATTAGAGATCTATGGCTCCTTGTTGTGTTTATCCTAATTCCATATCCACATCTCTTGGACTGCAGATATAGTTTTCTTTTTCCATGTATGAATTTTGATCTTTTACCACATTTGTCTTCACTGTGCTACTACTCAGCAATATGCAAAAGGACTGATGTTTATTGGGAGCTGAATTGCACATTATGTTGTTATAACAACCGCTAACACATATTTGTCATTGAAAACCATGTTAATTGAAAAGGAAATTCGATTGTAGTTATTTTGTTGTCTTGAAAACTGATTGAATGGCATCCATGACTATTATCACTAAGCCTAGTTTTGCATACCTGTAATCGCAACAATACGGCCAAGGCTCCAAAGTTCTGGACAAGTATGGGCTACATAGAAACTACATTGAAAAATATACCTATAGAAGCCATAAATTATCGCGTTTGTGACTGTTCACACATTCTGATTCAAATAAGTTTTTAAAATGTGTAACATGCGAACTATTATTATAAACAAATAAAGGACACAGCATTTTATTGGTTGAGATTCATTGTATTTATTAAGCATTGAAAGAGTTTGAAGAGTAGTTTAATGCATTAAAAAGGAATTTTGAGAAATTCCAAAATTTACTCTTTAAAAAAAATATGGTAACATAACTTTACCAACCTGGTTAAGCTTATTTAGTAATACCTTGTTCCTTTGTTTTTGGCAAAGAAAACTCAAAGAAATGGAAAAGATAATAAGGGGGTGAAAAACATGATTGAGAGAGAAGGAAATTTATGTAAGAAAGAGGATGTCTTGTTAAGAAGCAGGAAGCATGAAGAGAGAAATATAGACAGATGCATCTTGTCGCTGAGAACATCAATATGCTCAGAATGCCAATTCTTAATGGTCTACATGATATTCTGAGTTTAGAATGTTTGCCTAGAGATTTGTACTGTTATGTCTGCATTGTCAAAACTAAGTCAGACAACAAGGACTCTGGCAAACCTAATGTCCAAGTCAAGAAGTTCTACTACCTTAATTTTAAAATATGAGATACCTTGAGTCATGGTTTGATTTTGTTCAAAAATTTAACCATTTTAAAAGTTACTAAAGGCAGCTGGGAGATGATAATGCATGCCTTTAATCCCAGACTCCTGAGGCAGAATCACAGGGATCTCTATGTCTTCTAGGCCAACCTGGTCTACAGAGTGATTTCCACGATAGGCTCCAAAAGCTACAGATGAACTGTCTCAAACAAACAAACAATAAAACAAACAAACAATTCCAAAGGTATCACCACTTACCCAGAATCACTTATTATTAAACAATGACCTATTTATTTGTATGTAGATATATACACACATTGTCAACATCTAACCTTAATCTATGTATGTGTAATTATCTAGTTTACACATGTGGAAACTAAAGGTCAAATATAAAAAGCAACACGCTGACTACTGTGCTAGACACAGCAAATTTCTGTATTTTGGGGCTAAGGTTGAACCTTTATATGTCAAGAAATGACTATGAAAATTATTTACAAATATAACCTTAGTATTTCACATGATTTATCTCCCCGTTTTCTTTAGCATTTTTTACCTTTGCAAACTTCCCTAACATAATGTATCCTTTGTGACATACTTGCACAAAACGTTGAAAAGTCTATCCTTCATTCCCATGCACACTTCACCTAGAATTGTGAAAAGTCTCTTCCTGTTGTACTCTCCACCATCACCATGCATGGTTTTCCCCTTCCAACAGCTTTATTAAGCATTGAAAGACTGTGGGGCAAAGGACAGAGATATCTTTTAAACAGTTTTTCCAATAACATTTCAAGGTAGCCCCAAAGAAAAGCAGTAATCTTTCTGTTAAGAAGGTCAAGGTTAGAGATATTCAAGAAAGTTTCCAGGAAGGCATCTTATACGTGAAAACAGAAATATGAATGCCAAATATGGCTTTTCTCAATATTGTGGGCATAGCTCTTGAATGAGTCCTGCAAAAAATGTCATGGTATCTATATCCTTCACACTCAAGACTTCCTCTCTTCCAGTTTCACAAGCTGGACATTTGATTCTGCATTAAAATGTATTCCTCCAGGAATTGTTTTAAAATGCTAGTTCATCTGTTTAGATTACAATCATTTTCTTCTTCTCTCCAGCTAGAGTACCTCTCTATCATCTTCAATGCCTGCCCAGTCAAATGATTTGATAGCAAACACCTCCATGCTTGATTTTGAATCTTCCTCATTCTCATGACTGTATTCTCCCAATATATTAACAAACAACTTGCAACTGCATGCATCTGACACATATACAGCACAAATTCTACATAGCATTACAATTTAAAATCCAAGTGAATCATTTTCAATGCCTTTCTCTTCTTGGTTGTACTGAAGTGTCTCAAAGTTAAGTGTTCTATGGAAAATATAAATCAACACAGTTTGTAAGGGAGATGAAAAAGATAATGGATATTGAACATTTATATTACAATATGATTAGTAAAATACTATTTTTAATAAAGCATTAGTTTTATCATTATTATAAAAAGCTCTGATATTTTTCACTTAATCTTATTGTTTCTATAAATATATATATTGCTTTATTATAAACCTTAAATTTATTCTCAACTTATATTTTAATAATTAAAAGTCATGAAAATTAAAATTCACAGCATGATGACATCCTAGAATAGTAAGACTTTATTCATCATTAATTTGCAACTGTTTTAATTTAGATTTTAAATGTTCCTTAAAAGAAAAATGTTAATCTATATTTGAAATTAATTATTGACTACTTAGTTTACAGTTTATAATGACAGGTAAAATTTAATATTATAAAGAATACTTACATTAGAGAAAAAACTAAGTCATAATCAGTAAATAGCATACACTGACTTCTATAAACTTAATATTTCATTATATAGTATTTGTGATATGAGAGTAATTTATGTAGCACATTTAATTTCAGAAGGGTCTATAAAATTGGTAGGATTGAATATGTAGGAGATATAATAGGAGTCAAATGAACTATTTAAATCCACTTATTTCTTTTGCTTTCCCTTATATTTGTAATAGATTATTTTTTCAAACAATATATCCTGATTATAGTTTACCCTCCTTCTACTCCTACCAGTTCCTTGCCAGGCTCCTTATCCTCAGGATCTACTCAGGATCTTTCCACCTCTCATTAGAAAATAGTAGACTTCTAAGGGATAAAAAACTAAACATTGCAAAATAAAATATAGTAAGATAAATCCTACTAAGGTTGGACAAGGCAACACAACAAAAGGAAAAGATCCCAAGAGCAGGCACAAGAGGCAGAGACTCACTCATTCAAATACTCAGGAGTCCATTATAATGTTCTAAAATAAAAGCTGTATTATATGTGCTGAGGTCATGGTATAGACCCACATCAGCCCTGTGACTGCTGCTTCAGTCTCTGTGAGTTCATATGAACCTAGCTTAGTTGATTCAGAAGAACTTGTTAAATCCAAAATTTTCTATGAGGATCAATAGAGACACAGGGATTTTTATGTTAACATCCAAAAAAGTATATTTATTATTATTATTATTATTATTATTATTATTATTATTTTACATGTTGATCCCAGTTCCCTCTAACTTTTGCCCTCCCTCTCTCTTATTCTCTCTCCCCCCTCATATGCACCCTGACCGACCTCCTCTCCCATCCCCCCACCCCAATTTATTTCAAATGTATTCAAATGGTCAGTAGAAATGCCACTTCAGAAAGAGTGGCTGTATGCTTTCAATAAATTCTTTTTTGGCATAAGTGTTTGAAATATGTTACTTAGTGTCATTGGGGGGGAAAAGTTTTTTTAAAAAAGCATTAAAAACTATTTTCACAAATAATTTGAGATAGCCTGAATTTAAACCTTAGAACATACATGATATTTTATCTCTGTATCTTTAAAAAGCTTGCAATTTCAAATATAATTTAAATAGTAAATTAATTATTATTAACACATAAAATGATGGCTATATTTACAATTTATGTCCAACTTTCTCATTATTGATGTAGAATATGTCAAACAGGATTTAAATGATTTATAGTTTGTAAATATTTTCTAAGCATCATTTCTTCCTTATGTTTGGTGATACTTTATTTAGCAATAAATGAAGGCAATTTCAAATGTTCTCTTTTGTTGACCAAAGGGCTTAAATACATTAAGATAAACTCTATCCAGAGTTGTACAATATCTTTTTAAAATGCAAAATTAATTCACACTTTGAGATAACCTTTCAAATATTGCCTTTGATATTTGATATTTATTCCTACCAAACCAATTTTAAGACTAAAGTTTTGAGAGCTGAAAAAGACAAATGAGGGAAACCAAATCAACTAAATGGAAGAATATCAACCTCACTCATATTTCACACAGCCATATAGAGTTCTCAGTTAGTAGCTGAGCTATTTTTCTTTGCCTAGTAAAAAGAAACAGAACTTATGAAGTTTGTGAGAAAGAGTGGAAGAAAGTTGTTCAATGTTATTTTTTACTATATCATAATATATTATCTTTTGCTATAGTAAAATAAAATGCTCTAATATGTATAAAAATGTTCATTTCTCAAAACTCAATAGGCTTGAAAGGTCAAGACCAACATGGAAACATAATAGATGTGATTATAGCCACTCCCTCAAGCACCTTCTAACTAAGTCCCCACAAAGAAAGAAATTCAATGTGTCTCCTTATGAAGACACTAAATCCATATCAAAGGATCATCTAAAAGCCACTGCCTTTTAGTGTTATGGTACTTGGAACTAAATTTACATGTAAGCTGTCAAGGAGGATACAAACACTTGAGCAATACTACCTGCAAAGAAAACAAGCAAGGGGACCAGTTATCTGGGACCAGAATATATGTAAGTTGCTATGCGTCCTTGTAAGGTTATCAATTAAAGTAAATCAGTGGAAATATAACTAAGTTACATAATTTTAATATTGTGATGAAATATATAGAAAATAGACATTATCTCTTCACCTTTTTTTTTTTTTACAGTTTATCGGCATAACCAAAATACAAAGGTACAATATGGAATAATTCATATTGTTGTGCAATTATTACCTCCTTATCTCTATAGACATTTCTCATCTTTCCATACTCAACTTTTCTATAAATTTATTAATAATATCCCATGGTTGTCATTTACCAGCTCACTTTTTTTAAAGCAAAATAAGCTATAAAATTTAAATTCAGCAGGTCTGTATAACTTCTTTTAATTTTGTGAGCAACAAGTTGAAACTAAGTTAAATTAATTTTACTACATAATGTCTATTCTATATTTCTCAAAACAATAAGCCTATGTATTTTAATACCTATGCCATTATTAGTAGATTAACTATGTAAGAAAATATCTTATAATACTATATATTTGTGACATATATCATTTGAATATAAGAGAACTTTTTGTCCTTATCCTTTAATTTCTAGAGAAGAAGTAAGTTTCACCTTACAAACTTTTTCTTTCTTCATAAGTGTTATTATCCTTGTTTCATATAGAATTGTTTTGTCTCTTGGTAAACACCAGAACTTGTGTTGGTACCACAGGAAAGCTGCAACCAGGGAAGGTTACAAAGCCAGAAAACCTGATTTTATATCCACTGATTTGCCTTAAGCTTCTGTTAACCCTACAAACCTATACTTTAATATTAATATATGGAAATAGGAAAAAACCCTGTAATTGCTCTGAAAGCCAACACAAAGTCCTCTATATTAATAAATTTAATAGCTGTCATTTAGACTTCTAACTCTCAATTTGTTGTGTTTCTGAATTCTTCCATTTTAAACACTGGTGATTACATATAGACATACATTGCTGAACAGAACTGCTCACTCCTCATTGTTCCACAACTCTGCACCTGGACCCTTGTCAAATGAAAACAGTACACTTTCTAATGTACATTTCTGTAATGCTTCACATTGTCATGCACTGAGACATTCTATATTAAATAGTTGTATCAATGGGTGACTCTGTTTTAAATCTCTTGCTTGAGAAAAGCATTTAAAAGGAGTAGAGTTCATGCTCTTAACATCCTTAGAAATCAGTCCTCAAAGACCAGTGCTTTACTTGTCAATCTCCAGGACGTTGCCAGGTGACAACAAAGACCATGAAAGTTGCTTGTAAACTGCTTTTAATTGGAGCAGTTTACTCTTTCAATAGACAAGAACAGAGAATTAAAAAAATAATAAAATTGAATTTTATAAAGCTATCTAAATCTTTTTAACTACTTTCTTTAAACATGCATAGTAAATTCTTTCTTGTGAATTTCATTATGCTTCAAGGTCATTTGGGAGAAAATGGTAAGCATATCAATGACAAAAGCACTCTGCTTTTAATGCAGATATTTGAGTATCAAATAGATGTGTGGGAAGACCCATCCATCCACTACCTTTTCATCACTAAGAAAATACTTAACAATCTTAATGTCCTCTTCCTTTGATATTTGTAACTGAAAGTGTATCTATTATGTAATAAAAATATTCCTGTCCCTGTGATTATTTTTATACTGAATAATAAGGGAATGAGAAATGGAAAGAGGAACTAAGAAAAGACAGGAGGGAGGAAGGAGGAAAAATTGGTAATATACAAGTACTTCTAATTTTATACGAATATCTATGAATACCTTAACTTGGGCTTTATATAGGCAAAATATTTTAGAAGTATATTAAAAAATGCAGTATTCACAACTTGAATTTCATTATTATATAATATATATTCAGATTTAATTGTAACTTGTTCACAGATAAATAATGATGAGCTTAAACATACATACTTATATGAGTTTCATGAAATACATATACTTGTATTTCAAGGAACTAAGATTTTACAGAATAATTTTCATATATCTGTTGACTAAAAATATATTTTACTAAATATATGCATATGCATTATATGAATTGTAATGAATGAAATATTATTATAGAGATACATCAAAATAAAAATTTTCAAAACATTTGTGAATTTTGTATCCAAGTTTATAATATAACCTCCTGGATTTCAAAGGTAGTGATGAAAATTTTTTTCAGATAAATAAATAATTAGAAATTGATTTCTATGTTGTACCTTCCTTTAGCATGTTAATTAGTGTAACCTGCAAATTGGTGATGTGTAAGGTACACATTTGAACATATATTATCATTTGTAGAAAATGTCCACACTAAAGAAAACAATATAACTTTAAGTAAAACAATAAATGCCAAAGATTATTTTTCATTGGGCAAAGAGAAGGTTATTTATACAGACTATAGATAGTTATTAATGGCTTAGAAGAGTCATACATAATAATTAAGTTTTGATTAACACACAGATGACATAGCTCTTCTTTCAATTATTAACTTACCAAAAGTATGTTAGCATGGTTCTAACTAAGCTTTATTCAAAAATAAATCATAGTAAACACTTCCAATAGCATATCTTATACATGACTACATTAATTATTTCAACATTATTTGAGATTGTTTGAAAACTTAAACTACAAATCATTCGGTTATAGCTTGTTTTCTTATTCATGCTATAAAACAAAGAGAAATGCTGAGAATGACCACACAGCATTGATGGATGATGTCATTCTGTAAATATGTTTCTTATATTGGTTAATGGCTAATGCCCTGTTGGTCAGCAGGAAAGTGAGATAGGTGGAACTAGGAGACAAGGAGGATTCTGGGAGATATAGTAGAGAGGAGTCAAGATGTAGGATGTGAGAGAAAGAAGTCTATACCCTCTTTCTGTAAGATAAGACCATGTTGAAACACTTAGATTGATAGAAATTAGTTAATATTTAAGACAGAGCTAGCCAATAAGAAGCTCTAGCCATTGGCAAATAGCTTTATAACTAAGAGAGTCTCTGTGTGTTATTTTGGGGCTGAAGTGGCTGTGGGACCAAGCTGGCAAAAAAAAAATGCACTTAACATAGCATCTATAAATCAAATATATATTATACTTTATTTATTGTAGGAGAAACTGCTGGCCAGCCTACACAATCCACAGTTGACCTGACCAGGTGCCCAGGCCAGCAGACTTTCTCTCTGATCCAAGTATGCCTCTATGCCCAACACTGCTGATGAAGAGACACCTTACCAGAGACACCAATGAGACAACACAGAGTCAGCTACCTAAGTCAATGTGACCTTGGGAGCGAGTATAAAGTCAGGCAGGCCTAACTTCTTCAATAAATGTGTCTGCAGCATGCTCTGCTACTCACTGGATTACAAGTGTCTGTGTCATTGTTGATGGGTTTTCTCATCTTCTCCCCCAAGTGGTGTTGGAGCAGTGTCACCCACAACAGTATATATTGAAAGCAAATATATTTTATTATCATTTACTACTATCTTATTATAATTTGTGTTATTAGTTACACAGCTATCAAATTTCATGAGGCATACAGAAATACGTTTTACTTTTTGTTTTTACAGTACAGTAACTTTTTAACCTGTGTGTTGGTTAATTTTTCTGTCAACTTGAAACAAACCAGGATCATCAAGAAGAGGAAGCACCATTTGAATATTTGATTCCATCAGATATGCCTGTAGTCGAACCTGTGGGAGCATGCTCATAACTAATTATTGATATGGGAGAATCCATCTCTGTACAGATGGTGTCACCCCTAGGTGGTGGTTGTGTCTGTTACCTTCTTTTTGCTGTGGTGAAACACTGTGTACAAGGCAATTTATAGAAGGAATAGTTCATTGGTGCTGATGGTTCTAGAGGGTGGAGTCTATAATGGTGGAACCAAGGCAGCAGATGTTAGGAACTGGATTCTGAGCGGGGGAGTTGAGGGTTCATAGCTCAATATGGAAACAGAAAACAAAGAAAGCCAACTAAAAATGGCAATAGCTTTTAAAGTGGTTAAACCTATCCCCGATGACATACTTCCTCTAACTAGGACCCAATCCTAAACCTTCAAATAGTACCATCAACTGGGGACCAAGTATTCAGTACCAAATACAAGGGAGGATATTTCTCATTCAAACCACTGCATTAGACAAAATAAGACTAGGAAGCAATCCAATGAACAGCTTTTCTTCATGTTATATGATCCAGTAGCTTCTGGTCTCCAGAGTCCTGCCCTATTTAAGTTTCTACTTTGGCATTCATAATTCAAGGACTGTAATGAAGATATGTAAGCCAAAGAAACCTTTTCCTCCCAAAGCTGCCTTTTATCGCAATGTTTATCACGGTAATATAAAGCAAATTAGACTAACATGATAATGTTTGTAAGTGTATTTCACATAGAAAATATTGTCTGTTCTATTCCTTTACAAAGACCCTCAAAGTTATCTATTATTATTTGCATAAGTTTCACTTTTAGGTAAATTCTTGCTTGATTACAAAATAATATGAAATATCAAAATGCTATTATCAATCCTATTTTCTTATGTCAATGAATTTTTTTACATAAAATGTCATATGTCTTTCATTTTTCATTTCCCTAGATTTATAGGCATTTTATTTGATTTTATATTTATTTATAATAAATTCATTTATTTTACATCCATGCCGCAGCTTCCTATCTCTTCTCTCCACCCAGCACCCTCAAACTCACACTCTGTTCCTTGCCTCCAACCCACTGCTCTGTTCCTTCATTTCTGTTTAGGAAAGGACAGATCTCCCATGAGTATTAATAAAACATAGCATATCTAGTTGAGTAAGAGTAAGAAAGACGGCTCAGTATTAGGAGTAGGTTGCCAAGAGCTAGAAAAAGAGTCAAATATAGCTCCTATTCCCACTAGTATAAGTCCTACAAGAGAACCGAGCCGCACGACTGTAGCACATAAACAGAATGCCTAGGACAGTCCCATGAAGGCTCACTGGTTGATGGTTCAGTTTATTTGAGCTGCTGTGAGCCCAAATTAGTTGATTCTGTGGATTTGCTTATTGTGCCCTTAACCCTCTGGCTTTCCTTTCTCCCCTTCTTCTGCAGGATTTCCTGAACTCCTTTAATGTTTGGCTGTGTGTCTGAATTTGTTTCTACCAGTTGCCAGATAATGCCTATCTATTAGTGTTTGGACTAGTCACCAATCAGGTCATTGAATGTGGCCAATTCAGGCTACATATCCACTATTGTTAGGAGTCTTAACTGGGGTCACCCTTATAGATTTGTGTGAGATACCCTTGTAGCAGGTTTTCAACTGAACTTAAAATGCACCCTTTCCCCTTTTCATTAGTAGTCTTTCAAGAATCTTGTCCTGCCCCACCCCAATTCTCGTCCCCACCTTCCCTAAGTCCACTCACAAAATCTCTTCTATTTCCTCTACCCAGGGAGGTCAGGGCATCCATTCCCAGGAAACTTTGTTTTGGCCTAGTCTCTCTAAGACCAAGGATTGCAGTTAAGTTTCCCTTCATTTTAAAGTTTATTTATTAATGAGTGAGTACATATCATGACATGTTTGTCTTTCTACCTCTGAGTTACCTAACTTAGGATTGGTCTTACCAAAAAAAGAAAAAGAAACAAAAACAAACAAACAAAATAAACCACATTTCTGTGCCCATTCATCCATTCCTTGGCTGAGGGGCATCTCTTTGATTCTATATAACTGATTTCAGCCCTCATTTGATTATTGCCTACTGTTTATGTAGGTGTGTTTGCTTCTGTTTGGTCTAGAGCTTTCAGGTGTGTATTAAGACACTTGCATGGATCTCTTCCAATTCCTCATGAAGGTACTTAGAACTATTCACTTTCCTCTTGGCAACACTTTCATTAGGTCCCATAAGTTTGGGTATGTTTGTATTCATTTTCACTGAATTCTAGGAAGTCTTTAACTTCCTAATTTTGTTTCTTTATTGAGACACTGATAACTCAGTAGAGACTTTTTTCAATTCCCATGAGTTTGTAGGCTTTCTGCTATCTCTGTTATTGTTGAACTTCAACATCAATCCATGGTATTCCAGTAAGATATTGGAATTTAATTCATTTTTTTAAATATGTTGAGACTTGCTTTGTTACCCATATATACTAGGTTCCATGTGGTGATGAAAAATACCCTTTTATATTTGGTGAAATGTTCTGTAGATTTCTTTTGGCACTATTTGATTGATAACATCAGTTAATTCCATTATTTTTTGTTTAGTTTCTGTCTGGATGAACTGTCGGTCTTAAAGGAGTTTAGCGTAAGGTGGGCCAGGTCGTCCCTGGTTCTTAAGACTACTCTGGCCTCCAGTAAAGCTGTCAGAGCAGTGGGTCCTAGTGTGGAGATCAGGGAAAGAAATGCAGTGTGGAGTTAATGGGCATGCTTTTGATTTTCAATTTATAATCCTCTATTTGTCATCATTTTTTTTACTTTGTCATTTTGTCTTTATATAGTTTTCCTTCCTTAAAATAGCATACATCTTTCAATTTCAATCCCAATGCATTTGTTTATTTGAGTTTCTAGATGTAATATGTAACTTTATTAAATGAAGTCTGTGTTATTACTTGATCTTAAGAGAGAACTAGTGAAGTTCATCTTTCAAAGAGTCAGAAACAACATGCATCAAAATGAATTATAAATCTAGGCTAAGGCCTGGTAATTGGCAAGATCTTGGGAGCGTTTATAAAGGTTCTAAGGTTTCTGAGGGAAGATCAATATTGCCCTCATGTTAGTATGCTGAGTTTCCTAATATGCAAAAACCAACCCAAAATGTGGATCCCACTTTATTGCTTGCATCCAGCACCTACACAGGCTAGTGATAGGTAGAATTCCTATTAGGAATTCCTATTGTCCTATTCACAGTTTGATGGCCTATATGCAGTACACCACACACATTCTCAGCACAGTTTTTCAAAAATTCTGTTTCCTGAAAAAAGATCAAAATAGAAGTAGACAGTCTTTATTCTGACAATTGGTGATTGCTCTTGGTCGACTTTATGTTCTTGGTCCTTCCAAGTTTCTTGACAGTGCATTCTCTTCCTTGATTCACGGTGGCGACTCTAAGTAAACAGCTACACAGCATTTTCAAATCTCCTCTTCATTTTTCATCTATTCTCTCCCTTTTTGGTCTATAAATCACCTTTTCTCCCTATTTATTTCACCCCTTGAACAATCAGACTACAACCTGCATCTCATTTATAGGGATCCCCTACTACATGTTCCTTATGGTACATACAAAATTGCTTATCTCCTAAAGCTAAATGGCCATAGATTATTGGAATGAAATGGGGGATATTATTTTACCTGATTCCAAGTATAATAAAATGAAGTAAAAAACAGAGTACTTGAGGTAACTCAGAAACAACAGACACTTAAAGACATATACAAAATAGGCACATGTATGAATAAGTGCACAACAAAGGCACGCAATGCATTTTCTCAATTAGTGAATTTCAAGAGAGAAAAATCACATTTTAGTCCTGATTCAGCCTTAGAAGATCAAGGACAAAATTACAAGATGACAGAAATAATGAAGGACAATAAAGAGACTCTAGGTATTAGAAAATCATCGTAAAAATGATAGGCATTCCAGAAGATAAAGTGGAACAGATGGAAGAAAGGCAATAATTAAATAATAGAAGATAATTCATCTATGATGACAAAAGAATCACATCTGCAGAAAGAGAGGGCTCACTGAGTTCCAGGCTGTGTTGAAGAAAAAAAGACCCACACTTGGCACATCTTCTGAGCCTCCTGAAGGATAAGGACATAGAGAATAATAACATAATCATGAAGTAAACTTTCCAGATTTTTGACAAAGGAAAAACAAATTAATAACAGCTTAACTTGCTTTGCAAGCTCAACGGCTGGAGAATAGTAAACTTATATTAGTGTGCATGTGTAAAGTGTGTAGTCATAGGACCCTATGTCCAGGAAAGACAGTAGTTGTGTATCTGAGAGAAAGAAATTGTGTAATGACATGTGACAATTATGGAGTATGTGCCCTATCTATTCTCAAGAAAAAGAGACTGAACAAATAGTTGATCTGTAACACAACTCCCAAAAATAGGATGCTGCAGAAAGATAAGGTAAAGATCGGGACAATATTCACTTAATATAGAATGCCTTTGAACACTGCCTATAGACACTAGTAAACAGTGAAAGATGGTGCAATAAAATTATGAAATACAGATTTTTCTAAAGTTCAGAAGCTTAGTCTCCAAGGTACACCCTGCCCAAACAGGGAAACATTAATTCAGATCTCTACTAATCACATAAAATGCTAGTTTTAGTATAGCTGAGAATGGGAAGACAGGAAGTTCTTTCAAGGTTATTAGCCAAATATCTTGATCAACTGATGATCTCTAGGTTTACTGGGAGACATCATTTCAAGTATTAATGTAGATGGTTGTAAAGGAAGAAACTTGGTACTGATCTCTGACATTACCAACCATGAACATATATGCGTACACACATAAGTCTCTCTCTCTCTCTCTCTCTCTCTCTCTCTCTCTCTCTCTCTCTCTCTCTCTCTCTCTCTCTTCTCTTGCTCTCTCTTTCTCTCTCTTTCTTCCAACACACACACACACACACACACACACACACACACACACACACACACACACAAAACTTTCTCAATACGTCAAACATGCTGTTGATAAATGTTGAATACCACATAATTCTAAAAAATATTAAGGGTTTCAAGGAGAACCAGACAGAGTGATCATTACTTGCTAAAATTACTGCCTTGGAAAAGGTCTGAGAAGAGCATAGAATAGCACCTCACCATAATTTAAAGTTGGGCCAGGTAACCTGGTAGGAGAAGTAGGAGAAGCTAGTAAAGGAATCTAGCAGACCAAGAAAAGTAACTTTAAAATGTATGCAGAGTGCCTAGGTCAGTCCCAGGCTCTTTGGTTATTAGTTTCCTTTCTGTGAGATCTTAGTTGATTATGTGGGTTTTCTTGTGATGTCCTTGACCTCTGGCTCTGAGGATCCATTCTCTCCCTCTTCTGCAGGATTCTCTAAATTCTTTCTAATGTTTGGCTGTAAGTCTGCATCTGTTTCTATAGTGCTGGATAAAGCTCATCTGATGTCAATTGGGCTAGGCACCAATATGATTATAGCAGATGGCTAGTTCAGGCTACATATTCAATATTGCTAGGAATGTTATCTGTGACATTTTTGTAGATTCTTCCCTTGCACACGATTTTTACTGATCCTGAAATTTTAGGACCAGGACCCTAAGAGAGACATACATGGTCCCCTAGAAAAAGAGGAAATGGAAAAGATTGGGAGCATTGTGGGAGGGAAGTTAAGAGGAAGAGGAGGAAGGAGGTGTGCATGAATGAGCAGGAAGATTGAGTCAGGGAAAGAAGAGAGGAGAACAAGAAAAGAAATACCCTAATAGAGGGAGACATTATAACAATTAAGAGAAATTTGGCACTAGGGAAATGTCCAGAGATCAATATGGATTACCACAACTAAGAATCTAAGCAATAGTGCAGAGGCTACCTTAAATGCCCTTCCCTGATAATGAGATTGACGACTACCTTATATGTCATACTAGAGCCTTCATCTTGTAGCTGATAGAAGCAGAGACACCTACAGCTAAACACTGCACCTAACTCCTGGAATCCAGTTGCAGAGAGGGAGAACTAATGAGTAAAGGGGTAAAGACCATGTTGGAGAAACCCAGAGAAACTGATGACCTGAACAAGGAGAGCTCATGGACTCCAGTCTGATAGCTGAGAAACCAACATAAGACTGACCCAGACCACCTGAATGTGGGTGTTAGTTAGGAAGACTAGACAGTCTATGGGGCCTCTGGTAATGGCTCAGTATTTATCGCTAGTATACTAATGGACTTTGAGAACCCATTCCACATAGAGGAATACTGCCTCAGCCTAGACACATGGGGAGGGTCTAGGACCTGCTCCAAAATATGACAGACTTTGAAACTCACAATGCAAGGCCTCACCCTCCCTAGGGAGAAGAAAGGAGATGAGATAGTGGTTGTGGGGGTTGGGGGGAGACAGGGAAGGACAGGAGGGTTTAGGAATTAGGATTGTTATGTAAAACAAGCTGATATCATACTGAATGATGTTCAGCATATCCACCATGGCTTTACTTTACTGTCTAGGCTAAAATCAACTCAGTAGCCTTTCCCTCTGTTTCCTTACTATTAGACTATTCACATCATAATATTAAGTTAAAAACAATCAAATTAATATTTTTAATATTTTCCTGGAGGCATAACATAACTAAGCTTAAAATGGGCTAATACTCAATTCTAAAAACGAAACTATTTTTAACACCATAGATCTACTTGAAAGACTTTTGAATTAAGTAAGAACTCTAGAACCCTTTTTATGTGATGAGAAGAAAGAACACTGGAAACAACTTTTCATAAAAATGCACAATGCTATATTCATGCCAGGTAGTCTACTTTAAATAGTACATTGTAATTGAATAGCTGGATGCTAAACAAGAAAAGAAAGGAACCGAATACTAGCTTGTTTTATTGTAAGCAGTGCATCTTATAATTTCCACAGTTTGCAAACTGGAACAAAATAGAAACAATTACTTGCTCTTAAGTATTCAGATTTATTTGAGTAGAATTTTGCAACTCTCCTTGTATCTGCTGTGGGCAACATAAAAGCTTTCATGTTTGTGTGTCAACATAAGTAGCACAGAATTTCCCTGCTGAGTGCATTGTTATCCTACAGTTCATTGGAAATTTGCAATTAAAAAAGAGAAAAGGATGGTGTTGAATGCAAAACCTTAATTTTTCCTTTCTGTCTTCATTGTGTCATTACAATACAGTTCTTTTCTTTTCTGTTATCATTGTGATTCAAGTTGTTCTTCAATATTCAATGACCAGTCACTCCTTTAAAATATTTATTAAGCACATAAAAGTGAGAGATGCTGTCCTAGTTTATAAAGACACAGGAGTAACAGAGCAGGTAGTGATTTACAGGGAGTTCATAGTCAACACACAGAAAGGGAGGTCAGGAGTGAAGAGGTGTAAACACAATGAGGTCAGAAAAGCTGTCTCTCCAGAATTATTCTTCTAGATTATGAACTAAACATGTTTTCTTGTCACAAAGGCAAAAGAAGATCATCTTACAAGATCATAAGATTAAGTGCAATACCCAAGGAAATGTTACAATTAACAGATGGTTCACATGGAGATAAAGCAAATACTCTATAAAATACTTTTCTCTTAACAAAGTAAAAATTTCAATGGCATAGAATTTATTATCAACTTACCTTTATAAATAGCTATTCAGGTACCTATTTTATTGCTCAATTCTATTGTCTTTGACCCAAATTTTAAGTGAGTTATATTTATGAAAGTACAGATTATTACAAAGTTTGATGACTTTGTAATCTAAGAAAAAAAATTAATTCCTATAAATTGTCTACCATTCATTCTTTGTAGTTCATTCTGATTTAGTTAATCACAAGGAAGATGTTAAAATGCCTCCAATTATATCAGGTTGGTATGATACAGAGTTAGTGCCACTTTGAAGCTATCATCAATGTTAAATTTTTGCTTCTTTTAGCAATATACTATGTCTGTAAATTGTGCATGTGAATAAAATAACAATTCCAATAGACAGCCTCGAAGAAGAAGTCTATAATTAGAGTAAAAATCCTACTATAGGATTTTTGAAAACTTTAAAAAATCATCATCATCATCATAATTATTAATATTATTATTATTGTGTCTGTGAGTGAAAGAGAGAGGTATGCATGTGAGAATGTGTTTGTGTCACTTTCCACATGAGGAAGTCTGAGAAAACATTTCAGAATTTCACTCAATTCCTTCCTTCCACCTTTCTACATGGGTTCAGGTGTCTGTCTGTCAGATGTGTTCTGCAAACTGTTGGCCTACTGAGCAATCACAGTGACTCCAATGACTGATGTCTAATAAATATGTTCACTTGGTTCATGTTGTTTTATGATCATATGTATTAACTCAAACTTGACACAAAAAATCAACATGTCTAGATTATATTTCAGTCTTTTGAAATAAAGTATATAGGGCCAGGCAGTGCTGTCACAAATCTTTTATTCCACCACTTGGGAGGTAGGGGCAGGCAGATCTCTGTGAATTTGAGGCCAGTCTAATCTACAGAGTGAGTTGCAACAGCAAGGAAATGAAATTGACCAAATCACATTATGTGTATATGTAAACTTTTCAAATAATCAAAAATAGATTATTAAAAGATGAAATAGGAAATGTAAAAACTTAATATAAATCTGTATGTTTGCCCCTTTAAGTCCCAAGCATGATGAAACACTTGTTATGTTACTGAGACATCCACTAAGAAGATTCTCACATAAGGAATAAGTAATAAATGCGGAAACCCCACTAATAAATGGGTATTTAACATGTCTGTAACTTACTTTAAAAGCAGGACAAGGTGCTCAGTGATTTGCCAATTTAAATGACAAAATTGAGCAGCCTACTGATCTTTAAAGAACACTACATTTAAAGTGTGCAGAATGTTGTTCTTTAGACGAACACTTGGATTATTCATCAAAACCAAGGTTATAAAACAGTTTCACAAATTCCAATGGATTAAAATCATACATTATTGGAAACATCCAGAATTGAAGAAATAAATAACATACATTACCATAACCAGGAACTTAGTGAGCTATTCACAGAGGAGACCTAGTAAACTTCAATGTTCAGAAGTTAAGTAGCACAGTGAATTATAACCATGCTTAAAAAACAGAATACACGATGACTCAAAAATATTTCCACTTAATAATGAAGATTTACAACATGAAATTATGCAAAGCACTTTAAATAATACTTAAGAGATTTACAGCATTAGAGAAACAGAAGAGGAAAATTAAGAAAGCAAGGTAAAGTGTGTCCTAAGGAAGTTAAAAAAATTAATTTAAAATATAAAAGGGTAATAAAAATAAAAACGAAGACATGAAAATAATCTCAGATGCCATCCTCTGAAGGGCCTTATTGAAAAGAAAAATATTAAAATTATAAGTTTTTATTGCACACAGTATAATTCTAACACATGCCAGGCAGAGGCTGAATTCACAGCACAAAAACTTGAAACTTAATTGATAACAATGGGTTAGATTTTTCTTATTAAACTATAAGAAAAAACCTTCAATGCTCATGAAAGGAAATCAATTACAAAATTGATGAATTCGCTTATGAGGAAATTCTATAATAATTTGTAAATATAATTGTAAATATAATTATTATAACTTACAACTCTACATCGAAGTAGGAATGCCTTAACTGCTAAAAGTAAAAATAAAATAAAATAAAATACCGAATGTGTACTGCAGAAAACTCAACAGAACAAAATACTTATTGATGACAAACTTTTAATCTTGATAAAAACAAAATTTACAAATAGCAAAAGAGACATAAATTTGTAACATGGATAAGTAACAAAATGAGATTATTAACATTTATACTACTGTCAATAAAATTAAAATTAAAGCCAGGTTTTAATCACAATTTTAACAGTAGCACTTGAGAGGCAGAGGTAGGTAGATTTCTGAATTCATGATCAATTTACTCTACATAGTTCCATGAAAGCCAGGGCTACCAAGAGAAATTTAAAAAGTTAGATTTATATAGGGAAATATGATTAGAGTTTTAAATGATGAGATCATATTCCTTGAAAACCAGTTATATTTCTTTTGCAAACCAATGCCACCAGCTTTCAGACAGGACTTTGAACCATGGGTTGCACTGCCACATCAGTTAACATCATGGCATCAGCCTGAAGTTTGCACACCACAAGGTTCTTCTTGATGCATCAAAAACATTTAAAAATTAATCGCATTATGAAAGATGCTGGGGTCCCAATGACACTTTTTTTTTTCCTCCTCATACAAAGCCTCTGCTGTTGCCATGTGTAACTGCTCTCATAAACCCATCTGATACTAATGATTTACCAACGGCTCTCTTCAAATGATCATCAATGCATGTGTTTGCTAATGAAGTTGTTAACATAATAACTCTTGAGAAAGACATCCCAAAAATCTCACAGTGCATGTTCAAAACCATGTTCTCCTGTGAATGTTTATAGAACTTCAGAAATGTTATCGGTGTGCATGCCAAATTTTGAGAGGACAGTGAATTAAGTGAAGGTCAAGTAAACCAAGTAGTAAGAGGGACAGATGAGCAAAAGTGCTGTTGTATAGAATTTACTAACAAAGTGATGGCATATTCACCCTACAAAAATAGCAACCCTAGCACAACTGAATTAATACTTATTGTTTGCCAAAAGGAGCCTTTTAAATCTACCTTTCGGTGGAATTCAAGTTTCAATAATATGTGGATATGTATAATTTCAAACAAAAAATAAATTCCTACATGATAGTCTTTATCTGATTGTCTAAAAAATGTATGCATGCAAATCAGGGAAAACAGTAACCAAGCACCCAAAATCATATGATGAAATACAAATGATGGCAAAGCTGTAGCAGAAAAGTTGTTAAAGAAAAACTACAAAATAATATATGTGAATTTGCTTAAATTTTTTTTTATCTCATCAAAAATGAATGATGTTTTTGTAGTAATCGAAAACTTAAAGTGTTTTGACTTTTTTTTCCATTTTGCTATGTTGCTTGAAGTATTTTAAAAAGCATGAATTATTTATATAATCAAAAAGAAAGGAGGAAAGATTTTATCTAAAAAAGAAAATGTGTAACAATGTGTAATATGTAAATTTGTATGACTCAGAACAAGGTAATCACTGTAATATTCCACCCTGATGATTTATCAGACAGAAGTTGTACAGGCATAAATTATTTATTTATTTATAATAGTGGTTTCTTGTTCTCTTTCCTTGGTAGCTTACCCAGTCCATTCTTGGATTGAAAATAAGTCTAAGCTGCTTTTATCAGGACAATTTCTTTTGTCATACTTTGTTAACAATTTCCTCTCTTTACAGTTACCATACAAACATGGTATCTGCTATCATTTTACTTCTGTATTTACTCCTTGTTCTTCCCTGTGATTCCTTCTAATGAACTTACTCTGAAAATGTTCGCCCTCCTCATGACTTTCAACAGCTGTTTTTCATCTTCTAAACAAGTATTGTTCTTTAGGGAGTATTAAATGTTGCCGTGTGATGCATTGATGATCTATCTGTTAAACTAGTTAATTGGACCCTTACATCTATTAACATTTTATGTGGAAAGTTTCACCGAAGAACTGACATTTGAACTTTATTATTTATTTACTAAAATTAAAATAAATAGGTAAAATAGACCATTGTGAACTGTGGCTACCATGCAGGGCAGTGTAACCTTGTGGTAAATCAGAGTCACAATGGGTGAAGAATGCCACAGCTTTATCTTGTGTCATACCATTAGCTGTTCAGGAATATCTAAGTCTTGTCTGCATGACTGTGCCAACATAAGTAATATTTCCAGAGGCGTCAGAGAAACAATCGTTACACATGTCTCCACTCATCCACTTATCAGTTTCCATCTGGACTAAATCTTGTCTTAATTGCTGGGCAGATGTCCCATAGTAGGGGATTTGCTGGAGGTAAATTTATATTTATTGGATGAAGCACTGGACTTCAGCTGCACTGCTGCCGATAATGACAGCATGGTGATAAGGAGAAGGGTTTCAGTGAAAGCCATGGCTGAAGTGATTACTCACATTGCTTGTACTGGAATATCACCTGAATAAATGGTCATTTTATTTGGAGGCTAATATGGTCAAATTTTGCTTGAATGGAAACTCGCTGTAAGAGACATATGAAAGTGTTTTAGGTGAGTAGAACAGTACTTAGAAGTGTACCTTCTGTAAAATCTATCCTTCCAATGAACAACTTCAAATATTCTCTCAAGCTAACTTCTGGTATTCAGAATAGAAGAGCTTATTGAGGATTGATAGGAATTGGTGTGAACTATAGTTCCTAAAATAAGATTATATAAAATAAAACATCTAGTAAATAAACAGACAAAGCTGAGTAAGTTCTTCAGAGATTAAGGGCACCAAGAGCACGAAAATGAGCCATCACTGTTAGCCCACAGGTCAGGTTATCTGCAAAGGAAAAGAGAAATGCCTCTTTATACAACCTTAAAAAACCTGTGAGCACGGGTCACCCTAGAGTAACATCTAGTAGTAGAATATTAACAAGGAAGTAAATATCCATGGTAAAGTTGGTCTGTGAACCCCGAATTGTAAAGAAATCACAGTAAAGGACCAAAAAGTGTGTTCCCCTAGGATCTTAAGTATAGGGACTTTGGAGCTTCAGTTTTATATATGATTGATTTTTATAATATTAAGACTAAGTGTGTCTGAATTCTTTTCCTTTCACTGAAAATAGAGTTTTTTCACATACTATATCCTGGTTACAGTTTTTCTCCCTATACTCCTCCCCATATCTCCCCATGCCTCTCCCCATCAAGACTCACCCTTTATGGCTCTCATTAGAGAAAAATGGCTTCTGATGGATAATAATAAAAATATAATAAGATAAAACAAAACTAACACATCTGAATTGGACAAAAAAAGCAGCAGAGGAAAAAAACCTTGAAAGGTGACAGAAAAACAAAGAACATTACTCATTCATTCACACACTTAGGAACCCCATGAAAACACTAGACTGGAAGCAATATGATATCCATAAAGGATGTGTAGGATAACATGAAAGAAGAAAAATAGATAAAGTAAATGAAAATATGGAATAAAAACAATAAGAATCAAACAAGAATGCTGCCATGACATGTTGAGGCAAAATTGCTCCAAAGATGCCACTGAGTTCAACTTTTTTTTGTCATCAATTGCTGGGAATTCGGCCTATCCTTAAGAGTTGTTTTCTTCCCTAGTGAGAATCCCTTGGAGGAAATCAAATTTTTACTTGCAAGTGATTATGAATTAGAGATGCTTCTGTGTTAGGAATGGGGGCCTGTGTCCATTTCTCCTAACAACTCTGGGATCACACCTGCACATCATGTCCTGGATAACTCAGTTTCTGTGAGTTCATATGTGGGTTGACCTTGGTGATTTAGACGGCCCTGTTTTCTTGATATTCCCCAAAATGGCTCTTATACTCTCATCCCTCCTCTTCTCCAGCGGTCCCTTAGCACTGAGAAGAGATATCAGTTGGGCGCTGAATGTTCCAAGGTCTCTCACTCTCTACATAGCATTGCTGGCTCTGGGTCAGTGTTTCTTCCCATCTTGCAGCAGGAAGTTCTCTATGATGTCTCCTCAAGGTTATGATCTATTAGTATAAAATAATGTCATTTTATTGCCAAGTTTTTGTTTTATTTTTATATTTAATCTTAGGAACAGAGTATTTGGTCTTACTCTAGGTCTATGAGCCATTTCCTTCTGCTTGACAGTAACTCACAAATACATTGTTTTCTATTTCTATCAGATATTTTGTATGACATTCTTGTAGCAGAGATCTCTTAGTTGTGATAGAACTCACAATATCACATTCATTTCACATAACACAAGGGAACTGCCAGAAACATATGTCTGTGGAAATGGACAGCATACCCTTTAAAAAAGGCAACTTTTATAATTGTAAAAGTGCTAATTTGACTGTGTTATTATGGTTTAGCAAGAAAATTAATCAAGAGTGCATTTTGCACTATGATTTAATATGTTTTATCTTTCTAATTTTTAAAACAATGATATTTTACATACCAACCCCAGTTCCCTCTCCCTCCCATTCTCTTCCTCCTCCCACACTCTATCCATCCCAACCCCAACCAGTCCTCTGAGAGGGTGAGTTTCCCACCAGGAAATAACAAAGTCTATCATAGCACTTGAGGCAGGATTAAGCACCCCCCCCAGTCCTGTATCTAGGCTCACCAAGATATCTCTCCATAGGGAATGGGCTCCAAAAATCCAGTTCAGACACTAGGGATAAATACTGATTCCATTGCTAGTTGGTACTTTTTAAAGCAATGCTTTTGTCTGGTCTTGTCTCTACCTTTAACACAATTGCCCATGTCACATTTGTAGTACATAGTTTACTTGTGCTTACTTGAGGAGTAAGTATATCTAGCCACTACAGCAGCATAGGCACTGCATCTTTCCATCACAAATCTAAGGTGTTATTTTTAGATGAATGGGTACAATTTAGTAAATATTATTTAGTTTTTAGGAGAAACAAATTATTGAACTATGTCCTGTAAATTACTCAGCAACAAGCACACCTGCAGAAAGTCAAAGCCACAATGATTATATTGTTACTAAGAGTAGCAACAGAATGAGCATCTTGCAACATAGACTGGGCATGTCTGGGTTTCACCTCCAAAGAGACAAGAGACTACTCCTACTAGGAAAGTGAGGGTAGCTCATTCAATGTAAAGTTGTAAACTTTGAAGATCAGCATTCAATCATACTGAAGCCAGATTGCCCTGTCACAGTAGCAAGTTACAACTTTCATAAGACTTTGAATTCTTTATTTTTTCCAAATAAATTCTTATTGTAGGAATTTTGCCAAGGATTTGTGATGCTATTGTTTTGGTAATTTCCAGCTAGTTCAATATTTTAGACTAATCTAGTAATAAAGTTCAACATTATCACATAAAAATAATATGAAAAATTCTGTAGTTTGCCAAGTTATTTAACTTCCCTTTTCAAGCATATATTTTTTTCAATGAGATCACAGTAATGAGAGTAAATTAAAATAAACTACTTGTAAATATTCAACCATCTAAAGTTGGTACCAGTGCATGGCTTCTGGAATCACCTATTTTTTGTATATATCATAGGTCTGCCACATAAGACGTGTGAGTTATTTTACTTCCTTAATGATTTATACATCTGTAAATAAAGAGAAGGTATAATACTTATTCTTATTAAAGTTATTATGAAGCTAGGGTGTTTATTTAAATAAATGTAAAGAAAACTACTCCAGATAAAACGTAAATAATTAGCAAATATTAATCAGTTTTTTTCGTATCAGAAATATGTTGGCTTTCACATCTGGTTTCTCTTGACATGACTTTGTATAATTTTACGTACCTTATCAATACAGTTTTCTACATGGGACTTTGTGTGATGTCCATTATTCAATTCCAGAGAATTTATCATCAAATGTAGTTATGTTCCAAATTCCTAGCCAAGAAGAAAATCAGCACAGGTTTTGTGATTTATGCATTATCTGCAAACATTCTTCTAGGCTAATGCACAGCATCCACCAGGGGGTGCCTGCCTTGTATAAAATAGAGAATAGAGGGAAAATTCTTAGAAATTGCAATTTAAGGAGATTACAAAGTAAAGCAGGTCTTGATGTTTATATGGTGACACAGAATCTTTAGATTTTTGCTAATACATAGGCATGGAAATATTTTGGAAGACTGAAGCCGCACAATGAGGCATCTGCAAAGCTATCAGAGCATATTAACATTTCAACTAGTTTAGAAATGCCAAATATATCCTCTTTACTGTTTTTTTTTTTTTGTTGTTGTTGTTGTTGTTGTTGTTGTTTATTTTTTCCCAGCAGGCACACACTTTTGTACTTGTCTGGCTTAGGACTCTACAATCATTTACAAATTCGCTTCTTTCTATAAGCTCTAAGCTGCTAATTCTTAGATCCCACTGTAATATCTATTTTACCTTTCTTGAGTAAGAAGTTGCTGTTTTTCTTCCAAACAAGACTAAATAATGCAATGCTGAGTGTGCCAAACCAAACCTCCATGCATTACTCTTTCTTTTTTCATTTGTGTTTTTTTTTTAAGATTTAAAATTAATGCTTTTTTTGTACATTTTTGTTTACATATGAAACAAATTTGTTTTACTTGTTAAGCTCAATTGCTTCACCCTGCTGTCCTCCCCTACCCGCCCCCCCCTCCCCCGCACCAATACCCATCTCATCCTCGTACTGTTCCTGAGGAAAGTTGAGGTCTATGGAGAGTCTTCAGAGTCTGTCATATCATTTGAAGCAGGGCCCAGGCCCACCCCCATGTGTCTAGGCTGAGAGAGTATCACTCTATGTGGAATTTGCTCCCAATGTCCATTTGTATACTAGGGATAAATATTGATCCACTACCAGAGGCCCCATAGACTACACAGTCCTCCTAACTAACACCCACGTTCAAGGGGTCTGGGTCAGTCCTATGCTGGTTTCCAGCTATCAGACTGGGGTCCATGAGTTCCCCCTTGTTCAGGTCAGCAGTTTCTCATCTGTGTTTTTTAACTCAAATTTAAAAGGCCCTCCCAATTCTTCATAAGATACACTTTCCTAAGAACACACACACACACACACACACACACACACACACACACACACACACACACACAAACACAGACACACTTCTGGGCTTTTGAAAGACAACACAAAATTATTTAAAATCTGGCTTGAAAATAAACTAAGATGGACAGAGCTCTTTGTTGCTAATAAGCAATTATTAAAAATAGCCTTTTCATGAAATTTAGATGCTTAAAGCTGCCTCTGCCGTAAGAGATAATTAATTCTTTTAAGAATGTATGGATTTAAAATCCTACTGCATTAATGTGATTACCATTCAAAATTAAGTTACGGAGAGTATCTCAATTTGTTGCTCATAGGATATGATCTCTCTTCATTTAAAATCACATTATACCCAGGAAAGCTTCAAACTATCAGGTTAGCTTGTTTGTCAGATTGCTAGATTAATCCTCTAATTCACTGAAATATCTATTACAATTTCCTAAAGAATTGACTGTAATGAATTAGAAAACTAATCTCAACAATTTATCACACAAATGAGGTCATCATACTTAGTAGAATTTTCAAAACTTCAGTCTAATACCAGTGTCTTCTTTGTACCCATATAAAATTACATAAAAAGGATATACACATGTAAACTTGTTTTAACTTGTATTTCATGAATTATTGTATACTAAAAAGCTACTGTATGGCCAAATAGGAATAGCTTCCTTGTCTGCTAAAGTTTGTATGTGAACACTTCTACTATTCACAATAAACCTTATAAAATGAGAAAACACAAGTTACATTTTTTTAAAATACTTCCTAGAATAATGTAGAAATAATTTCAAATGAGGTATATTCACAATCACTGATAATGTCATTCAAATAGCAGCTATAGTAAGAATCTCTATATTTGTATCTATACCTATATCTATATTTATATACATATACGTGTGTATGTATACATTTTAAAATAATACTGTCAATACTAAGTAGAAATTTATTGCACATTTAAATGCTCATGTATTTTTATTTTTATGTATATTTGCCTAGAGGTATTTTTTCTTTTTTCTTTTTTGTCTTTGAGAGATTTAGAAAGAATTCCAGGAGCCTGTATTATAAAATGGTAAGTATATTGTTAAATATTTGCAATGTGCAAAAAATGAATAAATATTAAAAAGAGGACCTATCCTTGTTTAATCCCAAATAATATACTTCAAACTTAGTACTCTAGGAATCAAATGGATCAGTTTATTTCTGAGCTTACACACTAGTTTTGTGCTTCTCCACTGTTTCACCTTTTTATTTTTATGCATTTTATAGTGACTTTACTTTTAATGGCTAAATAGACACCCTTTCAATAATTTTTCCTTGTAAAGCAAATACTTAAACAAAGTTTGTACCAAAATACTGCACAGATTGTAAAATACTATTCAGAAACACATAGGATAGAATTCTTGATACACCCAGGAACATGGTGAATCTAAGGGCCAAGAATAACATTAGGTATGCCATTGAATGGAAGGAGGGTTTTGGGTACAGTTATAGCTGGGCTCAATTGTTTTTTGTATTTATTTGTTTGTTTTAACAGTCATCATATTGGTGGTTGTGGTGGCAATTCAAACCAAAAGAAGTGACAAAATAATTCATAGAAAATAATTTTTGCATAAATAGAAACATAAAATACTAAGAAATATATTTAAGATTAAGAATTTATTACTGTAAAATAATTTTAATATTTATTCTTTTATTGGGAATAGATTTTTCTCATATAATATATCTTGGTTATGTTTTTCACTTCCTATATTCTTCCCAGTTTTTCCCTAACTCCCCTCCCAACTGTATCTGCTCCATTTTTCTCTCTCACTAGCAAATAAACATACGTAATGATACATAATATAAAATAATACTATGCATTATAATAATATAATACAATATCATATTATAAAATATATAAAACAAAACAAACACGGAAGAATAGGACCTAGGATATAAGGCCTTCTGAATATAAAAGGACTAAAGCCATGTGAACTCACAGACACCGAGGCAGCATGCACAGGACCTGCAAGGGCCTGCACCAGATAGGATGCTGGATTTGAAAGTAGAAATGGACACTTGACCCCATTCCTAACCCAGATGTCATTTCTCATTTATAGCTACTTGCTAGTGAAAGTTTACTCAGAGTGTCCCTAAGAAAACAGTCTGATAGCTGGGAAACCAGCATTAGACTGATTCAGACACCCTGAACGTGGGTCTCAGATAGAAAGCCTGGGCAGTCTAAGGGACCACTGACAGTGGAACCAGGATGTGTCCCTGGTGCACAAAAGGACTTTGGGAGCACGTTCCCCATGGAGGGATACTCCTTTAGCATAACGACAGAAGGGAGGGCCTAGTCCCTACCCTGAATGACTTCATTTTGTTGATCCCTTCTGGAATGCATCACCCTCCCTATGGATGAGATAAGAGGATGGTATAGGGGCATGGGAGGGGGGTATGCAGGGAGAGAGGGTGGGAAGGAGAGGGATAGAACTGTGATCAATATATAAAATAAGAAAAATAAACAAAATATATTCAAATTAAAAAAAAAAGTAAACAGTCTCTTCAATGCTAGGCTGCATATAGAGCAGAAGATAGCCAACAGAAAACTTACTCAACATAATTATGAAATTTCCTGTCTCTTAATGTCATAATAGGGCTGTATTCTTTTTTAAATTCTATCCTATTATAATTTTTACCTTTTATCTTACATTTATTTATTGTCTCTCTCTGTCTATTAATTCTCTCTCTCTTTCTGTATTTCCCCCTCTCTAGGTCTGTCTCCATACACATCTTTTTGTGTGTGTGTGAGTGTGTGTGTGTGTGTGTGTGTGTGTATGTATATTCAGCTGCTTTAGGTTTTGTGTTATTATAGGATTCCTTAGTGTGCAGATGTGTATATCTCTGCTTCTATACATGTTTCTTGTTGCTTTTCTTGGGCTTTTTATTACTACTGTTATCTTTTGCATTTAATCTAAATTAGCTGTATGTTATAAGATACCTTTGTCATCTTATGACTTTTCCTTTTTCCATTTATTATTTTTAGTATTATTTGTTTTGCATAACAATCCCATTTCCCTCTCTCTCCAATCCTCCTGTTTCCAACCCACATCCATCCATTCCCCACACACTCAACAGGGAGAGTAAGGACTTCCATGAGGGATCATCACAATCTGTCAAGTCATTTGGAGTAGGGTCTAGGCCCTCCCTCCTGTCTCTAGGTTAAGGGAGTATCCCTCCATGGGGAGTGTGCTCCCAAAGTCCTTTTGTGTACCATGGATACATCCTGGTTCCATTGTCAGAGGTCCCATAGACTGACCAGCCCTTCTAACTGAGACCCATGTTCAGGGGACTGAGTCAGTCCAAAGCTGTATTCCTAGAATTCAGTCGGTGGGTCCATGAGCAACCCCTTGTTCAGGTCAGCTGTTCCTGTGGGTTTCTCTAGTCTCGTCTTGACCCTTTTGTTTATATTCCTCTCTCTCTCTGAAACTGGATTCCAGGAGTTTGGCTCAGTGTTTAGCTATGGGTGTCTTCTTTTGTTTTCATCAGCTACTAAATGAGGGATCTAGGATATCATATAAGTTAATTATCAATCTCATTATAGAGGAAGGGCATTTAAGGTAGCCTTTCCACTATTGCTCAGTTAGTTAGTTGTGGTTTTCATTGTAGGTCTCTGGACATTTCTCTAGGGTCAGTTTTCTCTTCATACCTATAATGGCTCCCTCTATTATGGTATCTCTTTTCTTACTCTTGTCTATTTGTCCACTGACTCAATTTTTCTGGTCCCACATGTTCTCCTCTCCTTTCCTTCTCTTTCTCCTAACTCCCTCTCACCTCACTGCTCTGCCCCCACTCCTGATGTGCTTAGGGGATTTGTTTATTTCCCCTTCTGGGGGGGTGACCCTGTGTGACTCTCTTATGTTCCTCCTTGTATCCTACCTTCTCTGGCTGTGTGAATTGTAATTGGTAATTCTTTGCTCTATGTCTAAAATCCATATATGAGTGTATATATATATATATATATATATATATATATATATATATATATATATATATATAATGAGTGAGTACATACTGTGGTGTTCCTCTTTTCGTGACTGGGTTACCTCACTCAGAATGGTTTCTTTAAGTTTCTTCCATTTGCTTGTGAATTTCACGAGTCCATTGTTTTGGTTTTTTTGTTTGCGTGTTTGTTTTTGTTTTTGTTTGTTTTGTTTTTTTTTCCTGCAGAGTAATATTCCATTGTGTAAATGTACCACATCTTCTTTATCCATTCTTCAATTGAGGGCATCTAGGTTTCTTCCAGGTTCTTGCTATTACAAATAATGATGCTATGAACATAGTTGAACAGTTGTTTTTGTTGCTTGGAAATGGATCATTTGGGTATATGCCTAAGAGTGGAATCATCGGGTCCTGCGCTAGACTGATTCCCATTTTCCTGAGAAACTGCCATACTGATCTCCAAAATGGCTATAGAGGTTTGCACTCCTAAAAATAGTGAGGTGCCCCAACAACGGGCCTCTCTCCATAGCCTCTCCTGCATAAATTGTCATTGGTGTTTCTGACTTTAGCCATTCTGACAGGAGTAAGATGGTGTCTCAGGATCGCCTTGATTTGCATTTCCCTGATGTTGAGAATATTCTTAAGTGTCTTTCATCCATTTCTGGATTCTTCTATTAGAATTCTCTACTCTGTTCTGTACCACATTTTTTAATTGGATTATTTGGTGTTTTGGTGACTAGTTTCTTGAGTTCTGTGCATATTTTGGAGATCAGCCCCCTGTAAGATATGGAGTTTGTGAAATCCTTTTATGATCTTCCACTGGTACTTTTTCTTTATTTTCTTTTTATTTGCTTCTCTGGTTTATATAAATATTGTAAAATGTTCCTATTGATATGTTAATATTGTTTTTCCATTTGTAATTGTGAATGAATGACAGTTATTTTTCTCAAGTTCAAAAAATGTACAAATTTTGTTCACAAATATTTTTACTCTAGCTGGGCAGTGGCGCTGTATGCCTTTAATCCCAGCACTCAGGAGGCAGAGGCAGGTGGATATCTGGGAGTTTGAGAACAGCCTATTCTACAAGAGCTAGTTTAATGTCACCCTCTAAAGCCACAGAGAAATCCTGTCTGGAAAAATAAAACCATAATCAACAACAACAAAAACAAAATATTTTCCTCTATTAAGTGCTAATTCATTATGATGTTTTTGCAAAAACCATGAAAATTCATTTAAAATCTTTGAAAAGTATAATCTGTTATATTATATGTATTTTATGTATATTATTTGTATTCATATATATACATACTATTTTATATGTATTTTATTCAACACGATTGCCTTGTCATATGAGTTTTGATGATTTTCTTGATTTATAATGTTTTTTTTTTGTGTAAGAATCCCTTCCCATCTCCTCAATTTTACCTCCTTTGTCATGGTTCTGGGATGTAGGATGTCAAGTAGGAGTGGCAGTGATTCTTGCTGAACACTTCCTTAAAAGGACATGCTCCCTTTTCCTCAGCTACTGGTCCTTTGAAGTTACAGTGTTTCTCTGGCTATTTTCAAGAAGTTTATACTCTGTTTTCAGAAGTCCAGTTGTGATGAGCATTACTGTAGATCTATAAGGAAAAATTCTACTCAGAAAGCAGTCAACTTACTGTATATGTAAACTTTTCTCATTCACAAAATTTGAGATGTTAATCATTAATTTTTCCAAACTTGGTAGTTTTTATTCATAGTCTGATAATCTATGGTAATGTTAAGTCTATCTTTTGGTCTCCTGGGAAATTATAGTTAGAGAAAGAAGCATATGAAAGGATTGTGGATCCCTCACTTTCAAAGAAAAAAAATTTAGTTTTTGTTTTTAAATAATGTATAGTGCACCTACAAAAACAAAAACAACAAAACAAATACAAAACCAAAAAACAAAAAATGAAATTTTAAGCCAAATACTATTTTATAAAGAGTCAAAGACAAATGGTGTATTGTAAAGCATGTGTGACAAAGTAAAAACATATGTAGTAATCTGATAGAATCTCAGAATCACATGTAGAGGTTTTTTTTCAATGTTCTCAGCTGAGTACAGCAAATTTAAATCATGTCATAGAAGATGATGCACACTGATGCAAATGTAAATATTTTTTGTAATTAGATATAGAAATAAAATGTAAGTATTTATTTTAACAAAACGTTATTTTGTTTGTTTATTGGTTTTTCAAGACAGCATTTCTATGTAGCTTTGGAGTCTGTCCTGGACCTCACTGTGTAGACAAGGCTGGCCTGAAGCCACAGAGACCCACCTGCCTTTGTCTCCCCATTGCTGATTATAAATGCATGTACCACCACTACCTAGCCATAATTCCATCTTACAGTATGATAGAAAGAAATTGTGAACATGTTGAGTGTATGGAGTGTTCTATTTACCCTACTCTTCATAGTATAACTTTTGAAATTTTTCAATTCATGTTACATAATATTTTTTTAACACCAGCACCAAAATAATTAACAGTTTTGAACTGTCTTCAAAGTGGGTTGTTTATCTATTGTGGTTGACACTGTACACATCTTGTCTGTGCCAACAACTTTTGTAAGAAGAGGAAAATACCCAATAATCAATATTAAAATTCTGGCAGTGATGATGCCTTCTTGGATTTCCTTAATTCTTACATCTCTATCTCAATGTTAATCTAGTTTACTGCAGGAAAATCTAGTTTACTACAGGAAATTGCTTTTTTATTGTAAAATTTTGTGTGCAGTTTTCCAAGCCAATTTATTTATTATTATGTGTGATTGTCTCATCCATATCATAAACACAATGTTTATGCTTTGAAGTACAAACTGTACATTTTGTTCCTTACAAAATAACTATAAAAACTACATTAATTGTAGTATCATCAGGAAGCAAAGATTTTACCATTTTTACATTCAAACATGATGGCTTCTAACTTAAGATCACTTTTCTTGTATTTAGACATGATTTAGAAAATAAGAGTTTGGGGTGATATATAATGCTTTATACTTTTTCTTCAACATGATTGAGAAATGATTTCCTTGCAGTTCTATAACTACTTCTATTTAGACATAAAGGCTCTGAAAGACACTTCTTTTGTTGTCAGAGATATGTATATATATACTGACATACCCCACAGGGAGGTAGAAAATTAAATATTATAACATTTGCATACATTAACCCATATAGATTTTTTAGTTTATGATGGGAGTGTATATATCTGGGTTTTAGGTTGAGTTGAGCCATCAGTGGCCCTGAGCATATTGGCTTTTGTTGCTATTAAATGTACCCTTTCTTTGTGGTCTTTGAGTTTAGGACTATGATGGATAGGAGGTAGAAATTTGGTTCAATATAACAGAGGATAATTTTCCATTTAGTACACATTCCCCAGTAATATTAATTATAAAACCCCATTGTTTAATAATGTTCAAATCTAAAGCATAAATTCTCAACACCATTCTAAAGATAATTAATGATCAAAACATAAAATACCACATGTGTTGTTATTAGATGTAACAATATTGTGATATTTTGTTTATGATGTATCAAACAAAGTTTGGCTCAAGATCAGAGTGAGCCAGCCACAGCCTTAGAGTCCAGAAAGTGGTGGTTCATACTTTTAATACCAGCACATAAGAGACAGAGGCAGATGGATCTTGGTGAGTTCAAGGCCATCCAGGGTTACATGAGAGTGAATCAATCTAAAAGAGACACAGAGCTCATTCTTTTGATTCCAGCACATGGAATGGCTCACCTTTAATCCCAGCACTAGGGAGGTGGAGACAGGAATGATACGGCTTGGCAGATAGAGGAATATAAGGTGGAGGGAAACAAGAACTCATTGCTGTCTGAAGTTTGTAGAGCAGTGCAGTCTGGAGATGCAGTCTGAGGATAGAATCACTTCTTTAGTCTAAGCATTGGTAGAAGGGAAAACTCTCTAGTGACAGGCCACTTTGCTTCTCTAATCTTCTGCTTTAAACCTTAATATGTCTCTGGGTTGTTTTTTATTATTAATGCTACATAACAGTTTGTTTGCTACCATTTCCTCTGTTTCTACCAGAAACAGAATACCTGGATACCTGGTACAGAAATTATTTTTCATTAGGTATCTATAATTATAAACACACTGTCTTTTTTTGCCAGTGTTTTATTCATTAACCATTAAGAAAAACATATAATCAGAAGAACATTCCCCATCATCTCCTCTTTTTCTGTCTAAACAAAATGGGATTTAACTTTAACATACTAAAATATATAACAAAACAGTTCTCAATAAGAACTATAGTTAACAATATTTAGTCCACTAGCATTTAGCAAAATGTAAAAAAAATATTCTATCATCCATCTTATCTTTGTGAGTCTAAAGTTTTATATGTAGTTTACCTATTATCATAACTAAGGAAAGCTGTAACCATACTATCTGCCTTCAACTACATCAAACACCACAGAAGTATAATATATAACCTGGAGAATTGACAGAGGCATCTCACTGCCTGATCAGTCACCCAAAGTTCTTCTGTAATGTTCCATCTTCAGCCCATAGGCCACAGTGTGTCTAACAGACCTCTCAGAGAAGCAGAATATTTTAAACTGTATGCCTGCATTAGCAGGTTGTCAGTCATTTTTCTCTGTGTCTTGCAGAATGTCTGGCAGACTCTTCCACGAAGCAGGAACCCTTCAGGACTGTCCTTCTTGTTTTGGCTTGTTCAGCAGTCACTTTCCTGTGGGTCCTGCATGATATCTTTTGCAATCCTCAGTCTCTGGCCATCTCTGCTGCCCCTCTCACTCTCCTGCTTTCTGAGCTTTGGCTGTGTCAATCTGCTTCTTTGTCTCTCTTCCTAGACTATTCCATATGCTTCCTGATATTTTCTTTCTCTTAGTTACAATAAAAAGTTTCTCCCTAATGAAACAGTCATGTCATGTCAGCAGTTTCTTTTTTTACTTCTTTTTTTATTAATAATATAAACTAAAAATTTTACATGTCAACCCCAGTTTTCTCTCCCTGTCTCCCTCACTCCTTCCTTCCCTCCCTCCCTTCATCCCTCTCACTCTGACATGCATCATGGCCACCCTACATCCCATCCCCCTACCACCATTCCACATGTAGGGCTATGCTATCCAGGTTAGGTCATATAAATCTGTCAAGTCATATGAAGTAGGGACTAGGATTTCACTCCTGTCTCTAGGTTAAGGGGATATCCATCCATGGGGGATTTGTCTGCAAGATCCTTTTGTGCACCAGAAATAGATCCTGTTTCTACTGTCTGAGGTTCCTCAGACTGCTCAGTCCTTCTACCTGAGACCTATACTCAGGTGGTCTGAGCCATTCCCAGGCTGGATTTCCAAATATCAGTCTGGGGCCCATTAGATCCTCCTTGTTTAGGTCAGCTGTCTTTGTGTGTTTATAAACCTGGTCTTGCCTCTCTTTCTGCATATTGATTCTAGTTCGACTCAGTACAAGTTTCCAACAGTTACTAGATGAGGGCTCCATGATGGTGGATAACTTAGTTGATGATCTCACTATCAGGGAAGAGCATTTATGGTAGCCATTAAACAGTTGCTCGAATTGTTAGTTGGAGTCAGTCTTGTAGGTCTCTAGAACTTTATGTTCAGTTTTCTCTTCAAAGTAATAATGACTCACTCTTTTGTGTTCTCTCTATCTTTCCTGTCTTCTATTCTTACCCTGACTCAATCTTCCTAGTTACTTGTGCTTTGCTATCCTCCCCTTCTCTTTCTCCTAGTTCTCTCTCCATTCATAAACCCCCGACTTCCCATGTACTCTAGGGACTTGTCCCTTCCCCCTTTTATGAGGGTGTAGAGAGCTGCGAAGTGCCACAACTTAAAGATGGCACTGGCTTCTGCCTTCCACCTCCCCAAGGGTGAGCATTCTCTGGTATAAACAAGCCGTTATTTGGTTAAGTCTGTTCAGCCTGTCTGCTTCTGTGTTAGAGTAACCTATCTGCAGGGTCCACATAGCTCACTGGGGTTGATTAGCACAAGGTATTTTAGCCTGTGCAGGGGTCCCCCAGGGTACCATGGGTCAGAAGAACATGTTTCAAGGATCCTGATTAAAACTGCATGAAGAAGATCATCCCGGAGTCACGTCTTCCTTGCTGGCGAGGGCAGGTGCATTACAAATGGTAGCCCGTCTGGGGAATTTTTCAGATCAGAACTTCTTGCAGTCAGGGCAGTGCTGGATAAGTTCCCAAGGTAAGTTGGGACTAAATTAAGGTCCTTGGTAAAGAAGTGATAAGGTCTCCAGTAAGGAGCAATGAAGTTCTGGGTTTGGACTAAATTAAGGCCCTCAGTAAAGAGGCGATAATGTCTCTGGTAAGGAGCAATTAAGTTCCGGGTTTGGTCTGAATTAAGGCCCTCGATAAAGAGGCAATAATGTCTCCATTAAGGAGCAATAAAGTCCCAGGTAAGTTGGGACTAAGTTAAAGACCTCAGAAATAGGCAGCAATAAAGTCTCAGGCACTGAGAGAGAGGTTGTAACAAACCAAAAGTAAAATTTTCAAAATGGGGACTTCTCAGTCTCAACCAATTTTTTCTGGCTCTTCAGGAGATACTTTTGTCAAAGAAACTTAAGATAAAGAAAAGTACACTAGAAAGATTCCTGAGCTAATGGGATGCCATTGCACCTTGGTCGCAGTTTCAGGAGACCTCACAGTAGCGTGCTGGGACAAGTTCGGCAGGGATCTTGATTTTGCTTGGGAACAAGGGACACTAAAGTCTGGAGTCTGACCTCTTTGGAAGTTAATGCATAGCTGTATTGAAGACCAGAGGTACTGTCAAGAGGTGATGGAAAAAGGGAAAGCTGCACTAGAAATGTTGCAAGAAGAAAGATCAGAAGAAGGTGAGAGCACAGGAGAGTCAGGTATGGACGAAACAGATTCTGAGGAATAATTGCAAGCCCTCGTAGAAAAGGTTCAGAAACAATCCCTTAAGGGAAGAGGGGGAGGGAGAGGAAAAATGGCCACGTGCGGAGGGGAGGGACCCTCCTGGAACAATGCCTTTGGCGTGGCACCTTCTCCTGATCAGAGTTAGGAAGGGCAGGGCCGAGGTACAGGGCATTCCTTTTGCCCTGAGGTCTTGAAAGCCTTACAAAATGACTTAAGTCTTAAACAAGTAAATCAGATTGCCATAAAAGCATGCAAGTCATTACCTAACAAGGGACAGATGAGTGGTAATCTCACTAAGATACTGAAAGGCCCATTGGAACAATTTACAGATTTTATGGCCGTTTTGGTAGAGGCTGCAGGGAGAGATTTTGGCATTACAGCAGCCATAGTTGCAGCTCTCTCTTTTGCAGTTGTGGATTCAGTCATGGCTGCCGTGGCTATGAGCACATCGGTACAGACAGCCTCAAAGCTAAATGAGATGTCCAAAAACGTGGCTACCGCGTTGGATGCTCAATCCACAATTGGTGCTCAAATAAAAGGAGGTTTAATGATTGTAAACCAAAGAATTGATCTGGTGCAGGAGCAAATAGATACCTTGTGGCAGCTGGCCCAATTGGGATGTGAAAGGAAGTATCCAAGTTTGTGGGTTACCAGCATTCAGTATGAGAACTTTACACGTGCTGCTGCTTTGTCACAACAGTTGTCTAGCTATCTTTTAGGAAATTGGTCTGCTGACTTTGATGACTTAATGGTACAGCTGCGAGTGGCCATCATTGCAGTAAATTCGACACATGTGGGTGCGGGACTGGCTGCCGGATTGTCATTTTGGTTCCCGATGCCATGGATCATGTGAAAGAGTAGGCGGGAATGGGAGCCATGGCTGTCCTCTTGTTGCTTATCTCTTATGTGGGCCTGTGGTGCCTTTGCAAGATGAGGTTTGCTCAGAAACGGTATGTAGCTATGGTTGTCCAGGCATTTACAGCCATTGAGGCTGGACAGTCTCCCCAAGCATGGCTCACAGTCATGAACAAGAATTGATCCTTCATGCTCATGTTGTATGGCTTAGCACTGTACTCCTAGTTAGCTCTGGAAGAGAGCAACTCCGAGAAGGGCAAGTCTGGTTGCATGTGGGTTGGTGTCTGAGGCCCCACCTCCAGGAAAAAGATGCTGGACGGGTGTGGCTCTGACTTGGCTGACTACCAGGATTCAGGGTCATTACAATGTCCACTACTTTACTGGAGACCAGACCACTACCCTTGCCTGTTGTGTTATTAAAACCAAAAGGGGGAACTGTAGACAGCTGCAGAGTGCCATGCCTTAAAGATGGCGCTGGCTTCTGCCTTCCACCTCCCCAAGGGTGTGCACTCTCTGGCATAAACAAGCCCTTATTTGGTTAAGTCTGTTCAGCCTGTCTGCTTCCGCGTTAGAGTAGCCTATCTGCAGGGTCCACGTAACTCACTGGGGTTGGTTAGGGCAAGGGTATTTAAGCCTGTGCAGGGGTCCTCCGGGGCCACAGCTGGTCAGAAGAATATGTTTCAAGGATCCTGATTAAAACTGCATGAAGAAGATCTTCCCAGAGTCGCGTCTTCCTTGCTGGCAGGGGTAGGCGCATACAGGAGGGATCTTATATGAATCTTTTAGAATATACCTTGTATCCTAGTTACTCTGGTGGTATGAATTATAGGCTGGTGATTCTTTGATCTAGGTCTAAAATTCATCTATGAGCAAGTGCATACCCTGTTCCTTTTTTGTGACTTTGTTGCCTCATTCAGGATGGTTTCTTCAAGTTCCATCCATTAGCCTGCGAATTTCAAGATTCCATTATTTTTGTATTTATTTATTTTTTGCAGAGTAGCATTCCATTGTGTAATTGTGCCACATCTTCTTTATCCATTATTCAGTTGAGGAGCATCTAGGTTGCTTCAAGGTTCTTGCTATTACAAATAATGCTGCTATGAACATAGTTGACCACATGTCTTTGTTGCAGGCTGTAGATCATTTGGGTATATGTCTAAGAGGAGGATTGCTTGGTCCTGTGATAAACTAATTTTCCTGAGGAACTACCATACTGATCTCTGAGATTACATTTGCACTCACAGTGAAGGAGTGTTCCACTTTCTCCACATCCTCTCCAGCATAAGTTGTCATTGGTATTTCTAATTTTAACCATTCAGGCAGGGGTAAGATAGTATGTCAAAGTTGTTTTGATTTGTCCTTCCCTGATAGCTGAGGATGTTGAGCACTTTCTTAAGTTTATTTCAGCCTCTGTGATTTCTGCTATTGAGAATTCTTTCTTCAATACTGTACCCCATTTTTAAATAGTGTTATTTGGAATTTTGTTGGGTTTTTCTTGAGTTCTTTGTATATTTTGAATATTAGCCTTTTGTCAGATGTAGGATTGGTAAAAATCTTTTTCTAGTCTGTTGGCTGCCGTTTGGTCTTGTTCACTGTGTCCTTTGCCTTATAGGAGCTTCTAAGTTAGAGGAGGTCCCACTTGTTAATTGTTGATCTCAGTGCCTGTACTACTGGAGTTGAGTTCAGGAAGCATTCTCTTATACCAAATTGTTCAAGGGTACCTCTACTTTCTCTTCTAGGAGGTTCAATGTAGCTAGATATATGTTGAGGTCTTTGATCCATTTGGGCTAGAGTTTTGTGCATGGTGATAGACTTGGGTCTGTCTGCTGTCTTCTACACACCATCTTCCACATGTGCCAGCACCATTCAAGGTCAGTGAAGAATTGTGCTGGGATTTTAATTGGGATTGCATTGAACCTGTAGATTGCTTTTGGCAAGATTGCCATTTTTACTTTATTTATCCTTCCTATCCACGAGCATGGGAGATTGATGGGAGATGTTATTCTGTTAATATGTTTCTCATACTGGTTAATGAATAAATCACTGTTGGCCAATAGGAAAGCAAGATAAGCAGGGCCAGGAGACAAGGACGAAAGAGTAAGTAGGTATAAAGGGTCAACATGGACAGCCTTGAGAGGAAGGTTGCCAGCTGCTCTGGCCGGTAAAATGAGACCACAAGGAAATACTTAGATTAGTAGAAATGGATTAATCATTAAGACAGAGCTAGCCAGTAAGAAACTATTAACTGGCCAACAACTTTATATTAAATACAGCTTCTCTGTGTATTATTATTTGGGACTGGTGTGGCAGCAGGATCAGGCAAGCTGGCAGAAAACAAATAGATACATTTGGCACCCAATGTGCTATAAGAACTTTCATTTAAAACTAAGAAAAGCTTAAGAAATGTTTTAGAAACAAAGGAACAAAGAAAAACAAGACTTCTTGGTAGCAGCATTTTTCTGGGTTGGACTCTGTTTTGTTTGAGACATGTAAATATTTGCATGGCTCCTTTAACTGCGGTTTCCAAAATATCATAAGCGGCAAAAAACAACACAGCTTTTATGGCTTGGGAGGGAAAAATAAACAAGATTCATTGGTTTAAAGAAGAAGAAGAAGAAGAAGAAGAAGAAGAAGAAGAAGAAGAAGAAGAAGAAGGAGGAGGAGGAGGAGGAGGAGGAGGAGGAGGAGGAGGAGGAGGAGGAGGAGGAGCAGGAGCAGGAGGAGGAGGAGGAGGAGGAGGAGGAGCAGGAGCAGGAGGAGGAGGAGGAGGAGGCGGAAGAGAAGAAGAAGGAGAAGAAGAAGTAGTAGTAGTAGTAGTAGTAGTAGTAAGAGAAGAAGAAGAAGAAGAAGAAGCAGAAGAAGAAGAAGAAGAAGAAGAAGAAGAAGAAGAAGAAGAAGAAGAAGAAGAAGAAAAGGAGAAGAAGAAGAAGAAGTAGCAGAAGAACAATAACAACAAGAAGAACAAGAAGAAAAGAAGAAGAAGAAGAAGAAGAAGAAGAAGAAGAAGAAGAAGAAGAAGAAGAAGAAGAAGAAGAAGAATTAGAAGAAGAAGGAGAAGAAGAAGAAGAAGAAGAAGGAGGAGGAGGAGGAGGAGGAGGAGGAGGAGGAGGAGGAGGAGGAGGAGGAGGAGAAGTACAGTAACTTAGTGTGGTGGCACAGGTCTTTATTCCAGCACTAAGGAGATAGAGGCAAGCAGATCTCTGGGATTTCAAAATAAACCTGGTATGCAGAGAGAATTCCAGGACAGATAAAAGTTACACAGAGAAACCCTGTCTCCAAATGTGTAAAAGAAATAAAAGAAATAGACTAATAATAAAGCCAGGTAAAGGATGGAAAGCACAGAGAAGCATTGGATATTGTATGCTGTTCTGTTACCTTTAAATTGTTTGACTGCTAAGGAAATAGCAACTGATAAAAGATATGCTGCTGGATTAATTCAATTTATGTATCTTAAAAATGCTTTGACTCCAAAATTTAATCCTAAGGATAAGTTACTGGGGAATAGGATTTCTATTTTTGTTTCCACAGAAAATGAAAAGCTGTGGATTCCTTCCAGACTATGGGGTTTGATAAAGCAAGACCGCCTGAAGCAATGTCAATAGAACACTTCAGCCTTGCAGACCACTACATCCAGGAATACTTTGTCACCTTAGAATTTCACATGAAAGGTGCCCCCTGCAGGAAGCAGTTTGGAAAGACTACGCCCAAATTCCTAAAATACTGTTTGTAAATGTTTGTTTTCATTGAAGTGGGCTTGGTTATAAATGGTTATTTATCACAACCAATCTCTTTTTAAAGGTAAAAAGGGGATTATGGTATAGTTAGAAATACTTTGTTTTAGAATGGATTTTCATTTATTGATACAATATAAGGTCAATTTTGTGATATGTATATTTCTCCTCTTGTTTAGCTATTGTGTTTATATAGCTCATTTATAATGTAATGTATAAATTAACCCAGATTATAGATAATTACCTATGATAGTAAAAACGTAGAGTTAAGTTAGTTAGGTTTTCTAGATTTGCAGAGATGTATTTGTGATGAATAGGCATTCTTCAAATATTTCAAAGACCTACAGAACATGGCATTTAAAATGGTTTAGGGTTTTTCTTGATAATGACACACAACTGCTCCTGGTAACACCACCTGTGCAGAAAGGAAGATGGACATCGAAAACACACGTTATGGAGTTTGCTTTCAATATGGCAAGACTAGCCAATTGGGCAAGGTACTGCTCTTATCTGGACTGTTTGACTGTATGCTGTATAAACTGGATGTGCAGGACCCACAGAAAAGTGTCTGCTGAAACAAAATGGACAGTGCTACAGGGTTTCTGCCAGACATTCTGCAGGACACAGAGAAAATTGACTGACAAACTGCCAACACAGGTAGAACATTTTGAATTTTCCTACTTTGCAAAGGAGTCTGCAAGATACACTGTGGCCTATGGGCCGAAGATGGATGTGCCAATTTACAGAAGAACTTTGGGTGACTGATCAGGCAGTGAGTTGTCTCTGTCATTTTAGAGTTTATATATGATCCTTCTGAGGTCTTTGAAGGAGTTGAAGACAGATAATTATGGTTATAGTTTTCCTTAGGATTAAAGATAGGTTACATATAAGACTTTAGACTCACAAAGATAGGATAGATGACAGAATATTTTCTGTAAGTCTTACTATATGTTAATGGACTAAATATTGTTAACTGTGATTCTTATTTGAAAACTGTTGTATGATATATTTTGGTATGTTAAATTTAATACCCTTGCTTTATTTTAGACAGAAAAAAGGAGAAGATTGGAGATGTTATTCTGTAAATGTTTCTCATACTGGTTAATGAATAAAGCACTGTTGGCCAATGGGAAAGCAAGAGAAGTAGGAGTAGGAGACAAGGACGAAAGAGGAAGGAGGAATGAGGAGTCAACATGGAGACCCTGGAGAGTAGGACACCAGCTGCTCTGGCCGGTAAGATGAGACTGGTGGAAATATCTAGATTAGTAGAAATGGGTAAATCATTAAGACAGACCTATCCAGTAAGAAGCTTAACTGGCCAACAGCCTTATATCAAATGCAGAGTCTCTGTGTATTATTATTTGAGGATTGCTTGGTGGCAAGATCAGGCAGGCTGGTGGAAAACAACTACCTACAGGAGATCTTTCCATTTTCTGGTATCTTCATTAATTTTTTTCTTTAAAGGCACAAAGTTCTTATTGTATAGGTCTTTCACTTGTTTGGTAAGCATTATCCCAAGATACTTTATGTTGTTTGTGGCTATTGTAAAGGGTGATCTTTCTCTGATTTTTTTCTCAGACTCTTTGTCATCTGAATATGGCAGGGCTACTGATTTTTTTTTAGTTTATCTGGTATCCTGCTAGTTTGCTGAAGGCGTTTATCAGCTGTAGGAGTTCCCTGGTAGAGTGTATTGGGTTTCTTATGTAAACTATCATATCATCTTCAAATAGAGACAGTTTGACTTCTTCCTTTCCAATTTGTATCCCCTTGATCTTTTTTTGTTTTATAGCTTTAGCTAGAACTTCAAGTACAATATTGAAGAGATATAGGGAGAGAGGACAGCCTTATCTTGTTCCTGATTTTAGAGAAATTGCCTTAAGCTTCTCGCCATTCAGTTTGATGTTGGCTGTTGGTTTACTGTATATTGCTTTTATTATGTTTAGGTGTGTTCCTGTTATCCCTGATCTCTCCAAGACCTTTATCATGAAAGGGTGTTGAATTTTATTGAAGGCTATTTCAGCATCTAGGGAGCTGATCATATGGTTTTTCTTTTTCAGTTTGTTTATATGGTGAAACACATCGATAGATTTTCATATGTTAAACTATCCTTGCAACCCAGGGATGAAGCCTACTTGGTCGTGGTGGATGATTTCTCTGATGTTTTCTTGGATTCGGTTTGCCATTATTTTTTTGATTAGTTTTGCATTGATGTTCATCAGGGATATTGGTCTGTAGTTTTCTTTCTTAGTTGTATCTTTGTGAATCTTGGGTACCAAGGTGATTGTGGCCTTGTAGAAAGAGTTTGGTAATGTGCCTTCTGTTTCTAATGTGTGTAACAATTTGAGAAGTATTGGGATTAGCTCTTCCTTGAATTTCTGGTAGAATTCTGCACTAAAGCAATCTGATCTTGAGCTTTTTTTTGGTTGAAAGGCTTTCTATGACTGCTACTATTTCATTGGGGTTTATAGGTCTATTTAAGTTGTCTGTTCTTGATTTATTTTTTGTAAGTGATAGTTATCCAGAAATTTGTCCATTTCCTTTGATTTTTCAAATTTTATGGAGTACAGGTTTTCAAAGTATGACCTGAAAGTTGTCTGAATTTCCTCTGTGTACTTTGTTATGTCCCCCTTTTCGTTTCTGATTTTGTTAATTTGCATGTTCTCTCTCTGCTTTTTCATTAGTTTGGATAAGGGTTTGTTTATCTTGTTGATTTTTCTGGAAAAACCAACTCTTTGTTGCATTGATGTTTTGTACTGTTTTCCTGACTTCTTTTTTATTGATTTCAGCCCTCAACTTGATTATTTCCTGGCGTCTACTCCTCCAGGGAGAGTTGGCTTCTTTTTGTTCTAAGGCGTTCAGTTGCTCTGTTAATTCTAATGTGACTATCCTCTGTTTTCTTCATATGGACACTCAGTGCAATTAACTTCCCTCGTAATACTGCTTTCAAAGTGCATCCCATAAATTTGGGGATGTCGTGTCCTCAATCTCGTTAAATTTTAGAAAGTCCTTAATTTCTTTTTTTTATCCTTCTTTGACCCAGGTGTGATGAAATTGCACATTGTTCAGTTTCCATGAGTTTGTCGGGTTTCTGCAATTTGTGTTGTTGAATTCTAATTTTAAACATGGTGGTCTGATAAGATACAGAGGACTATTCCAATTCTTTTGTATTTGTTGAGGTTTGTTATGCCACCTAGTATGTGGTCGATTTTGGAGAAGGTTCTATGTGGAGCAGAGAAGAAAGTATATTCTTCAATTGTGATTGGATAGAATGTTCTATAGATGTATGTTAAGCCCAGTTGAGACATAACTTCTGTTAGTTCTTTCGTTTCTTTGTTGAATTTCTGATTGGTAGTCCTGTTTAGTGTTGAGTGTGATTTGTTGAAGTCTCCCACAGTAAATGTGTGAGGTATTATGTGAGCTTTGAATTTTAGTAATGTTTCTTTTACGAATGTTGGTGCCTTTGTATTTGGGGCAAAGATGTTCAGAATTAAGACTTTGTGTTGATGGATTTCTCCTGTGATGAATATTAAATGACCATCTTCATCTCATTTGATTAATTTTCTTTTGAAGTTGAACTTGTTAGATATTAGGATAGCCACACTTACTTCCTTATTGGGTCCATTTGATTGCAAGATTTTTTTTCCAGACCTTTACCCTGAGGTAATGTCTCTCTTTGAAGCTTAGATGTGTTTCTTGTATGCAGCAGAAGGATAAATTCTGTCTTCATATCCATTCTGTTAGCTGTGTCTTTTTATAGGTGAGTTAATACCATTAATATTGAGGGAGAGTAAGGACCATTGATTGTTAATGCTTGCTTGTTTTATATTTGTTTTTGGCAGTGGTGTTGTGAATGTATTTGTGCTGATTCACCCTTGGTTTCTGGTGTAGTGGGATTTTCTGTTTCCTACATCTTTGTGAGTGTAGTTAACTTTCTTGGGTTGGAGTTTTTCTTCCAAATAGACAAGCAGAGCCTCAGTCTTTATATAACAAAAGAGTTCTTTTTTCAATGTTCTTAAAAATTAATAGACTATATAGCAATTTTACTGATATTTTTTATTTGTAAAATTTATTCCCCTTACATGTGAGCTTTAATACATGTGTTCTTAACAATTAGTTTGGGTTGTTCTTGAAATTTTTATAAGATATTAAAACAACCCTAGCTGTCATCTGAAGTTATTTTCCTGATAGCTATTTTTTCCAGAAGATGCATGTTAGGCAAGTATCAAAAGAGAATAAAAATCCCCAAAATAAATACAAAGTAAAAACTTTCAAAAGAGTTATGTACATAGGATTTTGTTTGCTGCTGGTGGTGGTACATATGGAGCAGGGATCACCAAGAAATTCATATTCATTACACTTTCACTTGTTATTAGACTGCCCATAACATTTGAATTCAAATAAATGGTGGAGCAAAAATAACAAAATAAAACATCAGAAAATTTTACAAATAATGGAATGTGAACCCCTTCTCCCCTTATCACAGTAAATGGGGTCACAACTTTTTCTGAGGACCACTTCTAGAGCCATGTTTAAAGACATATATAGAAACACAGGGTCCCAATATGAATCCATGGAATGTTTGTCTCTACTACAGCCTCACAAGTGCTCCAAACCTTATAATAACCACTACAACTAAAGTTATAACTGTAACCAAATATTCATTTTATTCCCCACTAGAGCAATCTAATATCTAGATATTTTGTTTGATTAAACAAGGAATCAGTTTTAACTGTGTCTCTCCTGAGGCCATGATGCACCAAAAGTACTGTCTGAAACTTGTATAACTAGCTTAAAATTTCTCATCTCCATATTTTCTATATCAAGATAAAAGCTCATACTTTCTTAAAGTTAATTGCTTCTATTCTCCTAATATTAAGACATAAAAAGCAACATGTGGCAATTTTAAACCCCAGGTTTTCTAAAGTTATTTGCATCTTAATATTCCATATTTTGCTTTTAACAATTAGAGAATGATATAAAGAGGTGCACAAGGAGAGAAAATTTATTTGGGATTAATTCTCTTAATATAACCCTAAGAATTTAGTCCTTACTAGAACATAAGAAGTTTCAAACATATTATTATTCATAATTCCCTAAGACACTATTTGAGGTATAGAATTCAACTCACTACTCATGTTTCAATCCTCATATTTAGTGCTTTGGGTAGTCTTGAGGAATAGAAAATTCCCTTTTTTTTGTTTTGTTTTTGAGATGATAGGGTTTTTCTATGTAGCTATGGATAAACTGGAACTTACAATAGACCAGGCTGGACTCAGACTGAGAGATCCACCTGTCACTGCCTCCCAAGTACCAGAATTAAAGGTGTGTGCCTCCAGGCCCTGTGGAAAAGGCAGTTCTAATGAAGTCAAATTTATTTTTTCTCTTTCCTAGCCTCTAAACTGATAACTACCTCTTTTGCACACCTTTTTGTTAGTACTGTTTAGGATCTCATCACTACATTTTACTTCAGCTTTGCCAGATAAAACACTGCACCAGCTACTTACAGTGAGGGAAGCCAAACCTTGCAGACAACACTGGGAATAGCAACTCTCCTCCTGCCAGTGTGCAGTCCCGATGGAACAGTACTGAGTATCCAAACAATGGAATGTAAGAAGACTAAGAGATAGCAATGGTGATGCACCTGTAGTCTCATCAAACCATGGTTAAAGGTGCTACTTTAGAGTTGAAATTTTGGATATTGGAATGAGGTCACTAAATGGTTGTGATTCTTTAAAAATATTTACTTTTTAGTATAAATATCTGACAACTATGAAATACAAATTAAACAGAGGCTATGTTACATACATGGTTATGACTTCATGCTTTTCTTATGATATTACAAGGAAGTTATGAATTTCTTTTACTTTAATTAATGTTAATGATATGATTAGTAATATAAACACTAGGAACATAACCAAGAACCTGGTGAAAGTCGAGTATATGCACTACCATGAGCATACTCCCTAGTTGCAAAATTCATTCCAGAGTTTGAGTTTTTTAAAACTTCGTGTAAAAAATATAAAGTTAAATGTGCTATCCATACTCTAACCTCATGATCCACCTGCAAGCTTCATCACAGCAATAGATGCAAAAACTGAGAGCTGAATCTGGATAATAGAATCTACACAATGGCAATTCTGTCAAAAGAAGGTCCTGGTGGTGTAATGACACCATCATTGAGCCTCAAAACAGCAAGTAGAGAAAGACAGTGAATGGAGATGACAGAAGATGAAAGGCTTCCCTACATATTGTAATTCTTCTCCTCACTATTAAACAAGGCTTCCACACACAACTATGCAGTCTTTCTTTCCAATTTTTTCCCCATTACTGTTTATTTTATCAAAGTAAATTGTATAAAGCAATACCAATATATTGTAATAGCAAGCCTATATTTTTGTAAATAACCCAGTTATCAGTCCATTAGAATAGTTTCTGGTATAATTATAATATTTTCTAGGTGTAGGACATAGTACTGTTTGTAGTTTTGGGATTAAAATGGAAGAAAACATAATTATAATAAACAACTTTATGTTTTCTTATATTTTGATCTATCATAAAAGTATGACCAAACAAACAAACAAACAAAACAAAAAAAACAAAAAAACAACAAAAATACAGATAAACAACAACAGCAACAATGAAAAAAATGAAAATAAAGAAATGAACCTTTCTGTAGAGTGTTGCATTTCAGAAAAAGTATTAAGAAAACATGAATTAAAAGGAGTCACTCTGCTCAAATTCTTAGCGTGTGTGTGTGTGTGTGTGTGTGTGTGTGTGTGTGTGTGCGCGTGCGCGTGTGCGCGCGCGAGCGTGTGTACTCATGGTATACTTGCTTAATTACCTATTTAGGAACAGAGACGAGGGCTTTGTATGTTATCTTCAATTGCTTCACAGTTTTTTGTTGAGATATGACACCTCATTAAAACTGGAACTTGCCATCTTCAATAGCCTGTTTGGTCTGAGTCCTCATGGTATGTGTCTGTTTTGATCTCCTTGTTCATTGATGAGGTCAAGGATATGTGCTGCTGTATACAAATTCTTGTGGATTCTTGAAATTTCAATTGATGCCTTCATAATTGCACAAGAGATACTTTATGCATTGAGCTATGACCCCTAGCTCTAATTATGGACATTTTTGTAAATATTTTATAAATTTTTACAGAATTCTCCATCATCTCATCACACCACTATATTAGGTGGCATAAAGTACTTTCCTTGTGATACATACTTAAAAAATTATACTAGATCTTTCTATCATTAATGTCCAAACTATGACTATCTATAGATGAAACGAACTAAAACTCATTAAAAATCCAGAAATAATAAAGTAGTCCTAAGTGAGCAGATGCTTTATTCTTCTATGATGTAAGAGTTCAATATGTGATGTGTTAGCGTTTGGAACTGTTGCCAATTTATGGACAGTGATTTAGAATATTGTCAATATCAGACAATGCTTGTGGTTATGGTAATCTATTTGCAATAATTTCATGGAGAATTGATGCATGAATTGTACTATGGGTTTTATTTGCTATCATGTGGTGTCTAGTTAATGTACTGTTCCTCTTCATAGGTTAGCTTCAAAAATATTAAATACATTTATATGTTCATATTTTAGGAAAATTCTATAGTAGTAGATTTTCATTTAGCTTTTCTTTGTAGCTTTTTTGATATTATTAATTACCCTTACCCACTCTGCTTTTGCTAGACTCCCTTCTAATCACCTACTTCAACTTATCACCCTCCCTTCCCTATCTCAATTTTCACCCTCTGCTCCACTCTGCTACATCAACTTATCACTACCCTTTCCTCTGTACAACATTATCACTTTTTGTTCCAATATTCCCTATTAATCTTGGATTCCTTTGTACTTTGTCCCCTTTCATTGGAACAAACAAATCTAAAGAATCAAAAGTTGAAACACACTAATGGGAGAAAACATCTTCATAAAATCGACTTTTAAAGTTTTTCAATTTATAAAAACACAAATGTACTTCCATCAGGAATATATACGTATGTATGTATGTATGTATGTATGTATGTATGTATGTATGTATTTTGTATGTATGTATGTGTATTTTTCTCTGTGTAATAGCACTAGCTGTCTTGGCACTAGTTCTGCAGACCAGGCTAATCTCAAACCCACAGAGATCCTCCTGCTGGGATTAAAAGCATGTACCACCAGCTTTATTTGTTCCAGCAGACCAAAATTTCCAGCCCACCTTCTATGGTTCCAATATTACATCATCATTCAAAGATTGTGAATTTTCTTGCATCTCTCTTAGATATTGTCCACTGCTCAGTAGTTCAATACTCTAAGTTACTGGCATTTTAGATTGGATGCTTTCTATCCAGATACAGTACAGTGAGCTGAAAGCTTCATAATAGCATTAAAAATAATTTGATTTTCTAGTAATCACCTTTACAATATCTCTTTCACATGATGTGGTTCTATGTGCTCTCAAAGGACAGAAATCTGGAGGTTTGTTATCCCACTCTCTTTCCTATAGAAATCTGTATCTCTTCCTATAGTCAGTCAGGCAAAGCAAAATAGAAAGACGTTTACCAATCAAAAGACTGTCCCCATTATCTATGGACTAAAATTTTTCTGAGTTGAGAGACAAGATACTTGTGGCCACCCTCATCTCCTGAAGAAGTTGACTGTCACTTCCAAATCCAGACAGAATTAATTGATGTCTAGATGATAAACAAATAATGAACTTGGAAAGTATCTACTTATGGCAAAGGATCTACATGAAATTTATCACTAAGAGAACAAACTCCACTGCCTTTAGTCTGAGCCACGGTTCTTATTTTTGTAATTCTGTCTGTGCCTTGCTCACTTATGGTTGTTTGATACATTGATTTCAACTAAGCAATAGCAGAAGGAATAAAAAATGATAAATTCATCATTTGGTGAGTGGTAGCTTGATATCTAGTTTCTCGCAGTCCTTTCTATTACTCCTTTGATGGCTATTTTGTGTGCTCTGCCCAGGGTTTATGGCTGTAGTGGACAGAGTTGGATAGAGTGTACTTACTTTATCTTATCCAGAATTAGAGCAGGAACTGTCATCTTTAAAGTGTATATATAACTGAGTTGTGATCTTATATCATCTGGGACTGAAATAGGCAAGTCACAATTCAATAGGATTATATATTTTAGGGGAAGCCTGCTTCAGTGCTTTGAACTAAAATGCATCTTGGACTAATACATCCCTGTGGAGAGCAGCCAAAAGCAAGAGTTTTACTAATACTTCAGGTCAGTTACAGCCATGGAACAAAGGAGCAGAGCCTAACTCAATCTTAAATAAAATGATACCCAACATCCAAAGAATTTCAGTAAATTCAAAGTTTCAAGTTATCCTCTTCATCTTCTGCATTGAGTGTTCTGGTGTTAGAACACAATGGATGAAGAATTATCTGTTTATTAAATTGGAAAAGGACACTTTATAAAAAAATTTCAGGAAAAAATATGAGCTTCATAATTTCTTTTCCAAGTACATGATTTCATGAAACACTAGATTCCCTCGGATGATATATCAGACTGAAAGAGAAACAAAAACTCATGCATTTTAAACTGTGTGGTATTCTAATGCATGTATGGTGATAAATAAAGGCTTTACTTTGTACAAGCATCTGACATCTACAACAGATTCTACAGCATATGCGTTTTATGGTATATCCCCAGACCCATAAGCTGACATTGAGTTTCATTTCAAACATATACAAACTTGAGAGATATAGAGTCAGAGATTCCTGTGAGTAAATAATGAAAAGTGCATTTGTTGCTGCTTATGTTGTTTTGTCTTTGTGTTTCTCCATGTCTCTGTGGGTACATGAATTCGCAAAATCAAAAAGAATTTTAGTTTCTGACAAATCACAGAGAAGGACAATGTAGGAAAAGTTTTAAATTGTAATCACTCCATATTTGAGTACTTTTCCATTTAAGATGTGTTTGTGTTTTACTATTAAATTATTTTATTAAAGAAAAATTAAAAATGAAATACTGGGAAACACAAAATTTGAGCTAATTTTGCTTAGAGATGAGTACTTTTTTCATCATATTCGCTAGATAGATCTGTGTGGGGAAAATATTTATTTACTTTTCTGGTGTCTGTATATTTATTACTCCTACTAAGAACTTTCCAATTATTTTTTGTTTTTGTTTTTCAACTAAATAGTTTGTCATAGCTTACAGAAATTTATAAAATTTCTATAGCTTACAGTTCAAATTACCACCTTATGTATTTTTTCATACAATAAAATAGGTTATTGCAGAATAAAAAAATGACTGTGTGGAAGGCATAAACAGTGTAGAGGGGAAAACTTGTTTCAAGTAACAAGAGAAGTGGTAACTATAAATATGCAGGTAAAACTGCATTATTTTAAACTTCAAGATATTGAAACTGGAAGCTTTTGTTGCACTCGTTAAGGTCAACAAATTTTCCAGGTGATTTCAAATACATAAGGAAACACTACACTGAAGGAGTAAAGTGACAGGTAGAATATACTTTCCATTTTTTTATCTGGATTTTTTGCAATATTAACATTCTGCTCAAAATCAGTCTTTCCTAAAACTTCCTGCTGCTCTCTGGTGACTGTCAAGATATTTATTTCAAATTCATCTACAATAAAAAAGAGATTAAAATATAGTTACATACTTTTGAAATAGTACTATTCTATTTGGTTTAAGGCTCATGTGTCAGGATAGTTGAAAAATTAGACACAACCTAAGGTGGTATTTCTACAACAACAGATAATGAAAAGGAAGCCTCTCTAATTTAGCGTACTGTGAGTTTTTCTCTTTGTAGAAGTATCCACATGTTGTTGTACCTGTAAAAGTATATTTGAAGTTACTAGTTGATATTAATCATCCAGTTCACTTAGCAGTATATAAACTATAGCCATCATAAGAGAAAGACACATTCCTTTTAAAATTACAATTTCCAAATTCCATAGTGTAATGTGATTCACCTCAGTGGATTTAGATTTAGTTATTTCATATTTAAAATACATTTAAGTAGTCATTACATATCTACCTATTCAGTACTCTCTAACAATGTCTAACAATGTCAAAGGGTCCTACAAATATGTGCAGTTACATGTAGCAATTTTACAGTCATATTTCCATTAGGTTCTCAGACATAGTTGCTGTAGTTTTGATGAGTTGGTGTATTTGCATCTATGTATAATGCTTTCACCATACCTGAGTTATTGAACATGCACTATATTTCTCAAATTGTTGTTAGGTGTCTAGGTGTTAGTGTCAATTTAGTGGGTCTGAGTTTAAGTACAATAAACAGTTGAAATGATAAGTTCTTTTTAACATGCTGTAAAGCCCACATACTGTAATGTGTATTCTCCATGGAAATCAGTATGGTGCTTCCTCAAAAATAAATTAAGATAAAAGTTAAACTGCTCTATATCAAAGCCAATTGAAATGATGACCATAAAGATTCCTAAAAGTTCACTCACAATATCCATCTTGTGTAAGTACCCTAAGTCCCCAATTGGCTGGTGAACAGATGCAGATAATGTTGTTTGTTCACAGTGAAATATTCAGGTTCATAAAATAATAACACACTTTGACAGTGTGGATAAATTTTGAGTACAATAAATCCTGTGAAATAAGGCAGCCACGATTATGATTTCTTACAGTAAAAGAAATCAAAGGTATATTAAATATGACAAAAGAACATGAGACAGTGTTTGGAAGGAACCAAGTGAAAGTGGCTGCATTTCCTTTCTTAGTGAAGTGTCTACATATAAAGGGAACTTAGCATATATAGAACATTCACCCAAGTCACGATGCTAAAGATCTGCACACACTGAAAATGCAAGCGATTATGACAAAGTCTAGTACCCACTATGCTAGTTCATTCCAGTGAGGCGTCAGGAGTGATAAAACTCACCATGACTTTTACTATTTCCATGCAATTTATACTTTGAAAATGAATGTTTGTCTTATCACAACAACAATAACACAATATTACTAAACATTATACAGTAATCATAATCAAGATGAACTTGTTTCCAGGACCTGGTAGATATAAATGAACAACAAATGTTGATAAAAAACAATAAGGAAGTAATGTATATTTTAGTCCAATTAACATTTTATTATATTGTTACTTCACTGAATGTATTTTAAGGAAATATGCCATGAATCCCAGTCTGGAATTAGACAAAATTGCGTATTAGTTTTATTTTTTACATAATTTCTTAAAATATAAAGTTCAAAAATGTTATAAAAATTAAAAAAGGGAAAATGTTCTAAAATTAATATCACAGGTTTACTTAGTTATCCATTCTATCATGAAACAAAACTATAGCAAAATATATTACTTTAAACCATATTAATGAAGTATGGAGAAATACTTTATGTAATTTCACCAAACAGCTTTTGTATGATATTTAAAAATCATATTAATACATTGTCAATATGAGATGATTTATCTGGAGTTTCCACATAGCAAATGACTGCAGATAAGCTTGTAATATTTCTAGTTTCATGTTTTATTTCATTATATACCTGCAGACAATGAAATATCTAAAATCCAATAATGTAAAAATAATGTTTATTTTATTTTATCTGATATGAGATTGATATACATATTTAAACCCTTAATTATAACTTCAAAAAATGTGATTTACTAGAAATATAACAATATGTAAGGATTCAAAAAGAAAGGGTAAATCCCTTGTTAATAGATTAAAAGTTGTAATATTAAGGTATCCATACTAACATGATCTACAGATAAAATAAAATTCTTTCAAAATTATGATTGAGTATTTTGTAAAATATTAAAAGCTGATATTCAAATTTTTGTGGCATTGTATGGAATTTCAAATAACCACAAAACTTCCTAAAAGAACAAAAGAATTACACTTTCCAGTTTTAAATTTTCCTGCAAAGTTGCAGTTATCTACACTGTGAAGTCATAAGGATTATAAAGGTGAAATGCATCAGTAGAGTAGAACTGAAATCCCAGATGTGGAACCAAAAGTCTACCATTAATTCCTTTATGAAAAAGGTAAATAAGTTATTAAATAGCAAAACAATAGTCACATTTTTGTTAATAATGGAAGTATATATCCAAAGCAAAATGAGTTGCATTGTTGTCAAACATTAAATATAAAATAAAATAAAATAAAAATGATAATGTTAGCATCAATGGTTTAAAACAATCAAAAGAATAGAATCTTCTATATGGTACAAAAATTAAAAAGAAACTGTGTTTGAAGATGGTTGACTTTTACAGAATACAGATGTTTTTACTTCATTCAAGAAAATTAGGAAAAAACTTAATTGGTCACAGCAATTACTGACCTATAATTACTGAAAAGTTTACAATAGCTCACATTATCTAGATATGTTACATTCCTTCTAATAATACACCATGATTGCATGATATTTTATAGGTGATTTCCAATGCCAGCCTTCTATATGGGTTTGGTTTGCAGTTATATCTATGGATCTCTGTGTCATAATGAATACAATGCACTTATGTTGTACTTTGTAATACAGCAATGTAAACTAAATGAAGTGTATGAAAAATGATTTTTTTGTTAACACTATCATGCATAGACATGTGAAATGCTCCTAGTAGGACATGGGAAGAAATAAGGTAAAAAGTATCAGTTCTTAAACTAAATATTCATCTCAATAATCCAAGGGTTTGTAACTCAAATTGCCCAAAAATCTTGTCTTTATTTATCATTATAGTGTGTGTGTGTGTGTGTGATGCACACACATGCTTCTGTTTGTACACATAAGCATGTGTGTTATGATGCTAAGGAAGAATTTACATGCACCACTTAATGACTTATAGCTTTCCATTGCAACAGTATCTCTCACCAACCTGGAGTTTCGTGTCCCCCAACCCAGTGATATTCCTGTCTCTTTATAACTCCAACTCCAAAACTAGGGTTACAGAGCATGTGACTGTACCTTACTTTTTACATGTGGTCTGGGTATTCAAAAGCAGTTCTCTGCATTTGCACAACAAGCTCTCTTATCCACTAAGACACTTCTACTCTTTCTGATTCAGTAATGCTGGGGTATAATTTGAAATCTAACATTTCTGAATTTGGGCAATGCTGATGCCTCTGGCTCCAGGATTATACTTTTAGAAGACTGGCCATGAATTTACTTAATACAATATCTTGAGAATTTACACTATCTTTGGACATTCTATGGTTAATAAGGCAACATTCTTCCTTTGTTTTACTTCCTTGACAGAATATATATATATATATATATTTCAAGACTGTTTTTATAGTTTTTATCTCTCTGAATCCTGAGGTTACGGTGGTCCTAAAGTTATCAAGTGTTAGTTGCGGTCAGCGTAATCCAAACATTGTGTGTTGTTCTCCTTTTACAGTGACTGATTGAGAAAATTCAAACATAGTCCACAAAGTAATTAACATACACTGTTCCACATGACAGTAATTGTCTTAAAGTTGTCCAAATTCAACAAAAGCCAGGAATTTAATTTGATGAGTGTTTGGCAAGAAAGAACTCTCATTTTGTGCATGAATAAGGTGCATCATAGTCATGTCTGCTACTACAAATCAGTTGAAAACAATGAAGCAATGCAACAGGAAGATAAATGAAAGAGGAAGCAGGCAACAATGGAAAATCTCACTAACAAAGGCAGGATCCAGCACGGAAGAAATACTGTTTAATGAGACAACAAATTATGTTTTGTCTCAAATTTTAATAATCTATTTAAAGATAATGGTGCCACATATTAATTAAAATTAGCTTTTTTTTTTTTTTTTTTACATTTACTATAGGATAGTTGAAATCCTTGCTTTATTTCTATCCTAATTCCACTAGTCTTTCTCAAGGTCTAAATACTGTTTGAATGTGATAATTTACAATTTTATAGATTTAATTTATTTTTATTTTTACAAATTCCTAAAGCCATCTATCCTTTATAAAAGTTTTTTTTTTCTTATAATATGATGTTGGGATCCATCTTATTTCTTTGCAATGACATCCATTAATTTTACTTCTGCAAGTCTGGTTTCCTCACTGAAATAGTAAAAATTAATGTAAAATATTTATACTCATTTTATTTGCTAACCACTTTGCAGACATGAGTTTAGTTTTCAGATGTTTGCTAATAACTAATCCATTTTAAATGGACAATCCAAGCATACTCCTCTCTCCCAAGAATGTACTTTCTAACCAATGTGCCATTCTTTTTGTGTAGGATTAAGTATTTCCTCAGTCCTGAGTCTGTAGTTCTCATTTCTTCTAGGGCTCATTATACAAAATACATTTTGGAGACAGATTAAGGCATGAAGCCTATAACTAAAGAATAATTACCTAGATGCATATTGGGGCATTTGAGACATCTTGTGCCTGACTACATGTGGCCTCAGTATGGCATCCTGGCACTCTGTACCTGATTTCCCCCAGAAAGCAAGAGCCACAAGGACTGTTGTTTCCAGTAGCATGCTGCTTTAGCTGGAACTAGGGGCTCACGGAAGCTGCAGGCAAGCACTTGCTGATCTAGAGTGGTGTGATACTTGATGATCACATGCTGACTCCATCAGCACCCCAAGGATAGTCACATCTTCTATGGCTGATAGTCAATTTAGACAAAGTTTTACATTAAACTACAACTCTGAATTTATCTTTAAAAATACTTGAGAAACTATTTTATTTTATTTTATTTTTGGTTTTAAAATACCTACAGTACATAACAACACAAATACAGATAATTTGAACCACTTTAATTTTACAGTGAAACAATTCTTATTCATATTTGAAACATGACATATTTCAGCATTATTCATTGTTCCATTTGTATTTTGTCTGTACATGGATACACAAAGAATATATAATCATTCTTTTTTATCCAACCTGTAATTTGAATCTTTAATGACATTTAGGGCATATTTATAATTTTAATTTTACTGTTGTTGGTGTGCAACTGGGAAGCTTCTTGTAAGCACAAAGAATCTATTTGTATTAATTGTTTATCAGCTTCTAATATGTCATCATAATGTTGTCAGTGAGAGTGTTTGAGTGTATACAACCTACAGCAATGCACATAGTAGGCTCTCACTCTACACAGCAGACAATGACTCACATATAAATATGTTAAAATTGTGTCAGTATAGCTGATAGGAAAACCTATCTCACCGTAATGAAAGTTTTCCAACTAGAACTGAGGTGTCAAAATAGTCCATCTGTCTACTTTGGAAGCATTCATATTTGTGAATTTTGAGAATTTATTATATTTGTTATAGTCGATAAATACTTTATTTATTTTTCTCCATAAAATGTTAATGGATTTATCATTTTATATAATTTATTGTTTTCAGCTTTTGAAATAGATGATTACTCAAACTCAAATTTGACATGTAAAGTTCATAGCAAAATTTCCTCTGCGGGCTTTCAATTGTACAATATTTGCTAATGTCAGGGATTATAATTTAATATTGAATATACTTATAGTTCTGTTTTATAGCTCATTGTTCTTCAGTGACTTTGCAACTGTTTATCAATGTGAATGATGCATTGTTTTATATATTATTTCAATGTGTTGTTTTGTAAGCAGTTTCTGCTTTTTATTAAGAGTAAACTGAATTTTTTCAGGTATGCACACACACACACACACACACACACACACACACACACACACACACACACACAAAACACCATCACCATCACCCTTAACAATAAAACAATAATGACTGTCATATATCAACTACTATTAGCAAAAACGGCATCATTTTAGTTTATTTTGAGTGAAATTGCAGCAGATTGATACTATTCATCACTGGAGGGCTTTTTAACACACTTATAGTGGACAGCTTGCACCTCTTTTCATGCTTCCTTTTATTAATCAGCACAATAAATTTTTCCATAAGCTAACATACCTGTTATCTTAAAGGTATATATAATTAATTTTCAGAATATTCTAGCTTTCATCTTTGTTTTATAATAAATATGCTATTGGCTTTCTAACTTATCTGAATTAGTGTGGCAATGTCTTTGTGTGGGGACATCAGGCCTGGAGATGGTCCCCAGGCCTGTACCCAGGCCGGGCCTAAAGGCATGATCCAAGCCTGCGTCTAGTTTGGAGACCTGTCTCCGGTTGCACTTTCTTTAGCAATGATTCTGCAGGGCGCAGAAGAAAGTAACCTCTGCCTGGTAACTGGTGATTAAAAACAATACAATTCATTGGCCCTCCCTAGTCTCTCTACCCATTATCATCAAACTTCTGCTGAAGCCCTGACCCTACCCTGAAGCCTACTTAAACATCAATAAAATGACCAGTCCCTGGTAGCTTTTGATTGTCCTTGCAGTGGACCAGGACTAGGGAATGTACCAACAGGCCACTCCCCATGTTTCCTAGTTTCTCTGCTTTGAGGAGACGATTTCAGAGCAGCCACCCCCACATCTTCTTTCTCCTCCTTGCTATCAATCTTTTTTCCTCTTATTATTTGAGTTTTGCAGTTTTTGCCCAGTATATTTAGTGTTGTGTTACTGACAACCACTCAGCCAAATCCTATTTTATTTTTCTCTCATAGGGTCTCTCTAAACCCTTTTCATTTTAAATACTTTTCTCAAGAACACTGTGATTCTCTAATCATTTATATTGTTTGTCTATTCGTTTTTACAAAATCTTTAATTTCACAATCTAGGAATTTTATCTTCTCAAGGAATCTGCTTTTTTAATTCTATGATTTCATATTTAATTAAAAAATAACATTTTGTTTTTTCGAAATTTTTGTGTGGCCATTAGTCATGTTTGCAGACATTTTTTCATTTATTGTGGGTAAGGCATAAAAAACATATTTGATGGAAAGCAAAAAGTACTATAATATTTTTGATAACTATTATACTAAAGTCTTTTAAAGTTAAGCATTTCCCCTTTTAACTTGACTTTTCACATAGAACTTCTACATATTTTAGGATGAAAATCATCAGAGAGGCTGAAAAGTAGTCTCTGTCCTACTGAGGTAAGTAGCTCACTTACAGAAATTAGGTTTATGTTTTATTTTGGTTTGGTTTGGTTTTTTGTTTGTTTAATTGATTGTTTGTTTGTTTGTTTTGTTGAGATAGGATATTCTATGCAACAGCCCAGTCTATTCTGGAACTCAATCTATAGACCAGTTTAGCCTTGAACTTGCAGAGGTCTGCCTACCTCTGCTGCCACTGCCTCCCAAGTATGAGGATTAAAAAATGTGAGCCGATAACACCTGGCTCTTTCTTTCTATATTTTAAAATTGGAATGATTAGAACCATGTTGGTAGGATGCAAGTGAATCACAGCTTTAGATATTAAGCATGTATTTATTCATTAGGTTTAGGGACAATGTTAGTATATAAATGTAGCTCCATAAGGTAAAGAACAGTTACATAATTTCTCTCAATTTAGACCTAAAGAAAAAAATTCAAACAAATGACCGCTGTTGTGTGAGCACAGGCAATGCAGTGAGAATTTCATACTTATAAACAGTATGTAGTATTGCCATTGTCATTTAATTTATTTGTTCACTAATCTTACCATAAACAATTATTTGGCACTTGCATCTTACTGAACATTGAAAATATTATTTGTGCCTTTAATGTATTGGCATACCGTGAAATATAGCATAACCTCATATCTATTAAGCTAAAATGTTCTTTTACATCTCTTAACTCATTGTACCCACAATTATACTGTTTATTTGACATAAAGAAGAGATAGCACACACACTCTTAAAATAAATTGAAAACTATGTTATTCAGAACACAATTATTATTGCAGGTAAAGTTGGACTGTTATGGCAGGTTCTTCCCGCCAGCTTCAGCGGGTCCTGCAGCCATGGTTCCGCCACCACGTGAGCCCCAAATAACATTCAGAGACTCTGTATTTGATACAATCCTGTTGGCCAATTACCATTATTGTTTATGGGCTAGCTCTGTCTTAATTATTAACCCATTTCTACTTATCTATGTATTTCCACGTGGTCGTTTTATCCGGGAGCTGCCGCAGGGCTCCTGCTTCTTCCCCTGGCTACATCTCTACTCCTCCCTCCTACTTCCTCTTTCCTCCTTGTCTTTTAGCCCCGCCTATCTTGCTATCTCATTGGCCACAGAGCTTTATTAACCAGTATGAGAAACATGTATACAGAATAACATCACCCATCATCTCCTCTTTTCTGTCTAAAATAAAAGAAGGGGTTTAACTTTAACATAGCAAAATATACCATACAACAGTTATCAAATAAGAATCACAGTTAACAATATTTAGTTCATTAACATTTTGTAAGACTTAAAGAAAATATCATCTATCCTATCTTTGTGAGTCTAAAGTTCTATATGTAACTTATCTTTAATCCTAACTAAGGAAAACTATAACCATAATTACCTGTCTTCAACTCCTTCAAAGACCACAGAAGGATAATACATAAACTCTAGAAATGACAGAGACAACTCATTGCCTGGTCAGTCACCCGAAGTTCTTCTGTAATGATCCACCTTCAGCCCATAGGCCATAGTGTGTCTCCAGACTCCTCAACAAAGCAGGAAACTTTACATTATCCACTTGTATTGACAGTTTATCAGTCATTTCAGTGGACTGTATATCATTCTGTAAATATGTTTCTCTTACTAGTTAATGAATAACGCACTGTTGGCCAAATGGAATGCAAAATAGGTGTGGCTAGGAGACTAGGAGGAAAGAGGAAGTAGTTGGGAGGAGTCAACATGGAGAGACTGGAGAGACAGAGGTCCGGGCTGCTCTCTGGTATTTCTGATGATACCGGAAATACTTAGATTAATAGGGTTAATCATTAAGACAGAGCTAGCCGACAGGAAAATAGTAACTGGCCAACAGCATTATATCAAATACAATATCTCAGTGTGTTATTGGGGGCTGGCATGGTGGTGGGACTGGGCAGGTGGGGAAATCATACTCGTTACAACTGTATATCCCTGTCATGAACTCAAATACCTCTCCAATCCACAATGCACAGGTAAATAACAAATAGTTCAAGATAAGCAGAAGATGTCATTGTAAGTGTCATAAATGAATTTAGAAATTTAGAGCTATGTCTTCCTAGGAGAGTTTAAAACAACAAGAGATTCATTTGGACAATCAAATAGCTTTTGGACCTCATGTTAACAGCTCATACTTAGATCATGAACAACACATGCAAAGCAGATAACAAGGATGGAGCATCAATGCAGGCAGCCCTGGGCACTCATCACAAAATAAAACAAAAACAAAACAAACAAACAAAAAAACCCCAGCAGCATTGTAGAACTTTAAATACAGCAGAAAGAGAATAACTTTGATAAAGGCATTCCAGGTTGTGCCTAAAGTAGAAAATTATGAAAACAAAATGGCATGTTACATAGAAAAATATAAACTTACCTAAAATAAAACATTTCATGGTAATGATTACAATTACTTTGTAATCATTTTACATAAACTACTGTCTCTGTTCATTGTATTGTTCCTGTTTATTGTATATACAATGGAAATTATTATTGAGGTCTTAGTGTGACAAAATCAAAGCACAGTAGAGAAGAACAAAGACTAAAGTTTTCCTTGCATTCTGTGAAATGACACTCAACGGCTATTTTCCATAGGTATTTTGTAAGAATTATTGGTCTTGTGGTCCTAAATAATGTCTGTGTCATAAGTGCCTCTTTAAAGTTGATATGTGCTTTTATTTAGAATTAGATTTTAATTTACTTCTGGGAAAACTTTGGTATATTGAGGTGGATACTTTGAAATGTAAAGTTTAGTGAAATGAATGGTTCAGTATTCTGTAATGGTCAAAATTCTTTTTAACATGTGGACATAATTGTTTGATTGATTGCTTTTGTTTTTCTTATATCATATACAATTAATTACCATACAACTTACATCACTAGCTTGAAGACAATGTGGGTGAACCAGGTAGTCTCGAGAAAATTTGCCTATAAATTATTGTCTTTAGAAAATAAAAATGTAAACAGACTCCATAATTATCTCATTTCATTATATAAATAGAAAATTTTAAATATAAGTTTTAGAATATACAAGTCATTTTAAATTGAAACAGGATAGTAGTATTTTAAGTGATCTGTTAGTTTATTAATCACAGAATATTTGTGTAGGGTTCGGATATTGTTTAACAGGCAAGAACAACAGCACCCTCAGAAAAACCTGCATTCATTACAGTTGTCTGTTAACCCAGCATTGGATGATAAAGACAAGCGAATCCTAGGAACTTGCTTGTCAGTCAGTGTAACCAAAATGGTGTACTTCATGTCACAAGGATAAGGTTGAGAATGATAGGTCAGGTAGCATACAGCTTGAACTTCCCCATATATTCCCATAAGCACACATACTCCTGCATGCAAGTAGAGACATACATGGCATGCTCTTGCGGGCATGTGCTCACATATACACTTGTTTGTCAACACAGAAGAAATGTTCTTTAAAAATCAGTAACATTTACTTGTCTTTAATAGGTGTTAATTACACTCCATGAAAAGACACAAGTAACTTGGCAATGAAAGTCAAAATTTAATTAAAAACACAGTGTTAGCAATGTTCATAATTGTGTTTATTATGTATATACAGGAAGAAATGACACATTCCTCACAATATACACTTTCCTTCTGTTTCTTCCTTTATTCATTTTTTGTATTTCTAAAATATTTCTGAATTGTTGTCTTTGGTGACAGATTTTGTTATAAAGTACAGTTCAGTGGAGGATAATAGTGTTCAATAAATATCAGACCAGTATGCACTTTATAAATATTTCTTTTCAGTTTATATGTATTCAAGATTTGTCTGCAAGAATGTATGTCCAGTAAATTTCCACCTGGTATTCTAGGAGGCCAGATCATTGGATTACCTGAATTAGAGTTATACTTGATCATGAGTTGCTATGTGGATGCTAGATACCAAAACCATGTCCTGTGTAAGAGCAGTAAGTACTCTTATCATTGGAACCATTTCTCCAGAGCCACAATTACATACTTCATGTTATATTTATTTTCTGATAAAAGTTCCGATTTCCATATCAGAAATAGACATAATGCGAGGGTCTTGTGTGGCTGGTGTGGGTGCTACATGATGCAGTGTGTGTTTGAAATAGTGGGAATGTCATGCCCCATGGTTCCAGCGCCGGTTTTGACCACCACATTACTATCTTCTCTCCCTAGGGCCGACTCTACCAAGTAGAATATGCCTTTAAGGCTATTAACCAGGGTGGACTCACATCTGTAGCCGTCAGAGGAAAACACTGTGCCATAATTGTCACACAGAAGAAAGTACTTGACAAATTACTGGATTCCAGCACCGTGATTCACTTGTTCAAAATAACTGAAAACATTGGCTGTGTGATGACTGGGATGACAGCTGACAGCAGATTCCAGGTACAGAGGGCACCCTATGAGGCAGCTAATTGGAAATACAAATAGGGCTGTGAGATTCCTGTGGACATGCTATGATATTTCTCAAGTCTACGCACAGAATGCTGAAATGAGGCCACTTGGTTGCTGTATGATTTTAATTGGTAAAGACTAAGAACAAGGCCCTCAAGTGTACAAGTGTGATCTTGCAGGCTACTACTGTGGTTTTAAAGCCACCGCAGTAAGAGTTAAACAGAGTCAACCAGCTTCCTTGAAAAAAAAGTGAAGAAGAAATTTGATTGGACATTTGAACAAACAGTGAAAACTACAATTACATATCTGTCTACTGTTCTGTCGATTGATTTCAAACCTTTTGAAATAGAAGTTGGAATAGTTACAGTTGAAAATCCTAAATTCAGAATTCCATCAGAAGCAGAGATTGATGCCATCCTTGTTGCTCTGGCATAGAAATACTGAACATTGTCATTTGCTTACCAGATCCATGATGCCACTTGCCTGTGTGTTTGGTAACAACAAACCAACATTATAGAGGCCTCTGGGTTGAAGATGGAACCTCTCCCACTCCACCTGCCAATGAACTGGTTAGGAATCTGTATAATTAAAACAGTGCTTTTGGAAAAAAAAAAAGTAATTGACATAATGCAAATTAACTCAAGTTTCAAAGTCCTCATTTTTATGTCAGATAAAGGTGACAAAATCCATATGGCTGCTGTACAACAAACTCTGTCACATGAATGTAAACCTATGGTTATCCAACTGAGAGCTTATATTGGAATCATGGCAGTGTTCCCTTCATCTCCAATTCTGTTAATATAAGCAAAATTTTACAACCATTTGAGAAGTAGACTTACAACTTCCAAAATGTATTCAATCATCCTTTTAAAATTTTCACAGCTTGTTACTTAGCAGATATTTCTAATAGGTCTTTATCAGAAATCTGTAACCTTGCATAAGTATACACAAAAATATTCAAAATATTAATTGAAGGTTATCAGTGATAGAGAATAGTAAATGATAATCTAAAATTATGTCAGCAGGATCAAATGAAGCCTATTCATAGTATTATTTTTGAATCTCATAATTTATTAACATGCATTGTTTTTTTGGAGGCTGGCTGAATAGAATCATATCATGATGAAACAGTATAATTGTCTGTAAATTAAATGATAAACTCTAATTTGTTCACTTTTGTTTGCTATAAATCGAATAAGAATTTGTACCTCTAAGTGAAGGTAAAAGACAAGAATTGAAAATTAATGATATAGAAGTCAAAAATATTCTTCAATTATTTTGTAGAATGTCTTTGCTGAACTATATGGGTTCATACTGCTGTCCACACATAGCTATGCACTGACATTGATATACCTACCTTTTCTGTTAAAAAAGTCATATATTTCTGATATATTTTGAAATATAATAGGACCAGAAGCTGGAATATAAAAGCATAATTTATGGGTTAGGATTAGTCAACGTCGTTTAAATTTATGAAATATACAGAATCATAAATAGTGAATAATTATTTCAGGTTCTCCATTTGTGAAATTATAGGTTTGGACACTATGGTATTCATTGATTTGTGAAATTATATAAGTAGACTATAGAAAATTATGAGGTTATACTAAGTGATAGTTAAAATCATTCACAACTAAAAAGCATATTTCTGTATGTGCATAGTCACATAATACATTTATATGATTTAAGAAATCTGAAAAATGCTACTATGACTAATTAAACATTCTGAAAAACATACAATAGAGAATTTTGTATTTATTTTGTTGGTATATGTATTATGCACTCTATAAAGCAGGTTTTATTTTACATTGATCTTAGCCCCTTTAATCATGAGCAAGCATTTTGATAATTACATTTTATTTACCTTTCAACATGCTTTGAATTGTTTGTGATGAATGGTTTGTAATGTTGATTCATCAGCAATATTACACTTAAACACTCAAATAGGAACTTCCATTTTGCTAAACATGAATATTTTAAAAAGCTTGATACTACCATTTGAATTTTTGATTTACAGTTAAAAGTATTATGTTTTAAAAAGATCTGAATATTTTGTAAATCTTCAATGATGATATAAGACCTCAAACATGAATATATAAAATACATTTATATATATGTATATATATATATATATATATACATATATATATATAACTGACTTCTAAGTTTTATATCTTCTCTGTCTCCAAAGACACATGCTGAAGGCACATTGCTTGGAAGTAAAGAGTAAAACCTTTGTGATATGAAATCAATTCCCATTATTCAAAAGTTTTGTCTTTTCATAATATCTACCTTTACTTAAATATTTCTTTACTCTATTTTTAAATGTTGAATACTCCTGGCTTGTATATTCTGCTTTTATTGAGAACTGGTATTTTGTTTCTTCTCAACCCATTCTACTTGTGATAAGGCTGGGTTTATGGGAGAATTTGGAAAGTAATAATTGAAAGGGAAATAATTTAACTATAATATAATCTCAAAACACAAAGGAAATAATAAGGAAATGAGTTCTAACTAATTAAGTTGGATCATTGAACTATATAATTGAGAGGATATAGGGAACTTTGTCCACCACCTTGTAGAATCCATAAAGTAAGCATTATTATTTACCATATGCTCCTTTTCATGAAATATATTCTTTACATGAACTGCAAAGCAAAGTGTTAAGCAAGAATGGGTGGAAGCTGTTGAGTTGAAAATATCTTGCTCATTGGTTTATTATTTCAGGAACTAAATTTATGTTTCAGTAACAGAAAATTGACTTATACAATGGTTACAAAAACCCATGGAACCATTTTGGCAGGTTTAATCTCCATACTAATTTATTTATATCCTAACCTTTCAGCTTTTTCCATACTCAAGCAGTGCAAACATTACAAGTAACACTCAGCAATTAAGTGTAGATCCTGTGAAATATATTCTCACATTTTTAACAAGATAGTTAATTAAGAATTTCTTATAATTGCATCCTAAATTAATGACAATATTATGATGTATATTTTCCTATGAGTTGTAATATTAACATAGTAAGATATTTAACAGACAAACTAAGTTCAGCAGAGTTCTGTTTTATCATTCTTGGTTTCCGTACTCTTATTCATAAATCCAAAAGGTGTGCATGGTAAAAAAGGATCCTATTATCAATTAATGTTGTGTGACACAGTTGATCCCAAGAGATTTTATAGGATCCCAAGAGATCTTTCCATTCCTAAGCTAATAAGTAGTTTAAAAGTGGTGTGTTTTTTTTTGTTTTGTTTTGTTTTGTTTTGTTTTGTTTTACCAGATCATAAGAGAGAAATCCAGTGCAGATGGCAATGGCCTGATAGGAATGCAGAAAAGAAAATTCTATTATTAAAGGCTTCAAAGAGTGATGAATCAAAATTCAAACATTCGAGGCATATGTTGAGGGTTGTGTATGGCCTCAGATTTCCAAGAAAACAGGGAGTGGAGTTCTACATCTCATGGGAAAAATCTGCCAACAATCAAATTAAATCACTATCTGAATTCTCTTAATATCAGCCTGTTACATAAAACAGGAAAGAGAGGAGATGTGGGATCTCTGATGCTTGAATCTATGAGTTCCAGATCTAGATAGCTTTTATATTTTTGTTGGTAGTATAATAGATATGGTAACACAAGGTTAATGTGAAAATTTTCAGAAAACAGTCAGGAAGTAACCTACAGTATGTTGTTGACTCTAAAATTAGTAAATCAGGAGGCTAACATGTGGCAGAGTAGTCAAGAGTATTTACTGTTCTTCCAGAGGACCAATGTTTCGTTCCTTGCACCTACATTATATTATGAGAGGTACCTATACCCAGCTTCAATGGGAAGTTGGCCTCTCCATCTGGCCAACATAGGTAATCTTCATGTATATGACACAATCAAATAAACACAGAAGCATCCAAGAAGTCTTGAAAGAAATAAGTATTTTAAAATAACTAATGATGATGTGTTAGATGCCTGAACAGTATAAAATGCCTCCCAAAATATCTGTCACCCTGAGTACTATCTCAAAAATATAGTACTTAGTGAAATGAGATAATTGACCACAATGATTTGACTTTTGACTCTCATGTCAGCACATTATGTAATAAATGTGTTCCTGCCAATATATGAAATGAATATTTTAAAATAACAAATCAAGAGTAATTTTGCAGGAAAGTTGTGAAACAGTATAAATGCATATATTTTTTTTTTACCAGATTGTTGTGTAGGTTTCTAATAAATGTATTGTATGGCATTGTTAAGAGTATCTAATTATCTGCTTTAAAATATTTTCTCTGTTTTAGATAAAGATATTTTGGTAAATTCTGCAATCCCATTTTCATTTGGAGATCTTGAGACTAGTGAAATAATTTATTATCTTTATCTATAGAAATTGCCACACCAATTGTATAGCTTATCTTGTGTTAGTAAAATGATCATACTGTAGCATTATAACATTTATGTGAAACAGGTACCAGTATTTTTTTACTACAAATATTTTTAAGTATTAATTAAGAGTCAGACATATTAAACTGTACCTAAAAACTTACTTCCTATGTATTCTGTGGTTTCTATAATGATTTGATGGTTTCCAGTCAATGATCTATATAGTTTATTTTTTATGTTGTCTACCACATATAACATAAACTTTAAAAATGCAACACAGTATGGTCATAGGTATTCATGTTAAAATTGTCAGACATGACTATACATTGAGAAGACACAGACTTCTGTTTATAGATGATAGAGCATTTAATATTGGCATTATATCATCTAAATTTGTATCTAATTCTGAATTCTATTTTAATACTGAATTTCACTGTTTATGACTGCAAATCTCAAATCAACATAGCAGAAGATTATAGCCAAGAATATATTTTAAAAAATACATCTTTTACCATTTATCATCATACAATAATTAAACAGTTCTTACAGAAATCAAATAAAAACTCCCAACTTAAGATGTCTAGTATTTAGAAAAGTTTTGTGAAGAAACCTTTAAGAGAAAAATTCATTCTAAAACAACACAAAAACTCAATGCCATTATCACAAAAATGTAATTCTTTAAGACGGTCTTTTTTACTAGTAATTAAAAATAGGATACTATAAGAAGAAATACTCTGTCTCTTTTTTTAACTGATGAAATTATGAGCAAATTGAGCATACTATACCTCAGTCATTTTGTTAAGAACATATTCTGGAAATATATAAATGTAATTTCTCAAATTAGGAAATATCACTGTATTCACAACATAGAGTTTGGTAAACTGCTTAATTTTCTACCTTTCTTATTTAAGTTCACCACAGCTTTGTTTTCCTCGTTTAAAAGAAAGCCATATGCACTTTAGTCTTCTATTATATTTAATAGGATATATCCTTCTTTTTCTAAAGTTTCTCTTTTCAAAGAAAATAAAACAAAAGACAACAGATCCTTCTGAAAGTTTTCTCTGCCTAATATTATCTTGCCTTAACCATATTTAGTACTTCATCATTAGTGTTTTGTTGTAGTTCATATTATATTTTTTTTTACATTTGTTATGACCTTGGGCATGAATATGCTCATTAAAAATTAAATTGCTTATTATAGCCTGGCACCACTTCATCAAAAAGCACAATAGTTTTCTTGAGTGCATTTACCTGTGAAATATTCTAGTAACAAGGACAAAAAAACCTAAATAAAACAAAAAACAAGCTCAATAACCACCAGAAATAAATGCTGAAACAAAAGCGAGAGAATATAGTAAACCTAAGCTATGTATTCATTATTTATGAGTTTATTTTTGTGTTCATTAAATATCACTAATCACAAGTAAAATTGCATTTTAGTTGAACAAAATCATCCACTACAGCTATTACATTTTATTTGAATAAAATAATCCTCTACGGCTATTGCATTTTATTTGAATAAAAGAATAAAATCATCCTCTACAGCTAGACAGCTCACACAGGTAACATGCTACTTTATTACTTCTGTATTCCCTGCCCATAACTAGAGTACACAATAAATAAGATTGAGCTAAAACTGTTATAAGTGAAATCATATAAGTTGTAATATAAATAGTTGCTAATTTTGGTATCTCAATACTCTAAAATCTTTTTAAAATTCCATGGCTGTTATTATTTGTTGTTGTATTTTCATAATTTATTTTGTTGCAACTCCTTTCTTAGAGTTATGTTGTAATTTATAAATAATTTTTCTTCTATCACATGGGTGGATTGACAAATAAAAGTGGAATGGATTAAGAAATGTTTGGCAACAATTCTGTATGAACTGATGGCATAGCCATATATGATGGGGATGGCAAATGTCCTAAGGTAAGCATAGCTATTTGACAAAATCCAGCAAACCTGAACCACATGATGTCTACTATGCTATCTTTGGTTTTCATCTCCACCTGTTGCATGCTGGGAAACTTTTAATATTTGTACAATATAGGGATGTAATATTGATTTAATATTTCTTATGAATCACTTTTCCCCAGGAGAACTGTTTCTCAGCTTCCCCAGGAAAACACTGGGCACTCTACATCTCTTGGTTTTACAGAGATGTCCTTATCTACTTGAAGGTCTTTCTTATGCCTTGGAGATTTTAACACACATCAAGAAGCCAGAGATCTCTTTATGAGGCTATGACACATTCTTGAAACAATTGTCCCTGTACTTACTCAGGAAAAGATATTCAAAACAAAGCAAACATAATGAGGTCAACCAGATTCTCTTGACTAGAGGAGTTGAGTTGGCCATAGTTCAGAGTGCAAGAATCTTCCCACTATACACTCACGTGATTATGAGACATATACAGAACAAAGTTAGATTAGCTGAAGTTACCTCTGTCCTACACAGAGATGTATACTTATGGGAAAAATACTTATAAAAGTATTCTATAAAGGTTTAAAACATAAACATTGTACTAGGTCAGAACTTGAAAAACGACTACAGCTGCTTTGTCCTGAAGATATTTATTTGGCACTAAGACCATTAAGAGTTACTAATACACTTCATGGAACATGACAATATGCTCAGAATGATTTGCCTATGGTTTGGATGTAATGTCCTTGTACACACACAAGCTACCAGCCTGAGAATAGGCTGTCATATGCCTCTAGACTCTTAAATATTGAGTTATGGGGTAGATGAGTAAAAATGGTTATGAAAGACAACTGTTTAACAATGATGGAAAATGGCCTCCATCCCCTCTGATTCTTGTAGTCTTACATCTCCCTTTTCTGTAAGACAAATAACAAACACCCAGAGTCAGATATTGGAGTTAAAACTGAAGTTCAGAGAAGCAGAGAAGCAGCTAATAGAGGTTTCTCATCTCTACTAATGCTGAAAGGGTAATCCTGTCCTCAGATTGCATCTGCAGACTGTATCAGAAACCTGGCATTCTCTATGAAACATGCTCTGTGAGATTCCTATATACTGCCTAGTGCTAGGATTAAATGGAGGAGCTGTTTCTCATTTAGACTGAAATACCACTCTAGTATAGCCCTGGGTGGCCTTGAACTCACATAAATATATCTGCCTGTCCCTGAGTTAAGAGATTAAAAAGGGGTATGCCACCACTGCCCTGCTTGTATAACTAACTAGTGTGACTGGCTTTGCATTCTGATCTCCAGTGACTTTATTAGATCATAAATAATATATCACCACACGTTTCCCTAGTTTTCCCTTAACCCCTATCAGGGTGTGAGGGTGTGTGTGTGTGTGTGTGTGTGTGTGTGTGTGTGTGTGTGTGCGTGCGTGCGTGCATGCGTGTGTGTGTGAACAAATGAAGATGTCAAATTTAGACTCTGTCCACATAATGTCTTACTGCAGATCTCTTTATCCACTTTACCTGGTCCCAAAGGAAGCCTATCCAATGATGACTCGACAGGACACTCATCTATGAGTACAGCAGAATATCATTAGGATCATTTCATTGATTTTTATTACAAGTCATGTTTGGATCTACCCTACAACTCTAGGCTATGCAGTCTCCAGTTCTTGGCCATCTAGGCAGTGTAGGGCCTGGGCTGATTCTCTCGGAGTAAGCTTCAAGTTAAACCAAACATTGGTTGGCTATACCCACAAGTTCTATGCAGCCACTGGCCTAGCTGAACATGCAGGCAGGACTGATTATAAGTTCAGTGTTATGTAGCTGGGTTCCTGTCTACTCTCAGAAGGTGGGAGTTGATTATGTGACAGTATAAATTCAGTTTGCTGAGCCTGGCATTGGTGGCACATGCCTTTAATCCCAGTACTCTAGAGGCAGAGGCAGGCAGATCTCTGTGAGTTTGAGCCCAGCCTTGTCTACAAGAGTTATTTCTAGGACAGCCTCCAAAACCACAGAGAAACCTTGTCTTGAAAAACAAAATAAAAAAACAAACCAACAAAAAAAATCAGTTGGCGATTGAACACTGTCTATGTCCAGTTGTCCTTGTGAAGATGAATGGAGAAATAACACTTTTTCAAGTTGATAATTTTAAATATGTAATAAAATGTATTCTAATTAGAAGTTAAAATTCATTATCATGTGAATAAGTACCTTGTTGCTGTTTGATTCAAGTTGTTAATTAAGACAAATATTTATGTTTCTCAAAGATATACCTGTGAGGATGGTGGTGAGTGTGTATAAGACCAGCTGCAAGGACATAGAGGCATTTATTGATAGATGAAGGGACAGCTGAGGTTACACAGAGCAAAAACAACCAATGTGCAATTATAAACTATTTTCTCAATACTTAGATAAAACCAATAAGGTAGATAGCCCTATTCAGTATCTACCAGGTAAAAGTTTCTCAAATAAGAGGATAAATTAATTATCACAAAACTGATTAAAATTAAAATTTAAGAGATAAATAACACTTTTCTTCTTGATGAATAAATGAATTTCAAACTGACTTTTTGCATTTTTGATATAAAATGAACATGAACAAATTAATACTATCATTCATGTATTCAAACACTAGGACTGCATATTTTGTCACACACAAAAAAAAAAAATCAGTGATACTGTTTTAATTTGGGTTTTTATTGCTGTGATGAAACACCAAAACCACAGCAACTATTATAAATGAAAACATTTAATTAAGGAGCTCACTTATAGTTTCAGAGGTTCTGAAAATTTTTCATTACAGAGAGAGTATGGTAGTGTACAGGCAAACTTGGTGCTGGAGCTAAGAGTGTTGTATCTTGACTCAGAGGCAAGAGGAAATTGACTGAAAGTAACATTGAGGGAAGCTTGAGCAAATGAGACCTCAAAACCTGACCCAAATTGGCATATTTCCTTCAAAAAGGCTACATCAACTAATAGTGCCTCTCATTGTGCTCATTGTCTTTCAAACCACCACAGATATTAACTCCAGTGTGACCAAGGATTAAAATTTATGTTTTCTTCTAGTCTCTTTTATTATCTATTAACAAAAGGTTAAATACAAATATTACTAATTTATTACATATAATAATACATAGAATTTGAAATATTTTCATAAAATATTTTACTATAGACTACAAAGAACAAAGATAGACCATTGAGGGAGAAAGAATGTGGTGTTGACTGAGAAACATTTCCATAATGGCTACCTATTATATTCAGGTTCCATGTTGGCACATAGTTAACATATTTTAAAGGATATATATTAGTTCATAATGTTCATAATTGTATCTTTTTGAACTTTTACATCTTTAATATAAACAAACAAAATAGAAACATACAAAACCATATCGGTGACATAATTAATGCAATTTTGCTTATTTTTCACAATTTCCTCTTTATTATATTTATCTTTATAAACAGCTTTATGGAATATTTTATTAAATTATTAAATACATAATGAGTGTTTGATCATATATATATATGTGTGTGTGTATATATATATATATATATGTATATATATATATATATATATATATATATGAATACTTAAGGAGTTTATTTACTCATATTTTGGTTTGCCAAAATATTAGCGTTAACACGGTGTGATAAATTTATCTCCTTTTACCTATGAGACAATGGCAGTAAAGGTAGGCAGGTTACTCAGGATAATCGTTCTGAAAACATGCTGATAATTGGACCTCTTGGCAAACAGACTAATTATATTGCCACAAGGAGGGATTTCATCTGTGGAATGCTTAAGCAGTTAGCCTGAATTTTAACATTGCTTTGGAATGACAAAACTAGATGCTCTCAGTTTATTGTGTGTCTTTCTTGGAGGATTTGAGGAAAACATTGTGTGAACAACAACTGTACGAATAATCAGAAATCTTGATGTGAGTGAGCAAATTGATACATGCTTCCATAGATATTGTTTATTATACTGAATGTTGAGCACATGACCTAAAACTGAGATAAATCATTTTCCACATATTTGTCCACACCCTGCTTTTAAAGTATGTGGGTACTAGTTACTTCAGTATTATGAAGAAATTGTTCATAAGGACACAGGTTCAAGTCTACATCTGATATCACAATGAAATTGTTATTGTGGTCTCTCTCTCTCTCTCTCTCTCTCTCTCTCTCTCTTTCTCTCTCTCTCTTTTCTCTTGCCTATTCTTCCCCTGACTCAATCTTCCTAGTCCCATGTGCTTTCTTCTCCCTCCTTCTCTTTCTCCTAGTTCCCTTTGAACTCACTGCCCCCACCCTACTCCCTATATTCTCTGGAGATCTTGTTCCTTTCCCCTTCTGTGAGGAACCTTATATGAATCTCTTGGAATCCTCCTTCAATCCTTGTTTCTCTGGTGGTGTGAATAATAGCCTGCTGAGCCTTTGTTCTATGTCTAAAATCCATATATGAGTGAGTACATACCTTGTTCCTCTTTTTGTGACTGGGTTACCTCATTCAGGATGGTTTCTTCAAGTTCAATACACTTGCCTGAGAATTTCAAGATTCCATTGTTTTTTTTTCTGCAGAGTAGTATTCCATTGTGTAAATGTGCCACATCTTTTTCATCCATTCTTCAGTTGAGGGGCATCTAGGTTGCTTCCAGGTTCTCGGACAGTGGATCCAGGATGTATTCCTGGTGCACAAAAGGACTTTGAGGGCACATCCCCTATGGAGGGATACTCCATTTAACTAGAGACAGGAGAAAAGTTCTAGTCCCTACTCCAAATAATTGACAGATTTAGATGATTCCTCCAGGAAGGCATCACCATACATGTGGAGTGGGGGGAGTGGGAGGGGAGAGTGGAAGGGGGCATGAGAGGGTGGGAGACAGGGAAAGAGTGAAGGAGGCAGAGAGAACTGGGATCAATATATAAAATAAAAATAAAAACAATAAATTAATAAAAAAGAAATTATTATTTTGTCATATAAATGTTTACATATATTCATTTTATTTAATGAGTTTCTTCTTTCTTATGACTTATTTGATAAATCTTCACACACATACATAAAACTATATGTGATACATATTATATATGTATGTATAACATATATTAAATATATAGTATATCTAGTATATAGAAAGCATATGGCATATGAAAAATATTCTAATCAGTAATTTACACTACTCTATACACTGTAGCTAGCATGAAGGAATGTAGGACTCAGGGATATGTACAATTTTTATGATTGTTACAAGATGTAAATGTGTGTCATTGTGATCTACTAAATCTTTAGGATTGTTTAAGGCTAATGTAAATATGCTGACAAAGTTTGGCTATTAACAGTAAGAGTTTACTTCTTTTCTTCAAAGTAAAACAAGTACAAGGAAATAGAACAATAAAAGAAACAACATAAATTCTGGTTTACCCTGGGCATTTCTAGTAAAGAAACTTTATTGAACATCAATACATTGTCATTTAATCTTTGTGGAAGGATAAGCCATTTTGAAAAGTATCTCCAATGACAATTTCAACTGGCTTCAATGTATTAAATCTATCTATGGTTGTAGTTAAAGAAGTTAAGGGATATGGTGTTTGTTTCTAAAGTATAAATCACATATATTATTATAACTTAAATTTGGAAAAGCAAATCCATTATATAGATAATTATTAAAATATTCAGATCAGAATTTGGGAATTTACAGGGAAGAAAAATAATCAGCATTTGTTTGATGAAGCAGAACTGTTATATATATATATATATATATATATATATATATATATATATGTACATAAAAATAGCATGACTCCAAGTTGTGATAAAGACTAACACACAAAGATCATAGTTTCCTCCAAGGAAATTTGCAAAATGTTTTTCAGTAATGTTTTCGTTGATTAAAATAACTCAGAAAATGCAGTTGTTACTTCACTGTGGAATGAATAACATGTGCTCAAGAGGTTGAATACTTCTTCCAAAACTAACCTTTCTGTTTGGGAAGTTTGTAGAATGGTACCTTACTGGAAGAAATGGACCTCTATAGGCAGGCTTGGAATTTTATTACTCATCACTTTCTATTCCTCTTCTTGTCTCTTGACTTGGGGATGGCATGGAACGAGCCACTTCATTCTACTAAAACCATGTTTTCTCTACCATGATGTGGGCAAAATAAACTTTTAATATTTTCTTTTGGATCTTGTCAAGTATTCAATTGTAGTAATTAATAAAAACATAGTAGCTCTAAGGTAATGTTCTTGTGTTAAAAGGAGGTAAGGAGGGATCACCACAAAATTGCCATTATGGTCTGTAGCACAATGTTCTGCTTTATATCCACTGCAGATATATCCACTCTGGTTCTTCCTAGACAAAGGTAGGAAGTCAAGGTTGTGACTCTATAATATATATGAGGAAGTGGTGCTGATCATTTTTACCTAAGAACATAAGGTATGTTGTGGTTTTGCAACCAAGAAAAGTGTTTCAGTGTAATTATTTGAGTAACTCATCTCCATGTGCTTATTTATTTTATCATTGACATTAATAATTTTACATTTGACATTCTCACTGTGTTAAGATAAATGATGGTTTCTTAAATGTGAACATGTTACAGTATCAAAACCACTGATGTGATGGAAAATGACACTAGATTTTTTTTTGGTCCATATATATTATCACCTGCTTAGAATGAGGCAAAAATGACGGTCAATGTGGGAGGAGGAGATATAAAGACATAAGGGAGGAGAGTGAGAGACCAAGTGCCTGGATGCTAGAAGATACTAAAAGATGGGGAAGGAGAAGTCTGGGCTTTTCCTTTGAAACTGTAATTGAGTAGATATCCTGTTAATAACTTTTACTTGAGGACTGATGATCTCTACATGTATAGAATAATGTGTTTATAAGGTGAAACTATGGTACGTTATACCAACCACATGAAACAAATATCATGACTTTCAATGTTAAATATTCTGGGAAAATACACAAATACTTTCATTAATGATGATTAATTATACAAACAAGCAGAAGCTAAATCCCTGTTGACGACATTTAAGATTCATGTTTTCCTCATATTTATTCAGCTACTTTCCTAATAACAACTGAGACCAAAACAGGTATGGTGATAGAATTCCCACCAGGTATTGACAACAAATTTTGTCATCAGAATGTCAGTAACTGATGATAATATAAACTTTCAGGAGTTTATGAGTTGTTGTAAGCCTTTAGGCCACTAGAGAGCTATACTTGGAAGGGACTATGGGACACTGTCAAAAACCACAATGTAATCCTAAATCCTCTCACTTTAAACCCAGAGAAAGTATTATTCAAGAAAGGATAGCTTGAGCTATATATAGCTCAGTTAGGCACCAAAAGTAACCCTGCATGGAGCCAACAATCCAGCCACCTTCAGGGAAAATCCTGGAACCCAACTGAGCACAATAGACCTGGCTATCCACGTGGGACCACCCATAATTTCAACCAGCCTGGTCTCTCTGACACCCACCACTGGTCTTCTAATGGAGTTCTGGGCCACTCCCAGAGATCCGCATATCTCTGCTGGTCACTCTGACTTACTGCGGGCTAGATCCTTGACCCCCATCACAGGACCTCTACTAAAGAGGGCCTACTCAGCTAGAGAATGCATCAAGACCAGTCTATCATTGTGGAAACATCCTGAGTATCAGCCCAGCATTTATCCAACAACACCAGGCCTTGGCTAGAGGCCTTGACTAGAGCTACACCCGAAATCACTGAGGAAATATCCTGCAGGCTAGCCTCTGCCAAAGAGGCCCCAGCTATCCTCTGCTGGAGCCTGATCTTTGACCCACATCGTGGGGCCCCTGCCTACAGAGAGAACTCCTAGAGAGATTGGACCACAAAGAACTACAGACAATGAACCTTTGACCCACCAAAACCCATAGAGAGAGGGAGAAACCCAACCAACATCTACTGGAAGAAGCCATGGGAAGACAGCAATACAAGAAAACACCTAACATCAGAAAGGCAAGCATAACACCTTGAGAATCTAGGGAATCTATACCAACTAGACCAGAACACCACAAAGCAAATGAATCAGAAGACAACAACCTAAAAATTATCATCATAAAAATGATAGAGACCCTGAAAGAAGATGTGAGAAAATCCTTTAAAGAAGTGGAAGATAAAACAAACAAAAAATTGGATGAATAAATTTCTTAAAGAATGTACAGAAAGCCAAGTAAAAATAATTAAACACGTTCAAGACTTGAAAACAGAAATGGAGACAATAAAGAAAACCCACACCGAAGGAATGTTGGAAATAGAAAAACTGGGCAAATGATCAGGAACTGCAGACCATAACAAGGATAACCAACAGAATTCAAGAGATGGAAGACAGAATCACAGGTGCTGTTGGGCCTCAGCAGTCTGTGGACCCCGCCTCGGATGGGCAGGATGCCTATGGCCATGTAATCACTATGTCAGGCTTTACCTAGCTTTACCTGGCTACACAGGACCCGATTATGCATGCGCAAGCTCCCCTTTTAAAGCAAGCACACCAAGCACACCTCTCTCTTGCCTCTCTCACTATAAGTGTGTGAGGTGTTATGTGAGCTTTGAGTTTTAGTAGCATTTCTTTTACGAATGTGGGTGCCTTTGTATTTGTGGCATAGATGTTCAGAATCGAGACTTTTTGTTGATGGATTTCTCCTGCGATGAATATGAAATGACGATCTTCATCTCTTTTGATTAGTTTTGGTTTGAAGTCTAACTTGTTAGATATTGGGATAGCCACACCAGCTTGCTTCTTGGTTCCATTTGATTGGAAGATCTTTTCCCAGCCCTTTTCCCTGAGGTAATATATATCTTTGTAGCTTAGGTGTGTTTCTTGTATGCAGCAGAAAGAAGAATTCTGCCTTCATACCCATTCTGTTAGACTGTGTCTTTTTATAGGAGAGTTTAGACCATTAATGTTGAGGGAGAGTAAGGACCATTGATTGTTAATGTTTGTTTGTTTTAGATTTGCGTTTGGCAGTGGTATTGTGAATTAATTTGTCCTTCTTTACATTGGTTTCAGGTGAAGTGGGGTTATCTGTTGCCTAAGTCTTTGTGTGCATAGTAAATATCCTTGGGTTGGTGTTTGCCTTCCAAAGATTTCTGTAGGGCTGGATTATTATATACGTATTGTGTAAATCTGCCTTTGTCATTAAATATCTTGTGATTTAGAGTTTTGCTGGGTATAATAACCTGGGCTGTCATCCATGTACTCTTAGTACTTTTAGAACATCTATCCAGAAACTTCTGGCCATGAGGGTTTGTAGGGAGCCGTTACAAGTACCGCTGGGTAACTGTCAAAACCGTTGGTAGACAGGAGATATGCGCATGCGCTGGGTAACTGTCAAAACCCTTGGTAGACAGAAGAGATGCGCATACGCTGGGTAACTGTCAAAACCTGGGTCCCTGCCTCTCCCGTGGCGTCATATGGGCCGATGAGCAGCAGCCAGTCAGGGGGTGACACGTCCAAGGCAGAGGCTGCTAGCCTATATAAGGGATGGGTTTTGTGTGTTTGGGGTCTCTCTTTCCTGTAAGCTTATGCTCTCCCTCTCAAGAGCATTAAAGCTTTACTGCAGAAGGATCCTGAGTGTGCCGCGTCATTCTTGCTGGCGAGACGGTAGCGCGGGACATCTGGTGCCGAAACCCGGGAATCAAGACCTCATCATCGTCAGCACCATCGGAGACCCCTTGGCTACAAGGAGGATTCAGAACTGCAGGTAGATACGCTCGGAGAGGTATGTCTTTTCTGGACTTTGGCTTGGGACTGTTGCCACCTTGGGACAGTAGTGTCGAGGCTTTAGTGCTTGTCCTTGGGGCCATTTTGATCTTTTCCGCTATCCTGTTAGCAAAGTGTCAAAGTACCCTTGAGGAGGTCCAGAATAGCATGTCAGAAACCGAGCGTAGTGAGAGGTTGGGCGCGCGCAGAAAAAAAACCGTCCACAAGAAGGAAAAAGGCCCCCCCCGTGAGTCTAGTGACAAGGGGGTGTATCCGCCAGATCACAGGGATCCTCCCCCTGCTGTCAAACCAGAGAGAGGAGCTGGCTTTTACCCTGTACGTAAGCTTGAGGCCTTAACTCTTGATAGCTCCAATGATTCTGAAAGCTCAGGGGATGAGGTCTTAGATACTGAGGAAGAAGCTGAGCTAGATGAGGAGGCTGCTAAATATGAGGAAGAAAGATACCATCCAGATGACCATATGCAAAATAGCAAAAAACCTCGGAGACGGCCGTTTCAAACAGCCCTCTCACAATTTCGAGAAAAGAGGGACTTTAGAATCTCAGCAATTATTGTCGCCATTGTGGCTACTACTGTGGTCACGGCAGCAGTGACAGCCTCTGCCCTTGCACTATCCACCTCGGTGCAAACTGCACAGGCTATTAATGGCTTGTCGGCTACTGTCTCCAAGGCCCTGGATAAGCAGGCCTCTGCAAACACTCAGATACAGGGTGGCCTGATGCTGGTAAACCAGTGCATTGATTTAGTGCAGGAGCAGTTGGACATGTTGTGGCAGATGGCCCAATTAGGCTGTGAGCAAAAGCTCCCTGGCCTATATGTCACCTCCATCCAATATGAGAATTTTACCAAAACAGCTAATTTGTCTAAAAGCCTTTCTCAGTTCATGTTGCAGAATTGAACCTTCGAGTTTGAGCAGACACTTCGGGAGCTGAAAGCCGCTATTATCCAGGTCAACTCCACTCGTCTTGACTTGTCTCTGATGGAGGGATTGTCGTCATGAATTGCCTCAGCTGTTTCTTATTTCAAAGAATGGGTTGGGGTGGGATTGTTTGGCGCAGCCGTTTGTTGCAGACTGTTGTTGCTTCTTTGGCTGGTCTATAGGCTCAAGGCTCAAAATAAGAGGGACAAGATGGTTATTGCCCAAGCGCTTATAGCTTTGGAACAGGGGGCTTCCACAGATATTTGACTAACAATGCTTAAGCAGTAGGCCGCCGGTCAGACAGCTCTTGCACACCCAGAGCATAGGCTCATTGCACAGGGTAGAGTGTCTGGTCTGAGCAGCCCATGAGGGATGCCGAGCAAAGCATCGCACAGAGAGTTGCCTGGCTCTCTGGGAGGCATGTTGTCCTGCATAAGGGTTGCCTGCCCTAGTGTCCCTTTCCCAGAAAAACGGCAGAGGACAGGTCGAGGTCACTTCGGGGTGAGTTGACAGCCCCATAGCGACTCTCGCACATGGTCTTAATTTTTGATCTGGGAGGTACAACCTCTGTCTCTATCCCTCGTTATATGGGTGACCTACCTTCTGAAAATTGGGAAGCCTCATTAATTCTGTTCCTATTAATTGACTCTGTTTAAAATAAATAAAAAAGGGGGAGATGTAGGGAGCCGTTACAAGTACCGCTGGGTAACTGTCAAAACCGTTGGTAGACAGGAGATATGCGCATGCGCTGGGTAACTGTCAAAACCCTTGGTAGACAGAAGAGATGCGCATACGCTGGGTAACTGTCAAAACCTGGGTCCCTGCCTCTCCAGTGGCGTCATATGGGCCGATGAGCAGCAGCCAGTCAGGGGGTGACACGTCCAAGGCAGAGGCTGCTAGCCTATATAAGGGATGGGTTTTGTGTGTTTGGGGTCTCTCTTTCCTGTAAGCTTATGCTCTCCCTCTCAAGAGCATTAAAGCTTTACTGCAGAAGGATCCTGAGTGTGCCGCGTCGTTCTTGCTGGCGAGACGGTAGCGCGGGACAAGGGTTTCCATGGAGAAGTCAGGAGTAATTTTGATAGGTGTGCCTTTATATATCCACATATTAGATCGCATAACAAACCTCAACAGATTCAAAAGAATTTGAATAGTCCCCTCTGTCTTACTAGACCACCATAGTTAAAAATTGTAATTCAACAAAAACACAAATCACAGAAACTCTACAAACTTAATGAAACTGAACAATGGACAATTGAACCACACCTAGGTCAAAGAAGATATACAGAAATAAATTACGGACTTCCTAAAATTCAATGAGAATGAGGACAGGGTGTATCTGAACTTATGGGATGCTTTGAAAGCAGTGTTATGACTGAAGTTCATTGCACTGAGTGCCCATAGGAAGAAAACAGAGGATAGTCACATTAGAGAATTAACAGCGTAACTGAAAACCTTAAAGCAAAAAAAAAAAAAAAAAAAAAGAGCAAAAAGCAAACTAACCCTGGAGGAGTAGACGCCAGGAATTAATCAATTTGAGGGCTGAAATCAATAAAATGGAAACCAGGAAAACAATACCAAAATTCAATGCAACAAAGAGATGGTTACAATAGTTTAAAAAAGAAAAAAGGAAGTAGAATGGATGGGTGTAGTGGCACACGCCATTAATCCCAACATTCAGGAGGTAGAGGCAAACAGATCTCTGTGATTTCAAAGTAAACCTTGTTTACAGAGGGAATTCCAGGACAGATAAAAGTTACACAGAGAAACCCTGTCTCAAAATATGTAAAAATAAAAGTAGAAGAGATCGAGTAATAAAAAAGCCACGTAAAGATGAAAAGCACAGAGAATCTTTGCATATTATACGCTGTTCTGTTATCTTTAAATTCTTTGACTGCTAAGAAAATAACAACTACTGATAAAAGAAATGTTACTGGATTAATTCAATTTATATATTTTAAAAAGCTTTCACTCCAAAATTTAAGCCTAAAGACAAGTTACTGGAGAAAAGGATTTCTAATTTCATTTCTACAGAAAATGAAAAGCTGTGGATTCCTTCCAGACTAATGTGGTTTGATCAAGCCAGACCCCCTGAAACAGCGCCCCAGATAATCCAACATTCAAAACAGTTGTGACAAGCCAGGTTTGCAGACTACAGCCAAGATTTCTACATCTTCTTTGGACCCCCATGACAGCGCCCACTACCAGCAGGAAGTAGTTTGGAAAGAATGACGCCCAAATTCCCAAATATTGTATATATATATTTTTGTTTTCATTTAAATGGGCTTGGGCATAAATGGCTATAACCATGAGCAATCTTTTTAAAGGTAAAAAGGGAATTATGATATAGATATGAATACTTTGCTTTGGAATGGATTTTCTTTTATTGATACAATTTAAGGTCAATTTTGTGATATGTATATTTCTCTTCTTGTTTAGGTATTGTGTTTATATAGCTCATTGGAAAATGTAATGTATAATTTAGTACAGATGACAGAGAGTTACCTATAATAGTTAAAACTTGGAGTTAAGTTAGTATTTCTAGATATGCAGAGATGTATTTGAGATGAATAGACATTCTTCAAACCTTTCAAAGACCTACAGAATATGGCATTTAAAATGATTTAGGGCTTTTCTTGACAGTGAGGCACAATTGGTCCGTGTAACACCACATGCATCAGAAAGAAAAATGGACATTAAAGAAACACATTATGGAGTTTGCTTCTAATATGGAAAGATTTGCCATTTGGCAAGATACTGCTCTTGTCAAGACTGACTATATGCGGAATAAAATGGACATGTAGGACCCACAGAAAAGTAACTGCTGATGCAAGATGGACATTGCTGCAGGATTACTGCTTCATGGAAGAGTCTGCCAGACCGTCTACAGGACACAGAAAAAAAAAATGTCTGAGAAATTTCCAATACAGATGGATAGTTTTCTGCTTTGCTAAAGAGTATGCCAGACAAACCATGGCCTATGGGCTGAAGATGGAACATTACAGAAGAACTTCGGGTGACTGACCAGGCAATGAGTTGTCTCTGTCATTTCTAGAGTTTATATATTATCCTTCTGTGGTCTTTGAAGGAGTTAAACATAGATAGTTATGGTTATAGTTTTCCTTGGTTAGGATTAAAGGTAAGTTACATACAGGACTTTAGTCTCACAAAGATAGGATAGATGATATTATCTTTAAGTCTTAAAAAACGTTAGTGGACTAAATATTGTTTACTGTTATACTTATTTGATAACTGTTTTATGATATATTTTGCTATTTAAAGTTAAACCCCTTCTTTATTTTAGACAGAAAAGAGGAGATGATGGGAGATGTTATTCTGTAAATATGTTTCTCATACTGGTTAATAAATAAAGCACTGTGGCCAATGAGAAAGCAAGATAGGCAGGGATAGGAGACAAGGATGAAAGAGGAAGTATTTAGGAGGAGTCAGCATGTAGAGCGAGAGGAAGAAGATGCCAGCGGCGGCTCTCCGATAAGATGACCACGTGGAAATACTTAGATAAGTAGAAATGGGTTAATAATTAAGACATAGCTAGCCCATAAACATTAATGGTAACTGGACAACAGGATTGTATCAAATACAGAGTCTCTGAGTGTTATTTCGCCAGACAGGTGGGTTGGTGAGGTGGTGGAAAATAACAAGCTACACAATACTCCTCAAAGTGTTCCACACAATAGAGACAGAAGGCACATTACCAAACTCTTTCTATGAGGCCACAATCACCATGGTATCCATGCCTCACAAAGATACAATTAAGAAAGAAAACTACAGACCAATATCCCTAATGAACATTGATGCAAAAATACTCAATAAAACATTGGCAAACCAAATCCAAGAATACATCAGAGAAATCATCCACCATGACCAAGTAGGCTTCCTCCCTGTGTTGCAAGGATTGCTTAACATATGAAAATCTATCAATGTGATACACCATATAAACAAACTGAAAAAGGAAAACCATATGATCATCTCCCTAGATGCTGAAAAAGCCTTCGACAAAATTCAACACCCTTTCAAGATAAAGGTCTTGGAGAAATCAGGGATAACAGAAACATACCTAAACATAATAAAAGCAATATAGAGTAAACCAACAGCCAACATCAAACTGAATGGAGAGAAGCTTAAGGTAATTCACCTAAAATCAGGAACAAGATAAGGCTGTCCTCTCTATAACTCTTCAATATTGTATTTGAAGTTCTAGCTAAAGCTATAAGACAACAAAAGGAGATCAAGGGGCTACAAATTGGAAAGGAAGAAGTCAAACTGTCTCTATTTGCAGATGATATGATAGTTTACATAAGCAACCCAATAAACTCTACCAGGGAACTACTACAGCTGATAAACACCTTCAGCAAACTAGAAGGATATAAGTTAAACTCAAAAAAATCAGTAGCCCTACTTTATTCAGATGACAAAGACTGAGAAAGAAATCAGAGAAAGATCACCCTTTACAATAGCAACAAACAACATCAAATATCTCAGAGCAATGCTAACCAAACATGTGAAAGACTTATACAATAAGAACATTCTGTCTTCAAAGAAAGAAATTTAAGATGATAAGAGAAAATGGAAATTTCTCCCATGCTCTTGGATTGGGATGATGGATATAGTAAAAATGGCATTCTTGCCAAAAGCAATATGCAGATTCAATGCAATCCCATTTAAATCCCAGAAAAATTCTTCAATGACCTTGAAAGGATAATAGTCAACTTTGTATGGAAAAACAAAGACCCAGGATAGCTAAGCAACCCTGTACAATAAAAGAACTTCACGGGGTATCACCATCTCTGACTTTAAGCTCTACTACAGAGCTATATTTCTGAAAACAGCATGGTATTGGCACAAAAATAGACAGGTAGACCAATATAATCAATTTGAAAACCCTGGTAATGATCCACACACTTATGAACACCTGATTTTCGACAAAACAGCTAAAAACATACAATGGGGAAGGAAAGCATCTTCAACAAATGGTGCTGGCAAAGTCGATGATGGTGTGTTCAAGTCTGCAGATATACCCATGTCTATCACCGTGCACAAAACTCAAGTCCAAATAAATCAAAGAATTCAACATAAATCCAGCCACACTGAACCTCTTAGAAGAGAAAGTAGGAGGTATAGGAGACTGCTTCCTGAACATAAAACTCCAGTAGCATAGACACTGAGATCAACAATTAATAAGTGGGACTTCCTCAAACTAGAATCTTCTGTAAGGCACAGGACACAGTGAATAAGACTAACTGGCAGCCCAGAGACTGGAAAACATTTTTACCAATCCTATATCTGACAAAGGCCTGATATCCAAAATATACAAATAACTCAAGAAACTAGTCAACAAAACACCAGATAGCCCTATTAAAAAATGGTGTACAGAATTGAAGAAAGAATTCTCTATAGAGGAAATCAAAGAGGCTGAAAGACACTTAAGAAAAAGTTCACCATCCTTTGCTATCAGGGAAATGCAAATGAAAATAACTTTGAGATACCATCTTACTTCTGCCAGAATGGCTAAATTTAGAAACACCAATGACAAAATGACAACTTTTGCTGGGGAGGACGTGGAGAAAGGGGAACACTCCTTTACCACTGGTGGGAGTACAAACTCATACAGCCATTCTGGAGATCAGTATGAGGGTTCCTTTGGAAAATGGGAATTAGCTTACCACAGGACCCAGCAAATCTACTTTAGATATATACCCAAATGACCCACATCCATGCAACAAAGACATGTGCTCAACTACATTCATAGCAGCATTATTTGTAATAGCAAGAACCTGGAAGCCACCTAGATGATCCTCAACTAAAGAATCAATGAAGAAGATGTGGCACATCTACAGAATGGAATACTACTCTGCAGAAAAAAATAACGGAATCTTGCAATTCACAGGCAAGTGGATGGAACTTGAAGAAACCATCCTGAATGAGGTAACCTAGTCTCAAAAAGACGAACAGGGTATGTACTCACTCATATATGGATTTCAGACATAGAACACAGGATCACCAGCCTATAATACACACAACCAGACAAACTGGGATACAAGGTATATTCTAAGAGATTCATATATGGTCCTTCACAAAAGGAGGAAGGGACAAGTACCCCAGAGCACATGGGAAATGGGGGGAGGCAGTGAATGGAGAGAGAACTAGGAGAAAGATTAGGGGAGGAGAAGAAAAGATGTGTGACTATATAGATTGAGTCAGGCTGAGAGAGGGTCACAAAAGAGGGAGCCATTATTGGTTAGAAGAGAAAATTGAACCTAAAGATAATCTAGAGAACTACAAGACTGGTTCTAACTAACAATTTGATCCACCATGGAAAGGCTACCATAAAAGCCCTTCCCTGATATTGAGATCATTAAATAAATTACCCATCACCCTGGAGCCCTCATCTAGTACCTGTTGGAAACAGAAGCAAACAACCATAACCAAACACTGAGTCAAACTATAATCCAGATGCAGAGAGAGGGGACAATATCAGGTGACCTGAACAAGGAGGAGATAATGCCCCCCCAGACTGATAGCTGGGAATCCAGCATGGGACTGACTCAGATCCTTGAATATGGGTCTCATCTAGAAGGACTGAGCAGTCTGGGGGACCTCAGACAGTAGAAACAGGATCTATTTCTGGTGCACAAAAGGACCTTGAGGACACAACCTCGATGGAGGGATACTCCCTTAACCTAGAGACAGGAGAGAAGTCCTAGTCCCTCCTTCAATGACTTGACAAATTTAAATGACCCAACCAGGATAGCATAGCCCTACAAGTGGAATGGTGTTGGGGGGATGGGAGGGAGTGTGGCCATGGTGCAAGTCACAAGGGAAAGTGGGTAAGAAGGAGCATGGGAGGGAGGGAGACAGGGAGGTAGGGAGGGTTTGAGGGAGGAAGAGAGAGGAAACTGGGATCAACATGTAAAAGTTTAAATTATATTATTAATAAAAAGGGGCAAAAAAGAAGAAAAAATATGATTCAAATACAAGTTGTTACATGATACAAATAGAAATTCAAAAGTCAGCATGTATTATGCTTCAGTAACCAATGGTACTATAGGAATGACACTCAAGCTAGGTTGTCTTGAGGTTGGCACTAGACTGAATTTGGCTTTTACAAATAAAATGTTTTTTTTCATTTTCAGCCAGGCTTTGTTGACAATAATCAAGAATGAGAAACCGAACAGTAACAACCTTCATCTTGCTTGGTCTGACAGATGACATTAGACTGAAAATTCTGCTTTTTATCTTTCTGTTCCTTTCTTACACGCTGAGTTTATCTGGAAACATAACCATAATCACCCTCACTCTGACTGATCCCCACCTTAAAATGCATATGTATATTTTACTCAAAAATTTCTCCTTCTTTGAAATTTCACTCACAACTGCTTGTATCCCCAGATTACGATATAGCATATCATCTGGGGACAAGTCTATCACCTACATTGCGTGTGTTGCTCAACTGCTGTTTATAGAACTCTTTCCAGTAACAGAATTTTTTTTCCTGGCTACCATGTCCTATGACCGCTATGTGGCCATCTATAATCCCCTGCACTGCATGACCATCATGAGCAGTAGAGTCTGCAGGAACTTAATCTCTTTCTGCTGGGTAGCAGCGCTGATCATCATTCTCCCACCTGTCTGTCTAGGCTTGGGCCAGGAGTTCTGACTCAAATCGCATTGACCACCTTTGTTGGGATGCTGCTCCTCCTGAAAATCTCTTGTTCAGATACATGACCGTTAGAACAGATGGTGATAGTTGATGAGGTGTTGACATTCATCATCACCTTTGCGTGTGTTATGCTTTCCTACGTTTATATCCATTAAGACCATTCTGAGATGATTTCCCTCTGCCAAGCAAAGGAAACAGGCCTTTTCCACCTGCTCTTCCCTAATCTTCTAATTGTTGTTTCCATTACTTATGGCAGCTGCATCTTCATTTATATCAAACCTTCATCCAAGAGTGTTGTAGCTATCAATAAAGGCATTTCATTTCTTATCAAAAATAAAAAAAAAAGGAAAGAAGCCAATGACCGGGCATGTGGCACAGGATAGAGTGCTTTCCCAACTTACATAAAGCCCTGGATTTTTTTTACCCATTGCTGAACAAAATGGCATGGTGTTGTAGGCCTGTATACGTGGAAAGTATACGTAGTAGTATGAATTCAACTGGTCCCCATAATCTCACAGGGAGTGGCACTATTAGGTGTAGCTTTGTTGAAGTCAGTCTGTCTTGTTGGAGGAAGTGTGTCACTGTGGGGGCAGGCCCTGTGGTTTCCTATGCTCAGGATACCACCTAGTGTTTTAGTTGATTTCCTGTTACCTGCAAGATGTAGGACTCTCAGCTCTTCTTCCAACGCTAAGTCTGCCTGCATGCCGCCATATTCCCCCAATGATGATAATGGACCAAACCTCTAACTATATGCAGGCCACCACAGTGAAATGGTTTCTTTATAAGAGTTGCTGTGTTCATGGTGTCTCTTCACAGCAATGACAACCCTAAGTATAGAAGGCTCATCAATTCTGGGTCTTCATCAGAGAGCCTGGGCTACATGAGACTCTGTCTCAGAAACAAAACAAAACCCTAAACAAAAACAACAGGAAGCTCTGAAATGCAATGTGCTTGTTGCTACAAACAACTGATCAGGAAGAAATAAAATCTAAAAATGACAGTTTGTTACCATATAGTTGGCTTGCTATTGCTCACAAAGGTTTACAATGTCCCAGGCACAGCAAAACATTTGAAGTCTAAGTGGCATGGACAAGAGTTAGCTGTGTGCTCCAACTCCATGCTGACGGTGGTAGAAGGTCTAGGGTCTGGCAGGGACCAGTATCTCAACTATTGATGATGCCCACAAATAAATACTTACATGTGGCATTTGTTTTGATTTTTCAAGATAGGGTTTCTCTGAGTAGCCCTGGTTGTCCTAGAACTCTCTGTAGACCAGGCTAGCCTCAGACTCAGGCATTCACCTGCCTCTGCCTCCCAAGTGCTGGGATTAAAGTCTTGTGTCACCACCACCTGCTGGTTTCATCACTGGGTCTGGTGTGGAAGCAGCAGCAGCTTTCCAGGTAGTGTATCCAGCCTACTGCTTCTATTGGTTGCCCTATGAGATGCTGAAATTGGTTTCTGGTGGATATTTATATCTCTGATGTCAATGCTAAGGTTCCAGACAGGTACTCAGAGCGCCTTTACGAAGCTTCAGGGCACACTAACCAGTAGTCACATGGCCAGGTCACAATATCATGCTGCACCAAGATGTGATGCGATGGATGTCTTGCAGGGACAAATTCAAATTCCCTCACTGCTGGAGGAGCCGCATCTCAAAAAACTGGGGCTTCACCAAGTTTAATGAAGATGTATTTGAAGACACAGTGACTGAGAAGTGGCTCATCCTCCTCTATGGTGGTATGGTCAAACACATCCCTAACTGTGGTCTCCTGGACAGGGGTGGGCCCTGCACTCCTGGGTACTTCTCCTGTGCTGAGCCTACCATCCTATCAAACACATCTACTAACAGCTCACATTTAGTCTTTAAAAAAAAAAAAAGGACTATTTAGAGTTTTGTTGCTCTTCTCAGTCTTAGGTTTTGTTTTTCTTTTCAAAACTAACATTTTTATTTTTATTTTTTTAATAGGAAAGCCATTCATGAATGATAGAAAGCAGTAACAAAATGCCCCTTCAGCGATTGGGTCATATCTGAGGTTTGTTAAAATTGAATTCCCAAAACATTCCAATAAAACAATATGCTATTATGCTATTACTTCAGAACAAAAAAACAAAAAACAAAAAACAAAGTACCCCTGTACTATCTTATTACAAGCCAAAACTAAAATGCAGATATATGTTGTGTTTCACTTCTTTTTTTCTCTGTACTGCTTTGGAGCCTTGTCCTGGAACTAGCTCTGTAGACCAGGCTAACCTCAAACTCATAGAGATCTGCCTGCCTCTGCCTCCCGAGTGCTGGGATTAAAGTCATGTGCCACCAACATTCAGATTTTTTTATGTTTCTTGAAGGACAAGCTTTAATAAGACTTAGAACAAAGCAGAATATTAGTTTTGTTTTTCTTTTGACTCTTTTTTTTCTAACCTGTGATGGGAGATGTTATTCTGTATATATGTTTCTCATACTGGTTAATAAAGCTCTGTGGCCAATGAGATAGCAAGATAGGTGGGGCTAGGAGACAAAGAGGAAAGAAGAAGTGGGAAGGAGGAGTCGAGATGTAGCCCGGGGAGGAAGGAAGACACCCGCCGAGGCTCCCCAATAAGACGACCACGTGGAAATACTTAGATAAGTAGAAATGGGTTAATAATTAAGGCAGAGCTAGCCCATAAACAATAATGGTAACTGGCCAACAGGATTGTATCAAATACAGAGTCTCTGAGTGTTATTTGGGGCTGGTGCGGCTATGGGCCCAGACTGACGGGCTGGTGGAAGCATACATGCACCAAACCTGCTCATAATTCCTCATTTTATTTCATTTCTTTCATGGTACTCATGGTCTAATTGGCATTCATTGTATATTGATTATTGGTTTATCAATGCTTATGGCCCATAAGACAGCTCTAATTTTGCTTTCAACTGTTGAATTTAAGTGAACTGTTTCCCAACATGAATGGTATATGATGACTACCCAGTATAAACATTAAAATGTATAAATAATTAGTATTTTGGTAAATAAGTTGAAGTCATACAATTTTGAAAATATTAAAATGTGTGGGTTTTGCATTAGTTTTCATATTTATATGTGAAGTTGACACTTGCATGATTTTAGCCTCTAAAAATCTCTCCTTTAAACATTTTCCACCTCATATATTATTAATACTATATTTATTTTAACTTTATCTAGAAAGATTTTGAAAATAAAAAAAATTACTATTACTTAAAGGAAACTCATATTAAACTGTTGAAAAGCCAGATGTGGCATTTTATAGCTGTAACCTCACTAATTCAAAATGGATCACTTAGAGTTTTAAGGCCCCTGACGCTACAAAATAAGCTCCATATGAGCCTGTGAAAAAGATATGATGTGAAAACTTGTCTCACAAATTATTTTAAAAGAATCTATATGCCTTGAATATATTGAAATAAACAGGTTATGAAACTTCAATCTCATCAAATAATGATATTTACTTCTCAAAAATGGACTAATAAGGACCAGGTATAGCAGAACTTACACCAGTATTATAAACTGCGAAGAAAGAAGAACAAAAAAGGGGGGGGAATGAATTTATCATATGTGTTTGTAAATGTACAAATTTCCTTGAATTTATGGGATTTTGATAATATATCTTAAAATTATATTGTTCTAAAACTATGACTTCTTTTCTATATTCTTTATTTCTCTGTCAGTGTATACTGTTTTAATACTTAAAGGAGATAAGATTTACTCAACCTCAGTCTTAGAGGATTTAAATGTATGTACTCACACATATATTAATAGAGACATGAGCACATAGATTCATACAAACAAGAACACATACAGAGACACAAACACACTCACACTCACATAGACATACACTCACATAAACACACAGACACATACACTTAAAATGACACACATACACTCTCTCACAATCAGATACAGAAAGGAAATAAACATACATACCACAATCTCATGATATGAACCTCAATGTCAAGCCTTCCAATCTGTCATAATCTTAGTAGACCCATGTCTGTATCATAATACAAAACTCATTTAATTGAACTTCACATACCCTCAAGCCTTATGGTTCCCAAATGGTAAAAGTCCAAAGTTCAAACATTCCTTTGAGAATTACAGCAATATTGCATGTGAGTAATCATGTATTTCTAAACTAGAATGGTCCAAAATCAATAATTTTATTCCAATGATGGGATAGAATACATAAAAAATGGGAAAATGTTAATGGAAGTAGAAAGAGCTATCTCAATGTCCAATTTATTTTGTTTGGGCTGGCTGCATGAACATTGGTAGCTTGCCATGCACCAGGAACAAATTCATTGAGAAAAAGACCCCACCTCCTCCAGCAATCTTGAACTAGCTATGCTTTATCAGTGAAGGATGGGAGCATATGAAAATCTCTTCTCGTCTATGATACAAGTTTGAGTGTTCCTCATTGTTGTAGATACTATTTAAGTGGCTACTGTTACTTGTAAATTCATGGATTCAGTGGTATATTAAATACTATAATATTTTGCCTTATTGTTTGCCAGGACAGAATATTTCCTGTATATTAATTTAAGTTACCATTGTATTTTTACTGTTATGCTTGAATCACAAGAACATACTCATATTCTTCCTTCAGCTTAGAATGCACCATTCACTAATCATATAATTTTTGCCACAGAATAATTTTCATGATATTTTTTCCTTTTAGAAAATCTTTAATGAATCTTATTTGTTAGTTTGGATATTGGTAATAGGAATCTTTGTATACTATTACAATTATTTTTTTCCAATTGATTGATTTTAAAATCATTGAGATTAATGGCATTCTCTGTGCCATCCCCACAGATTTTTTTTGTATTTTTTTTACTGGCATGGATTTATTCCTGTATTGTATTTTCTAACACTATAGCTCTCTAGGAGATGTATTGGAATCTTGAGAAGTGGATCTGTAATGGTAGCCACACCACTCTGGGTGTGGGTTCAAACAGAAGGAAAAGGGAAGCATGAGGTGTTGCCTCCTTTTTGTGCCTTTTCTTTTCTGTCACCTGATCCAAAAGGAAGGGCAGAAAAGTTCTCCTCTGGTTCTTTATTATTATCTGTGTAAATGTTCTCTAACAAACACCCATTTTTTAATTTATCTTTGGTCTAGTGAAATCACTACACCCATGCCTTCAAGGAGCAATACATTATATCTGTTAAAAATGGTGCAAAGGAAACATTTACACTATTTAATAACAAGCAATGAAGATGTCAAGTGACATGATTCATTCAGAGGTCAAACTGAAATCTTGTGTCATGACATCTTAAGATGGAAGAACAGTCTGTTTTCTGCTCCTGAGGCTCCTGGTTACTCCATGAACCAGCTTCCATTTTGAAAGGCACATCCAAACAAAAACTAAAAATAGAGGTAATATGCCTTTCCATGGTTTGATGCCTTGTAGGAGAACTACATATTATGATGGGACAGTGAAAGAAAAAATTTGCTATAATAATCTCATGCATGAAAATGTGTTACTTTATAGCCTAGTAGTAATATATAAAGCAAATTGCCTTGAACATTTGAAAGACCCCCTACACAATGAGAGACTGGAATACCAACATGAAAATGTATGTGCAGTTATTGCAGTGATTTTCTTGGAATTGAAAGAATCCCTCATACAAGAAGTGATGGGGTTCCAAGTACCCAGGAAGAAAATACTTCACATGTCTGTGAAAGCTGATATGTGATGACGAATATTAAATATGCATAGTAGAGAGGTAGCAAAGGTAGGCTCCCTGAGAGGTTGGCTTTTGTACTCAGAGTTCAAAAAGAAAGATGGTAAGGCAAATGGGCAATCATGTAAACATGACTCACAGCCAGGAGGTGGATATCCAGGGGCCCAAGCCAGTTTCTGCTCATATATGGTGATAATACACCTAGAGTTATGCCCAAAGGAATAAAACTATTACTTTCTTTATGATCATAGCTTTGGCATAGATATTTCATAAAGCTACATATAATAAAATATACTAAATAGAAAACTATAATACTAAGAAATTCATAACAACTATAATTAAAACATACCAACCAACATTGTCAATGTACTCAAAAGCCTTAATTGGCTTATAAAGAACTTAATTAATTTCTTATCAATCTCAGTTTTAAAGAAACAGTGACTACAGTGCCCTATGAATCAGATTTACCCAAATATTTAAAAAATGTAAAATCTGTCATATAAATACTCTTACAGAGAAAGGTCATTAGCAGCATTACTTTATTAAATATAATTTTATTTTCAGAGAAATCATACTGAGTAACAGCAAAAAGAAATCACTATAATCCAGTTATTAAACTACACATAGCATTAACAAATTCAATACATCAGTAACTTTAAATAAAAATTAAACTTGGCTGTTTAAAGTATAATATTTCTATTAGATAAATCATATAAAACTGTAATTACAAGCTTGGCTTGGTGGCAATGTCTTTAACACCAGCACTTGGGAGGCAGAAGCAGGTGGATCTCTGATTTTGAAGCCAGACTGGTCTACAGAGCTAGTTTTTTTCCAGGACAGGTTCCAAAACAATACAGACAAACCCTGTATCAACAAACCAAGATGAAAGAAAAAGACAAACAAAGCAAAAACAAACTGAAATTATAGATATTGATGTTTCCTCATGGAAGGCCTCACCCTCCCTGGGGTGAGGATGGGGCAATGGAAGGTGTCAGAGGGGAGCATGGGAGGATGGGAGGGAGAGGGAAATGGGATTAATATGTAAAATAAGATTAATTTTTATTTAAATAAAATTTATAAAATAAAAGAAGTTTGAGAGCTAGGAACAATAACAAAAAAGTGTAATTGCATGCCGTATATGAAACACACACATCCCATTTTAGATCAGAAATTTCGGTTCAAATTACATCATACAGCCTCAAAATGACATTGTGCTCCAAAATAGAACTGCAATGATCCAGATACCTCCTTTTATCTTCACCACCTTCCACCTTGATTGGGCCCCTTTTAGGAGATTGATGTAAAGAGACCTAATTTTTGTGGACCAAATTGTCTGAAACTGTGAGCTAAAATACAGATATTAGGGATGAGTCATCTTCAGTGTTTCACTGTTGTGAAGGCAAATGAACTATTGCTGTTATTATTTTCAGATATGAACATTTGCTAATATTCATTATGCTGCATATTTTCATGAATATCTAATGTGAACATTTTAAAAATACTGCAAATATCACAAAATTATAAATTTCTAATGTTGCAAGCTGGGTGTAAATGTGGTATATTTTTATTTTTACTATTATCTTTGTTAACACACTTATACTCATTTTATGCAAATGTTAATGCCTAAGAATTTTGTCTATTGTCAAATTAAGTTTGAAAATAGAAGATGTTTCTCTAGTGCTTCTAAACACCAAGAGCTTGTATGTGTCTTATATACCATTCATAATTAATAAAATAATTTTTCTTCCTTCTAGATGGGGTGCCTCTTTACTAAAATTTTAAGTCACTGAATGGCTAGTCGCATTATAATTAGTAACCAGGAGTGAATAGTGCCATAAAGAGCTTTACTTACAGTTATGAAGAGATATTCTTCACTTTTATTCTCTAATTACTGTTACAGATGAGGAACCTGGTATAATTTTTATGTTATTTATTATGTATGCTATATCTTAAAACTGGGATATTGCTATTGGTAACCTGAAATCTCACAAACATGTAGCTGCTGAAAGTTATTTGTCATGTTTCCTTTCTGGAATTTCTGAGTCAGTTATTTCAGACTAATTTTAGACACTATATGAAACTGGCATAGCATTTCCTGTATTTCAGCAATGGCTGTCATTGACCTTATAGCTTCTCAATACCTTTGCAGCATCCCGCATTGGATGTCAATGGCATATTTCAGATATTTGGCCATACAGGGATATGTAATTGGCCTTGCTTATAGTAATTAGAATGTTTAATAATTAGTTAAGACTTCAAAATTTTCCTATTCAAGCAACATATGAAAAATTTATGATTTCTCTTCCATAAAGGTAAGTCAAAAACATGATCTACAGAGTCCCTGATTATGGCCAGGACTAGTTGACCTTATTCATAACAACTTTGGTTCTACATAACTCATTCAAATTTACATTTTTCTATTCTGTGGTCATGTGTATTTAGGTGTTATTTTAAAAGCCAGGTATTGGAGTTTACATTAATTCTTCCTATGTGCCTGAAATCCATAAGAAATTATTTCTTAAGAAAATCTATTTTTTTGTAACAATATTTCTATTTTTTATTTTATTTTAGTTTTAGTTCATTTTTATTATTAGTTTTGAGATACAGTGTTTGTGTGTGTGTGTGTGTGTGTTGTGTGTGTGTGTGTGTGTGTGTGTGTGTGTGTGTGTGTGTGTGTTCTATCTGGCTTTGAATTTGCTATGTAATGGAGAATGATCTTGAACTTCTGGTATGCAACTGTAGAGCCTGCAGTAGTTAGCTTTTCACCACCACACTCAGGTTACATAATTCTAGTGCTGGAAAGGAAAATCTGTTGTGAGAAAGGCAAACAATCTTTTTTTTATTATTTAAGAATTTTATTGTAAAGCTCCTTTAAATATGGAGAGTCTATTATGATTTTTTAATGAAATCAAATAATAGCATGACTTAGAATGTCAGTCTTCTACATATGTTCACAAACTTTAATGTGTCTGCTTTCATATTTCCATTGGTTCACAGATTAAGGAGGATATCTTATCATTAATGGTTTACTTTTAACAGATGAGCACAATGTAACCTGAGATGGTTTGTGATGCTAGATTAGTATTGAAAGGCAAATATTTTACTGACTTCCAGAAATTCTCATTCCAAAGAAGTCTTTTTAGAGGTTGTTCTATGTGTTACTATAGATCAGACATTCTAGTCCAATTGAAATAATGTTCTTTAAAAGATATTGGAACAATTTTCACCTCATTTTACCAATTAATATTGAAATTAGTTTTTACTTGCCACTCAGCTACACATATTTCACTTTTAAAAATTACATTAAAAACACTGGTGGAGGGTTTAAAATAGTGCAACTTGTGTTGTTTACTTATCTGGAAATTATGATGCCATAATCTAAATTATTATATAAAACCAAATTATACATACAATTACATTAAAATTTTATCTTTATTCCTTATGAATTTTGTATTGCTAAATTATCATTAAAAATGTCTTAATCATTTTCAATGATATCCTAGTAAAAATTACATTCAAGCTATTTAAAAGGTTTGCTTCAGCTGACCAAAACTATTAAGATACAGCATATAATTATTTTTTGTAATTTTCAAAAATCTCCTTAGTTATATAATTATAAAATTTTTCTTTAAAACTTTAGATATTTCAGTAGAAGGAAACATGATGGAGAGGCATATAGCTTTGACCTATGGCTTTGAAGCAACATTGTGAGTGAATTTAGCCCTCATTGTGAATTTGCCACTGATTATATTAGTAGCCTCTGCCATAACCTCTGGACTTCTTTATTTGTCATCTAAATTACCAAACTAGTAATATTACCTTGTAAGGATGGTGAGAATGAAGTAAATTTTTGTTTTAACACAAAGGAGAATTATACAAATTATATTGTAACATACCTTTTAATATTTATTACACAATTTCATTTAAATAGTCAAAATTTAAAACCACATCAAATTCCAGAAAGGAATTTAAATATTAATTTTAGTAACAATAAAATTTCATATCAAATATTTTATATTTTATTTCAAAAATGATATTTTCCCTCACTGGATGCTGAATCCCAACCTTTTAAATAGCATCTATCTAAGTTTAAAATGTAATAAGAGACTTATATATTAATTCAAACTTTTAAGATTTGTGACATAAAACAAATAACATTTGTAGTTTGTACATTTGAAAGTTAAAAATTATGCTGTGTGCCTTTATACAATAACGGTCACGTATTTGCTTTTTATTTTCTAGGTGAATATTGCATTTCCAAATTCTTTAGAACTTAAAAGCTCAATTATGTTTTGGGGAGGGAAGGTGGAGAGAAGCAGAAAGGGGTAAAGGGAGAAGATATTATTATCAGTGTTACTGTATGTGAAAAGACACTTTTTTCAAAAATAGTTAAAAAAATAAAAGAATTAGAAGTGACAATCTCTAGAGTACAGTAGCTCTCAACATTTGTGGGAATTATTTGAGATTGTCTTTCAACTTGTACAATATCAACTTACTACACACCCAAGGCAGCTTCACTGTGAATGAGTATTCGTATTCATTTCAGCTTTTCAATACCCTGTATGCTTAAAACAATAGACATATATAATAAATATGTAAGATATTTATAATATACAACACATAGGATATACACAATAAGTATTATATACAATAATCTAACAATATGTAATCATTTGTAGTTAACAATAATTATATTATACATATATCTTATATGTACATATTACAATTATTTAAAATGGAGAATAGCTATCAGGATTTTCCTTACTTTAAAGTAAAGAGCTCAAATGAGTCCTATTTGATGCAGGCAGCTAGTTGAAGTACCTCTTTCTATTACTTGACACCACTCTGAAGATTTATTACTACACAGCTCCCATCAATTGCATTTTTCTCTGCTTTCTTCTTTCACTACATTTTTTTAAATCGTAGGCCAAACTATAATCTACTTGTATTCAATGCATATTTTGATTAAAGCCCTGAGTATTATGGACTAGGATATGCCCATTCCTTACAAAAATTTTTCAAGGACATATTTAAACCTGACACAAGCCCCTAGTGAATTCACAGCTTTATGCTGTGCAATGGCAATAAAAATAACGATCAAAAAGATATAGAACATATTTACAGCTGCACTTAGCACATTTGGTAAAGAACATCTTGACATTGGATTTCTCTAACTCACTGTGCATAATATAAACAGAGTTAATATCATGTAACTAATTCTATTCCTGTTCACTTTTGTGTTGTCTCTATAAAAACTGTGGTCATAGGGGCATCTTTGTAATTCATATCCTCTGTAGCATTAGTTCAGCCTTCATTTGTAAAGTAATAATCTACATGCATTTGGGATAGTTTTATACTTGGTCATATGAAGGCCAACTTTCATACAATGGCAAAAGAAGAGTCAGATGACATTTGAACTAAATAACCCAATATGCCCTAATTTTCAACCTTACCTATTATCTAGACACATAGAACCATTATGTTCTTTTTAATTTCCATTTTGGCTTAAACAAAGGTGAAAGTGAAAATTTAGTTATACCAGAGCTATACTTAGTTTGGTGCAGATTCACTTATAAAATATGGTAAATGTGAAAAATGAATATAGTGTTAATCATTTTGTTTCTGCAAATATTCTATTCAACAAGGGGATACTTCCAAAAGAAGGATTATTAGGATAATTTCTATTAAAAAATGCAAAATAATCATTCTCTTGCATTTTTAGTTTTAAAAATGATATTTAACAAAAAAAATATGTCCCACATAGGCATTTTCCCAGAGTTTGAATAATTCACTTAATTTTCTTTAGGATATTTCTTTCAAACATTCCCGCAGAGGCTTCTCCACTAATTCTAAAGTTGTCGTAGAAAGGTCAGGTCACACTGGTGTGTCTGGATTCTGAGTGCACTTAAGAGTCTAAAAGTCAGAGAACAGAAAGGAGAATCACAATTTTCTCCTTGCAAAATAAATCTAGTTGTTCTCTTCTAAAAGGAAAAAAAGGCTCCAAATAATGTACAAATTCATTTCCCTTGCTGAATGCTAACAACTCAAGAATTTCCATGTGAGAAACATTTGCTATTAAATTCCACTTAACCAAAATACTAGGAGAAAATCACCTAGGATATGTGATTTTTTGAAAAAAATAAAATACTGCTGAAAAGTTCCATTTTACTGGTATCATACAATAGCAAAAATGATGATTATCATAAATCTGACACTCATCTTTTAATCAGAACACTCTAAAAATAAGCGAGTATACATCCTGCAGTGCTTACATTAATTAACTTTACAGTCAAACATTGGTTCCTGTAGCTACAAGTAGAAAAATTAATTTATAAATATGTGAAGTAGCTCGTAAAATCAATGAGAAGTGAAGGAATCCAAATTATAAAGCCTTACTGCTTTTTAATCCATTCTGCTCTTCTGTGTCTTTTTATTGGCAATTTATGTCCATTGATAATTATTGATATCAACAACCTATGATAGCTAAAAACTGATATTTTGTTGTTGTTGTTGGTGGTGGTGGTGGTGGTGTTGTTGTTGTTGGTGGTTATGGCGCATGCACATAAATGTGTGTGTGTGTGTGTGTGTGTGTGTGAGAGAGAGAGAGAGAGAGAGAGAGAGAGAGAGAGAGAGAGAGAGAGAGAGAGAGAGAGAGAGAGAGAGAGAAAGAGAAAGAGAGAAAATATCTGTGTGTGTGTTCCTTCTTTTCCTTTTGTTGGTGCAAGATAATGTTTATATCTTGTGTTTTAACAGGTGCAGTTAACCTCCTTGGGCTGTAGTTCTCCATCTAGTGTCTTCTGCAGTGCTGCATTCATGGATACATACTATTTAATTTTGACTTCATTATAGAATATGTTGTTGACGGTTTTTCTAGGTATAAATGTCTAGGCTGGCATTTTTAGTCCCTTAGAGTCTTCAAGACATATATCTGGCATTTAAAGTCACCATTGAAAAGTTGGCTGCGATTGCATTGAGTCTTTCATTTACATGCTACTTGGCCTTTTTCTTCTCTGGCAGATTTTCCTTTTTTTTTGTGTGTATGTTTAGTGTTTTAACTATTATTTGGTGAAAGGACTTTCTTTTCTGCTCCAATCTATTTCATATTCCATTGCTTCTTGTGCCTTCATAGTTATCTCCTGCTTTAGATTAGAAAAGCAACTACCAATTATGTAACAACAAATTTTTGAGGAAATGAAAAACAAAACAAAAGTCCTCACTAAAGTTGCAGGGAACAGAAAGGACAAAGCTTAGTGATCGTTTACAAAGAATGCTTCACTAAGGTTACTGAATTGCTGGTCACTGTGAACTCTGCACTCGATTCCAGTAGAGAGACTAAAGAAGCTTCATGATGATTTGAAGGCCTGTTAAGTTGTACCACAATTAAGATCAATTGCTTCTCTATCAGAGGAGTCCAGTTCAGTTCCTAGAACCCACATCAGAAGTCACAGAGCAGCCTGTAACTCCAGCTCCAGAGCATTTGACACCCCCCCTTCAGGTACATAAGAAGTACTCCTAGCACATACACGAATCAAATGATTTTAAAATCGTTAAAAAAAAAAAGCCTAATATCTCTCTTTTCTATACCATTACTATATACAGTGGCCTTTTGTTGGCACCACTGTTATCTCTCATTGTAAAAGTTTAACAGAAAAGGCAGCTTAACTTCACAGTTCCTAATGAAAATCCTCTCTTACCTGGTGGCGGCAGATGTCTTATATGGATGGTATTCTTTCTCAAAATAAACAATGCAGTAAATTTAATAATGATTCTTTTCTTTATGCCATTTTATAAATTTATAATATGCCATTTTATAAATCAGCATAAATTTGGCCTGAATCTCTTCTGCTCTTTCAACATGAATGCTGTTTAAATTATATAGGATACTATATCACTCAAAACTTGCTTACATGAGTTCTATGTGAAGATCCTGAGTCTTCCTCACTTTTTAACAATCTCCATTATATGGACAAGTTAGATGATAAAAAATAGAGAATAATAGAGAAGGATAAATGAGATAAGGATCCAAGCATTATCTCAACAAATATTGCTTTATAATGGTAGCATTTGTTTCTAAGTTTTCCTATTGTTATCTAGAGAAATTATCTTCAGGAATATTTAAGGCATAAGTAGAGAACTTCAAATTTTTTAAAACCTTATTAAGTAACTTGATATTTAACTATTCATGCTTTTTAATCTTCTATGACATTTGGAAAGAATGAAGATTTATGAAATTCAATTAGTACAATGTATGTTATTATTTAGCTACTATAATTCTTACTTGTATCAAGCACGATCTTGAGAAGGACATTCAGTGTCCAAAGAAATAACCTCACTGTGCAGCAAGTAATTCTCTCTGTAATACTTATTTTTTTTATTTTTTATAACATATAGATTAAAATTTTTACAAGTACTCTGTTTTATCCTACAGCAGAAATAATAACCAACAGCTGAAATGCTGACAAGTGCTTGCAACTTGAAACAAAAATTCATTGACTTACCTTTGTCTTTCAAGGACATGAACTTTTCTAATGACCTTTGTACAGCAAAAAAGAAAAAGAAGAAAAAGAAAAAAATCTTTAGAAAATGTATCAGAGACCAGAAAGAAAATGTCTCTTCTTAGACCTTGGAGAAATGTGTCATCAAGATTCAGAAGTAGCACGGAGATTCTTTTACACTACAATAATAAATTCAGATGGCTTAAAGATTAGGCCAAATTTTGCCCACGTCAGTGTTCATGCTGCACATGACCAAGGATATCTTCAGCCAATTGCCAAATAGTAAGTCTATTTTAACCTTAAATATCCATCTCACGTTGTAGACATGAAAATAATTTACCCCTAACATGATCTTTCTGAGAAACCATTTCCAATGTGGTTTGCTGTGGATAAATAACAGCCTTTTAATTTGTCAGTCAAATATAATTTTTAATCTTTGTTGTAATCATGAGAACAAATTGCTGTGAGCTCTGGAAAAGATAATATGTCATTTGACAAACAATTTCTGAAGTGCATGTTATTTGGGCACTACTGTAATGTGACTTTCTCAACTTTACCAAATGATGAATAACATTTATCTCTGTGGCTCTTGAAAAGTGCTAGGATTATAATATAAATTTGAAGTAAAGGGGAGAAGAGAGTAAAAGGGAGAGATATGTTTATTTTTATTAGGTAATTGGGAAAATTGGTAAGTTTTTGAGCAAAGAGCTATGTAAAACATTATGATGCTTCATCTGACATTCACATTAGATATAAGCTGGGATGTTTATAAAATGGGAATTAGGGTGATAATTCATCAGTCTATTATGTTATTTCAACTATTTAAAAACCTCCCTCGGTAGGGTGAGACATTCCATTGGGGATCTTTAGAGTCTGTCAAATCATTTGGAGCAGGGCCTAGGCCCTCCTCCATGTATCTAGGCTGACAGAGTGTGCCTCTATGTGGAATGGACTCCCAAAGTCCATTCATATACTAGGGATAAATACTGATCCATTACCAGATGCCCTATAGATTCCTAACTGATCCCCACATTCAGGGGGTCTAGGTCGGTCCTATGCTGGTTTCCCACCTATCAGCCTGGGGTACATGAGCTCACAATTGTTCAGGTCAGCAGTTTCTGTGGGTTTCTCCAGCCTGGTCTTGACTCCTTTGTTCATCTCCCTCTCTCAACTGAATTTCAGTTAGTTAACTGTCTATATGGGTTTAACTATCTATAAGGGTCTCTGCTTCTGCTTCCGTCAGCTACTGGAAAAGGTTCTAGGGTTGCATATAAATTAGTCATCAATATCATTATTGGGGAAGGGCATTTAAGGTAGCCTCTCCACTATTCGTGTCATCCTTCTATATCTCTGCATAATTCCCTAGTGCCTGATTTCTCTTTAAACCTATAATGGCTCTTTCTTTATGAGATGTGATGGGTTTGAGGGTGCATGGGAAGAGGAAAGGAAGAGGGTGAAAAACCAAAAGTAAAGTAAAGGAAATCCACCCCCCCCCACTTAAAATGAAGGACTGTCTGACCTGGAAAGTTAACCCAGACCACTATGAGTTTCCTGGAATTTGCTAACCACCAGCAACTTTCCCTCACAAGGCCCTAAGATAGGATAACAAGAACTCACACTGCCCCTCCTATAGGTGTGTCATCAGGTGGTAAATAAGGTTCTTAAGAAACAAAGAGTTAGCTGAAACTCCAGTTTTCTTATACTAGATTAATTAGCACAACCTGAGGTCTGCTGACAGTGAGACCATCTGGCCTCAAGGGGAGAACCCATGACTGGTCACACACTCAACCAACAGGGGATCACAACCCCACCCTAAGCTTGTGGTTTTTTTCTTTAAAAGTACCCACGCCCAAAAATGTTGCTTCTCTTGCCTGTGTGCTGAGGGAGCCCATTTGTGCAAACGTTTCCTGTTCATTAAGATCTCTTGCATGCCGCATTAACTGGACATTGAGTTCTTGGGGGTACCGACCGAAATGGGGAGACTCCTCATTCTGAGAGTCTTACAAAGGAACTGGGATTGACTTATAAAACAAGCTTGTATCAGATTTAAATTAAAAAAAAAATGGTTCAACATAGCTAATCAATGCATGTCATTAACACATAATTAGATCCAGGAAACAAAATCAGATGATCATTTCAATAGGTTCAGAGAAGCCACGGAAGATAAAAACCCTGTCTTTTTGACAAAAATCCTGGAGATACTAGAAACATAAGTATCACACTTCAACAAAAGAAAGGCAACATATGAGAAATCTGTAGCCTACATTATACAAAAATGGCAAAGACAAAGACTTCCATTCTCCTAAATTTATGAGAAAGAAAAGTGTGTCCCTTATCCTCACTGTTATCTGTATGGCATTTACAACTTGGCTAGGGCATAAAGAAAATAACAGAAATGCAATGGCTACAATTAGGAAACAAAGAAATCAAATTATCTGTACTTCTATGATGTGATTCTATAGTTAAAAGATTAGGAAGATAGAGTCAAGGGAGGAATAGATAAGAGAAGGGGAGGCAGAGAGACAAAGACAGAGACAGAAAGAGATACCAAAAAAGATGGAGCTATTATAGGGCTTCAAGAGAAAACTGACTCTAGAGAAATGTCCAGAGACCTACAAGACTGACCCCAACTAACAATTTGAGAAACACGGAAAGGCTACCATAAGTGCCCTTCCCTGATAATGAGATTGATGATTAACTTACCCACCATCATAGAGCCCTCATATAGTAGTTGATGGAAACAGAAGCAAACACCCAAAGCTAAAAACTGGGCTGAACTGGAATCCAGATGCAGTGAGGGAGGACAAGACCCAGCTATAGAAACACATAGAAACACATAGAGACAGCTGACTGAATGAGGAGGAGCTAATGGGGCCCCAGACTGAGAGCTCAGAATCCAGCATTGGACTGACTCAGACCCCATGAATATGGGTCTCAGTTAGAAGGCCTGGACAGTCTAAGGCACTTTTGACACTGGAACCAGGATGTATCCCAGGTGCACAAAAGGATTTTGGGAGCACATTCCCCATGGAGGGGCACTCCCTTAACCTAGAGGCAGTAGGGAGGGCCTAGTCCCTACTCCAAATGACTTGACAGATATAGATGACCCCTCCAGGAAGGCATCACCCTACATGTGAAGTGGTGAGGGGGGCGAATGGGATGGGAGGGTGGTTGTGGTGCACGAGGGTGGAAGACAGGGAGGGAGGGGGGAGAGAGAACTGGGATCGATATGTAAAATAAGAAAAATAAATTTAAAAAAGAATATAAAGATATAATGACTTTCATACACTGGGCGTGGATGTGAACTGGTCCAGCCATTATGGAAATCAGAGTACAAGCTTCTCAAACAACTTAAACTCTCATAAGATTCAGCCATGCTACTCCTCTGTAACTACAGAAGAAATATGAGTTAGTACAGCAAAAAGACAATGCATATTTGTGTTTCCAAATGCACTGTTCTCAATAGCCAAGACAATAATGAGTCTGCCAATAAAGAAGGAGAGAAATGTGAACAAAAGTCAAAAGTTTGACAAAGGATGAATTCGTTTAAAGAGGAGGCCAAATAGCAGTCAGTATTTACTATGAGTGCACAGTGAAATAGTTTAATGTGTAGAAGGATAGATATTGGTGACAATGAAATGAGTAAAAATCATTCTGCTATAAAGTTTTACAGACAATTATACAAAACTGAATAATCAGAGGAAGAAATAGGATAGGAGTTGATATTGTACATTTGCATAGATATTTTAGAGAGGTAACTGCGGCACGCACCTCAACCAGCGAAGAACGACCACAACTTGAGGATTCTTCTCAAATCACGCTTTATTGGAGCCTCTTAGTTGAAGGGAGAGCAGGAAGCGAGGGGCCCCGAAAACCCAAATGCAGCTGCTTATATAAGGAAAAAAGGCCACGGGTCATACCCTGATTGGTCACAGCCGAACTGCAGACACCCAAGGCCTCAGGATTGGCCAGAGACACCGTTCCTACTGTGCATTTGGGAAGCACGGGACATGATGCAGTTCAGTACTAGGAGGCTTTGCCCAACACAGAGTCCTTCACTGCATCCTGTAGGGGAGCGGTCACCATCCTGCAATGGCGGCATATCGCAGCTCCCCACAGGTAACACTCTCTCCTTCCCCTACACTGTCTCAGATCTTCACATAGTAGTTATTTTCTACTTGGGTTTTTAATTCTCTCTTATCCATTGTAGCCATCCAACTGCTTTTCCAATGAATGATCTGTTGCCTGCTCCATCCTCTATTGTTTCCAATTACAAATAAATTATATCAAATGGCACGTGATCTACCAAGTTAACACAGTTTACTAGAAGCACAAACAGGAAAGCTGGAAATTAACAGGTAATTTCTTTAATTTAAGTGAAAGTTAATGTCTTCTGATGAAGTAATTGAGACATATACATTATGTTTAGCTGCTTATAAGAACACATACCTCAACTTTTGGTATAGGTCATACCAAAAGATCATAATTCCTGAATCAAGTAGTTTCATGTGCAACTGTGTAAATGATGTGAACAGGTGGTGGCATGTGGACTGCCAGAATCGAACAGTGGCCATAGTATGTGTAATAACATTACTTCTTTGGAAGCACTGTAGTAAAATCTCAGTTAATTCATTATTCTTCCTTTTTCAAACCAGACTTCTTTGTGTTTTATTTTGTTTTGTAGATTCTTCTTTCCCCTAGGAAGATGGCATAATTTACCTGTTTTGCATCCATCACTCATTTTGATTATATTCAGAATAGAAAACAAGAAATTGAATAGAATGACCCAGCCACATAATCTATAAATTTAAAAACTGACATAGTGGTGTTTTTACTGCATCTTTCCTGTCTTACTAACATGTTTGCAAATTTGGAGTGTTAGAATTAGATTTCTTAGTGCCAGAGAGCTGTTTTCCATCTAGTTTGTTCAAATACAGAGTACCAGAAAGATATTAGAAAAAAGCCATTCCCTGATTCTATTTTGTTCCTCAGTCACCAACCTGTAGACCTGGTGTCAATGGAAGCAATATCACAAAGATGGCAATCCTGGTCAGACTATAAGATCAACTTGCAAACTATTATTTATTTTCTTTTTGCATATAATGAGACTTCCTCCAATCAGAATTCTCATCTCACTGTAAGCATATTCATTCCATTTTTCCTTCATATCCCTTCCCTGTTGCTTGCTCTTTTGCAAAGACTCAAAGCAAAACACTACCAGAGAACTGCATTTTTAATAAGCCTTTATTGTATATAGCCCTTGATTCTAGTCTCTCCCTCACCTTGTTCAAGCAAACATAGCATCTCTCACTGTGGCCTCCACTGACTCAGCTAATTAATGCACCTCTGTGCAGAAGACTATTTGATCTCCCTTTCTCCATGATACCCCATGAAAATTCTCCACATTGTAGCCTACTATATGTTTTTCTTTTTAAAATTATAAAGATATTTGAATTTTAATTGGATTTTATAAAAATTCAAGTAGCTGACTCTTACCATTCAATAACCCTCTCACTGTAATGATCAAGTACTGATACATCACACTTAGTAAGTAATTTCCAAAATAAGACTGTCTAGTGGAAGTACTTTCATATATAAAGGCAAAGATTGTTAAAGACAGAAGTGTCAGTGTTTTTGTAAGACCAAAATGTGAAAGAAAACAAAATAAGTCAAGTCAGTTCAGCCACAGTTATAATCTGTGTATAACAAGTCAGTAATGCAAGAAAGCACACTGGAGAGAATCAATTAAAAAGACAAGTAAATTATCAGTCACTGTTAATAATATAACATTACATTTTACTAAAGACAGACGCTTGGTTTCTAAATACTATAAACCTTCTTTACTTGCCAAACTGAGAAAAAGCTGAGAGAAACACTCCCGTGATTTCTGGTTATTTTATTTCCACAAACTGGAGCAAATATAGGTACCATAAAATGGTCCCATGGATGTGATGAGGCCTTTTTTGGAAGTCAAAGGGAAAAGGAGAAGAGATGAAAAAACAGAAAACCAAAACCAAAACTTGAACAAAAACGAAAGCTCTCCTAGGAATGAAGATCTACGTGTTTACTCACACTAGTGATTATTGAAAACATAGTATCAGAAATGTCCACACATATGTTTTCAATTTTATCACTAGAGTTGGAAGCTAACATACTAAACACATATCATACAATTGAGCTATACTCTTAGCTGTTCACATAAATTGAGAAGTATATGTGTGTGTGTATGTTTGTGTGTGTGTGTGTGTGTGTGTGTGTGTGTGTGTGTGTGTTTGTGTGTGTGTTGTCCACTGTGTGATTTGTAAAGTTTTTTTTCTGTATCTAATTGAAATATATACAGAGTATAAGTTTCTATAAATCAACACTGCATACGTGATAAAGGTCATCATATCAGAATTGACAGAAAGGTCAATATTATTTTTATAGAATTGTTTTTTCTTGTCATGTTATTTAAATCACGAAGATAATCTGTTCCAAAATACAAATGAAGAAAGAGCCATGATCCATATTCTATCCTATCCAAATTTTACCTAAGAACACACATACCAAGTTATAAGATACTGTTCGTCTGTTGTGAGTGCACATTCCTGTATATGTGTGGTTTAGAAGACACTTTAGAAGACTATACAATAACAAAAAAGCTATTGTCACAATCCTCTACAGGAAAAAATGATTTTAATAGATTGGAGAAATATATGAAGCTTACGTTAATAAATTATTCAAGATAACAGTAGTCTTATGGTTCTCATAACTAATTTTTAAATACGAGCCTGGAGCAAAGCTTCATATCAAACGTGGTTAAGAGTTTGCTTAGGGCAGAGATTAATGCTGTTAAAATTAAGTAACAATTACAACCATTTTAATCAATTCCATATATATTTACACTTTTAATTTGTCATGTCAATAAAATGTATTTAGTTTCATTATTTAAATAGTAAAGTATTTATACAGTGAACTATAATCAATATAGGATTACTTCATGTGAAGTCATTAGTAGAATATAGTTTTAAATAAATTACTTGGTATCTATGACAAATCATATTTCTAAGAGCAATGCTTTAGTGATTTCTAAAATTTCCCTTTTGAAATCTCCAATTAACCCTCCTATTTGACCTGTAGTATAAGAGACACATGTAGGAAAGCCTTCAAGGCAGCGGTTAATTGGATACACAATTTCTAAGGTAGAGGCTTGGTAAAACAATTTTATAGCTAACTTTCAAAAATAAGCAACTCTCTATGGAAATTTAGGATTTCAGTTGATTTCTGTGTGTGAACCATAATGAGAACTTTGTAATTTTTGTTTAAAAAAACATTTTCAATCCTGGGTTATTTCAATTAACAAATATATTAATTTTTATCTCCCAGTTTATACATTTTCTTTAACAGTCAAGGATGGATTAGAAGTCAACACTGTGGATAATTTCTCTGAGATAGTTCCTGCTACTTTTTTTAACAATAAATAAAAGTACAGTTAATATTGTTATGCTGGTTTCATTGTGAAAAAATATCTAGTTGAACTTTTGTAAAGAAATGATATGTTCTTTTATAAATATATGCATGCTTAAAACACAGCAAATCTAGGCAAAATAGTTTTAGTAAGCTAGTTTGAGAATCATAGCATTGTAGATTAATAAGGAATAGGGTTTGGATTGAGCATTGTACATAGTATGCTACAAAGGCAGATGAAAATAGTTATTTAGTGCTTGTTGAGGAATAAAGAATAATAAAGGGTTTTTTGTCACATTTGGAGCTTAGATGTTAGAGGATGGCATAGTATCACATAAGATTTCAGGAAGTGGACTAAAGTCACTGTACTTGGTGAAGAAAATAATGATGATATGGGGACAGTCCACAATTGCATCTTCTGTCGTTGAGATTCTAGCTGTAACATTGCACTGTTTGCAGGAGGCTGGTAGAGTATGGCATGCAGAGAGATGGAGCTGTCTAGTGCAAACCATAGCATAAAACAAACCTGTGATCAATAAAAAGTGAAAGTGAACCAACTACATTTCTCCCAATTTGTAAATGCAATGGTGGCAACTTAACAATACCCAGAAGGGGTAGGATCTAGTTGGTAATAGGTTGAAACATAAAACTGAAGAATACTTCAAAATAAAAATCAAAAGATTTAGAATGGAGGACATTGAAAAAGAGTAAAGTCAGAAGGTAATATTTATCTTTTAAAATAAATATAAACACAGAAAATGGAAAGAATAAGAAAACACTGATGTCTAAATACACTCAGTATTTGGACACAACTTTTTTTTTTATTCAAAAAAAGGGCTTTATATGAAATTAGCCACTACTATAAGAATAATAGAAAAAAATGAACAGAACAGCTATAAAATAATGGTCAAAAATGGAGTTATTCACAATTTTGTAGTGGAGAAAATAAATACACTTGCTACCATATCATAATCATTCAAAAGATTTTTCTTGTATCAATTAATATTCTGAAATAATGGGGCTAGAATTATGGTAACATAAAAGTTGTTTTTAATGTAGTTATGATTACATTATGTAGAACTGAACAGGAGACACACTAAAGTTTTGCTGTATTAAAGAATGAAATAACTAGGAACTAGGAATTTGGTCATGTATCACCTTGAGCAACAAAACAAGTACAATAATAAGAAAAAAAATCTTTGAATAAAGCATCAGCATCAATGAAATTATACCAGTGAAGGAAATAAGTAAGTTCTTTGAACTAAAAAATAAATAACAGTCAGGTATTGGATCCATCTAGTACTTAGACATATTACAGTCTGTGGAATATGATGAAAATCTCAAGAAAGATACTCATGGAGCCACAGCAAGGAATTAGAATGTAGGCCTGTCTAGCAGAACATATAGTATGACTCAGAAGGTTCATTTCAAGTATAAAATTGCACACAGAGACACACCTCCGTAGAAATTATTTGATAAAAATTGCTTTTAAGAGTACATGGGAAATAGCATATTTTTTACTTTTTATTATTTTCTTTTTGTTTTTTTGTTTGTTTGTTTGAGACAAGGTTCCTCTGTGTCTTTGGAGGCTGTCCTGGAACTAGTTCTTGTAGAATATGCTGGTCTCAAACTCAAAGAGATCCACCTGCCTCTGTTTTCTGAGTACTGAGATTAAAGGTGTGCCTCACCACCTCCAGGCATGAAAAAGCATATTTTATCTTTACAGTTTTCTTTTTTTTTTTTTAGAAAGGCTCAAAAGTAATCATTTTTTAATAATGTGATGGTCTATAGCTGGAACAACCCTGTCTATCTGTTACCTTAGTATGTGAAATATATCACGGTGAAGATAAGGAATATTTCAAGGGCTTTGTTACCTCTTTTTTACCCAATCAAGGCTAAAAAAAAAAGGTATAAAGCTTTGCCCTCTCTGTAGAGAGGAGGGGAAAGCTACTGGAGTAATCACTCTACATTGCCAATTACATATGGACTGGACATTGAGAACGTATTTCTTACTTGATATTTGTTCCTGTTGTATGTAGTTTCATTTTTATTAAGATTATTACCTTTGCTTTCTATTTGGATAGTGATTAATACAATTCTTATTGTGTATAGTTTGACTATGTTAAAGTTAGACCATTTCCTTTTTTATTGAACAAAAGAGAGAAATGTTACAGGAATTCTATTAATGTCCCTGGTTCACTATCCAATCAAAAGAGGCATATTTATATTCAGCTGGCCAGAATGGATCAGTAAGCTTAGAGGATCTCAATGTAGAAAGATTGGCCTGGAGAAGAACAGGTGGGGCAAAGAAGGAGATGCCTTCTTTTGGGAGCTGGAAGGGAGGTGGCAGCGTTATCACAATCAGCTGTGGTAACTGCAACTGCCTCAGGTTCTTATCTTATATAACAATAAACATAAAAGAAATCCTAATCAGTAGATGAGAAAAAGGAATGGATAGCATCACACTACTCAAATTAGGACATGGTTTTACTAATCTCAAAATCTTCCACTAAGTCAAACATTGGTGAGCATATTCTTCTACAATACACAGGCTTTTGTGTAAATTTCAGTGTGAACTTAAAGCATACAAATGTGCATGTACTCAAAATATTTATCTATTATAATATATACACAAATGAAGAGACTGTTCTTCTCCAGAAATTTATTGATAGCAACAATTAAGATTTTAAAGATTAGAGCTATTACCTCTCTTTTACCTCTTCTTATACCCCCTTCTTAAATGATTATTTGTAGGCCTGTCTTGTATCTATGCATGGTTGGTAACAATTGTAAGATGCTGACTAAAGAGGTGGCATGAAATCAAAGGACAGCTTTTTGAAGCCCTTTGCACTATCTACCTTTCCCTATCAATGAGAATTGGTAAAACATGAGAATCAGTGTTCATAACCATCTCCCATGTATTAAACTTCAGTGCCTTGAAAACAACTGCAACTTCCTGATCCTTTATGATCTGCCCACTCCTCTTCTCCTCTCTTCTTTCTGTGCCCTCCCCCCTCACCTCCCATGCTCCAAGTTTTCTCAGACCACTGAGAATGGGGAAGAGTAGAGGAGAGCAAGAAGAGAAAGCACTAGGGAAATGTCCAGAGATCCATAAGATTGACCCCCAACTAAGAATCTAAGTAATAATGGAGAGGCTACTTTAAATGCCCTTCTCCTATAATGAGATTGACTACTACTTTAAATGCCATACTAAAGCCTTCACCCAGTAGTTGATGGAAGCAGAAGCAGACACCCACAGCTAAACACTTAGCTGAACTACTGGAAAACAGTTGCAGAGAGGGAGGAGTGATGAAAAAAGGGGTCAAGACTATGCTGGGGAAACCCACAGAATCAGCACCCTAACCAAATGGGAGGCAATTGACCCCAGTCATAAAGCTGGGGAATCAGCATTGGACTAAATCAAGTCCTGTGAATGAAGGTGTCAGTTAGGAGACCTGGGCAGTCAATGGGACCTCTGACAGTGAAACCAGTATTTATCCCTGGTGCACAAATGGACTTTGGGAGCTCATTACCCGAGGATAGAAACTCTTTCAATCCAGATTCATGGAGGAGGACCTAAGACCTCCCCAAAGGATGTGTCAGATTTGATGATCTCCCATGCAAGGCCTCATCATCTCTCTGAGAAGTATATGAATTTGGGATGGGGGAGTTGGTTGGGGGCATCAAGGGATGGGAGGGGGAGAGACTGGACTGATATGTAAAATGGTTGTTTCTAAATTAAATAAAAAGAAAAAAAAAGAAAACTATAGTAAGTAATTTCCCAAAGGACCCAAATAATTTTTTAGGATTACAATTTTACAACTGCAAGTGAGCATGCACACACACACACACACACACACACACACACACACACACACACACACACAGACACACACACACACACACACACAGACACACACACACACACACAGACACACACACACACACAGAGCTAATAAAAGCAATAAAATTTAAAAATAAATTACTTTTACAAGCTATTATATTTTGAAAGTAAAATGTTTCATTTTTTGTGATGATCATTGCATAAAAATACACTACCTCATCCCATTACTTTGAACAGTGACCTAGTTGTCATTTGGTAACCCTTCTTATTTCATTAAGAAAATAAATCATCCATATTGCTTCAGCTGACAGCTATTTCTCACACAAATGTATTTTGTATACTTTGGTCTTTCAAATTCTGTCTTCTAGTCTATGCACTCTTAATTCTGTAAATATACATTGTGGAACATCCTTATTTTGACAAATTTCCATTTCTTTAAAAGAGTGTATCAAATGAGTTCAATACTGCAGTCATAGAGAAGACAAATATAGACTTGCTTGAAACTAATAGCCATATACTTTTGCTTCTTTATGCTACTGAAAATAGAATTTCTTGAATGTTAGTACATCATCCTGATCTTAATTATTGCCAGTTCCTGGTATACTACAACGGGCAGGCTTTCTTCCTCTAAAACTATTATGCTCTAAAGTAGGACAATATGCACCATATTTCCATTTAAATAATAGAATCTCCATCTCTATGTGACTGTGTCATCATTCTCACTCATGCCACACAATTACTTTGGCATTTTCATGTTTTTTGAAGTCATTCACTAGTCTTCCTAGTAATTTTCTAACTTTTTCCTCCCAATTTCATGGATTTAAAGTCAGTCTAAAATTGTTAGCTCTTTACTTATGCTTAAAATTTATTTTTAAAACAAATTCCACTATTTTCCAGGTGACTTTTTTATGTTTACTTACATATTGATATCAGTTCTGTCTCCCTCCCTCTCCCTTTCCCTCTTTCCAACCTCTCTCTTTCTCTCTCACCCACCCTGTCATACCCCCTGAGACCACCCTTCCCTCCCTTCCCATTCCCTTCCTCTCCACATGTAGGTTGGTGCCTTCCACGGGGGGAGGGAGGAGTCATCTAAATCTGTCAAGTCATTTGGAGTAGGGACTAGGCCTTCTCTCCTGTCTCTAGGTTGAAGAAGTATCCTCCATGGGGGATGTGCCCCCAAAATCTTTTTGCTTACCAGGGATATGACCTGGTTCCACTGTCATAAGTCCCTTAGACTGCCCAGGCCTTCTAGCTAAGACCCATGTGTAGGGGATCTGAGTCAGTCCCAGTCTGGGGACCTTTTAGCTCCTCCTTGTTCAGGTCAGCTGTCTCTATGTGTTTCTGTAGCCTGGTCTTGTCCTACCTCTGTGCATCTGAATTCCTATTCGGCTCAGTGTTTAGCTGTGGATGTTTGCTTCTATGATGGTGAATAAGTTAGTCAACTGTTGCTCAATTTGTTAGTTGGGGTCAATCTTATAGGTATCTGGACATTTCTTTACATTCAGTTTTCTCTTCAAACATATAATGGCTCACTCTTTAATGGTCTCTCTCTCTTTCTCTCTCCATCTGTGTCTGTTTCTGTGTCTGTGTCTGTCTGTCTCTCTCTCTCTCTCCCTTTCTCTCTCTCTCTCTCCTCTCTCCCATTCCTCCCCTGACTCAATCTTCCTAGTCCCATGTGCTTTCCTCTCCTTCTTTTTTTGTCTTTGAGTTCACTCTCCACTCACCACCACCCCCAACACCCCATATGCTCAGGAGATCTTGTGCCTTTCCCCTTTGGTGAGTGACCTTATATGAATCCCTCAGAATCCTCCTTGTTTCCTAGTTTCTCTGGCAGTGTGAATTATAGGCTGGTGATCCTTTGCTTTATGTCTGAAATCTATATATGAGCAAGTACATACCATGTTCTATGTTTGTGACTGGGTTACCTCTTTCAGGATGGTTTCTTCAAGTTCAATGCACTTACCTGTTTATTTTGAAATTCCATTTTTTTTTGTTGTTGTTGTTTTGTTTTGGTTTTTTTTTGTTGTTGTTGTTGTTTTCAACAGAGTACTATTCCATTGTGTAAATGTGCTACATCTTCTTTATCCATTCTGCAGTTGAGGAACATCTAGGTTGCTTCCAGGTTCTTGGTATAACTAATAGTTCTGCTATGAACATAGTTGAGCACATGTCTTTGTTGCATGGATGTGGGTTCCCCTAAGATGGGGATTGCTGGGTCCTGTCGTAGACTGTTCCCATTTTCCTGAGGAACTAACATATTGGTCTCCAAAATGGCTGTACAAGTTTGCACTTCCACTGGCAGTAGAGGAGTGTTTCCTTTTCTCCACATCCTCTCGAGCATAAGTTGTCATTGGTTTTTCAAATTTTAGCCATTCTGGCAAGAGTAAGATGGTATCTCAAAGTTGTCTTGATTTTCAGTTTCCTGATAGCTAAGGATTTTGAACACTTTCTTAAGTGTTTTTTAGCTTTTTTGATTTTCTCTATTGGGAGTTCTCTATTCAGTTTTGTGCCCCATTTTTAAATGGGGTTATTTGGTGTTTTGTTGACTTGTTTCTTGAGTTCTTTGTATATTTTGGAGATCAATCTACTGTCAGTTGTAGGATTGGTGAAGATCATTTCCCAGTTTGTGGGCTGCCCTTTGGTCTTGTCAACTGAATCCTTTGCCTTACAGAAGCTTCTAAGTTTGAGGAGGTCACATTTATTAATTGTTGATCTCTGACTGTGCTACTGGAGTTATGTTCAGGAAGCAGTCTCCTATATTAATTTGTTCAAAGGTACTTCCTACTTTCTCTTCTAAGAGGTTCAGTGTGGCTGGATTTATGTTGAGGTTTTTTATCCATTTGGATTTGTGTTTTGTACATGGTGATAGACATGGGTCTATCTACAGTCTTCTACACACCATCATCCAGTTGTGCCAACACCATTTGTTGAAGATGTGTTCCTCCCTCTATTGTACACTTTTAGCTGTTTTGTCAAAAATCAGCTATTCATAGGTATTCATAGGTGTGTGGGTTAATACCAGGATTTTTATTGGATTCCATTGATCTATTTGTCTATTTTTTGTTCCAATTCCAGTCTGTTTTTAGGATTTTAGCTCTATGGTAATGCCTCTCGAAGTTCCTTTATTGCATAGGGATGTTTAGGCTGTCCTGGGTCTTTTGTTTTTCCATATATAGTTGATTATTATCCTTTCAAGATTAGTGAAGAATTGTGCTGGGAGTTTACTGGGGATTGTATTGAATCTGTAGATTGCTTTTGGCAAGATTGCCATTTTTACTATGTTTAACCTACCTATCCAAGAGCATGGGAGATATTTCCATATTCTGTTATCTTCTTTAATTTCTTTCTTTATATACACAAATTACTTATTATGTAGGTCTTTGCTTATGCTTAAAAGTTATTTTTATAATACATACTGATGGGAGATGTTATTCTGTATATATGTTTCTCATACTGGTTAATAAAGCCCTATGGCCAATAGGAAACAAGATAGGCGGGGCTAGGCGCCCAGGAGGAGGAAGAGGAAGTCGAAAGGTGGAGTCGAGATGTAGCCCGTGGTAGAAGCAGGACGCGTGCTGCGGCTCCCCGATAAGACAACCACGTGGAAATACTTAGATAAGTAGAAATGGGTTAATAATTAAGATAGAGCTAGCCCATAAACAGTAATGGTAACTGGCCAACAGGATTGTATCGAATACAGAGTCTCTGAGTATTATTTGGGGCTAGCGCGGCTGTGGGCCCATGTGGCGGCAGGACTGGGAGGCCGGCAGGGAGAAACCTGCCGCAACAACATACCACTATTTTCCAGATTACTTTTTATTCTATAAATACTAAGACCCTAAAATACCTCACCATATTAAAGCAGAATCAATTAATTCATTATGTATACTTCATGACCACATATTAAAGCAGATTTATAAAATCTCATGTATCTTATCAACTTTACTATTATACTGTAATATCAAAAACAATTGAACTTTTATTTAAGTACTTACTAATCCCTGTTTTTTTCATTAATATGGTATCATAATTTGAACTAAAACTTAAAATAAACACTATTTTCCACTTCTGATCCTACTTCCCCATGTTGGTTAACAGCAGCAATCTTAGCTAAACTTTCCATATAGTTTTCTGTGTGTTAGTACTGTAATACTCTCAAAAGGGTTTTGGAAATTATTTAAAAAATATGAAGTAATCTAACCAAAAACTATCACTATTATCTATAAATAAAATAATAATTCCTAAAATTTTAGAACTGTAAATTTATTCTTTCATTTGTTTTAAGTTTGCAATTTTTGTTTCACTCAAGTTATGTTATCATAGTAAGCTTTATGACTTTAGCTTCAATATGATAGAAATTATAGTCCTTGTGATATGAATAGGCTCAAATATTCCAAGCTTCCAAATTCAGTAATATTAAAAAAAGTAAGAAATTCTAGTATGTTAATTGTGTGTGTTCAGTATATAACACACACCACACACACACACACACACACACACACACACACCTAGCATTGTTGTGTGACAAAATGTATCCTGGGGAGATGCAAGACACAAGTTTCCTCATCCCAAATAGTGACTGCATGACACACCAAAGTTCAGATAACATTCAATGTGAATTTTATTGGGATTACTTACAGAGATACCATTGAGGGATTACTTACAGTAACAAAATGACTCAAAGACATTTGAATCTCCACAACCCACTCTAGCATGAATAACAGTTAAACTGTTAAACTGCTAACTGTTTTGTAAGCAGTTAACAGTTAAACTGTTTACAAAATTTTCAAAGCTGAGGTATACTGGATAGCCTTCAGGAAGCTCAGTAAGTTGCAGATTGTCCATTCAAGGATTCAGGTCTAAACCAAAGCTGATTTGTTCTTCCAGAAAGTGTCTTTTTTTTTTTTTTATAGGTTGTGCTTGTATGAGAGTAATTCTCAGAATTGTTGTTGCTTACTCTGAGAGGTAGAAGACTAGCAAATCTCATGAGATATTTCAGGGACTGCCTGAACCTATTTTGAGTTCTTTATATTAATACTTAAGGAGCTTCCTTGCAGGGTGGAAAATTTGTATCAGAGAAAACTGTTTACCCAACAACCAAAATATTAACTCAGAATCAAAATATTAACTCAGCAGATATTTTAAAAGACAAATGAGTTGCTAAATCTTAATATGTAAAATAACAAATTGAAATTTAAACAACTGATCTATGTTAAATAATTAGTAAAGGAATTATGTTAAGTAAAAAATAAATAAATACTAAGTAGATAATACTAGTGTTTTCATTATTTTAGTTTGCTTTCTAAAGTTTACATTTGGCATCCAGAACAAACATGCAAATATACGTATTAATATACAGGGAAATTTCATATAATATAGTTTCAATAATAATTAAATATATATTTACCCAAAATTATGACATAGTATCTATCCTGGGAACCTTCCCTTTCTCTACAACCATTGATATTCCATTACATATTAAAGATAAACAATAAACAATAAACAATAAAGGTGGTAAACAAATAAAGGTGATAAAACAAATAAAAGATAAACAAAGGTGATAAAAAATAATAAACAATAGACTTAAATTTGTATTCTTCCTTCTTTAGCTTTTCCATTTAGGTTATCTTGAGATATTATTTTAATTCCCTTACTTACAGGAGAACTGCCTGCTTCATTTGTTATTGTAAACTCTCATCAAGTATGAGATACTTTGAGCACTTTATTTCCCAGTCACATACATTTAGATGAAACAATATACTTAAATCTAGTCTTTAAATCCCATGATCACTTGATTGTGGGGTTATAGTGATCTCCACAGCACCAAACATTACATGCTATTTCTAAAAATCACAATGAGTGTAAGTGTTATAGTATTTTCAGAAGTAGGCCATAAATAAGAAAGCTGTGCCTTTTCATAGTCTTTACTTGCATGCAGCAAGAACAAATGATACATGAGACTATAGAGGAGGGTTGAGTCACAGCCTTCAACAGTAATGAATTTCTCAATTAATTTAGGAGAGAAATGTGTCTTGTAATTCTGATCTTTATTTTGAGATCATGTAATTACTCTCACCTTGACCATGAACTCTAAACAATATTTTAATTTCTTCCATCTACTTTTTTGCTTATTACATTAAACCCTATGTATATATTGCAGCATTATATTATCCCACTATAATGTTTTCATACAAAATTACTAATCAATTTTGTTAAATTATATTGTGTTGTGTAAATATACTTAACTCATGGTGTTCATTTATTTCATGTTTTTATTCAGTAGAGAAATAAACTGTCATGTGAATGACATTTAATGGTATATCTCTACTGGATTGTTCAGTGATATCACACTATATTGTACTAATGTTCCATCAGGTGTCCAGGGGGGTTTCATAATTTCAGTTTCTTTTATAAAAGATTTGATGTGAGAAAGGAATAAGAACAAACTTTGGAAGTGAGACAAAATAGAAATAATTGTTATTATGCTTTGACTAATTTTGTAAATCAACCATGCTATGTTAATCATAATAATGGATTTATAAATTATTTTCACTTGCTATACACACAATTCATAAGTAAATAATTAGAATTTTCTTTCTCACATTTAAGTCTTTTATTAATAAACTGTGAAAAACCTCCTGTGAAAACAAAGCATGAACAGAAGTGTCAATTAAATATGTATCTTTACACTAATCTTAATGAAATGAAGTTTTACTGCAAAGTATTTTATTTATATTAAAATTTGTGTTGCAGACTTTATTTGACAAATAAATACCTTTCTGCTCCTTGTATTGCAGAGTGCTTTTATTAAAACTGAATATTGGATTTCTTTGCAGTGTTTTTTCATGTATTATAATAATCCTATTTTTCTTGGAAATCATTTTATCTGCTGTTTACATTATCTTAATTTGAAATGTTAGACCAATCCTAAGTAGATTAAAAAGTAACATCTCATTTATATGTCATGGCATTCTTCTACTATCACTTTGTTTACTGCTTATGCTGTTATGTCCAAGATTGATAGTGGGACATGCTGTTTGTATACATAAGGTTTGAGACTACAGAATTTTAGAATTTACCTAATTTACCTTCAAATATAACTTAAGGAAGTATTTGATTCATTTACTGAAATGTTTCTCTAAGTAAAAACATATCTTTTGGTTTTCTGTCTTGTTTTACTTTTTATGTGTCGTATTGTGGATTTTCTACATATTTATTTTACTTAAAACAATTATATAAATTATTATCTGTTTGCATTGTTCTGTTCATTGTTCTAGTTGTTTTCCAATTTCTGTAGTTTTTCTGCTGCTTTTTAAAAAATAGTATAAACAGATCACTAAGTATACTTTTCTTTTTCATTTTGTAAATTTCTTGAACTTTCCTTTTAATAGAATGGCAGATATATCTAATGTTTTGTTTAAGTTTTCTATACTCATATTTTAGGTAAATTTTATAAGAAGTGACTTTCAAGAACCAAGTAAACATTTGGAGTGCCTGAAGTAATTAGTATCTTGAAATACATGCAGCCTTGTGCCCCTATGTACATTAAGATTAAATATAAACTTTCATTATTCACATGGATTCCATTTGGAATCCTCAGAGTCAATCTACCACTCACAAGGATATGATATTTCCTGTACTTAGTAACCATGATGCTGTTTTTATGGATCTTAATTATTTCTTTATTATATATTTATCAAAGTAATCCACATTATACTATCATGAAGCATGTTATGTCTATTAAGTGTCAGTCATTTAAATAATCTTAATTTATATATATAATTTTTCTAGGTTTGTACTTCCTACTACCATTTTCTACATGTACTGTAATTTAGAGTTAATACAACATTATGGCAAGTAGAATTTTTTTTTTATCTCATATTACTTTTTGTAATGCAGTTTTGTTTTATTTCATACTCTTTTGTATTTAGTGACTACACTATTTGTCTATTTAATCCTTATCTAAACTAAAGTTTTCCACCAATGATTTTAAATTTTTAATCTTTATTTTAAGCTTATCTCTTGAATTTATTTTGGTTTTTTCTAATATATTTTACACCTTTAATCTTTAATATTGTTCTATGTAGTGGTTATATTTGGTATAATTTCTGAATTTCATTTTAAACTTGTTTTTAAGGTAGCTATCTATCATGGATGAAGGCTCTAGGAAGTATATAAGGTAGTAGTCAGTTTCATAATTGGGGAGGACAATTAAGGTATCCTCTCCACTATTCCTTAGATTGTTAGTTGGGAGGTAACACTAACCAAACAAGTGAAAGACCTGTATAGCAAGAACTTTGAGTCTTTCAAGAAGGAAATTAAAGTAGATACCAGAAAATAAAAAGATCTTCCATGCTCATGAATAGGCAGAATCAACATAGTAAAAATGGTACTCTTACTAACCCTACTTCCTTGATACAGGAGATTAAACGTTCAGATTATTATTGTTTTTACACCTACCAGTACATTAGTTACCAAATAAGAATATGTAATCCAGCACTTTCAAACAGTTTTCATCATACATGCAGGAATAATTTTGAGGTATTATTTTCAGATATCCATCTTCCTTAATATAACTTTGTAAAATTCATTCAGTTACAAATGAATATTTTGGAAGGCATCAAAAGAGGTTTTACTTTCCAGAATCATCACTTTCCAGTTGGTAAATGTAAAAGCATTTGTATTCTGATATTTTAAAAAGTTGTACACATTAAACTCAACAGTGATTGAGTTATTTGTCTTATTATTTTGAGTCTATAGTAAATACTTTCCATGGTCAATTTTTACTGTTATTTGCCATTTCATAGCAGGAATGTTCTATTGTTTTCTTCTAATGAGTCCTTCAAACAAGTAATTTTCTGTATTTTTTTTTTTGTTGGGAGGGAAAGGCATATTTTCAATAAGTCATTTTTTCACAAGATAAAAATTTACAAAAGGCATTAAAAATCTATTTATAAATAATTTAAATAAAGGTAAATGTGCTGAATATATTCATATATTTTTAAAATAAAAGAGAAAGTGTTCAAAATGATGAACATGTAGGAAAGTGCATATAGGAGTGAAGTAGAAAATTGAAAAACAGTTGCATGGCAGGACAAAGGAAGAGGGAACTGGGATCAGTACGTAAGATAGTATAGTTTTTAATTTAAATAAAAAACGAACATAAAATCAAGCAAGAATGTTTATTAAATCATTTTGACATGTGTTATAAATATAAAATTCTGTTCTATAACCCACAAAATAACAGTTGTACTATTTTACTACTAATGGTAAAGTACATAACAAAAATCTATGTACACAAAATTATTACACTCAAAATATTACACTGAGTGAGGTATCCCAGGCCAGAAACAGAAGCAGCACATAGTAGCACTCACATCCTAGCTTTGAAGAATTTTGAATATAGGCATTATGAAAATAGAGAGGAAGAATTGTAATTGTAGAAAGGTGTATGCAGGGAGAACATGCCAGGATAGAAGAAGGAAGTTATGAAGTTATGGCAGAGGGTTAATCAAATCTAAGCATATATAAAACATTATTTAAAAAATAAATTTGAAGGGACATACTGAGTAAGGATGAAAATGCTCCTGCAAGAAACTGTGAATTAGCAAACAAGATTCTCAGTTCTCTGTGTGGGATAACTACTCATGAGTTATTGGTCAAGAGGATCCAGGTGTTCTCAGAATATTGCTGGTTTTTTTTTTTTTTTTTGGTTGCCCACCAACACTAGAAGATTAGACCTTTTTGCTGAATAAACCATACACGATGCTTGCAAGATACAGAAAACTCCTCCAGATGTCACTGATCATGCAATTTTCTCCCAGCTGACTAACTTCTGTTGTAGAAGACTTTATGTCTTTGGGTCTATAGGAGAGAGCATGAAGTCTTCCCTAGATCTTAATCCTATGGGCCATAATACCACCCTGTCAGGCATGATAAGCACACTGATTCAGTAGTGGCATTAATTTTATTATAATAATTAACTGCTCTCTGATTTACTCTACAGTATCTTTATGTAGAGAATCCATACCTAGTACTATAAAACACTAAAAAAAAATATGGCTATGGAAGTCACAGACTCCAGGTATACCTTACTACTATTGTTTAGCTAAACTGACATTGTCACAAACTGCCTTCTAAATGATTATGTTTAATACCTAGTGGGAAAAATTCCTTCCAATCTTAGTCAGAGCTTTTATTTTAGGTTAACAATGGTGAATTTAAAGGGTCGTGACAGTTCAAGATGTTGACGATGTATAACATTTGACTGCTCAGCCCTAATGATGTCATTTGTAACACAGAGCTATATGTATATAATGGAAGTGAGGTTAGAAAGGGGAACAGACCCCATCTCCAGCCATGACATAGTAATTCAATCATGAACTCATAGCAGCTAGCTTGCCTGGACTGATTCCAAATAAGACTTATATATGTAAATGCAAGATGCTTGTAGTAGAGACAGAGAAATAGAGAGAGGGAGAGAGAGAGGGAGAAGGAGAGGGAGAGAGAGAGAGAGAGAGAGAGAGAGAGAGAGAGAGAGAGAGAGGAGAATGTGAGAAGGGGACATATAGGTGGGAGGAAAATTAGATGGGGTCGGGGTAAGAGTAATTGTATGTATTATAAGCATGTATGGAATCATCAAAGACAAACTTTAAAAATTAAAGAAAACTCTCAACTTTAACACACCTTATCTACAAAAATGAACAGCACACCGTGTTCACTAGAATGGAAGGAATACTACACAAAGCTTTAGCAGGTACAGTATTTCAGTACTTAATTGCTCTTAAACACAGCCTCATGCCTACAGAAGTGCTATCCCATCTATGAAGAAATATGTAAATATATATATATATATATATATACATATATATATATATATATATGTATATATATATATATATATATATATCTCCACACTCATTGATGCTTTGGTCTAATAATTTCAGTGTGATAATTTAATTTGATATAAAGTGTTTATGTGTGGCCATAACTGTAATAACAGAACAGAAAACAAAGAATTGCCTTTCAAGAAACAATGAGTAAAGAAGTTATGGTACATTACAGTAAACACATACAACAGTGTAATATTCTTAAAAATATGAATTATCATTGGAGTGAAATCTAGTAGCAAAAATAAATGAAATGGGAATGTGTGTATATGTTATTACTAATTTTGCATATGAATGTATAGAATACTACTTAGAATGAACAAAATTATAAAGTATATATCTAAATGTAGATTTATGAAGGATCACAATATTTTTTTTATTTTAACATTTTAAAAACAAAAATACAACCTAGCAATTAAATATAAGGTTTCATACTCTACACTATGGAACTATCATAAACAGACAGAAAAATACTATTTCCAATGGTCCAAAACACAAAGTAAAATGAAATATTATAACAGGTAAAGCAAAATTATAAATATGCCACATTGAAAGCAATGCAGTATGTGAATATTAATTCTGGTAATAATAGTGACATTATGAAAAAGAAGATGCAATTGTTACCAATACAGTATCCAATGCAAACAAAAGTACTTGATTGCTATATAACCTAGAATCCAATATGTGACCTATGATCATCTCAGTAAAGAGATGTTATGGACATATTCTATGGTTTGATATATCCTTACATTAAGAAAATATGTCTAAGGACAAGAATGGGAGGTAATTAAAATGGTACAGTTCAGTGATTGACCATTTTGTTGTGTATTCCTGAGAAACTTTGAGAATAGAAAAGGCCAAATATCATACTTAAATTTTCCTTGAAATAATAAACTTCAAGTTGTGTGTTATTCATGGACTCTGGTTGGGTATGACCACAGAAGGATCATGCTTCTAATTTTGTTTGGTGGTCATGGGACAGCACTGTATAATGGTTGCAAATTCACTAGAAGTTGTATCAATCCTAGAAGTAAAGTTATGGTAAAGCTCTCACTTGAGGATCGCCAGCTATTGTACTCAGCTAATCCCCTTCTTTCTCCCTCCCCCTCTCTAATCTTATTTCTATTTCATGCATACAAATCAAGGACAGAAGATATGAATATGTATGCAGTGTTTAAGTCTGCAGTGACCCTCTTTTCTTTTTGCAGTTTAGTGATTGTGAAGGAACATTATCTGCTATGCCCCAGTATTACATTTGTGTTTGTTTTGAATAGCCTTACCTTGCAATCTGTGAACAAAGGTTTTAGGAGGAACTATGGGTCTCTTGCATTTTTGATTGTATTACAAGAGGAGACAATGCGTGTTTTGTACTTTGACACCTTATGTTAACGATGTTCCAATGTTCATGTGCTAAACTACCTGGAAATATATCAGTATGTTCCTGGATAGGATAATATCAATTGTTTCATTGTTGTTTACTATATAATATAATGAAGATAGTATCTTCTTCTGGAGCGAGGTTTTTGAAGGTCTTGTCACAGCTTCTTATATTTCCTAAGTGAGCAATTCTCAACTATTCTGAAAACATGAATTTGTACTTTTATGTGGGCATACTGTGTAGTTTGGGAAACGGGGCATAATATCGACAGAAAGCTATTGCCTCATACTTTGATGCACATAATAAAACTGTTCCTTCTTAATTATTCCATGTTACTCTCAAAGCACATAGAACCATAATTAGCTTACTTGTTAGCTTTTAACTGTTCTAAAAAGCTAATGATTTAGGAGAATTCATGTAAATTTGTTTGTTCTTGAGTATTATGTCATAAGAACTACCAGGGCATGAATATATGCAAGCATGCAGACCCATGCTTACAGGGCCACTGAATGGCAATGGATATTAGTAGTAAAAAAAGGAGAAAAACAAAAACAAAAACAAACAAAATAAAACAAAATAACAACAACAAAAAAAACAAAACTAAAACCAAACAGGTGCCTCAGACAATATTAATTAGATTAATCAATGTAGTTCCTTCATTTTGGGTCAAATCTATTGTACATTGTTTCAACATATATTTGATAAAACATTGTGATTTCTGTGATTTCTTCTTATTTGTTAGTGTCTTTTGTCTTGTTTTTCTGTACCTCATAAATCTCTGGAAGATGCCTAACATTCTTGACAAATGATGACATAGATATATACCAGTCATTTTCTTTTAGGCCACCAGCTAGCTCTCAAATCATGACACTGAGACTTATTAATTTGGAATTCTTGGCCTATTATAGGCTCATTTTGGGCTAGCTCTTTTAACTTATATTAAGCAATTTCTCTTTACCTTTTGTCTCAGGGCTTTGCTATTTTTATTTTCATCTGCATATTTTACTTCTAGACATAGGTTGGCTGGTTGATTTCAGGCTTCTAGCTCTTGGTGGGTCCGCCTTTTTAGCCTCATTCTCTTATCTCCTTCTTTAATCATTTCTCCCCATTGTAGAGAGCTGTGAAGTGCTGCTCCTTAAAGATGGCGCTGGCTTCTGCCTTCCACTTTCCTTAGGTGAGCCTCTCTGTGATAAACCAGTCCTTATTTGGCTAAGGCTGAAATCTAGGCTTGCTTCCATGTATATGGACCTATCTGCATTCACCACGTGGTGTGCCAGGATTGGCTACCCCAAAGCCTTATAAGCTGTGGGCTGGCTTTCCCTGGGGATGTAAGATTGTTCAAGGTTCCTAAGTAAAGCTGCTTAAAGAAGAGTCCAAGCATTGCATCTTCCTTGCTATTTGAGGTGGTCTTGACAAGTGGTGGCCTGTACTTGACAAGTGGTGGCCCGAACAGGGAACCTCATCGAAGGACTCAGAAGAACTTTCTGCAGTCAGGGCAGTGCACTGGTAAGTTTCCAGGTAAGGTGGGATTCTGCAACAAAAGCAGGTATTTTGCTCTGCTCCATAGATATAGAGGGAGCTGAGAGATTTCGTGAACCAAAAGTAAGAGTTTAATAGGAAATTTTGCTATTTTTACCATCGCACCCAATTTATTTGTCTCTGAATGAGCTGCTTCATTCTAAAAATTTAAAGATTAAGAAAAGCAATCTAGAGAGGTTCTTGGAGGAATGTGATACCTTTGCACCTTAGTTCACAGTCTCCTGGAGTCTTACAATCCCTTCGTGGGAAAAACTAGGGAGTGATCTTGACTTTGCTGTAGATCAAGGAATGCTTAAAGGTGGTGTGAGACTAATTTGGAAACTAGTAAAGGGCTGTCTTGAAGATCAGAAATGCAGTGAGGCAGTGGAGAATGGACAGGCAGCTTTGGAGACGTTACAAGAAGAAAGGTCAGAACAGGCAGACAGTGAGAAGGGAGGTAAGGCAAAGAACAAACTATACCCAGACCTTCCAGAGTCAGAAAACTCAGAGTCTACAGACTCTGAAGAAGAGCTGCAGAACCCATCTCATTGAACAGATCAAAAGGACTAGAGTACAAAAAAAAAAAAAAAAAAAAAAAAAAGGAAATAAAAAGAAAAGAAAAGAAGCACGAAAAAGAGAGGCCCAAGGGTGTAGATTGCTGCGGGGACTTCCCTATGTAGGGCAGTACTGGTGATGTATAATGCTTAAGTTTTTCCTCTATTTTTTGCTGGTAACAAAAGTTTAGGTGTTATTGCGGTTTAATAAGGGTCAGGATAAACAAATAGGCCGAATAGATGTTTGTTAAGGGAGAAACAACAAACAACACAGACAGATGAACACAGCAGTTAAAACTGCATGCTCCCCTCTCCGTGTCCTACCAGAAAAGGCGTTCTCCACCTCCTTCCTAGAACAAGCCCCACAGGTCACTTCTGCCACTGGCTCCACCCTTCAATGGGTGTGGTCAGTGCCACAGAAGCAAACACAGTGAATATCCCACTACAATTCCCCTTTTAGTCTAAAGAAAAGATTTAAGCTTGATACAAAACTATATACAAAACAGTGAATAACAAGTGTGCTCTAAGAAAATGAAAATTGAGAACAAAACCACAAACATACTTAGTCCTAGGGTGAAGGCATAAGGGAGATTACAATAGAGTTGTCCTAAGCTGAAAACCTTAAGTCTAATACCTAATATATCTAACTAGAAAGAGAGAATAATACTTAAGATAGTTTAATCTACAACCTCACCAAGACCTGAGAAGGAAAATAACGATACTAGGGTAGATGGGAAGTGGGGATGGGCAACTTCCAAAAGGTGCAGCGAGGACAGAAACAAGGTCTCACAGCAATGTTGGTACAGCCAATTTTGGCTAAGGCCAGGAGTATTTGAGAGACCACAACAAAAGCAGGGAGGTAGAAAGGCTGTCTTACTCTGACTTGGCAAGTTTCAGCAGTCTTCTAAGTTTGTCTCCTGCAAGCATATAGGACCGCATGTCCAAATCAGTGGTCAAGGTTGAGGCAGTTCCTTGCCCAAGAGGCCATTAGCAGAAGCGAGGATGAACTCCAGAAGGAGCAACAACAGTGTCCAACATGCTTTTGGGAAAATGCACGGTGCTGTCAGGAGTAACAGTGTCTCATGTCAACAGAGTACTAATATAAAAACATTTAAATGCCATGTTCTGCAGGTCTATGAAGTGATTGAAGATTAAGCATTTATGTCTGACTAATCTCATAGGCAACGGAAACATAGGTGAGGATAATCTGTAATACTCAGGAACTTGGCTAACAAACCTGAATAAAACTTCCTTGAGTAAAGCAAGGATAAATACCTAAACAATATAACACAATATAACTATGTACACACACACACACACACACACACACACACACACACACACACATACACACACACACACACACACACACACACACACACATATATATATATGTATATATATCTGCACATGTAAATTCCTAAAGTAGAGGTAGAGTAAAAATGTCTAAACAAGAGGTAGAGCTCTAAGGGGCAGCAAGACAAATATCCCAAATTATATCAAATACAAAATGTCTTGAACACAAGCAAGCAAAAGTATACATACATAGAATATGGCAAATATAATGTGCATAAAACATCATAAATGGAAAGACTTCACACAATATAACAAATATAAGATACAATTCTTCCAGAAAGGGAATAAACTTAATTTTACATAGGTTACCACAAATAATAATATATAACAATGTAAGCTGTAATACTAATGTCTCACTCTTACTAAATAATTCACAAGAAAATAGGCTAATCTACCTATATCCATTCTCAACCATACCTTTCCCAACCATACCCTATTCCTGTCTAAAAGAGATAACCAAGTCTAAGTATCACCTTCCAAACCCAACCCCAAGTAACTAAGACCAACCCTATGAAGATGAATATTATTCCTAAATTCCAAGAGTGGGGAAAGGAGGTGTTATTATCTTAAGATTACTTCCTGCTGAAATGGGACGATGATTTCTCCATGGGATCCTGTTGGAAGAAAATTTAAGCAACCAAATTTCTAAACAGAACAGGCTGTAACATATGTAGGTAGTCATTGTGTGGCAGAAAATGTTTGACTGGAATTCCACTTGAAACTCTGGCCAGGTTGTAATAAGACGGTGCACCAATACAGCTAGGTAGTCATAAGTTGTCTGGAGAAAAGCAGTCTCAAACCAGTTTAGGGTGAAGTTTGTAGTACAGATGCATCAGGTTGAGTCAAATGGAAATGTCCAATTGGGGCCCCATCTCCTTTCAAGAGTGTTCAAAGATTGCTGTTGAGAAGTTATAGTCCTTGTGGAAAACTTAAATATCAATATCAAAGTAAAATTTTTAATTTTTACGGTATGCATTAGAGAAAGGAAACAATAAGCATTAAAATGTAAATGAGAAAATTAGGATTTCAGAGAGAAAATTGCAAATAAGTGAATGAGTCCTTATATTTGTTTTCTTCTTGCTTACACCAATTGGCTTCTTGATATAAGGCAGAAACTGTGAACTTAATCTTAACAACATGCTTGAATTTAGAAAAGGAAAGCCAAATCCAACTCCAAAGCCAGCATTGGTTTTCATGAATCTGGACTACAAAATATTAGATAGTAAAGAGAAATAGATACTAGACTTAAATATTTTTTACCATAAATCAGATTCCTCTTCATTAAGTGATTCTTTCTGGAGAGCTGTCTTCTCTTCTGTAGGTACTTACATGTTTAGTGTCTTTTGGTTGTTTGAAGATTGGTGTTCTCTTTTTTCCTGTAAGGACAAGAACAGAACACTTCCCCTACCTTTTGAGAAGTCTCCACACATCTCATGGGACCTTATTTATGGATGACTTGTCATTTCTCTTCTTTAAGATGTTACTCTTGTTCAACCCGGATCTTGATTAACTTAGATGGTATCCATAGCTTTTCTTCTCCTGTACATACAAATGCAAAAGCCTACCCCAACATAACACATATCCTGGTTTCCATTCTGAGATCAATACATCCTTGAAGTACACCGGCTGATGCAGTTCAGAAGATTTTTTTATTGTCCAGTGTCTTTCTGCAGCTATTTTTCCTTTTTCATCAGCATTAAGAAAGTTTAATGTTAATAAAGCATTATTTAATCTGTGTTTGGGTGTCTTGGTTTCTCCTGCCTATTTATGGAGCATTTTCTTTAAAGTACGATTAGATCTATCAACTACTGCTTGTCCTGTAGGATTGTGTGGTATACCAGTTATGTGTTTTATGTTATAATACTCAAAAAACTGTTTAAATTTGCTGGAAACATATGCCAGAGCGTTGTCAGTTTTTATTTGTGCAGGTATGCCTATAATGGTCATTACTTATAAAAGGTGTGTAATAACAGAATCAGCTTTTTCAGAGCTCAGAGCAGTAGCCCATTGAAACCCTGAAAATGTATAGTGTGATGTACGTATTTTAATTTTCCAAATTCTGCAAAATGAAACACATCCATTTGCCATATTTCATTTCTATTTATACCTTTAGGGTTACTGCCTGGTGGTAAAGGAGTTTGGTTATAGAATGAGCAAGTAGGACATTTCCTTACTATTTCCTTGGCTTGTTGCCAAGTGATAGAAAAATCCCTTTTCAATCCTTTGCTGTTCACATGGTGTTTCTTATGAAACTCTGAGGCTTCTAGCATACTTCCTATCAATAACCGATCAATTTCAACATTGCCTTGTGCTAAAGGACCTGGCAGACCTGTATGGGATCTGATGTGTTATATATATATATATATATATATATATATATATATATATATATATATATATTGATGAATCCTCTTTCTGATAGTCTTGTAACTGTATAAACAATGAAGTTAATTATTTAACATCAGGAATAAATTCTGCAGTCTCAATGTGTAAGACTACTCTCTCTGCATATTGAGAGTCAGTAACTATATTGAGGGGTTCTGTAAAATCCATAAGTACCATGAGAATGGCATACAATTCTGCCTTTTGTACAGAATTGTAAGGGCTTTGAACTACTTTGCTTATTTCTCCTGATTTATATCCTGCTTTACCAGATTTGTTTGCATCAGTGTAGAATGTAGGAACTCCAGAGATAGGTATTTGTCTTACAATGTGTGGAAGGATCCAAATCGTCTTATTTTGAATTTGATTCTTTCAATTATGGGATAATTGTTGCTAATTATTCCCAAAAAAATTACTGCATGTTCTCTGCCAATATTCATTATCTTTACATAAGGAGGAAATTCCCTCATTAGTTAAAGGTACTATAATTTCTGCTGGATCCCTTTCTGTTAATTGATGAAGTCTTAATTTACCTTTTAAAATCAAGTCAGAGATCTTTTTTATACATGTTTTGAGTTTTTTATTCTGTTTATGTGGTAAGAATATCCATTCTAATATGATGTCTTCACTCTGCATCAAAATCCCTGAAGGATATTCTCTAGATGGTAATATAACCAAAATACAGTCTAGATTTGGATCCACACGATCCACATGTGCTTCTAATATCCTCTTTTCTACCCATTCTAATTCCTTTTCTGCTTCAGCTGATAGTATTAGGGGACTATTCAAATCCTTGTCCCCTTTTAGGGCCATTTTCAAGTTTTTCAAATCATGCCCTTCAACTCCAATAATGGTTTGCAGTTGAGAAATCTCTCCTAGTAATTTTTGAAGATCATTAAGGGTCTGGTAGCGATCTCTCCTGATCTGTACTTTTTGTGGTTTAATTTTCTGTACCCCTATTTTATATCCTAAGTAGTTGATAGACTCTCCTTTTTGTATTTTTTCAGGTGCAATTTGTAATCCCCAGCGAGGTAAAACTTCCTTTACTTTCTCAAACATTTTTTCTAATATGTCTGCTTTAGAGTCAGTTAACAATATATCATCAATGTAATGAGAGATTATGGATTGTGGAAACTGTTTACGAATTATTTACAGTGGTTTTTGTACAAAATATTGGCACAGGGTGGGGCTATTTAGCATTCCCTGTGGCAAAACCTTCCATTGATATCTCTTCACTGGTTGAGAATTATTGTAATTAGGTACCGTGAAGGCAAATTTCTCTTTATCTTGTACTTTTAAAGGTATAGTGAAGAAGCAATCCTTTAAATCAATAACTATAATAGGCCATTCTTTAGGTATCAAAGAAGGCAACGGCATTCCAGGCTGTAAAGGGCCCGTTGCCTGGATAACTTTATTAATGGCTCTCAGGTCTGTAAGCATTATCCATTTACCAGATTTCTTCTTGATAACAAATACAGGAGAATTCCTAGGGCTGGTTGATTTCTCGATATGCCCAGCATTTAGCTGTTCCTGAACCAGGTTTTCTAAAGCTTCTAACTTCTCAGAAGTCATAGGCCATTGCCCTACCCAGACAGGTTCCTCTGTTAACCATTTTAAGGGTAGTGCTTGTGGTTCATCTGTTTGTTCAGCACTTGCATTCTGTCTTTGTACAGCCTGGATATTTGGTGTCTGTCTTGTATAGTACTTTTTAGCATTTTTCCACAATCATGAGGTTGTTTATGGTTCCTATCTAATACTGGAGGAATGTTAATCTATGTATTCCATTGCTGTAATAGATCACAACCCCATAAATTTATCACTACATCAGCCACATATGGTCTTAACCTTCTTCGCTGTCCTTCTGGTCCTACAAATTCAATCCATCTCGTGCTTTGTTTTACTTGAGCCAGGGTTCCAATCCCTAAGAATTGAACATTAACCTCTCGCGGGGCCAATTTTGAGGCCAGAATTTATTAGTTATGATAGTTACGTCAGCTCCTGTGTCCAGTAGGCCTTCAAACAGTCTGTTATTCATTTTAACTATCAATCTAGGCCTTTGACTGTTTATAGAGGTTTGCCAAAATATATGTTTTTTATTTCCTTCTGTCATGTCTGATTAAACTTCTGTCACTAGTTAGTTTGTCATCCAGAGCGGTATGAGTTTTCACAATAGGCCAAGGATTTTCTAATTGTCCTGTGGGAGATTGTCCTCCACTGTGACTGGGAATGTTCGGACCACCTTTGACATGGGGGCCTTCGAGAGGCCCCCCAAGGAGTTTCCTGGTGGTAAAGGGTTTCCTTTCTTGTCTCTAGTCGATCTACACTCATTTGTCCAGTGTCTGCCTTTGCCACACCTTCTACATAACCCAGGAGGCTGAGGCCTTCTGTTCGAATCATTCTTGGGAGTATTATTTCTAGAGATGCTTTGCCTACAATTTATTTTTAGATGACCTATCTTACCACAGTTATAACATCTGACATGTTGATATCTCTTTAAACCTTTGGAGATGGCTTCTCCTATCCAAGCTTCTATGTCACCATAGTTACCTTTTCTGTTTTCTTGATGACTTCTCAAACCTTTAGATATAGCTTCTCCTACCCATGCGTCAGTGTTATTGCTATTATACTCAATGTTGGCTGTATATAGGACCCATTCATCCAAAGGTGCTGATTGAATTTTTAAAGGCCAAAGCACTTGTTTGCATTGAGGATTTGCATTCTCATAGGCTAACGATTCTATGAGTATTCACCTAGAATCTATGTCAGCTACCTCTAATTGTACTGCTCTAGACAGCCTTTCTAGAAACACATTGAAGCGTTCTCTTGGTCCTTGCCTTATTTTGGTATAAGATTCTATCCTCTCCCCTAGTTCATCAACCTTATCCCAAGCATTCAGAGCTGCCGTACTGCATAGAGACAAGATATGTTCATCATAGGCAGCTTGGGTTTCTGGGTCAGCATAAATACCCTCACCAAGAATTTTACCTTTGGGAGCTTCATAACCTTTCTTTAAGCCCTGAAGTACAAGAGCCTTTGCTTCCTCATTCCATAAAGCCCTCCATTCTAATTGAGAGGAGTTTTCAAGGACACCTGATATTAATTGATCCCAATCCTTAGGGGTTACCTTGTTATTCCTTGCCCATGATTCTATTAATTGCTTCACATATGGTGAGTGCATGCCATAAATGACTACTGCTTCCTTTATACTTTTTAAATCTTTTATACATATTGGTTCCCTCTGATAAGCAACACCACCTTTTGGTTGTTTTTTCATTGCTGATTTTTCATTAATAGGTACAGGGAAAGCTCCCCTGACCCTAAATGGTGTGGAAAATTTTAAGTTTTTTTCATGCCCTGTTACCTGGAGTTCTTCTTCTGATGTATCAGATTGAAGGTCTTCTAAAGCCTGAAGTTTATTAACCATTGCTTCTTTGATTGTCTGAACTTCTTGAAGCATATCCCTTTCTAGAGCCTTCATTGCATAGGTCAGTTTCTTACTTTCTCCAACTACAAATGATTCCATGTTTTTGATATTCTCATCCTTAGATATTATCTGAATGGCATGTAAACTGCCTTCTAGAAACAATGTTCTATCTGCTAGCTTGCCATTATCCTCAGACATGGAAGAGATTCTATCTACTATTCTTTCCATCTGATGTTCCAGTTTTTTAACCTTATTAGTAGCTTCATCCAACCAGGAATGAGCTGTTTCTGCTAGAGTGTTAATGCATTGCATTGTTTCTGTTTTGGTTGTTGAGGCAACATCAGACATGGAACAAATTTTGTTTTCTACTTGGTCATTTTTATGTTCCATCTTCTGTATTCTACCTGTCAGCTCTCCGTTGCCATCTTCAATATCCTGAACCTTTTTTCCTAAACATTCTATGTTTTGTGTTCTGTCATTTTCCATGTTTTGAATCCTTGTTACTAAGTCTCCTATGGTTTGTACAAGTTCCTTATTGTTTGCGCTAATCTCGAACCTTTTCTTTAAGAATATCATATTAATGATAAAACCCATTACTATTACGAAAAAGGTGTATATATTGATCCAGTCATAATTTTCTTCTGCTAAGATTCCTTCTATATATGAAGAAAAAAAAGTCCTAAAGTACTGCATTGTAAAATTATCTGCCATAGCTATGGAACAATTGATCTCAGGTATTATATCAGCTTAAGTTGGAACAGATGTTACAATTACCTTAGGTGTAATTCTGCTGTCATGGAGCTTTGATGTTTTTAGTTGTAGATAACTTGCTGTAGTTACACTCTGAGGTGTAGCAGTAAAAATCGTCCTGCAGCTGAGGATCCTTCCAATTCCGGTTCTACCCGGTTCTACCACCAAAGAGTGTCCGCCAAATAGCTTCTGGCAGGAGAGGATCCTTTTGATCCCGGTCCCTGTAGAATAGCTTTTAACAAACTAAGGCAAGCTAAATTTTGTTAAACGAAGGAGTGAAACGAGCCTTGTAATAATTGTTGAGACCACAGGGATAACAGGAGCCGCAAGGTTTCCGCCATTCCACCGGCTGCAGGCGGAGCCTGCAAGCACACAAATAGAGCAGGCAAGATCAGGGCCTAGTGCAGCAACACAAAAGGCAGGACTAATGCTGCAGGGCTTTGTGGGAATGCAATCTGAGGGAATGGGCAGAAGATGAGCAGTAGGCTCAGGGCCAAAATGGAGGTAAAAGGAGTTCTAGGGCAGGGTGTATCCGCCTGATTAGGCAAGAGACCTGCCCATTCGAGGAAGGTGGAGGAAGGGTTGCTGCAGCGCCTTGGTAAAATGCAGGTGCCGTGAAAATCCTGATCCCGCTTCTGACACCAGATATTGCCATTTAATAAGGGTCAGGATAAACAAATAGGCCAAATAGATGTTTATTAAGAGAGAAAAAAACTCACAACACAGACAGATGAACACAGCAGTTAAAACTGGATGCTCCTCTCTTCGTGTCCTGCCAGAAAAGGCGTTCTCTGCCTCCTTCCGAGAACAAGCCCCACAGGTCACTTCTGCCCCTGGCTCCACCCCTCAATGGGTGTGGTCAGTGCCACAGAAGCAGACACAGTGAATATCTCACTTCAAAGTGTCACACATATTTACCCATAGGTAAGCAGCTAAGTCCTATAGAAGGATTTAGAAGTATAAATTTACAGGGTAGCTTTAGTTTTGTGCTGATTAGAAATATTAGTGAAAGGTTTGAATGCATACAACTTTATAATCAGTCTGCAGGCTCCTTTGAAGCCCGATGGGATCCAGGGAAAGTATCTGTAAATGTCTCCTGGTTTTTAGGAAGGTGGCCAAGTCAGGATGGAGAAAGCCTGCCCCCGCCACAGCCTATGTGGGCCCCATTTTGCACAGGGGATATAATGGAAGAGGGAATGTTTCTGTGGACAGGGTGTCAGAGTAGAAATGCTATTTGGGTTAGGGAGGGTTTTTTTTTCTTTTTCTTCTGCTATTAGCACTGGATTTAATAGTACTTATTTGATTAATGGTTGCTTTGTGGGGTAAATGGGGGTTATACAGATTTCACTCACTTTACTATGATTGGAGGGGGCATTCAAGGTCTTGGACAGTTTAGTTGGACATATCATCAATATTTTGGAGAATTCATTGATCAGTCACCAAAATCCATGCCTGATCTTTCCACCACCAAGGGTTATTGGGTGCTTAAGGAGAAGAGTACCTTTAAGAATTTGTACAATATGACCTTTTCTCCTACCCCTGTATGTGTTTGGCCTCCTTTTGTGTGGTGGTTAGTAATGCTAGTATAGAGGGGAAATGGTTGAATTGCACCCCAGCCACATGCTATTATGCCTTGTGCTGGAATGCCAGTATCTTTCCATTGGCAGTGGTCACTTGTATGCCCTGATATGTGCCTGTTCTGGTGGAGGCACCTAGGAGCAAGACTCTACTTAGGCCCAAGAGAGATTTTGGTATTACAGCTGCCATTGTGACTGCTATTAATGTTGAAGCTGTTGGAGCTACAAGTTTAGCTGTTGCCTTGTCGTGTACAGTTCAAACTGCCTCTGCCCTGAATAACCTATGAGCCAATTTGGCTCATGCCCTGGATTTACAAACTTCTCTCTATTAACAAATGAAAGGAGGGTTGATGATTTTCAATCAACACACCGACCTGGTACAAGAGCAAGTGGATACACTTTGCCAATTAGCCCAGTTAGGCTGTGAATGGAAAATGCAAGAATTGTATGTTATTTCTGTTCTGTATGTTAATTATACAAGAGCTTCAAATTTTGTCTAGGTCTTTGTCCAGTTTTCTTTTACAGAATTGGTCACTTGAATTTGAAGATACCTTGAAAGAGCTGAGGCTGGCTGTGATTAACATGAACTCCACCAGAGTGGATCTCTCCCTCGCATCAGGATTGTCATCTTGGCTGACTTCTGCTATGAATCATCTAAAGAAATGGGCGGGCATGGGAGTGTTAGCAGGCCTCTTGGTGTTGGTCTCTTAGTTTACCTGTGGTGTTTGTGTAGAATCAGAGGTATACAATAGCATAATGCAGCTATGATCATTCTAGCCTTTACAGTCATTGAAGCAGGACAGTCCCCCCAAGCATGGTTAGCTACCATAAAGAGCTAAAATCTTCATGCCCAGGATGCTATGTGAAGCACTGCACTCGGGGACAGCAGTAGCAGTCCCCAGAAGAGCATGTCTAATTGCATGTGGGTTGATGCCCCAGGCCCTGCCTCTGAAGAAAAGGCATCTGACAGGTCTGGTACTCATTTGGGTGGGTGACATCTGGATGATGATCAGTACAAGAGTCCCTAGTCATCAGAGATCAGACCTCTACTCTTGCCTGTTGCATTTAAAATAAAAAAGGGGGAACTAGAGAGCTGTGAAGTGCCACACCTTAAAGATGCCACTGGCTTCTGCCTTCCACCTTCCTGATGGTGAGCACTCTCTGTGATAAACAAGTCCTTATTTGGCTAAGGCTGAGATTTAGGCTAGCTTCCACGTATGTGGACCTATCTGCATTCACCACATGGCATGCCAGGATTGGCTACCCCTTATAAGCTGTGGGCTGGCTTTCCCCAGGATCATAAGATTGTTCAAGGTTCCTGAGTAAAGCTGCTTAAAGAAGAGTCCAAGCATTGAGTCTTCCTTGCTGGTTGAGGCGGTTGCGACATCCCCATAGCCTAGCTTTCTCCTCCTACTTATTCTTTCTGATTGCCAGCCCTGACCTCCTTTCTCCTGCCTACCTAATTATAAGACCAATCATGTACCTTAGACAGGCAAGGTGAACCAAATGTAGCACATCATTATGTAATTAAACCAATTCAGCATAAAGAAGAATAAATAACCTTTACATAGTTTAAGTAATATTCTGTAGCATAAAAATGTAACACATTTTTACATAGTTAGATATTCCACAACATGGATGACCAAAGTTCTGAAGAGAAGAGAAAAAGGCTTTTAGTTTTTTGTTTGTTTGTTTGATTGATTTTGGTTTTAGAAACGTAATTTCAAACAGGTCTCCTTGGGTTATTTTATTGTCATAATTTTGAGAGTGTCTGACAAAGATTCATCCACAGAAACTGAGATATACTCTGGGATGTCTATACCAGAAGAGCAATCTTGTTCTAGAAAGACAAATTATACTCTATTATTTCTAGTATTAATTACAGGTTTTGTATTAGTGACTGTAAATCTGTACACAAAATTTATTTTATAATAGTTAATGATATTAGTTAGCATACAGTATTACAAAAGAAGACAAATATAATATTGGCATTACAATTTTATTCTTGTTTTTCTTTTCATAAATTGTATTTTGTCTTAACCTTCTACAATAGTAAGAATATGTTTAGATTAATTGAAAATAAAAGGTCTCATTCTAAACATAAAATAAGCTATAGTTCAGCCTTTTGTTTTTGAATTAAAATCCTACAAAATTTTGTTCATCTATATGAAATTATTAGTAAACATTTTAAATATAGATACAACAAACAAATATGTTATAAACTAACAAAATAATGCTTGTGAAAACTCTTTTATATAGTATATAGGGCCCTATCACCTTTTGGACACAAGTTCACCTACAGCCAAGATCAGTTTCTATTGGGCATATACCCAAAAAATGCACATTCATACAGCAAGGACATCCGTTCAACTATGTTCATAACAGCATTATTTGTAATAGCCAGAAACAGGAAGCAACCTAAATGTCCTGCAACTGAAGAACTGATGAAAGAAATGTGGTACATTTACACAATGGAGCACTACTCAGTGAAAACAAAACAAATAAACAAACAAACCAAAGAAAAACCAATGGAATCTTGAAATTTGCAGGCAAGTGTACGGCCATACCACCCTGATTACGCATGATCTCATCTGATCTCACAAGCTAAGCAGGATTAGTCCTGGTTAGTACTTGGATGGGAAATTTGTGGGAAATCCTGAGTGAGGTAACCCAGTCACAAAAAGACAAACATAATATGTACTCACTCATATATTGATTTTAGACATACAGCAAAGGATCACCACCCTACAATCTACACTGCCAGAAAAGCTAGGAAATGAGGACTCTAAGAGAGACATACATGGTCCTAGGTGAAGGGGAAAAGGACAAGATCTCACAAGCAAATTTGGATCATGGGAGGAAGGGAGTGGAAATAAGAGAAAGAGGAGAGGAGATGTGGACATGAGGGAGCAGGAAAGTGGAGTCAGGGGAAGAATAGAGGAGAGCAACAAAAGAGATACAATGATAGAGGGAGTCATTATAGATTTTAAGAGATATCTGGCACTAGGGAAATGTTCAGAGGTCTACAAGGATGACCCCAACTAACAATCTAAGCAATAGTGGAAAGGCTAACTTAAATGCCCTTTCCCGATAATGAGATTAATAACTACCTTATATGCCATCCAAGAGGCCTTATATAGTAGTTGATGGAAGCAGAAGCAGACACCCACAGCTAATCACTGAGCTGAACTCCTTGAATCAAGTTGCAGAGAGAGAAGAGTGATGAGCAAAGAGGTTAAGACTGGGCTGGAGAAACCCACAGAAACTGCTGACCTGAACAAGGGAGAGCTCATGGACTCCAGTCTGACAGCCGAGAAAGAGGACCAATATAGAACCCCTGAACTTGGGTGTTAGTTAGGAGGACTGAGCAGTCTATGGGGCCTCTAGTAAGAGATCAGTATTTATCCTTAACTTACAAATAGACTTTGGGAGCCCACTCCACATAAAAGGATACTCCTTCTGCCTAGACACTTGGGGGGAGGGCCTAGGCCCTGCTCCAAATGAATGACAGACTTTGAAGACTCTCCATGGAAGTCTGTTCACTGGGGAGAATAAAGAGAATGGGATCAGATGGGCTTGATTGGGGGGGACAGGGAGTGCAGGGGTGTGCATAAACTGGAATTGACAAGTAAAACAAGATTGTTTCCAATTAAATTAAAGAAAAAAAGATCAGTTTCTAATTTCATCTAGTCAAGGATGACCTTGAACTCCTAATTGTACATTCTCTGTTCCTCAAGTTGTTGAATTACAGGCTTTCACTACCTTGTTTACTTACATGGGGGTGTTGTTTTTCTCATCTTGAAGAAGTGTTAAATTGATTATTTGAATAATTTCTTCATTTCAACTTCTATAGAAGAACAAGTTTATCACTTGTCACTGGTTGGGCCTTTGTTTGCTTTTGTTTTTGTTCTAGATGAGATAAACCATCCTAAGTGAGGTAACCCAGTCACAGAAAGACAAACATGGTATGTACTCACTCATATATGGATATTAGACAAAAAGCTAAGGTTTACTAGTCTATAATCCATACCTGCAGAGTAACTAGGAAACAAGGAAACCCTTAAGGGAAGGTAGAAAGGACAAGGGCTCCTGAACAAAGTGGGAGCATGGGGGAAGAAAAGACAAAGAGAAGTGGACAAGAGAAGGGGAGAAGAAGAACATGAGGGATCAGGAAGATGGAGTTAGGAGATAATAGAGAACAACAAGAAAAGAGAAATCATAATAGAAGGAGTCATTATAGGTTGAAAAAGAAATCTGGCACTAGGGAATTTTAGAGAGATCCACCAAGATGACCCCAACTGGGAATCTAATAATAGACAGGCTACCTTAAATGCCCTTCCCTTATAATGAGAATGATGGCTATGCTTTAAATGCCATCCAAGAGCCTACATCCTGTGACTGATGAAAGCAGAAGCAAAGATCCACAGCTAAACACTGAGCTGAACTCCTGGGATCCAGTTGTAGGGAGGGGTAAGTGATGAACAAAGGGGTCAAGGCCTTGCTGGGAAAACCCACAGAAAATGCTGACCTGAGCAAGTGGAAACTCGTGACAGCTGGGAAACCAATATAAGACAAAACCAGGGTCTTTTTTTTGTTTTTTGTTTTTTTTGGGTTTTTTTTTTTGGTTTTTTACTGACACCTAACTGAACATGGGTGTCAGTTAGGAGGACTGGGCAGACTATGGGGTCTCTGGCAGTGGAACCAGAATGTATCCATAGTGTATAAATGGACTTCATGAGCCCCTTCTTTCCCTTGGAGGAATATTCTCTTATCCTAGATACAAGGGGGATGGCCTTGGCACCTGCCCCAAATGACTTGACAGATTTTCATGATCCCTCATGGAATTCCTCTCCTTCCCTGGGGAGTTTATGGAGGATGGAATTGAGGGTTGGTGGAGAGCATGGAAGGATGGAAGTGAGAGGGAGCAGGGATTGATATGTAAAATAGAATTGTTTCTAAAATAAATATATTGTATTTAAAAAGTGCCTTTAGAAGTATTTTACTATGTGTTCAAATTAATGTTTGTTTAGTAATGAGAAAAACCATCCTGCCTACTTTTTCTTATTTACTTGATGAAAGTTAATTACAGCCACCAAAGTGAGCATTTATTATTAATAAGTGAACTTATACAATATTAAATTTTCTGGATATATTTATTATATGATTAGATGAATATATGAACAAGTATATTTTATTAAATAATATTGCCTATTGAAATCATAAAAAAACAACTACAGCATTAAATTAATATCTTTATATATTTATATATGCAAGTTTATACAAGTGTAGCTAGTGTTCTTAGGCTATTATTAGAAAAAAAATTTTGCTTACAATGTTGTTCAAAATTAACATATTTTAAAAATAATATTACAGTTTTTTATTTTTAAATCTACTAGCTATTTTCTGACATTGTAAGTTGTTTTCTTTCATAATCCAATATTAATTTCCTATAATTTTGTTGTGCTCATGAATTCTTATTTTATTAACTCAATTTTTATGAAAATGTTGACAATGACTCTAGGTAGTAGTTAATATCTGGTCTTTTCTAATAATTTTTTATGCGCTTCTAAACACAAAAGAAACAATATAACTTTGCATGTTTTTATCGTTAAGCTATCATTTGCTTTTTTACATTGAATGAAAGCAGCAAAAAGTTTATTGAAAGCTTATGTTTGAGGTGCTACAAAATTTATTAAACACGGAACTATTATGAGAGTTACTTTGAATCTGATACTACAAAAAAAATAGCTTACAAATCAAAATAGAAATCCAGTTTTCACATGTAATTATTTATAAGTATACTTTAAGATAAAAATTACTTTTGTATGCCTTACAAAAGTGTTTGTGCATGGGATTCTGGAATCAGACACCATTAGGAACCAAAGAGTGCTTATAATACTCTTCCTACCACATGGATAATTTATATTTATAGATAGAGAAAAACAGGACATATAGCAATAGACATGAGGAAACTAATCTTGGCTTCAAAATGTGTTTGTCATGTTGATTCATAACTGGCTACTTGTCATTAGTTAATTCACTGTGCATAGAGAAATATTTAGGTCAAACATTTAAAAGGGGAGACAGATCATCATTGTGTTGGTTGAGTCATCTGTTTTGCTGATGTATTTTCATTATATGTGTTGCTGAGTTTCATAAAGATATCTCTGTGAAAGTATATAATTACTTGGAATAATAATCATATCATAGCCTTCCCTTTTTCTCACTCAATTCTCCTACTAGGATGTTGAGCCTAATACTTTAAGTTATCATTGATTACATGATACAAAGTATCCATATAAAATATGCGAACAAGGAGATTTTGGCCTTTCTCTAGTTAAATTTGAAACTATAATCAACCAAGAGTATTTCAAGGATTGTGTTTGTCTTCAGTTTACATTTCTGAATAAATTAATAAATTATTATTTTTTAAATGTATTGCATGATTGGTAATATTTGGAGTTAAAAGTATGGTATTAAATGAATATTTGCATATTTCCTCATACTTATTGTGTGTGGGGTATTTCATAAGAAATATCTACCATAGGCTCAGGTATTTGAACATTTGGTGCCCAGTTCATGTCACTGTTTTGGGAGGTTGAGGGGGTATAGCCTTGCTGGAGGAAGAATGTCCCTGGGGTCAGGCTTTAAAGACATGTATTATAGGGCTACTTCATGTTTGCATTTGAAGATGTGAGCTCTCATATTCCTGTTTCTAGGGCCTTGCCTCCTACTTGCTGCTATGCCTCCCACATGATAAAGGAAGAAAAAAGGAAGAAGCTCTTTGTCTTCTTCAGGAAATTATCTTCGCTGCTTGCAAACTTTATACACAACTGAAGTCAACAAATGATAACAGTAAATAGAGATTTTGCAAAGACTTTTTTTAAAATTTTGTTTTAGTGAAGGTCAATTTGCATGTGATACCGATTTTTAAATCAAAATTTTCTTTCTTCAGATTATGTCATTTCGAGTTCATAAAAGGATGCCCAGCACTTGGCCTAGATGTTTCTGGAGCAGCCATCATTAGAGGTTATAAAGTAAGTACTAATTCAACAAGAAATTAATCTTTGAGTCATAGGTTTGTCATTTCAGAATGTGTGATTAGCATGTCTGCCATGCACAAGGAGGATATTAAAGTGAGCTATGGAGTCTGATGTCTTTCCTTATCTGACACAGTGTGTTATAACAAGCTATATGAGGCACATGGTCACCATATAGAGAAGTTGTAAACACAAGTTCACCAAAAGAAAACAAAGATATGAATATAAAATTGGATTTGGTATTTTCTCTCTAAGCAATATTTTGTTTGATATTCCAAAGGAAGTCTTCTGAAGTGAGACAAAGGATTTTGTTCAATACTACTATTAAAAGACGAATCTGCAAATGTTTACTTTGTATGAGACTTTTACTAACACCAAGTACATATATGAATAGTCTTTTCACTGTTTATGTTCCTGTTAGATAAAGGATAACATGTAAGCCTCACACTTCCTTCATATCCGAAGATGACCCTGAACTTCTGATACTCCTATTTCCACCCCCCACATGTTTTGATTGCAGGCCTAAGACACCAAGAGTATGGGATAGGTTGTGGAGCTTAAACAAAGGATTTTATGCATATTAGCAATAATCCACCATCCATAAACGAATACTTTCATGCCATTTTCACTTGCAGGTAACACTCAGGAGTATTGTACAGTCACACTTTTAAGTTCCTAAGCTCTCTTCTACATCTGCCTGAATTTCCTATTCCTGGTTATCCTTATTATATTACAGATATTTTATTAGTTCTTCCTTCCATTCAGTACTTTAATTAGAAAAGCAGCCAGTCTTATGTTTTTGGTTGTGAGCCTAGCCTTTAACAGCTGAGCCATCTCTCCAGCTTGACCCATACCCATACAACAAAAACATGTGCTCAACTATGTTCATAGCAGCATTATTTTCAATAGCAAGAACCTGGAAGCAACCTAGATGCTCCTCAACTGAAGAATGAAGAAGATGTGGCACATCTATACAAAGGAATACTACTCTGCAAAAAAAAAAAAAAAAAAAAAACAAAAACACCCGGAATCTTGAAATTCAAGAAACCATCCTGAATAAGGTAACCCATTCACAAAAAGAGGAACAGAGTATGTACTCACTCATATATGGATTTTAGACCTACAACAAAGGATCACAAGGCTATAATTGGGATACAAGGTGTATTCAAAGTGATTAATATGAGATCCCTCAAAGAAGGGGAAAGGAACAAGTCCTCCAGAGCATATGGAAAATGGGGGGACAGTAAATGGAGAGAGAACTAGGAGAAAGAGTTTGGGAGGAGAGGGAAGCACGTGCGACTAGGTAGATTGAGTCAGGGTAGAAATAGAAGACAGAAAAGGGAGAGAAGAAGAAGAAGAAGAAGAAGAAGAAGAAGAAGAAGAAGAAGAAGAAGAAGAAGAAGAAGAAGAAGAAGAGAGAGAGAGAGAGAGAGAGAGAGAGCATAAAAGAGGGAACCATTATTGGTTTGAAGAGAAAACTGAACCTAAAGAAAGGTCTAAAGACCTACAAGACTGACTCCAACTACAATTCAAGCAACTGTGACAAGGCTACCATAAATGTTCTTCTCTGATAGTGAGATCATCAACTAAATTATCCACCATCATGGAGCCCTCCTCTAGTACCTGTTGGAAACAGAAGCAAACACCCATAACCAAACACTGAGTCGAACTGGAATCCAGATGCAGAGAGAGGGGACAAGACCACGTTGCAGAAACACATAAGGACAGCTTACCTGAACAAGGAGGAGCTAATTGGCCCCCATAGACTGATAACTGGGAATCCAGCATGGGACTGATTCGGACCCACTGAATATGGGTCTCAGCTAGAAGGACTGAGCAGTCTGGATGATCTCAGACAGTAGAAACATGATCTATTCCTGGAGCACAGAAGGACCTTATGGACACATCACCCCTGGAGGGATACCCTCTTAGATACAGGAGAGAAGTCCTAGCCACTGCTTCAATTGACTTGACAGATTTACATGACCCAATCTGGATAGCATAACCGTACAAGTGGAATGGTGTAGAGAGCTGTGAAGTGCTGCACCTTAAAGATGGCACTGGCTTCTGCCTTCCACCTCTCCCAAGGTGAGCGCTCTCTGGTGTAAACAAGACCTTATTTGGTTAAGCCTGTTCAGCCTGTTTGCTTCTGTGTTAGAGTAGCCTATCAGCAGGGCCCAAGTAGCTCACTGGGGTTGGTCAGCACAAGGGGATTTAACCCTGTGCAGGCATTTCCCCAAGGTCAGAGGTCAGAAGAAGCATGTTCAAGGATCCTGATTAAAACTGCATGAAGATCTTCCCAGAGTAGCATCTTCCTTGCAGGTCAAGGGTAGGTGCATTACAGAATGGGGGTGGGGACATGGGATGGGAAGTTGGCCAGGGTGCATGTCACAAGGGAAAGAGGGTAAGAGGGAAGGGGGGAGGGAGGTGAAAAAGAGAGAAAGGGAGAGGAAACTGGGATTGACCTGTAAAATTTTTAAATTATATTATTAATGAAAAAAGAAAAGCAGCCAGTCTCCACTAATTACAAGAAAAATTGATAATTAGATTTTATATTTCATTGATTTCTTTTTAATTTCATTGATATTTGACTTAGTGTTAAGTTTTATTCAAATTTTTCAACTAATATATTTAATATTACTTCTTAAACTACAACTTTTAAGTAGGTTATTCCATAACCTATTTATGTTGTTTTTCAGGATACCTAGAAGTTTATCCTTAGCTTTTACCTCCCATGCTTAGGTTGTAGGCTTGTAGGTACCTAACTTTCTCTGTATTGCCACAGTGCTTCTGATTTAAGATTGTTTCCATCATTTCATTGTAGGTAATGTGCAAATGGTCATAATGATTTATTTTCTGACATTCAAATGTCAGTCAGGATGACAATGCCAAGGGTTTTTTGTCTCATCTTGTCCATTTTCTTTACTTGGATTATTTGGAAATGTCTCAGTATTTGAAATCATCTTCAGGATCATTTTCATATTTTATTTTCTAAAAATGCAATACAGTCAGCTGAGCACAGTTATTGTAAGATACCTCCTCCAAATGAAGACATTTCTTCCCAGAGAGAGATGGAGTTTTAAGAAGTCCAGGAATCTGGTCAGAAATATGAGATTCATACTTCAAACTTAACAATAATCAAAACACATACTCAGAAAATTAGAAGGATCTAATGTCTTTTCCAAAATGTTGCTTGACACCCAACAATTACTGAAGAAGTAGGCAGTCTTTTGTGGATTTGCCTTCAAGTTTTGCCAGCAGCTAAAAATTTACTTATATTTTTAGTCAACAGCTATGCATAGGTGATTAATTAGTGTACCAAGGTACATAAGAATCATCAACACTTCTCACTTCTGTAAGTCACTCCAATAAACAAATTGGTTCAAAACTAGGTATAGATTGGTTAATTTATTTGATCTATTATTGGCAATAAAAATGTTAGTCAAAAAATAGATGGGTTTGGAAAGAGCACTGCATGACCCCTGCAATGGAAAATAGAGCAAATAATTGAGGCTGATTCACTTGTATTTGTAAGGTTTCTGGGTGAAATCTAAATATGGCTTTCCTTCCCATCTGTGTTAATGGCATGTTCCCTTGCTAATGTACTGTTATCATTCTACATCATATAATAAATTATAAATGTAACCAATAATGAATCATCTAAGAGAACATCCCCAAAGCATCTTATAGATAGGGGACTAGGTATGAAGCAAACATAATAGATTATGAATCTTTATAAAGATTATAAAAGGAGTTATTTTCCCAAAACTGTAAAACTGACAGTTGTTCATGAAAAATTACAACAAAGCAGCATGCTTTCCCTTTTTTATTTAGAAATAATCTTATTTTATATATCAATCCCCTCATTCCCTTTCCCTCCAATCTTCCCATGTCCTCCACTGATCCTGCCAACATACCTCACATCCACTCCCCAAGGATATGTGAGATTATCAAAGTGTGTCACATCATTTGAGAGAAGGCTTAGGCCTTCCTCCCTGTATTTTAGCTGAAATAGTATCCCTCTATAGGCAATGCACTCCAAAAGTCCATTTGTAAACTAGGGATAAGTTCCAATATTAGAGGCCCCATAGACTATCCAGACCTCCTAATAGACAACCACATTCAGAGAGAAAACTTACTTTCAATAACGGCTAGGGGTCCCCACTGATGTATAAGGCCAGAAACACCTGCAGTGTCAGAGCAAATATAACAGTGGTCTGGATTAATGCTGAGCAGACAAGCCAAGGTCAGCAAAGTAAGTCATCGATGTTCAAAGATTTCAGAGAGCGACTACTGCTCTAATCAAGGAAACATGCAGTGAACAGCTGATGATTATCACCTCTTTGCTCTTGCCAGAGAAAAATACAGAGTGTGGCCTCTTCACACTGCAAGAGAAATTATCCAGTTTTTTTTTTTGATACCTTCCATAAATCCTATAAAAATCCCCTAGACAAATTGCTCCATGGATTTTTCACTCTCTTGGGGACCACTCAGGAGCTTTGCATGCTTTCCAGGGCTCTGCTTGCCACCATATATCTTTAATATTCCTTCTGTGAGATTTCTTTCTATAATAAAAATTCATTCTTATACCACAATTCTTGTTGTACATGGATTTTATTCTTTGACTCATGAGACAAGGACACAGAGCATAGCAGAATTTCCTTCCTATTCAAAGATTCTGTTCCTTTTCTGTCTGATGGTGGATATGTTAGTTTTTAATCATGGAACCCTCATCTAGGACCTGTTGGAAACAGAAGCAAACACCCATAACTAAACACTGAGTCAAACTAGAATCCAGATGCAGAGAGAGGGGACAAGACCAGGTTGCAGAAACACATATAGACAGCTGACCTGAACAAGGAGGAGCTAATGCCCCACCCCAGACTGATAGCTGGGAATCCAGCAGACTCAGACCCCCTGAATATGGGTCTCAGCTAGAAGGTTTGAACAGTCTAAGAGACCTCAGACAGTGGAACCAGGATGTATTCCTGGTGCACAAAAGGACCTTGCAGACATATCCCCCATGGAGGATACTTCTTTAACCTAGAGACAGGAGAGAAGTCCTAGTCTCTACTTCAATGACAGATTTACATGACCCCACCTTGATAGCAAAGCCCTACATGTGGAATGGGGGCAGCTGGTCATGGTGCATGTGAAGGGTGAGCGAGTGTAAGAGGGAGGGAGAGGAAACTGGGATCAACATGTAAAATAAAAAAATAGTAATAATAAAAATTAAAAAATAAAGAAAATGCAAAGGAACAGAAAGAAGTAGAAGTGATAAAAAAAAGTTCTTCTCATATCTGACCTTTATTACACAGAAAGGGAATACCTATGATTATGCATGAGAATAGGGTCCCGTGCATGAAACTGAGATAATTGGGAAATGCTCTGCATCTGAATTCCAAAATCAGAAACACTTGTAAGCAGCAAATGCAAATACCTCTCATTTCTTGCCTGGTAAAATCATAGAGCACAGAGGCAGGTGGATTTTTTTGAGAAATATGGAGTCAGAAATGAAAACAAAACAGAAAAAAAGCAAAAAACCCTGAAACATCTAACTGCTAGTCCTTCTCAGAGACAACGCATCTATAAGATGAACAGGTAAGACGATTATCATACCTGATGACTCTAAACATTTTAGCCATAAACTACAATGGGATATTTTGAGCTTAGGTCTCCATATACATAACAAGCTCTGCTACAGTGGAGGAAGGAGAGACATTATTAAATATGTGAGCACTTAAGATGTGATGAGTTTGATTTTTAGCAGTGTTTCTCTGCACTGCCAAGGGACTTCAGTGGATTTGGTAAGTCCCAGCTGGCAAATGGTATTAACCAAAGAAGCAGATATTCTGCTTGGTCTGAGTGATATGGATGGCAATGGACAAGGGCTCCCGAGATAATAAAGCATTTGAGGGTAGGGAAAAAAGAGAATAAGGCTAACTACAATGGTTTTCTGTGGGTTATAGAAAATTTAACAAGATTAGTTTGTATCAGGAAATTACAAAGCAGAAAATATTTTAGAAAGTAAAGCCAAATTGTCTACTACAGAGATTATGGAGGGCTTGACAACATGAGTTCTAACAGTTCAACAAAGACATGAAAGACTGATTAACAGAGAATGAAGGATATGAGTGAGAAATAAAAAAGGCAAAAAACTAACACACAAACAAAAAACAAAGATAAGCTTGTTCTAAGAATGGGAAATTACTCCCCCCAAAATATGATATGTGAATTTAACCCTCCAAAGAATGTATATTGACAGTAGATAATGTTAGCCCAACAAAAACTTTATCAATTACCAGCTGTAGATAGTTGACACCTTATCAATGGTTTCAGCTTGGACATTTCAGAACCATGGTGTCTGTTTAGCAGAAAGTGAGTCACTCTCTTGGTTTTAGGCAGTTAATTCTGACACTGTAAGGGTATTCACAATGACAAAACTGAATTGCCCATGAAGAATTGTAAATTATGAATAGCTAAATGGTAATATTCTCCTTCTAAGTATGCTACTCTTTTTGATAGTACAACTGATACGAATGAATAGAACTTTTTGTGCTGTATGAAGATAGTTAACATTTTTCTTTAAACATTATTTATTTTATGCTGGACATAATTATACATGCCTTTTGGTGTTGTTCTTTCCAAGCTGCTTCCTGCTGGTAGGAGGCGCTGACATGGGAGAATCCTATGAGGACACAGAAATCATGGCTGTAGTGGTCTGCAAGGCTGCATTGTCCCATTGACGTTGCTTCAGGGAGTCTTACTCGGTCAATCACATTATTCTGGAAGGGATCCAGAACTTTTCATTTTTTATGGATAAAAAATTAGAAATCCTTTTTCCCAGTAACTTGTTCTTAAAGTCAAAGCATTTAAAAAAATTATATATAAATATATATATATTGAATTAATCCAGCAGCAAATTTTTCCTTCTTTTAATAATAATATAATTTTAAAAATTTACATGTGGATCCCAGTTTCCTCTCCCTTCCTCCAACTCTCCCTCCCTTCCTCCATCCCTCTTACCTCCCTCTCTCTTACCCTCTTTCCCTGTAACATGCATATTGGCTACCCTTCCCTCCCATCTCCCTACTCCCATTCCACTTGTAGGGCTATGCTATCCAGGTTGGGTCATGTAAGTCTGTCAAGTCATTTGAAGTAGGGACTAGGACTTCTCTCCTGTCTCTAGGTTAAGGGGATATCCCTCCATGGGGATGTGTCCACAAGGTCCTTTTGTGCACCAGAAATAGATCCTTTTTCTACTGTCTGAGGTCCCCCAGACTTCTCAGTCCTTCTAGCTGAGGACCATATTCATGGGGTCTGAGTCAGTCCCTTGCTGGGTTCCTAGTCAACATTCTGGGAGGCCCAAGCTCCTTCTTGTTCAGGTCAGCTGTCTTTGTGAGTTTCTGCCACCTGGTCTTGTCCCCTCTTTCTGCATTTGGACTCTGTTAACATTTTTTTAAATATCCCTATAAATTTTATATTCCAAGAATAATTAGCCCCTGTTACAAGGACGTCAGTGTTCCTTCTGCACTCTCTATGAAAAATTACCTTATGGAATGCTAACACTGAGAGTCATACTAAATCTGAAATACATGGCTAAAAATGGTGAACATAAGGCCGGAGCAATGGCGCAGGTGGTTAAGAACATTGGCTGTGTTTCTATAGTACCCAGGTTCAATTCCTAGCACCCTCCCCCTAAAAAAAAGAATAAGAAAAAAAGGTAAACAAAGCAATGAAAGAGATTGAATTAAATTCCAAGTGCCAGGGTAGAATTTTCTCAATGTGATTTGTCTCTTCCTGCATGTGGCTAAGCCTTTGCCAACCGATGACTCTCAGGACACCCACTCAATTTTATTTCCCCGTGTGGGGGACAGCATCTGTTCTCTCCATAGGCTCACTTATTTGAACACTTTGTCTAAAGTTGGTGCCATTGTTTGGGTATCTTATGGGGAGTTCCAACCTTTCTAGGGGGAACTACATCACATCACGGTGAAAAGAATGTAAGGTGTCACCCCATACTTGTTCACTGACTCACTTCCTGTTAGAAGTTAAGATGTGACCGCTCAGCTCTCTACTCCAGTCTATTGCTTCTCTCCATCCATTAATCTGATGGATTTTATCATGTTCTGGAACAATAAGGTCAAGCAATCCTTTCCTTGTATAAATTGCTTTGACCATAGTATTTTATGAAAGTTACATGAAACTAGTACAGTTAGTACCAAGAACCTGTTATTGTAAAGAACCAGAATGGGTTAAATCTGAGGAATTTAGAAGTCTTTGGAACTCTCAATCTGTTTTATGGTTATTACTGATGCCCTATATGCAAGTCTACAGTGAGAAAGAGCAGTGACTGGGTAGGGGAAAAAATGACTACATGTTCAGTTGGGACACAAAAACAAGAGTGGAAAGCTTAATATTATAGGCCAGATTTGTGTGGAAATAGAAACAATTGTTAAGTTGGATAGCACAATTAAGCATATGCCTGAAGTTCTATGCTGACAAAATATAAAAGGTGTCCCAAGTAAAAGACTAGGTCTCTGGGGCATAAAAAAGAGTTATGCTGTTTTACACTCCTTAGTAATGTTGGCAACATGAAAGGGGCTTTGGAGGCATTAAAGGCCCGAGAGTAGGTACCTCATAGATTCTCCCTTTCTGGTCCTAGAGAGCTTCTGTCTATAGGCAACTAGTGGCAAGAGAGTTTCTTTATTAAGGGCATGAAAAAGTGGGAGATTCTGAGGGGCCATATTGTGAAAAAGAAACCTAGGTTGCACTAGAATAAGTGATCTATTAGACTCTTGCTCTGGCCTCCAGGTGCCAAGCCTCGCCACCACTATGGACTCATCCTCTGTCCTCTTCAACTGTAAGGCCAAGTAACCACTTCCTTCAGTAAGTTGCCTTGGTGGTGTTTTATCACAGCAATAGAAAACTAGATAGTGTATCATGTCTATTGTTTTCATAACTGACACAGAGGGTTAGATCCTATTGCTGAAGACATTAAAGCATTTTGTAGTTCGACATGGAAAAATCAGGCTGGAACTTAAGTTGATAATGTCTGCAATACTGTCCTGTTTTCATCATGCTAGGAGGTACTACTCAGGCTTCTGAGGAAGAATGTTGACAACATCACTGTTTAATTATGTTCTGTGTGTACTTCATGGAGAACATGCTAGAGATAATGTTTCAACTAGTCTATCATTAGTGAGAAATATTATGAATTCAATCAACTACTTTATTGCGGGGGGGGGAGTTGAGGCACAATACACTGGCAAGTGCTTATTATTTTTGCTGGAATATGTGGAATAGTCCTTTGGGTATATGATGTATTGGCCAAAAATACCTCCTTTAATTCAAATTTTATTTTATGTACATTGGTGATTTGCCTTCATGAATGTCTTCATGAGGGAGTCAGAATCTTTGAATAAGAGTTAGAGTCAATTGTAAACTGAAACGTGGCTGCTGGGGAACTCTAAAATTAGTTTTTGGATGGATAAATCTTAGGACAATTATCATTAAGGGAAACACCATGGTCTCCCCATGCTTTAGAGTTTCCACTGAAGGATCACAACAATTCAAGCTTTAGAGAATAAGTCACTACAATTGTGGGATAGAAACCTGATGCTCACACATATTAGAAAACATAGATGTCTGTGAAATTGATAGTGGGAATATCCCTAAGACTCAGAAGCCAAAGAAAGCTATGAGTCTGTGGAAAGTTACGTTTTTTACAAGGCTATTCCCCAAGTATTTCTAAGTGTGGCAAACAGCTGAAGGAGTTTGCTGGGTAGAACTGCCTGGATGTTGGGTAGGGATCTGTAGGCATGAAACTTTTGTGAATGATCACCCAAGCAGGAGTGAGACTTCTTGAGTCTGCTTCTTCCAAATTACCATCATGGGTTTGTAAATAACCACAGTAAATACTCCCTTATTCTTAGGTGGATTATTTATTTGATTTGCTGCAAGTGTCCTATTTTGGGTGAGCAGATACTTTTCCTGTTTCCCCATTAATGTTTACATGCTAATGTATGCTGTTTCTTTGCTTGTCATTCTTTAGTTATTTTCAAACCCTTAGTGCTGAAACCTGTACATCCTGATCATGTTCTGAGACATGATTCAGTATCTTTAACTAAATACAAGAATTAGAAATGAGGAAAATGAAAATTTGCCTTCACAAGTTTGAAAGCAGTGCAGTTTCAAGATTAATAGACACCATTAAATAAGTCTATTTCTCTGTTTTCTACTCTGAAGATAATTACATCAAAATTAAAAGTCAAAGTATGCAAAAAGGGAAAAACACACTTCTCCCTAAAATTCACCAAAAAAAAAAAAAAATCATGGTAGAGAGATTTATTCTAAGCAGATTGAGAAATACATATGCAAAACAAGATCAATTTTATGACTGGAATAAGACTAAAATGTAACTACAGGCAATTAAATATTGATTTGCAAAACACTGAATATGTGTATCACTTTGAAGAGCATTATTTGTGTATAAATGTAAAGGACATATTGATATGTTCAAAGAGTCAGATAGTTACATTTTCAAAAAATCATTCAAAATATTTTGCCCCTAAATACAGTACCATAACCATAATAATTGTCTGTCTTGTTTGGAAATAAATGAATTCTCAAAAATAAATGCAGGGGAAGTTTAAAATATAAAACAATAAATTGTTTCCAGTGCTACTTGTTAACATAATGATAGTGTAGTTTCACTTTTCAATTATCACAAATGTTTTATGTTATTACCTAATAGGTGTGACTTAACTTGCTAATTATCTTTCTTGATTTCTTTCTGATTTGGTACAAATGTTTTTATTCTTATGGCAGCACATCCTTTTTGTTAATGTCTAGGCATATATAATAAATGGAATTTTATAAGTCCTTAGCTAGAGAATATATTATTAACTATTTAAACATCAATATTGATGTTACATATCTAGCCTTGACTATTTTTTTTTTCTGTAGACAGAATAACTAATGCTTGCCGAGATTTCTCTGTGTCTTCAAAATCAAACACTATCAGAATAGGTTATCTTTGTTATTCCTAGTGAAATTTATAGTGGCCCTGGAAATTCTTCTGATTAACTTTATTGTTCTCACTGCTTTGATTGAGCCTTAAATTTCCTCTTGCTGATATGGAAATAGTGATCTGCTGTTCATTCTAAAAGTAATCTAATTAAGATACAGGGGAATACGTACCTGCTGGACCAATCCTCTTGAATGGTCCTTTTCTTCAATTGTGGTGGTTATTATAAGTCTTATACTGTAGAAGATCATCTTCATACCACGTAGTGTTTTGATATTAATGTTGAAATTAATTTATGAAGTACTTATTTGTATTTTTTGTATTGTAGAAATTTTGTTAAAATTTATTAATATTTATATTACAGTATTTTCAGATCCTATAGTTCTAAATTATCAAGAGCCTTAGATTTTAAATTATTATTTCACATTATCTACAATATATTAAAACTATAAGGTGTGAATAGATATTTTTAATAATGTATACTTTAAGAAGATAATCTTAGTATGAAGTGATAGCTAGTTGATAATTCTATGAAACTGTGTATTAGGGAGAGACAGGCAGATACCTGAGACATTGATTTCTAGTCAATCAGTTAAAATTAGTTCACTTTAGATTTGGTGAGAGGCCCTGTTGCCAAAAAAAAAAAAAAAAAATAAGAACAATAAAGATATTATACCAAGAGCAATTGAAGTAATGATCTATTTTAACCACTGGCCTATAAACACAAAAACACACACTGTGTGTTTATACCTACTTTATTATGTACAAATGCAAGTTAAAATTATTTTTTATATTTTTATTATATACACTCCATTTTAATGCAGTTTTTGTAATTGCTTAGTTTCTATGACGTTTTTTGTCCCATAAGATATGTTGTAACAAATAATAACCTTGTTATTTTGTGTATTGCTCTTAATATGCATTTTGTATTTACTAGAACTCCTAATATCTAAGATACTAAATTTGACTTTGTTTTGTTTTGGAGTATGGAGCATTTAATATGTCTGTTCCTTTTTATTTAACTAGGCATTTAAAATTTAATTTCATAACTTCATCCATGTCAATTTTCTATGAAGGCACTTATTCAGTTTTAGTATGGCAGTGTGGTATTTAAGTAAAATGTTATTTTGATTTCCTGAGTTTTGCATTCTAATTTTCCAAGTCCTAAATGACTCTTACCATGTGAGTCCAGCTTTTAAGAACTTCTCTATTATTTCTTAAATTTTTCTGCTTATGATATTAAATTATAAAATATTTTTACTACTAAATTTTTGAATTTCACAGATATTCAGTAATTAATAAACCTCAATATATTGCTTTACTTTGTATTTATTTACACTTTCATTGACACACTTACTGCCAAATATTTGTTTCAATTCACATATCTCAGGTTAATTATAATATCTAGGTTATTTTATGAATTTTTCTTTACTGAAAGTAGATTGCGTTTTGTGCAATATATTGTGATTATAAATTCCTTTTCCTCTACTCACCCAAGTTCTATGGTATTTTTCTTTTCATTGTTAGTCACACATTTGAAATTTTTTTCATATCACTATTTATTTAATTTTGTACTTTTTATTTTTGTGTGAATTTTTGGCCACACAATATAATATTATTTTTCCAATAATTAAACTTTTTTGTACAAATTAGAAATCAATATATCTCTCAGAATGTTTTTCACAGTTCTATCAAACATACTATTAATGGAATAAAAAATATAAAATTTTAAAATAGCTGTAATTTTCTATACTGCCTCTTCTTTTACAAAACTGAAATCGCAGAATTGTAGTTAAAAATTGAATAAAAAGCAACATTGATTAGAAAACTATACACAGAAATAATAAAATTAAAAGTCTGCTGTGAAACAGATATTCTTTTCATGTCCAGAAATCCCACACTTGCCACAAATTAAAATTTTTGAGAACCTTGTTGTTTATTATAATAAATTCTACTAATTTCACTAAAATAAATTTGGAGTTTTTTTCCTGTGATTACAGAAATCATGCCTTGGAAGTGGATTATCTGATTTAAGTTGTTGGTTTTGATCAAGAATAAAATTAATTGAAAGAGACAAATAAATAATTACTAATAATATTTATATTTTTTATGTATTGTCAGCCAGTATGTCTATAAGGATGAGTCTATGGACTTATAGAAGGAATGCATGGCAGGCAGGGTGTAGCGAAGCTGAATGGAAGGTATTTGCTGTGAATAAGTAAAATATATTATACACATGTCTCATACATACATACTAATTCCTATTTAAAACACACTCACACACTCACAAAGGATATCCATTTATAATACAAGAATTTAAATATAAAACAAAATAATGGAAGACTTCATAAAATTCTGTATAATAATTAATGCAAAATTAATGTTCACTTTATATATTGGTAAATTATAATGTTAATAAGGTGATTTAAAGAAAATGCCTAAATACCAGTGAGAAGTTACCATCATTGTAAATAGAATATAAGACAAAGCTAAATAAGGAATACAAATTTGTCAATTAGTTTATTAATTTGGTTGGTATCTTCAATGATTATTCATAGAATATAGAACATTTTTATCATAAAATTTATCACATTATTACATTTCTGATAAAGAATACATCATTACTAATAACTATTACTATAACTCTAATTTTACTATTGCTAGTAAACCTATTAGGTGTAGAGTATGTAACATTAGTAATGTTGTATGAAGCAGATTTTCTAATAGTGAACAGAGATGTGTTTTGTTCTAGTTGTTACTGCTTGAAAAATTAAAACAATTTGAAACATGAATTATATTTTAATATAGAATATATTAATATACCCTGAAATTTTCAGTTAGTATTGATTTTTGTATTTTATGAATTTGTAAAGTGTTACAAAAGATAAGTCATTAAATGATTAAAAATAATAACTAGCTAAACAGCTTGAAGTAAAGGTAAACTTAATTATTAAGAAATAATTAAATATAAGTAAAAATTTAATATAAATGAATATGAGTATATAAATTTAAGACAAATTAAATGTATGTATGTAATTTAATTCTAAGTATAGTTTAACATATAATTATAGATCTGGTTCACAACAAAAACAGTCAACATGTTATAGAACTGATAAGAAAGCCTTTTGAGATCTGGCTGAAGTGATGATTAGAGACAGATGGGCACTCTAAGCAGAAGTTGCAACATCTGCAGTCACCCAGCATGGGCTCATTGTGGTTTCAGGCAGTCACACACACATGCCCTTTCTCTCTATTCCTCATTCCCTGCCTCCATCTGTCCCTCCTTCCCGTATGTCCTTCCATCTCTCCTTTTTTCCTTCTTACAGGCCTTTCTTTCTTAGAAGTAAAGCAATTAATCTTTTAGTCAAAGAAGTTGTAGGTTTTAATCATGTATAAACCATCAGTGACTTCCACACCTTTCTGACACTAAGATTTCTTCTATGTCAAGCTCACAATATTTTGAAGCAGGATAAAGTAGATGACAATGGTAATATGTGTCTTGGTTCCTTCAAGTAAACAGTAGAGAAAAAATATAATGATTGCTAATGATAAATCTAAATTGAACTAGTCCCAAAAAGAAAATTATTTTTAGGCTGCTTTTAAAAAGGGTTTTATGTTTCTATTTCCATATAAATATATTTTATAATCACAGAACTTGTACAAATTATTCTTAAATAAGAAAAAAGAAACAAAACTTTTATATAATTCCAATGCCAGACTTGCAGTGAATTAGCAACTTGTTCCTGTGATTAAAGATGCAATGAAAGCAACTTATAAAAGGCAGGCCTACACTTTGGTTCACAGTTCCAGGGAATAGCTCAACAAGGCCAGAGGCTTATATTTGCAGACACCCAGTTATTTTATTTACAATAAGGAAGTAATGGAAGCTGAAGGCTAGATATCATTTCATGTCCTTCTATTTTATCCAGTCCCGGACCTCAAACCAGGGAAAAGAGCCTCTTACAGGTCAATTTCTGATTGTAATTAACCTATCAAGATATTTCCTCACTAATATGCACTGAGGCTAATATAATCTAGATGAGTCTTCTCTGAAGTAGGTAGAGCTTTATATCTTAGCTCATCCTGGATGCAATCATTTTCACAGTCTATTAACTTTCACATTCTAGTTACCATAGTATGGTTGACTAGAAGTTTTGAAAGATTACCACACTTTTGTTTTTAATTCTCAGGTTGCTAGGGCAAAAGAAAAAAAAAGTAAGAAAGAAAAAGAAAGTACTAGCATTTCAGAGTGTGAGGTTACCTGTAATAAAAGAAAACAAAGCAAATAGGCTATACTGTTAAATACAGCTGTTTCTAGTTAGGAGAATTACATTTGGCTTGTTAAATAAGAAACCTTCAATCAGATGCTGTCATACTAATCATATTAACATATTGCATAAACAATACAAACTCATGGAAATTAAACAATACTCAACATCACCCCTCCTGGGTAAAGGAAGAAATAAAGAAAGAAATCAAAGACTTCCTAGAATTAAATGAAAATGAAGACACAACAGACCAAAACATATGGGACACTCTAAAAGCATTGTTAAGAGGAATTGCAGAGAACAAAATACACTATTGTACAGTGCCTACTCAGCTCTCTACACATTATGTCTTACCAAGCAGTGCATTTTACTATTTGACTAATTTTCACAGAAGTAAATAACCTCTGAATGGAGGCAATATGGGCACTAGCTTTCTTGACTTGAGAATCTTTTTTGGATTATTTTGTATGTATTGTTTCTTTAAAATACTACATCCGATACAGTTTGATCATATTATTTCCCCTCCCTAAACTCATCCCTGTTCTTCCTTAACTCAGTACTCATCCATGTTAAAACTGCTGCCTCTGGAGGCTCAGAGATCTATATGAAAGAGATGTTGAAAAGTTGGTAGGAATCAGAGACCATGATAACACATACATAATCTGCTTCTGCCTATGTTCAGGGCAGACGTGAAGAAAGGGAAGTAACACTATGTCCTATCCATAACTAAAAAGTAAATAATGTGCAAAGAGTGAGAAACTTTGGGGCTATCAGCCATATCATTAGCTTTTTAGAAATGTGGACCTTTAAATCTCTCATGATATATTTATACTAAGAATGGAGACAAGCCATCACCACAACCAATAAAAATTCTCATTCTGGTATGCCTGAAATACAAGAACCGAGAATTCCAGATTTATAAGTTGCAAGTCCAACCGCGACCAGCAAGGAAGATGCGACTCCGGGAATATCTTCTCCATGAAGTTTTAATCAGGATCCTATCCTTGAACATGTTTCTTCTGACCCTCGGGGCCCAGGAAAATGCTTGCACAGGCTTAAATCCCATTGCGCTAACCAACCCCAGTGAGCTACGTGGACCCTGCAGATAGGCTACTCTAATACAGAAGCAGACAGGCTAAACAGACTTAACCAAATAAGGGCTTGTTTATGCCAGAGAGTGCTCACCCTCGGGGAGGTGGAAGACGAAAGCCAGCGCCATCTTTAAGGCGCAACACTTTGCAGCTCTCTACATTTCCCCCTTTTTCGTTTAACAACGCAACAGGGAAGGGTAGTGGTCTGGTCTCCAGTAAAGCAGTGGACATTGTAATGACACTGAATCCTGGTAGTCAGCCAAGTCAGTGCCACAACCGTCCCGTATATTTTTCCTGGAGGTGGGGCCTCTGACACCAACCCACATGCAACCAGACTTGCCCTTCTCAGAGTTGCTCACTTCCAGAGCTAACTTGGAGTGCAGTGCTAAGCTATACAACCTGAGTGTGAAGGATCAATTCTTGTTCATGACTGCGAGCCATGCTTGGGGGACTGTCCTGCCTCAATGGCTGTAAATGCCTGGACAACCATAGCTGCATGCTGCCTCTGAGCAAACCTCATCTTGCATGGATTTAATACTCCTCTAAATTACTCGATGTTATTTGCAAAGAATATAAAAACAAACTCAACGATGCATACACTCTACACCTCCTACACACCATGGGCCATATCTATACAATATACCATTTGTAACACGTGTGTGTGTGTGTGTGTGTGTGTGTGTGTGTTCGTGCATGTGCATTTGACTGTGTATGTATATTGAATGGTTAGAGGACCTTTCTCTATATGTCAACATTTATAATGCAGTGTTACCTAGTCTTGAGTAAAATTCAAATTCTTCCAAGAGTTAGACAATTCTAAGGTTTCTTTTAGTATTGCTATTATTTCCATCAGTTAAACTGGTTTTAAGATACCTGTACATTTCTTAGAAATGCATATCTAAACCTGGTTCCACATAATATTATATCCCACTAGTACCAACCTATGAGCTAAATTGGGTAATCTCCTTTTAAGTACACCAATTCTTTGAATCTACACTTCTTCGACTTCTACTTCTTCTACTTCTTCTTCTTCTTCTTCTTCTTCTTCTTCTTCTTCTTCTTCTTCTTCTTCTTCTTCTTCTTCTTCTTCTCCTCCTTCTTCTTCTCCTTCTTCTTCTTCTTCTTCTACTACTACTACCACTTTAAGTAAAGCAAGTATTAGTAATTTTAGTGACATATCTTGAAGAAAAGAGTTAAGTCATGGTACAACTAAATATCTAAAAGTTTAAGCTTAGGAAGATATAACAAGATGAATTACCTGAATCAGTTAAAATCAATCTCTCAACAACAGAAGCAACAAAAATTAATAAATAACTAAAAATAATAAAAAATCAGAAAAAAATGAAATGTGATGTTCAGAAATTTACAGAAGTGGGTTTCTATTTTATTAACTTTAGAATTTGCTTGAATCTGAACCCAGAACTTCCTTCATAGTAAGTCACTGGTCGCATCTTCAACCCCAGAGCTAATGTTTTTAATGTCTACGTTAAACAAAACATTCATTGAATGATTTAAACTTGTTCGTAACAACAAAAAACATTGTTTTATAATATATGCTTTTGGGTTAACTGTTAAAGTTATGTTTATGTTATGAACAGCTGTGCCATAACATTAAAATCAAGTCATAAGGGAATTTCTTTGAAATAAAAATTAATGAGAGTGACTAAGGCAAAAGTAGAATTACTGAATGGTTCAGGAACTAGCAAAGATATTGCAGAAGTGATTAAACACCTGTGCTTAAAAGTCAGCAGACCTGGGGCTTTTTATTGGTTTCTTATTAACACCTTACTTATAAGAAATAAATCTTATGACAGCTCAGCTAATCTAAAGCATAGAGTGAAAATGAACTGAGACTAAGAAGCAATGTTCACAGAATTGCTCAAAAACAGCATTACAGCAATTTCAGCTCTGAATTCTCAAAGAAATATTTTTAAAATCAGCATATATACATATACATATACATATATACACACATGTACATATATACATTATATATGTATATATATATGTATATGTATATATGTATATATATGTATATATGTACATATATGTATATATGTATATATGTATATATGTATATATGTACATATATATGTATATGTATATATGTATATATATATGTATATATGTACATATATGTATATATGTATATATGTATATATGTATATATGTATATATGTACATGTGTGTATATATGTATATGTATATATATGTATATATTATATATATGTAATGTCGCGCGCAACCTTTGCCGATAAGGAAGACGCGGCAACCGAAGATGTGTCCAGCAGAATCTTTATTGTAGCGCTCTTTACATGCTGATGGAGAAGGACCCCAAGCCCCAAATGCGCTCTGCTTAAATAGCCTGCAGGGCAACGTGCTCGTCTGCCATTGGTGCTCCGCACAATGCCTAATTGGTATACTTTCTCTGATAGGGAGAGCTCTCGTATTCGAATTAGCATAAGGTGGCGCATGTGCAACTGGCGTAGCTAATGCTGTAAACAAGACTCAGGAAGCAGGAAGCCAGCGCCATCTTGTAATGGCAAATGCGGCTCCCGACATCTCCCCCTTTCTATAAAATTACAAGCGAAGCCAAGGTAATACTATGAGATTTCCGATCAGCTCACTGATTCAACAGCATAAGCTATCAAGGAGGTTACATAGTAAAAGAAACCCTCTGCACCTTAAACCCCGTGCAATGGGAACCTGAGCCCTGGGAGATGCAAAGGTCTGTGCAGAACAGCATCCTGGTGCAATGGGAACCTATGCCCGTCAGGAGTGCCAAAAGTTCTGACAGTGTCTCAACGGCTTAGCATGTTTAACCAAACTTGAGGGGATGTTTCCTGCTCGACAGCCAGCATAGCCTGAATCATGGCCACATTCTTAGAGTGTTGTTGTTTAAATTTGCGAAGCAAACAAAAATAGAGGAGCAGCCCTGCTAATAACATCACCCCAAACATCCCTATACCAACCCATTCCTTAAAGAAAGAAAAGGCAGAAGACATCCAGGAAAACAACCCTTGTGTAACAGAGACATCCAAACGAGTGGAATTAATTTGAACTATTGCAAGACTTAATTTGCTCAGGGTTGCATCAAAATTTGCATTCCAATTGAACTGCAACATTTTGGACAATTCTTTAGAAAGATTTGCTGCTTTGGTAAAATTATATTGAACAGAGGTTAATTTTACATAGGTTACCATAAATAATAATATATAACAATGTAAGCTGTAATACTAATGTCTCACTCTTACTAAATAATTCACAAGAAAATAGGCTAATCTACCTATATCCATTCTGAACCATACCTTTCCCAACCATACCCTATTCCTGTCTAAAAGATATAACCAAGTCTAAGTATCACCTTCCAAACCAACCCCAAGTAACTATGACCAACCCTATGAAGATGAATATTATCCCTAAATTCCAAGAGTGGGGAAAGGGGGCGTCGTTGTCTTAAGATTACTTCCTGCTGAAATGGGACGATGATTTCTCCATGGGATCCTGTTGGAAGAAAATTTTAAGCAACCAAATTTGTCAACAGAACTGGCTGTAACATATGTAGGTAGTCATTGTGTGGCAGAAAATGCTTGACTGGAATTCTACTTGAAACTCTGGCCAGGTTGTAATAAGAAGGTGCACCAATACAGCTAGCTAGTCATGAGTTGTCTCGAGCAAAGCAGTCTCAGACCGGTTTAGGGTAAAGTTTGTAGTCCAGATGCATCGGGCTGAGTCAAGTGGAAGTGTCCAATTGGGGCCCCATCTTCTTAACAGAGTGTTCAAAGATTGTTGTTGAGAACTGTTATATTCCTTGTGGAAAACTTAAATATCAAAATCAAGGTAAAATTTTTAATTTTTACGGTATGCATTAGGGAAAGGCAACAATAAGCATTAAAAGGTATATGAGGAAAATTAAGATTTCAGAGAGAAAAACTGACTGTAGGTAAATGACAGTGCCCAGATTTTTTTTTCTTCTGCCTTACACCAATTGGCTTCTTGATATAAGGCAGAAACTGTGAATTTAATCTTAACAACATGCTTGAATTTAGAGAAGGAAAGCCAAATCCAACTCCAAAGCCAGCATTGGTTTAGATAAATTGGGACTAGAGGAATTCTAGATAGTAAAGAGAAATAGATTTCTATATAGAAATAGCTCACTAGAATTAAATATTTTTTTTTTACCATATATCAGATTCCTCTTCATTAAATGGTTCTTTCTGGAGAGCTGTATTCTCTTCTGTAGGTACCTACACGTTCAGTGTCTTTTGGCAGTTTGAAGATGGGTGCTTTCTGTTTTCCTGTAAAGACAAGAACAGAACACCTCCCCTACCTTGGAGAAGTCTCCGCACAACTCATGGGAACTACATTGGTGGATGACTTGTCATTTCTCTTCATTAAGATGTTTCTCTTGTTCAACTCGGATCTTGATGAACTTAGGTAGTTATAATACTCAAAAAACGGTTTCAATTTGCTGGAGATATATGCTGGAGCGTTGTCAGTTTTTATTTGTGCAGGTATGCTGAGAATTATTGCAACTAGGTACTGTGAAGGGACATTTTTATCTTTTACTTGTAAACGTATAGTGAAAAATTAAGTATAAGATAAATTGCTTTAGTGGCTTTATCGGCCAGATCATTAGCTCTTGCCATGGGTCCTGGTAATAGCGTATGTGCTCTCATAAGTTGTATAAAAAAAGGATGCAATCTTGTCCTGATTGATTGCTGAATATCAGCAAAGACTTGTGCAACAGCACTTTTTGAGGAAATTAATCCCACTGTTTCCAAAATCTGTACTGCTCCTACCACATAATGTGAGTCAGAAATAATATTCAGAGGTTGAGGGAAAGCTCGCAAAACTTCAGCCACAATGGCACATTCAACCAATTGTGGGGATGAAAAATTAAAACATTTTTGAAATATCTGATTATTAACAACATAACTGCCAACACCTGTCTTGGACCCATCAGTGAAAACATCAGTAGCTCCTACAATCGGTTGATGTTAACTTGCCCCTTATTTGGCAGACTCCTCCAGGCTCGAGTAGCAGCCCTATTAATCTGCTCATATACTTCCAATGGATATGCAGTTTGATTAACTGCTCATTGACCTTGACCTATGAGCATATCAAAACTCCATTGAGGGCGCTGGTTGGCTATATTTTGTTTAGCTTGAGCTGCACATAACTCTTGATAACAGCACGGGAAGCATTATGAAAAGGCACACTAGTAATACATAACCTGGGGTATTTCCATTCACAACCTAATTGAGCTAACTGCCAAAGGGTGTAAGGGCATTAGCTCTGACCGAGGAACGTTTAAATATCCTTCGATCCAGTTAATATCTCCCAACAGCTGTTGAAAATCATTGAGAGTTCTCAAAACAAAAACCAGGGAATGCGGAGACCAGGTGCCTCCTTGTATCCCTTTTTATAAAATGGCAGCTTCCTCCCATTTGAGCATAGGAAGGAGGCGCAGAGGGGGGCCAAGATTCCCGGGGTGCAATGGAAACATCGGCTTTTCCCATGGAAACATTATAGGTAGGAGGCCGTCGCCATCCGTACCTTTCTCCTTGATATTCAGCTGCAGCTTGTTTTAATTACTCCTCTCAGTTCTGAAAGCTCCTCACCTGAGTACCCATCATTTGAGGAGACCTTGACCCGTGAGCATATCAAAGCTCCATTGAGGTCGTTGATTGGCTATATTTATCTTTGCCTGGGCCGCACACAATTCCTGATAAATGGACTTCCAATCTAAATAATGACCCATAGATAAGCATGCTTTAACTGTATTGTTCCAATCATCTGGGGTCATTGCATTCAAGGCCAGCCTTTCAATAAGGGCTGTGGTAAAGGAAGCGCTAACTCCGTATGTTTGCACTGCTTCCACTAAGGCCTTCAATTGTTTCAGATCCAATGGCGTATGTTGTCTCTGATTCTGGGCATCCTCCCATATGGGGAACGCTGCCCGTATTCTCCTTGTCTCCTTATCTGATATCATAGAATTTCTTCCTTTTTTGGCCATTTTTTGCTGCTGTACAACATCATAGGGCGGTGCCGTTGGCTCATAGCCTGGAGCATAAGGTGGGGCACGCCCATATCTCCCAGCCTCATAATTTTCAGCTTCCTCATCTAATTCTGCCTGCTTGGCAGGGTTCAGCTCTGGATCCCCTTCTGACCCAGATAGGTCAGACTCATCCTCCTCTCCGGGGGACGTCTCCTCCTCGGAGGAAGAATCTATAGTATAATGTTTAAACTCAGTGAGGAGAGGGTATAATTTTGGATCCTCACATTCACAATCCTTACATGCTCCTCCTTTTGGAGCAGGCACAAGCTTTTAAATCTTTAGCTCGTCGGTTAAGTTCCTTTTCCTTTTCGGCGAGCTGTTTTGCTTTCTTTTCTAGCTCTGCTAGTTTACTGTGCACATTTTCATTCTTATTTGACTTCTTTTTGGAGAACCTTTTCTTTTGTTCTCCCTTCTTTCCCTTTTCAGCTTCTGATAGACTATCCTGATGGTCTGAAAGCACTCTCTGTCCCTCTTTGACCTGTTCCTTACATCTCTCATCTTCAATACAAGACTTTAACAATTTATATAACGGCCATACACCAGTCCTTAAAGTTCCTTGTTCCTTCTCCCGCATAAGATCTCCTCCTAATTTATCCCATGTTCCTTTGGAGAGGGTCCCAGAGACCACAAACCAGGGAGCAACACAGTCAACTTCCTTAAGGAAGTTCCACAAAACTCTATCTGGAATCTTTAGCTCCTTTTGCTTCAGCAGCGCCTGCGCTGCATCTGCAATAGGCTTGGTCGGCTGGTTCCCCATAACTCCTTTATCTATAGGAGAGGGTGTGACGGCTCAGTTATTTACCTGAGACTTAAGGCCACTTATGCTAGGTCACAAAAGAGTGAGCAGCGAGTATTCTCCCGTTTATGACAATTAAAACACAGACAGCACAATAAAACGAAAAATGAAACAAACAACAAGAAACGGGATCACCCAGACCACAGGGATCATACCTTGCTGAAAAGTGCTGCAGCTTCTCGCTCCACTGGCTTGAATCATCCTTCGACGAGCAGTCGAGGGTCCTTCGAGTCGTCCCTCCGCCCAGGGTCGGCAGGTTCCCGGCACCACTTGTCGCGCGCAACCTTTGCCGATAAGGAAGATGCGGCAACCGAAGATGTGTCCAGCAGAATCTTTATTGTAGCGCTCTTTACATGCTGATGGAGAAGGACCCCAAGCCCCAAATGCGCTCTGCTTAAATAGCCTACAGGGCAACGTGCTCGTCTGCCATTGGTGCTCCGCACAATGCCTAATTGGTATACTTTCTCTGATAGGGAGAGCTCTCGTATTCGAATAGCATAAGGTGGCGCATGTGCAACTGGCATAGCTAATGCTGTAAACAAGACTCAGGAAGCAGGAAGCCAGCGACATCTTGTAATGGCGAATGCGGCTCCCGACATGTAATATTATATATATATATATATATATATATAATTCAAAAATATTCTGGACATTCAAGGATAGTTCAGGTTTAATTTTTTCTTTCTGAAAGTAAAATTCAATCAAGTAAATAAAGAAAAAGTAAAATGAATTGGAAACATCAAGAAACTTGATACAAATTAGAGGTAGTGATTATATATTAGATGATATATGTATTGTTTAGCCTTGACTCTCAACTTCATACAGTGGAGACTTATCGGAGAGGAGAAACCTTAACTGTAGAATTATTTAGATCAGACTAACTCTTGGACATATATGTGAAAGCATTGTCTTTTCTGCTGATTGATGTTAAAAGTCGAGCCCAACTGGTCCTGAGCTGTTTGAAAAAAAAATGTTTTGTATGAGGTTCAGCTAGAAGAGCAGAGAGTAAGCCAGCAGAGTGTGTTCACAGTTGCTGTTTCCAGGTGCCTGTTTGAAAATTTTTCCTAAGTTCCTGATCTGAATTCTTCAGTATTAGTTTGTGACCTGGACTAAAATAAACAAACAAACCAATTGCTTTCCAAGTTACTTTAGGTCAGAGTGCTTCATGACAACATCAGAAGTTGATAAAGGACATTATAGTATCATTTTTAAAATAAGAAAAATACAAGATAAATGAATACGTGATAAAGAAGATAAAAGATCTGAGAAATAAAACTGTATTTCTACATTTAAATCTACTATAAAATAAAAAGAAAGCACAACTAAAATTTACACTACCCAGGGTTTTACAGCTCAGACATAGGCAAATAGATACTATTCATCATATAGACTGAATATACCATTGGATATATTACTGAGTGTTTAGTACATGAAAATAGGTATATGGGGAAGATTTGAGAGTTGCAATTCATTCAGGGAATTTGAAAACTTGAGGGTATAACCTACCATGCTAAAATTATATAAAACGGAAATGCATAGCAACTTGTGAGCTTGTTTAGACCTTGATTAAAACAAGAACAAGTCAATCAAACATTTGGGAAAGTGATAAGCTGAGGTGGCAAAGCCCTTCCCAGACATAGCCAAAAGAAAGAGGAAGAATAAAGCTAGTAACCTAGAAACTGTCAAAGACTGAGTGATGCAGAAGAATGCAGCAAACTGCAGTCTCTGCTGAGAAGAAATGGTGTGACTTTCTCTTTCAAGAAGGTTTTCTTCTCAGTAATTGCTTACTGGCATTCTTGCAGAAACTGAGAAGAATGTCAAGAAAGCTTTGCCTGTGAAAGTTTGGGGTGTGGGAGTGTGGGAACAGTTGGAAGAATCAAAAAGCTCTACTCAATCATAGTATTAAATAGAATTAGGGGCACAAAATTGGTGTGGATATTGATACAACTGAATAAAATTATTCACAGCACTTTCCTAATGATAATTTTGGAATTTTCTCCATAATTGCAAAAGAATACAAATGTGTTTTGAGGCACACTTAATATGCAAAAAGATTTCATATATCTCACGAAAGATATTAAATACATGAATATGAAATTAAAATATTTTGATCTAAAAATGAATCAAATCTAACTTAAAAGAAAACTTTAAATATTTTTAATTTATAAAAAAATACAAACACAAATAATTTTAAAAATAAATAGAAAGGAATCTGATAAACATTTGAAAATTTCCAAATAATTTTGACTTAAATAATGCATTCAATGTCCCAGATAAGCCAGTTAGATGGTTATCAGGTAGGGTGTCTGCTGCCAAGTAAGCCTGATGGCCTGTGTTTTATTCCTAGGATCGACAGAGTAGAAGGAAGGAACATATTGTAGCACTTTGTCAGCTGAGCTCTACACATATTCCAGAGTATGCTCAACTCTGCCACCATGATAAATAAATAAATAAATAAGTAAATAAATAAATAAATAAATATTTCCAGAGATTAAAGATGATGTAAAAAGAAGTATAAAAATATTGTTCCAATGTGATGGATTACAGTTTCAGAGTGCTGGCTGTTAAGCAGAAGGTCATAAGTTAGAAGACATAGCACCAAAAAATAGTACCAAATGTGGCTTCATTTTGCCTGTGGCTAAAAGAAAAATGGATCTCTCAGCTTACTACTCAGTCCATCTAGTCAAAAGGTGATGTCATCCAGAGACCTTAAAGAATGTAAATATTCTTTTTCCTCAGCATGAATGACCCTGCACACTCCTGTGCATATGCCTACACTGAACACACATAAGCAAATATGTAATTTTCCATAATGGAAATGGTGATATTACATAAAGACTTAGCACGTGCATTCTATAATGTGTTCAGAGTCAAATGTATAACATCTGTTAATGAAATCAGGAAATCAGAAAAACTTTAAGGTCCATGAACATTTCCCAAATGAGTCTATGAATGAAAAACTACAACAACAAACAAAATAAACAACAACAAACAAAATACCTCAGAATAAACAGCAGCAAAAACAAAATTTTAAGCTGAAAAAAGTCAGAAAGAAATCATAATTTAAATAAAAATAAAGTAGTTAAAACCAAAGCATTCTGTTAATTTTTGTTTATTCAATCTGTTCTAATTGTTGCAGATTTACCAAAAGCAAACATAGGCAACCAAAGGCTAAAGTTACCAACATGAGTATAAAAGGGAAAAGACATAAGTGCAGATCCAATCGATCCTCATTTAACAATAAAATATTCACATTTTACATTCAAAAAATACTTTTAAAGTGAGCAATTCACCAGTTGGAAAAAGGTCAATACTTACACCAAAGAATATCTTTATAACTGGTACTAAAGTGAGTTCCACTCATTTCTTCCAAAAATTATAGTTTGTTTGCTTCAATGAAATCCACAAATTATTCAATAAGATATAATTATTATTTTACAAACTATGTTATTAAAAGTGACAGCAATACTTAAGTTAAATCAGAAGCTCAGATCAGCATTTATAATGAAAAATGATATTAAAAATATCTGTTTTCAACATAAATTAATGTGAACAAGTATCAGCAAGTTGTTATAAAATTAAACAAATGAAATTATGAAAGATTAACTTATAACAACTTGATGAAGTTATTCCTCGAACTCATTGTTGACTCAACAAAGTGTCACTGCAAGAATATTAGACAAAAAAAAAAGCACTGTGACCCTATCAGCATATGTAAAAATGCACTTGACAGAGTTCAGCATACATTTCACTGATCACCAATAAAAAACTGTAAAGGAAAGAAAATCTAAAAAACAACTTTGTTTTAGCGGCTTGTTTGCTAGAAAGCATCACTCATATATGAAGTTTATTTAATGGCTAGCCACTGACTGGTCTGAAGCTATTTATCCTTTCCTAGAACAAGAAAAATGCCCACTAATGAAAGCTGATGTATATGTGCTTAGAGACCGCAATTACTTTTTGGAGTCATTATGTTTTTAGTTGTGTTGTTGTTTGTTTGTTTGTTTGATTGATTGATTGTTTGCTTTACTCCCATTAGCAAAGACAAGGAACTCCAAATTTTTCTATGAATCCACAAGCAATTTATCCAGGTTTCCAAAGCACCAGTGGTGAGTATGGCTTTCATCAAACTCTTCCTATTCATCCAGATCTCTGGAAATTCTGCTTAGTCTGTTTATATTGGGGTTTAGTTGGGGGAAATCATTCCTTTTACTGTTTCTTCACTGGAGGTTCCACACTAGAGGCTTTAGAAAGTAAACAAAAATATATTTGTAGTTGTTAAAGCATATAGAAACATTAAAGGAATTCAAAACAAGTAGCTTAAAGATAAAGTTAGAAATTGACCTTTGTTAAGAGTAAATTAAATATTCTTCTAGGGAAATGATGAGAATGGGGGAAATGGATACTAGGTTTTTACTGCACATGTGTTCTTAAGGGAAGACACAATTCCTGAGCTAATAAGAAGCCAGTGTTTTTACTGTAATGAAGAGACTCAGAGTTGTTTTATTATTGTGGTTTGAGTCAGATATAAATGCCTACGACAATTATGAAAATGTGTCATGGAGCAGAGAGCTTTCAAAGTCTCTAACAATTTTAAGTGTTGAAACTCAAAATTGTCATGGTTCTTAAATTGTAGCTTCTATGGTATGTGTCCTACTGTCTTACAATTCAAATCCAGGTCATATTCTCTATTGTGTATTCTCTGCTTCCTTCTTTGTTTCTAAAAACCTTTGGGACACACATCAATGATTTGTCTAATCCAAATAAGTCAAACTTCTTCACAATAGGAGTAGTCTGAAATTCAATGACAGACATCTTAACCACAGAGCAATAGCTGAAAGGTATTTGAGAATGTAATATAACATTTGATGTTCACAGTGAGCCTTCCCATGAAACTCATTATATTTGCTTGGAGAATATAAGAGATGCCACACCTACTATCACTTACAGGTATACAGAAAAGTGTCATCTATGAGGCATTAGTTGAAATTGATGTTACATTAGTACAATCATCATTGGAAGTGATATGGTCAAAGTGACAAACAGTAACAAACAAAATCTTCCAAAGCAAATAAAGTTCAATCATTTTATAATATTTTAATTTAAATTTGAAACAAGCTTGTTTTACATGTTAGTCCTAGTTCCCACATCCTCCCCTCCTCCCCTCCTCCCCTGCTCCCAGCCAACACCCATACCATCACCTACTGCTCACCAGGGAGGGTGAGAACTTCCATGAGGAGTCTTAAAAGTCTGTAGTATCATTTGGAGCAGGCCCCAGGCCCTCCTCCATGTGTCTATGCTGAAGGAGTTTCCCTCTATGTGGAATGGGCTCTCAAAGTCCATTTGTATACTAGAGATAAATACTGATCCACTACCAGAGACCCCATATACTGCCTAGTCCTCCCAACTAACACCATATTCAGGGAATCTGAGTCAGTCTAATGCTGGTTTTCCAGCTATCAGACTGGAGTCCATGAGTTCTCCCTTGTTCAGGTCAGCAGTTTCTGTGTTTTTCTCTAACCTGGTCTTGACCCATTTGCTTATCACTTCTACCTGTGTGCAACTGGATTCCAAGAGTTAATCTCAGTGTTTAGCTGTGGGTGTCTGTTTCTTCTTCCATCAGCTACTAGATGAAGGCTCTAGGATGGCACATAGGACAGTCATCAATCTCACTATCGGAAATGGGTATTTAAGATAGCCTCTCCACTATTGCTTACATTGTTAGTTGGGGTAATCCTTGTGGATCTCTGGACATTTTCTAGTGACAGATTTCTCTTAAAACCTATAATGGCTCCCACTATTTAGAAGCTTTTAGTAACCTATAGTAATTACAGAAGCATTCTCATGTTTATAACATTTTTAGCAATGTTATAAAAGAATACAATGGTATATGAACCTATCTACCCAATATTTTCATAGGTTCAACTATTCCCTTAACAGTGAAGCCTTTTTTCCCAGCCTTTATGACTTTTATGTTTGAATAACTAAGTCTATTTAATGCTCTCTCTGTACATGAGGGTAGGACCACTTACTAGAGCATGGAAAACATAGCATAGATCATACCTTCAACAATGAATGATTTTTCTATGTAAAACACCTATACACTTAAATAGCTCCTAAATATCAGGGGAGGGTGCTTGGATATCATCTACCACATGTCTACCATTATTTGGATGAGTGGCTCTTGCACAGGTAACTATATGTTTGTGAATTATGAATGTGATAACTTTGTCGTAGACCAGAGGACACACCACTGTCAACACCTTACAGCTCTTTTAAATTCTTCACTACAATTTTTGCCATGGTTCTTGATCTTTGTTGTTTTCATCAACTCAGAACTTAGCAGTAGTTACGATAGCATGATATCAAATAAAAAGCAAGAATGATTTGTATGTTATAAGACAGATGGAACTTTAAACCCTGTGCTAAGTGGATAAAATAAATTGGTCAGAACTAAAAGCCACTTGCTGTGTAATATCCCTCATGTAACATGTTCAGAATCACAAATTCACTGAGCAGGAAGTATGTTACTTAACACATAGAGTCTGTAGTTAATGGAACGACAGGTAGACAAGCAGAAGGATGGGATAGGATTGGTTGTTAATAGAAATGCAATTGGAAAGTTAATGGAAAGCTCTAGAATTGGTAATGATGAAAGCATATAGTGATGACTTTAGTACTAATTATGATATTTATAAATTATTTATAAGAAACAAAGTAGCAAATTTTACTAAGATACAAATATTAAGAACTATTGTCCCTTTGTATATATTTTGACTAATGACTAGTCTCTTTTTTTTACTACTTTCTTTACATTTCAATTATTCAATTGTTAATTACTGTTGAGGATGACTTTAAAGGCATCATATTTCAAGTAGATTCATCACTGAGTGTGTCTATAGATTATTACACAATAAAAGTATGTTTGGGTAGAACTACTCATTCTTTATAATTTAAGTTGAGTTTTAGTATTTATTTTAACTTCATGTGTGTGTATGTGAGTTTGTGCCCATGCAAGTGTTGGTGCATATGGAGGCTAGAAAAGACTCCCATTCCCTGAACTTGAAGTAACAGGAGGTGGTGATTTATCTGGTGTGAGTGTTATGAACTGAGCTTCAATCCTATGGAAGTGCAGTATATATTCTTATTACAAAGAATTCTTTCCTGTATCCTACAATTGAAGCTTTAATATGTCTGCCTCTATCATATATTTTAAATGTTTTAAGAAAGTACTATATTAATGGTTTTCATTTTGTCAGTGCATTGTATGTTACAGAAAAAATAGTTTAATATGTCAATTATAAATCCTAAGTATTTTATTAGTACGATTTTTGATATTATAGAAAATATCACTCAAATTTGATTTAATATGACAAAATTTGCATTTAGAAAACATGACTAGTTTAAATTGAAATTCTTTTTTATTCTAAAGTATCACTATCTATTTATTATAGCTGTATTATTTCTTATGTATATTTTAAGAAGGAAACAAATAATCTTGCCAATATATGGTAAGGAAAGCCATTTAATGATTTCAATCTAATTCTGTTCAATAAATAAAGTTTTACAAAGCTGTAAAAATTGAAATCCTAAAAAACTGAATCCAAATTTGGGAAAATGGAATAATTCCCTTTATTTAATAAATAATAATAAGTAGCAAAGTAGGGATGAAACATGTAAACACAAGTATTATAAAAGAACTGTAAGTGCTGGTTGAAGTGTTGTATGCATTTTCAGTGTAGAGAGTGGTTAAAATGCATTGATTTCCCCTTAAAAGCTTCTTAATGAGCCATTGATTCAGACAGTTGCAGAGTGGATTTCTTTGTAAGTTCAGACAGTGTAACTTCAAGGATAGCATCACAGTGACTCTGTTCCCTTACTGATTGTTCCCAGATAAAATATTTCTTCATTTTTTAAATTAAACTCATGTTTATTTTCTGGCAGTTAACAAAACTAAACCAATACCTTTTATTGTTCCGCAATCCATGCTCATATATCTTCTGAGATTGAATATTTTTCTAACTTTGTGTAATATACTATAGAGTTCATAAAATAAAATCCAAGAATTAAACAAAAATTTGAGTGTGTTAAGGATCAATCTTCTTATCTACTAAATAGAATTTGTTGTTACTTTGAATTACACCAAAATATGATAGTTTGCAATTACATTTCACTGCTATTGCTTGACTTCCTTGTAGTTCTTAGTCAATATATTAGATAAGTCAGTGAAAAGTCTTATTTTTGACAACAAATATGTATTGATTATTGAACGGGTTTATTGAGTCATCTGTACACACATATATAGAATACTAATTTTGTATGAAATTTACAATAGTCATTATTCTATCTCAGGATTGATAATGACATTAATAATTAGTTACTTCCCATATTTTAGTTTTACAATATTTAAATTTTGTATTATTATACTATATTTTCAAAATAACTAATCTTAGTAAATTTGTAACAAATATTATGGATACCAAAATAAAGGTAATATCTATTTTCTCTGTACATAAATCTATACATGCTATTTAGGCATAGTAACTACCTATATCAAATGTAAATAAAATGCTATGTTTCACTCATTAGATATTTCTACATGTAATTAATTATATTTCTATGGGTAATAAATATAAAAATCTATATTTTTACAAACTATTGAAATTATGTTTTTATTGAAATGTTTTCATTACTAATTTTGAAAGAACTTAACATAAGAGTATATGTAAGAGTTGAGGATACCTTAGAAAACTTTCAATTATAATAAAATTAGAAGTACAATTCTCATGGAATTCTTAATCATTAGTCCATTTGTATAATAGAGATTCATACTGATATAATACTAAAGGCCCCATAGACTACCAAGTCTTCCTAATACACACAGTCAGAGGGTCTTGGCCTGTCCTATGCTGGTTTTCCAGCTATCAGACCAGGACTCCTGAGCTCCCCCTTCTTCAGAGCAGCTGTTTCTGTGGGTTTCTCCAGCCTGCTATTGACCCCTTGGCTCATCACTCCTCCTCTCTACAACTGGATTCCAGGTGTTTGGCTCCAAATAATATGACAGGCTTTGAAGATTCCCCCATGGAAGGTCTCACCCTCCCTGGGGAGCAGGCAGGGAATGGAATGGGGGATGAGGGACCAAGGGGAGGGGGAGAGGAGAGGAGAAGAAACTGGGATTGATATGTAAAATGAGCTTGTTATAACTTTAAACAAAACAAAACAAAACAAAAACCCAGAAAATTCTCTAAAGAGGAAGTTGAGATGGCTGAGAAGTGATTAAGATGTTTCTGCATCCTTAGTCATCAGGGAAATAAACATCAAATCTAGTTTTAGGTTTCATATTACTCCAGTCAGAATGCCAAGATCAATAAAACAAATCACAGTTCATGTTGGTAAATATGTGGAGTAAAGTGAACACTCATCCATTTCTAGTGGGGTACAAATGTATACTGCCACTATGTGGCAATACCTTAGGAAGATGGAAATAGATCTACCTACAGACCCAGTTATACTACTCTTGAGCATATATGCATATGCAAAAAATGTGTCATCTTGTCACATAGACACTTTCCCAAATGTATCCAATCTTATCCTATTCATAATAATCAGATAGTGGAAATTTTTCAAATGCTTGCCAATGGATAAATGGATGAATGAGTGAAAGGATAAAAAATTATGTAATACACTTACACAATAGAATATTACTGAGATCTTAAAAAATGAAATAAAAATCAGAGGTAAATTGTTGGAGCTAGAAAAAAGAGACAAATAAGGAATGTGTTCACTTAAATGTGGGTGTTAATACTTAAGTCTTCAGTAAACAGGCTATAATTCACATAATCATAGAGGGTAAGAAGGTTGATATTCCCAAGAAGGGCAACTTGAATAGGCAGTTATATATAGGTAGGAAAGGTTAAAGAAGAGGGGGATTTGATGGGAGATGTTATTCTGTATATATGTTTCTCATACTGGTTAATAAAGCTCTGTGGCCAATGAGATAGCAAGATAGGCGGGACTAGGAGACAAGGAGGAAAGAAGAAGTGGGGGGGGGAGTCGAGATGTAGCCCTGGGAGGAAGGAAGAAGCCTGCTGCGGCTCCCCATAAGACGACCAAGTGGAAATACTTAGATAAGTAGAAATGGGTTAATAATTAAGGCAGAGCTAGCCCATAAACAATAATGGTAATTGGCCAACAGGATTGTATCAAATACAGAGTCTCTGAGTGTTATTTGGGGCTGGTGCAGCTGTGGGCCCAGACTGGCGGGCTGGCGGAAACATACATACTATAGATGGCGCCCAACGTGGCTATATTAACTTTCACTTAAAACTAATAAAAGCTTAAAAAGGGATTTTAGAAACAAAGTAACAGAGACTAGCAAGACTTCTTAGTAGCAGCATTTTCTTGGTTGGATTTGTTTTGCTATAGACAGAGATTTGCCCGGCTCCTTTAAGGGAGGTTTCCAAAATTAGCATAAGCGGCAAAAAAGCCGCCTTGCTTTTAAAGAGCTCTGCTAACAATTCATTGTTGTGTACAAGAGCTACAATAAAGGTTTACACTGTGTTTTAAAAAATATGCTGGCTTGGGAGAGAAAAGGAAACAGGATACAATGGTTTAAAAGGCAAAAAGAAAGTAAAATGGATGGTATGGTGGTGCACACCGTTAATCCCAGCACTTGGCAAACAGAGGCAAGCAGATCTCTGTGATTTCAAAGTAAACCTGGTATGCAGTGAATTCCAGGACAGAGAAAAGTTACACAGAGAAACCCTGTCTCAAAATATATAAAAATAGAAGTAGAATAAATAGAGTAATAAAAAAGCCACGTAAAGATGGAAAGCACAGAGAAATTTTGGATACTATACGTGCTTCTGTTGTCTTTAAATTATTTGATTGCTGAGAAAATAACAACTACTAATAAAAGAAATGCTGCTGGATTAATTCAATTTATATATTTTAAAAATGCTTTGACTCCAAAATTTAAGCCTAAGGACAAGTTACTGGGGAAAAGGATTTCTATTTTTGTCTTCACAGAAAATGGAAAGCTATGGATTCTTTCCAGACTTATGTGGTTTGATCAAGCCAGACCCACTGGAATAATACCCCAGCTGATCCAACATTCAAAGCAGTTGAGACAAAGCCTTGCAGACTACTGCCAAGATTTCTGCATCTTCTTTGGACCCCCATGACAGCGCCCTCTACCAGCAGGAAGTAGTTTGGAAAGAACGACGCCCAAATTCCCAAATATTGTTTATAAATGTTTGTTTTCATTTAAATGGGCTTGGTTATAAATGGTTATAGCCACAAGCAATCTTTTTAAAGGTAAGAAGGAAATTATGGTATAGATATGAATACTTTGCTTTGGAATGGATTTTCTTTTATTGATACAATTTAAGGTCAATTTTATGATATGTATATTTCTCCTCTTGTTTAGGTATTGTGTTTATATAGCTCATTTAGAATGTAATGTATACTTTAACACAGATTATAGATAATTACCTATGGTAATGAGAACTTACAGTTAAGTTAGTTAGGATTTCTAGATATGCAGAGATATATTTGAGATGAATAGGCATTCTTCAAACCTTTCAAAGACCTACAGAATATGGCATTTAAAATGGTTTAGGGGTTTTCTTGACAGTGAGGCACAACTGCTCCTGGTAACACCACCTACAGAAGAAAGGAAGATGGACATTGAAGAAACACATTATGGAGTTTGCTTCTAATATGGCAAGACTAGCCATTTGAGCAAGGTACTTCTCTTGTCTAGACTGTTTGACTTTATGTTGTAAAAAAGGATTGGGAAATAATTCATGGAAGGACAGCTAAAACTGAAGGCTATTTGCAAGGTTGTATGGAAAATTAATACAGTATAATGTTAAAATAAAACATATATGAAAGAAATATAAGTGGAATCACCAAACAATGGAGGAGACAAGGGCAAATAAACAATTTTTGTCACCAAATGAGACCCCACTTTTGGGAATGCGTTAAATCTAACTGAGATTGTGACTAAGGGAGTCCCATGAAATCCCCCAAACAACCCACAATATTATCAAGTTTATTGGTCACTCTTCACATGTTGATGACAAAGCCCTATTGCTAAAGACACCATCTACAAATCTCTTTGAACATGTAAAAGTCAAGTTGGTTCCTAGAAAGAGACTTTACCCTTTTGACTAGTGTTGTCAGCACTGGAAACTTTTCTGCATGTCACCAGAGGAGAAAGCTGACATCCGTTCATTTACAAACCCTTTGATCTACAATGATGATCTGTCTTTAAGATAAACTGGTGACACAGTGACAGAAAGCATATGGGAGTAACCAGCCACTATTTGGTTGTATTCAAAGCTCACACCATGAGAACTCATGCCCAGTACAGCCAAGAATTTTTGACTAAATAGGGTAGGAAAATATTGAAAAAAAATCCAATACTTAAGTTCTGCTAAAGAAATATAGCATCAAATGACTCCTAAAAATATCCTTCTATATTCATAAATCAGTGTCTTGCACATCCATCACCAGATAAATTTTCTCCTGCAGTAGAAACTAATAAAAACCGAAACCTACAGTGAGGCACAATGCAGAGAGTGAAAGAGCTTGGAAGCCTGGAGAAGAGGAAGTAGAAGGATTTAAGAGCCAGTGGGGATAAAGGATACTAAAGAATCACAGAGGATACTTCCAAACACAACAGGACTGACTCACAGAGAAGTGGCAGCAGGGTTGGGATCTGCGGTGGTCTAAGCCAGATGGTATTTCAGCAAGAACCATCCCTAACTCCAAAGCCATTTCCACATAATAACCTCTTACAAATCAAAAGTTAGTTTTCTCCAATGGCATCTCATTGCATATACAAACCACTCTTTAGGACAGTCCACATGCTCAACATTAAAAGGACAAAACAAAATTAACCCAGAGGCAATTTTGGAAGTTCCTAGTCTCATAAATGCTTTGTATGAACAGTTTCATTTTATTTTCTTTATATGTCTTTTGTGTATATATATAATATGGTTTCCAGTGTTATGTTTTTCTGGGATATCCATATGTGTATACATATGTGTCTTTAAACCTGTATGTGTTTCTTGTGTTTTATTCTTTGTCTCTTTATCTTCTGTTACTTTGTTTATCCAATTATGGTATATTCATTATTATTTTATTCTTTACTGTTACTGGATACCTGTTTGTATAGCATGAATAAGGACATAATAATATGGATTTGGGTGGATGGTTTTGGAGAGGTTGTTGGAGGTGTTAGAATAGGAAAAGCTATAATCAGACTATATGGTATGGAAAAAAATCCATTTTATAATTTACACAAAGTAATAGTGATAGTCTCTTCCTATTAGTTTCATTAAATTTGCCCTTGTATTGAAAATCTATACAAATTGTATGTTATCTGTCTTTCTCTATCGATCTATTTATCTAATCTGTCTATCTTCACATATACATATACAAATACTCTAGGAATCTTGATCAACTTGTTTTACCTATTTTCAACATATTGTTTTACTATGTAGCTTAATACTGCATTGAATTAATGATATTTCTGATAAGATCAGCAGACAGAAATGAGTCTGGCAGGTTAAAGTAGGGGTTGTGAAAGCAGTAACTCTATTAAATGTTCAGAACTTAAAACTATTCTTGATTCTTTCTCAGTCAAAGGCCAGAAATGCCAGAAGATAGCTTAGTTTCCTGCTCTGGCTTTTTGTTATCTGATTTTCTTCTTAACATTGCCTCATAGATGTGAGTACTACTATCTAGAAATTGTAGTACTACTATCTAGAAATTGTAGTACCCACTACCAGACTCTTTGGTGGGTCCACCGGAATAACCAACTCATATCCCCATGTCTCACTAGAGCTTGGACAATGGTCTTATAAACAAGTCTGTAGATTAGAAGCCTGAATGATAATTGTCTCCTGGTACCTACTCCTCCTATTCAGAAACTCTGCTTTTTTTCCCTTAACCTATCATCTTTGAACTTATAATTTCTTGTTAGGTGTAAAACAAACCTTAAAATCCACATTCCTAAAAAAGTATCAATAACCACACGGAGGGAATACAGACATCACACTGTTGTCCTCACAGAGATGTCCCTGTGCATCTCACCATCTCAACTATCCTACCCGTAGGTTTTTTCTAGAAAAAAACAACTGTTATGAAATCAAAGATCTATATATCTATAACTCTGTGTCAGTATTATTAGAAGTTTGATACACAAACTGAGACAAGTGTAGCACATGATGCAACAAAGTCGATTGCCTCTACTGGACCATCATGGTCTACTGGACCATCACTGTGTACCCTATACATATGTATACTGCAGAGTGATACAGTGAAACAAACACTTGCTTCTATTTTAGTACTGAAGGTTACTTCACAGTGACATATCAAAATAGTCACTTACCTATGCAGCAAGACTTGCTGCCTGGTGGCATGCTACAGAAGAAACACAAAAGTGATTACCTGCTGTTTTAACTCTATATCAGAGAATAATGATATATATATATATATATATATATATATATATATATATATCCAAACTTAATTGGATTGGTGTTCATTAAAATGTTTTGTAGAGGAATGAAAACAATTCCCTCTGATTTTTCACTCTCATAAAAATAAGTGATTGAAGCGAACACACATATTCATGTTTATATATAAAGGACTAAAAATTTTAAATCAAAATATTTAGTGACTAACAAGAACTAATAAGCATTAAAATCTATGTGGTGAATGATAACCATATAATAAGCATAGGGCAATAAAATGTTACAAGTTAATGGTATTTGATAATCTCAGCTGGTAATGTGCAATAACATATTTGGAAGGATACATTCCTTTTTTATATGTATGAATGTTTTGCATGTATGTTTATGGGTACACTATATGAGTGAGCACCTTGTGTCCATAGAATCTCAATGAAAGCATTGGATCCCTTAGAATTCAAATCATATTATGTTGTGATGCATCATTTCATATGGTTAACCAAACACAGGACTCCTACAAGCACAGCAACAGCTCTTAACATCTGAGGCATCCATCTAGTCTAGAAATGACATGTTTTAATAAAGAAAATTGGGAATGATGGTCATTTAATAAAACTTAATTAAAACTCTGTATGGATACAAGACTTTATATCATGTTTTACAAATATACCAATATATAATACAATTTAACACACACACACACACATGTGTTAATTTTCATATATGTGTATGGGAGCTGATATGGAGAGAATATCTTTCTGGGTACAATTTAGATGATACTTGAGAGACAGGATTGAAATCTGGGGTTGGTTTATTTATAAGGGAAAGGCAAGAAAGATTGGATGAGAAACAGAAAGAAGAAGGTCATGTAAAAAAACATGAACTATAAAATGTTATATAAGAAATTATAAAATATTTCTATAAACCAAGTTATGTTGCATGCTGTTTGCATTCTGGAGTAGGACATGCTTCCTCATTTAACCTTTGGAAAGAGTACGCAAAACAATTAATTTCACATTCTAGTCACCAAAAATGACTGGAAAATAAATGATGTGTTTCTAACCACTGAGAGAGAATAAATTTTTACATGTGTAACTAGAAACCGATTGCAAGTCTTTAAAGTATAATGTTGTACTTCTTGGTGGTCCTTTGTCACTGCACTGGTCCTTGGGTGGGTGTAGGAAGGAAGCTTCCAGTTACTGGCTGTTTACATGAACAGATAGCTGATAAATTGGGTTGCTTAAGATATTCTGCTTCTTGGAGCTGTGCTATAGATCTAACCTCTAATGGGCTTTGTGTAGCTTTTTAAGCATAAATACACAGTTCAAATTTTGAAATAGCTGAGTGGTTTCTTTCAGTTACATGATTACTGGAACTTCAGGACTATAAAATTCTTATGTAATTCCAAGAGAAATAAAGTAAATCATGAGAAAAATTAGACATTGAAACCTAATGAATTTCTTTATGTTCAACTTTATGTTCAAAATAAATTTGTAATATTTCCTCTGCTTCCATAAAATATATTTAAGTTTATCTGTTGATTACAAGATAGAAAGCAACCATAACAAATATTATTAAAGAAGGTAAAAGAAAGATAAAACTTAAATTCCAAAATTATGGGACAAATTCAAATATTTGGCATGTATCTATCACATTAAGTTTGCAATGATGGTATGTGTGTGGTATGTTTTCCTGGTTGTATCTCTCGGAAGAAGCTAATTGAAATACAATGAAGGCAGACAAAATAATTCAATTGTATAGCATTTTATCCTGCACAGGGGTCTAAAAGAATAGAAGGATTACAGTAAAATGAAGATGTAGTTGTAAGTATATCATAAGCATGTACAGATCATACAATAAAGGAGCAAAGATAGATATTTCTCTACCTAGAAAGATGACAGATTGACTTGCAGAAGTGGTAAAACAATCTCTAGAACATTAATTAACCCCTTTTGTTTTTTCTTATTCTGTGTGTGTGTGTGTGTGTGTGTGTGAGAGAGAGAGAGAGAGAGAGAGAATGAGAGAGAGAGAGAGAGAGAAGACAGGGGGAGAGGGAGAGGGAGAGGGAGAGAAATTGATCACACTATGTAACTCCAGCTGGTCAAAATTTTTCTGCCACCCTTTTATGAATACCTGTATTTGACCCAGACTGGGAAGGAATTAAAACATTTAGCTAATAACACTTGTTTTTCTCAATCTGTGTATAGAGATTATATTTAGATATCTATAAATCTCACCAATGTCAGTCCTCTTTCAAGCTCATTGTTAAAGTGTATGAGTAAAAGATTATGTGAAGTTTTTTCTGGAACCTTTACTGCAACAACTCCAATGATTGATGCTTTCATTTTCTCTTGTTGGAGGAGGAAACTTCTTTTGGTGGTCAGAGGGATGAAATAACGTTAATTCTAGAGATTACCACTAGTTTAGTTCTTTGTTGTAGTAGGGGGCAGTTATCATTTCACAAAAGTCAGCAAAGATTAGACAATCTGAATGGTGGCACTCTTGACCAAATTTCGTACAGATATGCAATGAATGTGAGGACATCTAGCCCCATTTTCCGTAACAAACTTCCCTACTTTTGTGTGTGTGTGGGGGGGGGCGGGGGTTGTTCAAGACAGGTATTCTCTGTATTACTGTGGAACCTGTCCTGAAACTAGCTCTGTAGACCAGACTGGCCTGAAACTCACAGAGATCCACCTACCTCTGCCTCCTGGGTGCTGGGATTAAAGGAGTGTGCCAGGCTCCTACTTGATTCCTAAGATACGACCCTTCCATGCTAGAGACAGGGACACATTTTCTCCAAGGTTCTATACTGTTGCATAGTTCATACAGAACATGTAGTTCATGAATTATAGATGTGGTATATTGTTCCTCTTAATAAGATGTGAGTTCTGATAAAATGTGACCCAGAAATGCAGACGTCCAGGTCCTCTGCAAAGTCTCTACAATTCAGATCATCAAAACAGCTTTAGGTGTTCTGCAATCGACAGTTGGAAACGTTCATTTGTGGGCAGAGTCATTTGTCTTTACTTCGTTGCTCGATATAATGCCTCCTAGAATCCTTTTATTTTCTTCACAATTCAATTCTAGCTTCAAATCAGTTTCTGTATAAACGCCAAGATTTCTGTATAAAAAGCAGGATCCATTATAAAGGTTTAAAGCCTTTCCCTTGCTTCTTGCCTTTCATTCTTTAATACATGCTTACTTTAGGAGTAAAAGCCTCCCCTAGATTTACCAAGCTAATTTTTCTCTGTTCATGAGAAAGTAATTTTCCCATTCACAGTATGACATTAAATACCCTCCTTTTGCACCAGCCACTCTACTTCCCCTCAATGCTGCCTTTGCAAATTGCTTTTTCAAGTAATAAAGCTGTTTTTAGTGTTGTAGTTTCTCTGCTTCCTCTCTGTGCTACTATTTAACTTGAAGTTCTTTAATTTAATACAGATTGTGGAGCTTCTCCTAAGTGCTCCTTAGCTAAGGCTCCTCAACACAAGCAGTCCTATCAATTTGACCTGGAAAATTCTATGTGGAGGACAAAGTGATCCTGGGATGTCTGTGGTCTATTTAATGCTATTCAGTGGGGATGCTTGTAGGAACTACAGATTTGAAGTGTTATTACTGAATGTGATCAAATAATGACAAGTAAAATATACCCTTTTGACTTAGGCTTTACGCTGAGCAATCAAGAAACATTAGCGGGGACTCTTTGATCTCCCACTATTTTAGCAAAATCAGAGCATATATTTCCCTTCTGTAAAGAAAATTTCCATACTAAAATATACTCTAAAGACATGATTTTTTTTCACATTCCACCAAGAGAAGAATGGCCTTCATCCCCAAAGATGATATCTAGTAATTTCTATGTTTTATTCCCTGTTTGCCTCTCATTCTTTCTGGATCTGTTTCTAAATCAATTTCTCTCTCTCTCTCTCTTTCTCTCTCTCTCTCTCTCTCTCTCTCTCTCTCTCTCTCTCTCTCTCTCTCGTCTCTCTCTGACTCTCTCTGTCTCTCTCTCTCTGTCTCTGTCTCTCTCTCTCTCTCTCTCTCTCTCTCTCTCTCTCTCTCTCTCTCTCTCTCTCTCTCTCTCTCTCTCTCTCTCCTAACACCATTTTCTAGTCATTGTCACTTTTCCTCTCTGGAAGCCAAATCCCTTCTGTTTCACTTGTCACATACCACAGTTTAATCCATTGTTAAAATGGTTCTTTTTTCATAATACTTTTATTTTTCAAATTTTAAGTGTAATTACTCTATTTCGTCCCCTTTTCTCTATACCACTCTTTCCACTCACTAATTCTTGCTATTTCTCAAATTCATGGACACTATTTCTCTAATTGATTTTTAAATGATTATTTGTTGATGAATATCTGAGTATACTTGTCCTTTTAGATTTTTGCTTCATAGTCATGGAGTGTATCATGAACAAAAGAATGCCACAATCAATTTAGTTTGCAGTATTTCACTTTAATTATTAAGTGCAATTACTGATTAGTTAATAGGTAGACGGATATTGAACATGAATGATAGAAAACAAAATTTCTGCTTACTAAACTAAGATTTTTGATTAGATCTCACCAAATATTTTGTATCCATAAAATCATTCCTGTGGAACACCATTTCTCTAAAGCAAAAATAACATTCTCAAAAAATAAATATTTCAAGATGTATGTATAGTAGTATTCTGCAAGGTATTTCTTTAATATCACTGGCTTTATAACCTTTCAGTTGAGCAAATTTGGGGGATGAAATTTCTTCAATGACTAGTCTCATATTCTATCTGCTTGTTCCGTAATTTTCTTTTAGTTTTAATTTTGTGGGAGGGGTCTCAGTTCTGTAGCCAACACTGGCCTTGCACTTTTGATTGCCCTATTATGTGTGGATTAGAGAGGTGTACCTCCTACCTTGTGGCCCTCTATTCAACTTTGGTAATTTACAGCTTCTGAGTGAATTCCTTCTGATGTGTTTCGATCTGCTTGTGCAATATCTTCTGCTATTATTCTCCTAGTTTCAGAAATGCTCTATGTCATCCCTGTATGCTTTCAGTACAGCCACCTGAAAGCAAGGATAATCCCAAATAACAATCTAAGCAATAGTGGAGAGGCTACCTTAAATATACTTCCCAGAGTCCACTGTATACACAGATATTTTAGATTCGTAAAGACCTATTTCACATGAATTTCATCGAAATACTACTTTGATCAGCAAAAGTGCACTTGTGAAATTTAAAAGACTAAATAATGAAATAGAATGATAATATAACTGATTATAATTAAATAGGATGTAAGAGATATCTGGGACATAGATAAAAATGATTTGAACCAATGTAAGAAGACATTTTTCATATACTTTTCAAGATGGCTTTGGGAAATTGTATTGTATAGGGAAAAAAATGGATCCAAACCAAAAAGAAAGAATTTTTGAGACAGAGAAATGATCTACAAAAGATGAAGAATATAAATAAAAGAGGACTGTATTATTATCAGAAAAGATACTGTTGATGATAGGAGAACAAAAATCTGTTAGTAAAAATAATTTTGTTTGTAGTGAGTATATGAAAATTTACTGCTAAGCTTCATTGGGATTACTTTAGAGCCAAAGTACAGATATGTATTTATGTGTAGAAGGAAGTTACTGGGAGAGACTTTCCAAACACAATGCCTTGAAAAGCCATAAGATATTTAGGGAAGAGGAAATAAAAATTGAAATAATAATAATATTTCTATAAAGAAATGAACTGAATGCACTTACAGGAATTTATTTGTCTGAAATATTGGATTTCTGTCAGAAGAGAACTTTATTTATGTTGAATCACTTAGAAAAGTTAGTGTCCACTTCTAGAGGATGGATTGCAGCTGAATTTGAAAAAAATTTTTTCTCCACTTTAGTTTCCATGATAAATGTAGGAATCAGACACAATAATTTGCTTCAGAAGATTCAAGATAGACTGATTTAATGTCTAGTTGGCGAACTCATTCAGCTTATTGAAGTAAAGTGCCTTAAAATGTCATTTGTGCAAAATATATTTATTTATACACACATACACATACACACACACACACATTAAACACACATATGGGCTGACATAACAGCTGTTGACTCAAAAATTTAGAATAAATTCATTTGTCACATGACAGGTTACTTTTAATATATTTTGTTAAAACAACTGAAGTATAGGTTGAGCGTTCATGGCACACGCCTTTAATCCCAGCACAATGAAGGCAGAGGCATGCAGATCTCTGTGATTTCGAGGCCAGCTGGTTTATAAGTACTAGTTCCAGGACAGCTTCCAAAGCCACAAAGGAACGCTGTCTCAAAATACAAACAAACAAAAAACTGAATTATCTTACTGTTGGACCCTAATTCCGGGGTCCTGATGGGCCAGTGGGAGAGCCCTGCGACAGAAACACCAAAACCAGGAAATGCAACAAGCAAGAGGTGTTTATTGAAAGAGTGCATTCTGGTGACAGCAATCTCAGGGAAAACTACACCCCCCACACACACAAAGGGTTCAGGCTCCATTTTATAGAGACAAGCCACAAATCAGCATACATGCATGGGTCAAAAGGTGATTGATTACAAAGTATGATTCCATGTTTGAGAGATCTCCCAGGTATGACCTATTCTTATTCAAAGAATAAACCATAGAATGACTTGGAAAGATCCCAGACTCTCCGTTGATCAGGAGTGACCCAAAGAGGGCTCTTCATCTGGGACATTTGTTCCAGTTTGGAGACCTATTTCCTTGTTGTGGTCCAAGACCTGGGAGAGACTTCACTTCAGTTATATCACAAAAGATTGATGATTCAGTTACTAGCCCTATTTAACAGAATCAGCCAAGCATAACCACTAGCCCCATCACCACAGTAACTTTCTTGTTCTCATATCTGTTTTTTCCTCCCATGTCAATGTCAATTCTTTATGATTTTCTATATTCTGCTTGTAAGAACTATTTTCCTTCCCCTTTCCGACATCTTTGCTCTGCAAACTAAAATTTTCATTACATCTTGGAAAATAAGCACCATTGAAAGTGCATATTTCCTAGTTACTTGGGTCATATTTCTACTCTGAAGTGCCATATATAAAACTATTTAAATGTTGATAAAAATCTTCCCATGTTATTAAATCCCATTGTAGCAATTTAGTTAAATATTTTTTAGAGGATAACAATGAAACATATATGCCCCAATCTTTTTTATCACTGAGATCATTTCCCCAAAGTACTATTGGTTAACTAATTTGAAATTTGACTAAACACTGAATAATGTGCTACACCAAATAATCTTTCACTAATGAGTTGAGCAAGATGAGACAATTGGCCTTTTACATCTCTAATTCCTATAATTCTATGAATTCAATACAGTGTATCAAAATCCTCAAAGGTAATGCGGTGTTAAATCAATACAAATGAACGATAATGAGAATGGAGCATTTCCTTTATCGAGTGTTTAAGAGAAAGACTTTCTAAAGTGATTGTAGTAAGGATAGGGAAGGTTATTAAATGCAGCTAATGCCTCTTTTCCCTGTGGCAAAGGTTTTAGCAGCATACATTTATGGACCCCTTTATTTCCCCACTCCCACATATGCCATTTTTTAATTGCTTTTCTGGATGATGCCCAGGAATTTTGAACACAGATCTTAAAGTTAACAGTTTGTAATTTTGAGGTCAAAATTGCATGCAAATTTTAGGGAACTCATCATTTAAAAAGCAGAGTTTAAAGCAAAAATAAAAAGACAACTTTTTTCAGTCTTCATTCATCAAGAAGGAATATTGCCTTGGTCTAAATGTTTGGAGACTGATTCAGAAGACTTTAATTTATAATTCATATAATGTCAGCTTCCTCTAGTTCAACAAATAGCTTACATGTAAATTAAAAGACATAGTAGTAGCAATAAGCTGATGGTGGTTTAATAGCATGCATAACACATATTTTGTGGCAATTTCCCCCAAAATATTATGGCCTTAAATAGTCTTGTAATAACTACCAACATTGTTTAATAATATTTCAGTGTATTTTTATATAATAATTTTTAAAATTTAAATTGGAGAAAAAATTGTTTTATATGACAATCCCAGTTCCCAAACCCTCCCATCACCTCTGTTCCCCCCAACAACCCCCGTTCAATCCTTGTTCTGCTTCTCACAGAGGGTTAGGACTTCTATGGGGGATTTTCAAAGTCTGTCATATCATTTAGAGCAGGGCCTAGGCCTTTCGGTATGTGTCTAAGCTGAGGGAGAATCCCTCTACATGGAATGGGCTCCTAAAGTCCATTCGTATACTAGGGATAATTAGTGATCTATTACCTGAGGTCCCATAGACTGCCCACTCCTCCCAACTAACAGCACATTCAGGGAATCTGGGTCACTCCTATGCTCATATTCCAGCTATTAGACTAGAGTCCAAGAGCTCCCCCTTGTTTAGGTCAGCAGTTTCTGTATATATTTTAAGGAAGTTTCTACAATTTTTTTTTTTAAAAAGATTTCCTTTAAAACTATTTTAGTTGAAGGAACTTATTTTGCTTCTAAGTTCTGGCTATTACAAATAATGTTGTTATGAACATGGTTGAACAGATATCTTTGTTGTATGTATTTACCTTTTTAGGGTATATGCCTAAGAGTGGAATTGTTGGATCTTGTGACAGATTTATTTTCATTTTTCTGAGGAATGACCACACTGATATCCAAAGTAGTTGTTTGTACGTGCCTGACCCTCTCCAGCAAGGAAGACCCAACTCCGGGTAGATCTTCTTCTTGCAGTTTTAATCGGGATCCTTGAAACATGTTGCTTCTGGCCTGTGGGGGGGGGAGAGAGAGAGAGAGAGAGAGAGAGAGAGAGAGAGAGAGAGAGAGAGAGCGGTGGACCCCTGCACAGGCTTAAATACCCTTGAGCTAACCAACCCCAGTGAGCCACATGGACCCTTCAGATAGGCTACTCTAATGCGGAAGCAGACAGGCTGAACAGACTTAACCAATTAAGGGCTTGTTTATGTCAGAGAGCATTCATCCATGGGGAGGTGGAAGGCAGAAGCCAGAGCCACTTTAAGGCGTGGCACTTCGCAGCTCTCTACAGTTGTTGGAGATTGTACTCCCACCAGCAGTAGAGGAGTGCTTCCCCTTTGTCTACATTCTCTCCAGCATGAACTGTCATTATTTGTAAAGTAATGTAATGTATTATAATGTAATGTAATATCCAGAACCTGGAAACAACTTAATTGTCCCTCAAGTGAAGAATGGATGGAAAAATGTGATGCATTTAACAATGAAATATAATGTGTGTGTGGGGGGGGGGTGGTTATGGAATCTTGAAATTTGAAGGAAAATTGAGGGAACTAGAAGAAACCATCCCAGTCACAAAAAATAACCCAGTCACAAAAAAAAACCATGGGATGTACTCACTCATATAGGGATTTTAGACATAGAGCAAAGGATTACCAGCTTACAAAGCACACTGCCAGAAAAGCTGGCCCCACAGAAGGGGAAAGGGACTAGTTCTCCTGAACAAATTGGGAATATGGAGGAAGTGGAGAGGGAGTTAGGAGAAAGAGAAGGGAAGAAGAGGAGGGGAGATGATGGCAAGAGGAAGCAGGGAAATTGAGTCAGGGAAATAATAGCAGAGAGTAAGAAAAGAGATACCATAATAGAGGGAGCCATTATAGGTAAAAAGAGAAATCTGGCACTAGGGTAATGTCAAGTGTTCTACAAGGATGGCCCCACCCGATAATATAAGCAATGGTGGATAGGCTACCTTAAATGTCCTTCCCCAATAATAAGATTTTTAGAGCGTTCATCTTGTAGCTGATGAAAGCAGAAGAAGACACCCACAACTAAATAGAGCTTAACTCCTGGAATCCAGTTGCAGAGTGGGAGGAGTAATGAACAAAGGAGACAAAACCAGGCTCAAGAAACCCACAGAAATAGCTGACCTGAACAAGGGAGAACTCATGGACCCCAGTATGGTAGTTGGGAAACTAGGTTAGAACTGACCAAGATTCCTTTGTATACAAAACAATTTGACAATTATAGTAAAAACTCAAACAGCTAGTGACATTATTAGCATTGGATTATTATTATTATTATTATTTATTTGTTATTTTTCCATTAAATTAAAATACCACAATTTATGAAAACATAAGTGATATTATTTTATAAAATTATTTTATTTTGAAAATTTGTATTTGTTCTTTTAATTTTATTTTGTACTGATACATAATCTATTACTTACTACTGAATTATAACAATTTTAATCCCAGTAGTGTTTAAATTAAATGGATGATATTAACTTAGATATGTTCTTGAAATTTTGAAAAGTAAAGAAGTTTCCTGCTTTAATTATTTTTAAATAATTGTCGTGGAAATGACAAGCATATCCAAAAACAAACTTAACATAATTCTCTTTGATATGTCTTTACAAACTTCCTCAGGATAACATATGTTAATGATTGTAAGATAGATTAATCATATAAACTGTTTTATTTTCTTCAAATAATAAACCTGCTCCTAACCTTTGTTCCTCTTAAACTTCTGAGTTTACTTCTTGTTGCCCTGTTAACTGGGGTTGTACAGCAAATATTTTACAAGAAACATACAAGAACCTCAACATTGACAACTGTTGCTCTTCAAATCAAAGGCTAACATCTCTAAATTGAGGTTGAAGTTGTTTTGTTATTTGCAGGCTTCTCAAGCACCTGAACAGTTAACCTACTGTTTGGTCTTTCTTTCCTTGGATAGCGCTGTAAATCCAAAATAAAATATCATTCAGTGAATATGTGATTTGTAGTTATAAAGTTAGATATAATTATAAAACTTGTACGCTCCTACCCCTGCTTGCAAGGAAGACGCGATTCCGGGAAGATCTTCTTCATGCAGTTTTAAACAGGATCCTTGAACATGCTTCCTCTGACCCACATGAGCCGGGGGACCCCTGCACAGACTGAAATACCCTTGCACTAACCAACCCCAGTGAGCTACGTGGACCCTGCAGATAAGCTACTCTAATTTGGAAGCAGACAGCCTGAACAGACTTAACCAAATAAGGGCTTGTTTATGCCAGAGAGCACTTACCTTTGGGGAGGTGGAAGGCAGAAGCCAGTACCATCTTTAAAGTGCAGCACTTCGCAACTCTCTACAATTCCCCCTTTTTGTTTAAACAACGCAACAGGCAAGGGTAGTGGTCTGGTGTCCAGTAAAGCAGTGGACATTGTAATAACCCTGAATCCTGGTAGTCAGCCAAGTCAGTGACATACCTGCCCGGCATCTTTTTCCTGGAGGTGGGGCCTCTGACACCAACCCACATGTAACCAGACTTGCCCTTCTCAGAGTTGCTCACTGCCAGAGCTAACTCGGAGTGCAGTGCTAATCCATACAACCTGAGCGTGAAGGTTCAATACTTGTTCATTACTGCAAGCAATGCTTGGGGAGACTGTCCTACCTCAATGGCTGTAAATGCCTGGACAACCATACCTGCTTACCGCTTCTGAGCAAGATAAGCAACAAGAGGACAGCCATGGCTCCCATTCATGCCCACTCTTTCAGATGATCCATGGCAATGGGAACGATAATTGTTGGGGCTCAGCAGACTATGGACCCCTCCTCTGATGGGCGGAATGCAACAAAGTTATATCTCAAAACTTTGTAATTTCTGCCAGCTCTTGTGAATGTATTTATGGCAGCCGCCATTTTGACCATATGGCCTGCTTAGCCCCCCCATTCCGTAGTTCTTTAATCTGCTACACCAGACACCTAGGCAGAGGGATGGTCTAGCCAGCTTCTGACACCAGCAGAACCTGTAATTCATTTACCTTTTGCCTTTTATTCTTTGTCTCTAATTTCTTTACTGAATATGTTGTATCTGTACACGTGATTTAAATTTAACTTCATATAAAAATAAGCTAGCTCTATACAACTTAAATTCAACTGTACTAAGTCAAATATTTCTAAATTATTATGTGTATTTAAATGGTGGTAAACATTTAAAGTTATAAATGTCTATTTCAAACTAACAAAATATTTTTTCCACCCAGTCCTTCCTGTAAGCTGTTTATAAAGGTTAAGACTCCATTATCAAAGGGAGATTTTTCTCTACCTCTTTGTCCTTTACAAGTGTATGTCTAACCTACTAAGTTAAAACCAGTTAGAGTCAGGCTGGAGGGCTCTGAGTATAACATCTCTCCACAGCCTCTCAGCTTGGATCCAGTTTTCCAGACAGATTAATTACAGGGATAACGCCTTACCTAGCCACCTACATGCTTAAGGCAAGTAACTAAAGACAAATTTTGTATACTAAGGTATACTAAACAGACAGCCCTCAAATGCTCAGATCTAGAGAATATGGCATTTACAATGTTTCATTAAAAAGCTTTTATAACAGAGACAAGCTAGCTGCTGGCACCACCCATTTCCTCCAAGAAGATTGATGGACACCAAAGAAGCTCCACCCACGAAAGTGGCAAAGCTAGCCACTGAGAAATCTGCCTTTCATCTCAACTTTTTCAAAGGGCTCTATGGACCCTGGACAAAAGGGCAGTGGAATTGATTTTCTCCACGTTTCTTGGGCCAACAGTAGGTAAGTCTTCCAAAAGCTCCTAATCAACAGGTCAAGTGCTATCAGAAGAAGGCAGATGTCCTTAAAGCCTCTGACCTTAACAATTGTGGAGGATTTGTGAGGGGCTGTCCATGCTGCCAGCTAGTGAGTCTCTGTTACTCTCTAATCATTCAGGTAGAATTTTATCCTTCTCAAGAACTCTGATGCTTTTGACAATTGGTAGTTTTGTCAGTTAAAGCAGCAGCCAAGGTTCCAATTGTTACAAAACATATTTCAGAAATTGATATTTTAAGGTTGCTACTGTTTATAGTATTAACATTAATCAATAAAGTTTTAATGACCTACTAATCCAATTATGACTGAGTACTAAACACCATACTATGCCACTATACAATCATAACTATTAGCTCAAAATTAAGGTGGTTTCCATTGTGCTAAAAATCTGTCAGTTGTATTTGTTAATTCTTTCAGCCAAAACATTTCTAACATGAGTATGCTGCTAATGTGTCTTAATATTTATGGTTTCACCGACTCAAAGGATTCTTGTAAGTTCCAGGGAGCCAAATTGGAGCCTTCCAAACAGGTCAGATTCACTCCAAATCAATATTACTCTACTTCTTCCTGGCCTTGGGACTTCCTTCCCTTGTCCTGGGACCCCCTTGGGAACTCCTCCCCCACCTACCTTACATTTCTCCTATTAAGTACTAAGACAAAAAAAAAAAAAAAAAACCTAACCTTGTCCTCTGCTCTGCTAACATATTGCAAGGTCTCAGAGAGACGCCAGAGTTCCACACAGTCAGGACTGAGATGAAACAACCAGCTAACAGGACATGGCAGCACCCCAGCTTTCTCAGATCCCCCAAAAGATGATCAATACCCCAAGTCAGCAGGAAGCAGTCTTTTGAGAACTCAACGCCCTTATTCCCTGACCTGCCACGCCAACCACCACCTTTTTAATAACAATAAGTGGTGGGAATGTTGGGGCTCAGCAGTCTGTGGACCCCACCTCTGATGGGCGGGACCTATGGCCTAATAATCACTACTTCAGGCTTTACCTAGCTGTTCAAGCTTTTACATGGCTGTGCAGGGGACCCGGTTATGCATGCGCAAGCCCCCCTTTTAAAGCAAGCACACCAAGCACACCTCTCTCTTGCTCCTGCTCTTTCTCTCTTTCTCTCTTTCTCTCTTGCTCTTGCTCTCTTGCTCTATCACTCTCTTTGGTCCCTTCTGTCTTTCTCTCTATTCCTGTTTTCAGTTGGCTACCAGCTACCTCCCTTTTCCTCTCCCCTCTCTCAATAAAGTCCACATGGGTGCTGAGGCTCGTGTTTTTGTTTCTTAGGCAATAGCAGCTGCAAAAGAACAACTACAATGACAATCTGGCAGCCAGTCCCGCATCCACAGGTGTTGAATTCACTGCAACAATGGTCACTTGCAGCTGTACCATTAAGTCATCAAAGTCAGCAGACCAATTTCCTAAAAGATAGCTAGACAACTGTTGTGACATATTAGCAGCACGTGTGTTATGGCAGGTTTCCCCGCTGGCTGCTGCTGGTTCTGCCGCCATTGTCCCGCTGCCACGTGTGCCCCAAATAATACTCAGAGACTATGTATTTGATACAATCCTGTTGGCCAGCTACCATTATTGTTTATGGGCTAGCTCTGCCCTAATTATTAACCCAGTTCTACTTATCTAAGTATTTCCACGTGGTCGTCTTATCGGTGAGCCGCGGCGTGCATCCTGCTTCTTCCCCGGGCTACATCTTGACCCCAACTACTACTTCCTCTTTCCTCCTCCTGGTCTCCTAGCCCAGCCTATCTTGTTTCCTATTGGCCACAGGGCTTTATTAACCAGTATAAGAAACATATATACAGAATAACATCTCCCATCACACGTGTAAAGTTCTCATACTGAATCCTGCTAACACACAAACCTGGATATTTCATTTCACATCCCAATTGGGCCAGCTGCCACAAGGTATCTATTTGCTCCTGCACCAGATCAATTCTTTGGTTTACAATTATTAAACCTCCTTTTAGTTGAGCACCAATTGTGGATTGAGTATCCAAGGAGGTAGCCATATTCTTGGACAACTCATTTAGCTTAGAGACTGTTTGCATTGATGTGCTCATAGTCATGACAGCTGTGACTGAACCCACAACTGCAAAAGAGATAGCTGCAACTATGGCTGCTGTAATGGCAAAATTTCTCCCTGCAGCCTCTACCAAACAGGCCATAAAATCTGAAAATTGTTCCATTGGACCTTTCAGTATCTTAGGGAAGTTACTACTCACCTCTCCCTTATTGGTTAATGACTTCCAGCCTTTTATGGCAATCTGATTTACTTGTTCAAAACTTAAGTCATTTTGTAAGGCTTTCCAGACCTCAGGGCAAAAGGAACGCCCTGTACCTGGGCCCTGCCCTTCCTCACTCTGATAAGGAGAAGGCACTGAAGGCATTGTTCCAGGAGGGTCCCTCCCCTCCCCACATGGCCATTTCTCCTCTCCCTTCCCCCTCTGCCCCTTAAAGGATTGTTTCTGAACCTTTTCTACGAGGGCTTGCAATTCTTCCTCAGAATCTGTTTCGTCCATACCTGACTCTCCTGTGCTCTCAACCTGTTCTGATCTTTCTTCTTGCAACATTTCCAGCTCAGCTTTTCCTTTTTCCATCTCCTCTTTACAGTACCTCTGGTCTTCAATCCAGCTACGCACTAACTTCCAAATAGGTTGGACTCTGGACTTTAGTGTCCCTTGTTCCCAAGCAAAATCAAGATCCCTGCCTAACTTGTCCCAGCATGCTACTGCAAACCAAGGTTCAATGGCATCACATTTGCTCAGGAATCTTTCTAGTGTGCTTTCTTTATTTTAAGTTTCTTTGACAAAAGTAGCTCCTGAAGAGCCAGAAAAATTGGATGAGACTGAGAAGTCCCTATTTTGAAAATTTTATTTTTGGTTCATTAAAACCTCTTGCTCAATGCCTAAGACTTTATTGCCACTTAATTCTGCAGTCTTTACTTTGGTCCCAACTTACCTGGGACTTTTTATTGCTCCTTAAAGGAGACCTTATTGCCTCTTTACCAAGGGCCTTAATTTAGTCCAAACTTACCTTGGGAACTTAAGTCAGCCCTGCCCTGACTGCAAGAAGTTCTGATCTGAAAAATTCCCGGTACGGGCCACCATCTGTGCCGCGCTTGCCCTCGCCAGCAAGGAAGACACGACTCCGGGAAAATCTTCTTCATTCAGTTTTAATCAGGAATCTTGAACATGCTTCCTCTGACTTGCGAGAGCCCCGGGGACCCCTGCACAGGCTTAAATCCCTTTGCACTACCCAACCTCAGTGAGCTACGTGGACTCTGCAGATAGGCTACTCTAATGTGGAAGCAGACAGGCTGAATAGACTTAACCAAATAAGGGCTTGTTTATGCCAGAGAGCGCTCACCCTTGAGGAGGTGGAATGCAGAAGCCAGTGTCATCTTTAAGGCGTGGCAATTTGCAGCTCTCTACAAAAATTTAAGGATTAAAATGCTATTTTCTGTCACTAAGTAAATATTTCTGTTTTATATTTTATTTGACAATAACTGAATACTTCCAAACTGTCATAGGCATCATTTATAATGGAATTAAAACCCATTTTGCCTGTATCCATGTCCTACAGTATTCAAAAATATATTTTGTGAACTCACAAATTTCTCAACATGGGAAAATATCATGTAAGTCTTCTTAGAAAGAAACACCCCAAGGAAACTATTTCACCAAAATCCTTGGTTTGTTAAATTTAAAGCACATTTTTACCTTAAAATCTGCTGGTCAGCCATCACTGTATTTGGAGATCAAAGACTACACTTTTCTTCAATTGGTTTATCTCAAATACCCCTCTGTAATTGTGGCATTTTCTCCATGCCTTTCAAATACAAATACTCATACTTATCCATTAATCAAGAGGATATTCATGACCCTGAGTAGTTAACTTAGATAGTACAGATTTTCTAATTACTTACATAAATAAAAAAGTATTTATGCCTAATCCTGGAATATATTTTGAGCATATATTTTGAAATTAAAGGGTATATTGTCATAGGAAGCTTATATTTGAGAGCCAAACGCATGTCATTTTAATGACCAATGAGAAGAAAATTCATTATTGACTTAGGAAACAATTAATAGATCAAATTCATAAAGTGGTAAGATGAGGGATCAGGAGAAAGATACTTTAAGCTCATGTTTTATGGGAAGAAATATCCCCTATAATAACAAATATTATCAATATAATTAATAGTCTTTGGTCCACTCCAAGATGGAGAAATTTTGTTATAAGTGAAAAAGACCATTCGACTAAAGTCTATAAGACAATGGAAAAACTCACATTCAATCCTAGTGGCTTAGACATGTAGGCCTTCAAGAATTATATATTTAAACTTTACATGAATAGTAATAAAATATCCAATGAGGGCTGGTATTCTTTTTTGTTAATCCTGTTTTATGTTATTTATTTTTTTTTATTTTACATGTCGATCCCAGTTCCCTCTCCCTCCCTTCTTCCCTCCCTCCCTCCCAATTATCCTCTCTTCCCTCTCACATGCATCCTGACCAACCTTCCCTCCCATTCTCCAAAACCCCATTCCACATGTAGGGCTATGCTATCCAGGTTGGGTCATGTAAATCTGTCAAGTCATTTGAAGTAGGGAAAGGACTTTTCTCCTGTGTTTAGGTTAAGGGAGTATCCCTCCATGGGGGATGTGTCTGCATGGTCCTTTTCTGCACCATGATACATCCTAGGTCCACTGTCTGAGGTCCCTTAGACAGCTCAGTCCTTCTAGCTGATAACCATATTCAGGGGGTCTGAGTCAATCCCATGAAGGATTCCCAGCTAACAATCTGGGGGAGGTGGCATTAGTTCCTCCTTCTTCAGGTCACCTGTCTTTGTGTGTTTCTGAAACCTGGTCTTGTCCTCTCTCTCTGAATCCTGATTCTAGTTCGACTTGGTGTTTAGTTATGTGTGTTTGCTTCTGTTTCCAACAGATACTAGATGAGGCCTCCATGATGGTGGATAAGTTAGATGTTGATATCACTATCCAGGAAGGGCATTTATGGTAGCCTTTCCACTGTTGCTTAAATTGTTAGGTGGAGTCAGTCTTGTACGTCACTAGACTTTTCTTTAGGTTCAGCTTTCTCTTCAAACTGATAATGGCTCCCTTCTTTATGTTCTCTCTCTCTCTCTCTCTCTCTCTCTCTCTCTCTCTCTCTCTCTCTCTCTCTCTCTCTCGTCTTCTATTCCTCCCCTGACTCAATCTTCCTAGTTGTATGTGCTTTCCTCTCCTCACTTCTCTTTCTTCTAGATCTCTCCCCATTCACTGCCCCTCACAGTCCCAAGTGCTCTGGGTGACTTGTCCCTTCCCACATTGTGAGGGACCATATATGAATCTCTTAGAATACACCTTGTATCCTAGTTCCATTAGTGGTGAGAACTATGGGCTGGTGATCCTTTGCTCTAGATCTAAAATCTATATATGAGTGAGTACATACCATGTTCTTTTCCATGGTCTTTTTTTGTGACTGGGTTACCTCATCCAGGATTGTTTCTTGAGGTTCTATCTACTTGCCTGCAAATTTCAAGATACTATTATTTTTTTCTGCAGAGTAGTATTTCATTGGGTAGATGTGCAACATCTTCTTTATTGATTCTTCAGTTGAGGGGCATCTAGGTTGCTCCCATGTTCTTGCTATTACAAATAATTCTGCTATCCACATAGTTGAGCACATGTCTTTGTTACAGGGATATGAGCCATTTTGGTAAATACCTAAGAGAGGAATGGTGGGTGCTGTGGAAACTAATTCCCATTTTTCTAAGGAACTGCCATACTGATCTCCAAAATGGCTATATGACTTTGCACTCCCACCAGCAGTGGAAGAGTGTTTGCCTTTCTCCACATCCTCTCCAGCATAAGTTGTCATTGATGTTTCTAATTTTAGCCATTCTGTCAGGAGTACAATGGTATCTCAAAGTTGTTTGATTTGCATTTCCCTGATAGCTAAGGATGTTGACACTTTTTAAGTGTCTTTTGCCTGTTTTATTCCCTATATTGAGAATTCTTTCTTCAATTCTGTACCCCATTTTTAAATAGGATTATTTGGTGTTTTGTTGTCTAGTGTCTTGAGTGCTTTGTATATGTATATTTTGGAGATCAGCCCTTTGTCAGATGTAGGATTGGTAAAAACTTTTCCCAGTCTGTGGGCTGCCGTTTGGTCTTGTCCACTGTGTCCTTTGCTTTACAGAAGCTTCTCAGTTTGAGGTCACATTTATTAATCGGTAATTTCAGTGTCTGTGCTACTGGAGTTATGTTCAATAGCTGTCTCATATACCAATTTGTTCAAGGGTACTTCTTGCTGAATCTTCTAAGAGGTTCAATGTAGCTGGATTTTTGTTGAGGTCTTTGATCCATTTGGGCTTGAGTTTCGTGCATTGTGATAAAAATGGGTCTATGTGCAGTCTTCTACACACCATCATCCAATTGTGCCAGCACCATTTGTTGAAGATACTTTCTTCCCCCACCCCATTGGTATTCTTTTAGCTGTTTTGACAAAAATCAGGTGTTCATAGGTGTGTGGGTTAATATCGGGATTTTCAATTCAATTTCATAGGTCTACCTGTATATTTTTGTGCCAATACCAGGATGTTTTCAGAAGTATAGCTTTGAAGTAGAGTTTAAAGTCAGGTATGGTGATGCCCCATGAAGTTCTTTAATTGTACAGGGTTATTTTGGCTATCCTAGGTCTTTTGTTTTTCCATACAAAGTTGACTATTATCCTTTCAACGTCAGTGAAGAATTGTGCTGTAAATTGAATGGGGATGGCACTGAATCTTTAGATTGCTTTTGACAAGACTGCCATTTTTAGTATATTTATCCTACCAATCCAAGAGCATGGGAGATCTTTCCATTTACTGATATCTTCTTTAATTTCTTTCTTTAAAGCCACACAGTTCTTATTACATAGGTCTGTCTCTTGTTTGGTAAGCATTACCCTAAGGTACTTGATGTTTTTTTGGCTATTGTAAAGAGGGATGTTTCTCTGATTTCTTTCTCAGCCTCTTTGTTGTCTGAATAAAGTAAGGTTATTGGTTATTTTGAGTTTATCTTGTATCCTGCTAGGTTGCTGAAGGTGTTTATCAGTTATAAGTGTTCCCTGGTAGAGTTTATTTGGTTGCTTATGTAAACTGTCATGTCATCTGCAAACAGAACAGTTTGATTTCTTCCTTTCCAGTTTGGATCCCCTTTGTCTCGTTTTGTTGTCTTATAGCTTTAGCTAGAACTTCAAGTACAATATTGAAGAGATATGGAGAGAAAAGACAGTTTTGTCTTGTTCCTGATTTTAGAAGAATCACCTTAAACTTGCCTCCATTCAGTTTGATGTTGGCTGTTTTTTGTTGGTATATTGTTCTTATTATGTTTAGGTATGTTCCTATTCTCCCTGATCTCTCCAAGACCTTTATTATAAATGGGTGTTGAATTTTGTTGAAGGTTTTTTAGCATTTAGGGAGATGATCATATGTTTTTTTTTTTCAGTTTATTTATATGGTGGATCATGTTGATAGATTTTCATATGTTAAGACATTACTGCAACCCAGGGATAATCCCTACTTGGTCATGGTGGATGATTTTTCTGATGTATTCTTGGATTCGGTTTGGCAGTATTTTGCTGAGTATTTTTGCATTGATGTTTATCAGGGATATTGGTCTGTAGTTTCTTTTCTTAGTTGTGTCTTTGTGAGGTTTGGGTACCAAGGTGATTGTGGCCTCATAGAAACAGTTTGGTAATGAAACTTCAGTTTCTGTTTTGTGGAACAGTTTGATGCATATTGGTATTAGCTCTTTTTTGAATTTCTGGTATAATTCTGCACTGAAGCCATCTGGCACTGGGCGTTTTATGTTGGAAGGCTTTCAATGACTGGTTCTATTTCATTGGGGTTATAGGTCTTTTAAGTTGTTTGTCTGTCCTTGATTTAATTTTGGTAAGGTATAGTTGTCCAGAAATTTGTCCATTTCCTTTGAAGTTTCAAATTTTGTGGAGAATAGGTTTTCAATGTATGACCTGAAATTTGTCTGGATCCTCTGTGTCCATTATTATGTCCCCCTTTTCATTTCTGAATATGTTAATTTGCATGTTATCTCTTTGCTTTTTCATTAGTTTGGATAAATGTTTGTCTATCTTGTTGATTTTCTGGAACAACCAACTCTTTATTGAACTGATTATTTTTGTATTTTTTTCCTGGTTTCTATTTTATTGATTTCAGCCCTCAAATTGATTATTTCCTGGCATCTACTCTTCCAAGGTGAGTTTTCTTCTTTTTGTTCTAAGGCTCTCAATTGTGATGTGAATTTTCTAATGTGACTATCCTCTGTTTTCTTCATATGGGCACTAAGTGTAATGAACTTCCCTTTTAACCTGCTTCAAAGTATCCCATAAGTTCAGGTATGTCGTGTCCTCATTCTCATTGGATTTTAGGAAGTCCTTAATTTTTTTCTTTATTTCTTCTTTGACCCAGATGTGGTACAATTTCACATTGTTCAGTTTCCATGAGTTGTAGGGTTTCTGCGATTTGTGTTGTTTTAAAGCATAGTGGTCTGATAAGATACATGCAACTATTCCAATTCTTTTGTATCTGTTGAGGTTTGTTATGGCACCTTGTATGTGGTTGATTTTAGAGAAGGTTTCATGTGGAGCAGAGAAGAAGGTATATTCTTTTGTGTTTGGATGGAATGTTCTTTAGATGTCTGTTAAACCCAGTTGAGACATAACTTCTGTTAGTTCTTTTGTTTCTTTGTTGAGTTTCTGATTGGTGGCCCTATCTAGTGGTAGAGTGGTGTTTTGATGTCTCCCACTATAAATGTGTTAGTTTTATATGAGCTTTGAGTTTTAGTAGTGTTTCTTTTACAAATGTGGGTGCCTTTGTATTTGGGACATAGATGTTCAGAATTGAGACTTTGTGTTAATAGATTTCTCCTGCAATAAATACATTTTGTTTTTTGCACCTTTGAGCTGGGCTTCCTCACCTTCCTCTATGCCTAGTATTCTTTGGTTGGCTTTTCCTGGTGTCCCACATTTCCTGGATGTTTTGTGGGTCAGAGTTTCGATATCTGTAGCTCCACGCTTTCTAGAAGGTCTCTCCACAGGCAGGGGTCCTGATATTATGGTCAAAGATCAGGCTCCAGCAGAGGACTGGAGATGGGAGTCAATGGCTGGGACTGGGACTCAGGATGTTGCTTAAGATGATAGGCAGATCTCGCCTGGGCCTGGCACTCTCTAGCTGAGGCCTCTTTGATAGAGGCCAGCCCACAGGATGTTTCTGCACTGATAAGCTGATCTAGCTGGGACCTGGCACTCTCTAGCTGTTGCCTCTTTTGCAGAGGCCCTTTGATGTGGTTCAAGGATCCAGCCCACAGGAACTCAGAGTGGTCCTGTAGAGATAGGCAGATATCAGGGAGGGTCCTAGAACTCCAGTAGAAAACTGGCGGTGGGTGTCAGAGACCAGGCTTGTGGAAATTATGGGTGGCCCTGCATGTATAGTCAGGTCTATTGTGCTCAGGTAAGGTCCAGGAATTTCTCAGAAGGTGGCTGGATTGTTGGCTACACCCTCTGTCTCAGTGCTCAACCAGAGCAGTGGGACAGTGGGCAGGGTAAGGCACAATGTAGGGGAAGGGCAGGCTCTCAGTGGGCGTGGGTCTGGGAGTACAAGAGCTCCAAAAGCACTTTTGATGGGGACAGGACACAGGGGCAGCAAGCTCTGGGACCAACTCCAGGTAGTACCTGGGGAAGGGAGTAGGGGAGAATCCACCTGAATTGGTCTCAAACTCACCTCTAGCCAAGGTCTGGCAATGGGGCACAAAGGCTGGGCTGATACTCAGGATGTTTCTGCACCTACAGGAAAATATAGCTGGGACCTGGAACTTTCCAGCTGGGGCCTCTTTAGCAGAGGCCCTGTGATGGGGGTCAAGGATCCAGCCTGCAGGAACTCAGAGTGGTCCCACAGAGATCAGAGCTGGTATTCTTAGTCATTAAAAAAAGATGAATATGACCTTATGCTGTTATATAACTTATGTGATGGATAGGATTAGAAAAATAAATATAGCTTAATAGTATAGTTGATACTAAAAGATATAGATGAACTACCTTTAACCACTTATTCATGGTGAAATCAAAGTGATTTAAACCAAGAAGAGTTATCAACAAGGCTTACATAAAAACAAGAAGTTTGAGATAAAATTTAATAGGGAGTAGTTAACAGAAAGGGACAAGATACTACATTCCAAACTCATAAGAAAATTCATGTTAAGTAATCTTCAATGATTGTTGATGCTCATAATATACCTTGCCAATAATTAGGCGATGTACAATAACACATAAGGGCAAGATATAGTAAATGTATTCCCCAAGACCAGGTGAAAAGTAACAGCTACAAAGAGATAATGGCTGTGTGGTGCATGGGGCTGGATAAATCATAACATGGTTAATAATGGTGTGATTTTCTATAACAGAGTTGTGTCTGAGGGTTAATTTGAGTGAGGAAATCATGATATTTTGTGTTGAGTTTGATGTCTATTAGTATTAGACATTAAAAATGGAAATGAGTACACTCATATATTTGTAAATTACTGTCACTTAATTGATGTAGAGTTGGGATTTGGTGGGGTTTTATTTAGTAACAGAGTTTACTGGGAAATGGAGTGTTCATGAGGCTCAAATGAGAACCCAGGAGAGCCACACCACTGTAGATTTGACATTCTGTTCACCACGTCATTTTACAGACTTCACAGTGTTAATTGTGATATTATCTATGAATATTGTAATGGATTTGAAAATTTGCCCTGCTTTGGGATTATAGCGAAAAATCATTTTGAAAAGTTGTAACCAAAATTTGAAGATTTTTCAGACCTTTCTATTTCATTTTAGTGGAGAACTTTATTTTAGTAGGCTTATTTTTACAATGATTACTCAATTTCTGTCGTTCAACTATTGCCTATATATGCTTTATGTACTATATATATATATATATACATATATATACTGATAACTGTGTATATATATATATACTGATAACAGACATTCATTATTGATTACTATGAAATGCAACATAAATCATTCTTCATTCTCATGTAGAGCCTAATTCAGATTGTCCCTGCACTGATATTTACTTTTATTTCAAAAAACAAGATTGTGCTTGTTCCACCTCATAACTGACAGTCTAAAACAATGACACCTTTTCTTTTGAAGTGGTTCAACCACAGCATCTTATTTCCATTCCACAACTGTCCTTCTTCTAGATTTCAGTATTGCGTTTCTCCTGTACACTTCCATGGTAGTGTTGATGTTGCTACTACTGGATTTCCTATGATCCAGTAGATGCCCTCACATGCGTAGTCATGGAGCCAGCAATAATTTGGCTCAGTGGGTTAAAAAATAATGAACATAAAATTGAGAGGAAGATAGGCTGGAAATATTTGGAGAGTGCTGAGAGTTGTCCGGGGGTAAAAATGATCAAGATATTCTATATACAAATGGGAAGAAAGTTAGATGTCCTCTATTTTAATATAAATTATTTTAGTTTTAAATCTTGACTTAGTGTATCTGGAAAACATTTTGTGGTCAGTGACATCATCTGCCTTTTCTCTAGGTGTCTCTATACTTTAACCCCAATTTGAAAGGTATTGTAAAGTTTACCTCTAAAAGCCTCTTTTTATGTCTGTCCACTGGAATGTTTGTAAAAACATTAAAAATCAATCCCTGATGGGTAGGTTCTTGTCACTGGTAGTGTGCCCTTAGACAGATGCCACCCATTTATTGTTTTCCTTGTTCACTGTCTATGATATGAATATATTGTGTCCTCACTTGACTCTGCTGTAAAGTTCTGCTAATGTCCCAAAGCAGCAGAATCAATGAAATGTGGGGTGAAATAAAGTAACTCTTTCTTCTCTTTTAAGTTGATTGACTTTGGTATTATTATAAAGCAAAATCTTCATAATCCACTCCAAAAGTGACTCCTACTTTCAGCACATGGTACATTCAATTGGCTATAAAGTAAGTCCAGTAACTGGAGAGCCAGTCAGTTCAAATCATTGAGATCCACATTCAATAGGAATTCAATCTCATAAGTTAAGGTGGAAGACCACTGCATAAGATACATAAAATCAACCTCTGCCTTCTACATATACACGTTCACACTCGCACTTACACATCTGTACATATAAGCACACACATGAATTTATTCATAATGAGCATATGGACAAATACACACAAAAATAATTATCAACTCCTGGTTTGTAATGTTTTACTTTTCTTGGAAATTATTTTATTTTCATGTATGTGAAACATGTTGAAAAACTTTCCAAGTCTTTAATATCTATTTGTAGCTCTTCCAAGCAGGAAAGTCTGCTTGCTAGGGCAATATGGTCCTATTTTAAGGACATAATTATCTTTATTTCTATCTCATGTAGTAGATATAAAGGCTACTTTAAATTGCACTTCATCTTTTTAATTAACCAAGCTGAAACTTTGATCATCTGCATCTCATGCTACATTTAACTTATTAGAAAATAAAGACCAATGTGAAATTATGAAACTGTAAAGCCATTGTGTAGCCTTCACTTCTCATGAAAACCAGACTCATTTTACATTTCTACCTCTAAATATTGACTTAGAGTTGCTCTATTGTGGTTCTTCAAAAATGTAAAATCGATTGAATATAATACTACCAAGGAGTGAATGTAGAAGTTTTGGGCTTCGGTTTTGTTTTTGTTTGTCATTCTTTAAAAATCATAAATTTCCAAGACGATTTTGCTTCTAAATTAACATAGCTGTGTATATTTTGTAGTAGTAATTACTTGATATTTAAAAAATTATCTTTAATTATAATTACAATGATATTGTTTTCTTTGATTAACTACATTAATTGTACATAAGGTGTGTTGCATTATCATATTGATAATATGTGATATTTGCACCTTCCTATTCACTCATCATTTTCATTCTTTACCCTTCTTCTCCTTCCTGTCAGATTCTTTCTCTTCCTAAATAATTTCTTCTCCTTTAATGCCTTTTACTTAAAACCAGGTAACATTCATAAGAGTAATCATGAAATAATTACCTGAGTACATATCAATGATAAAGGTCTTAGCACTTTCCGAGGTGTGTAAAAAGTAATACAAATAAAATCCTTTAAAAAGATGAATGGTAGATTATTTTATTTACAAGAAGTAATTACCATATGCAATAATTTCAAGTTTTAATAAGTGTTTTGTGAAAAGTAGATAGGAAAAAGCAACACAAAACTACCAGAGCAAGTTGCACTGAAGTGAGGAATAGAGCAATGCAGAGACAAGAGTGAGCATGGTGACTTTGTCCCTACTTTCTTTATCCCTGAAGACTTTGCTTGCATGATGCTCTCCTCACAGTTCTTATTACTGAAGGACTCATTATTATTATGTCAAGATTACATTGTGATGAGCAGAGGGAAAAGAACTCAGTACTATAGGTTTGTATACATTTAAAGTTTGAATGGAGTTGTGGTCTATTTACCATTCTAGACGTCAGTGGAACTTTGAACAATGAAGCCTAAAAATGAGGCAAATTAAGGTAACATTCAAGTTTATTCAGAGCTTCAGACAATTTATACCCCGTGGGTAAGAAAGGTCATCTGAGTATGAAAACACATGGCAAAAACATGTTTTTTTCATAGAGACATATAAAGAAATAATAATAGTAGCTTGTACTGAATAAATTGATGTAAGCTAAGCTTACTTCCTATCCACTATATCTGGGAAAGGCACATAAGCCAAGAATAATTCCAAAGATTAAAAGACTTTTGTCATGTTTATTGGGAGTTTTTACTCAGGTCTTAAAAATCTACCCACACAGTTTTTTGTTTGTTTATTTGTTTGTTTATTTATTTTTTTTGTTTTTCATGGACTGAATTGCAAAATTCCTTCCTTTTATTATTTAATAACAGGATATCCACAGAAGTTTATATTTGAGATGCACGCAAAATAAAATATGAGAACAGCAAAAGCATAGTATACAATACTGTGCCACCAAGAACAGAGATCCAAAATAGGTGCAGTATTATTAGTTACACTGTTTTATTTATTTAGAAAAACCTAGAGAATAAATTTAAAAGAGACGCACAGGATTTGTAGTTCTAGCATCTTACAGAATGTAAGCCATTTTTCAACTTAAATGGGAATGTAAATGTTAGTGTGGAATATCAAACACAGATGAATGAAGGGGAAAATTACAGTCCCATGCTCCACTCAGGAATACAACATTAGCAAAATAACTTCTCCCTTTTTGTGCAGAGTCTTACCTGTACTCCAAGAGTTCAGACTTGACTCCTGATGGTATGATTGATATTTCTTTTCTGCACATTAGCTGATTGCTACATTTCTGGTTACTTCCACTGTCTCTTTGCCCTCCTCAGTCATCCTTGATCACCCAGGATGGGAAAGGCCCGAGAGGAAACCACAGTGTTTCAGTGAATTCATCTGTAATGACAGAGATGGAAATCTCACAATTTTCTTTGGCAGAAGTAAAAATAGGGCTAGTAAATACAACAGCTTGCTTATTTCCTCCTGTAATAAAATTAAGGTGATTAGAGTGTGCATGAGCATGATTCTATTGCTAGAAATAAGCAGAATCTGAAACATTATTTAAGTGATTATGAATTAGGCATAAAAGATGAAAGAAAACAATCAGTCCCAACTATTGGGCTTAGGAAAGGGAAGTATTAATACAAGGATGGGTTTCTGGTTCATAAATCCCTCCTAAGTTCTTAGATGAACCATCCATAAAATAAGAACCTGCTTATGGAATGGGAGGAGGTTAAACAATTTTTGTAACCACATATTCAGTTTGTATGAGAAAATTCCATAGTTTCTGAAGCTGGAAAATGAGTTTCTATCCTTCCACAGTACTCTGTGAATGAAATTTGAAAATCCATAGAGTTATTTCATGCTCTTAAAACCTGTTAGTTAATTGGAAGATAATGCACCAAGTATTAAACCCATGCAACTGTTGACTTCGCATTCTCTCCTGATTTACTAATCGTTCAAGAAGGGTAAGGTAAGCGATTAGTATTTTCTGTCCCTTGTGGTGTAAATAAATCCATTCCAATGGTTTATTCTCTTGTGCTATGATGCCAATACCTGTGGGTAACAGTTTAGTGGAGATAGCAAGTAAGTTTAGAGGCAATGAAGATCCACCCAAACTCTCAAATGTCTCTTTTAGTCTGGATTCAAACAGCTATAATTCTCTTGTCTCTCAAGATAGTATGCGAGGATTGACCATTGTTATCTCCCTTTTTAGAGTTTAAAGAGATTGGCCAGTACATACTTAAATACACAGTTTAATTTCTAAAATTGCACTGGAAATACCAGGTGAAGCTCATGAGGCTGGGGAATAATTGATAAATTCCTTTTCCCTGTGATATTCTAGCTTGTCTAGGTTGTAATGTTAGCTTTTGCATGGGCTCCCCTAAGTCCACATGAAAAGGAAGAGAGAATTTAAGATTAGATTGATTAACTGATGCTTCACTCCATGCTTCAGGGTTGTTTTAAGGCAATGTAGGATACGTATATAAAGGAGACTCCAGTGACCAAGCTCAGGGAGTTGTCACTGGCATAGATAGCTGCCAGTGCTGTTTTGACTTTCTATTTTTCTTGCATGGGAAAGAAACTGGTTTTTGTCTCTTACCAATTTAAGGTTTGATCTTTCATTTTTTTTATTCATTCATAGAATTAGCTATCTCTTCATCATGATTAATATCCTCTTTACCTTCCTTAAGTATTTTTATTTCTTATTCTTTCATATATTACATCCAGACTGCAGCTTCCCTGTACCCCCACACCTCTCCTCTTCCCTAGATTTACTCCTCCTCCGTTTCCCCTCAGAAAAGAACAGCACTCCCAAAGATAACAACAAGACACACATAACTAATTACATTATTAGGCACAAACTCTTTTATCACAGCCAGACTAGATAATCCAGTAGGAGGAAATGGTTCCCAAAATCAAGCAAAAGACTCAGGGAATGGAAGTCAGCTATGAGGTTACAGATTAGGAAACCTCACAGGAGAATGTGAGTGACAATAAAAGGGCAAACACCAGCAAAGGCGTTGCCTATAAAGAGCTGATGTTCCTTTATTTTCTTTTAAAGAAACAAGAAGCACACATATCAAAATCTCAACTATTAGATTGCTTGCATGTTGTTTGCGATTATAAACTCTGGCTTCCAGAAAAACAAAACAAAACAAAAAAACTTTGAATGAAGTATGGTACAGAGCCCAAAAGAATATTGAACAGGCATATAGATAAAGGGAATTTGGGGTTACATAGTTATTAACAAACTGGTAATGGTGTTCCTGTGGGACTCCTAACAGTAGGCCTCACAGGGAATATTTGAGTACTGTCTAGAATACCCAGTGTTGAACTGGCCGTGATAGGATCCATGGAGATACACATGATAGACGTGGAAATTAAAACAAGATGACTCCCCAATAAATTTTGGACATTTGAATACTTAGTCCCTAGTTGTTGGCAATTTGGTAACGATTTGGAGATGGAGCTTTGTTGAACGAATATCACTGGTGAAGTATTGAGATTTCAAAAGCCTCCCACTGTTCCTAGTGTCTCTCTGCTTTATGAATTCTGATATGAGCCTTTGGGTGCAGCTCCAGCAACATGCATGTTTGTCTGTTGCTGTGCTCCTCATCATGCATGATGGCTGGATGCCTATCCAGCTACAACTGTAAGTCCTAAATAAATTTTTCTTTCGATGAGTGGGTTTGGTCAAGGTGTTTTTTCACACGAATAAAAAGTAACTAAAATAGGAGATATCCCTTGATCCAGAAATAGCTGTAGTGTTTTAGGCTATGAGTTTAATGCTTATGAATAAACATTACAAGATATTTTCAAATAGAAACACATATTGAGCAACTGAATTTTTTATCTAATGATAACAATCAAAAGTAATATGCTGTCAGTGGGACACTATTATATTTCTTCTGAAAGCAGTTTTAGATATTTGCTAATGTCTACAGAAATTTTGTATGTCATTATTGTCATGAATAACATAAAACAATTATCATAATGGCCCAAGCCTAAAAAGCAAGCACTGGGTATGCTGAGGCAAGATTGAGATTTTAAGTCTGAGGACTGACTAAAAAGTGACCCATTCTTAAAAATTAAAACACTACAATATCAAAATTACAAACCTGATGTATAATTATAAATGCTACTTTGCTCAAAGTCTTATAATTGCAGGTTAACTTAATTAAGTGAATTTGTTCATCCCCAGTCCAGGGAGATTAGATTTAAGACTGGGGTGACAGCAAGTTTGACTTTTTTCATGGCATTGATTCTCAGCTTGCAGGTCATCCTTATTTTGTCTCTCCCCACTCAGAGAATTTGCTGTTTGTGTGTCCAAGCTTCCTGATATTCCAAGAATAAATATGACCATTTTTAAATTCCAAAGAATGGTGTGGTGGTGTGAAGGAGAATGTTTGGCCTACACTCATATATTCGAACATGTGATCCAAATCAGCAACAATCCTAAATTTTGGTGACAACTTCCTGGAAGGAGTACACTTCTGGGGTGAGCTTAAGGCCTTGCCCTGTTCTTGGCTTGCTTTCTGTTTTATGTTTCCTGACGTCAAATTTATTTTTTCTAGGATATTTGAAAAAAAATTAGCTTATGTTTTGTTTGCATGAAATCTCAATTTATTTCAGATTAATTCTCTAATTATATTTCCTGGAGGGGTTTGTTCAGAGATAATAAATGTGTAGGAGGCACAGATCCTTTGTATTCCTTTTTCTTGTTATTATTTAATTTTGAAACAATGTTGTTTTACATGTCAATCCAAAAATCCAGGTGTTTATTACAAAAGAATTTTTTGTTCCTCTGATTTCACTCAATATTTTGGAGGTTCTACTTTGACAAGCTCAAAAACATCACCAGGATATACTTTTGTACTCTATGGGACAGAAAGCTATATCTATAATTTTAATTTTCAGTTGGTTGATATCAATTTAAGTCATTCTCTGGTAAGCATTTAACACATGTTAATTTGTCGTTTTGTGACTGTTAGAGTAATACTCTTTAGAATATATTAGATTTAGATAATATGTTTTCATAGTTTAATATAATCACACTTTTCCATTTACCTTGATTAAATAAGATGAGAATTTATTTTACACTATTTAAAATTTCTAATCAAGAAAATAGTGTCTGAATTTAATGCAATAGAGATACTTGATATGGAGCAATCTTTCCAAATTTATTTCTAAGCTTTTTTAAAATACGTTGTCAACAAGTAAGCTACAAGAACTCATCAATAGATCATCTTACCAGATTTGAATTGTCCTGTCTATCCATCCATCTACCTAACATTTTCCCTAATGGAGATTCTTACACGTAAGGAATATTAAAATTTATAGCCTGTAAATACTAAGAGCTAAAAATGCTACTGTTGCTTTTCAAGTTTACACTCAGAGTCACTGTTTTGTTTCATTATATTCATCATATTTATATGACAATTTAACTTTTTAAGTTTTTAATCTAGTCAAAAACAGTATCATATGTATTAACACATATATAAATAGTAACTGTACATATAATTAATTTGCTATCTAAAATCAGTGAAAAATTATTAAATGAGCCACTCAATGGCTACAAGAAGTTAATATTTGTCCCAAACCACATGATTGATATGTCACATAATTTAGTGAGGTTCAATACTAGGAGAATTTGTTTCGTGAATAATAATGACTTCTCTGGAGTTCTCAGGGTAACAAGGACACAGAGATAGTTCACCAGTTTGTTATTTGGCTCTTATTTCCCACTTGGCCAAGCATGATTGATTCAGTGGTTCACTGTTTACTCCTTTTCTGACTCATGACTCCATAAGCAGCATATAAATGGATTGCTGGGCCAACATTTTTCTTTGTGATGTGACCAGTTGCCACAGGAATTCAAGTGTTGTCCTCTAAATAACACTGTTTAGATTACCACCAAACACAGTTTCCCTTATTCCCAAACTCCTAGCTATTCTGTATTGTGAACAAGGGGCATCTTCTAGGGACCTCGGAGTGCATATTTATGTTGTGACTAAATTGCTTTTTCCTATTCATTATAGACAGATATTTGAGATTTCTCTCTTTCACATATACTTATGAGAAATAATTGTACTGAGCAGGTTTAGTATGTATCTGTGCACATTTCTCTATTTTAAAAATAAATAGACAATGCATGATATATATATATATATGATGAATACATTGCAGATTATATATGAAATAATAATAATTAAATAATTACAAGAACAAGAGTTTGAAACAGGGAAAAAGCACAGGATAAGGTGAATTGTGAATTGTGCAGAGATAAATGTGTTTACAAGTGATGTGAGTACAACACTCATGCATAAAAGCTCTAAAGTTTCAAATTCACATAAAACTGTTTTCCTCATATTTTTACCAATTAAGTGTCCTTGTTATTTGAGGACTAGTACTACCTGTCACTCTGACACATTTTGCATAAGAATGCCTCTTCCTTCTTACTCTATCCATACTCCTTTTAAATGTCCATATTGATCTTCACTTCTTTCTAATCTGATCAGCCTTTCAAGACTTCCTAAGGGAAGAATGTGTCATATACGAAAATTAATATCTTAGATTAGAAATATGAAAATATTTCTGAATCTGATAGCTACATATAAAGCATTAACTCGAATTACTGTAGTAATCTTAGTTTTATACTTCTTTACCTAATTCTTGTCAGTAATAGTTGTTAATTAATTAGCAAATTAACATAAAATATGTCTATATGATTCATATTTGTACTAAATTTGGTACTAGGTTCTGAATACAAATATATCTCTTCATGGTGAACTAAATGCATAGAATAGTTATTCAAATACACTTTTAATTATAAAAACATAAGTGATCATTTTTCTTAAGTTTACTATGGTTTAATTCTTAGATAGTTGATATACATTTGCGTGTTGTTAAAATAATTTCCCCAAGGTCTTGCTTTATCTATTTATTTATTACTCTCAAAAATTTATTTTAAGAGATATGGTAAAATAGAGCAAATATTTCATTTCAGGATGAATATAGAAAATGACATTGGTTCCTCCCTACACCCAGTCAGTGATTCAGATATCCATGAATCCAATTATTTAAGCTGCCCTTAGGAAAAGGAAGCCTTTGAATAATTAGAGTGATTTCTTTGCCTAAGAAAACACTCCTTCACACCTCTAAAATACTTAAATCACTGTATGCCTTTACCCTTTAAATCCTTCTAAAGTTGAATGATCTCAGGTTCCAAGATTCTTTGATTTTTATGAATTCAGAGAAAAGATGTGCCAGTGCCCAGTAGAACAAAAATCTGGGCATTAAATTAGAAGGTTATTTTTTTTTCCTTTGAGAACTGAGAAGTATAGTGTTTTAAACTATAAATTCTTTGTGAAGTCAAACAGTCAAGAGACTTTTAAAGATTCCATGATGTTCTATACAGAAGGAATCAGGGCAGATATTTTACCTTTAGTATGTTTGACTTTTCTTCATTTAATGTGATGGTATTTTTTTTGTCATAAAAGTGTTTATACATGAAGTTACAATGGACATCTATGTTTTATTTTAATTGAGATCATTCTAATGGCTGTCAGTGACATGGCCTTGTGAAACTAAATTAATTATTAGCATTATAAGTATTTAAACTACAGAATTCCAATATAAAGTTATATATCATTAGGTTAGGTTGTAAATATTTTTTTTAATTTAAGAATGTTCTAACAATGAATGATACAGAATATTAGATCATTTAACTGAGTTGTTGGTGACAGCACTGAAATCACATGTCTACATTAGCCTCCCTTGTCACTGTTTCAAACCACGCCATGCTTCTACTTCTATTTTTGTTTTCATTATATAATTAATGTATTATAAAGGAAAAGGTTTGAATAGATTATCTGAACCCCAGTTATGTGTAATTATTGTTTTAAGTTTTCTCATCTGAATTCCATTTGCTTCTTAGTTGTATTTGGAAGACTAATCATGTTCAGTAGAGGCCACTGGTGAATGTTAGTTGGAGTGGAAATTCCAAAATTTAATGGCCATGAATTGATGTTGAGGCTGGAAACCATACAGGAATTGAGTGTCTGAAGACCCCACAGAAGCCACTGGTGAAGTTGCAGCAGCATCATTAGGATGAAAACCATAATGTAGGTGCCACAGCAATGGGATAACTAACTTCAAGGACTGATGGGGGATGAACTTCTATATGCTGTGAATATGTGTTTATGTTATTGGTTGATGAAAAATTCAGGAAATGCAGGTGCGGCTATGAGACTAGGAGAAGCCATGGAAAGAAAGATAGAAAGAAGCTGCCATGTAGCTACTGGGAAAATAGGAATCTGGGCATCCTCAGGTAAGCCCAGTCAAGATGAACACAGATAGAGTAATAGAAATGGGTTAATAAATTAAAGATAACTAGCCAATAAGAAGCCTGAGATATCTGCCAAACAGTGCATAATTAGTATAAGCCTCTGTGTATTTATTTTGTGTCTAAATGACTGTGGGACCAGAAATTCCATCTACAAAGGACAGCTTCTGGCAAGGAATAGAGGAGGCTATGAAAGCATATGTGTGGCCAGCAAATCCCAGAAGACTCTGAATGTACCCAGATGATGGACCTTGAGCTATAGGATTTTATGTTAATTTATTTGACCTTGAGATCTTCAGAATGACTTGAATAGCCAATAATAATGGCTTACTCAGGAGACAAACCATGTCAGGGCTTCTTTGCCTTTTGTTATTCCAGGTATAGAAAGTTTAAGTTTAAATTATTCAACATTATAATCTTGCTTCTGGCAGGTAATGGACCATGCAGTGTGAATTTTGCTAAAGATAGATGGTTTGAAATTCTTGTAGATGAATCACTCTCTCTCTCTCACTCTCTCTGTCTCTGTCTCTGTGTGTGTGTGTGTCTGTCTATCTCTCTCTCCACACATACACATTCACACACACACATCCTCAAGAAGTAAATGATTCTCTTTTTTAACTCTATTCATCCCTACTCTTCTATATTGAGCTAATAAATTCTATGTATTATATTAGTACCACACTGATCATTGGAAAGAACTCCTCTTGCATATAGTTTGGTACAAATGTAAAGAAATCTCAGCATTAATTCTGAGTACCATAAGCATACTTATGTTGTTAATCTCAAGACTTTGTATAATTTTCCACAAATAAATTTCACTTTATTTAAAATGAAACAGTTCTGTCATACATGGCTGAATGCAACCATATTAGCACTTCTTATGAAGTACTAATTAATATATCTATCAACTACATGTGCCTCAAACCCATGTATCTTTTCTTTTCATATAGTCCATTTTCTCATCTTGAAAAATATGATTTCAAGATGATACTGAATCTGTAACCACAGTTAGATACACTGCATTTCTAGATGCAGATAATTTCCTCACTCCTTATTTCATCTATTCACTAAGTTCTTCTGAGTGTATTACTACTGAGTTACATTTTCCACCCACACCATTGCCGTTCTATATCAGGATATTAATATTAATGTCACATACCATTGTATTTTGACTATTGTTTCCAGGTAAATCAGCATATGATAAATTTTAATATATTTTTAAATAATTTATTTCTAAAATTATATCTCTGTCATTAAGAAATGATTGTTACTATACTGTATATCCTTCTATCCAGGTAAAATGTCCAATGCACTAACTTATATATTTTATGTGTAAGGATTCCCATTGTTTTTAGTTAACTGTGTCTTGTTTTCTCCTACATCATGGTCCTTTTCTTTATTCTTCAATGACTAATAGGTATGTTTTTTCTCCCCTTTTATATATGGTTTTCTTTCTTGTTATATGTGGGCTTTGTACCATATGATGTTGTCATTCCTGACATACTTCTATTTTTCTTTCTTCTTCATTGCTGCGTGTGTGTGTGTGTGTGTGTGTGTGTGTGTGTGCTCGCATGTATTTGCCTGTATGAGTGCACATGTACATGTTTGGTGAGTTACATTTGCATGCATGTGTATGTGTAGATATAGAGATCAGGGGACAGTATTGAATGTTCTTCAAACACCATAGCACCATTGAAGTTTACTTATCTTTTTTTTTTCATTTTTGAAGCAAAGATTTTAAGTTCATATTCTCCAAGTAGTGTAAACTGATGGTCCAAAAATCCCAACAATCTAAAAGCCTATGCCTGCTGGGATTTTAAATATCTAAAACTACATTCAGTTCTCTTTTTTTACTTTCATTTCTGGAATTGAACATTGATACTTATGCCTGTGTGACAAGCTGTCTACAAACTGAGCTAGCATATTAGCCCTGCTCGTTCTTCCTTATTTCAGGCAGATCTCAAATCAGATAACCAGAATAGTGACATTATAAGTGTTAATGGATTTAATTCAAGGGAAAAGTTTGTTATTGATGGTTAGTTACACAAACTGAGATCCATAAGAAGTTTGTCAGTGACAGGCTAAATCTCATGGCACTGATAAAACTATGTCAATATGTCAATGGCAAAATTTCTTTTTCTTTTGCAAAGTTTAAGATCTGTACTTACCTCCACTGAAATTATGTAAACCTGCTTATCCAGAATCTAGGATAATTTCTATTCTTAAAATTAATATACTTATGCATCAATCAACACAATGACTACCTATCTAAACATAGATTACTGTTTGATTACAGTTGTTTATTCAACTTGACCTTATATTTTGTTTTTCCCCATTATATTTTACTTTTCATTTATTATAAATCTAACTCTTGTCATATTTCTGAGACTAACTTTCAAAAGTACATTCTTGTCGGTAAGAACTAAACACTTGATGAAAAATTATTTAATAATAAAGCCTTCCTTATCCTAATCAATATTTTATCAATATATTTCTCAAACTTATAAAATTATTGCTGTATTTTATAAAATAAAAATGAATATCCTGAACATGACTATAATTTAGTGTGATGCATGCACCTGAAAGATGAGAACCTAGAATAATAGTGGGTAGGGGGACCATGTTTCCTAGGTAAATTCACTATGAGGAAGAAGGAATATATATCATTGATCTACACTTGGTTTCAAGTTAAAAGGTTGATAAACAAAAGTTCCTCTTTTATTTTATGTAGCTAGTTGATAGCAAAATTCATCCTGATCTAGTCACTATGTTTGCATATACTGATCTAAGTCAGTAATGGCTTTCCTTTGCAAAGGATGTGGCACATGGCATCATTGGGCTTTTTACTCTCAGTACATAACACAGAGAAAATTGTTTCTAAAAGGCATTTTTCATATGATCCAACAGTGTCATTCAGGAAAGATACGATCTGATAAAGTATTATACCACATAGCAAGTGAAAAACATTAGGTGAATATATGAGATGGCAATTTAAAATATTCAGAAAAATGAATTGTAACATTTACTTTAAGATTGGCATTGGTTGGTGAAGGGGAATTACTGCTTCATAGACAGATTTCTGAAGGTACAAAAGAAGACATAAATGTGAAATAGATTTGTAAATGATTTCAAAATTGAGGAGTTGAATATGGAACAATTTTATGAATGAGCAGTGCTATAAGGTTCAGGATGGATCTTCAAAGATTCATGCTACCTAAACTGTTAAAAATCATGGGATTTGCAGACTTTTGTGTAAGAGGATGAACTAAAAGGTTCTTTAGTGTGACCTGACAAAGATGAGTCAGGGTCAGAAAGAACTTACTACATTCTTAGGAAAAAGCAGGTAAAGGGAGAAAAGTCATCCTGTGGTAAAGAGGCAAAAATGGATACTGGCACTGTGCTGCTTGCAACATGTTGGACTTAGCAGAAAGCATCAGCGGGCTATTGCCTGCTCCTGGACACAGTGCCATAACAACAGTGAGCCTATGAGCAAGTACTTCTCAGAATTCAGAGATTGGAAGAAGTCTGTGTGTGCCATGTCAGAAGCGAGATAACCAAACTGTCTTAGTCATGGAGACAGAGGCATAAACAAAGTGGGAGCTTGATGATGTTTTTCTAAGGATCCTACTGTGAGTAGACTGAGAAGAAGCCATCCCTTACATGCCTCAGAAAACAAGTACACAGGAATCAAGATCCTAGACTTGTCACAATGCCACAAGTAGAAGTATTCTGAAACAACTGTAGGACTAAGTATGTTGGAAGGTGAAATTTACCCAGAAGGTGATATAATTAGCACAGTATAAAGTTGTATTTTTTCCGCATCTGATGACCTGTCTGAAAATTACAATAATAAGCATGCCAGTGAATGGCCTCTCCGTGTATATTTAATAGTTGACACATTACAAATGAAAGAAAGAAATGAAGGGAGGAAGAAAGGAAGGAAGGAAAGAAGGAAGGAAAGAAGGTAGGAAGGACATTAGAAATTCTAAGAAGACTACTCAGGTAGGTCAGTAGGTAAATGGTTTTGTTCATGAATCTGGAAAACAGAGTCCATTCTCAGAACCCACATGAAAACAGCAAGAAAGGACAAGCTGCACAAAGTAGTCCTGTGTCCTCCACATACACATGCATAGGCATGTCATGCTAGGCATGCATCTACTCCAAAAATATCACACACACACACACACACACACACACACACACACACACACACACACACGGCATGTCTCTGCAACAAACGCACACAAACACACACATATACCTGCATTCACGCACGCAAGCACACACACACACACACAAACATGCATGAGGGAGGAGCAAAAGAGGCATGCACAAATACATGGGCATATACACAATAAAAATACAAACAATGATTAAAAATAAAAAGGTTTCAGAGAAGACCGCAAATTACAAGGCAAAGATTTCAGAACAATATCATATAACCCCTTCAGTAATCTTAAAAGCCAGAAGAAAATGGAATGATGTATGTCAGTCTCTGAAAGAAATAACTGACATCTAAGACTATAAAGTCATCTTCTAAAATATTGGAAAAATAAAAAGGTTCCCAAAGAAGCATGAACCGGTACATAAGACAACAATGCAGAAAATGCATAAATGGAGATTTTAAAAAGCTAACATCTATTAAGTCATTTTCAGAAAATTGGCAAAAGTCTGATAATGACCAGCAGTGAGGAAGAGGATTTGTAAAATCTAAGCCATGATTCAGGACAATAGACAATAGAGAAGAGCAAGACAGTATCAAAAGTAACCATAAATGTAAATGTCCTCAAGTCCTCATTTATAAGTTTCAGACTTGATTAATAAAGAAAAACTAGCTAACCATTTTTTCCAGAATTACTACACTGACAAAAACAACAAACTAGAAGTAGAGAAATTGGGGTGCCAAATTAATGGAAACTCAAAACAATCCTGGTATGTGATAATGCATTTTCAGACAAAACTAAAAAGAGGGCTCAAAGAAGACCCCTACATATTAATAAAAGGAATAATTCATCAATGAAGTATAATATACACTATATATACTAAATATGCAGATTACAGTTTCATAAAACAAACACTAAAGGAATGTAAAAAATCACAAGTGAATTATACTATATAGTAACTGAACATAACATATAACAACAGAATATTTCATAAGTAGGATATGCATCATCCTCAGAATATCATAGAACTTTATATACATCACAATGTAGTCTTAAATGAAAGTCTCAATATATAAATTCTAACAAATATGTTTTGAATGCTTTACATTCTAGTAGAACTCAAAAGTAGAAATTTTATTGGTAATTGGGGATTAGAAATAATTTGAGAAACAGTGGAAAGGCTACCATATATGACATTTCCTGATAATGAGGTTGATGATTCACTTATCCACCATCATAGAGCCCTAATCTAATAGGTGATAGAAACAGAAGCAGAAACCCACAACTAAACACTGAGTCTAACTGGAATCTAGATACAGAGAGGGAGGACAAGATCAGGCTTCTAAAACACACAGAGATGGCTGATCTGAACAAGGAGGAGTTAATGGGCCCCCAGACTGATAGATGGGGATCCAGCATTGGACTGACTCAGACACCCTGAACATGGGTCTCAGATAGAAGGCCTGGGTAGTCTAAGGGATCTTGGATAGTGGAAACAAAATGTATCTCTGGTACACAAAAGAACTTTGGGAGCACGTTCCCAATGGAGGTATACTCCCTTAACCTAGAGGCAGGAGGGAGAGGCTATTCTCTACTCCAAATGCCTTGACAGATTTATATGACCCGTCCTGGAAGGCATCACTCTACATGTGGAGTGGAATTGATAGGAGGAGAGGGTTATGGGGCGGGGGGATTGAGAGAGTGGGAGAGAGGGAAGGAGGGAGAGGGAACTGGGATTTATATGTAAAATAAGAAAAAAAAAAGAAATACAAATCTGTGCATGGCTCAGCAGTTAAGATCATTTATTATTCTTGCTGAACACCTTGATTTAGCTTCTAACTCCTACATCAAACAGCTCAAAAACACCCATAAAGCCAAGTCAAGGGGTCTTCAAAGACTCTCTTCTGACCTTCATGGGTGCCTGTATATGTGAGGTGCACATGAACACATAAAACATATATGTATCAAATGACAAATATTTAAAAAATATACTGCTGAATTTTCTGTGGATTACTGAAAAAATCACTTAATTAAAGTTATTATGGGATCAAATTTATATGAAACCAATCTTTTCTAGAACATTTGGAATATTGGGAGGAGGTTATAAGAGCAAAAGCATTTTGCAAGGTATTTATTATTTATTTCTTTCTATTTAAAATATTTTTTCACACAATATATCCTGATATTGTTTTCCTCCTTCTATCCCTTCCAGTTTCTCCCCACCAATCCTCAAGTCGAAATGCACCCCATTTCTGTCTTTCATTAGAAAACAAGCAGGCTTTTAAGGGTTAAAACAAAATAAAATATAATAAAATTAGACAAAAATTAACATATTAGAGTTACACACACACACACACGCAAAAAAAAATGAATAAAAAAATCCAAGAGCAGGCACAAGAAAAAAAGATCTACTGGAAATATATATATATATTTCCAGTAGATCTTTATATATATATATATATATATATATATATATATATATATATATAGAGAGAGAGAGAGAGAGAGAGAGAGAGAGAGATGTCTTGATTCAGACCCTTGCAAGCCCCAGGCATGCTGTCTCAATCTCTGTGAATTCCTATATGCTTTGAACATACTGATTTAGAAGGACTTGTTCTCTTGGTATTCTTCATTCCCTCTGTCTCTTACACTCTGCCTCCTCTTCTATGGGGTCCACTGATTTGATGGAGATAAGCCAGCTCAGTTTGAGGGTCCCAAGTTCTCCCTTTCTGCATAATGTCTGGTTGCAGTTCTTTGTAGCTGTGTCCCATCTGCTCAAGGGAACATTCTCAGGTGATGGTTAAACTAGACACTGATCTTTGAGTACAGCTCATGAATATGTCAAATATACTAAAATATCAGTAAAGTGCAATTAAAAAATAAATAGACCTACCATATGCTACAGTCAAAAGGACTTGATCAAGAAAAGAGATAATATGTAGGTGAAAAGTGTTAGCAGTGAAGAATATTGTCTGCTGATGGAAGTGTAGCTTACTGTAGCCTTTTTATAAATCAATATGGAGGTTAACAAAACATTTTCTTAGTCAGCTGTTCTCAACCTGTGGGTCACATATCAGATGTTTACGTTATGATTCATAACAGTAGAAAAATTTCAGTTATGAAGGTGCAAGAAATACTTTCTACATCAATAAAGAATTTGCTGAATGAAAAAATAATGGATTCATAATAGTTTAGAAAACTCAATAAATAAAATAACTAGTGTTAACTGATACAAGTCATGAGAGATCTATAATGGATTCATAATAGTTTAGAAAAGTCAATAAATAAAATAACTAGTGTTAACTGATACAAGTGATGAGAGATCTATAAAATGGAAGCTTTAAGGTTCCAAAGAAAGAAATTGAAGAAGACAGTAGAAAACAGAAAGGCTTCTCAGCCTCATGAATTGGCAGATTTTGTATGGCAAAGTGGTTATACTACCAAAAGCAATCTCCATTTGAACCTCAATGTCAGTCTTTAAACAACTATTCTTTTAAATAAAAAGTCCAAAAATTCACCAGGAAACAATAAGACCACCAAAAATCCCAAAGCACTTTTAGCAGAAAAACTACCCTTTCTCCACAGATTACACTACAGAGCTATAATAACAAAAGCATCATGGTTCTATCATAAACCCAAACATGAAGGCCAATGGAATCAAGCATAAGACCCAAAATCAGTACACAAGGTACATTAACATAATATTTGACAAAAGAGTCAAAAATGTACATTGAAAATCACTCCACAAATGCTTCTGAGAAAGTGAATATTCACATGTAAAGATTCAAGTTCTCTACATGTCTCACTTGAAACACAAAAATCAATCCAAAATGGATCAAAGACCATAACAGAAGATCTGGAAATTGGCAGTTACTGGAAGAAAATCCAAGTAAAACACTTTAGGCAAAGCAGGATCTTCTAAAGGACACTAGAAGTTCAGGAAATAAACTACAAATTGACAACTGGGATTGCAACAAAATTAAACAACTTCTTCATATCAAATCAAACAACAACCAGAGTGAAAAGGCAAACCCACGGGAGGACAAAAGGTATTTGTGTACTGTACTGTGCATCAACCAGAGGATAATGTACAAAATAAACAGAATTGGGAGAAACATACACATGCAATCTTTGCAATGAATGGGATAATTATTGAATAGATTTAGGAAACTCAAATAGCTAATAAATTTTTGATGAAATGTTCAACATCATTAGCCATCAGGAAAATGCAAATTAAACTGAACTGAAATTCTATCATCCCTCACTTAGAGCTACTGCCAACAAGAAAAACAAAAAATCCAAAAAAAAAAAAAAAAAACAGAAACAAAAAACAAGGACAAATGTCGGCAAGGATATGGGGGAAAGGACACTTATTCGTGGGGAATGGGTATGCAAACTTATGCAGTCTTTATGAAAGTACTACAGAGGTTTCACTAAGAACTAAAGCCAGAAATACCATATTACCCAGTGGTGCCAGTTCTAGGGTAACAAACACTGAGAACTGTAAGTACGCATCTGTGTTTATGGCGACACTATTGTTTAGATTTAAAACAGATGGAAGCATGGGAAAATGGTGGCAAAACCACAGAAGTCTAATGATACTCAGCCCAAAGAAATTACGAAATTTGCAGAAACATGGGTGCAAGCAGAAACCATTTTTAAGTAAATTAAGCTAGACTCATAAAACAGATATCTAGGTCTTGCCCAACCTTGATATTGTAAAACCCTCAGAATGAGGAGTCTTTCCGTTTCAGTTGGTACCCCCAAGAACTCAATGTCCAGTCCAGTTGATGCAACAAGCAAGATGCTTTAATGAATGGGAAACGTTTGCACAAAAGGCTCCCTCAGCAGGCTAGAGAGAAGTCATATTCTCACAAAACCACAAGCTTAGGGTGGGGGTATAACCCTCTGTCCATTAAGTACGTGATCAGAGTCATGGGTTCTCTTTTTGAGGCTGGATGGTCTCAGATCAACAGACCTCAGGGCCTCAGGATGTGCTAATTAATCTTGTCTAAGCTAATTGGAGTTGCAGCTAACTCTTTGTTTCTTAAGGACCCTATTTACCACCTGCTGACACACTGACCCAAAGGGGCAGTTTGAATTCTTGGTATCTGGCTATCTTAGGGCCTTGTGAGGGAAAGTTGCAGGTGGTTAACAAATTCCAGGGAACTGATAGTGGCCTGGGTTAGCTTTCCAGGTCAGATTGCCCTTTATTCCAAGGGGGTGTTCCTTAACTGGACTTTATTTTTTGTTTTTCAATATTAGGGTTTTTGCCTTATCATGCTGTGTCTTATTTGGTCAAGTTTGGCTCTTTTCTCTTAAAGGCCTCATCTTTTCTAAAGAGGATGTGGAGGGGTTATGGCTATAGCAGAAAGGAGAAGTATGGGGATGAAGTTCTGGAAGGAGTGAGGGCTGCGTAATTGTGGTCAGGATGTGTTTGTTGCATGAGAGAAGAATCTATTTTCAGTAAAAAACAATGATGTCACACTGTACCACATCTGAATGCTGCATGTGTTTTCTAGATGTGCTTGTGGATGTTTGTGTCCAATATCTGTGTTGTTCTTGAAACAAGAGTGGAAATCATGTGGCAAAGAAAAATTCTTAGATAAAGGAAAGGAAGCAAAGCAGGGTTGGGGATTGGGGGCAGAATACAAAAGGCTAGAAAGCAGAGGATAATCACTGAGGGGAACGAAAGGTGCCACTAAAATGGGAATCAGAAGATAAAGTCAGGAGAGCAGGCACAACACTAATAAAATGGCACAAAGAACACAATTCCTTTGTGTGCTCATCTTAAGATATACTATAAAAATATATTTTCCTTAGCGACATTTGATAATCATTTATATAATTTCAGCAGATGCTTGAATTAGCCTGTCTGAAAACCCAACAGGTTCAGAGTAAAGCATATTGTTTTAAGACGTGGTAACTTAACAAGGAAAGTGTTACTTTTAAAGAGAGGTATTGGTTGTGTTTTTAAAGGTACAAAGATGATTCTGTGTATATGCTGTAGGTAAACAATACTTGACAAATAATATCAATTATACTGTGGCACTGTGACATAAAAATGTTGTACTGATACTTAATTTTCATGTTTGAACATTTTGGGGGGATGTACTAGAATTTAATGATATATGATATATGATACAGGGTATGAAGTGACAAAACGAGAGTTGTTTACAAGCTGTTAAATTTGAAATCTTTGCATCAAATTTCATAGGTAAATAACACCTGCACATATTGGCCCAAGTTCAGTAGAACTCTGAGTTGAAACATTGATTGAAACTATTCGTGTACAGACCATCACAAAATTTATGAATAAAGTAGACTCATGGAGGTAACAGAGTGGATGGAAAAATTAACATGAAGGTAACACAAAAGAAAAATGGTGGGGGAAATAGCATAACACCATGGGGGCAATATTTTAAAAGCAGGAATTTTAATAGATATTGATGATTAAATCTGTCCTCAATGAGTGAGGAAATTGAAGAGGCAGAGGAATCTCTGTAATATGATATCACAGAAAAAATGACAAAGCATCTTTCAAAACGTATGAAGTATGAAATTCAACCACGTCTCGAATTACATAAAAGTTAGAGCTACAGGTAGGGAAGTCAGAGAGAGACTTCAGTGAGTATAGGATTAGTTTTAAAAAAACAACAACAAAAAAGAACAACAAAAAGCAAAAAAAAAAATCCTCTTACCAAATACTTAAAATACTTATTTGAAACTGATAGCTGCTGGTAGAGTGAAAATCAATTTTCTCCAATGGAGTAACACTGAGTGTAATCAACCCATAGGTCAGGGCAAGCCCCATGATCAGGACTAACTGACCAACATGGAAGGGACTGATTATCTGTTTTTAGTGTACTTTGTTTTGCTATGTTTATTGTTGTTATTTTACTTTTACTTTTTTTTTGAGTGAAGGAAAGGACACATAAAGGGGTGAAAAGGGAGGTAGGAAGATCTGGGAGAGGTTTAGGGATGGATACAATTGAATAACGAATACATATAAAAAATGAACTCTGAAAAACAGGAAAACTGTTGAGTCATAAATCAAATATTCAATAAATTGGGCATCCCATAGAGACTTTAATAAAGTGTATTTATGTTCATATACATGCATATAGATATGCATGCATGTGTATAGAAATAATTCTGAAATAATTTTTGGTTCTGCTTTATTAATTTAATTGTTTGTATTTTAATTTCTCATTCTTTCCTAGCAAATAAAACCACTAGCCCATTCTCATCCTATCCTAGTTAGTTTTCTGTTGCTTTGACAAACAACACGACCAAAAACAATGGAAAAAGAAAAGATGTATTTCAGCTTCCAGCTCTCAGTCCTTTTCTGAGTGATGTGAAAGCCAGGGGCTTAAGGCAGAAGTGAAGTGATGTAGAACTGTGGAGGGACACTGCTTTCTTACTTGCTCTCCATCCTCTGCTCAGCCTACTTTTTAATACAACCCAGTATCAACTCCCCAGTGACAGCAATGCTCACAAGGGACAGGACTTGCCATGTATGTTGTTAACCATGAAAATGGCCTACAGACTTGCCTACAGGCAAATGTGATGAGGGTGTTTTCCCACCTGAGGTTTTTCTCTGCCCAGATGATCCAAGTTTGTGTCAATTTGACACAAACAAAAACATTACTCAAACTGAATACAAACAAGCTCCACATTCCTCAACAGGGTTATCCCAATTAAATCCTTCCATATTGAAATACTATGGATGGCAAAAGCTCAGCGATGGGCACTTTTTTGTGTTAGGCTATTTGTGTTATAATATGAACTCAGTCTTTGCTTGTAGGCTATAACTGAATCATATTAGAAGTTAATATACAACCTCCATTATTTCGATAGGAGCATTCTCGTAAGAAAAAATGGGGAGGCTGGGGAAATGCAGCTTTTATTGGGGAGAGGGGTTTGTTATTATTCTCCATCACACACGTGTGATGGTTTACAATGGTCTTCAGCTTGGAATCCAGATAATCCAATACTATTTTCTGGAGCCTTCAGGAAATTTAACTTTCATGTATACACACATACACACATAAGTAAAAAAAAGTATTTTTAAAAGAAACAGAATGTGAATTAAGAAAACTATGATTTTATTATTAGCAGGTAAATTTTACAAAAGTAAGGATATATTACCGAAGAATATTAAATAAAAACATACCCAAGAATATATATCCATTATATCCATATTATCTTACATTGTTACCTTATTTCATCTATCCAGTTAAAATAAAATTAAAAAATAATGAGAAAAGTAATGACCACAATTTAAGAAAAATGTTAGACAGCTTGTTCATATTTTTAAAATTCAAACTATCACAGGTTTGTTTGGAATATTGTGACTGGAATAAATATTCAGAATCAATGAACCCAATTCAATATGGTACAGTGTTTCCATTTATTTACAAGATTGGAAATGAAGCTACTATCAGCAAGCAATAGGCAGTTAATGCCATCTCATAGTCCAATTATTTTAGTTTTGGAAATTGCTGGCTTCTATTTGGTATATGCTTAATTTTGTCTATTCAGGTAAATAAGAGTTAATAGCCAGAGTGTAAATTTGCCACAGCAGATAATTAGTGTAATCTGTTATGTATGAAAGCTAAGCTGGCAGAACTCTGTTTTTAATAATGCCCATGGTGTCAAATCACCAATTTCTTTTTGTGGCTGTAAAATGCACAGATGGACAAGGACTCAGTCCTCATTTGTAATTTATTTGTTTTTCCAAAACCACCTACTGAAATTATTCTTCCTTTATTTCAATATTAAGAATAGCAATAAAATCTACTGACTTAAATATTTCATTTGAATATGAGATAACCTCTCTTATTTGTCATTATGATCAACACTTAAAGCACCAATTTTCTATTGCTTTCTATTCCTATTTATATATCTGTTTTACACTTTGGTTGTGGTATATAAACATAGAAAATGATGTTATGCCAAATAATGTCTTTAAAAAATAAAACATGCATGTTCTTACTCTGATATAATACAAAGGACATCAACTTTGTTAGTACCTAGTTTACTGTGCATGCCTAATATTACATACAATTGATATCTATAATAATACAAACATAACTATATGTATTATTTATTTACAAATGTTTCATTGGAATCATTTCATGATTTATAGATGTTAAGCGGCTCCTTGTTCCTTAAAAGACAGAAAGTACATGATAGGTGTTTTCTTAGTGGAAAAAATAATCTACCAAGGATTTTACTGATTAAACAAATTAAACTTTTATTTTTTAAGTATGTTAGTGAAGCCCTCACTAAAAGGGAAGCTAGATAAAAAATTACTCTTCTAGAAACTTCTCAGATATGATTAAGCTATTCCTCATACTTACCATAAATTTGATGATATCTGTTTATAGGTATGAGATATTTATTTGGAATATATAATAGGAAATAAACCTACAATTTTTACACTAACAATTATGGATCATCTAAATTAAGAATGCGCTTTTTTCCAAATGCTTTTTTCATGTCTGGGAATAATCTGGCATATAGTTATATAAATATTAATTTTACTTTTTGACATTGATAAACTATATTACATGTTACTTATTTTTGTAATATCACATTTACTAATACAGTACATTAGATTAAAAAAAATTAATATAGGCTGGGATGTGGGGCCACACTCCTTCAATCCCAGCACTCAGGAGGCAGAGACAGGAAGATCTCTGTGAGTTCCAGGCCAAATTGGTCTACAAAGTGAGTTACAGGACAGCCAGGGCAGTTACACAGAGAAACCCTTTCTTGAAAAACATATATATATATATATATATATATATATATATATATATATACATATATATATATATGTGTGTGTATATATATATATATATATATATGTGTGTGTGTGTGTGTGTGTGTGTGTGTGTGTGTGTGTATAAATAACTTCATTTGGACTAGTGTATTGTCACTCTCTTACATCATCAAAATATATTTTTTTAAATACAACTGTGGCAAAACAATTTACCTTTTATAGGTATTATTAGTGTTCTTCTCTAATATAAAGTATTAGTAAATAAGACTGTATTTTCAGGTTGCTACTTTTTGTTGTTGATGGTGATATGCCCTTGTTGCTAAATGTTTTGACTAGTATGGAGATGCTGTGAGTTGGAATGAGGCAGAATTCAGAAAGGAAGAAAGAAATACAATCAAGTAGAGAAGAGAGGGAGTGAGGAAAGAAGGAAAGAAGAAATTTAGTGGTGATATAACTGAAAAGAACAAGTAAACTACAAAATATGAGAGGAAAGAAAGACACAGAACACATATATACTAACCCGAACCTGAATCTATTCCTAGTGTCTTGGTTCATAGAACATTCCTAGAAAACACTGAAGAATCATTGTTCAAACTACTGTGAATCAGAAATTCATAAGTAAAGTGGCTCCATGGGCCTATGAACAAGTTAGAGTGTGAGCCAGGAACTACTGTCCCTTCAGGGGTTCCTGCTTCAGTAGGGCTATTTATTTTTTTTTTTATTTTATCTTGTATCCTGCTAGTTTTCTGAAGGTGTTTATCAGCTGTAGGGGTTCCCTGGTAGAGTTTATTGGGTCACTTATGTAAACTATCATATCATCTGCAAATAGAGACAGGTTGACTTCTTCCTTTCCAAGTTGGACCTGTAGAGATAGGCAATCTCTGGGAGGGGCCCAGAACTCCAGTAGAAGACCGGTGGTGGGGTCAGAGATGAAGGAGGTGGAATTTACAGGTGGTCCCACATAGATAGGCCCATCCATTTTCAGTTATTGCTTTTTCAAATCTATTATTAGCATGGTGATTTTCTTTCAGTTCATTGATTCTCGCATCTGCCCTTTTTATTGTACTGGTTTACTAATTCACTCACATTGCATTTGGTTGCTATATTATTTTTAAATATGTCATTTGAGCCTCAACTTTTCTGTTTCTTTGTTGGTGTGTTTTTATTATTTTCAATGTATCTATGTCTGTTAGCTATAGGATCATATCTGCAGATTGCACTTTTCAATTGATTTTTATACTTTTATTTATTTTAAAAATGTCATAAACATAAGTGTACACACACAATGTATATATATATATATATACTCATGTATATATGAAAATATATAATATTTTGATCATATGTACAGCCTGCCTTCCCACATCACTGGTCCTTGGATCCTGTGCAATACATACTTCTCTAAACCCCATATTCTTTCTTCTTATTATTTTTTTAAGAAAAATAATTCTCTTAGTCTAGTTAGTAATTCCCATATGGATGTGGCTATAGGGCCCTCCATTGGAACACGGAAACCCTACTTTTAGCTACACCACACCTCTCTACCATAAAACCTGTTCTCACTCTCACAGAAATTGTCAACGATAAATAACTCTTTAGTTCTGATTGGGGAATTTGGAAGCTCTTTTATGTATATAGTAGAATTTTTGACTGTCTTAATCTTGAGCAGGTCTTGTACAGTAAATTATTTCCAATGATGAGTTAACATTCCCTTAATGTTAGGGAAAAAATATAGAAAGTAATTAAGATCAAAAGAATCGGGAGGACTACTATGAAATGTTGTTTTCTAATCCTGACATGTCTGTTGCAAATAAGAACTCACAGGAGTTTATAATGGACAGTAATAAATTCAATGGTGTATTTTTGAGAGTGGATTTGATGAAACATAGGAACCAGGGGATAGAGTGAAGAAGCTGAAACTATCAGTCAAAACAAAATATATATGAAAATGACATAGGAAATCTTTCAAATTTGCAAATAAAAAGGACAATGTTACTTTACAGTATTCTTGAAACCACAGGTGCTATGTTTTATCAAACTAGCACATTTGGTTTATGTTTGGTTATGATTAAGGCAGATTTCTCTCTAGTTCGAGACATAAGAAAATATAGCTATTGTATTCCCAGAGAAGCTGTTCTGCTGCTAGATCTTTCAAATTAAACATTGAAAGGCTGTTTGAAGATTTCTGACTAAAACATTAACTTTTTAAAGTTTCAAGCTGTAGTTTTAGAATCTGTGTCCTTCTCCCCAATTCATTTCTATTCTTTCACAAGAGCAGAGCTATCTAGCCATCCAGATCACTCCTGGAAATATTCTCCATGTCATTATGCAGAAAGAACTTACCTACTTACAGTTGATGCACATTAGGGAAAAAAGAAGCACCCTGACCATGCTTTGAACTATGAGGCAGATGATCTCAGGTGACATTGATAAAGAAGATGTAAAGCAGAATTATTGTTTTCTTGTTGGAGGGAAGAGACCTGGGCCCAGGTGATAAATGAAACCCCAGCTAGATTTGTTTTTGACAGATATTCTTTCTGATGCACTGTATGTGTGCCATTATCACTTCCCCAATTCAAGTCCAATATCTGTGCTTACATACTTGACATTTGGAATTATTTCCCCAACTTGGAAAAAGTTCCCCAATGTTTTAATGAAGAAGATGGATTCCTCTGTAATGCTATTTGGTTAATATTGGATATAAGTCAAAGGCAACTTTCTATTTCAGTATGTGTGCGTGTGACTAAAGGTGGGGCATATTAATCCTACCACTAAAGATTCAACATGCACACATGGGTAGTAGTTCTGTCTTCATGATTCCACAATGGGACTATAAGAATCATTTGAATTACTGCAAAGGTAGTTGTAAGTGAACCTTATTGTCTGACACTCTACACATTTGCTAAAACTGATAACAAGTGTAATGTGGATATATGATTTATGACCACTGACTGGAGAAAATATTTATTTTATCTTAAATGAATGAGAGAAATCAGGTTATTAGCATCTATTTGTACTAGACAGCAAAATTAACTCAAATGTCTCATTCCAATATGGGTCAGTGTTCCTGTACTCTGTCATAATAACATTTGAAAGAGCCAGGACAGCTGACTACCATGTAGATCTTAACATGAACTTAGGAAAGCTATGATGTGTTATTCAGACTGGATGACTAAGAGTCTTACTCACAAACACTCATCTGGATTCAGGAGCCCTTAAAAAACATAGAACATGGGTTATGAGGTGATTCAATTTAGATCCAGGTTTTGTGGGCATAGGTCAGAATCTTTTTGGCAAATGAAAAGTAAAACCTCTGCCTATTTGCTGCATTGACTGCACAGAAAGAAAATAATCCCCATGGATTACATGCAATATGAAACTGCTAACCAAGGAAGAAAAATATTTTTAATAAATTTAGTATTAATCACCTGATTTCCATTTATACTCATCAGTCTATACCACTGATTAATTTTATCAAAAACAAATTATATGCATATGTAAAACATAATCAGGAAAACATAAATTATCTTACATAAATTAAATGAATGTAATGTGGTGATATATTCTGTACATTTCAGTACAGTTTGCCTTGCAAAGCTTGTCACAGTCACATTAGTTATCTACAGAAGCTAGGCAGTGGTCCTATTCACCTTTAATTCCAGATTTAATATTAACAGGTAGACAGATGTTTGTTAGTTCAAGGTAACACTGACTATATGAAATTGATCCAGTTCTAAAAGAAACAGATTCCACAGTTCTGACCTCAGCACCTAGAATCATAGGCCTTTAATCCCAGCACTAGGGAAGTAAAAACAGGAGTGATAGTTCTGGGCAGAGAGATGAACAAAAGATAGGAGAAGACAGGAACTGAGAACTTTTGCCTCTGAGCATTATTGGAGACAGAATTACCATTTCATCTGGGTGGAGGTGAGATCTACTGGTTTGGCTGCTTTGTTTCTCTGATAGTCAGCTAGTATCTTCAACCCCAATATCTGTCTCTGGATATTTTACTTTTCATGCTACAATGGAGAGAGAAAGAGGTATAAGTACAGACAAGGAATGATACAGTGGAATTAGACATCTATTGACTGTAAGTTGTATCTGGTTTGTAATAGCACAGCTGTAGCCCTAGCTTCTTGTTCTCTGTAGTTTTGGTGTGTCAGATCCTTGGTCTTTATTTATTTGTTAATTTTTTATGTCTAATACTATGTACAGCATAACAGTTTTCTCCATCCTTTAACCATGAAAATGGGTTTGTTTCATTGATTTGCTGCTCATGAAATTTGAATCTGATTTGCCCCATTGGCAAAATGTCATTGGCAATAGGCTGTCATTTGTTTCCTAAGTGGCACATGCATCACCATTGAACCTTTCAGGCTGTTCCCCTGAAAATTAATTTGAATATTTTCTCTATGTAGAACTCTTCCTGTTTTTTTTATTACCATGGTAAGCATAATGGTCATTTTTAGCTCTGGTACCAGTTTTTACTCAAAAAACAAACAAACAAAAAACAAAACACAGACTTGGAGATGAACTCTGTCTATTTTAAATTTGTAACCAGTATGGATATTTGTCTTTAGTTGCCAAAGACATGATATGTTATTAAATTTGATAATTTTATTAAGATAACATTGTGATAATCTGCCTTAGTCAACTTTTAATTTATTCTTCATTGGAAATGGTTTTATCTTTACTCTTAATTTCTTTACTGACAAATCAACTCACTAGGGTTATTTTGCAATTTATTTAATTTTTTACATTTGGTTCGTTGTTCTTTTGCTCTTTACACTTTAAGCTATTTAGTTTTGCTTGTCTATCTTTTCAAGTTTAAGAATATCTACTTCCGTTTAGAATGTTAGGATAAAACTTGCTTTTGTTCTTTCTTAATTCCGATCTCTTTTGGTAGATATAATCTCTTAAATTTTTCAGTGACTATTACATTATTTTATTCCTATTATTAGCCAGTGATATATTATGTTTTCATTTTTCTATCATTTTTAAATATATATGGGTGCATATGTATATATGTAGTGTGTGCATTTACATGCATATGTATACATGTATTGTTCATGTTTATGTCCATTATTCTCTGTCATCCAGCTCTTATACCTATTGAGTTATTTCTTCCCAAGTAGTATACTTTCACATCTGTTGTTTTGTGTAGGCTTTGTGCAAGCAGGTGTATGCTCATGGCTGAAATGCTACACCTTAAGGACAGTACTTCACAGCAATCCTCTCCTCTTTCTCCTTCTGCTCTTCCAATATTTCAACCCCAGTTAAACATGGTTCCCTCATCCTGGAATGGAGTCAGAGATACTGTTGTTTATTTGGAGCTAAGAACTCAACAGGCAATTATTGTCTAACAATTTGATTAGTTGTGTGACTTTCTGCACTAAGTAACATCTATTGTAAGAACATTTCTAATCATGGTTGAAAGTAACCTAAGTCAATGGATAAAACAAGTAACTACTTAGAAGGTAGTTTGTAGTTTGTCTACACATCCATTTAGCAAAATAACATTAGTTTTCCATCTGTGACCTGCAACTTCTAAAGCCATAGTCTTTACAGGGTTAATATCACCAAACATCAATTCCTTCTCACATAGTGAGCATTAAATCTAATCAGTAAAGATCTGATGAACCAAAAATGATGTGCAACTGTCGTGCCATAGGGTATAATCACTATCATCACTGAAAGTTATTTATTGTAATGTAAATTTTGTCTACTACTATTTTAAAGCAGGGTTCCTTTTCAAACCCAGTAGCTTGCATGGGGCATTCAGACATTGAATGCTAACCAGTAGAGAAGACAGTTTTAGCTAAGATCTAGCTTCATTTGTCCATATGTGTGATGTCATCATCAAAAGGTCTTTTCATCTAGTTCTTATCATCTAGGCAAACAAGAACAAAGAAAATAGTCAACAGGGTCTCCTTGACCAACAATGGATAGAGATATATTGTATACCTGCTATCAAGGTTTGTAACTACTAGTTTTTGTACTCAGGTTCAGATTTGGAGAAATTCTTTTTCTGTACTCCATGGCATTCTGATTTGGGTGATTTTTTTGATGGTTTTTAGAGAAAGATGAATTTTTAAGGTCTTTCTTCTCTTTCATTTCAATAATATCCTTCTTACATTTAATGTATTTCTTTCCTTCCTGATATAAAGAAATATTTATATTTTTCATTAGGTTAATAAGTGTATGTCGGTATACATTTATACTACCCACAATAAGTTGCCCATGAAGACTAGAAGAGATTATCAGATACTCCTGGAGGTGAAGACATAGACAATATAAGTGCTGGGAAATCTATCATGTGTTCGCTAGAAGAGAAGTAAGTGCTCACACAGCCATCGATCCAACCCATCTTTCCTGTTGTTCTTAAGCAACATAATCCTCTCTCCTTAAGTTTTAGAAGCTGAACCTTATCAAGTTGCGGTCTCAGAGAGTCTTACCTTTTTTATTTTTTTTTCAGAGCTGATCTTTTTGTTAAGGATTGCTTAATACTAAAATACTACTGTCAATTACCCTCTTTTTTGATCCTTATTGCACTATAAAAAAATACAATTTTCATTGTGAAGAAAAAGCACACTGTCCTTTCTTTTGGTTTTATTCTGAGATATCTGTATTTCAGTTTGAGTCTTGGAATTATTTTGTGATATATTCATGACCATTTAAGATGCACAAGATGCAATTTGGTGTATATTCTTAAATAAAGCTAAGTTTGTCATCTATTCCTTAAATATTGTTAAATGTCTACTTTTTGTGCTACTGCTATTGTTCCATTTCATTGACAAATAGATTTTTTTTCTCATATTATATATCCAGATTATGGTTTGCATTTCTCTGCTCCTCCAAGTTCCTTCTTCTCCCATGCTTATCCAGATTGTCTGCCTTTCTATTTCTCACTAGAAAATAAACCATCTTCTAAAGTATAAGATTAAAATAAAACATAATAAATTACAATAATATAAAACAAACCTAACACTTTGGAATTAGACAAAACAAATGGGAATGGGTGGAGAAGAGGCCAAAAGAAGGCACAAAAATAGGAGAGAACTATTCATCCACACACTCAGGTATCCCATAAAGATACAAAATCAAAAGCTATTATATATTCAAATAACATGCAAGGTTAAAAAAAAGAGAAAAAGTATAAAGCAAAATGTAAAAAAAAAAAAGATAAATTGATAAAGAAAAGAAAAGAAAAATGCCGGACAGGATATTGTAAGACAAAAGAAAAAAAAAATCCAAAGATGGCCTTTAATTCATTTTGTTTATTAATGGGCATGCAGTTTTCCCTTAAGAATAGTTTGTTTTCCCAGTTAGACTCCCTTGAAGAAAACAAAAATGTCATTTGTTAGTAGTTATCAATTTGATATACCTTCTGGTTAGGGATGGAAGCATGTGTCCCTTTTTCCTTTCAGTTCTAGGATGCCCATCTGATACAGACCCACGCTGTCTCCTTGTACATACAGGCTCAGTTAAGATGTACTCCACTATATTTAGAATAAATTATTTCCCTAGTGTTATTAATTCTATCTAGCTTTTATACTCCTTATTGTTCCCTTTTCCAGGGTTTCTGATTCCTGAGAAGAAGGGTTTGGTGTAGACATCTCATTTAGGGCTGCGTGCACATTCATACATACATTATATGCATATTTGCATACATATGCACATATAAATGGAAACACTCACACATACATACATACATTCATATATATATTCATATATATATATATATATATGAATGTATGTATGTATGTATGTATGTATGTATGTATGATTTAATACCACCTTTCAATGGGCACTTACTTTTAGCTAGCTCTCCCCATATTCTCTCTGCCTTTTATCTGAAAGATTTTGATGATAGTAGAGCAAAGCATTTGTTCTATGAGTATAATATACTGTTATTAGGAGTCATATTATTGCTATGCTCCTTTAGTAGAACAATAATATTTACTTTTACTTTAGATCTCTGGGCTATCTACTCTAAGGTCTTAATTCACCCAGGCAGCATTGTGTATAGACTCCATCACATAGAGTAAGCCTTCAGTTAAATCAGATGTTGGTTGGTTACTCTCACAAAATTGTTGCCATAATTGCACAAGACACCATTGTAGATTAAAGAATTTAAAGCTGGGGTGATGTTTACTTTTCTTTTATAGAAGCATGCAGACTGCTTCCTAGTATCATGAACACTATTCTGTATGGGTGAAATTTCTAGGAAATTGGTACTACTAGTGTTGTAGTCAGCCATCAGTTTTCAGAATCAACCTATAATCTTGTCAATAGCCTGAGTTATTTGGAGAGTTCCCCTTGGATTCCTCTTTGACAGGTAATTAATTTACTATAACCACTTCCTGGTAATAGAAACTTCATTTGATAATAAGGGGTGTTCAGTTGTGTTTTTTTAGAATCTCCCTTTATTTGGCAATTTCATTTTAATTAACTTCATATGTATATGTAAGCATGTATACATATACATATTAGCTTTTATACTGTTCCTCAAATGGCCTCTAATTTATACTGTCTTGCCCAATATTTCCTCTCTCATCCTCTTCTCACGCTGTCTTTCCATTTGGTCTTCCATTCTAGTAACCTCAGCCCCAACTATCCATCAATAAATATATATTATATTTTCCTTTTCTAGGGACATCTGTAGATACATTCACTACCATCCCCAGTCCCTTATTTTAAACTTTATTTTGCTTATCATTGATTTAACAGTTAATATCTACCTATAAGATAATGCATACCATTTTTGCCTTTCTGGTTTGGGTTACTTATCTCAGGTGATATTTTTTGTAGTTCTACTTATTTACCTGCAAATTTCTTTACTTTTTTCCCAAAGGCTAATACTCCATTGTGTAAATGTGTAGCATGTATGTATTCTGCCAGCCCGCCCACCACCAGTCTGAGACCACAGCCTCCCAGCCCCAAATAATATTCTGAGACTCTGTATTTGATGCAATCATGTTGGCCAGTTACCATCATTGTTTATGGGCTAGCTCTGTCTTATTTATTAACCCATTTCTACTTATCTAAGTATTTCCAAGTGGTCATCTTATCAGGGAGCACCATCTTGCTTCCTCTAGCTCTACATGCTGACTCCTCCTAACTACATCTTTTTTCCTCGTCTAGTCTCCTAGCCCCACCTATCTAGTTTCCTATTGGCAAACAGGGCTTTATTAATTAACCAGTATGAGAAACATATTTACAGAATAACATCTCCCATCATAAATGTACTACATTCTCTTTATCCATTTATCTGTTAAGGAATATATTACAGAATGGAGTATGGAACATTATATAGTTTAATCTCTGTATGAGCAGGCAGACAGCTATCTCAGTGAATTGTTATTTAAGTAAATACTTGTAAGGAGTTCACTCCATAAGCATGCTACAGTACCAACTGGTTTAAAAGTCCAACAAAGGAAACGGCATGTATAAACTTTAATACTTGGTTAGAATTGGTGTTCAAAATACTTAGTATCACCACTTGTTTTCAGAAAGCCAGTTTCATCTTTCAAAGACAGTTTTACAATGAGCATTTTCAGGCACTTTGACACCAACTTCCTTTGAAAGCCTTCAGTTTCTCCTCGGAGATTTCATTAAGGAATTTGCTGTCAATATCTTCTGTAGCTAATTGTATTGGAATTGGTGCCTGGTGATTTTGAAGTCGTAACCATTATGAGGCTTGACTCTGTGCATTTCAAAGTTATTCTACTTCTGTGTGTCTAGAAGTAGAGGTTCAATGAACCTTTTGAAGATTTCTTTTGGTTTCATAATAATTGCTAGATAAGATCCTGTAATTATACAAAGATAAAGTTAGTTGTTATGCTGCTTTGGTAGAAAATGTGAATTCACTTTTAACTGAAGTTCCATAACACAAATTAGTATTATAAATCTACTAATAAGTCCATTTGTTAACAGAACTGTACTACTAAAATGATTTTGATTAGTTTTTCTTTCTTCTAACTGAATTCAAAGTTCAAAATTCCTAAAAGATTAAGTGTAAACTGGTAAATGATTTTTTTGTTTTGCTTGACTTGTTCTAGTTTAGGCACTAATTTCTGCAACCTCATGAAACTAGAATAATGCTGCTTGCTTGAGAGTCTCCACAATGAGACAGGAATTATATTGGGTAATTACTTGATTGTGGGGATACAGAGCCTCTCCTATAAAGGTAGAAGTCTCTCAATAGATTACAATGGGATATATTCAGTGATTCTGGTGAGTCCCATGTATGGGTAAAACATGAAGGTACACATTTCATAACTTGCAGGTTAAAAGAATACAGCTTTTGGTATGATATTTTCCTGATTAATGTGTAGACTGAGAGCTGTGAATATCACCATATCACTTCAATAATGGATCATATAAATCACCTTGGTAATTTCTTGTGAGAAACTTGCAAATATTTAGATACAGATTGAATTTTATTGAATAGTAAGTAGTGGACATTAATAATTATGGAAGTCCATCATGAAAATTTAAAGAACATATGTCATGTTAGGAAATGATGCTAAATAAGTTGTTTTTAATGGTGCTATATATAATCCAAATAGGTGTGTACATTCAGGTTTATGTAATCTATTTATAAAACTACCCTCTTTTGATATATTTTTAATTATAATGCAAAAGAATTAATCCAGCAGTGGGGGATCAAAAGAAGGAGCTAGAAGTGACTTCATAAATCACTCCAATGGATCTTGTCAACAGGTTATGATCCAAATCTAGCAATCCACCTGTTTAGGAAAATAAAGGATTACTAGAGCATGGTCATTTGTACTATTTGTTGAAGATACACACGGTATACAAAATCTTATGAATTACCTCATGGCTCTGTAAAGGAAAATAATTTTTATCTTTGAATATCAGTTTGCTTGCTTTCCTGGAAAAATAATCTTGACATTAGAATTATTTTTAATGTCTGCGTGTGTTTTTATTGACCATGTAGAATTTCTTTGTCCGGAGGAAACATTTACCTTAGAGAATACATTTTTTTTTATCATCACATGTTTTTATGTCGGCGTGTAGTTTTTCCAGGATTTTCTTGTATTTCCCATTTTTGAAAATTTCATAAGATTTTTAACTATCTTAATAGCTAATCTTCTGTGATGTAAGAAGGTGTCATTAGATATTGACTATAATTCTGTTATAAAGTAAAACCAGAACAAACATTAGGTATTTCACAATTCTCTCTTCTAGCCACTATTCTGTATGCTGCTATTTCTTCTAAAGTAGACAACATTTTAGCAGTGAATATATGCACACCTCTTCTGTTTCCCAATTTTCAAATCTAAGAGATAATCAGCATTTACCAGATAAACACAGCAAAAATTTGAAAATCTTCCAAACTTCTCAAGTGGCAAGATTTTCCCTTGTAGATTTGTCCTGAAATGAAGCATCTATATAATCTATACATCAATATTAACACTGCAAATTACAGACACATAGAGAATGATAAAGTAAAGCATTTAAACTTTAACCCATTCTATGATTGGTCATGGACTGTGAAGGATGCCTGAGGCTGTCTACAGACTTAAATGGTAAAAGGCAGAGAACAAGGATCCCTTTGTCATAAATTCTTCTTTATCAACCCCTATTTTCTTTCAATGCACATTAGCATACACTTGGGGGAAAATCATTTCAAAGAGCTGCTTTGTACATCTGCTTTCTTTGAGCCTCTTGGAATAGAAGCCCCTTGGAAGGAGGACCAGCATTTTCTGAGTCTTAAATACCTGATACTAAATGAGACTTGAATGAATGCTAAAGCATCATTAGTGCAAATACATCAACCATGCTCTGCTATGAACAAGAGGACAGGGGAGGTGGGGACAGCTGGAGCCTACCTGGATGTGAATACCCATGCGTCTTCTTGTCAAGCTACAGCCTGAGGCCATTTCTGTTAAACTGACAATAGAAAATGTTAAATAAACTGACAGGTGTCTTAAGCAAAAGGAGAAGGGAATGAAGGAAAGTGCCTATAGGGTAGAACATTTGAAAATTTGTGATTTTTTTTTCCGCTTGCTGGGTAGGGTCATGCAGAAGGAAACTAGGTTTTTCAGCTTTATGTGAGAGAAATAAAATGGTTTTAATGAAATAATGTGTGCTATTTTGAACAAATAATCAAATTACTGACAAAATGATTCTTCATAGCATGCAAACTGTTTTTTAAGCACAAAGCAATGAATGTTGCTCTATATCTGTTTAAAAATTACGTAAGTATTTAAAACATTTTCTGATACATCTGAGATATAAAACCTCTGTGTGTTTACATATATATTTGTCTGGCATTTATAGCAGTAAGAAAATAAATCTTGATAACAAAACTAAAATTAAATGATATTTTATCTAGTGCAGGGCAAACCAAAGAAGGAATAGGGATGGACAGAGTAGAAAGAAGAGGAAATTTGCTATCTGTCTGTGTAAGCAGTGAGGAAGTACATCTTTTCCACCATTGCATCTTGTCATGTGTTTGGCTGTCTTATTTTCTACACCACGTATCAAGAAAAGTACAGTAATTTTCACTTGTAAAGACCAAAACATAGTCACTACCTGATAATAAAACTGTAAGCTTAACTGTACTCTTTTATGTAAATATCTTTTCAATTGAGCTTATGCAAACCTCTTCTAGTATCTAAGAAAATATATGGGTCATCAACTTTCCAACTCTGAGACAACTCCAGCCAACTCATCCAAAGATATTGTAGAGATGATATTACTGCAGTACAAGGAAACATATAACACACACAAACACACACACACACACATTATATATATATATATATATATGTATATATATATATATATATATATATATATATATATATAGTTTAATTAAGATATATTCTTAGGAAACATAGCTAGTCAAGTCTAATTTTTCTCTCTGTTTCTTAGTCTAACTCAGCGTTTCTCTCTATCTGTCACCATCATTAATTACTTGTTTTTGTTTACTGCATATATTTTTCTATCTACCTATGTAAAAAATAATAATTTCTTATAATGTTCAATGCACCATATATGAGGAGCAGGTTTTGATCCTTCAGAATATGGTATTTCTTAGTCCTGTGGATGGTACTTTCTAAACCAGCATAAAATACATGCAAATTAAGTATGGTACTGGTGGTATATTAAGTGTGAAGGTTTTAAAAAGTGCATAATTTGAAATAAAAAAAATTATGTCCAGTTACAATCTGAAAATTTTATATTACATATTCAGTTTTAGCCACCAAATAAATGTTAGATAGTTGTAGAAATGTAGTATTTCAACATGCATTCCTTGTGGTGTAATACTGAATCTGACATCAACAGGAAAAGGTAACGAGAAGTGAAATTATCTAATATAAATAAACTCAATACACTGTTTTCTTCTAGAAATTGCCACCCAATTGTACTAGCCCTTCTGCTCTTCTCAGTTAATCTGTACTGTCCAGAACTGAGTAGCAGATAGGCACAAAATGACAACCCACGGCCAAGCTAGTTTTCAAGAATTCAAAAATATAAAATGTTATGAATCAAAATTATTTGTTAGAAATACATCTTAATTAGTTAATGAGAAATGCATTTCTTTTGGGGCTTGAATATATTGCCACACAGAAAACTAGGTTTATAATGTCATTTAACAGGAAAGACAAAATGTGTTTCCCAGGAATCCTCTGGTTAAGAACTACAATTGAGACTTTGACAAATTTCTCTTGTCAAAAAAAGGCAGAAAGCATATTCTTCAAGTACCACATATTTCCTGGCATTTTAATTTTCTGATTTGCAATATTTAAAAGCAAAACTCCTTCATCATACTACATATATATATATATATATATATATATATATATATATATCAGCTTCTGTATGTGTAGACTATATTTTCAACTGACAGATAGGAGAAAGTGCCCTTGAAATTTTAACCAAGATTAGAATTTATAAATTCTCCTCTTTATTCAAAATAAGCTGAATAGCCATAACAGACTAGCAAAAAAAGTGTTTTACAATTCTGGGTCAGAGAATTACCTGTAGTTCATTAACACATTTTTATTAGAAATAGCTATAAATACAAAGAGTCAAATGTTTCACTGGCTAGAGTAGTTGGTGTGAATGTAATAATTAACATTCATGAAATTCTGTACATACATTTGTAATGCAGGTCATTTTTCTGTGGCTGTGTTCATAATCTTCTAACATTAAAATTCAACAAAGTAAATTGAACAGAATAACAAGAGTAAAATTTCATAGTTCAATTAGGTATCTGTTTATACACTTTGCTTGTTTCCATTTCTGAAGAAAACACTTTAGCGTAGATCATATCATAGGAGGGTTATGTTTTAAATAGATCTGATTATACATGAAAAATTGAACTAATTGAACTAGCATTAGTAAATAGCCTTTGAATAATAAGCATGATATATCTAAATGTTTTGTTGAAAGGACTGTGATATTGTTCCATGCCTTTATTTTTTTCTATGATTAAAATCTTAGTCAGTTTTCTATTACTGCAACCAAACACCATGATTATAGGAGCTTTACTAAACAAAAGCATTTAATTGGTGCTGGCTTATATTTGCAGAGGTTTAGTCCATTGTCATCATGGTGACATGCATGCAGACATGGTAATGGAAAGGTAGCTTTGAGTTCTACATCTGGATCTGCAAGCAACAGGAAGAAAGAAACTCTGGGTTTGGAATAGATTTTTTGAAATTTCAAAGTTTATTCCAAGTGACACACTTCCTCCAAGAAGACCTTCCTCCTAATCGTTTAATATAGAGCCACTCTTTAGTGATCTAGTTTTCAAGTGTGTGTGTGTGTGTGTGTGTGTGTGTGTGTGTGTGTGTGTGTGTGTGTATGTGTGTGTGTGTGTGTTTGTGTGTGTGTGGGAGGTCATTTTCATTTAAACAAAATTTTACTTCCTAGCATCCTTAGATTTGTATCCATATTATAAAGTAAGCAGAAATTAGTCAAACTTGAAAGTCCTGTCCTAATACTCTAGTACTGTCTCAAAGCTTTTTAAAAGCCCAAATTCAAAGTATTTTCTGAGACTCAAGCTATTCTCTTAACTATAACCCATGTAAAATAAAAATCAAAAGACCACATCTTATACTTCTAAGATACACCAGTGGAGACTACATATTACCATTCCAAAGAGGAAGAAATGCAGCTTAGGAAAGAAAGATCCAACCAAAACACCAACATAACCCACCAGAGCAAACTCCAATTTCTGCTTCTCTATGTCTGATGCCCAGCACTCTTTGGCTCTCCATCTCTTTTCACTTTTGTTCACTGAAACACATTTCTGTCTGTTGGACTGGTTCAACAGAGTAACAGCTCTCCTTGTTAGTTATTCCATGACTCTGACATTTTTAACATCTTGGGGGGGGCTCCATTAAAAAAATCCGGGGTTCACTTTTACAATTTCATGCAATGACCTATCTGTGACTCTGTACAGGGACACACACCCCTGACACATGCCTGGACTCAGCAGCTTTCCTTATTGTTGAAACTAAAGCTAAAACCAGTAGGCTGAAACTTCCAAGTTATGCTGCTTGCTATGACTGGAACTTGGTCCCTGACTTTCAGGTATATTAGTTTCTTAAATTGCTTCTACTTTGGAAGCTTGGCTGGGTGTGATTTTGCCTTGAGGTCATCACTGCTTTTTTTTTTTCCATTTAACATCAGCCTTCTGTTTGATCTTTCCTTTTTCTTTTTTCTTTTTCTTTCTTTTCTTTTTTTTTTTTTTGTCTCTATAAGAATTGGTCTTATCTCCTTTATACTTGTTGGTGCTCCATTTCTCATCAAACTTGTACATTTTATATTTTCCTTTCTCATCTTGTCCTCTTCATTATAGATCTGCATAGCAGTGATGACTAATAACCACAAAGTCAATACTAGGCTTTCTTGAAATCTCCTCTGTCAAACCTATTAATTCTAAACACTTCAGTTTAGCCTCAGGATGAGTTTTAGAAGAAGGGCAAAACACAGTCACATTATTTGCCAAAATATCACAAAAAATGGTTTCTAAGACACTAATATTCTTCCCATCTGAAATTCTTGCTTTAGGCTCCCATAGTTCATACTGACCTCAACACTGTCTTCCATGCTCAACTACATACCCTATTAAGCCATGCTAAAAAGTTCAACCGTTCTTAATCCAAATTATCAAGGTCTACATTCCATGAACCAGCAGCATGATGAGGCCTGATATGGCAATACCCCACCCCAGGTATCAATTTCTGCATTGGTCAGTGTTCTATTGCTATGAAGAGACACCATGACCATAGTGACTCTTATAAAATGAGTAATTTAATTGGAACTTGCTTACACTTTCAATGTCATCATGGCAGAGAGCATGGTGGCATGCAGATACCCATGGTGCTTGAGAAAGCTGAAAGTTAAACAACAGGAAACTTAGACAGAAGAAAGAAAGACACTATGGGCTTGCAATGAGCCTTTTGAAACTACAAAGCCCATTCCTAGTGACATACTTCCTCCAAAAATGCCACACCAACTAATGATTTCATATAATACACTTCCTGTTGACAAAATAATCAAATCTATAAGCCTGTGGTGGCCATCCTCATTCAAATTATGATAATGAGATACTGCTGTTCTGTGATTCTAGTAAATTGGATGGATAGTATAAATCATTCAGAGTTTCAAATAATCCCATTCCTCAGATATGGTCATTAAACATACACCAATTTAGTGGTATTAAAAACTGGTTAATGATTTGGGCATCTCTCACTTCTGAACAGATGAATCAATCCTATCTGCTCTTTTCCCTTTCATAAATAATCAGTTTTTTTGGCATACAGCACTTTCCTTTTAAAGTTCAATCTCATTGAATGTCCTTGGTTTTGATAACTAAATTCAACTGTATCTTCAGAAATGATAGAAACAAATACCCTATTCATTATTTTACTTGTAATTTTTATCCATCTTTTAAAAGGATATGTATATATTCATTTATTAACTACTACTTTTTGATTTAGTGGTCTATTTTCTTTAAAATGTCTTGAAATATGAGGTTTTTTGAAAATACTTCCTATCCATTTTAAACTCTTTATTGAAAGAGTATTTTTTCAGTCTCTTACTTGATATTCTAAAAATTCTTTATGTTGGTTACTTACTAAGTATTTAGAAGTAGTTTATACACAAGCTCTTGAGTTTGATCCTTTCTCTCCACATACCTATAATCTTCTTCAAAAAATCTTGCCTGATTATTTTCACTTATTCAAATCTACTCCTAAAAGGATTCTAGCATACCCTCATATTTGTTTTAAAACAGGTAAATGTAAAATTCAGTTTTATGTATAAACCCATGACTATGAACATTATATATACATGAAATTTTACTTCTATGTTTATGATATAAATGAGTCTGCATATGTATAAATGTATACTAGATTTTTGCCATCCCAAAACCTTTCCAGGGATCTAAAACATAAACAATTCTACATTACTAAAACTATCAGTTAAGATATCTATATTCCACATTTGATGTATATGTCCATAATATACTGTTTTAGCTTCAAATTGTTTCTTTTATTAAAGATATTTTAAAGTGTTTATAAATACCATAACAAATACCTACATGTATGTATTGGAAACACATGCTTGCCAGTGTCCACAGAAGGCAGAAGAGGGTTTGGGAACTCTTAAAAATGAACCACAAGGAGGTTTTAAGTCACCTAGTATGGAAGCCAAGAAAGAAACCTGGATAGACTACCAGAGCAGTAAGCTCTGTTATTTGCTAAGCCATCTCTTAGGCCACTAAATTGTATGATTACAATAAACTATGCTGTTAATTTAAATTATTATTATTTCTCACATGAAGATTAAAAACACCCTGAATTTTCCTTGTATCTAATATACAATCACCTATCACTTATATACCCTTGTCATCATCAATTTAGATATGGTATTGTAGCCATTCTTTAACTGCCTACCACAGTTTCTATTACAGAATCAGTATCAAGCCATTCTTGATCTCATTTTCCCCCACCCTCCACTAATGTCTCTTCCCTTCTTTCTCTCTCCATCACTGCTGTGCTTTGATATAGCTTCTTCGCATTCTTTATGACTGTCATACTGTTTCCTATGTTAGCAGGACCACAGGCTATATATTTGTGACCTACTGAAAATTTTATTTTTCAAGAGATCTTTTAAAGTCTCAAGACATGTAAGTCAAAATCTTTTCTTAGGATCAACAAAATCAGTATTAATTTCCATAACTGTTCGTCAATTCATTATGAATGAAAAGGAGACTTAGAAAAAATTACTGACATTTTAACTGGATTTGTTTCTCACTGGCTTTACATCAATTTTCCTATGTATGTGAGTTCTGCTTCATTGTCAACTTACTGTATTTTAAGCACCCAGGAAACACATCTATGGGTTTTTTTATGGTGTTCACAGAAAGATTTAACTCTAGAGAAGACCTTCCTTTAGTGTTTTGTCACTTTCTCATAGGTTGTGGTACCAGACAGAATATAAACAAACACATAAATAAATAAAGCAAGCTTAATAAGAACAATATGCTTCTCTGTTTCTTGACTTCAGATATATATGAGTCATAACTTCATCTAATTTGCATTTATCGTTTTTTTAGAATTATATATTTGTCTGGGCCTTATGAATTAACCTTAAAGTTAAGCATTTTAGCCTTTTTAAAAATAAGTAAGCATTATATGATCAAAGGACCCACATAGTCACAAAGCAATGCAGTCAATGTTGTACATAATATCTTGCCTCCCAAGGACCTTATAAGTGAGGGAAAATGATATTCAGAAAGTCAATAGGTCAATCATAATGAAAAGTGACAAGAACACTGATCTTGATTGCTTCAAATCCAAGAGGGACCTTTAAGGATTCATTAGGCAAGGAGTCAGTATGTCTGCATTTTTACTGATTTACCTATGTGATATTTTACCCTTTGAGTTTGCTAGACAGTTAACTATTAGCACTTGATAAATTGAACATTTGTGTATCATATTTTCAATGGCATAAAACATAAATGAGATTGGTAACTTGGAAATTCCTAACATTAGCTTGTTAAATTATTGTGCATATCAATCAAAGCTCAATCAGGTTCAAAATAATAATATGTAATTATTTGTTCCACAGGAGTGAAATCCTATAAAAATTTAGCAGCTATTTATTTAGTCTTGTTGCTGCTATTGTATTTTCATCTGATGCTGGAATATAAAGGGTGGAAAACTATATATAAAAAAGGAATAAAAACTGTACATAAGAGGCAGGCAGTCTGGAAATATATAAAAAAAAAGCTTTTGCAACTGGAATGAAACTCACACTTATGTCATGTGACAGTATGTTGGCAGCATAATTGTGCTATACTGGCTAAGCATGTTTATCATGGGATAATGAAAAAGACTTGACCCATTAAAAGTGTTCCATTCCAAAACAAACAAATAAACAAACAAAACCATGAATACCTTTAAAATGTGATTCTACTCAACCTTAATTTAGAAGATACACAGCATGTGAGTCCAAATGGCTATCACTTTACTTTTGTCCTTCTCATCCTTAGAATTTCTCTGACATATCTTACCCAGAAAAACTTAAGAAAGTGTACTAAATAAGGTTCAGCCTCATAAAGACAGCATATTTCAAAATCTTTACAGTCTCCCGTTTCTTCAATCAGTAACCACATGAATATCCTAAACCATTTTTGATCTGGAAGTCACATGCATAATATTTCTCCATGCACAATATTGTTCTCCTGTGAGCAATTAAAACATGCTAATTATTCAAAAGATGACAAAAATTATTTTCTAAACTTCAGATAATATTTGTTCTTCTCTTAGTTGAACCTCACACGTCCTTGATATTCTGCAAATAAGGAATGAGAAAGTCAAAGAGTAAGGAAATATTTGTGTGATGGCATAACTTTATACTTACACATGTAATGTGAGTGGTGATTGATCAAAAAGATGCAAGTAGAATCCACAGCCAACTAGAATTTTAACTAGACTCTAATGTTCCTGAGGCAGGTAATACCAAGGCAGGGCAACTTGCACGGTAGCTCAGACACAATACACTCTTTTGGGGAGTTTTATTTTTGTTTTTTGCTTTGGTTTTTGTTTTGGGGAGTTAATTTTTGTATCTTGCACTTAAATGGTAGCCTTCTGAATAGTCTAGTAAGTGTGTGTGATAGTTTCAATGAAAATAGCTCCCATGGGCCTATAGAGATTGACACTATTAGGAAATGTGGCATTGCTGCATTTGGTGTGGCTTTGTTGTAGGAAATGTGGCACTGTGGGTGGCTTTGATATCTCAAAAGTCCAAAAGTCCAAGACATGCCTGGTGTTGCAATCTCTTCATGCTGTCTGCAGATTTTGACGTAGAACTCTCAACTACCTTTAAAACACGTCTGCCTATGCACCACCATGCTTCAGGTTGATGGGAGATGTTATTCTGTAAATATGTTTCTCATACTGGTTAATTATTAAAGCACTGTTTGGCCAATAGGAAAGCAAGATGGGTGGCGCTAGGAGACAAGGAGGAAAGTAGAAGTAGTTAGGAGGGGTCAGCATGTAGAGCTTGGAGAGAGCATATACGGCCTGCCGCTCTCTGGTAAGATGACCACATGAAATACTTAGATAAGGAGAAATGGGTTAATCATTAAGACAAAGCTATCTGATACAGAATTAGGAACTGGCCAACAGGATTGTATCAAATACAGATTCTCAGCGTGTTTTGGGGGGCTGGCGCGGCTGTGGGACCAGATGGGGGCGGGCGGGCTGGTGGAAAAGAAACATGCTACATCAGATCATGATCACTGACTGAACCTCTGAACTGTAAGATGGTCCTAATTAAATAGTTTCCTTTATAAGAGTTGGCATGGTCCTTATGTTTTTTCACAGCAATAAAAACCTAAGACAGTGTGTTTTAAATTGGTAAAAAAATATTTAGGTAGAATTTTTTTTTGGATTGAGAAAGCAGTACCCACCATGTATGCTACAGGAAAAGCCCAGATACAGATATGTGTCCCTAATTTTACAAAGACTGCTTCAATATTCCTCAGACAAATAGACTCATGTGAATTTCTTTAATTTTACAGGTCCTATACATCTGTCATACAAGTGGTTTATAAATGTTCCATGATTAGTTGCTAGTTCCTAATTATCAGGTACAATTAACTCATTTGGACTGGATGGCTGAATTTTGTAAAAGAAATTCAGAACAGATTTCTTCTTACAAAATATGAAAGGACAGGGGTATCATCACAATCCTTAGGCAGAGAAGTAGATACATATTGTAGTAACCCAACTCATTTTGTTAATTGTTAACAAGTTTAAGTTAAAAGGATTCCATTATCACTAACTACTTTATAGGTACCAAAAAATACACTGAATACTTCAAGTAACAAAGCCATGTTATGTACAGCAGCTTTAAATGTACTCATTATATGAGAAACCTTTTGATAATCTGTTATTATACTCTATCATCCATCTTCTGCTTATGCCATGCAGTGACAGGTTGAAATGGCAGAACATACCACCACTATATTCTTCCCTGTCCATTTCAAAGATATTCCTCTGAAATCTCTCTAAAACTGTCACCAATTTTGTAGATAGAGGTGGTTTTAGTGACTTTCATGTACTCTTTCCTACCATAATCATCTCATTGCACAAAAGACAGAATCAAGATGGGGTTTATCTTCAGTGACACAGTGAAACTTACAACAATGAGAATTGTGTATTACAGAAATAAGAATCTAATCATAAGGTGGTTCCAAAGAATCACTATGTCCATGAAATTCCATCACTCTGTTTTTCCTTAGGCCTGATATGGTCAATAGACCCCTGTGGTATATAGAATTTCAAAGCTCATGTCAATTCAGAACAGTTTTCCAATAATTGTTGAAATGTCCCATTACTTGATTTTCATTATAACCACAATGGGAAATTTAATAAAGTCCTTTAAAAGGAAAGACTTTGAGGAACTGGAAGCATTTGAAAGTGTTTCAGAGTTTTGGCTCAAGCCTTCTCAGTTTCTACTACTTCAAAGAGATTGTAGGTCAATGACTGCATCAAATTTATTTAGTTTTGTGCATCAGTACAATCGATGGTCTAATAGGTGTAGCCCATCATGACCAGCTTGGTTGGATTGACTCACTTTTTTTGTATGTCCCTCTGAAGATTCTTTGAAGTTTAGTAACAGTTTAAGAGCTAAACTTTCAAATACAAATTTGTATTGATAGAAACTAAATACAAATAAAAATGTCTCAACTTCAGGGTAATTCCATCCTCAGATGTTAATCACAAGTTGAAAATATTACAGTAAACCCGTTGCATTTAGTACATCATAGCCTACTTAATAATGACACTTAACCATTGGATAATATGTGTCCAATAAATATAAATTAGCTTACCAATTGGTTAGAATGATCTAAAAACAATGCCTATTTTAAAATCATGATGGAAAGATCTGTAATTTGTTTCCTGAACACTCGTCTGAAGCAGCCAGAATTCTAGGGCTAGGTAGATAGCTCATAATATTTAAAAGCATGCCTTGCTCTTGCACTGGAGCTGAATTTAGTTCCCTGTGTATCAGGTATATGGTACCTACCTGTGCTCTAGCTCCAAGGTATTCAATTCCCCCTTATCACTGTACTACAGCACATAGCATACACATAATACATAGCAGACAAATAGCATACATACACATAGCATACTTCAGGGATATTTAATTTAATTGTAAAAAGCACAAAAAACCCACAGAGTCAAATTTTTCTAAAGACTAATATCTAATTTTTTTGTTAAAAATTTTTGCATAAAGAAATTCTTTGTTTTATTTTAGGTGTTGTTATTTGGTCTCCTTCTGAGCCTAAGACTTTGCATGGATGTTTTCTGTGTCAATTAAAAGAGTATTTTCAGTAGATATTTGTTCCACTAGAAACCCACTGAGATTTTTATTTTCTCTCTCCAAGATTTAAAAAAAATCTGCAAGAAGTTTGAATGTAATTTTTGGTTTACTAATGTCACTGATACAGAATTTCATTTTTGTGTGTTACTTTACAATATTAATAATTAAGTCATGTATCTCAAATATACATACATAGAGGAGAGACAGAGATTGATAGAGAACAAAAATTAGCTTAATTAGATAAGCATTTAATGTAAAAGAAATATTAATTAATTATTTAGATAAAGTTAAACATTTATCTGCTCAAGTTTGTGTTGAAGCTCATGTCTCTATATTTCTTTACTTTTGGTAATAGTTTCCTTCCATTCTCTCTTCCAAATGCTTCTCTATCCTAATTCTGTTTAAATTATCTTTGATGATTGTCTCTTAGTTACAGAATGATATACAATATTATTTTATGATATTCAATGTCAAAAAAATCACTTTTTGGGCAATATTTATTAATAAAACCATACCCTGTGGTCTTTCTAGTGCCATGTTTGAGACACATTAACAAAAAAAAAAAGCCATTTATAAGGTCTAATGTGTCACTCTGAAACTTTAACTCATATCCTAAGCCTTCTGCTGCCCATGTCATGGTCAAATGGTCTGTTTGTTTCCCAAAGATGTGTCCTCAGCATCTTCTCTCTGAACAGAGTGGTTCAGTCCGTCTCAGATTTAATCAATATATCCATCTGATTGTGGGTCATCATTTGAGCCGCTAAGAAAAATTCATGGTAAAATATATGATGCTTTATTACTTAAGGCAGGGGTTTCATGTCCATGATAAATAGTCATCTTAGAATAATTGTGAAATTTACTGAAAGGTCATATATTATGTGCTTTCTTTGTTGCTTCTTGAAACTCAATACTTCTTGATTGGGTGATTGATTTATATAATAAACTCTCTGACCTTATAACTTGCAACACAATCTCCTTTTATTTTTTCAAACCTCATGAGTTCACTCAGTTATAAATGGACATGGTATTGGAACTAAACGTGCCAGAATCTTCTACATGTAATTATTATCATGTTCATCAATCTTTTATTTTAATTTTGGTCTTTATATTGGTGGAAACATTATAACAATTCTAACTAAAATTTCATTGTTTAGATATTAGGGTCATCATTTTCTAACATTTTATTTAATTCTTTCATAATAGACATGAGTAAATTATTTTTAATGTCAAGAAAGTTATATAGTATTGAATAAATTTTCGAAATATGTTTTAATGTATATCTTTGAGTTTATTGAAGTGTGATATAACAGTTGAGCCTCTTAAAATATCATTGATATCTGTGTATTTGTACTTCTGAGTGGGTTATTGTGTTAATATGTGTTTTATATATTTATGATAGCCATATATTATGAAATATGATATTGGCTTTGAATAAATAGATCAGCACCATGTTCTTTTCCTGTGACTAGAATACTCAAGACAGGGTAATGGGTATACACCTGTGATCCTAAGATTTGAAAGATGGAGTACACCAGCCTGTGCTACATGATACCATGTTTCCAAAAAGAAACCACATAGAAAATTGAAAGTTAAAACTATGAAACACAAGTAATGAAGGGGATTATAGAGGATATTGTAGAAAGTGAATATTATTTGAAAACCAAGAATATGCTGTTAAAAAATCACCTAGATGAAGAATTGATGCTTGATGGTATTGGGGAATCCTAAGAAGATGAAGAAATCCTGGCTGCAGTGGTCTGCAAGGCTGCATTGTCCCATTGACATTGCTTCAGGGGGTATTGCTTGATCAAACCACATTAGTCTGGAAGGAATCCACAGCTTTTCACTTTCTGTGGAAACAAAATTAGAAATCTTTTTCCCCAGTAACTTGTCTTTAGGCTAAAATTTTGAAGTCAAAGCATTTTAATTATATATATATATATATATATATATATATATATATATATTGAATTAAACCAGCAGTTTTTTTCCTTCTTTTTTTATTAATAATATAATTTAAAATTTTACATGTGGATCCCAGTTTCCCCTCCCTTCCTTCTTCCAATCCTCCCTCCCTCCCTCTTACCCTCTTTCCCTTGTGACATGCAAGTTGGCCACCCTCTCCTCCCATCCCCCCACCCCCATTCCATTTGTAGGGCTATGCTATCCAGGTTGGCTCATGTAAGTCTATCAAGTCATTTGAAGTAGGGACTAGGACTTCTCTCCTGTCTGTAAGTTTAGGGGTATCCCTCCATGGGGGATGTGTCCACAAGGTTCTTTTGAGCACCAGGAATATATCCTGTTTCTACTATCTGAGGTCCCCCAGACTGCACAGTCCTTCTAGCTGAGGCCCGTATTCAGGTGGTCTGCGTCAGTCCCATGCTGGATTCCCAGCTATCAGTCTGGCAGGGGGCATTAGCTCCTCCTTGTTCAGGTTAGCTATCTTTGTGTGTTTATGCAACCTGGTCTTGTTTCCAGTATGCTGGTTCCTCAGGAAAATGGGAATTAGTTTACCACAGGACCCAGCAATTACATTCTTAGGTATATACCCAAATCACCCACATCCATGCAACAAAGGCATGTGTTCAACTATGTTCATAGCAGCATTATTTGTAATAGCAAGAATCTTGAAGCAACCTAGATGCCCCGTAACTGAAGAACGGATAAAGATGTGGCACATTTATACAATGGAATACTACTAAGCAGAATAAAATAACAGAATCTTGAAATTCACAGGAAAGTAGATAGAACTTGAAGAAACCATCCTGAATGAGGTAACCCAGTCACAAAAAGAGGTACAGGGTATGTGTACTCACTCACATATGGATTTCAGACAAAGAACAAAGGATCATTAGCCTATAGTACACACCACCAGACAAACTGGGATACAAGTTGTATTCTAGGAGATTCATATATGGTCCCTCACAAAAGGGGAAAAGGACAAGTCCCCAGATCACATGGGATATGGGGGAGGCAGTGAATGGAGAGAGAATTAGGAGAAAGAGAAGGGGAGGAGAGGAAAATACATGTGACTAGATAGATTGAGTCAGGGTGAGAGGGGGGCATAAAAGAGGTAGCAATTATTGGTTTGAAGAGAAAACTGAACCTAAAGAAAGGTCTATAGAACCACAACACCAACTTCAAATAATAATTTGAGAAACCATGGAAAGGCTACCATAATTGCCCTTCCCTGATCCTGATAGTGAGATCATCAACTAAATTTCCACAATCATGGAGCTCTCATCTAGTATCTGTTGGAAACAGAAGCAAACACCCATAACCAAACACTGGGTTGAACTAGAAACCAGATGCAAAGAGAGGACATAAGGCTTTTAAAGAGCTCTGCTAACAACTGAATTGTGTGTACGAGAGCTGGAAATGGCAGTGACCACATCTCTTAGCTGGCAATATGCTGCTGGATGGCAGCATAGATTAAGGCAGTGAGCACAGCTCTCAGTTCTGATGGTAAAAAGTACCTGGTTCCACCTTGGATAGACAGTGTATAACACAACTGTGGCTTTCATTTTAGCAATGTTGTTTAACAGTTAAAAGATTCGTGGCCAGAAAAAGATAAAGATTTACAGTAAAGACAGATTCAGATTAAGAAAAACCTCAAAAGTTTTACAGAGTTCTTTAACATATATGTAGGCTTGGGAGAGAAAATGAAACAGGAAATAGTGGTTTAAAAAGAATAATAGAAAGAGAGTAGTTAGGTGTGGTGGCACACACCTTCAATTCCAGCACTCGGGAGATAGGGGAAAACAGAACTCTGTGATTTCAAAGTAAACCTTGAATACAGAGTTAATTCCAGGACAAATAAATGTTACACAGAGAAACCCTTTCTCTAAAAATGAAGAAATAAAAATAAAAGAAATAGAATAACAAAGAAGTCACATAAAGATGGAAATCACAAAAAGAGTGTGGATACTATATGCTGTTCTGTTACCTTTATATTGTTTGACTGCTGAGGAAATATCAACTGTTACAAGAAATGCTGCTAGATTAAACCAATTTATATATTTTTAAAATGCTTTGACTTCAAAATATAATGCCAAGTATAGGTTACTAGGAAAAAGAATTTCTATTTTTGTTTCCATAGAAAATGAAAAGCTATGGATTCCTTCTAGACTAACATGGTTTTATCAAGCCAGACTCTCTGAAAAGCATCCCAGGTGATCCAACTTCAAAACATTTGGGACAAGGCAGCCTTATAGACTATAGCCAAGATTTCTAAGGCTTCTTAGGATCCCCATGACAGCGCTCCCTACCAGGAGGAAGCAGTTTGGAAAGGATGATGCCCAAATTCCCAAATATTTTTTATATTTTTTTTTTATTTCAATGGGGTTTGTTATAAATGGTTAATGATCACAATCAATCTCTTTTTAAAGGTAAAAGGGGGATTATAATATAGACATGTACTTAGGGTTAAGTTAGATTTTAAAGATATACAGAGATATATTTGAGATGGATAATATTCTTTAAACCTTTCGAAGATCTACAGAATATGGCATTTAAAATTCTGTAGGATTTTTCTTGACATTGAGACATAACTGCTCCTGGCAATATCACCTACATCAGAAAGGAAGATGGACATAGAAGAAACTCATTATGAAGCCATGGTTTCAGCTTATGAATCCTTTATTTAGAACTGTGTATAATCTCCAACAGAAGGTGTTGAGGATTACAACTAGAAGAGAACTAAAGAGGTATGTACAATCTAAGATATTTTGATTTATGTGTTTAGAAGAGAGATGAGTCAGCCAGAAGTCAAATTAAAGAATAGCAAAACACATTTTAAAGTTCTTATTGTTATTCTGATAGAAACCATGGGTAATTTAAGGCTTTTCTATGTAATAATTACTTCTCATTATTTTACTTCTAAGTAGATGTAGAGAGACCCATAAAATAAGTGATGAATAAACATTGTGAATGAACTCAAGACAGAGCATGTTTCCTATGAAGTGATGTGATCATATTCCCCAGAGAATCACAGGTGTGTGGCTGTGGCTCTTTCTATATACCCACTTAAATTTCCATATACATCTACAGATATATATATATATATATATATATATATATATATATATGGAGAGAGAGAGAGAGAGAGAGAGAGAGAGATTTATGGCCATTAATATTGTGGGGCTTTGCAGTATCATTTACAGTAATTAGATCATTGGTGATAACTATGAATATTTTAAATATATTTACATATACAAAGAGATGTGGGAATAACTAAAAGTTGACTTTCTCACTGGTGGGAAGTGGTAAGTTCTGCCAGATTAATGGATAGGCTAGCAAATAAGAGAGACAAATATTCCAGTTGTGTTTATATGCAGCTTGACACAGATTTTTATTCAAACCCAGGAGCTTCCGTTTTCTTTTCCATGTGCATGGGCAGATATACTCCAGCTGACAGATGAGTCAATCTTGAATTATGAAAGATAATCTTTATTCAAAGTCTATTGTAATCATAATGTGTTTTCTATCTTTAAATGTCCTTTATAGTAGCACTTAGATGTATTTGAAAACAAAATGAAGTGCTATAACCAAGCTGGTTGAGAATGTTGATATATCAGAGATGATTATCAGAAGAATCTTTATGATATTTATTCTTTCTCCAAGTTAATCTGTTATTAAAATATCATATTTTATAATAACCTACTCACAACATGTATTATTTAAAGGCAACTCTATTTTCAAACCTTGTAATATTAATTTTTTTCAGTAACCTAGATATTAAAATTATCACTGATATGGGAAGACAATTGTTTGCCAAATTTCTCTTACAGTTGACAATGTTGTTGTGTATCAGTTAATTTAGAATACATCTTTCAATACATGATTGCAAACTTTGAACATGGAGAAGGAACTGGGATTGATGTAAAGTAAGATTGTTTCTAATTTAAATTTAAAAATACAACAACTAATCTAAGCAGGAATTGTATGAAGCTGCTCATAGTAACTTACTATGTGTCTGTTTATTAAAATACCTTTGAGCATATGTTTTAAATATTGATGTAAAATCAAGGCTAAGATTAAAGTATGATATAGTTTCTGGTATAATATCCTTTACTTTGTCTCTAGAGCCAGTTGATTTAATTCTAATCAATGGAAACAACATCAAATCCCCACTGAGTTAAATGAAAATGCACAATGGAACCTATGTTTTATGCTCTAAGATACTGGTAGAATGTGTGTCTTTGATTATAACTAAAATACCCAACCTGAAATGTTTCTCATCACTTCTGTGTGTTTCTTGATAAAATAAGAACCAAAGTAGCACAAACTTACTTGAAACTTTATGTTAGACCTCTATATTTTTCTTAGCTGTGTCCTATGTTCCTTGTAATATATGTTCTTTTGTCCTCAAGTATGATTCTGTTTTCCCTCATTCATGCAACCTGGGGACACTTTCATCTGTATTATCTTCAATGTCAATTTTCCCTTCTTTTATTCTCCCATAAGGACAACTTTCCAGTTAATGTAGACATTCATCTAGAGTGCTCTCAAACTAACTTGAAGTGTATCTACCACATGACATTTTTTTTCTATTTATTTGCTTTCAGGAGTAGAAATTGTAGGAGCTGTCTTCAAGGAAATGTATATTTTTAAAGAATAAGTAGGGCTTGATCATTGGCAATAGCACCAAATTTATTCAAAAATTTTGATGAATGTTCTTGATGTGTTATCCCATGTTGAAGAAATATGTCCCGCTAATTTACCAATACTCACATACAACTATGTAAACATCTATTTTTAATAATGAAGTTTCTATGACAATAAAATGTTATATTAATTTATTTGACTATTTAATTTAGGGCTAGGAGATAGAAACTTAGCATTTTTTTTTTCTAAATTTAATTTATGTGTTATTTCCTTTCAGGTCATGTTGATTGATCATAGTTTTTATAGACATTGATGTGGAGCAACTATGTGAGAAATGTGAAAGGAAATACTCATGCAAACTTTGAAATATCTGAATATAAAATGCCAACTATACCACAGGCTTCTGGATAGGTGCTGTTTCTTAGAAATTAGCAATGTATAACTCACTGATTTAGACACAGAAAATAGTTAATGAACATACACACAATAAAGAATAACTGAATATTCTCTCAGTCAATAAAACTTCTGACTATATAATTTGTGTAAAATGTGTATTGAAGAAATAATTTATGATTATTTTAACTGTGCATGCATACATTTATATAGCACATAAATTACATTTAGAGTAACTTTATTGATTTAATGTAATTAAAACCAATGAGTATTTAAAAATGTGTCATTAGTTTACACAAATACATTTAACAAAATAAAATAGTTCTAAATATTTTAAATGTACTTTATTTTTAAAATGATAATATTTGAGCTTAGATATTTGCATTACCAAGCCTTCTCAATCTCTCAAGCTAACTCAAAAGACAGCATCTCTCATACTTTCTGTCCCATCACTGGTTACTGACCAAAACCTAAAGATGCTCACTTTAACAGTGAATATTTACATTATTTCTCTAGAGACATTCCTTAATCAATCACAATGAGTGTAGAGAAGAAATAATTCTAATTTTATTCCATCTTAATAGCCTGGTATTTAAATTAATACAGTATCAAAATCTCTGGCATTAGTCAATGGTTTCTTTAATTGTGTAGGAATGTGGTCATTGGTGTCCATAACTAATGTGTGTGTGTGTGTGTGTGTGTGTGTGTGTGTGTCTTTGTGTGTGCGTGCACACATGTGTCTAATGTCAGCTATCACTGAGTACACATATAGGTAATTCAATTTTAAGTGAAAGGTGTTCTTGCTTTTTATTGTGATTTAAAGTATTGCATTGACTATCATAGGGAAATTCATAGCCCATCTGTGAATTGCATCTGGAGGGAGAAAGCTTAAAACATTGTTTAGAAAAGAAAGTGAAAAACTGTTCCAGCAAAAACAACACAGGAAAAGGTAAAACAAAACAAAAACTTACCTGAAGTAAGGTAACTATTTCCCATTTCATTTGTTACTTTGAGCTAATCAATATATTTATATATACCCATGTTCATACACACACATACAGAGAGAGAGAGTGAGAGAGAGAGAGAGAGGGAGACAGAGACAGACAGAGAGACAGAGAGGTACATACAAAGATAGTACCAAATTCCTTAAAAAGGAAGAAATCTAGATCAGACTATCCTGTTATATGATAATATAAAAGTCACTTTCTTCCTTCATCTCAGACAGTCACTACTATGTTTTCCATATATGTAGATGAACACTTTCTCAAAGTTTTACATGTTGTATATGTCAGAAATGTGTCATTTTGTCCCAAATTATTATCATATAATTCTAACACGATAATGATAAGATGCCATTTACACACCAATCATAAAATCAACAACAACAAAAACAATAGTTCCAGATATGGTTACCTGGGCTACATGCTAATATGAACTTGATGGGAGATGTCATTCTGTAAATATGTTTCTTGTATTGGTTAATGAATAAGCACTGTAGGCCAATAGGAAAGGAAGATAGGAGGGACTAGGAGACAAGGAGGAAAGAGGAAGTAGTTGGGAGGAGTCAGCATGTAGAGACTGGAGAGAGCAGAACGCCAGCCCACTCTTGCCAGTAAAAATGAGACCATGTGGAAATACTTAGATCAAGAGAAATGGGTTAATCATTAAGACAGAGGTAGCTGATAAGAAATTAGTAACTTCCCAACAATATTAATATCAAATACAGGGTCTCTGTATATTATTTGGGGCTGGCATGGCCATGGGACCGACCGACCAACCAGCAGGGAAAACATACTTGTAATGCGCCTAAGCTCGACCAGCAAGGAAGATGCAACTCCGGGAAGATCTTCTTCATGCAGTTTATTCAGGATCCTTGAACAAATCTTCTTCTGACCCCGGGGAAACACCTGCACATGCTTAAGTACCCTTGTGCTGACCAACCCCAGTGAGCTACATGGACCCTGCAGATAGGCTACTCTAACACGGAAGTAAACAAGCTGACCAGGCTTAAACAAATAAGGACTTGTTTACATCAGGAAGGTGGAAGGCAGAAGCCAGTGCCATCTTTAAGGCACTTAGCATCTCTCTACACACACTTATTATATGAACTCTTAAGAACAATGATTTGAGATAAGCAGGTTTTTATTTTTTATACAAAGGCACCAGTTTTTTAAAGTCATTGTGATCTATTTAATATAATCTACCATTGGTGTGTGATGATTTCATTTGTGTTTATGGCCATTGACATTGGAGATAATCAGTCCAACTGTTAGACTTTTGAGATGATCACATTACTTATTATTTGACACCACATAATAACCTGGAACGGGAGCTCATTGAGAGATTGTTTATATTTCCTGTGGTCATGACTATGAGATAGAATTATTTAATTTAATTGATTTGGGAGAACCCAAAACACTGTGAGTATCACATGAGTTCCTTGACCATATAAGTGAGAAAACATTTACTGGCAATATTTTGTGGTGTTGGGGATTTCACATTTTCCCTTTGCCCAATGACTCAACAATAAATAATCCATACCTAGCACAGGAAGTTTTCCTAGGTGTAATAAGTTATATACCTGCAGCATTGCTTTCCCATTATATGGTGACTACATATAGATTCTTTTCATATATATTTTAGGAAACTTCAATGGCAGTAGGTTTCCATATGATTTTTCTAAAGACCTTTAGTCATCTCTTCTTACATTCCCTCTTTACCCTTCCCTCCCTAGTAACACAGAGAAAATAAATGTTTGCGTCCATATAGCTAAATTAAGTTTAAATGGAATTGCATTAATAATATTTTTACTTGAGATGTTCTTGACATCTTGAATCAGTGGTATGAATAAATTCTTGTTCCACTATTCATGTATCTGTGAGTGCATTGTATATACAATTTTGATGTTAAGGCATTCCTTTATTTTTCAATGCAGATATTTTTAAAGAGTTATATATATTGAGAATAAAAATGAATCATTCTGAGTGACAAACAAAGGGGTCTAGCCTACACAGAGAAAAACCACAGAAACACCTGACCTGAACAAGTGTAAACTCATGGACTTCAGTCTAACAGCTGGGGAATCAACATAGGACTGATCCAGATCTTGTGAACATGAGTCTCAGTTAGGTGGCCTGAACAGTCTATGGGAGCCCTGACAGTAGAACCAGGATGTACTCCTAGTGCAGGAATGGACTTCAGGAGCCCATTCCCCATGGAGGAATAAATACTCCCTTAGCCTAGAGACACTGGGGAGGGACTGGACACTAACCCAAATGACTTGAGCGATACTGATAAACCCTCATGGAAGGCATGAGATGGGGTTCAGTGGGGGACATGGGAGGATGAGAGTGTGAGGAAAACTGGATCTATATGTAAAATAAGATTGTTTCTAATTTAAATATAATTTTAAAAGCTTAACAAAAATTAATTCTTTCCATATATATAGAAGCAGGCAACAGCAGGGAGGTCACTATTCTCTTTCTCTTTTTTTCTCCTTGTTATAGTCATGTATCTACAAAATCTTCTGTCTTCATTTTTGCTTCATAAGTTATATTGATTCCAATTCCTCTGCTGTTTGTCTTTGTTATCTTTGTCAGTTCTAAAAGTTCTCCATCAACAAGACTAAGCCTGATTCATGAACAAACATGAATTCTTGTTTATTTTAAGTTGTTTATTCATTAACAATTAATTGTTGCCATTTGAATACCATATTCTATAAGTATTCATATTACAGATATGAATATGATAAAATTTATTTTGAAAGTAATCAAAGGCTTTAATATTTCTGTTCTCTTTCTTACATAATTTAATATTGTTAGACTTGTTATATGCATAGATAATGGAGTAACTTACTTTTAATTAAGCATAGGTTTAACAAAGCTCAAAATTTCATAACAGTACCCAGGTTTTAAATTATGACAATTGCATTAAATTAGTTAAATTCACAAAACATCTACTTCTTTAACAGAAACAAAGGAACTATAATAGCAGTTATATGATAATATTAACACACTATTATTTTGGAAGTATTTCAAGACTGATCAAAATAATATTTAATATATTTTTCTATTCTCATTTCAGGTTCAAAAACACAAGGCAACATGTTTTTATTCTACTTGATGATAAACATTTTGAATTATAGTTATCCTATGTAGAATTACTTCAGGTTAAAATAAACATTAGTTTTGATCAAAAGCTAAGTGACATTTGGGACATAATTTTTTCTAAATAATTGCTTTAACTAAATATTTTGTTTGTTGTCCAAAATGTTCTGTGTTTGCTACATATATATGACTGATTATCTATCTATCTTTCTATCTATCTATCTAGTAGAAATATCGAAGATTTGCATTTTTCCTCATCTTATTTATTGACTATTTTGGGATTTTTTGTTTATTCCTTTGGCAATATGAAGATATATATATATATATATATATATATATATATATATATATATATATATTATTGTGAAAGTTACAATTGCTAAATGTTTCTAAAATTAATGGGAGTTTATTAAAAGCTCCCATTTATTTAACACAAAGTTTGAATTACAATGGAGCCTGCTTAAATGCAATTATGATCTCTTAATGACTTCCAATTGATTCTTGTTATGGCCACCACAATTGAAGAGAACATAATTAGTTTATTTGACTAAATAAGTAAAATGGAGCATGCCCAGTATCAGAGTACTGATTTGAGTTGGGAGCTATTTTCAAAAACAAAATAAGCCATCATATTTAAAAAATCTAAAATCCTTTAGAGCTCACTGGGGAATATGCTTTCATTTTACAAGTGGAAAATTTAGACAGAAGGGCCAAAGGGTTTATGCACAAGCATAGTTCTAAAAATTACTTATGTAATTAACAGTTTGGTCTTTGTATAAGACAAAGCTGTAAATAAATGAGCAGGTCAAAACATTTTTCTGATTACATTTTGTAACATGATGATCAATAACAATGTGTTTTATTTCTTAAATGTATCACACTAAAGGAATAATTAATTTTAGCTATAATGTATTCCAGGTATTTAAAAATAACTTAGCTTTTTGTGATGGTTTGAATAAGAACACCCCCATAGTATATATTGTATGTTTGGTACACATATGGTGCACATTTTTGAGAAAAATTAATAGGTATATTTTTTGGAGATCTATCTCTGTGGGTGGACTTAAAGATTATATAAAACACAAGTCATTCACAGTATCTTACTCTTCCTTATGTTTATGCTTGAACACATCATATATTGTATTTTACTACAGGACCCTGGACGTTTTGCCATAAGACTTATGGATTCCAATATGTACATACATCTACCTATGAATCATCTATAAATATACTATATATGTGTATGACTATCATTAATCAATGTATGTGATCTATTCTATTGAACTTGCTTCTCTGTAAAACACAGAGTCCACTTTCCAGTGGTTCAGAACAAATGCTCCTGCGATGCCTAACATTAGCATCATGTGTGATCTTAATAGAAATGCTAATTTGATGGCACCCACCTGTACCTCTTACCAAGCATCACTCTTAGTAAGTTCTCCAGATGATTCAAGAGAACCATAAATTTTCACAACCATTGTTTTTTATGAATTTTAAAACTAAGGTAAGTCAATTTAATTATGTCTGCAATAACCTTGCCTACAAAAACAAAACATATCACAGTAACTTTTGTTGGCTTTGCTAAAATATATTGCTCTAAATTTGTCCTTCATTAAATAAAAAATTTCAAATTAAAAAAAAACTCTTGTTATATTTGTTATAAACAGAACATTTCATTTTAAGTTTCTTGTTTTCAATATTAGATCATGTTATAGTAGTTTCTTAATTTTAATAGAATGAAATATGTGCATTTTAATGTAGATGAAATTTAATATGCATGCTTAAATTTTGAAATATATACATTTATGTGCACATATTAAAAATAACATTGATATTGGTAATTCTTTCTATGAGTAATGGAATTTCATATATTTTAAGTATTTATGTATCTACATATTGATTACCTTGTTTCCCAAAAGTGAAAGTCAATTTTCAATAAACAACAGTTTTTAAATATGCAAAAAATATTTTGTCATGAGACTATTGACAATTATAATTTTCTTTGTTATAATATCTACCCTTTTTTTAAAAATGTATTAACAGTTTCAAAGACTATAGTACTCTATTTTACTTTTTTTTACAATAAGTAAGATGTCTTACCATAAGTTATATTACATATATTTCAGTAACTCAATCATTACTTGATGGGAAATGTAATTTTTCTACTTGAGTATAGAATGATAGAGGATTTTAAACATAAATATCATTCAATAAACACTTAAATACATTTAAAACATTATTGATATAATTAGGTAATAATAAACACAGTTACCAGTGTCATGGTTTACACCAACCAACCAACAATAATGTTCTATAGTAAGATTTCACTGACCGAAATTAAAAGATTCAGGTCAATGATTTTTGTTAGAAGGTTCACAGTGTTAATCAAATGAAATGAGGTTGTGTTTGACAATTAGGAAATTAGGGTTGGATATTGTACAGACTTCTGATTTCTTCGTAATCATAAGTTTGGAAAACAGCCAAGATGGCCAAACAAACTTTATCTGCATGGCCTATGCTAAGGACTAATAAAGATAAGCAATTGTTCTAAGCTGAAATATTTTTAGAAAATATTAACTATAGCTATTTTGCACTTTAAATCAAATGTTATAAGAAGTTTGTTGAAGATAGTTTCTATGAAGAATATCACTATAAGAAGGGATCAGAAATGAAGAGGAAAGTGAGTATTTTAATAGTATAAGAAGAATTAAATGTGAATAATTTCATTTGGATTTAATAAGGGAAAGGCATCTTTGCACTCTACAAGTTACTTTATTTTCATCAACATCAGTTTCTTTATTCATACTATGTAAGAATCTGATTAACTGATTTTGAATCTTTCCAACTATTACCATCTCTGTTTTTCAGTTCATGAATTTTAAATTTGTTTCTGCACTATGTATGAAAAATACATTTTGAGCATTTATTTGGCTGGAAGTATTGACCTGTGTAAAACAATATTTTCTAGTAATAATAATATTATTCCTTCTTAGGATAAATAGTTACAATCATTAGGTTAACAAGGTTTTAAAGAAGAGTTAACATTTTGGGATTTTATAAGGCATCAGCCATCATTAGATAACTTCTGTAAGAATTTAGTTGCTGAGACATGGAGGACATAGAGAGTTTGCTGCTAAAAGTAAAAGCCATGTGTGACAAGATAATTTCAATGTGAATGATGTGTATCCTTCCTGAATTTTGATTTTGAATAATCTCACAAGAAAGGAAAAATCTTGCCTATTGGTTGAAGTTAATTTCTATGAAGAATGTCACTATAAGAAGGGATCAGAAATGAAAAGGAAAGTGAGTATTTTAATGGCTTTTTGGTGTATATGTAATGTACTAATTTCTCCAGAGATAAAACTGTCCATCTTGGGGAAAACCATGTTCAGACACTAGCATTTAAAAGGAAAGCAAAACAACAGGATATTCTTAGGCAAGATGAGCCATTTCCTCCTTTAGGGAAGCTGAAGAAGTAAACTTCCTTCTGAAGAACACCCTGAAACTAATCAAATTCAATACACCTATTCTCCCCAAAAGTATACAAACAATAATGACTTCTGAAACACACTCAAAGAAGATGAGTTGCCTGAAAAAAGAAATAACAGTTTCATTTTTGGAAGAAATATATGCCTGATTACAGAGAGCTGTGAAGTGCTGCACATTAAAGATGGCTCTGGCTTCTGCCTTCCACCTCCCTGAGGGTGAGCGCTCTCTGGCATAAACAAGCCCTTATTTGGTTAAGCCTGTTCAGCCTGTCTGCTTCTGCATTAGAGTAGCCTATCTGCAGGGTCCACGTAGCTCACTTGGGTTGGTTAGCACAAGGGTATTGAAGCCTGTGCAGGGGTCCCCGGTGCCCCCCATGGGTCAGAAGAACATGTTTCAAGGATCCTTATTAAAACTGCATGAAGAAGATCTTCCTGGAGTCGCGTCTTCCTTGCTGGCAGGGGTAGGCAAGGTACACCTGCTGATACCCAGAAGACATACACATTAGCCAAGCTACCATCAAAGACAACCTTTAAACCTTGTGACTTGTCTGTAGGTTAGCATTGTACTCCATATCCCCAGCTATAATGAGGTGTCATACATGCTATTTTGAGCTTTGGTGATGTTGCTAGCTGATTTTGAGTTGTTTTTTGCTCCTTTAAGAACGCACACAATCACCTCTTTTACTGTTAGTAACCCCAATAAAATTTATTAGTTAGTTACATTGGACTTTGTCATTATACTTTGTTCTATTACTAGTTCCCTGCCTACATTAACCAGATGCTTTCCATATTTTAAATATCTTCATAACTTATATGTACCTAAAAGGGAGAAACCACGACTGAATACTCCACATTGAATATAAGAACATAACTAAACAAGCATGAGACTATAACATATAATGTTATTTTATATCATAGAAAATATAAAAAAAAAAATAAGATGTGTAGTAAAGAGGTAAACTTTTCTCATGATAACTTTCAACTTACTTGCAAGCAACTAGAAAACAAAGGCTCAATAAAACTTATACAATCAAATCTTATTATTTCTATTGTTGTAGTAACTCGTAAACTTCATTTTCCACTCTGTGAAGTGATAATCTTCCTGGCCATCAGCTCTTTTCTTTCAGGACTCTAATTTGAAACATTTCAAAAACCTTGAAATTTGCAAAATAATGCACATGGCTTATCACCCGGAAAAAAACAAAACAAAACAAAACAAAAAAAAAACAACAAAAAACAGCCTTATGAAGATGTGTTGCACTTTTTAAGCACAAGAATGTTAAAGACCAAGCTACCTTTCTTCTAAGATACCTACAGCCATATCAGGAAGTGAAATACAACTCTTATTTTTCTAGAGGCTCTAGGAGATACAGCTGCTGGTTGGCACCACTATCAGGTGAGTTCAGGTGGGGAATGGAAGGTTAACAACAGTTTCTGTAATAGAAATGTAGACAAAAGATAATCCAAGTTTCTAGCTTTCAAGGGATTCTCTGATGGTGGCTGGCTATGATTTCAGCTTTAAATCTAATGAAGTCCTCGTGCAGAGCAATGGTGGGGTTGTTACCTCTCAGAAATGGCATTGTGATTTTCAGTGTATGGAATCAGAAGCTGGGCACATGAAACGATTTCAAAAAAATCTAAGCTGAAATCAAGATTTATAGGAAGTTCATGGCTGCAGTTTTTATGCATACATTAACATTTCCAGTATGAAGAACTTAAATGAAAATAGTTTAACAGCACTGGCTCCCAGTTATTTCCAAATCATAACCTAATCCAGACACTGACATGTAATTTTGCAACTGTACTTTGTCAAACCAGACATCTTTTTCCTAACTCAATTTTCTCCTAAGCTAACAGTGCCATCACAGGAAGAGCCTCTAATGTAAGTACTACTAATCACTTTAGGGTTAATTTGAATATAAAGCAGAATATTAGCTTGAGAAGAAGAGTCCTGCAGTGACCCAAGGTTTGAAAAGATGGTGAACTTCACTCTATTTTCCATTCACTATCTCAAGTTTCCTTCCAAAACTACCTTTCTGTCATTTATACTAACTTCAGAATAGCATCGTGTTACTTGAGGAATCTTCATATGCTTACCGTACATTCTAGTATTTGAAATCTTTACATGTGGATTTTGTCTTGCATGACCTTTTCTTGTTATCTCATTATTTTTGTAAAGAACAGCAAGCCCAGATAATGAGGCAGTTACCATAGGTCTAACTTAACTGGAGTTTTGGGGAAAATGTATCTGTCTACATGCAGCACCAAACACAAACACCATTGACTCTCAAAGCAGAATAAAAACAATACCACTTCTGCAATTTACGGTAATGTAACCAAGATACTGCACTATTTAAATGTCAAATTTTTTTGGCTTATAGTGTTCATTGACTATGTTGATAGTTTAGGGTGCCATTAACAGATAATGCATATTTCTAAATGCATTTCAAGTTAGAAGTAATGCAACTATTGTCTCTAAAGTAATAAAGGATAAAAATTTCATTTTCTATTAGTAGATATAACAAAATAAATAGTGGATAAAGGGCACAGTGACATGTTTAAGGAAATAGAATTTGGTCTAGCAGGTGATTCAGTGAACAAAATATGATCTAATTCAAGCATCAGAACACATATAAGAGGTTGGGTATAGTGATGAATATGTGAGATCCCAGCACTGGCAGTACTGGAGACAGGAGATAGGACACAGGGTGGTAGACATGTCTTGATGGATAATCAACATATCTAAATTGGTAAGCTTCAGGCTCAGTGTCAGACCAAGACTGGATAACCAAATTAGAAGGCATTTAAGAAAAACACTGAACATCTACAGACACTACTTATACAGGTACTTTCAAGGCAGGCAATGAATATTCACACACACACAATGAATATTCATACACACAGACAAACACACAGGGGCAGGGGATAGAACAACTGAGCAAAAAGTAGTAGGTGATACATGTGCCAGGTTACTTCTCCATAATTTATTCATTTTCTTGTGCCATATAGAGTATATTCAAGCATGTTTTAAGTGGGTTTTATTATTATAATATAATTACATCATATACTTCCCTTTCTCCCCTTCAAATCCGCACATATATCACTCTTTTTTATTTTTTTATTTTATTTATTTTACATATAGATCCCATTTCCCTCTACCTCCCTCCATCTTTTCCTCTCTCCCACCCTCTACCCCCCTACACACACAGTCCACACATAAGGTGAGGCCTTCCAGGAGGGCTCATATAAATCTGTCAAGTCATTTGGAGTAGGGAATAGGCCCTCCCTCCTGCCTCTAGGTTAAGGGAGTATACCTCCAAGGGGTATGTGCCCGCAGGGTCCTTTTGTGCACCAGGAATACATCCTGGTTCTACTGTCAGAGGTCCCTTAGACTGACCAGACCTTCTAACTGAAACCCATGTTCAGGGAGATCTGAGTGAGTCCAATGCTGGATTCTCAGCTAGAAGTCTGGGGGCCCATTAGCTCCTCCTTGATCAGGCCAGCTGTCTCTGTGTGTTTCTGTAGCCAGTGTTTGTCCTCCCTCTCTGCATCTGGGTTCCAGTTCAGCTCAGTGTTTAGTTGTGGTTATCTGATTCTGGTTCCATCAGCTACTAAATGAGGGCTCTATGATGGTGGATAACTCATTATCAGGGATGGGCATTTACAGTAGCCTTTCCACTGCTGCTCAAATTGTTATGTGGGGTCAGTCTTGTAGTTCTCTGGACTTTTCTATAGAATCAGTTTTCTCTTCAGACCTATAATGTCTCCCTTTTTATGCTCTCTCTCTCTCCTCCCTCCCCCCTCTCTCTGTCTCTCTCTCTTCTCTCTTTTATCCCCCTCCCCTGACTCAATATTCCTAGTCCCACATGCTTTCCTCTCCTCCCCTTCTTTTTCTCCTAGTTCCCTTTCCACTCATTGCCCCCCCACTCCCATTATACTCAGGAGATCTTGTCCCTTTCCCCTTCTGTGAGGAACCTTTTATGGATCTCTTGGAATCCTCGTTGTATCCTAGTTCCTCTGGTGGTGTGAATTATAGGCTGGCGATCCTTTGCTCTATGTCTTAAATCTATATATGTGTGAGTACATACCATGTTCCTCTTTTTGTGACTGGGTTACCTCATTCAAGATGTTTTCTTTAAGTCTATTTGAAGAAAATTTATTTCTTCTATTTGCCTGCAAAGTTTAAGATTCCATTGCTTTTTTTCCCACAGAGTAGTATTCCATTGTGTAAATGTGCCACATAGTTTTTATCCATTTTTCAGTTAAGGGGCATCTAGGTTACTTCCATGTTCTTGCTGCTACAAATAATGCTGCTATGGACATAGTTGAACACGTGTCTTTGTTGCATAGATGTGGGTCAGTTGGGTATATGCCTAAGAGATGGATTGCTGGGTCCTGTGGTAGATTGATTCCCATTTTCCTGAGAAAATGCCATACTGATCTCCAAATTGGCTGTACAAGTTTGTACTCCCATCAGCAGTGGAAGAAAGAGTGTTCCACTATCTCCACATCCTCTCCAGCATAAGTTGTCACTGGTGTTTCTAATTTTAGCCATTCTGGCAGGAGTAAGAAGGTATCTCAGAGTTGTTTTGATTTGCATTTCCCTAATAGGTAAGGATGTTGAGCACTTTCTTAAGTGCCTTTCAGCCTTATTTTCTCTATTGAGAATTCTCTATCCAGTTCTGTACCCCATATTTTAATAGGGTTATTTGGTGTGTGTGACTAGTTTCTTGATTTCTTTGTCTATTTTGAAGACCATATTTTATGCTTTGTTTCAAACTTTTAGACTCTTTTTAAATTAATTACTACTATATACATATTTGTATATTTTTATATAATAGTTTCATAATTAACCTCGCTCAGTATCTATAATATTAATTGTATGTATGCTTTCATTGTTTAGCATTTGGTATTGTAACCAATTAGTGTGTTCCCTCTAAAAAATTCTGTTTCTCTCACTTTCAGGGTTCATTAGTTGCTAATAGTTCTTTGTATAAGTCTGAGGACTCCAAGAATTGGAGAACACAGGGGAGAAAGATTGTTGAAGCCAGAATATCAGAGTTTACTGGGAGGCTGTCTACCAGTAATGTCAGAAGCTATGCCCAGAAGTCTCATCAATGGTGCTACCTAAACATGAGCTGAACAATAATGACAACAATTGCAGCTAACACACACTTGTCTATAACATACACAATAACTCTTGACCTACTTGTGCCACTTGCAAAACAATCTATTCATAGCCAAAATCATATAGTAGTCTCATGTTTGGACAACAAATTTGGTGATATACTATAATAATGTATATTGATTTTCTAAAGCAAGTGATGGATTTTATGTAGGAGTTATTATAAGGTTTCAAATACAATAGAACATTTTGGAGGATATCATTCTGCCACTGTTATATTCAACTCAATAGCTCACACATGATGCATAAAGATGGCATGGCAAAATTCTGGATGGTCAGGTTCAGATGATTCATGTAATTGTAGCACTTATACCCTTAGACCATATACTAAAGGAAGCATGCATTCACTCTTCCTTCATGTGGGCAATTATAGAAGGCCATACTCTATAATTTCGAGCAATAAAAAAATGCTGGTTCAATGTTCTGTTTTCACATCTGGCAAGAAGTTTACACAAATATTCCCTAGAGATAACATATGGTTTTTGAAGACCTAGATATTATTGAAGCTAATTGAATTCATACGGCATCTGAGTTGTCAGATATGCCATAATGGCTCTAAATAAGCTTATTGCCCATGCAATACAAAAAAACTGAGTTCACTTCAATTGTTAAGTTGAAGGCATTGTCCATGCTACGTCTTTCTTCCTTCATTCCCTTGTTCCTTCCAACCTCTCATATTTTACATTATGTGTTTTGTTGTTGTTGCTAATTACTTATTTTATCTGGAATCACATCCTGAACAGGTGATGCCATCTTCTATTGGAAGCCTATAAATATATGCTCCCCAAATGAATAATACTGCAGTTTTTGCTGTCAAAATTAAATTATAGTTTGGTAAAAATGATGAAGATAGAATCTGTTCCATAATGAAAAATAAACCCATCAAGATTAGATATATTTGTCTTTTGAAGTATTAGAAGCATACTGGCTGGTTATGTGTGTCAGTGTGACATAGGCTAGAGTCATCAGAGACAAAGGAGCCTTACCTTCAGAGAATTCTCCATGAGATCCAGCTGTAAGGCATTTTCTCAATTAGTGATCAGTGGGGGAGGGTCCACCCCATGTCTGGTGGTGCCATCTCTGGGCTGGTGTTCCTGGGTTCTATAAAAAGGCAAGCTTAAAAATCCATGGAAAGCAAGTCAATGAGCAACACTCCTCCATGGCCTCTGCATCAGCTACTTTTTCCAAGTTAGCCCTTCTTGAGTTTCTGTCCTGACTTCAATGATGGACTATGTTTTCAAAATGCATACCAAATAGATCCTTTTCCCCTCAACTTCCTTTTTGGTCATGTGTTTCCTCCCATAAACAGAAACTCTAAGGCAGCCAGTTTTGTTTCATTGTAAAAAAACAAAACAAAACAAAACAAACAAACATACAAATAACAGCCTTAAAAAGCTCCACTGTGGATGCTACTTATGAAGTTAGCAAAGAAATGAAGATCACATATTAATTCACTTAAATACTGTCAACTAATTTATTTTAATTATATAATAAATAACAAAAGTGATTTTCAATGATGGTGCAGACAAAGCCAGTACATTGAAGTCCAAAAGGGAAACTAGGCATCCAGGAGGTACCAAATTAGAATTACTCCACCCTGTAGTCCTTGAAATGCAGACTTTCTGCCTCCATCCCTCCAATAGACAAAGACAAGTGTGTTTACATTTCTATAGCCCAGAAGCACTAGAAACCATATGGAGAAGATAGCCACCAACTCTGTATCTTTTTATTTTAGAAGAAATTCCCACAACCTACTCCTGTCATTAGCAAAGTTTTATGACTTTTAAATCTGTCCAAAGTAACGTAATCATTTTCCATTATGGAACTTTTAGAGTCCCATTGCCATCTTTGCTGTTTTTCTTTTTCTTTTTCTGTGGAAATATGGCTCCTTTCTCAAGGACTTCAAAGTCACCATAGAATTTTCTTCCTGTGACATGCAGCAAACCGCATACTCAGCATAGTGTCCACTTTGATATTTGAATTAACCTCCTTCTTTTCTTCCCTTGTTTCCTCTTCTTCCTCCTTCCTCTCTGCCCTGGGATCTTTCTGTATATTTTTCAAAATTCTCTTTACACCAAAGTCCCCTGTCTGAAAGCTGCTTATATTTGGGTTAAATGCAAGAAGAAATCCTGCCTATTTTGGTTTCTGATAGGATCTAGAAAGTGTTTCTGTGTTAGTTATGGTTGGACTCTATTAAGGCAACAACTATCAAATCTATGATGCTTATTCATTTGAGAAGGTGGTAAAATTGAGACACATGTAACTTAAATTGACTTTAAAAGGTTTAGACAAATCATGAATCAATAATGTTCTCAATTTTTAAGATAATTATTATTCTTTTTTCTGTTATTTTTTTCTCTCTTTGATAAGGATAGTTTCCTCAGTTTTAAATGTATTTTACATAGGACTTGGCCATATATTTTTTATTGTTGCATGAGTTATCACCAATATGTGCCATATAGAAAATTCATGCCATCAGCCCACATGTAAACAATTCTAAAACATCAAATATGCAATTTAAATTAATATTTTTCTGTCTTATGTAAATCAATGAATCCAAACACACTCACACAGATACATACACAACTGTTTAATATGGCAGGCAATTATTTTTATTAGGAAAAATTGAATCCATTTGATTAATGAATGTATTAGACATGGAATTGCAATATATACCAACTGTTAATAATTAAGAAGTACAATGTGAAATTTTGACATGCCCATACATCATGCTAGTGAATATGTTCTTCTCAGATACTTACTGAGTCTACTTTATGATAAGAATATCAAAACTCCAAAGTTCTAGCTGCTTTGAAATAGGTAAAATTTCTTTATTAACTGTAGTCACTGTGTTGTACAACATAGTAGCAGAACTTTTTTCTAACAACAGGTCTTCTTGCTAACTGTAGTAACCTTCCATAGGAATTGTAACATGTTAAATTTTGACTCACAGATATAAAGGGTTAATTGTAACCCATATCACTTGAGTCAAAATTGCTTCTTTTGAATTGCTTTGAAATCTACCTAGATATGTATTGCACTTAAACTACAAAGCAACCCCACGCTGACATGCTTCCTTCAGTGATCAGTTGGTGTCTAACAAGACACAGAGTGACAGCTCCTGAAGACTGCACCGTGAATTAAGATAGTCTATTCTTACCAGGAAGATTGAAACACACTGATCTGCACAGTGCTATTTATTCCCTAGGTACCCATGAGAAAATCATTTCCTTTTAGACTTAGCTACAAAGTGTGTATGTGCATTATTTTTTCTTTTATTGTTATTTAAAACAAACCAAAAGTTGAAGGAAATCTTTAATTGTTACATTTAGCAATCCTGACTACTTACATAAAAGGACATGTTATGTGAAAAATTTACACTCGTGGGTATGTGAAAAAATAATGTTGAAGAGACTTTGAATACTTAAAATGCAAAAGAGATACAACTTTCTTCATTGTAACATCAAATGTGTAAAATTATATTTTTTGGGATAAAAAATTTGAATTGATAGCTGAGACAATGGGATTATTAGGTAAAGTATATAGAACAAATAAAATGCACTTAACATTAATAGAGTTTAATGCTCACCAACTTTGCTTCAGGATATCGAGAAATCCTGCTCTGGAAACTGTGTGAACTTCTGAAGGAATGTTCCTCATTTGACATGGACATGGTACTTCAGCCCCATGGTAGTGGAAGTCTTCCCCAATTGAAGCTGATAGGGATGGCGATGCCATCATAGGTTCAAGTGGTAATGTGGACTGTGTGTCCAGACATTGTTCACTTTAACTTTCTCCTTTGGATATTGCATATTGCAAGCTGAATACAATCTGAAGTCTACTTCCCTATGCCATATAGCTACCAAGATTAGGAAAGCTTACCTCCTAAACCCCACCTTCCAGGTCAACTGTATATAACACACTTCCAGTGTACTAAGACCAAGCCCCAGATCATTCCATCGCACTCTCCTCTCTCTCTCTCTCTCTCTCTCTCTCTCTCTCTCTCTCTCTCTCTCTCTCTCTCTCTCCCTCCCTCCCTCCCTCCCTCCCTCCCTCCCTCCCTCCCTCCCTCCCTCTCTCTCTCTCTCTCTCTCTCTCTCTCTCTCTCTCTCTCTCTCTCTCTGTGTTTGTGAGTGTGCATGTTGCATATTTCTTCTTTCTCCATTCCCTACTGCCCCAGTGTGGTAAAACCTGCAGAGCATAATATTGGTCTCAACTTCATAGAGTTATGTATGTTAGAGCAGGACACTGGTGTTACCCTCTGGTCCCCATATGTGCATATTTGGGAATGTAAAACATATGTGTAAACATATCACACACACACACATACACACACACATGCATAACTCACACACTAGTATGCATGTACAAGAAACATGTGCACACACACACACACACACACACACACACACACACACACACAATTACCAGAATAGAACCTAGATTTTTTTTCAGTTCCCCATACCTCCTCTCTTCTCTGTCACCAATTCCTCCTCCCAACCCATCCCCATTTACTCCTCAGAAAGAATATGGCCTCCCCTCCCATGGGAAGTCAACAAAGCCTAGCACACTCAATCACTACCTTCACACCTCATCAAGGTTGAGTAAGGCACCCACCATATGGAATGGGCTTCAATAAGCCAGCTCATGCACTAGGGATAGATCCTGGCCCTTTTGCCAAGTTTCCCTCAAAACAACTAGCCTAGGAAACTGTCATCCACATGAAGAGAGCCTGGTTCGGTCTAATACAAGCTCCCTAGCTGTTTGTGAGCTCCTGCAAGTTCAGGTCAACTGTCTCTCTGGGTTTCCCAGTCATGACCTTGACCCTCTTTGATAATATAATCCCTCCTCCCTCCCTTCGATTGGACTCCTGGAGTGGATGTCTGTGTCAACTTCCACCAGTTACTAGATGAAGGTTCTCTGATGACTTCTATATTATAATATTTAGGCTCATGGATTAGGTTTATTTTATTTAAAGTTTTTAATAATTGTACTTTTTTTCACCTGGGGTTGAAGAAAGGGAATAAAGACTCCAGCTATAATTTCTGGGTTGCATTACCCCTGTCAGAAATGCTCTGTTCTTCATTTTGCATCTTGAATTCAATGCTCTGTCGCTGCTGCCTGTTGCTCAGTTTGAGGTCTCTTTGCACAGCCTACATACTTTCTGGGAGAGAACATAAAACCTGGTCTAAGGAAGCACTGTAGAGCCTGGTTGCATGGTTTGTCATGTTTTAGTCCCGGCATTCAGCAGGAGCCAAACAGGTGCTTTTTTAATGTACTTCAAGCACACCAGGCTGAAAGCACCAGGCTTGTTAAATGAATGTTTTTTTCAGAGACTTAATCCGAGCCCCGTTAAAGGTAGGAAAAGATTTCATACAGTGGCTTGCAATCTTGTTTCCCGAAGGCGTGCATAGATATAATGAACTGGTTTGCATGCTTCCAGGAGTGCTTGTTAGGTGCCAAACTGTTAAGCTTTGCTTTATCATGTACATTGTCAGAACAACACAGTGAGGCAGGATTGTTAAGCAGCGATTGAAACACAGAAGTTAAGCAACTTGCATACAGTAAGGCACAAGATAGGAGTATTCTGGATAGAGGTGGGGCATTAATTCAGATAGGCAAAATCTAGACTGTTCACTCGTGAAGTGCATATGAAGAGGGTTCTATCAGTGATCAGGGCTGGAATAGAGCTGAATGCTAGAATTCAGCTGCGGTGGCTGCGGTGGTGGTGGGGTAATAAAGGAAGGTAGGGGGTAGGAAGGAAGGAATGGAGGTAGGGAAGGAGGGAGGGAGGAAGGCCAAAAATAAATAAATAAAAGAGTAGGTAAAAATATTGTTCTCAGAACACTGTTCTCAGTTTAGAATTCCTGGGTTAAGTTATTTACATGACAATTTTGGGCTTCTTCCTTTAAATGGCATATTAAACCACAGTTTTGAGAGTGATTATAAGGTATTTGAAGTGAATCCAGAAAATTTATAACCACTAGATGCATCCAGAAAATCTCTCCTTCTTTCTAATTCTGGGCCCATTCTGTACTGGTTCCCACCTTCCTAGATCACAGTCACAATTAGTGGTACTACAGCCCTAGGATAACAGGAGAAATGATACACAGCTCTTTCCCAGACTTTTATTATTATTTTCTGCCCAGACCTGATTTCCTGTACAACACATAGCACACATAAGACCAATTGCTACCTTATATAATTTATTTGAGAAAAAAATTAGACTGAAAAGTAAGTCCGAATATTTATTTTCCCATGTAGATATTATATAATCTTGGTTAATATTTTGTTGATTAAATAATAATCCTATCAGCAGAATCATGCTTTTTATCTTCTCAAGTAGAATTTAAATGAGACATCTTTAGAATTAGCAAACCATGCAGGGACTTCATGTGATAAAGAGCTGTGTCCCAGAACAGAATGGAGACAGAAAAACAACATGAGTAGAAAAGACCAGGATTATAAGAGAATAATAACAAAACACACACATCTGAGAGCCTTATGCTTGTCTGCTCATCATTGGAGTGAAGTAACACAGCATCCTCGTTTTGATTCCTTGTGTGAACATTATAGAGGTTAGGAATGGGTGGAGAAGTACGTGGACTAGCTCATATAATGCAACTTCCTATTCAATTCTAGTTCCTTTACTCTTTTAAATATTGTTTAGGTTAGTTTTGCTCTTTCATAATTAGTACCCAAGGAGAACTTATACCAGCCTAAACATTATAAATATAGTTGTAGTGCACTGAAAGTAAATTTGTTATGTTTTTATGTCATTTCCCCAATTTATATTTCAAAGCCTGTAGCACTCTGAGTATGATTGATATTTTAATAATTAATCATTTAAATTATTTCTAATTTGTTGTATTTTCAAGCTTGTATTTTTTCATGAAAACATACAATTCTAGGTAGAATATGTATTTTATTTAAATTATAAAATGTACTTATTGTACAAGGAAAAGGAAGTACAGGCATGGACATTCATTGATACAGTGACAGATGTGTTGGTGAGTCAGGGACTATCAACAACTGTTGGCCATTAACTTGACTTTAAAGAGAAGTGAACAGATTCTCCTTCAGGCCTTCCAGGGCATCAGCCTATAAAGCTTTATTTTTGAATTGGGAGAGAATTCATTTCTGCTTTAAAGTCTGCACTAGAGTTGTATAGACACATATCAACAGACATATAAGTACAAACACACACAAAACAAACCAAACAAACAAAAAAGAGTGAGATATTTTCCTTCCATCCTTTCACATGTGGGTATTTTATTGTTGTTAAGTGCAGGAAGAAGAGAATGCTCATTTAACTTGCTTTGGAATAAAAAAATCTCCTTGAGAGTGACATTTTCCTATTAGAAACATCTAGGTAGCTTGGAATATGAATTTTAAATTGGTTTGGATTTTAATTAAATTGTATTTTCATATTTAAATGTTATTGGGGAAATTGTATCATAATTTTTGTAAGAAAACAGACATATAGCTCAAATTATTTTAGTGAAAATAAAAAATGTTAGTATATTACAGAAAAGGAAGACAACTTTTATGGAGCTCTTTAGCTTAAAAGACAGAAGGGTGTGTATTTTGGGGCATATTTTAAGAATATTTTTTTTAAGCCTGAAAGGAAAAATGAAAGACTGCATAAATTAGGAGCTAGCTGAAGGTCATTTTAACTGTACTAATTTAGAAGAACAGTAGAAAAAGATTTTCTATCTCTTAATGAGACAAAATATATGCATAGGGATGTGGTTAGATATGGCCTGAGATTCTGTTTGGACACCTTCTTAATTAGTTCAATAAAACTGAAGTTTCAAGAATGAGATTAGTTCAACAAATCAATTGATAACAACTGATTAATGATGTCAGTTATTATTAATAAGGCAGTTTGAACATGGGACATGTTATGAGTATTAAATAGTACTATTAAGATTATAATGATGAGGATGCAGATGAAAAAAATCCACCACTGGTACCATTTTAAAGAAGGGTTTATAATAGGGACATAGTGAAAGATGACATGCCATTCAGGAAGAAATATCAAGCTATTTTTAATTTTCCAGCCTGTTTTGTACATACATACACATTTGCACATACACACACATTCATTACATGTTGATTTTTACCTGTTTTGCTTCATATTCATTATCTACCACACAACTCGACATTTTGTATAAGTTTTGAAAGTATGAAAAATTTAATAAATTATCCTGTTCTGTTTTTAAAAGTACCTGGAAGGAAGAACATCCCTTGATGTTTGTGATGGATTTTCTAGAGAGGTTCAGATTGTCTGTGTCCTGATTTAATGAATATATTAGACTCTTGATGGGTTCACAGAATGGTAGTAGTGCTGGAGAATGGTAAAAAGTGGGAAGTAGGGTGTAAGGGTATAGTTGGAAGAAATAGGGTAAATGGGACATCTATTTGAACCTATCCATTGCCCATAACCTTTCCTGTATTTATCTTCCTCACCTCTCCTTCCGAGCTTTCACAATGTGTCCCATTTACTCAGTTCTGTAAGGACTGATGCCTCCTACACTATGAGCAAAATCAATGTTGTATTCTTTCAGCTCTCTTCTCAGGTGTTTGCTCAGATCAATGGAAAGGGCCTAATATAGCCACCAACCTGTCTGTTGAATTTGTGTATTCACCTCTCTTTCATTATTTTACGTATGTCAATATATAATGTGTAGCCCAATAGTTAATAGCAGTTTAATCCTTTATAAAATAAGAGTAAATAGTGAAGATGATTTGGATTTGGTTAATTTTGGAAGTAAAGTAGAATAAAATTTAGTTTCTGGGCCAATACAAAAGGAACTTAGATATCTTCATTCTGTTTTAATAATAGGTGAAAAGAGTCACAGAGAAAATTTAAAAATGACATAAACATATGTATGCTAATATACACATACACATTGCTAAGGCTCCTTAGTCTTGCTTGCATGTATACATTATAAGGGGTTACCACTACAATTGCATCAACATTTAGGCAGCTCATCTTTGGAAAGGCTACCTCTCCCTCACTCAGAATTAGCTAATGCTTTCATCTAGAATTGGGCCCTAATGAGACTTTCTGAAATCATGATGATTTGTTAACTGGTACAGTCATTTTCCAGGTCTTATTTACACAAAATATATCCTCCTGAACCCAGAGTTCTTATATACTTACTTGATTGTCAATTATATTTGGATTATTTCTCCCCAAAATGATTTTTTATTTTTCCTAACATGGTTAAGACTAACTTCATAGTGACGATATGTCCGTGTCAGACATTTATGCCTTCACACTCCAACTTTTTTATCTCACACTACAGGAGTCTTAGGAACTCCTGTAGTAGATCTTCAAAAATTAATCAAGAATCTGACTCATTCAATTGCTACTTAATTAATTCATTTCTTACAACTTCTCCTGACTATATTGTGGTCCCATGAGTCCATTGTCTTTTGAACATTATAATGACACTTGTAAAACCTAATCTTGTTTTGATCAATTTAAGATGCAATGTATATTCCTTCCTTGCTCAAAATGACAACCAGCATCTTCTTATGCTCAAGACTCTTCACAATGTGTTTCCATCAATATCCTCCCTGTGTTTGTATGGTTGAATTCCTATTTGAAAGTAAACAATAAAATTGATTACATTATTAAAATAATTTATTTACTAGCATAACCATATAAAAATATATCTATATAAGTGTAAAACTCAAAATTCTAGACTTAATAGGGTGCAAGAAAATGTAATGCAATATAAATGCAAAATATGATGCAAATTTGTTGATATTTTATAAATTGAAAGTAAATTTTTGAAAAACTTATGTAGCTTTTAGTAAAAATTTCTATCAGCAAAATCAGTATATATCTTAGAAATTTCTCTTCATCTTCTTCCCTTTCAACTGAAAGTGAATATTTTTCTCATATAATTTGTCCTGATTATAGTTTCACCATCCTTTACTCCTCCCAGTCTCTTCTCCAATGTGGATCTACTGCCTTTGCTGTCTTTCAGTAATAACCAAATAGGGATTTTAATATGATATAATATAATATAATGTAACATAATATAATATAATACAGTATAGTATAGTAGAATAGAATAGAATAGTGCAAAACAAAAACTAATGCATTGCAGAAATTAAAGAAAACAAACAGAAGGTAAAACACCCAATCAAAGGTACAAGAAACAGAGACTCAGTCTTTCTGCAACTCAAGAAATTCCATTTTACAAAAGCAGTAAACTGTAATACATATATGCAAAGGACCTATTATATAAGGTCAGAGAAGAAAAATATATAAATTAAATTAATGTTGTTTTTAAAAGTGGAAAGCCATGAGAAGACATAGTGAGCATAGAGGAAGGGCTGGGAAAAGAGACTAGGGACTTTGATTTAGGGGACACGGTAGATAGTTGAAAATCTGACACTTTTTTTGCCCAGAGAGGCAAGTAGATTCCATGGAATGCCTGATGGAAATGGAGCATGGGATAAAGCAATGAGTGGCAGGGAAGGAGGTGAAAGATGATATTCATTGATCCCTTTGAGGTCCAGAGAGATGAAGTTGAGACAGTAAAGTTGGTCTGCTACATCACAGAGAATGAGGCTCAAGGATTAGATTTGGAGGAAATGTGAGAAAGAGGAAGATTTATCTGCACTTATACTTCCTCCTTCCCTGACCTCAGTGGAATGTGGTTCCCCAGAGAATGCTTGCTGCAGTTGGGAGCTGGTATAAGGCTGTGAACTGGGAAAGGGGAAAATCTGGATGTTTCACTGGAAATGGGAGGATGAAAGACTGCAACAACAGCAAGTGGTTTGCTACAGGGTGGAATATAAATTTTTGAAATTAGATATGGAGCAGTAGGGTGAGGTGAAGATTTGCCTTTAGTTTTGTTGCTTACCTGACCAGAGTGCTGCCTTTTTATCTTGAATACCAGCCAATTAATTCCCTTATGATACAAAATAATAGTTTTATAAATACTTTGTTTACCTAATGAAACTATTTACAAACCAGTTGGTACAACATTAAAAATTATTTGCAATGGTTCAAGGTGAACCTGATTGCTAATTTTTAAATTTTTTTCTTAAGGATTTATTGATAATATATCAACATCCAATTAATATTGACTACTGCATAATGCCTTATTAATCTAAACATCTTAAAGAAAATATAATCATATCTGATTTATTTGCAGACCAGCAAAACTGACACATGTAAATATCGCAGCCCAATTCTGAAAGCCTATTTTATAAATTTACTATTAATGACATTAGTAAGATGGGGATAAAACGTTACAAAACATAATTAATGAGAACACTATAATTATACTATTACCATATATAATTTTTGTTAAATGTATTGACTTCCCATTATGAACTGTTTTATGTTCACCATCTTTTATTTTCCAGAAATTAGAATATAGGAATTATTATTAACATTATTATTATTTGATTTTTTGAGACAGGATTTCTCTGTATTGCTTTGGAGCCTGTTCTGGAACTTGCTCTGTAGACAAGACTGGCCTCGAACTCACAGAGATCTGCCTGTCTCTGCCTCCATAGTGCAGGAATTAAAGGCATGTGTCACCAACACCTGTCCTGAAATATAGAAATTATTAAAAAAATTATCTACCTGCTATCACTTTATCTGAGATGATGTAGGTAGCATGGAAAGGGAAAATATCAGTGTTCACATGTGTGAAGACTGTAATGAAGCAAAACCAAAAAAATCCCACTTATAGAAAAAAATGTATCCTTTCAAATCAAACAGGGAAGGGAAAATGAAAGATGAAAAATTGTAGAAGACAAGAGAGAGCTACATAAGACCCTAGAATTTCCCTTGGGAGGGGCTACTTTTTGTATTGATTTTCATTTGCAAGTTCTTTGCCCCCTCTCCCTATGCTTGGCCCACTATGTAACCCATATAACAAATGGAGTAATAGTGAGAAACTCCTTAGGTTGTAAGTATGGCCATATCACAAGATATTAATCCATCAACCATGGACTACATCACTTCCGTGGTAATCAAGAGCTTGGAATGATAAATAAATATCAGCTCTAAGGTTTGAACCAAATGCGATAAGATGCATTTAATTACAGGATTCAAAACTTTTTTTACTTTAAATTGATTTGCTTGCCTTTAAAAATATTGAATTGATTCATGAATGTTTAAAGTAATAGAGCAAAGTTGTTGTTACCCTTAAAAATATTAAATCTGACAATTTTCTGCCTGCTTTTTATAAGAATCATAAGATTTCTTATGTTTTATATCATTTTATTTTTTATTTATCCCATATGTATGTGAGAGGTATAAGATTCAGACTGTAAGTGGGTTTTAAACATAGTTTAAATATGCAATGCAGAAATGACAAAGAAAATGACTGGTAGCATTTAAAAATAACTTCAAATTGTAACATTACCAAAGGTAATTGGAAGTTAATGATACATCTGAATATTACGGCCCCAGGCATCTTTACTGTTTCAAAGACCTAGACAGACACAGGTGTATCATAAATTATATGGTAGAGTTTTATGCCATGATATATAAGAGCCAACTTATTTGGTTTGTTTTTTGTTGTTGTTGTTGTTGTTTGTATTTGTTTATTTATTTGTTTGTTTTTTGTTTTTCAGTACTGCTTTGGAGCCTGTCCTGGAACTAGCTCTGTAGACCAGGCTGACCTCGAACTCACAGAAATCTGCCTGCATATGCCTTCTGAGTACTGGGATTAAAGGTGTGTGCCACCAATGCACAGTTTGAAACAAATTATTTGTATCATTTTAATTATCTTTTTTTCTCAGAATGACAAATGCCCATAAAAGCATGCAAACTATCAGTAGTTTCCATCATTAATCTCAAATTGTGATCAGAAATATCTATCCATTAAACTGAGTAAGAAGCAGAAGAAAGATGAGGAGAAGGGTCCCCCAGTGGCATCTCCTGGGAAGGTAGTTTATTTCTCAAAAGCTAGTTTTTATTCAGAACTGTGGTTCTATCACGTGTTTAATTTCATCACTTTAAGTCTACAGTATGTTTTTATGTATTACATATGTTTGATATTTGATGGTTTAAAGGCTCTAAAATTTATTTTTCTACTTGACTGTTAATGGCTAGTAGTTCTTTTCAAACTCTAGGTGAGCATATTATTACTATGAACATTTTGTATATGCTTTGTTTAATAAATATGCTTGCTAATAAAGTATATATATATATGAGTGAAGTTTATTTTATATGTTTGCTTTTTTAATAATTTATTATTTTTAATTTGTCTTGTCTGAGGTTATAAATATATTCCTTACTATTTTGTTCCCCATAGGTACATGAATCCATGTTTGATGTCTCAATTCAACATTTCACAATAAAAATGAAATATAAGAAATTATTTAGAATGATTAGTAGAATATCTGGTTCTCTTGAGAGTATTGAATAAAAGATCAAGTTTAACCACTAGCCTGTAGTTCAATTGATAACTCGATGAAATTCTGTATGTCATCATTTAGTGCTGAGATGCAGCCTGGGTTAGATAAGGCACAGCCATAACTTGAGCAACATAATGGGCTATAGATCCTGATAGAAAGTGCTGGAACCTACACTTCAAAGCCTGGAACAAATCTTCATAGAGATGTATGCTGGTGATGTGCAGACTTATCAGGATGTTTTGCTCCAGGCAAAGCTGTCCATTTGGGATCAGGATAGATTTTAACAAATAGTTTCCACTGGATCTTGTGTTCTACACGGTCATGGATCACTGTGATGAGATCTTGGGAAGCACAGACATTGCAATATTCTACAGAGAAAGCTAACACGTGCAGGAGGTTATACTTTCTTCCTATAATGCCTGATATTTCTCACTTTGTCTTTATAAAGTTAATGTTTAATTATCCTTAGCTGTTTTTTTCTATACATGAAACAAAAAGTATTGGTTTTGAACTAAAGTAATTCATTAATACAAAAAAGAAAGAAAGGATGGAAAATGAGAGAGGTAGATAAATAGATGATAGATAGATCACAGACATAGAAGAGAGACAGATGACAGATGGATAGATGATAGATAGATAGATAGATAGATAGATAAGTAGATAGACATATAGTCAGACAGATCATTAGATTATGTAATGGATTTCCTGTATTAACCCTAGCATATATGGCATGAAATATATTCATTCCTGTGACTCAGTATGGAGTGTAAATTTCTTCCTGCCATATGGCCTATGGCATACAACACAATTTTGGAAATTATATGACTCTGAATTTCCTGAATTCCAAGTCCTTTCAGTCAGCCTATGTTAAAGCAACAGACACTATGTATCATGAGAACATGTAACAGGTCATGGTCTTTTAAAAAAAATGTCACCTCCGAATTTATGTGAACAAAGACATGATGCTTACTAGCCAAGTAAACAACAGAGGCACTTAAAATTACCAGCAAAGTTTAAATACTACTTAAAGACGGCATTGAGTGTTAAATTGCAGTCCCTGAAATAGAAACATATATCTACCTATAGGCAATCTGAACTTAACTCCTCTCCTGCTTCAAATTGAAGTTTTATTTGCTTTTGCATTTTTTTGTGTGTGTGCTTGATTTTTCTTACTTTTCTTCTTGTCTTTGACAGTTTACATTCTAGCTCTTTTTTTCACAGTATCAAAATGTTAGCACTTCTCAATATAACCAACTTTAGTTCACTGGTTTTTATTTTAAGAGAAAATCTCTTCTCTTGAAATTCTATACCTATGCCATCTTCTCTTGTAGCTTTGTGAAATAAATAGGACTGAATTCCAGTCTTGTTTTCAGTCTCTAGATTTTACTCATACATTTCTAACTATTTATAAAATGTGTGTGTGTGTGTGTGTGTGTGTGTGTGTGTGTGTGTGTGTGTGTTTTCACAGCTGAGGTCTGAAACAGCCATAATATTTTGTTAAGTGTGTTTCAATGAAAATACAATTTCTTAATAATCACATGATTAATTGCTAAGTATTCTGGATCAATATTTTCTATTCCATTCATGTTTACATTTTTGCTTCCTGCCAGTTCACACTCTATAGTATACTTACATTTGCAGGTTCATAGACATTTTGTTTATACTATTTTTCTTTACTCTGTACTATGATTACCAATATGCCTTGAGTCACAAAGTATGGGAAATAACTTATATTATTTAGAATGAATTACTTGTCTTTTGAGAACGTACAACAAAATCAATAATAGGAGCTGAAATTTTGCAGCTCCTTATTAGTAAATCAAGAAAATTATTAAAATATCATACCATACTGATTACTATTAATACAACAGAAGGTCATTACTTATGTTATAAGGGGTGTTTTCATAAGGTAACACAAGCATAGCTTAATTATAAAAAAATCAGGACATTTAAAATATATTCCTTCACAAGGAACTTCCTTTGAATTACAAAATGAAACTTGCAGAAGAGGGGAAATAGAATATGAAGTTATTCTAGCAGTGTGTCAGATTCATGGAGAAAGAATGAAGTATGGTTAATTATAATATGGAGTTTGACAGGGAAATTCTCAGAGGAAACAGAATTTTTCCCAAAAGGACAGTGAAAGCAAACATTACAATGTTAGGATAAACTAAAGAATAAACATTGAGAATGATGACATGCCTCAGTGGGTAAAGGTACAAACCTGCTTATTTGGGTTTCTTTCCTTGAGTTACATAAGAGTAGAAGGAGAAACTTAGCTCTACAAATGCCTGCTGAACTCCACATATACACAGTGGCATGGCATACACAAGCACTCCATACACAAGACACACATGCATGCACATCTGCACCCACACCCACTTATAAACAAATAAATAAATAAGGGATCATAGTATTTTATAAAGCAATGTGAGTCATAGATACATATTAAATCAGAAGTAGCAGTTTTTAAATTTCTACAAAGGACCCATGAATGGGCTAAGTCTATATTATTCTTTGTCTAATTCCTGAAAGCATTTATTTTGTACCATTGGAATCCACAGAGAAAAAACATTGAATAAATATGTATCTACAAGAAGTGGGAAAACCCAGGAGCATAAAGATCTCTGGGGTCAGGAAAAACTCAAAAATTCTGTGGATGTGCAGAATCTTTTATTTACTTCTTGTGAGCTTCCCACAGAATATATCTGAGAATTATTTATCTTTCTTTCTCAGAAGTGCAAAATGAAAGAGGGACAAGTAACCTCACTATCCTCTAAAAGCATTTCAATAATAGAATTCTCTGAGGCTTTCAAGAGTACCTTTTCATTGTTAAAGTTGTTGAACATGTTAAACATCCATTTAGAACATTTCAAATAACTGGTCCAACACAACTATTCATGCATTTTTGGATAAACATGAAAAATGAAACTAGACCATATTTAAATGAAAGTATGTGATTTCCAACAGAATCATTAGGTTTATTTCATTTGTGTTGATAAACAAAGACACTTTTACGGTTTAAAATGCAGTACCTTCATGAAACTGTTGATAATGACGTATTTTAAAATTATAGATATATATAATTTAGTTGCCTAATTTGCTAAAATTTATAGAGTTCATATTATTTGCACAAGAAGCTATATTATACCCTGAAGTATATTAAAATACAAATTAAGTAATAGCTTGGTTGTTAGACTCTGCAGCAATCCCAGTCCTCCTACTTCTCATCTTAGTAATATGAGGGAATTAAAATGAGGGGTGATAATACTTACCTCAAGATTGTTTTGAGTTTTATTTGAGAGTAACTATTGTGATGGGGTCAGAACCATGTCTCTCATACAGTCGCTTACTAGTGATTATTTCTATAATGGGTGTTATATATATTAGGATGTAGAGATCATAGCATGTAAACATCATAGAGGATACAAGTCCATGGGCCATATTTCATCATATGCTGTATCAGGAACAAGGTTATTTGTGGTTTTGAATGCTCAGAAATCATGCTAGGACAATGGCTGGAGAATTCAAAATGGCCATGAAGCACTACTTTTGAGGAAATATGGTCAGCAGAACAGGCAGTCAGGTTGCTTTTCAAAAATAAAAAAGTTGCCAAAACAGTGTGTGTGTGTGTGTGTGTGTGTGTGTGTGTGTGTGTATTTTAAGAATATCTATATATGTATATGTAGCTTCTTTTCATTGTCCCATCTCTCACATGCTTTTTCCCTTCTTTTCCTTTTTCTTCCTTCTCCTCCTCCTTCCTCATTATCTTCTGACAATACCTTATTATTCAGCTCAGCACAGCATCAAAGTCATGATCCTCCACTTTCACCCTGAAGAGTGCAGGGAGTACAGCCACATCTACCACACTCAGAAAACATACATCTTTCATAACATACAGGAAACTTCTGAGCACAATGTGACCATATGAAAGGATTCCCCTGAATACAGACAGGCAGAGTTCTCATAGATGATTCATTGATAGATTTCCAACAAACAATATCCATTTTATGTTTGTGTTACTTATAGTGATAGATACTTAAAAAAAAAAAAACTAAAGTACTACGTAATATTGAGAAGAGCAGCCCTCCTTTCAGGTAATGATGAGTTATACTTTCACTTTAGACCTTTAATATGTAATGCTAGAGCACAAGGTTTGTCTTGGCTGTGTTTACTGAAATTTCTGTTTACACAATAGACAAAATCTGGAGTATAAGGACCAACATGACACAGCTCTGTAACCTCATCCATTTCTGATTTCATTTCATTAGCTTCCATCTTAGGATCAGAATCTGGAGAGTAATAAAAAAAAATATAGCCTTGCCTCAAGTAAGAAAGACAGGCTCTTCTCCCTTTAAACCTTTCCTTTTTTCTGTGTAATAGCCCCTTGTTATGATCACGAAGAACTGTTTTCAAATGAAATGCAGTTTCTGTATTTAGAGAAACATGATCCATTCATTTCACAATGAACCTATGGTGAATTAGAACAGGAAAGACTGTGTTAGTTGCTGATTCGAAGAAACTAGAATTAATATTTGAAATGGTTTATTCGGTTTTCATGGATTATGAGCATATTGTTCTTAAGTTTCCAGTGTACACTATATTGAAATATTCTTGTTTTATAGACATGTAAACAGAGTAATTCTACTAAAAATAGATATGCAAAAGATTTTTTCTCAGAATATTGTTGTACATGAGAATGAAGCTCACACTAAAACTAGTAGTTTCAGTGAAACCAAAAGCTTTCTTTCACGTATTCTTTTCATCCTGTTTCTTTCACAAATTGGACTCTGGTCTTCTATTGTGGTTTTTCTCCCTCTTTAGAAAAAAGCAAGCTCTACTGTCACTCTCATTTTGTCTTTGTTTCTGGATCTGGAAATACGATGTTGAGCCTCACAAGTATTCTGGCCAAACATGATTCGTAACCTAAGGAAACAAAAGAAACCCTTAAACTCAGTAAAAAAAAATTCTCCCAATCAACCACTATCATTAATTTCTCTGGGTCTCAGGAATACATAGACAACATGTCAAAAAATCCTGCACTCAAACAGAAAGTGTTACACTAGTATTAACTGAATATAAATGGATACTCACAGGTATCTATTGAAAAAAAGAAACAAAAACCCTCAGGCTCCCATTCTTTAGTTTACCAAAAAGTAATAGTGGTATAGTTCTATTATGTTTGCAAAATATCTCACTAAGTCATAGTACAGAAGAATTGTTTACAATTGAAAAACCTACTACCTAAGCAGCAGACCTAAGGTGTATACAAAAGTTTGACTCAGTAAAAAAGTTATATGTATGTATATTTAATTTAATTTTATTAACTTATTTTTAATTTACTCTTTTATTATATAATAAAATAAAAATAATAACATATAAATAGTATGTAGTAATTTATTAATTTATTAGTATTTAATGCTTTAATTAAAGTAATATAAATATATTTGGTTGAGAATATACTTTCCTTCAAAAGGAGTGTGGTTTCTTTAATTATGAACATGGAGTTTGATGAATGTTTTGGAAATTTTCCCTTTCCCATTCCTCTGCAGGTACTGAAAAATGTGGAGAAAAAGTAGAAAACAGCTATTTCGGTTGAAAATCAAGTAACACATCACTGAGATCCCCACATCTAAGTTATGATGCTCTCTTCCAGCATAAATTCACACTCATGTAGATCACTCACAGACATAAAATAAATGAATAAATCTTTTAAAAAGAAGTTGAATGATCTATTTGTCTGTAGTTCCAGTTACTAAGAATTGTAAAGGGGCTTAACAGAATGAAGAAAATTTCCCTCCTCCAGGTCCCCTTTCTATTTTTTATTTTGAATATTTTGACATATATATATATATATATATATATATTTCTATTATGCTGGTAACCAGAAACACATTGTATTCTTCATATTTGAACTATTATATGATTCTGCAGTTTTTCTGTATTGTAGCTGTGAATGAGGAGAATAGATTTCAACTCTGGGTGCAGTTTAATTCTTATTTAATTACTAACAATTTTTCCATTGATGCTCATTTTACTATATTCCTGCATTTGGGGAATGTGTCTAGCTGCTTTATTTCAAATCATCCTTCTTCATTTAGTACGTAGGTGCACAATTTGAATAGAAATTACTGAGGATGGACATAAAAGATAGTTAATCATAATAACAGCCCACACATTTTGTTTGTATCTGTTTCATTCTTAAAAAAAATAAGACATCATGCATTCCACTTTTGTTCTCACAGACAACTTAACTTAGAGATTGACACACACTAGGCAAATATAAGGCATAGAATCAATGAATAATTAATAAATTCTGATGCTGTAATACACATCCATATTTGTTTCCGGGAAGTAGTTTAGTTGTTGAAGGATCGAGTTCTAGAATGAATAATTAATCATTTATCAAATGCCTCCAAAAGGCAAGGTCAAACTTGATAGAAAGGATGAAAGCCATTAGAAGATTGTTGATACGCACAGTAATCCATTTCAGAAGTGTCAGTTTGCATTTGTTGTTGGTTAGTCTAGGGAACACTGCATTTGGCAGCTTTAGCAGAAGATACACTTTTCAACACCTACTAACTAGAGAGCCAATAGGAAGAATACCATATAGAGTACAGTACATAAAATTATCCTTGTACTTTGTGGGAACCTTTTGTTACCTTCTTAAAGTAAACTCAACAGGCATTTACATAAAGTCACAGAATTCAGTAATGTTATTCCATTGTACAAATACATATTTTCATCATGTGTGATAGTATAAATTTTATAAAGACTTAGGGATGGTATGAATAATCCATATTATCAATGTACCTTTCTAGAAAGGTCTCTGAAGGTAGATAAATTCCTTATAATTTTATAGCTTCCCCTAGTGACCATCCAGTTCTTTCATTCTAATTTTATCTTCTTCTGGTATGTTCTACAAGCCTTGGTGAGGTGTAGGATTGGCATAGATGCCCTGTTAGGGCTCAGAAACCAGTCTCTTTTTCTCATCACTTTCACCATTTTTACATCTCTCCATTGATTAGTGCCAGCTGCAGAAAGAAATTCCTCAGAGCAAGCTGAAGGCCATTTAGGACTAAGGGTTTAAATATAGATGTTTAGCTAGAAATTTTGGAGTATGGACAGTTAGCAAAATCATAGTAACAGATTATTATTAGGACTTATGACCCATCTCTGGTGAGGGATGTCATTCTCCATGTATGTTTCTCATATTGGTTGATGAATAGAAAACTTATTGGCCAGTATTGAGCCAGGAAGTATAGGCGGGGCTTCCAGATGAGGAGAATTCTGGGGAGGGAACTCACAGTGAGCCAGCCAGGGAGACACTGAATAGCTACTAGAAAGATAGGTAAGCCAGGACCACATGGCAATATTTAGATTAACAGAAATGTATCAATAATTGAGAGAGAGACAATCAATTAGAAGCCTGTGCCATCAGCCAAATGGTTTGAAATTTATATAAGCCTATCTTCACTTGGGACTAATGGCTGCAAGACCAGATGGAGGAGAAACCTCCGTCTACATATCTCCATACCCATATTTGTGTTTTTGATTGGAATTGAAGTACCTGTCCTGAATTTTACTGTAGTGGAGTAGACCCTGAATAAAGCCAGAAAGTTTAGTTACCCCCAAACAGTCAAGCCAATACTGCATCATCATGCATATCTTGCCTGGCAGTTTGATATGACAACCTGCAAGGCCCAGTACTATGTAAGACCATTTGCAGTTTTTAACCCTAAAAATCATGAAAAACTTTTTCCAAAACTATGTAAGTTAGGTAGCAGAAAGCAAGTTTCCTGGCCCAATTTGAGATTGAGTTTTCTATGTCTTATCATTAACGTGCTTGGTATCTTCAGCAATAGAGTCTTAAAATGCACTCATCACAGAAACAATTGATAATGGCAACAGCATGTGTTGTTGTGTGGCATTCCCATAGAGTCTTCTCTGACCAACATCTAATACAGAGGAGTCCCATGACCTGAATTGTGAGCTTTACATGTATTACAATTACAAGTACACAGTTGTGTACCAGTGTATTAGGAATAATATCAAGCTCTCATTTGTTTTTTAAAGTTGAGTTTTGAAATTATATTACTAACTAGTGGGTTTTCATACTATTTTATACATAATCTTAGTTTTGGCTGAACCTCACACACTTCTCTAATATCCTGGCTTTTACCCTGCTTAACTTCTAACCCTGAGCACCTTGACTACAAAGATTATTTATGGTTCATGGATTTATATAGCATTAATCCTAACATTAACATATATCCATTACTGAGTGTGAGTTTATCTAATTTAAATTTTAAACATTAAGTTTTTTAAATTTGTATGTTTAGTTTTCAGGAAATTATAATTAGCTCATCTACACTTCCTTTTCCTCCTTCTAAGCACTTCCATTTCTCTCACTTCTTTTCAAATTGATATATGTATTTCATATATGTATATAATATACTTTTGAGCACATTTAGTGGTTCACACACACACACACACACACACACACACACACGATTGCAGAACTGACAACTTGGTACTGAAAAGCTACTTAGGGAAGTTATCATAAGAAGAACAAGTTTCCACTTCTGTCAGATGTTAGTTTCTTGTTTTTCCTTTGCTATGATTTGAACTTCTATGAGATTTTCCTTTTGTGTATTTGAATGTCTACATTTGTCTAGGTCTTGTTTGGGTAGCCCTTTTTTTGTTTGTTTTTTGTATTTTGTTTTTTGTTTTTGTTTTTGTTTCTAATGTATTGTGGGGATAGCTAGTTTCCTAGTCATTTCTAGCAGACACATTTTATAGCAATTTTTATGATTCTCTGGCATACACCTTCTTTCTTCTTCCTCTAAGATGTTCTCTGATCCTTAGTTGCAGGAGTGGTATTGTAGCTGTAGGGGACTGGGTACCCAATGTTCAATTGTTCTTTGCATTTTGACAAGTGGTGGTCTTCTGCAATTCTCTTTCTCTCTCTCTCTGTCTCTCTCTCTGTCTCTCTGTCTCTGTCTCTCTCACTGTCTCTGTCTCTCTCTGTCTCTATCTCTCCCTGTCTCTGTCTCTCTCGCTGTCTCTGTCTCTCTCTCTCTCTCTCACTCTCCTAAAAAATAAAGCTTCTTTATTGAAGTGTTAAAACTACACTTATCTGAGATTATGAAGGTAGGTATTTAAACTGCAATCAGGAGCCTGTGAGTTCATTGTTGAACAAAAATAAAACAAGACACATTTTGTTCAACATGTCTTGTAAGAGAAATAGCCAAAATGTAACTTCTTCACGATTAAATAACATTAATCCCTTTATCATCAATGATAAATAATGATTGACAATTTATTTATTCATAGAGGACTGGCTGCTTTCATGTTCATGAATTTCCCTCCCTTATGGTCTCCTTGTCCTTATTGTGGTCAAAAGTTAAGTGACAACAGAAGAAAAATGTCTTTCAGAGAATCAGTAAATCAGGCAGTATATCATCAAATGAAGTATCTATCCTTCTAAGCACACCATAAACTGATAATCTCAACTCCACTCAGCAGATTCCTGTTACTACAGGTATGACGTTTACCCTTCCCTGTGTATGGAAGTTGGAATTCTTCAGGTGAACTGAATGCTGTGAGAAGATAGATCAAAATAGAATCACCTGCCCTAAAATGAATTCAGCTTATTTCTCTTTCTGTTATGGTAGGTTGGCTTGCTCACTTCAGTGCCTTCTAACTGTTCAAAGAAATAAAGGGAAGAAACATTTCTGGATGCAATTAAAGGCCTATAATGTCCACTTTGGATACTGAAAAAGCTACATGTTTTGGATCATTTTTTAACATTTTTATTATTATTAACGTAGCCACCTAGTTTGAAAATAGTTCTACAAGTCATTTCACTAACAGGCCCGATCATAAATTTCTTCCTAATGTCTTTATGTCCCCAGAAAGAAGAGATGAATTGAGCTGGCTTAATTGGCTGAAACACCATGGAAATGCAATGAGGATGATTTAATCAGCCTATGGATGTAATGGAGTTAAGCACTCTGTTCACTAGCAAAGTACATGCTTTCTCACTGAGTTTCTAAGTGACTTCTTATTTCTTGATGTAAGATACTAGGTTTTGTAGTTTGCATATGGACTTGTCTAGATTTTAAAATACCTTATGCACTTTAAAGCAATATGAGTTTTAAAGCAATCCTACAGGATTTGTATTTTGTTGTTATTTTTGTTTGTTTGTTTTTTTAATTAAAATGCATTTTAGTGATCTTTACAGAATTGGTCTGGGACAACCTATTCAATTATTTTCTTCTCTCTATTATTTTTTCTGTCATTTTGATCTTATTTTCATCCCTTTCTTATACACTCAACATGGTGTTTTCCTAATTTTTAAAACCAATCAAGTAATTTTGTTTGTGCTGTGCACACACTATTGGATGGATAGCTTTTCACTGTAGCTTGGTCAACTTCCTAAGGGCCACACCATTAAGGAAAATTATTCCTCCATTCTTTTCAGCAACTATCAGGTGCTAATAGCCCCTTAAATAAGGGAAGAACATCACACATCACACCCCTTCCAGTCTCCTGGCTGTGACATCTTCTAGTTGTAGCTCCTGCAGGTTTTAAGCCTGTTGTCACAACAGCTGTGAGATCATGTTTGTATTTTTAAATATCTACTTTTTAAATATCTCCTATAGTAATTAAGCAAATACATTTCACCAACTGTTCACCAACAGTTTACACAGTTTACCAACTTGTGTAAACTGCAGCAAATATGCCTCCAAAAATTAAAATTGACAATTGTTGTTACCAGTAGGTTTTCCTGCCAGCCTGGTCCCACAGCCTCGTCAGCCACAAAAAAACATACAAAGATGCTGTATTAGATATGAGGCTGTTGGACTGTTACTAGTGTTTCTTATTGGCTAGCTCTGTCTTAAATATTAAGCCAATTCTATTAATCTAGGTATTTCCACATGGTCTTATGTTACTGGAAAGAATGTCTGGAGTTCTACTTTTTGGTCCTACATGTTGAATCTCCTCTTAGCTCTTCTTGAAACCTCCTTGTCTCTTAGTCCCACTCATCTTGCATTCTGATTGGCCAACATGCTTTATTCATTAACCAATAAGAGAAACATATTTGCAGAAAGACATCTCCCATAATCTCCTCTTTTCTGTCTAAACATATTTTAACCAAAATATATATTCAATATTTTGTCTATTAGCATTTAGCAGAATATAAAGAAATATTCCATCATCTATCCTATCTTTGTGAGTCTAAAGTCCTATATGTAAATTATATTTAATCCTAACTAAGGAAAACTATAACCATAACTATCTGTCTTCAACTCCTTCGAAGACAACAGAAGGAAAATAAATAAACTCTAGAAATGACAGAGACACCTCACTGCCTGGTCAGTCACCTGAAGTTCTTCTGTATTGTTCCCTTCTCAGCCTATAGGCCATATGGTGTCAGGCAAATCCTCAGAAAAGCAGGAACCTTTAAACTGTTCACCTTATTGGCATTTTGTCAGTCACTTTTCTCTGTGTCCCGTATATTGTCTGGCAGACACTTCCATGAAGCAGAAATCCTATAGCAATGCACATCATATATCAACAGTCACTTTCCTGTGGGTCCTGCATGTCCAGTTTATATACCATAAAATCAAACAGTCTAGACAAGAGCAGTATCTTGCCCAAATGGCTCATTTAGCCATATCGGAAGTAACTCCATAATGAGTTTCTTCAATGTCACTCTTCCTTTCTGACTCAGGTGGTGTTGCCAGAAGCAGTTATGTCTCACTGTCAAGAAAAACCCTAAACCATTTTAAATGCCATATTGTGTATGTCTTTAAAAGGTTTGTAGAATGCCTATTCATCTCAAATACATCTTGAAAACCTAACTAACTTAATTTTAACTTTTGACTGTCATAGGTAACTCTCTGTAATCTGTACTAATACTACATTATATTTTTTAAATGAGCTCTATAAACACAATACCTAAATAAGAGGACAAATGTACATATCACAAAATTGACCTTAAATTTGTATCAAAAAATGAAAATCCATTCAAAAACAAAATATTTATATCTGTACCATAATCCCCTTTTTACCTTTCAAAAGGTTCATTGTCATCATTAACCATTTATAACCAATCCTACTTAAATGAAAACAAACATTTATAGACAATATTTGGGATGTGAGCGTTGTTACTCCCAGTTGGTTTCTGCTGGTAGGGGATGCTATAATACCATGGGTATCCTAAAAAGACCCAGAACTCCTGGCTTTAGAGGTCTGCAAGGCTGCCTTGTCCTCGCTGTTTTGAATGTTGTAAAACCTGGAAACTGCTTCAGGGATGATGCGTCATTAAATCATGATAGTCTGAAAGGAATCCACAGTTTTTCATTTTTTCTGGAAACATAAATAAAATCTCTTTTCCCAAAGTAACTCATTTTTTTCCTGGCTAAATTATTTATTTATTTATTTATTTATTTATTCAATTTTTCTTATTTTACATATTGATCCCAGTTTCTGTAGCCTGGTCTTGTCCTCCCTCTCTGTATCTGGATTCCAGTTCAGCTCAGTGTTTAGCTGTGTGTATCTGCTTCTGTTTCCATCAGCTACTAGATGAGGTCTCTATGATGGTGGATAAATTAGTCATTAATCTCATTATCAGGGAAGGACATTTAATGTAGACTTTCCACGGTTGTTTAAATTGTTACTTGGGGTCAGTATTGTAGGTATCTGAACATTTCTCTAGAATCAGTTTTCTCTTGAAACCTATAATGGCTTCTTCTTTTAGTCTCTCTCTCTCTTTCTCTCTGTCTCTGTCTCTGTCTCTCTCCCTCCCTCCCCCCACCTCTCTCTCTCTCTCTCTCTCTCTCTCTCTCTCTCTCTCTCTCCTCTCTCTCTGCCTCTCATCTATTCCTCCCCTGACTCAATCTTTTTAGTCCCACGTGCTGTGCTTTCCTCTCCTCTCCTTCTCTTTCTCCTTGGTCCCTCTCCACTCAATGCCCCCCCACTCCCAATATGCTCAATAGATCTTGTTCCTTTCCCCTTATTGTGAGGGACCTTGTATGAATCTCTTAGATTCCTCCTTGTATCCTAGATTCTCTGGTGCTGTGAATTAAAAGCTGGTGATACTTTCCTCTATGTCTAAAATTCATATATGTGTTTATGGATTTCACACAGAGATATTTTCAAAATAAAAGAGAAAATGATGAAAAATTAACACATAGGAAAAGACATATAGGAGTTAAATAGAAAATTGATGAACAGTTACATGGGAGATCAAGAGGAAGAGGAACCTGGGATCTGTACTTAAGATAGTAAGTATTGTTTTTAATTTAAACATAAAAACAAACAAAAAATAAAATAAGAATGTTTATTATATCCTTTTGACATGTGTTTTAAATATAAAATTGTGTTCTATAACCCACAAAAAATAACCATTGTACTATTATGCTCTTAATAGTAAAGTAATAAAACTATGTATACAAAATGATTACACTCAAAATATTACACTGAGTGAGGTATCCCAGGCCCAGTAACAGAAGCAGCACATATTAACACTCACATCCTAGCTTTGAAGTATTTGTACAAGTCGATAGAAGAAGGTGTAGGGGTTGGAGAGGTGATGCACTAATATACTGGCACTATTAGAATATAGGCAATATGAAAATAGAGAGGAATAATGGTAGGTGTAGAAAGGTTTATGCAGGGATAAAGTGCCAGGATGGTAGAAGGAAGTGTTAACAGAGGGTTAATAAAATCTAAGGATATATAAAACATAATTTAAAAACTAAATTTGAAGGAACACAACAAGTATGGCTAAATAGTGTCCCTGCCAGAAACTGTGCATTAGCAAACAAAATCTCAGCTCCCTGTGTGGGATAGCTACTTATGAGTTATTGGTCAGGAGGATTCAGGAGCCCCAGAATATTGCTGTTCTTCTTGGTTGCCCACCAATACTAGAAGAGTAGACCTTGTTTTTGCTGAATAAACCATACATGATGAGTGCAAAACACAGAAAATTCCAGATATCGCCAAACATGCAACTGACTAACTTTTATAGTAGAAGACTTTATGTCTTGTTGTCTGTAGGAGAGAGCATGAAGTCTTCCCCAGGTCTCAATTTTATGGGCCATAATACCACCCTGTCAGGCATGATAAGACAATGATTCAATAGTAACATTAATTTTATTATAATAATTAACTGCTCTCTGATTGACTCTAGTGCATCTTTATGTAGAGAATCTATGCCTAGTACTATAAAAAAAAATTAAAATTCAATGGCTATGGAAGTCACAGACTCCAGGTATACCTTGATACTACTGTTTAGCCAAACTGACAAGGTCACAAACTGCCTTCTAAATGTTAACGTTTAATACCTAGTGAGAAAAACTACTTCCAGTCTTTGTCAGAGCTTTTATTTTAGGTTAGCAATGGTGAATTTAAAGGCTTGTAACAGTTCAAGATGCTAAGGATGTGTAACATTGTCAGCCCTAACGATGTCATTTGTACCACCAAGCTATATATATATAGTGAATGTGATGATAGAGAGTGGAATAGACAAAAACTCCATCTCCAGCCATGACATATTCATTCAATCATGAACTCATAGCAGCTAGCTTGCCTGGACTGATCCCAAATAATAGTGGTTCTGTTAAGACTGAGAGGGAACTGCGACAGATGAAAGTCCAAAGCTTTTGCATTTTTCAGCAGCCATGCTGAGCTATTAATTATAGCAATGATTTTCTTATTTACTACTGCAATCCTATTATACATTGCATGACTTCCAAAACCCATTTATCTAAAGATTTGCTACTTCTGGGACAAATCATAGACAGTATGTAGTCACACCCCAAAATATATTTCAACATAACTTTTTTGGAATGTTGATTTTGTGAACTTTAGATTCCTATAAATCTCCTGGCAGTTCTTAAATAGGAAGAATCGGATGAGTGATGTTGCCCTAATTTGGTGTCTCCATTGTGAGAACTATCCAAATGTGAACAACAGAGATAGAATTTCAGAAGATGTGGACACAAGTATGTGGAATGGATTCTCTGCATCCTTTTCTCTTTAGAGGTAGGGAGACTTAGGCCTTATCTTTTGTTGTGTTGGACAAATCTGTGACTGTAGGCATACTGAATACATGCCTTATTGAAGACATACATTCTCAGTCCTTGTTTGAATAGAGTCCTCTGTTCCAGGCTCTGAATTTCTGCACTTTCTTCTACTGTATTCCTGTATGTAAGACTTACTTATACTTAGGTTGACATCTTTTTCATTCAATTTGTTTGTTTTGATTGTTTGGTTTTAATTTTCACAGATAGGTTTCCTCTTATATACCTAACCTGTATAGTATACAATTTCATACTAGTACTTTCTCATCCTCTGTGGTTCTGAATTACAGGTTTACATCATAGCGCTTCCCACCAAAATCTCATTTTCTTCTTCTATTTGTAAAATACTATCGTGTCCTAACACAGGTGAATTGACCTAGCATGTAACTAACATTTGGGGAACCAAAAAATTATAAGAAAAAGAAAAATAAAAAGAAACTTTTTATTCTTTAATGTTAAGACCACTGCATTTTCATCAGCTTCTTCATGGTTTTCTATTTGACCATTGAGGACACATCAGCTTATTATATATTTTATGATGTCAGAACCGTACTAGTAATACCAATCAATGTCCTCTGGATTATGATATGATAGTTCCCAAAGCAGAATTGTTTCTTATTTGTGTTTAATATTCATTCTCGGTTGCCTGTCTTGGGGTTTATTTTCTTTATCTTCCTAGGGGACACAGAGTGATGAAGAAGTCATGTCAGACACAGTAACTCAGTGTAGAAGAAGGAAAGTATCCTTGAAATATTTCATTGGGGAGGGAAGTGGTACACATAACTTACCCTAAAGTCTCATAATATAAAGAAGATCCTAGAGTAACATTTTACTTCAACATGGTAGTGAGATCATATTCTGTGCCAGGAGAAATCAAATAACCACTAAAATGTCATTTAATAATTATTAGCTTAAACTACTTTTAAAACATGTTACTGTCATAGCATATTACTATACACTAATATTCGAGATGAAGGAGATGATACAATGCATATTAATAGTTACAATTAATTTAGGGCGTGCTTTGTAGCAATTTGTTCTCTAAAATCTGTAGGGAATATTTTGATTATGTATGAAAGTTGCTTTTGTAACTATGATAGCTGTTTAATATTTAAATGTATGTAAATTATGTTTAGGTATTTTAGTTGCTAAAAGGTTCACCTCTTTTGTAAGACTGACTATAAATATCAGAGCAATGCTATGTAAAAATTAAAATGCAGTGCTTAAACAATTGTTCAGTTCTCACATTTACACGTTGTATATGCATCAGTTCTTTGCTCTTGCCGGTACTGTTTATTAGTTTGTTATGATAACCCTACCAGAAAGTCTCAAGATACAAACTAGATAACTATGTCTTCGTTTATGGCAGTCACCTTATATGTGCAGTTATGTCGTACACCCAGCTGTGCCAATACTTGAGAAAGATAGAATGACACAATTATAGTCTTAAAATTAACCTTATACTCAAGTGATTCTCTCTATGTGACAGATTAGTAAAGAGAAGTATGGTTTGCATATACCCCCAATTTTGTTAGGTTACATGCAAGCAGCATCTAATGAGACTATCTGATATATTATAATAAAGAAGGCACAAGGGATCCTTTGCAAGCCTGTTGTCAAGTACCTCTTCTCTAGTCAGTAAACATTTTACTGCTTCTCCTGATGCATGAGTGCACTGAGGCTCTGTAGCCAGAATTATTTAGTATTATTTCCATATGTTCATAGTCACATACTTTAATGGGAGCTATGATATATAGCAAAGTAGTCTGGGTGACATCTGATAGCAATCTTGGAGTCAATAAAAAGAACAGCACTTTAAGAGAAGAATGAGTAAACCCTAGCTTTAGGAGCAAGAAAAAGAATATTATAAAAGATTTAAAAGCAAGGTATAGGTTTCCTGGTCCACAAGCCATTTACTACAGCAATAAAATCAGTGTGAGACTCTATTGTAAAGATTTGTCTACAGACTATTGTGTGGCTATTTGTTTAGGCAGATGGCAGAACATTACCATTTAAGAGTGATTTTCCAAGTTTGCATTTCTTGAATACTGCAAAAGAAATAAATTTCAAAAATGATATTATTGCAGAATAAAAGTATCTCAGTCATATTTCTACTAAAATCTTCTAGACTGATCAGAGAATTAAAAAGGTGAGAACTTATAGAATGACTATTAAAATTATTTCATACTATTGTTTCATAGAGAATATCTTTTTATCTTTGAAATTTATAGTTTTTCAAAACTTGTACAGTTTGGATTGCCCAAGTAATTTTATCATTCCTTTGATCGATACTGAGAGAACACCTCAAACTATACTTGCTTTTTCTATCTGTAGACTGAGCCATTAAATGTTTTGTTCCTTGTTGCTTATTTCTGTATAAAACATGTAGTTTTATATAATTTCAAAATTGATTTCTCTCCAGAAGGACAACAACATAGACAAGTGTACCTTTTCAAAATGAAACTAGTGTATATTTGCATTTAAAACTTATAGGAAATTAAGAGTTAGAATACAGAGAGAAATTTATATTTTTTGAAAAATTTATTAACCAAATATATATGGTTTAAAAAGTTGAAAATTTCTAAAAGTATATTTATGATAAACATAATTGTAATATAATAACTTTTCACTTTTTATTCAGCAGTGGTCTACATAGCTAGGAAAAAATACTCCCACTAGTCATGGCCAGTTAATGTGGAGGATGAAGACAGGAAAAGAGAGCTCATGTATCAGATAAAATCACATTTAATTTGCAGTCCTTCCATTTCTTGCACAATGAGTCAGTGGAAGCTGTAAAAGATTACATCTTCAACAAATGGTGCTAGTCAAACTAGATGGCTGAATGTAGAGGAATCCAAATAGGTGCATACTTATCATTGTGTACAAACTTAACTCCTGATTGATCAAAGACTTCAACATAAAAAATTACACACTGAAGCTGATACTGAGGAATACCCTTGAATTTATTGGCACAGAAGACTTGCTGGAAATAAAACTGTTAGCCCAGATAGTAAGAACAACACTTAATGAATGCGACCTCATAAAAATGAGAAGGTTCTGATTAGCAATAGATGACATCATTTTCACAAAAAGCTATGGGAAAATCTATCTATGTATAGATAGATATGGGAAAATATCTATCTATATATAATAAAAAGCTAATATCAAAATATATTTTAAAAACTTCAAAAAGGTATAAAAACATTTTAAAATGTGATGCATATCTAAAAATATACCTCAAAACTGGGAAATCGAATGTCAGAAACATTTAAAATTTGTCAACATCCCTAGGCATCAGGGAAATATAAATCAAACTCACTTTGAAATTTGTACTTACAACAGATAAAATGATTAATATAAATAAGGCACGTGAGAGCTCATTCAGATAAGAATGTAGAGTAAGGGGAAAACTCATACATTTGGTTGGGATGTAAACTTACACAGCTCCCATGGCAATTTCTCAGAAAAAAATGGGAGCTGCTCTACCCCAAGATATAGCTAAATCACTTGAGGACTGACGCTTCATCATAACATAGAGACATTTGCTCAACCATGTTCATTGCTGCTCTATTTGTAATAGTTACAAATTAGGAGCAATTGGGATATGACTAGACAGAAGAATGGATAATGAAAATATTGAACATTTACAGAATGGACTGCTCTATTTTAATAAAATGAAATTCACAGGCAAACAAATGGAACTAGAAAGAAAACTCATTCTATTTCTGAGGTCCACTCTTAAACATTATGTATTCAAAGACTGAAGATATTATCAAATATATAAAAACAAGCACATGGAAACTAAGAACGAATATGTACGTGACAAACAGATGACACAAGATGGCTTATCATAGATATAATGCAAAAGGATAAAGTTGTTTAAAAGTTTAAAAATTGCCTAAAGATCTTGTGTTTCAACATAGTCCTTATTCTTCAGCTATCCTTTTTTTTTTTTTTTTTTTTTTTTTTTTTGATCATTACAGTTATTGCTGTTCTGGCAATTTGGGAGTCATATTGTCTGGAGGTGTTGGGCTTCACATTTGTTGTCCTCATACTCCAGCCTCCCAATTATAGCTAGTATTTACTTTACTGAGGGAAATATTTTAGCAAATATTCCAAAAATATAAAAGATCTAGTAGCTTCATTACCAAGTATTTATTAGAGATACTATATAAATTCATACTTGACCCAGTTGTGACTTTTGTTAGCAGGAATCTAAGGAAGTATGTAAGAACAATTTTAGCTTAATATGTAATTTTGTCTCGTTGCAACGAAAACTTCTTTGTCAATGGGTAAAAGGAAACTGCTTTATGTGAACACATTCAGTGAAACTAGCAAGCAACAAACAAAACTGTAAGGGTTTACAACACTACAATTTGAACAAGTGTCAAATGCTCTGTACTTTTTTTCTTTTTTTAATATGAGAAGAGATATTTCTTTCAAAACCATTTGAAACTAGGACAAAAATAATATCTTTTCCCACATATTTATGTAGGATAGCAGATTCAGTTACAAGTTAGACTTCAACCCTTCAGAGATGTCATTCCAGCCCTTATGCCATTGTTGCCTTTACTGTAACAGCACCTGGGAAAACTCTACCATCTTAAACCATACCTTATTGCATCTTCAATTTGAGTCAGTGTGTGCATGGATCTTTACCAGATGGGATATCAGAGTTAAGAGGAGAAGTAGACATTTGCTACCATCTATAACCTGGAAGCTGTTTTCAACTGATAACCACTTGCAAATGAAAATTTAATTACTTTTGAGGGAGTCACTGGAGAAACAAATTAGTCTTAAGGTTAGGTTGCATGGCCAGTAGTAAGTAGATGGACAATAGAAAACAAATTCAATAACATCATGGAAAGTTTTTATCTTGTAATCTAATTCCAGGATTTCTTTTTGAATTGTCTTACTTTTATTTTTTCCCCTGTAGTTTTATTGTTATTGTTATTGTTGTATTGGTGGTGGTGGTGGTGTAGGAATGATATGTATACATATGTGTGTATCTCATGGCTTTCAGTTCAGTGTTTTTATGAAATTTCTGAGTGAAAGCGAGTGTCTCTTGTGTCTATATCTACTTGTGCTTTTTCTTGACCACTTTCCCTTTTGTTTGTTTACATTTTTTTTTGTTATGTTATAGTTGAGGGGGTTTTAGCATGTTATATTTCACATCATTGTTGTCCCTTAGATGCCTCCTTGTTTTCTCATGATAGAGCAGGTATGGAAAAGATAGCAGGGGTTGTGGAAGAAGGACTGAGAGGGGGAGGGGAAACCATAATAAAGACATATTATATAAAAAACTATTTTCAATAAAAGAAATATGTATTTTTAATGAAGATTAAAGTCCTTTAAACAAAAATGCTAAGTATAAATTTAAGTGCTCTTAGATCCAATATCTTAAAAGAAACAAAAGTAAATATATGCATGAGAAATTAATTATTTCATTATTAGATTACATGTGTAAGAAATCAAATTTATTGATTTCTTACTAGATCTTTATTAATAATAATTATTGGATATGATTTTATTTCATTGAGAAAAGAAATAAAATTGGTTAATTATAGCCTGGCTTTATGGTATACATCTTTAACCGCAGCACTCAGGAGTCAGAGACAGAAAAATCTCTTCATAGGAAGTTTCAAGCTAGCCAAAGATATAGGATGATTCCTGTCCTAAACAGCTTCAAAGAAAGAAAGAAACATGAAAAAAAAAGATGTTTCAAAATATAACAAAAAATTAAAGACAAAAAAGAACCAAAAATAGGGGGAAAGGTTAAAAAATAATGTAGGGAAAGAAGTATTTTTTAAGAAGGTTAGAGCATGAAGGAAATCCTCCTAGATGAATGATGAAATATAACTTTAGTTTTATAAAGTAAAAGCTTGTTTGAAAAAGGCAGAGTGGGCAAGTAATAGGGATTAAATACCATTATCTTTAAGAAAGTTGATGAAATTGCTGACATAGTCACAAAAGTTACATAAAAGGAAGATTAGCTTTTTAAGGTTATATATGTAATTAAAGTGGTAATAATTAAGAAGATATGTAAAGAAAATACTAAGGTTCTAAATGAACAAAGTCATGTCAGCCTAGAACCTGATGCTTTTTATTTAAAACAGATCCTTCTTAAAATATTTAATGGTTCTCAATAACATTCATTAAAATAAGAAAGTGGCTTAAAAGATCAAAGACTTTTTTTTTCAGTTTTCCAAGATGACTGCTTGTGTTTTCTGTTGCTTTTGTTAAGCTTTTGAAAGAATTTAAGAATCAGAGTCAGCAAAATCTTCTCTTTGTGCTAACATCTTTTCAAAAATCACTCAGAACTCTGGCTACATAAAGAATTATTCATTTAGGAACCTGTAACATAATTAACAGAACTAGGAGTTGAAAATGTGCATATTCCTAAGAGCTAATGTTGAGGGTAAACTTTGGCTAAACATTATCATAAAGTTTATATAACTAAAATATGTAGATTTAATACAAGCAGCATAAACTATTAGAGCTATACTTTGACATATAATTCACCTGGAATGTTTGATATATAAAATGGTTAATAACTCTTAGTATTTCTGATTTTTATATTCTCTGCCATTAAAGTGACACAAAAAAAGTCATTTATGTGTGTGTTATTTAAGTCCTAGTGTACATTTGTTTGCTTTGACAAAATAAGAAGATATGTTTGTGTGAATTATACTTCTTTATAGGAGGCACCTGTACTGCCTCCTAAACTTGTAAGATGTTTAAAATGATGACTTTGTTAATTCAGCATACTTAGTAAAAGTGATATTTCCATATTCATAATTATCCTGTTAAGTCAATGACTCCAAATTGAGCATCTTAAATTCAACACACCTTTGTACATAAAAGGCTTTCTTGTAGCACTGATGTTAGATATTCCTGCCATCCTTGTATATTAAACATATTTAACTTGAATATATAATATCTTTGAAATATGACTTAAGGCACAATCATTGCACTAAAGGTCTTTTGTAAAACCATATAAAAATATACTACTATTAAAGCTTCTTAAAATGTATACATGTATAAATGGAATTTATATAAAGTTTATGTACAATCAGGGAGTAAATACCCAAACTGGACATCAATTACTACTAAGTAAAACCATCAGTAGCAGGAATAGGTTTCATCATTTTGATTCATTGACAAAATGGGTCTGATAGACACTGCTCTAAACCTAGCCAACTATTGCCAAGGATATTGGTTACCATTCACAACCTAACACTAAGATTCTGTTACTGACGATACCACATACTTTCATCATCAAACATTGGTAAATCCAATTGGTGCCCAAATAGATTACCTACAGTGACTGATGTTCCTGATGCTAAAAGGTACTTTTCATGCTACCAGAGGAGAAAAGTAATCAACCAACCATAAATCATATAACCTACAACAGTGTCCTGTCTCAAAAATGAACTGGTTCAATAGTTAAACAAAAATTATGGAAATAACCAAACCATTATATTTAATTTGATTTAAGGCCTACTCCATTAAATGAGACTAGTACTTGGTGCTGCTAATGGAACCCAAAACCCAAACATAATTATGAGATTAGCCCTGAGAAAAAAACCTGATACTGTATTCTGCGAATGAACATAGGAATAGAACAATTCCTAATGACCTCTGACTATACACATAGATTACTATGCCACTCACTCCTATCACATAAGCTTATTGCAGCTTTTGGGAATCAACATAGAAATCCACAAATGGCCAGTGAAGAGAGAATAAAGTACTGTGGTGTAGTAAGCTTTAAATGGGCTGTCTGTATCACAGCCCATTTAATTTCAAATTTCAAATTTCAGGGGTCTATTTAGAAAAGAAGGCAGAAGGATTGCAAGAGACCAGGATGCTGAATTACATTTAGGAGAGAGTATTTACCAGATATAATGGGACTAATGGAATTCACAGAGTGTGTGACAGCATTCAAAAGACCTGAACAAATTCAAGGCAGAAAATATTCCCAACATGCAAGAGAGGAAGTAGGTACACATATCTAACCACCAAGTAAGAAACTGTTGGCAGATGAAAATTGCTGGGATAAGAGAAATAAGTTGTAATCAATGGAGTAGCACTGGGTATATGAACTACACTACTTCCAGGCAGCTCTAGCTCAGGTCAATAAAAATGGACTCTGTGTGTGTGTGTGTGTGTGTGTGTGTGTGTGTGTGTGTGTGTCTGTGTGTGTGTGTGTGTGTGTGTATTTGTGTGTGTCTGTGTGTCTGTCTGTCTGTCTGCCTGTATGTCTGCATGTGTGGGCTCTATTTGGTTGTATTTTATTTGATTTTGTTTCTTAAGAAAAGGGAATATAAGTTTAATAGGTTGTGAGGAGTTTCTGTGAGGTTATTGAAGCAAAAGGGATAGGATAAAATATAGTGAATCAATTAGTCAAAAAATTAAAAAAAATAATAAAACATATTACAAAGCTGTATTTCTTTAAAATAATACTGTTGTGGCAGTAAGCATTTTTGCTTTAACACTAGACACTCCTAATTTTATTATCATCAAATTAAGGCAAACCATTTATGTGCACGAATACTGTGCACCCTATAGGCACCAGTTTGTTAAAAAGTAACATTTATGGGTCATTCTTACAGAAGGTAAGTGTAAAGGACTTACTCTTTGTGCTGTCCTTTCCATTTTCTTGTTTAGAAAATTTTATTTAGATCGAAGAATTCACAGGTGGAGCTTCTCAGACAATTCTAGATGAAATGTCATAGCAAACCTAGTTTTCTTGAAGAAAAGAACTTGGTTGTCCAATGCCAAGTGGTCAACAACAAAATAATGTACATATAAGTTATATCGATATATTTAAGAATATAAATGTATATATATAGTGGGGAGTATCTGGAAGGAGTTTTGGGAGGGGAAGGAAAATAATAAAATATAGTGAATGAATTACTTAAAAATTTTAAAATATTATGAAAACATATTCCAAAGCTGCATTTTTCCAAACTAACATCATTGTGGTAGTATTTTCAGCTTTATTGCCAGACACTACTAATTTTATTATCTTCATGTTAAGACAAAACAATTATGCACCACTCTAATAATAAAAAGTAATAGATATAGGTCAACCAATTTATATAATAACAATTAAAAAAATAAAGGTCACCAATTTAAGATAAGAAAATGGAGGGTGCATGGGAAGGGCTGCAGGGCAGAAAAAGAATTGGAAGAAACAATTCTTTATAAAGTAAATTTATAAAGGTAAATTTTAAAGAGAGAAGCATGTTTTACTTTACTTAAATAACATCTTATTTATTCTTAAAAGACAAAATTAAGTGAAGTGTTCTTTGTCTATAAAAAAAAAGTAGTATAGTCACTAATAACCCTGTTGTAAGTATTTAGATGAGTTTGTGGATAAAAACAATGAGAAGAACTTGATGGTTATATTGTGAAGTTTTAACCCTAATTGCTACTAAAATGCTACATAAATAGGAAAGAGTCAGGTGGCTTTGTCAATTAATACACTTTCCGAAAATTCCAAACTCTTCACACGTGCAGTTCTGAACTTTATTTTTCCAAAAGAAAACCTTGAAAATGACTTTTTACTACTTCGTATTTAACAAATCATTAGATTCTTCATTAAAAATCTGACACTATTAGTATTAGTAATACTAATACTAATTAGTATTAGTAACACAATGTTTACTCACCAATCTTTTGCAATCTAATTTACCAACTCTCTTGAATTATCTACTAAACACCCTACAATATTATAACTGATAAAAAAAAAGTAGAGTTAAAAAAAGGAGAGTAATGTGAACAGCTAGACTCTCACTACAGACATACAGAATTAATGAAGGAAGATTCAACAGACAGCTAAGTCCAAGGTCTGCTTCTTCTAAATCCTAAATTGCTTAATTTGAGCCAAAAGCACCTTTGCCACTCTTAGCCCCCTAAGCACCCATCAACATTATGAAATTAAACCAGATAAATTAGGATAATCCTATCACAGTAAAGCCAGACAAAACTGAATGAGACAACTGCTAATTAGATTATCAGAGAACTTGTTCCAGACATGGTTTGGTGGTTTGGATCTTGCTGCAAACAAAATGTGGTCATGCTTGGCATGGTGAAAATACCTTACATCCTTGGACTTGGGAGGCTGAATTGAACTACTTAGTATGACTCTGCCTTTCTCTCTCTCCCTCCCTCACTCCCTTCCCCCCTTTCTGTTGCAAGATCCATGAAAGGTGACATAATTATTTTTTAAAACACATGGCCATTTCACTAGACACCTCTGAATATTTTTTTTTGAGACAGGGTTTCTCTGTGTTGCTTTCAAGCCTGTCCTGGAACTAACTCTGTAGACCAGGCTGGTCTCTAATTCACAGATATCCATCTGCCTCTGCCTCCTGAGTGCTGGGATTAAAGGCATACACAACCAACACCTGGCTTATAGATTTTTTAAATGAAATTTTGTGGATGTATTATTTTAATATTGATTCATCTTGTGTTCTGATTCTAATGCTACTTCCAACATCTAGGTTTTTTTTTACTTATAAGTGTCACAATTATTTTTCATCCATTTATGTAGTACTAGTTTTATTTCTAAGAACTACTCAAACACAAGGAGGGAAGCAATTAACTTATACTTGCAATGGTCTCATAAAGGATCTGAAAAGAAATCAAATCCTAGGTTGGTAGCCCTACACTCCTTTCTTTGTTCTCAAACTGAAGGTTTGAGTGAGACTCCTGCTTAAAGATATTCATAGGTATAATGGTCACTCAAGTGACTAGTGATATATAATAATTCACTGCCTGCTCCAAGGCTGGCAGTTCAATGATAAGAGGAAGGAAGGCATTTTATCATTCACTTTTATAACATCCTGAGAGATGGCATAAAATCTCTAGTTATCTTATCAACCTGCAGTAGGTGACCTAGAGTTCCATAAATAACTAGTTTGTAGACAGATCACTGATGACCATCACCAAACAGCAATCCTTTCACAGTATACTGAATGTCTCCTCAAGCAACCAAAATCTCTGAAGCTATATTGCAAGACCAGGACTGAGTTACCAATCAAGCAGAGCATAGTATGACCAAGAGGGTATTATTGCATTCATTCCTTATCCCTTTATGTAATTATTCCTCGAAAAATGCCTAAAGATAATATTAGTACCCCCAAGACATGGCTGTTAATCATCATTTTGCAAGGATAACAATTTTTTATTTCTTCCATTTTTATTTCTACACAAATAATAGGTTGCTGAGTTCTTAGCCATGTAACATCAACATTTTGCAAGTTAATGATAGAAACCAAGAAATAGTTATCAATTTTATTTCAAAGTTTCTGTTTTATTTTGCTTCTATATTACAGAAAAATAAAATAAACTTACAAAGAGAAAATAAGCTTTCTGTTATCAAATTTAAATAATTTTTGTTAAATTTTGTTTAAAAAGTCAGAACATAACTTTGCACTTTGAACAGTTATGTATCTATGATATAACTTTTGTTTGCTAAAAAGAAACTTCTTTGAGAATAAAAGAGGCCCATGCTTATATGGTGATATAAAGATAACTGTGTTGAATATAGTTTAAATATACTCATTTATGAAAATGGCACTGGTAGTTTCTTCTCTTGGACCTATGAGCTGTACAGCAATGGGCAGTTGGCTAGCTTTAAAGTAACAGGCTTAAATTTCCTACTATTGAGTGGCTTTTAGGTTCAATTAGACAGGTGTTGATTTCCCTCAAGATAAACATGCTGCTGTTGTATTGTGGATATAATGTCAAAAAGTCACTCATGATTGTAGCTTTTAAGGATGGATAGTACTAGTGATTGCTATTTTCTTGGGCAGCTTGCATAGCACCTTCAGATTCTATCAAGCTTAGTTCTGAGAAGGAAAATCTCAGGCAAGAGACTGTCAAGTGCATTCATTGTGCATGAATGGATCCTTAACAAAATAGTTACCTAAACAAGATCTACCGGCAACAGGAAGTGAACTGTGACACTGGATGTAGCTTGAACATAGAAAAACTAAAAGCACACCCTAACAGACAATGGCACACTTCATCCCAAAAGGCTGTATCTACTCCAACATGCTATGCCTTCTAATGGTGCCAGTCCCTATAGGGTCCATTTTCTTCCTAATTACCAACACATACACACACCCACACCCATACTCTCCCCCCCCACACACACACACTTGTATGTGTGAGCATATATGTATGGATATATGTGTATAGGTATATGTGTGTATGTGTAAATGAGTATATGTATACTTAGGTGTATATGTTTAGATGTATGTGTATATCTCTGAGAATGTAATTAACATGTGCATGAAGGTGTATGCTTGTAAACTAATAAAAGAAGGTCATGAATTTGAGAGAGGTTTGGAACAGAGAGAAGAATTTAGAGACTGAAGCATAGAGAATAAAATGGTAGTTGTATTTCAAATTCTCATAAAAATCTTTTAAAAATCAATTTGAAAATACCATAAAATCAAACCAACCATTTTTATTACATTAGGTTCAAGTGTTAATATAATTACTCTTCATCAATAAAAATCAGGAGTCAGATGTCAGGACAAAGACAAGAAAGATCAGAGAACCAGGAGCAGCTATGAGTTACTTCATACCTATCTTCATCCTCAATCAAAAAGGCTGAGATCGTCTCTCCACCCCACCTTATCACTTCTTGTCTCCACCTCCTGATTACAGGGATTAAAGGCATGTGTCACTACTGTCTGGCTTCTATGATTAACTTGTGTCTAGCTCTACATGGTGATTCCCAGGCAAGATTTATTTATCAGAAAACAACTAAAATACCACCCAGCATAGAGTAGAAGTGATTTCCAAGTTCTACTCATTAGAAAGGAGCTATTGGCAGTGAAAAGTTATTTGTGGAGAGGATACTCATTCTTGGAGGGCCTGGCCACTGTTAGTTTAACAAATTCTAGTGGATGGCCCACACCTCTGTACATAAAGAATCCAGTAATTTGTCTTCTGTTCTTAACAAAGAGCAGAAGAGACTGAGAAGGAGGAAGAGAAGGTAAAATCTAGAAGAGAGGTTTGGAGAAAAATTTGGAGGATATTTGAATGGGAACATGGGAAATAACATATTCCATTGCATACAAGTGTGAAATTCTCAAATCATAAAAAATAAAGACTATTTTTTAGAAATAAAGATTTATTCCACATTTGAGTAATATATTTTACTGTTAAAAAGAAAATGAAAATGACTATGTTTTTTTTTCTTTCAAAAAGTGAAATAGAAAATAGAATTAAAATATGACATCAATATAAGAGCTTGTAATTTTAGTTATTGTAAACATTAGTTCCAGGGATCAAATTTATTAGTTTTGCTAAATGTGAGTTTTTCCATTTCAATTTGAACAAGTGAGAGAATGCTGAGCTTACTAACAGTATGAGCTGTTTCCATTCAGTATTCTTTGTTGTAGCAAGACTTCATCTTCATCAACAAAGAAAAGGATTTTTACCAACCTACCACACTTGCTAAGCACTGAAATTTGAATTTCACAATATCTTACATTAATTAATTCACATGTAGCTGGAATTATGAGAAATGTATCAATTGAGTCAATATACTTATACAAAAATGTGACTATTAGAATATTATTTCATGTGTCACTAATTTTTAACAAATAATTTCATAGTAGGTGCTAGGGCAGGCAAGAAGATTCCCTGGGTAAAACACTTGCCATGCAGCCTGAAAATCTACATTCAGGTTTGACTACAAAAAAAAGTTGTACTTTAAATTCCACACTAATATTGTGGCATGTACAGTACTCTGTCCCTGCAACATTCACAGGTAAGATAGACCATACATACATAAAGACAGACAGACAGACAGACAGACAGACAGACAAAGGACACACACACACACACAAGGAATAGATAAGCAAAATTAAAAGTAGGTATTACTATATTATTAATAAGTAGAAATTAATTTGAAAATATTAACCATAATAAAGTGAAGATGTATTTATTTAAAATGTTTATTTTGCAAATGTGCTTAATAAAACACCCCAGAACTACATGTGCATTACTCAAAAGAGGATTTAACATTTACCTTTCAACTATTAATATATCACACTCTATTAATTTAATGTTTGCTTTGGCTATTTGATCTTAAAAGGTAGTAAGTAGTCTTCTTGATTAATAAGTATAGTTGAATAGTAATTCAAGCAAAACAAGAAAAATGTTATAAGGGGGAAAGAAAATCCAAATAAGTTATTATGCTTTTCTGCAAAATGATGTAAGAATTGGCTGAAGAAAACAGAAAGAATAAGTGAGCATTAGACGACTAGTATTGCTGATGGAGAGCATATACTACAGAGAAAGTACGTCATGTTTAAGCCCAAAGATGTTGCTGTCACAATGGAGAGTCTTCTTCCAAGAATTACGCTAATGAATAAATAATGGGAGAAAACATTTTCTCTTTGTACGTTTCACACTAGAGAAATGGTTTTTGGAAAAGTTTTCTTTATAGATTGTACTGTTTCAATCTGAAAACAAAAGTTCTCTAAAAAAGATATTAAGTAATATTTAATCACTATTGGAGTATTACCTTTTTACATCCCAAATTTAAACATTATGCTCATAAAACATGAGAAATATGTCTAGATTTTGTAATTAGTTAACACCTATTTTTCCCAATACCTTTGAGCCTAACTTAAGAATGCAAGAGATTTTTTTCTGTCGTACTTAGGACATGCTTGTCATGGACATATTTCTGGGGTTCATGGAAAGTCATGACCTTTAGCAACCAAAAGCATTACTTATATTAACCATTAGCATAATTTTCACACTAAAGTGTCTCATAAGAAAATTCAATATGAACTATAGAAAAAGTTTCCAGACTTGTTTATTGCCCTGTAGAATTTTATTTACTTGCAATAAGTAAAAAGTTTTATGTAGAAAAATATGTATAGACTTACAGTAGAACAAGATGACCCCTGTCTAAGAACCTCTGACATTTTCTGCAGACCCACATAAGTCAATGTGGAACCACAAACAAAATGTCTAAGTGAATGTGGTCATGATGCTCCCTTTCAGTTTACCAAAACATATAGCAAAACTAAAATATAAGATAAAATGTGTGTTGCAGAAGTAGAACACGCAGCAGGACATAACTTATATCCCCAGAAATAAGCTTAAGACTTCATTCTGAAATCATCAAAATAAGGCAGATAGCTAAAAAATCCTCCATGTTATTTCTTCATCATCTCCAAATAGTACAGTTCAGAGAAAGTTGTTTTCCTCCCCATGGGAGAAGTAGAAAAAAAAAAAATAACTGTAGGCATTAATTCTACAACCATGTACCAGGTCTAATGTATTGAATCAAAGTAAAGGACAAAGCCATACAACACCTGCAGCAAGGTCAGTGCCTTCATACTGAGAATAGCCATCCTTCATAATCCTCCTCCACATGGTGGAGGCAGAATGAGGAACAGCACTACTGACTCTTGGCAAGCAAAAAAAAAAAAAAAAGTCAGTAAGGTCTACTTGCTGAAGTTGAGATCAAACATGACAGAATTCACAGTAAATCCTTTGGATTTCATCCAACTGTAAATAGTAGCCTATTATGATGAAATACAAATCTGGACTTTGGTTTCATCATGTCTAGGTTTAATGTGGGACTAGGAATCACATGTTCTCCTCGTAATATTGTGTAGGACTCAGTGAAGAAAGACAGTCATTAATGTAGTAAAAATATGCATAAGACTGGAACCAATTTGTTATCATTTAATACCCAGGTGGCCTACATGTCAACACGCATGGCACATTTTCAGTTCAGCACAGATGAAATAAAAGGGCAATAATCAAAAGGTAAAAATTCAGAGGAAGTAAATAAAATCCAGTGTTGTGGTTAAAGCAGAAAATATTTCAATGTTCAAACTAAAAGACATAAAAACTATGTTGGTTAATTTTATGCCAGCTTGCCATAGTTAGAGATATTTGATAAGAGGGACTCAAAACTGAGAAGATATTTAAAAAATAAAAAATAACCAAATTGACCTGTAGGAAAATCTGCAGGTCATTTTCATGATGAATGATTAATGTGGAAATGCCCACGCCACTTTTGGCAATGTCAGCCTTGCATTGTGATCCAGACTTATATAATAAGGCAGGCTATCTAGGCTGTGAAAAGCACAGCTATAGGCATCATTCCCAATAGACAGTTCCTGACTCTGAGGACCTGTGCTGAGTCCCCTTTCTGGCTTCCCATCAAGCTCAACTACAAATATACACTGAAATCAGCCTTGCCCTCCCGAAGTTTATTTTGGTTACTTTTATATTGCTGTGATAAAAGACAATAAAAATAATTTATTTGAGGGTTACATTTTCAAAGGGTGAGATGAGTTCAGGACTATCTGGCAAAAGACATGAAAGCAACCAGTAAAAGCACACCACCAGAGTGGTAGCCAAGAGCTCACATTTTGATCTGCAAGCATCAGACAAAGGACTATAGCCCGAAAAAAAAAAAAAAAAAAAAAAAAAAACAGAGACTGATATTGTGGTTCAGACTTCAACCTGTAGGTCCTAAAAAGCAAAACATCTGGTTACTAGCTCTACTCTACCTCAGCTCAAAGAGTGATCCTGTCTCAAATAGCTCTAACCAAGCCTCTCCTCAGCATGGCTCGAGAATACTGAGACTTCAATGTCTTCCTGTCCTCAGAGTGGCTGGAGAATGAATCCCAATACTGATTACTGTAGACCCTGCTCATATCTTTCATACCCCTTTAGTGTTGGATTAACGGTTTGTAGTGCCATGTTTTGAGATCATCTTTGTGTGAACTGTTTTTCTTAGGAGTACATTAATCTTGTTTAGATCTGGGTAGCTTAGGACTCACAGAGATCCTTCTACCTCTTAATCCTGAGTCCTAGGATTAAAAGTATGTACCACAACATCCTAGCTTCTGGCTTCTGGGATTAAATATGTGTGGCATCACTGCCTGCCCTCTATAGTTTGAGGCTGACTTTGGTTTTTGAATCCCCAGGCAAGTTTTAATAAATCATAAATAATATATCACCAAAAAGGGCTACACTTGGGTTGGCATGGACTTTTGAAACATCAAAGCCTGTGCTTATTGACATATGCCCTCCATCAAGACCACACATTTTCTTCTTTCTTAACAGTCCTACTAACTGGGAACTAAATATTCAAATAAAGTGAGTCCATGAGAGGTATTCTCACTCAAACTACCACATTTCACATAGGTCCATAAAGGTTCATTGTCAAAACAAAATGCATTGGGTTCAACTTCAAATGTCTTTCATAGTTTCAATACAGTTTAAAAGTTCAAATTTCAAATTATCTTCTGAGACTCAAGGCAATTCCCTAATTGTAATCTTAGTAAAAGCAAATTAAAAACACAAGTTACATACTTTCAGCGTTAACTGGCACAGAATATATATTACAACTACAAAGATATGGATGGCATCAGAGTAAGTCAATACAGAATAAAAGATAAAAAAATATTGTAGTTCATCACATTCATCACAGCAGTAGAACACACACAGTTTAGACACAAACACATACAGAGAGAGAGAGAGGGGGGGGAGAGGGAGAAGGGAGAGGGAGAGAGGAAGCAGTAATAGAAAAAGTCAAACAGAATGTTAATGACCTCTAAGACTTAGAAATACACATTTAAAGAAGAAAAACAAATTTAGCAGACGAGGACTAAAGAGGAACTATGGATCCCCAAAGAATGTTAAAAATGGACAACTCAATGTACAGGAATTAAAAAAAAAATTAAAAAATAACAAAGTATAGGAATTCAAGGAGAACTCAGCAATGCTGAAAACATGCATTTCCTGTTCAAAGTATTAGTACCAGAAAATAACCAAAGATGGAAGGAAATATCAAGTTATAGGAAAGAGAAAGTCATTAGTGCAATTTAATTTAAAATTATTAGACTGCTTACAATCAAGTTATCACTGGTGAATGATAAAAGGTCTTCAAGACTGGGAGAAAAAAATGACACAAATGATATAACAGGATACCTCATCTTCCTACAAGATGACTTTAATTATAAAACAAAAAAAGGTTCAAAAGACAGTGGAATGAGATTTTTCACAACACACACACACACAAAGATATATAAAATATCCATCAAGAAAACATTTTTATGAGTATCATTTAGAAACTGTGGATTTGCAGACAAGTAAGAGCTGAGAGGGTGAATCTACAATACCAATGCTGTAAGCAAATGCTGAAAATAATAATTTATGAGTAAAACTAAAACATACACAGTTATAAAACTTTCTAGTGAGAACAATCATACAAAGAAAATCAGAATGTGCTAATATTTTTAAAGTGGTATGCAAAACCCTTGCATGAATGAATGCTCCTGAGCTGGTACTCCAACTTCTGCAGACTCTTGCTGTTAAGAACACTTACTGATCTGCACAAGACCAGGCTTGGCTTCCCAGCACCCACAATCTCTACTTGACAACTCTTTGTCATTCCAGATCTAGGAAATTAAATGGTGGACAGACATTTCAAGGTTGCCTAGGTGTGGTGGTAGCACATAATTTTTCACAAAGTGAAGTACCTGAAGTAGGGGAATCACAACTTTACATCCTATTTGTCACACATAGAGAATTAAAGAATATCATGGAATATGTAGTGAAATCCTGTCTTAAAACATTAAAAATATACTTGTACAAGTAACACACATACACACAAACATAAACACACACACATATATGATGGGAGATGTTATTCTGTATATATGTTTCTCATACTGGTTAATAAAGCCCTGTGGCCAATAGGAAACAAGATAGGCGGGGCTAGGAGACCAGGAGGAAGAGAGAGGAAGTTGGTTGGGGTCGACATGTAGTCCAGGGAAGGAGCAGGATGCCTGCCACGGCTTCCCGATAAGACGACCACGTGGAAATACTTAGATAAGTAGAAATGGGTTAATAATTAAGACAGAGCTAGCCCATAAACAGTAATGGTAATTGGCCAACAGGATTGTATCAAATACAGAGTCTCAGAGTGTTATTTGGGGCTGGTGCGGCTGTGGGCCCAGACTGGCGGGCTGGCGGAAACATACACGCTACACACACACACACACACACACACACACACACACACATATATATATATATATATATATATATGTAGAGAGAGAGAGATAGAGAGAGAGAGAGAGAGAGAGAGAGAGAGAGAGAGACAAAGAGAGACAGAGAGCAAATTAAATTTAGAAAAATAGATAAATTGGAAGGCACAGGATTTGGTGGGAAAGGGAATGGCAGGTTAATGTAGACCCTTTGCTCAGGTATAAAATATTCAAACAAAGAAACAAAATAAATAAATAAATAAATAAATAAAAACAACATGATAAACATTAGAAAATCCAAAAGCTGTTTCTTACTAATTTTGTGATATACACAGGTAAAAATATATGATTTTTTAAATCATCAAAGAATAAAACATACCTATAGATAAATTTATTTAACAACAAGGGATGGTTCTGTTGTTGATTTAATTTTAGTAAGTGATAGTTATCCAGAAATTTGTCCATTTCCTATGAATTTTCAAATTATGTGGAGTACAGGTTTTCAAAGTATGACCTGAAAATTGTCTGAATTTCCTTTGTGTCCATTGTTATGTCCCTGTTTTCGTTTCTGATTTTGATAATTTGCGTATTCTCTCTGCTTTTTCGTTAGTTTGAATGAAGTTTTGTCTATTATGTTGATTTTCTTGAAAACCAACTCTGTTGCATTGATTTTTTTTTGTATTGTTTTCCTAGTTTCTATTTTATTGATTTCAGCCCTCAAATTATTATTTCCTGGTGTCTACTCCTCCAGGGTGAGTTTGCTTCTTTTTGTTCTAAGACTTTCACTTGTGCTGTTAATTTTCTAATGCGACTATCCTCTGTTTTCTTCATATGAGCACTTAGTACAATGAACTTCCATCACAACACTGCTTTCAAGGTGTCCCATGAGTTTGGATATGTAGTGTCCTCATTCTCATCGAATTTTAGGAAGTCCTTAATTTCTTTATTTCTTCTTTGACCCAGAAATGGTGCAATTGCACATTGTTCAGTTTCCATGAGTTTGTAAGGTTTCTGCCATTTGTGTTGTTGTTGAATTCCAAATTTAAAGCATGGTGGTCTGATGAGATATAGGGGACTATTCCAATTCTTTTGTATCTGTTGAGGTTTGTTATGTTGCCTAGTATGTGGTTGATTTTAGAGACAGTTACATGTGGAGCAGAGAAGAAGGTATATTCTTTTGTGTTTGGATGGAATGCTCTATAGATGTCTGTGGAACCCAGTTGAGACATAACTTTTATTAGTTCTTTTGTTTCATTGTTAAGTTTCTGACTGGTGGTCCTGTCTAGTGCTGAGAGTGGCATGTTGAAGTCTCCCACTATAAATGTGTAAGTTTTATGTGAGCTTTGAGTTTTAGTAGCCTTTCTTTTACAAATTTGCGTGCCTTTGTATTTGGGCATAGATGTTCAGAATTGAGACTTTGTGTTGATGGATTTCTCCTGTGATGAATACAAAATGAGTGTCTTCACCTCTTTTGATTAATTGTGCTTTGAAGTCTAACTTGCTAGATATTAGATTAGACACACCTGCTTGCTTCTTGGATCCATTTGATTGGAAGATCTTTTCCCAGTCCTTTACCCTGAGGTAATGTCTGTCTTTGAAGTTTAGATGTATTTCTTGTAAGCAGCAGAAAAATGGATTCTGTCTTCATATCCATTCTGTTAGCCTGTGTCTTTTTATAGGCATGTTAAGACCATTAATGTTGAGAGACAGTAAGGACCATTGATTGTTGAAGAAATAATCCTGAATGAGGTAACCCAGTCACAAAAAGAGGAACATGGTATGTACTCACTCATATATGGATTTTAGACCTAGAGAAAAGGATCACCAGCACATAATTCACACTGCCAGAGGAAGTAGGATACAAGTTAGATTCTAAGAGATTCATATAAGGTCCCTCACAGAAGGGGGAAGGGACAAGTTCTTCAGAGGACATGGGGAGTGAGGGGGCAGTGAGGGGAGAGGGAACTAGGAAAAAGAGATGGGGAAGAGAGGAAAGCACATGGTACTAGGAAGATTGAGTCAGGGGAGGAATAGAAGACAGAAGAGAGAGATAGAGAGAGAACATAAAAGAGGGAGCCAATATAGGTTTGAAGAGAAAACCAAACCTAAAAAAATATCTAGAGACCTACAAGACTAACTCCAACAAACAATTTGAGCAACAGTGGAAAGGCTACCATAAATTATCAGGCCCTTCCCTGATAATGGGATCAACAACTAACATATCCACCATCATGGAGTCCTCATCTAGTACCTGTTGGAAACAGAAACAAACACCCCCAGCTAAACACTGAGTTGAACTAGAATCCAGATGCAGAGAAAGAGGACATGACCAGGTTGCAGAAATACATAGAGACAGCTGACCTGAACAAGAAGAGGCTAATGGGCCCCCCAGACTGATAGGTGGGAATCCAGCATGGGACTGACTCAGACTCCCTGACCATGGGTCTCAGTTAGAATGCCTGAGCATTCTAAGGGACCTTAGACAGTGGAACCAGGATATATTCCTGGTGCACAAAAGGACCTTGCAGGCACATCTACCATGGAGGGCTATTCCTTTAACATAGAGACAGAAGTCCTGTTCCCTACTTCAAATGACTTGACAGATTTAGATGACCTCTCCTGGATGGCAACACCCTACTGTGGAGTGACAGGGGGGGAGTGGGAGGGAAGGGTGGTCGGGGTGCATGTGGGGGGGGGAGAGGGAAAGAGGGAGGGAGGGGAGGAGGGGGAACTGGAATTGACATGTAAAATAAAAATAAAATGACAAAAAAGGGATGGTTCTAAGGACAAGGAAAGAAATAGAAAATACTAGTGAAAAGTAAAATAACAAGTATAGGAAGGACATTACCATCAAATTGCTTTCTATTTAAATAACACAATTTTAGACAGATGCAAAAAACAATTAGAAAGTAGGGAAAGTATTATGAAAGTTGTCAGTAAGGAAACTCTTCCAGAATATAAAATGTTATACAGTGTTTGGAAAAGACATTTCAAGAATGAATAGTACTATTTGAAATTTATATATCTTACAAAGAAGAAATGCATGCAAGTGCCCTGTGGTGGTGGTACATGCCTTTAATCTCAGCACTTAGGAGACAAAGACCAATAGATATACATGAGTTAGAGGCCAATCTGGTCTACAGAGTGAGTTCTAGGACAGTCAAATCCAGGACTTCACAAAGAAACCCTGTCTCAAAAGACATTTTGTATATATTCAGACATGCACATGATCCTGAATTAATGAGACAGTTCAACACCATTAATTACCAAGGAAAAGTCATAACCACAGTCACATATCAACACATAGGCTGTGTAAAATGATTCAGCCATAAAGATAATGAAATTCTGCTGTTGTGTAACAACATGGAGGAAAATTGCAACCCCTTTTGGAAAAACAAAAGTGAGAAAGACAAAGATCATCCCATATGTGGTGTATGGAAAAAATGATTTGCAGAAATTTAGTTAAGCATGATTATTAGCAGTTTTGGCAATCATTAAAGGAAAATGGGATGAAGAAATGTGTGTGTGTGTGTGTGTATGTGTGTGTGTGTATACACCCATAGATATGTACATACACACACACACACACACACACACACATATACACATAGCCATCAGAAACAATACAAAAGAAAAAAGATATGATCAACAGATATAAAGCTATATAGATAGGAGCAAGGGGTTTTGTGAAGATATTGTCAAGTATTGGGGCAATAAAAATAGTACCATATCAAATATTTTAAAAACCAAGAAGAATACTTCCTGAAGTTTTCACTATGCATAAATGTCAAGTATCAAGTATAAATTAGTTTAAACCATATATATATATATATATATATATATATATATATATATATATATGCACATATATATATATATACAAAATACATTTTCAATACTCAATACTGATGCAGACTGCTTTAATGAATGTACCCATTACTTCACATTTTATAAAGTATATACTGAGTGTCTCTTACGAATAAGAAACTGTAAATAAAGATAGTTGTGACTGGATTTAAATAGCTCTGGAAACATTAATTCTATGAAATATATGGAAACTGGATTTATAAATCATCAGAGAATGATGATGAATGCCAGTACTTGTTGTTATGTATTCAACATAAAATATAACAGAATTTTATGTATCTCAAAAATGTTTGAAGCATAAATATTTTCTTGGTGTGTTTCTGCCAGTTCCTCTTACTTATGTTTCTACTTTACTCAAATTACAGTTGCCTTGAGAATATAAAAGTATGATCATTTCAAATAATACACTGTGATTTCAAACTCCAAATATGCAGGTACTTAGTTACCAACCTAAACATGTATTTTAATAATTTTTAATGTTTTGACCTATTTTACATGTGTTTTTTTTATGAGCATTAACTATCATTCTAGTAATAGCAATGGCTATAGTGTAATATCCTAGCCACTGGTTCAATCATATTTGTGTGTTTGTGTGTGTGTGTGTGTGTGTGTGTGTGTGTGTGTGTGTACAGTGTATGTAGTGACACATTAATAACAAATTAAATATAGAATGCAAATTCTTATGTATTATACATGTAAACATAAAATTCCTATTTCAAACATTTAAATGTTATAAATAATATTATACCTTCTTATATTTGTTTCACTATTGGTGTAGTCATTGATATAATCAATGCATTCCTTTTCTCCCTAAAGAAAAAATTTCAAAGAAAATGTGCAGTGTTTATGATTGTATGGACATAGATTTCTTTTATAAAAAGTGTTTAGCTATGTGAACTGTTGAATAATCCATATTTATGTTCTGGGCATTAATCCAATGAACAGATGATCAGAAAATTCCACATAGATTTTCATGTACTAGGACAAACCATCCCTAATTAAGTCTCTTAATTGGGTGTTCCTACAATATAAGACAATAAAAGGTAGGCTAATTTCATAATATTTTGAAATTTCATTAATATAATAAATACTCATCAACTCTAAAAGGTGCTGGGTGATCAAACTGCCCCATACTTCAGTCTTTCATATCATGTGAAAACACAATCTCATTTACAATAAAGTACCACAATCTCTGAGTCTTTTATATGGTAACTGGATTTTCTTAATTTTTTTCTTTCTCAATTATTTTTGAAATTAAAATACATAGCATCTCTTCCCTTCAGGCCCTTTCTTTCTCAGTCTTTTCTCCATCACCGTCCTCCAGTCCTTTTCAGGCTTCCTAGTTTTTTTTCAGATTGATTGCCTTTTTTCATTATTATCATCAAACACAATTAAACATATATATATATATAATTACATATATGCATACATATTTAAATAAATGTCTGAGTCCATTTAGTGTAGGTTTTATTTGATTTTGCGGCCAAATTCTCAGTACTATTGGATAATTATTCAGGAAGCTCAATAATGAGGATGATTATTTATCTCTCAATAATTATTAGATGTGTGGATTTTTTTATCCTGGGTCCCCTATGAGAGTCTCTTTTACTATTAGAAGCATGTCTATTTTTTTATTATCGTTCCTATCTTATTCAAGTAGCTACAATGTTGCAATGGCATGCATAAAGATTCCCTGTTATGTCTAGGAGACACAATCTCAAGCAGATAAGCTGTTACTAGGACTCTTATGGTCTTCCTGCACTGCTCATCAGCCATGATTTCTTACACTTACATCTGCAGTTGTGTTTTAGACATATCTATTGGAGCAAAGCAAAGCTCCACAGTATACATAGATCTCTGCATTTTGACCTTTGTGGCTTACTGAATGGTGTCTCTGTTCTGTAAAAAAAAAAGGGGGGGGGGCTTGAGAGCTACAGTCTACTGTGGACATAAGGATAAATTTTAGAATAAATTCAGGAATTATGGTGTTCCAGTAAAGTGACAGCATTAGAGTGGGTCATAGGTAAAATAATAAAGTTCTATTATAATCATTTTACTCAGGTATATTTTAAAATGAGCCCTCAGTTTGACAAATTATGTGGACTTTAAAAGTATTTTTAAGTGCTGACTCATCTACTTCTGGGTCTTTTCCACTCAATTATTCTGCAATAAGATGAAATAAGGTGTCCTTTGCTTACTGACCACTTTTTTTTACTTCTAATGTTGAAATGTCCTTTTGAGCATGAATAGTTACAGTTCTGCCTCTCACTCTTGTGTTGATATCCCTCACTTTTCTCCTAAAAACTAAATTCTCACAATTCTGCACAATTCCTATTTTATAAAGCACTTGCCAGCAAAGAGATAATCTTGCTTAAACGATTAAAGTATATGGACAGCCTAACAATTCATGTTTTCCTTGACTTCTACATTATTATAATCATGTACATTTCAGTTTTAAAAAGATAACATTTGAAACTTTGAAAATTAATGTTTAAAAATTACACATAATTATCTCAAGTGAAAACACGAGAACAAAGATATGATAAATGATTAGATGCTATCATGATTTCAACATAATTATGAATATTTTATAAAGATAAATTATATTATTTTTCTCTTTGAGTATTCTATTCCTCTATTCTTAAGTGTAGTTTTATATTTAATTGTATTGACTAAGCAATCACAACTTTAAAAATGAAAATATGCATATAATTATATATATTAAAATATTCTTTGAGGATAATTTTAAATTTTCTCCAAGACTCCATTATTATTGATATTTACTTTAGTATAAAATTTCAAGTATTATTTATCATAAACATAATATTTCTTCAAAGGATGACAACTTTATATATTTTTATTATTTTTATTTTTTTCTTATTTTCCTTATCAATCCCAGTTACCTGTCTCCCTCTCTCCCTCCCTCCCATGCCCACTGACTACCCTCCCATCACATTTGCCTCTCAGAAGCTAAGCAGGGTTAGGCCTGGTTAGTACTTGGATGGGAAATATTTATATTTAAAATGCTTGTTTTAGGTTAAGGAAAGAATTTCTTATATCTTGCACCAATTCTAATATTGGTTTGCATATAGCACATACTACTGAAGATGCTATTTAATATTAGTTTCATTTTATATTTTTAATAAATTCAGATTTGAGAAATAAGTCTTATTAGGTGCAGTTTAAGTGATTTTCTTTAAACGTAATAAAACATTTAAATTACATATTGATTTAGACCAAAATCTTGGTTTAATAATCTATCATATAAAATCTTAATCATCTTTAATTTTTGTAAGTTAAAAGAGGACAATTCATGTGGCTTGAAATTCCCTGAAACTATTGATTTCAACTATATCTTTGAAGCTACAGATAGTTTTTGACTCAATAACTATCAGAACATTAGTCAAGAAAAATGAGAAAATACATTTTGATATGGGGACAATATACTAAGAATGATTTAAATGTATCATCAAAAGTTAGGAAAAACATTTATGTAATTGGAGCTCTGAAATAGTGCATTTTTTGAAAAGAAAGAAACCACCCTATGGTTGATTTCCAAAGTGGCTGTACAAGTTTGTACTGACCAGAAACAGAAGAGTGTGCCTCTTACTCTATATTTTTTTGTACGGTGATATATTGTTTATAATCTAATACAGCAACTGGAGATCAAAATTAAAGACAGCCACAAGTCATAGACGCCAGACAGTGGTGGTACACACCTTTAACCCCATAACTCAGGAGACAAAGGCAGATGGATTTCTGTTAGTTCAAGACCACACAGAGCTACATGAAATTGATCCAGTCCAAAACAGAAACAGCTCATACAAAGGTGATCTCAGCACTTAGGATCACATGCCTTTAATCCCAACACTAGGAAAGTAGAGACAGGAGCAATATGGTTGGGTGGAGAAAAGAATATAAGGAGAGAGGAGATAGGAACTGGGAGCATTTGCATCTGAGGATTCATGGACATGGGAACAGCCATTTTGGTCTGAGGTAGATGTAAGAGCTAGTGGCTGACTGCTTTGCTTCTCTTACCTTCAGCTAGAACCCCAATATCTGTCTCTGGGTTTTTGATATTTGTGTTATATTTTTGATGTTAGCTATTCTGAAAGGTGTATGATTCAATTTCAGAGTCATTTTGATTCACATTTTCTGAAGGGTAACATTGCTTTAAGAGCTTCTCGGCCATTTGGGATTCTTCTGTTGCAAATTCTCTATTTAGATTTGCACCCCATTTGTCAATTGGATTATTTGGTTTGTTGATGTGTAGTTTCTTGGGTGCTTTATATATTTTAGAAATGAGAACTCTTTTAGATGTGGAGTTGGTAAAGGTCTTTTCCCATTCTGTAGGCTTACGTTTTACCTAATACAGTATCCTTTGCCTTACTAAAAGTTTTCAGTTTCATGAGGTCCCATTTATTAATTGTAGATTTTAGTGTCTGCTTTATTGGTGTTCTATTCAGCAAGTTGTCTCCAGTGCCAATGTTTTCAAGACTATTTCCCACTTTGTCTTCTATGAGGTTTATTGTATCTGGATATATGTTGAAGTGTCCCACCACTAAGTCTTAAGTTTTTTGCAGGGTGATAGATATGGATCTATGCATTCTTCCACATATGGATATCCAGTTAGACTGCATCATTTGTTGATGAATATATCAGAAATATACAATAAACAAAAGAAAGCATCATCAACAAATAGTGATGATATTTTCTTTTGTTCATAGTTTTTCATTCTTTTCTATTGTTCAACCTGTCTATTTATAATAATATCATGTAATTTATATCAGTAAAATGTTGTAGTACAGTTTGAAATCAGGAATGGTGATACCTCCAGTTCTTTTATTAGCTGTCCTAGTTTATTTTATTTTAGCTTTTCCATATGAAGTTAAATATTGTTCTTCCAAGGTCTACAATTAACTGTATTGGAATTTTGGTGGAGTTTTAAATGATTCTGTAGATTGCTTTTGGTTAAATGGCCATGTGTACTATGTTAATACTACTGATCCACTAGCATGGAAGCTCTTTCCAACTTCTGATAACTTCTACATTTCTTTCTTCAAAGACTTGAAACTTTTTTCCTTTTGCTTGTCTAGAGCTCAAGCAATATATTTCATATTATTTGTGGCATTTGTGAAGAGTGTCATTTCCATAATTTCTTTCTCAGCCCTTTTATAATTTTTGTATAAGAGAGCTATTGATTTTGTTCTCTTAATCTTTTATCCAACCTACTTAAATAAAGTTCCCTGGTAGAGTTTTGGGGGCCACTTATGTATACTATCATGTCACCTGCAAATGTGATAATTTAACTTCTTTTCCAAATTGGAGCCCCTTGATCTCCTTTCATTGTCTTATTGCTCTAGTTAAAAGTTTGAGTACTATAATAAATAGATACGGAGAAAGTGAACAGCCTTTCTTGCATTTAGTGCATCTGCTTTGAGATTCTTTCCACTAAAATTGATGTTAGCTGTTAGATTTATGTATGTTGCCTTTATAATGTTTAGCTGTGTTCCATGTATGACTTATTTTTCAAGACTTTTTTTATGAAGGGGTATTGGACTTTGTCAAAGGCTTTTTCAGTATCTACTGAGCTGATCATGAGCCTTTTTCATTAAGTTTGTTTACGTGGTGTTTTACATTAACAGATATTCATATGTTGAACCAACCCAGCATCTATGAGAAGAAGCCCACTTGATTATGGCGGATGATTTTTTTTTTTTGATGTGGTGTTGGATTTGTTTTATGAGTAGTATTTAATTGACTATATTTGAATAAGTGTTCATGAAGGGCATTTGTCTGTAGTTCTCATTCTTAATTAAGTCTTTGTGGGGTTTGGTTAGCATGGTAATTGTGGACTCATAAAATGAATTAGAAAATGTTTCTTCTGTTTGTTGTTGTTGTATTGTCTTGAATAATTTGAGGAGCATTGCTATTAACTCTTCTTTGAAAGTTGTGTAATGTTCTTCACTAAAGTCATCTGGCATTGGACTTTTTGTGACTGGTAAAGTTTTAATGAATGCTTCTATTTCATAAGATTGTAAGTCAATTTCATTTTTTTTCTGATCATGATTTAACCTCAGTAAGGAGTACCTATTGAAACAATTATTCATTTCTTTTAGATTGCCCAATTTGGCAGAGTATAGTTGCTAAAACATGTTCTTATATAATTTTCTGGGTTATTATGATGTCTGTTTTTATGTCTACTATTTTAAATGATGTCTTGTGAATGTATTAATCTGGATATTGTTTGTCATTCTTTTAGTTAGTTTGGATAAGGGTTTATCTATAAATATTTATTTTCTAAAGAACCAACTCTTTGTTTTATTGATTCATTACATCATTCTTGTTGTTTCTATTTATTTGAACCCTCAGTTTGATTTTTTTTCCTTATCATCTACTTCTCTTTTATGTGATTACATTTTTTGTTCTCTGATGAGGGTTCAGTGATGTGGTGATTTTTAAGTATGTTCTCCACACAGTTGTCACTCCTTCATAAACAGACATCCTGGGATCCTTAAGGAGAGATTTATCATTCTCCATGAAGCTGACCCATATGAGAAAAGGCTTTGCTAATGCTCAAAGGGGCTCGGACTTTGGACTTTTGATATATGTCCATGTCAACAATAAGCATTCAGTATGTACTAACAGTGCTTCCTCTACTCCCTACAAGTGAAGTTTATTTTCTGATCTAATATATATGATTCCCAGTATGTTTAGTGTATGGATGGGTATGTATTTCCTTAGTCTGTTGTCTTCTTCTATGAACATATTGAACATTTATTTTATGGACTTGGCATGGGAATAGTCTGCTTATTTTAGGTCTTTTCTCAAGATTTCCTGATGATTTTTATATAATTCTTCCATTTTTTTAAATGTTAGTTATCAGGTTTTTATATTGAGTACTGAAGATTCTCTGCTCTATATTCAAGTACAAATATTCTGGATTCTACTTGATGCATTCTGTTGTTAATCCTTTCCCTTGAGTTTCCTAATTTGCTTATTGAATTTTTTCAAGTCTATCTTCATTTCAATTGATTGTTTTTCAATATTTATCTTTAGAGAATACTCTTTTCAAATTCTAAACTATCGCTATTACTCTTTCAGGTACAGATGTGTGATTTCTTATACTGCAGTCAGAAGTGATCTTATAAGATCACTGAAAAGCCTGTTCATATCTTTCTTAAGGTCCTAGATTTCCTTGTTCCAATTTGCAATTACTCTTTAAAATTTTGTCTTAGAGTTTTTTGTTTTGTTATTTTACTTATCAATCCAAGTTCCCTCTCCTTCTCTCCCACTCTCATTCTCACCCCCTCCCTCTCATAACCTCCCAACCACCTTCTCATCCCACCACCCCCCACTTCACAGGGAAGGTGATGCCTTCCAGGAGGAGTCAAGAAAATCTCTCAAGTCATTTGGAGTACAGACCAGGCCCTCCCTCCTGCCTCTAGGTTAAGGGAGTATCCCTCCATGGAGACTGGGCTTCCAAAGTCCTTTGGTGCACCAGGGATACATCCTGGTTCCACTGTCAGAGGTCCCTTAGACTGCCCAGTCCTGCTAACTGAGACCCATGTTTAGGAGTTCTGAGTAGGTCCAATGCTGGTTTCCCAGCTATCAGTCTGGAGAATATTTCTATAGGATTGGATTTGTAGGGGGGAAGTGAGGAAACTGGGTGTTGTAATTTAAGAAAAGCAACTCCATGCAACAGAGTTCAAGCAGAGGATTTTACTACTACTACTGCTACTACTACTACTACTACTACTACTACTACTACTATCATCATCATCATCATCATCATCATCATCATCATCATCATTTCTAAAGGATTGTATAAAGGGAAAAGGGGATGGGGAAACAGGAACCCAGGGACAGGAGCAGCAGGAGAGAGGAAAAAGTGGCAGAGAAAGAGAGAGAGGAGCATACAGACAGAGAGGGGGACAGGAAGGGAATAAGGGAGGGACGGAGAAGGGGAGAGTAAGATAAGTAGAGGGGGAAAGGTAGAGAAGAAGAGAGAGGAGAATAGGAGGTGGGAAGGACCCTTTTAAAAGGGAACATAGTGAATATGCACAGATGGTGCTATTTATGGCTGCACCTGAGGGCATACCATCAGAACCCTAAGGGTAGGCCAGTACAGATTTCTGAATACTATCAGTGTGTGTGTAAAGTAGTCATAGTTATTGAACTTTAATCATGTTTGTATTTATGTGATGGATATATGAACTTTAACTGATTGAGTGTTGATGAGGAATTCTAGTATAGCTATGTTGAAAAAAGTTTGGTTCTGTTTTTGCATATTCTCAATACCTTAATATTCCTACATTTAGACCAGATAGGAAAAGTTTGTGGATCATTCCTTTAGAAATTTGATGCTAATTTTTCACTGGACAGTGTGAGTCCTAACCTGTGGCAAGGTGACTGCACTGTGGTTCTTAGAGGTGATAATAAACTGAAGTTCTAAGAAAGCTTCCCTGGGAGGGTTCCAGGTAAACATGAATGTGGAAAGGCAGTGTGGGACACAGAATTCTAACTAGGAAAGCGCTTGGGAATAGCTCCGGACTGACTGCTTCTTAAAATGCAGCACAGAATAAGTAGTCTTTATAGTCATGCACACCTTTAATCCCAGCACTCAGGAGGCAGAGGCAGGCAGATCTCTGTGAGTTTAACACTGACCTAGTCTACAAGAGCTATTTCCAGGATAGCTTCCAAAGCCACAGAGAAACCCTGTCTCAAAAACAAAAACAAAAACGAAATAAATGAATATATAAACAAATACGTAAATAAATGAAGTCAGGGCAGACTCCTTGAAAACAGGAAGAATAGGTTCTAGCTGGGTGTGGTACCAGACATGACAGCACAAAACAAGCACAGGAAAGGGTGGGCCATTTATCTGTCACTGTCTCTTTAATAGTAGGCGTTATGCAAGACTGAAAACTTGCTTGAAATTCTTAATAGGAATAAATTTTGTATGTGCACAATGTCTAAGCTCTACAAAAAGTAGATCAAAAAATAAGTTGTTACAGTTTGGTTTAAACATTTTAGTTGAAAATTTGTTTTGCACTTCCTTTGGATTATTTCAAATACATTTAAAAGTATTTTCACTTTTATTGGAAGTCTTTCAAAGGTTTTCAGTCACAAATAAAACAAACAGAACTCAGTAAGTTACCAAAACAAAGAGTTAGATCAAATATTTAATTGTTTTACATGTATTAAAATATTCACATGCTTCACCCCATGTCAGTCATTTTCATCATTTTCTGTTGACTTTGGATCACTGAAAGGAGGAAAAGCAAGGTCATTTCTTTTTCTAGTTGTCTATGAATATGATCAAAGTTCTCCAAATGTCAGTGATAGTTTTACAATTTTTTAAATTCTTTTTTTAATTTAGTTTTTAAATTTCATTTTACATTCCAACCACAGTTAGTTCTCCCTCCCAGCACTCCTTCCCCCTCTCCTTCACCCAGCCCACTACCCATCCACTCCTTTCTTGGAGTACGGCCTCCCATAAAAAGTCAACAATGCCTGGCATATTAAGTTAAGGTAGGACCATATGCCTTGGAATAGTACACCCCAAGTGGGTTGGGCCCTCCAACATCAATCATTAATCAAAAAATGCCAAACAAACATGTCCACAGGCCAATCTCATCATACAATTCCTCATCTGAGTCTCTGTCTTTCCAGATGACATACTTTGTATCTACTTGATAAACACTAATGGGGTCAACTGGCTCCATTGTACACCACACACACACACACACACACACACACACACACACAAACACACACATATATATATATATTATATCAGTGTTAAATCACAAATGTTCTTTTCATATTTCATTACTGAAAGCTCATGTTACTATAATAATAAGAAATAGCATCCTCTTTTAAAACAGTCTTATGGCCTTTAAAAATATTAACACTTTAAAAGTCCTATTTGAAGATCCACAGTCTCTTAACTATATTCACCTAGAAAGTCAAATGTATTTCCTTTTGTATTGCAAGCTGGATGAATAAACTTTGGGGGAATAAACACTTTGCTTTAGTAAAATAATGGGATAATGGGGTTGAAGAATCAACTTTGCTTCTTAAGAGATCAGAATCACTGAAGTGAGATTTTTTTTTTTTTTTTGGAGAATAGTGCCTCAGGGTCAGCATTCAGACTCTACTATCCAGAGGAGATGGATGTTGTATCTCAAGTTGACAACCAAACGCTACCATCCACCGTACAAACAGCTTGTCTTAAAGGCTCATGCTGGCTTCACTCCACCTCTGTTTCTGTCCTTTATGGACTTCCCACAGTCCTGTGATTCAAATATGCTGGAGTATGTACCCAAACTGAAGTTGTACTTTCACCAGTGGCCTCCTGGCCTGTTGTGGAATATTAAATTAAGGTGTGTTACATATCTTTCTGCTGATTTTGTTTACAATTTAAAATCATGTGCTATTCGTTTGATTAAATAAAATTAACCTGTTATCAGGAGACTGAGTCAGCAACTAACTGAAGGGATGTGGTAGGGAGGAACCAGGTGTTCTTAAGTGTGGGCTGACCGGGTCTCCTGAGTTTTCAGGAGAGGCAAGCAAGGAGAGAAAGTTAATGAGTTGATATTCAGCCTTTCTGAGCCAGCCAAACTTTTGAATGGTGAGTTCTATAGAGGGATAGCAATCTGGATTAAGCTTCTCTTAGCAATTCTGAAACAGCCAGTGCATTAGGGAACAGAATTCCCAGTGCCTGAGCTCCTTTTGGACAAATTACTGGTAACACTGGAGTTGCAGTTGCTGATTAAGACAACAGTTGCTTAAGGGGCAGCCACTGAATTGGTGAAAAACAGTATTGACCTCTCTTCAAGGGCCTCAAGCTTGGTAGAGGAATGAAATACTTAGCTACTTTCCATGTCCTCTTCAGTTTTTTTGGCTTTCAAGCCACTATTTAATTACTGCATATATCTTGCCAGATATACTGGTGTGATTCCTAGGTGTCAAAGCTAATAGAACTAACATACCACTGTTATTTCCCCTTGGTTGCTGTCATTGTCCCTTCTCATACTATGAGAACTAGTTTTCAGTGAGAGGTTAACATGTTAGCACCTTCCAGATACCCTTAAATCATGTGCAGGTATTTGTAGTGAGATATTCACTTTGTCTGTATTTGTGGCACTGACCATTCCCTTTGAGGGATGGAGACAGGGGTGGAAGTGACCTGGGGAACTAAGTCTAAGCAGGAGCCTGGGAGCTCTCTCTTGCTGGCAGGACATAGACAGGAGAGGATCCAGAGGCATCATGGGACCAGGAACCTGCTGGTGTTCATCTATTTTGTAAGTTATTTCTCCATGAATAAACATCTATTTGTCCTATTTGTTTATTCTGATCCTTATTAAACCACGATAAGTATTTAGCAGTAAGTTATTAAATTTAAGTTCTGGAGTACAAATTAGGTCAAAGGCAATAGCCAATATTGTTTGTGAAGTCCTCTGGTCCATCCAGATCAACAGCTGAAAAGGAAGTTTTACATTGCACTGCGGATTATGGTAGGTGGCCTGTGGCTTTTGAGGGCAGAGATAAACCCTTATGTAAAATTATGTGTGTACTTAAAAGATATAATAGAATTAAGTTATCTATATTTTAATACACATATAATGCTTCCTCATTAGTTATTCAGTGTTGGTGTTATTTCTCATTTTTTCCCTTTGCCTCTGTATCACCCACCCTTTCTCTTGCTCCAAATATAGCACATAGCACTGCCTCCCCATCACTTTCTCTGTAGTATCTGTGTCTTTCTATTCCCTTCTCTAGAGCTCCACTTCTCCTCTTTTGTGATTCTTGTCTCGTTTTTTTGAATTCTGTATCAAGATCAGGTTATATAATCATATCAAAAGATTCACAACTATTACCCACAAATAAGAGTGAACATGTTCCAGGAGTCCAAATTTATGGGTTTGGATTACCTCACTCAGTATACTATTTCCTAGTTCCATCTGTCTATATAAAAACTTAGTCTTTTTTTGTCTTTATTTACAGAGGAATAGAATAACACGGTGCATGCATTACACTTTTATCAATGGAAAGGTATTTATTCAGTTTTTCCCATTTTGTATCTATTACAAATGAAGTGAGAATGAACAAGACAAAGCAATCATCTCTAGGATAGTACACTGAGTCTTTTTATGGTGCAGAAGTTCAATGAAATTTCAATCAAACTCACCATGACATGCTTTTCAGGAAATACATGAAACCTTTCTAAAATTCATATGGAAGCATAAATGATTGAGGATAGTCAAAGCAATCATGAATAAAGAAAACAATGCTACCAAGATTGAGATAGCAGTTATTGAACTATATTACAGAACTGTATTTACAAAACCAGCATGGTAGTGGCACAAAATACTGAAAGCCAAAACAAATTAACAAATAAAACAACCAACATGTAGATCAATAGATGAAAAAAAATCAATGAGTTCATAAAATTAGTCATCTTCTATTTGATAAAAATGTTAAAAATACACACAATGGGAAAGTCAGCAACTTCAACAAGTGTTGTTGGGAAAATTGGAAGTAAAAAATAACTTACACATGCAGAATAATGAATTTAGAGCTGTATCTATTATTTCTCAAAAAAGTCAGTTTCCAGTAGGTGAAAAGCCTCAACTTGAAACCTAGAGTAAAATATATGTACTTCCCTATAAACTATATGTGAAGGAAAAAGCCTCTTTAAATAGGACTCTATTTGTTCAAGAGTCAATTGATAATTGGAAGCAAATAAAACTAAAAACCTCTGTTCAACAAAGAAATTATCATAGAGAGAAGAAGGCCACATAGTGGGGATTTTTCCTGGTATACATCTGATATAAGATTAGTATTATGAATATATAAAAAATCAAAATACAAAAATCAAGAAAACAAAGGATCCAAATAAAAAGTGGCATACACATATGACCAGTGAATTTTCCAAAGAGGAAAAAGAAAGAAAAAAAAAGAGAGAAAAAGCAAAGACACATGTTAAAAACCCCCAAAATAGGTCAAATATTGTCACTGCCCACAAGATAGCTGCACTCCATCTAGGCTCAAGGGCAGAAAGTTCAAAAGTGTCCTCAGCAAGTCACAAGACCTAAAGGTCAAAGTATGGTTACAGTTCTATCTTGACCTTGGCGGTCTTATTCAAATAACAACAGATCTGCTCTGAGGACTCAGAGGACTCAAGGTCAGATAGCAAGGAGTTGAATCTAGGGTTGGTTACTGAACCCTTAGATAAAAGAGGAAGAAATGTCTGTTTGCTCCATATGCATGCTACCATGTTCCCCTTTTTGGTTAAGGTATATAAAAGTGATGAAAAATAAACTAGTGGCAATTCAGTATTAACTGAATCTTTATTCCTGATTTTATTCTGTGTCTCTGTCTTTCCTTTACTATCTCTACCAAGGCTTTCTTTAGTTCACACTAACCCTCTCAGATACAAACCTGGGGCTGCCAGGCAAAGACAGCTCACCACAAAAACTGAGACTGGAAGTAAATCCTACCCTTAAAGAAGCCCCACCCTTACCAAAGAGTTTTAGAGCAGGTGATAGCTGCTAAGAGAGGAGTCATTTTTCTCTAAAGCTCTAGCCCTCCATAAGTTGACTATGTTCCAGTATAAGACCACACGTACAAGTGCAGCACTCATTATACTTGATAGGTTTTTAAAACAGAAACTGTTTCCATGGATAGGGATAAGATGATGAATCTGAAAAGATTTGGGTCAGCAGAGATGAAATGAGAGCAACACAGTTTGCAGAAAAATGTGTGTGTGTGTGTGTGTGTGTGTGTGTGTGTGTGTGTGTGTGTGTGGGTGGGTGTGTGTGAGAGAGAGAGATGAAATGAGAGCAACACAGTTTGCAGAAAAATGTGTGTGTGTGTGTGTGTGTGTGTGTGTGTGTGTGTGTGTGTGTGTGTGTGTGTGTGTGAGAGAGAGAGAGAGAGAGAGAGAGAGAGAGAGAGAGAGAGAGAGAGAGAGAGAGAGACAGAGAGAGAGAGAGAGAATGTGAGTAATTATAGTGGGGTTCCATATCCTCACCAATTGTGTTTGTGTGTGTGTGTGTGTGTGTGTGTGTGTGTGTGTGTGTGTGTGTGTGTGATTTAGTAGGGTTCCACATCCTCACCGATTATGTCAATTTAAACTGCATGGAGATTTCATTTTATTTCAGTTTGAATGGTTAATATCAATTTGAAAAGCTGACAACAAATTTTTGACAATGTGGCAAAAGGAAACCTTCATTCATGAATGGTAGAAGTATAGACTGGTGCCACCACTTTGGAAGTCAGTGAGAAAATTTTAGAAAGCAAATACAATAAAGATGAAATAGAGTAAGTAAGATGTGTAAATTTGAAAATCAATTCATTTATTGCCATTTTTCATAGAAAAAGGTTTGTAATAATTTAAATTTTTGAGATTATAAAATAATTACAAAATTTCATATTCCTTTTTATTCCAAATCCAACTGACCCATCAAATTCACATCTTCGTTTTTTTTTTGTTTTAACAATACACATGAACATGCATACACACACACAACACAAACACACTTTCTAACTAAATATATAGATCAAGCCCAGTCTGTATAATGTTACTTACAAATGTTTTCAGGGTAGACAATTTGGTAATACATAATCATTTGCTATGTTATTCTCTGGAGAAGACTATTTCTTACCCTCTCAACATTATTTATCTGTAGCTGTTTGTACAGGGATGTGACCTCATGATATTTTTCGACATACATGCTAGCTATTATGTCTATTACTGTAGTCATGTTTCAAGTCATAGTTAGGCAATGTACTGTTGAGAATTTTTGGATGTAGTTTCTGACATTTCAGGAGAGAAAAAAATTTAAAACTTATGTTTTCTAAGGAGACAGTATTGTAGAGGACATTTAAAATGCCCAGTGACAATGTAGTAAATTGCTATGAAATTTACTTGCTCTCTTAAATAATGGATGAATGCTAGATTTTCTCTTAGCCGTCCATAAAGTTCAGGTTTTCTTATACTCCTCTTATACAAGGTTTTGTCACAAGCTAAGCAGTTGCAAGCCAAGTAGAAGACAATAAGGTTAAGAACACCCATTTCAACACTGCAGTACTCTAGACTTAGTGTTCAAACAATGAGTATGTGTGATTGTGAGGACAACGTGGAAAAGTATGTGAGAAGAGTTAGGGCACTGGATTTGACAAAATACTCATTATAAACCCATGTGAAACTCTCAAAATATTTTAAAATTTCAGAAAACTCTCTACTAGCATGGGTTATGATCCATATCCATATACTATTATCACATTAATTATCGCATATGTATGTAACCAAGCTCAAGTACCAAGACATGAAGTGGAATGCCAAGAACAGATGTGTCTCTACAGAAAAATGCTAGCAACATCTTTTCAGCAGTGAGATACCACTATCAGAGAGAAAACACATGCACATAAAAGTACCGTATGGCCAGCTGCAAAACCGACACATCCTCGTACTTAATGAATAGTTAATTCCTGTTTTTTTCTTATTTTAAAGGAAGAGATTTATTAATAGGAACATGAAAATAGCTGAAGAGGCACAGTAACATGCATAGATATATTGCCTATATGCCTTCAGCAAAGCAACCCATCCTTTATTCATAAACTTGACCTGATTAAGTTCATTTTCCTCCTTGTCACAAAGATTCTTGAAGATTTTCTCTTGTTAATCTTTGTTCTCTATGAAATATGATAGCCGTTTGATCTGCACTGTATGTACCAACAAAAAATTATTTTTTATCGTATATCATGTGCTACTGTTTCACATTACTCAGCCTTTTGACTTTAATGAAATTTTAGAGGACCTTGCTTATTATTATTTATTATGAATCCCCCAAACACTTGTAAGTATGGAACTACACCAGTTATAGTAAATATTACAATGACTGATTGGTATCCTGAATTAAATGGAAGTTACTTTATGCATATGTAATAAAATATATGACACATTATGTAATTGAAGCATCTTAAGATACATAATCATAAGTCTAGGTTTTCTTAATTATCATAGGAGCTATGATTTTTATGCTGATTTATTTTTCTCTGTGCTTAAAGTCATTTACTAGTAGCAAATTAGGTGCTTAGTGAGCCAGAGAACATCTATTACAGCTAATGAGCTGCCTCATTGAATAAGGGTGGGGAAGGGGGCAGGTTGCCTATGATGGAAGCTATATATCTGTACCTTTTATGAAATTTGGGGTACTAAATGTTTCTTAGAATTGTTTGAAAAGGGCACATCAAAGTTATATATAGGTAAGTTCAATGCAGCTTGTTCTTATAACCACACACTTTCTCCTCTTTTGGGGCCATTGCCCCTCTACTATCTTCCTCTGACTCATCTTCCCAGTCTTAATTCCATAAACAGCATCTCACATTACTTCAAAGGTACACATTGACTGGATATTCCATATAAAGGCTGAACTAAATTCACTGTTAACAAACGTGATATTTTGGCTTAATTCGCTAGTATGTGTTAAACTTTGGGGAAATTTAAAAAGTTAATTGGTTCAAACAATATTTCAGGTTTTTAAAATTTTACAAATTGAAACTGAATGTCAATCAATTATGCACACCAAATGCCCTCAGTCTCTGAAGAATAAAATAAGTCTAAGTTAAAAAATCTTTGAGAGAATGTAGATTAACAAATTAGATGTATTTCCTGTCTTTCAATTTACCCACTTAAGCAGTGGAAATTTTCTCTTAGTACATAGAGGATTCATTGTGTGGGACTAAGAAGGCAGACACAAAGTGGACTGGAGATACTTCATTCCTGACTAAAATAAAGTAATATTTATGGTTCTAAGTGTAATAATCTGAAACAAAACTAAACAAAACAAAAAGCCCTATGCAGGTTGCTTAGTCTCAAAAAAAGATTACTTTAAAATGAATATGAAAAATACCAAGGATAGCTCTCTATATGTTGGAAGCTATGTTTCCTTTGAAAACTCTATTTCTAATAGAGTACATAAATAAATGGAGCCCAATAGTGGAAGGACAGTTAAGCCAAGTGCAGTGTAGCCCATTTAGTGATGTAGTTTGGTATTCATCAGTTGAGTCTTATGAGCATGTATGTACAGTACGTTGACTTTCAAGGTCCTCTATCTCCATTCTCTAGCATTGGCAGTGTCTCATCTTGCCTTTCTACCCAACTGTAAGAATCCATAGATGGTAATCAAGAGATAATTGAATATATTTAATTTTGATTTATTTTATCTTCTTTGTAAAGTCACTGTGTTTCTTTTCTCACTTCATTAACATCTCAGATACCCATTTGGAATTGCTTAATTAGAGAGAGTCATTTCATAATGAAATAATTAAACTGGTGCTTTTCTTTTTCTGCCCAGTTACTTGCACATATATTATATAATTCATAATCTAATTAATACAATTTTGAAGAACATGTCATTGTAGTTAATACAGTTAACTTACTGTCCTCAGCAAGTCAACTTACTCTTGTATTCAGCTAATTCCTCTGTACAGCTGTCTTTATAAGTCATTTCTTTCTTGGATAAGCATTTAGTTTGCTAGAAGACTAGCTTCAATATATCTTTAGATCATTGTTGATAATTTTACATGATTATTTTTTATAATGAGACTGCCTCTTTGACAAAAATATGGTTCAACTTTAATCCATGATTACCCTTATTTTAGAGGAAACACACTATGTAAGATAGATATCCCAGAAGTGTATAGTAATCTAATAATGCTGCATAGTTTGGGAACAAATAGGAAACAAAGAAACCAAGGGCTGTAGTGTTCTAGTGACATATTATAATAGCTTATATAGTTGATGTTGCCATGCCATCCTTAGCTTTCTGTAGTGATTTCAGGTTTATGAAGAAATAAAAATTAAGGTTCTTAGAAAACCATAACTGGGCCTCTATTCCCTGATGAATAGGACAAGAAATGAAGTTACTGTCCAGTGTCATGTATAGACAATGACAATAATGGTTGAGTTGAAAAGGAAGTCAAATTTGAAGCTTTTGAAGCCATTTTCCCAGAAATTACTTTCTTAAACTTTAAATTGAAGTAAAGTCTTATAACCATAATGAGGCAAATACTTTGAGCAAATATAACAAAACATATTTTAAAATTTAAATAATAATATATTACAATTTAAGCTCATTTGGAAATTAACCATTCTGATGGAATGTTCCATTAATTTGGGTTTTCACTGTTCAGCAACCATTAATCTTGTGTTGAAATTATGACCTAAAATCTAACCACACAAGAAACACAATTTTGTGTACCTCCAACACATGAAACACAATTTTGCTCTCACTATAAGGACCCACAGGAAATAATCAATTGTGACTTAACACAGCACTGACTTTCTTTTTGCTCCATTTGTCATATTTTTTCTCATTTCTGTTCTTATATGTAGTTAGTTTCTTTCTGTCATTCCCATCAGTTCCTGTAGATGCTTATAAAATAACACTCTGAGGCCTAATATCAATTATAATTGTGTGGCCAATGGCTCAGACATATTACAGGCTAGCTCTCTCTTATAAATTAACCCATTTTTATTAATCTATGTATTGCCATGAGCCTGTGTCTTACCAGTAATGCTTTGGCATGTCACTCCTTCAGGGGATATATGGCATCACCCTGACTCCACCTTCCTCCTCTCTACATCATTGTTTGGATTGTCTTCCTTTCTTCCTATGTATATTTTGTCTAATCATTGGCTGAAATGCTTTATTCACCAACCAATAAAAGCAGTGCATATCCACAACATAAAAAAAGTTATCACATATCACTTACATAGGGTGTGCTTTATTTTATTTTATTTTTTGGTCTTTTGCTTGTGTGTTTATTATGTTTTTTAACTTTAAATTAGAAACAATAATATTTTACATATCAAGTGTGTGCTTTATTGTTTTGTTGTTTCCTTGTTGGCTTCTTGAGATAAGATCTCACACTGTAGTTCAGGCAAGACTAGAAGTAACTATGTAGCCCAAAAAATCCTTTTTAACTAATCATACTCAATGTTAAGACTATAGAATTATTATTAATAATACCTATAAGTTTAGGACATGGAAGTAGTAAACATATTTTTAAAGCTATCTATTCTAGTGTAGTCAATAAAATATGCATATTTGTATTAAGTGCCATAAGACCCATAAAAGTTTAACTGTTCCAAGAAACTTGTGAAAGGCTTGGATTAGAAAAACCACTAAGATACATACCTTACTACAAACATTAAATTAAGTACAAATATGTAAATTATATTTTAAATAGATTAAATTACTCTAGAAGAAAAATATGTACCTTTTGCTTTAATAAAGTGATACTGACATATATCTTTTATAAAAGCATGAAATGCATTCAGATCCTCACATTTCCCATTCATTAATAAAAATGTAATCCCACTTTTAGCTTCATAATTTTATTTTTGCCAATTTTTAGAAACCTTTGTAGGAGCTTTGGATGAAATACGGGGAAATCTATATGCCTGCTAAGGCACATTTCTTAGGATTCAAAATGTGCCAAGTTCAATCAGCAGTGACTGTCAGATGAAAGTCAGATAGCATTTAGTGTGCATGATCACTGGTATTTCCTTTATCCTCTCTACAATGAGGATTAATTGGGTTCATGACCCAAACAGAGGAAAAATGCTGATAGTTGTGCCCAATGGACATGTAACTTTCAGATGTTATCTTCTTATGGCAACAGTGCTACACTATACATATTAAAAGGAAACTAATAACTGAAGAATGGCCTAAAATCTATAATTAAAATGCTGAATGAAGTGTGCTTTTGAATTCCTTTAGTCATTTTGGTGTAATTTCTTGCTGACAGAGCCATTACATTGATATATATATATATATATATATGTATGTATGTATGTATGTATGTATGTATATATATATTTCACAGCATAAATTTGTTTCACATTATTGTTTTGAAACAGTCACCTGCATGACAAACAAAATTTTAACATTTAAGAAATAACTTTTAATTAATTATTTTTTACTTCTTAAGCAGAAAGCCATATGCTTGTTACAAGTGAGGAAAGAAATATATTCTGAAATTTTGAGACAATCCTTAGTTGTTTATCTTTACAAAAAAATAATACACTATAAAAAATTACAAAGTTGCTAAGAAAAAGCTGAAAGTACTAAAATAATAGCAGTAAGCCAGGGAATTCACATAGCAAACCTTAGACTTGTGAAGCGTTTTATGAAAGTAAAAGAGAAAAGATGGATAAAAGCCAATCAGAGTGAACAGGAACAGGAGCTTTAAAAAAGTTGTGGCTCACATCGTAGTAAAGTCAAATAACAGTGCTCTCTCTAAATCTTCCTGTAGTAAAAGAGAGAAACTGAAGTTGATAATTTCAGAAAATGATTCGCCTTAAAAACATCATGACTTTCAACTATCTTGAGTGGTTAACCAGCAAATCATATCCTACCCTTAAAGGACTTTCTTATGTATAGTTTATTATAAAGTGAAGAATAAAATGAATATAGATTATTGTAGGGATAAAGAATACACCAGAATCTTAAAGTTAGAGAAATGATCTTGGAAAGATAATATATTTAGTATTATAGAAATCACCACTTAAGAATGACAAGGTATTGAAACAAAGTATATAGAAAAAGTACTGTCTTTAAAGGTCCATTTATAAATGTCACCATACCAAGGAAACCTATTTCTAAAGACAGAATTTCAATTCATTTTGATGTTAGGTGCCAGTGACAAGTAACACAGGTCATTCATTAGTCAATGACAAAAAGCGAATGAATGGAAAATATTTATAAATAAAACTACTCATAGAAGGCCATAAAACACTAAGTGCTTTTTAACTCAACCCTGAGTGGTGTAATTGCTTATTACTCATCCTGACCTTATCTGGGAACTCATCTTTAATAGAAGCCATGGGGCCTACATGGTGTCTTTTCCTGGGAACAATTATTAGAGCCCTTTTGTTCAGTTCATAGCAAGAACTACATTGTGGAGGCTGCTTATGAGAAATTGAATACAAGTAATTTGCTTTTAATGCTGTCCATTCACAGTATAAAAATCCCATATCATATTTCATAAAAGATTCTATTACATACATTTGAGCATTTAAATGACACATTTTTTTCTGTGAAATAGTGTCTCTACTAAATATTTCAAGGATGAATTAACACACAGTTCATCTAGATGACAGAGAAGGAAAAAATGATCAAAATATATTGTATGGATTGTTTGTAGAGAAAAATTGTTACATTTTAAATTTTTTATTCTTCTTTCACATATTACATCCCAATCACAGTAGCCCTCCTTCCCCTCTCCCAGTCGCTTCCTCCCCCACCTCTCTTCTCCCCCAGATGCACTCCTCCTCTGCCTCTTCTCAGAAAAGAACAGGCCTCTAGGGATATCTAACTACATAGCAAGCCACTATAAGAACAGGTGCACACTAAAGCAACCCAGTAAGAAGAAAAGGGTCCCAAAAGTAGGCAAGAGGCAGAGACAGACCTCCTGCCCTTGCTGTCAGAAATTCCACAAGAACACCGAGCTACTCAGCCACAACATATATGCAGAGGACCTAGATCAGACTCCTACAGACTTCCTGATCTCTGAGAGACCCCATGAGTCTTGTTAAATTGATTCTGTGGGTCTTGATCTCAGGGTGGTGTTCTGGCCCTCTAGTTCCTCCAATCCCCCCTCTGCCGCTGAAAGATTCCCCAACCTCTGCAAGTTTGGATGTGGGACTCTTAATCTACACTGAAGTCACTTGGGTCTATTCTATGAAGCGTCTGCTAGGCTCTGGTTCCAGAACACTCTCTAGGCAGGACAAACTATAGGTCAAAGGTTTTGTGCCTAGATTGGTGACCCAAAACACGCTACTTGAAACTATACTGGTTACAGAAGATGGCTGGTTCAGGCTCCATGAACCCTATTTTAGGAATCTTTGCTAGGGTTACACATATGGTCCGTGAAGTTTCCATTGCAGTGGGTTTCTAGCCTGACCCCAAAATGCCTGCCAACTCCAGTAATTTCTATCAGTATTTTCTCCCTCCTTTCCCCACTAACCTGAGCCTTCCTATTCTCTACCTCACCTGCATCCAGTCCCCCTAAGAAATAAGATAATTTTAATGCTTAATATTTTGCTACTAAATACAAACAAGTATAGTATTCAATATATTAATGTTTAGGCTTTAATACTACTCTTCATGAAGACAGCTCCTTTTTAATTATAATAATTTTCTCATCATGATTGAGAAATGATAGAAATAAAATAACAAAAATGTGATAAAATTTATTGAAAGATTATGTATATTTGAATGTAGAGTTTTTGACATGTTTGTAAAATGGTTGTAGTTCAATTTGAGATAAGATTCAACTGTCATTGTCAGCAGCAAATTGATGTTATAAATAAGCTGTAAATATTCCATTAAAATGCAAATCTTCACTGTCCCTCTTCAAGTTCCCTGACTTGTTGCCAATAGACCCTTCCTGCCATAGAATCCCCCAGAGGGACCTGGAGGCAAAACAAAGCAACCACCATCAGTTATCATTCCTGTCCTGTCCCTCCACCTTGTGGGAGAGACAGAGACAGACACACACACACACACACACACACACACACACACACACACACAGAGAGAGAGAGAGAGAGAGAGAGAGAGAGAGAGAGAGAGAGAGAGAGAGGAGACTTGGAGGTAGAATCAGAGATCCACCATCATGGGACAACCCAGGGAGAAAGGAGAGGATTGATGCTTGAACCCATACCCACCAGAAGAGGGAGAGATCCTACATGTACTCATTGGAAGAATAGATGGGAAGTATAAGTAGACTTATAGTATATGAACACTTCCAACATCAGAAAGACTTACATGACATCAACAGAGTCTAGGGATTCTATGCCAGCAAGACCTGAACATTCCAATGCAGATGAAGCAGAAGAGAATGACCTTAAAATCAACTTCATGAAAGTGACACAGGCCCTCAAAGAGTATGTGAGAAAATCCCTTAAAGAAATTGAAGAAAAACCAAACCAAAAAAAAAAAAAAAAAATGCTAGGAATCAACAAATCTTTTTTAAAAAAAATAAATAAACAATCAAATGGAAAAAATGCAAACTTTTCAAGACCTGAAAACTGAAATACAAACAATAAAGAAAACACAAAGTTAGAGGATGCTGGAAATAGAAAAGCTAGGTATATGATAAGGAACAGCAAATTCAAGCATAACCACAGAATACAAGAGATGAAAGAAAGGTGCTGAAGATAAACTAGATGAAATAGGTTTTTATCATGCAAAGAAAATCTTAAATCCAACAAATACTTAACACAAAACATCCAGGAAATATGGGACAGTGAAAAGGCCAAACCTAAGAAAAATAGGTATAAAAGAGGTGAAGAAGCCCAGCTCAATGTTTCAGAACACATATTTAATACTCATAGAAGAAAACTTTCTCAACCTGAAGAAAGACATGCTTATGAAAGTACAAGAACCTTAACAAACACCAAATAGTTTGAAACAAAAAAATTCCTCTTGCCACATAAAAATCAAAACACAAAACATACATACTAGAGAAAGAATATTAAGAGCAATGAAGGAAAAGGACCAAGTAACATATAAAGGCAGACCTATCAGAATTACACTTGACTTCTCCACGGGAACTCTGAAAGCAAAAAGTTCCTGAATAGATGTTCTAAAAACACTAAGAGACCATGGATGCCAGCCCAGACTAATTAATATACCAGGAAAAACCCTCAATTACTATAGATGGAAAAAAACAAGATACTTCATGACAAAATGATACACAATACACATCCACAAATCCAGCCCTACAGAAATTTCTGGAAGGAAACCTCCAAACTAATGAAGTTAACTACACTCACAAAATGGTAGTCAATAGATAATCCCACTTTATCAGAAGCCAAAAGAAAAAGCAGGGTAAATCTAAACACACCACCAACAACAACAAAAAATCTAAAACAAACACAAATTAATAATTAATGGCCCCTAATTTCCTTCAATATTAGTGGTCTTAGCTCTACTATAAAAAGACACAGAATAACAAAATGAATATGAAGATAGAATCTATCCTTCTGTTGCACACAAGAAACAGACCTTACCTTCAAAGACAGATGCTACCTCAGATTAAAGGGTTGGGAAAAGATTTTCCAATCAAATGTACCCAAGAAACAAGCTGGTGTAGCTATCCTAATATCTAAAAAATTAGACTTCAAACTAAAATCAAATAAAAGACATGAAGAAGATAATTTCATATTTATCAGAAGAAAAATCCATCAGGACTAAATCTCACTTCTGAACATTTATGCCCCAAACACAAAGGCACCCATGCTTACTAAACAAACAATACTGAAACTCAAATCTCACATAAAACCTCCCACACTTATAGTGGAAGAATTCAACGCCTCACAATGACTTCTAGACATGACCACCAGACAGAAACTAAACTTTGAAAACCTGTACTCCACAAAACTCAAAAATTTAAATGAAATGGACAAGTTACTGGATAGATGTCACTTACCAAAACTGAATCAGGACAGATAACATATTTAAACAAACTAATAACCCATAATGAAATAGAAGCAGTCATCAGAAATCTCCCAACCATAAAAAGCCCAGGGCAAGATGGTTTCAGTGATGAATTCTACCAAAAATTCAAAGAACAGCTAATACTAATAGTCCTAAAACTGTTTCATATATTAGAAGCAGAAGGGTCATTGCCAAACTCTTTTCATGAGGCTACAATTACCTTGGTACCCAAAGCCACACAAAGACACAACTAAGAAAGAACTCCAGACCAATATCTATCATGAACACTGATGCAAAAATACTCAACAAAATATGGGCAAATTGAATCCAATAACACATCAGAGAAATCATCCACCATGACCAAGTAGGTTTTATCCCAGTGATGCAGGTATGGTTCAACATACAAAAATCTATGAAAGTAATCCACCATATAAACAAACTACAAAAGAAAAACCATATGACCATCTCACTAGGTGCTGAAAATGCCTTTGACAAAATCCAACAGCCCTTCGTGATAAAGGTATTGAAGAGATCAGGGATAAAAGGAATAGACCTAAATATAATAAGAGCAATATAGAGTAAATCAACAGCTAACACCAAAGGATCAAGAAAAGCTTGTCCACTCTCTCCATAGTTCTTCAATATTGGACTTAGAGTTCTAGCTAGAGCACTAAGACAACAAAAAGAGACCAAGGATATACAAATTGAAAGGAAGAAGTCAAACTGTAACTATTTGCCAATGATACAATAGTTTACCAAAGTGACCAGAAAAACTCTACTAGGAAACTCTGACTCCGGATAAATTTAGCCTTCAGCAGAGTGACAATATACAAGATTAACTAAAAAAAAATTTAAAAAATCAGTAGTTCTAAAATATACATACAATAAAGGGACTGAGAAAGAAATCTGAAAAACAGCATCCATTATATTAGTCACAAACAACTTAAAATATCTTGGGGTAACGCTAACCAAACAAATGAAAGACCTGTATAGCAAGAACTTTGAGTCCTTCAAGAAAGGAATTAAATGCAGAGAGGAAGGAGTGATGAGCAAAAGGATCAAGACCAGGTTGGATAAACACACAGAAACAGCTGACCTGAACAAGGGGAGCTCATTGATCCCAATCTGAGAACTGAGAAAGCAACATAGAACCTACCCAGGATCCCTGAACATGGGTCTCAATTAGAAGGACTTAGCAGTCTATGGGGCCTCTGTTAGTGGATCAGTATTTACCCCTAGTATACAAATGGACTTTGAGAGCCCATTCTACATAGAGGGATACTCTCTCACCCTGGACACATGAGGGAGGGCCTATCTTCTGCTCCAAATGATATGACAGAAATTGAAAATCCCCATGGAAGTCTTTACCCTCCCTGAGGAGCAGAAAGAGAATGGGTTGGGGGTTTTGAGGGACATGAAAGTATGGGAGGATGGTGTGGAAACAGGATGGACATGTAAAACAAGCTTGTTTCAAATTAAAATTTAAAAAATGTTATAAAAAATATACCAGAAAATTGAAATCATCTTGAGTGAGGTAGCCCATTCTCAAAAAGATAAACATGATATGTACCTACTCATATGTGGATTTTAGATAGAGCAAATGATCATCAGCCTACAACCCACACCGCCTAAGAAGCTAGAAAACAAGGAGGACTCTAAGAGACATACATGGTCCCCTAGAAAAGGGGAAAGAGATAATATCTCCTGAGTAGGGGAGAGGGAGTTAGGATAAAGAAAGGGGGAGAATAGAAGGGGAGAGGAGAACATGAGGAAACAGGAAGATTGAGTTGGGGGAAGAATAGAGGAGTGCAAGAAAAAAGATACCATAATAGAGGGAGCCATTATAGGTTTGAAGATAAAACTGGGACTATGGAAATATCTAGAGACCTACAATGATGAACCCAACTAACAATCTAAGCAATAGTGAAGAGGCTACCTTAAATGCCCTTCCTTGATAATGAGATTAATTAATATCTTATAGCCATCCTAGAGCCTTCGTCTAGTAACTAATGGAAGCAGGAAAGACACCCACAGCTAAACAGAGATGAACTCCTGGAATCCAGTCACAGAGAGGGAGAAGTGATGACCAAAGGGGCCAAGGCCAGGCTGGAGAAACCCACAGAAACAGTTGAGCTGAACAAATGGGCACTCATAGATCCCAGACTCGTAGCTGGGAAAGCAGCATAGAACTGATCCAGACCCCCTGAACATGAGTCTCAGTTAGGAGGCCTTTTCAGTCTATGGGACCTCAGGTAGTGTAACCAGGCATAATTCCTAGTGCAATGAAGGATTTTGGGAGCTCATTCCCCATGTAGTAGTATTCTCTTAGGCTAGAGACACAGAGGAAGGCCTAGACTCTACCCCAAATGACCTGACAGATTTGGATGATCCTACATGGAAGGCCTCACTTTTCTTTGGGAGTGGATGGGGAATGGGAGCAGGGGTGGTCGGTGGGGTCAAGGAAGGATGGGAGTGAGGGGGAACTGAGATTGATATGTAAAATAAGACAAAAATGATAAATAATAAAAAATTCTTCCACCTTGAAAAAAAAAGGCAAATCCTCTAAAATCTCAACCTGCAATGAGGCTCATTTAGTTACTCTTGCAGCAGCTTCATTCCAATGGAATTTACCCATTTGAGTCTGGCTTCACAGTTCTTTCAAATGGAAACACTTTTTAGGGACAAAATTCATACTTGCTTCACTAGTATGATGTGACAGTGGCTAAAATATTCTTAAATGACTTTTTAAATAAGATATTAAACAATTAATGTTATAGAATTCTTTAGGCATTTATGAAACACTTTGGAGCCTCATGTTTTCTAAACTTTAGCTGGTATTGCTGCAATCCAAAAATTGGTAGAGATGATAATCAGTTTATTCTTATTGTCTGATGGAGAGAAAATACTTAACATTCTCACTTCAAAGGAATTCAAAAAATTGCATATTTTAGTAGCAGGTTAGATTTGTTTCAGCCAGTTTGACTGTAAGTTTACTTAAAGATATAATCCTTGGATTCATTTTTTGTTTGTTTTAATATCATACAATGGGTATTAGGTGTGAATAGAAGGTAGATATAATGATCATTTCTATATTCAATTTTTGCATCACCTTCCTGAGAAATGTCCAAATGAATTATACTACTTAATGACATATGCTTTATCCATAGATGATTTTTCTGGGAATGTAGGAAGTGCAGTATAATTCTTTTTACTCTAGAAAGAAAGACTACTACATAGAAGCAATTGCTACATGAAAAAAAAACATGTTGAAATCTTCCAGATATTATTTAATGTGCCTTGCATCATTTCATTTAAAATGTAAGGTCTGTTTGTGCTTAGTGACACATACTGGCAATTCAAGTCAATTAAGAAGAAATAGAATTAAAGAACTTTAAAGGACTGATTAGACCCCAAATGCATCAAGAGCTAACTTTCTCAAGGCAACTCGGTTTTTTGTTTTGTCTTGTTTTGTTTTCTCTTTGCTCTTCCAAAAGTCATAAGTATTCTTATTGTTTTTCAAATTTATAAGAGGAGAAGGACAGAATCTATGGTCCCTACATCCCTGGTCTTCATTACTAATTTAATGAGTTAAGCTACAAATTGATCATTTCTTTTTTCCTTGCATAAGCATTTGTGCCAGAAACCACAAGGATCACAACTCTTGGGTGACACTGCTCCTGCATCGGACTGTCTGTGAACATAACTCATAAGAGAACCATATGTGATCAGCTAACAATGTACAAAAAAGAGCAACTTTGTGCTGTAGAGTGTGACATGCAGAGGAGTTTTAAGAATACAAGTTTTTTTCTTTCAAGAGCTTTTAACTTATGTTCAATTATTTTGACAAATATTCATAATTTTGAATTCTCATCTTCCTGTGTGTTCAATGAAAGAGATATATGTAGCTGTCTATGATCCAATAAATCACTAAACCCTAAAATGAATTAAAAAAAAATCCACCTTTGTTATGCTGGCTCATCCCGAGACAAATCACCTTCAATACTACCTTTTTGATTCTTGAAAGGGCTGTTTTCATCTAAATGCTATGACTATACATCTTTTTTTCCCAACTATAGGCACTATTTACTTAAAAGTTAGAGTAAAACACTTGAATATAAACCCTTTATTTTACTTCAATGTTATTTTAATATTTCCTTATTATCAAACAAATTTTCTTGCTTTCTGTATCATTACCTGGTTATTTGAAGTAAAATATTTGTCTTGATTTGCTTGAATTACTGGAAAAAAATACTCTATGTGTATTGTGTGTATGTGTGTGTGTGTGTGTGTGTGTGTGTGTGTGTGTGTGTGTGTGTACACATGTGCACAAACATGCTTGCTTGTGTTTGTGTTTGCCTATATACTCTATAAATATATGCCTATCATATTTACATATTTCCATCTCTATATTTACCTTTTCCATTTCCTCCAATCTGTATCTTTCTTTTCAATTCATGATTTCTACTTTATTGTTAATTGAAGATGTATTTAAAAATCCAGCCTTCCAAGTCCATTTATTTATTTATTTATTTACTTACTTACTTACTTACTTACTTACTTATTTATTTTGAAACATGGTCATTTCCCATGTTAATCCCAGTTTCCTCACCCTCCTAACCTTGTCTATTACCCCAATCAAACCCCAGCCCATCCACTTTCTGCTCTCCATGGAGGGTGAGGTCTTCCATGGGGAGACTTCAAAGTCTGTCATATCATTTGGAGCAGGGCCCAGGCTGTTCCCCATGTGTCTAGGCTGAGGGAGTATCCCTCTATGTGGGATGGGCTACCAAATCCATTCGTATATTAGGGAGAAATACTGATCCACTACCAGAGGCCCCATAGACTGCCTAGTTCTCCTAACTGACACCCATATTCAGGGAATCTGGGTTGGCCCTATGCTGGTTTCCCAGATATCAGACTGGAGTCAATGAGATCCCCCTTGTTCAGGTCAGCTGTTTCTGTGGGTTTTTGGAGTCTTGACTTGGCTCCGTTGCTCAAGTCCATTTAATGTTGCTAATATGTATATGTTTTAGTATTGGATCAGAGAGCTTGTCCTTGGGAAAAAAACCTTGTAGCCGATGGCCCAGTTCTGTGAAATTTACTCCTCTCTTTTTACTCTCCTCCTCTCCAGTGTAACTCCCTGAGCTTTTAGCATAAGAATTGTGTTGTAGATGTATCTGTCAGTCAGTGTTGGACTAATATTTGGTGATATTTGTTGGACAAGCCATGGTCAGTTATTTGCTATATTTAAACCAGTTGATTAAAAATAAAAACTGAATACTGCATAACAAGTTACAATAAGACTAGGTACAAACCCTCACATCAAGGCTGGATGAGGCATCCTATTAGGAGGAAAAAGGTCCCAAGAGCAGTGAAAGTATAAGAGACACCCAACCCCATGTTAGGAGTCCCACAAAGACTCCAAGCTAAATGACCACAACATATATTCAAATGACCTAGTGCAGACCCATGCAGACTCCATGATTTCTACTTTAGTCTCTGTGTGCTCCTATGAGTCCTGCTTAGTTGATTGTGTGGGCTGCAGTGTTCTCTTGGTGTTTTTGACCCTCGTGATCTTACAATCCCCCTTTCTTTCTCCAGGTTCCCTGAGCTCTACCTAATGTTTGCCTGTGGGTATTTGCTCCCAGCAGCTGCATCTGCTCCCATCAGTTACCAGAGGAATTCTCTCAGATGATGACAGGCTAGGCTAGGCCCTGCTCTAAGAGTACAGCAGAATGTTACAAATAGTAATTTTATTGACATTTTTTTGTCTGTTTTACCAGTTGTGTTTGGTTCTGTCCTAGTTAACCTGAATTGTAGGAGTGAACAAACATTGATTGGTTCAACTTGAGCTCTGCTCCAGGAGAGGGAGCCCATGCCAGACACTAACTGTGTGGCCAGGAACCTTGGCTGGATACCCCATAATTCGGAAGTATTTTGTTGAGAATTTCTCTGTGTGTGCTCATCATGTAAATGGGTAAAGAATTTTATTTTTCTGTATTGTCATTACCTAGAATTAGTATCAAGGTAATACTTAGGTTCTAGTACAAAATTAGTGTTATACATTTTTTTCTTATTTATGATAGAATAAGGAGAAATTGGGTTATTCTCAAAGGCTTTGAAGAAGGAATGAAACTAGCCCTGAGATTTCTTCATTGGGGGGAATATTATACATGGCCACAATCTTGTTTATGCTACGGCTCTACTTAACATGTTCATATCTTTATAAGTTAATTGTAATAACTTGTATATGTATAGTAATTTAACTACTACTTCTACATTTTTCTATATTTCTGAAATATAAAATTACAAATTATTCAGTGCAAATCCTGGGTTTTATTTGAGTTGAGGGAACCTTCCCCCTTAGAATTCTACTTTTATTTAATCTATTGCCTACTGGCCCTTCACTATCTCTTCTCTAGTTTGCCTAGAAAGTTTGTCAACCCTGCTGTTTTTGCCAAAGATGTATCTCTCTGTCCTTGATGCCATATAATTATATACTCCCCATGTGATGATTTTTTTTCTAATCTTTATAGATTCTGTCATCTGTTGATTTGCATTTTGAGTTGTTCTTGTTGACTTTCAGATGCATTATAAAGTGCACATGTTAATGTGATTACTCTCATTTTTTGTTTGAAAACAGTCATAGCTGTGAACATAGAAATCAAAAGACCCTCTGATGAATACTAAAACATCAAACTAAATGAAGAGAAAGTTAATGTGGTTCCTGTTAAATCAAGAACAAGACAAGGATGTCTAGTCTCCTCATATCTTTTCAATAGTGTACTTGAAGTTCTAACTAAAGCAGTATGACGACAAAAGGAGATCAAGGGATCCAAATTGGAAAGGAAGAAGTCAAATTATCACTATTTGCATGTGATATGTTAGTTTACATAAGTGACCATCAAAACTCTACCAGGGAAACCCTACAGCTGATAAATCCCTATCACAAAGTGGCAGGATACAATATTAACTCAAAAAACTCAGTAGCCCTACTATGTACAGATAAAAAGGGTGCTGAGAAAGAAATTAGAGAAACATCACCCTTTACAATAGCCACAAACAACATAAAATATTTTGGGGTGATTCTAACCAAACAAGTGGAAGACCTATGTAGCAAATATTCTGTCTTTACAGAAAGACATTAAAGAAGATACCAGACACTGAAAAGATCTCCAATGCTCTTGGATAGGTAAAATACACATAGTAAAAATGGCAATCCTGACAAAACAATCTACATATTCTATGCAATCACCATCAAAATACCAGCACAATTCTTCAGTGACCTTGAAAAGATAGTACCCAAATTATATGGAAAAAAAATCCAAGATAGCCAAAACAACCCAGTAAAATAAAGAAATTTTGGGAGGCATTACCATCCCTGACTTCAAGCTCTATTATAGTGATATAATCCCTAAAAAAGCTTGGTATTGGCACAACAATAGACAGGTAGACCAATGGAATCAAATCAAAAATCCTGATATTAACCCATTAACTCACATATAGCTAAAATTATGCATTGCAAAAAAAAGCATCATAAACAATTGGTGTTGGCATTACTGGATGCTGACTTGTAGAAGGCTGCAGATAGATCAATATATATCACCATGCATAAAACTTAAGTCCAAATAGATCAAAGACCTCAACATCTGGGGGTGTAATCATGGTCTTTCTACTGTTGGATGTTTTCTTGTATTGTCATCTTCCCATTGCTTCTTCCATTGGGTGCAGGTGGAGTCCTTCCTTCTCTCTACCCTGCCCTACTGGTGGATGTAGGTGGGTTAGGGCTTCACTGTCAGTAACTTTGGATGATCTGAGCTTTCTCAGAGGTCTCTCAAGCAGAGGCAACAGCAGGGCCAATGATCTGGGGAAGGCAGGCTACAGATGGTTTCAAGCACTCAGGCAGAATGCAGAAGTGACACAAAGTTCAGGTGAGGGCAGTCTGTAGATGATCAATGTACCTACAGTTTATACAGAGCTGACCCAGGAAGTTACAAGTAAGGGGTGGAGGTGTTGGACCCTTGTCCTGGCTAAACATTGAGATTGTACCTTACACAAGAAAGAAACAAAGAAATAAATTACTATTTTTCAATTCTGCACAATTTATCATATTAAAATTAAATAATCATAGTAACATTTTAAATTATAAAATTTTAAAGGATAATTATCATAAGGAATTTTATTACTTATTTTTAATGCATCACTCACTGAAAATAGTATTAAATTGGCTTTTGGTATCTTGTACAGTTTGTCTATAATATACCCCTAAACAACAAATAAAATGTAGATTAATTTTCTAAGAAATATACATTGATAATTAGGTTTTCAAATATATATAGCCCAATTTTATGTTTCTAAGTCAGTGCACAATATAAAAGTTGATGATGTCATGATTTATTAATATTACTTGTAGTTTTACCTAAAGGAAAGCTGGATTCAATAGCAGATGACTCAGACCCCCTGAACATGTGTCTTAGCTAGAAGGCCTGGGAAGTCTAAGGGACCTTGGACAGTGGAACCAGGATGTATTCCTGGTGCACAAAAGGAATTTGGGGGCACATCCCCCATGGAGGGATACTCCCATAACCTAGATACAGGAAAGAAGGCCTAGTCCCTACTCCAAATGAGTTGACAGAGTTACATGACCTCTCCTGGAAGGCATCACCCTACACATGGACACGTGGAGGGGAGGATAGAAGGGGAGCATGGTTTGGGGCATGAGAGGGTGGGAGAGAGGGAAAGTGAGGAGGAGCAAGGGGGGGACAAAAAGAGGGAGGGAGGGAAGGAGGAAAGAAGGAAGAAAGAACAGGGATCAATATGTAAAATAAAAATAAAATAAAATAAAAAACAGAAAAACAGTTTTCACGTAACCTTCAAACACTCAAGGGCAAATCTGGTATTTGTTATTAGTAGACTTGAGATTCTATGCTCAATAAAAGTGAATCAAAAAAATAGGTAAAATTACAGATGAGTAAAAGGAAAATAGTTTACTTAGCTATGGATGGTAAGACTGGAACAGAAAGAAAATGGGCAAGGGGGAGGAGATGGGGATAAGAAGGGGATACAGGGAGAAACAGCTGAAGTTTAAGACCATTTGTTGGGGGTTGTATGAAAACTTAAGAGAGAAGAAACTTCTTAAAATACATACATATGTAGAGGCAATCAAAATAAAATCAAAAAAAAAATGGAGCAGTCAAAAGCCCTACTATCCATTCATTGTTACCTAATGAATCCTTTTGTATCTGGATTGGGTTAAATTCAATGACAATTCTCACCAAAGAAGTGCTAGGAGAATCCCCAACTAGTTGATTGAGTTAAATCTAATGTCATTGCTAATCAAAGAAATGCCATGAGAACCCCCAAACAATTAAAGCTGTTTTATGCACTCCAATTGCTCTCCCATTACATACTAATAGAAAGATCCCATTGCTGAAGACAATGCCTACAAATTTTGTTCAGCAGAGCAATGTTGAATTGATGCCTATAATCTACAACAGAAATTGATATAGCAAGATACTCCACAAGGTACCAAAAGAGAAAAGTAAGTGAAGTTCCACTAATCTATAATGGTGTATTTGCTGCAAGATATACTAGTGCAATGGTGACACAAAGCTTATAAAAATAACCAACTTTTACCTGATTTCATTGAATGCCTACTTCACAAGATGGCACCCAAAACCTACACTGCTTGGGAACCAAGAACCTGATACAGGGCATCTTAGCAACCTAGGGGAAAACCAAATGGTACTATTTTTTTTCTTGCTCAGCCATCATCAGAGAAGCTTATTTTTGTAGCAAATGGGAATAAATATAAATACCCAGTGTAACACAAATAATAAAGTCCCAGAGATTAACATTGGGGCTTAAGATTCATTCTCAGTATCAGAAAAGCAAAGCAGCCTACCACTAGCTCTTACCTCTACATCAGACTGAAAGGGTGGTCTTCCTAGCTCTACAAATTCTCAGACTGCAATATTAGACTGCTGTCTTTCCTTAACATGACAGGAGACTAAATCTCTCATGAGACCCTTTGGTTCCTTTTACCTCCCTAGTGTTGGGGTTAAATGTGTGTGATCCTAACTGCTGAGATTTCTTTTGTATAAGTTGTTTCTCTTTAGGACTGGATCGAATTTGTGTACCTCAGTGTGGCCTTGAACTAACTGAGATCCATGTGCTTATCTCTTGAGTACTGGGATTAAAAGGTGTGTATCACCATTGCCTGACCTCTATAGCTTGTGGCTAGCTTTGCTTTCTTTACCCTCGGGCAAGGTTTAAGACTTCATAAATAATATATCACCAACCCTCAGCCATACTTTAATAAATAGAGAGCTAGAGTCCTTGGAGCTCTAAGTCTCAATGAAAGGCCTCCAGCTAATTCCTGTTCTTTGAGCACAGACAACCCTGTGAAAGGAAAAGTAGAAAGCATACAAAAGCTAGAGAGCATGAAAGACACCAAGAAAACAAGGACCTCTGAATAGAATAAATTCACACATGAAATCACAGTCCCATCTTCACCAGATCAGATCTGCCTTAGGGCTTCTATTGCTGTTAAGAGAAACCTTGGTCACTGCAACTATTATAAAAGAAAACACTTAATTGTGGTGGCAAACATACAGTTTCAAATATTTATAGTCCATTATCATCATTGCTGGGCATATTGGTATGCAGGTAGACATGGTGCTGAAGAAGGAGCTGAGAGTTCCACTTCTTGATCCAAAGGCAACAGAAGGAGTCTGTGTCCACAGTGGGTATAGCTTCAGTATAGAGATGACAATGCCTATCCCCACAGTGACATACTTCCTCCAACAGGACCATGCCTAATCCAAAAAGGCCACATCTCCTAATAATGCCATTACATATGAGCTTGTAGGGACCAATTGCATTCAATCTACCAAAATAGTCCTAGAGAGGAAATGACTTGACACATGCACCAACTCTTAAAGCAGACATAATCTACAATTGATAAGTACTTGCAAATGAATACTTAATTTTCTGCAAGGAAATCTAGTTGGTAAAATAAATTACTCTTAATGATAGTCTCAAAGACTAGTAGTAAATGGCCAACAACAAAGAAACTAAATGGCACAATTACATCATTGGAAATTCCATGTTATACAATGACCAGTCATGGATTTTTAAAATTTTATATATATATATATATATATATGTATATATATATATATATATACATATATATATATATATATATAATCTTTCTCTCTTTAAACTGTATTCTTCCTTTACATCTATATTATGTGTTAAGTGTAGGGATTCTTGGATTTGTGAAAGAGTGGATCTTTCTATTGTATATCTTCTTTTGGGATCTTTATTTTCCCTTCATTTTTTGTCTTATTCCAGTTTGATAGTTGATGTTTTATCTTATTTTATTTTATTAATATCCCTTAGAAGCCTATGTTGTAATGAGAGAAATAAAGGGGGTAGTTCTGGATGAGAGTGAAGGTGGGGAGGAATATGGCAAGAGGAAAAGGGGAGGAAACCATAATCACCATATATTATATGAGGAGAAATATAATTCCAATAAAAGTAAAAATAAATCATAATAAAAAGTAATTACTTAGAGCCTGTTTGCTGACCTTCATAAAAAACTGTTTTATGATATTAATGTATTAAAATATGAAAAATAAGAGAGTTCCCTTAACATTGTATTTTTTTTTTCATGAGTGGCACTGAATAGCAGATTTTCCATGTTACCCTCATAGAGAGAGTTCCTGGCCTTTACAACCAGAGTCACTGTCACTGAGCTTCTCATCTGAGTGTTATTTTTATTTTTCATTATGTTTGGCATCTTTGAAACAGAACTTTATTAAAAAGTAGTACCCTGTGGCAGAATATCTAGGAAATGAAAGTCCAGCAAGATGGAAGCAACAAAGCAAGCCCCTACCAAGATAAAGCATGTGGTTCTTGCAGACAAAAGGGAAAAACAAGCTTAACTGACAAGCTGATGTTGAACTTGATGCTTACCATGATAATTTGAAGCAAAATAACCCAGCCTGCTCTGTTTTCATTCTGCAAGGAAAGCTGCTGGTTTATTTTTATCCCATAGATTGTGGAGCTAAAATGAGGTTTAAGAAGAAACTCGTATGCATAATAAATTAATTGTAGCCAGAATATAAAACTAACATTACTGTAGAAGAGTTACTGGGTAGAATATTAAAAACAGTAATAGCATTCCTAAATTGTAGCATAATTGCATCTCATATAACTAAAATTCTCAGGTAATATGAACTCAAATAGAAATAGACCCTGAGTGGATAGAGGAAGAAAATAAGCAAGAATAGAAAAGAGAAGAGAAAGGAAAAAATATAGTAGGTATTTTTTATTTTGGACATATGGAGCTTTTTTTGTTTGTTTAATTAAATGTGAAAATGTCTCTTTCTACCTATGTATGATCTGCTAGTGGAAAGTACATCTTCCAATCTTTTTCTATTATGACCCTTCTGGGAAAACAAATTCACACACATTGATTAATGGGTTTTTATATACATTACTTCAATTTCAAAAAGCAAGGTTTATTTTATTTATCTTTATTATCTGAACCTTTCCAAGAAAATATCTGCAACATAGATGTGTATTTCAAATTGATATAGGATATTCTACTCTCTTCCTTTCAGTATTAATATGATGTTAGTGGATTAGAAGCTGAAGGTCAAACAACGAAAATACAAGGCTTAGCCAGGTACTCTGGAGGCAGAGGAAGGAAGATCTCTGTGGTTCAAGGCAGCCAGGTCTACAGAGTGAGTTCCAGGAGGGGCTCCAAAGCTACAGAGAAACCCTGCTGCAAAAAATCCAAAACAAAAAAAGAAGCTAAAGTTCGAATTTTTAACTACATTTGAATGATAACAGCATATAAAATTAAGTTCAGTATTCATCATCTTTAAATGTGCATATAGTTCTTTTTTTTAAACATTAATTTATTTTATGCTGGACATAATTATACATGCCTTTTTTAATGAAAAAAAACATTTATAAACAATATTTGGGAATTTGGGAGTCATTCTTTACAAACTGCTTCCTGATGGTAGGGGGAGCTGTCATGGGGGAATCCTAAGAAGATGAAGAAATCCTGGCTGTAGTGGTCTGCAAAGCTCATTGTCCCATTGATGTTGCTTCAGGGGGTCTTGCTCTCTAGCTTTTGTATGCTTTCTACTTTTCCTTTCACAGGGTTGTCTGTGCTCAAAGAACAGGAATTAGCTGGAGGCCTTTCATTGAGACTTAGAGCTCCAAGGACTCTAGCTCTCTATTTATTAAAGTATGGCTGACATACAAAGTTGACTATTATCCTTTCAAGGTCAGTGAAGAATTGTGCTGGGATTTTAATGGGGATTGCATTGAATCTATAGATTGCTTTTGGCAAGATTGTCATTTTTACTATATTTATCCTTCCAATCCAAGATCATGGGAGATCTTTCCATTTTCAGGTACCTTCTTTAACTTCTTTCTTTAAAGACACAAATTTCTCATTGTATAGGTCTCTCACATGTTTGGTAAGCATTACCCCAAGATATTTTATGTTGTTTTTGGCTATTGTAAAGGGTGATGTTTCTCTGATTTCTTTCTCAGTCTCTTTGTTGTCTGAATAAATTAGGGCTACTGATTTTTTAAGAGTTTATCTTGTATCCTGCTAGTTTGCTAACGGTGTTTATCAGTTGTAGGAGTTCCCTGGTAGAGTTTATTGGGTCGCTTATGTAAACTATCATATCATCTGCAAATAGAGACAGTTTGAATTCTTGCTTTCCAATTTGGAACCCCTTGATCTCCTTTTGTTGTCTTATAGCTTTAGCTAGAAATTCAAGTATAATATTGAAGAGGTATGGAGAGGACAGACTTGTCTTGTTCCTGATTTTGGAGGCATTGCCTTAAGCTTCTCTCCATTCAGTTTGATGTTGGCTGTTGGTTTACTGTATATTGATTTTCTTATGTTTAGGTATGTTCCTGTTATCCCTGATCTCTCCAAGACCTTTATCATGAAATGGTGTTGAATTTTTCAAAGGTTTTTTCAGCATCTAGGGAGATGATCATATGGTTTTTCTTTTTCAATTTGTTTATATGGTGGATCTCATTGATAGAATTTTGTAAGTTAAACCATACCTGCAACCCAGGGATGAAGCCTACTTGGTCATGGTGAATTATTTCTCTGATGTATTTTTGGATTTGGTTTGCCAGTATTTTGTTGAGTATTTTGCATCGATGTTTATCAGGGATATTGCTCTGTAGTTTTCTGTCTTAGTTGCATCTTGTGAGGCTTGGGTACCAATGTGATTGTGGCCTCATAGAAAGAGTCTGGTAATGTGCCTTCTGTCTCTATTGTCTGGAACAATTTGAGGAGTATTGGAATTAGCTCTTCCTTGAGTTTCTGCTAGAATTCTGCACTGAAGCCATCTGGCCCTGGGCTTTTTTTGGTTGGAAGGCTTTTGATGACTGTTTCAATTTCATTGGGGGTTATAGGTCTATTTAAGTTGTATGTCTGTTCTTGAATTTTGGGAAGTTATAGTTGCCCAGAAATTTGTTCATTTTCTTTGAATTTTTAAATTTTGTAGAGTACAGGTTTTCAAAGTATGACCTGAAATTTGTCTGGATTTCCTCTGTGTCCATTGTTATATCCCCCTTTTCATTTCTGATTTTGTTTATTTGCATGATCACTCTCTGCTTTTTCATTAGTTTTGATAAAGGTTTGTCTATCTTGTTGATTTTCTCGAAAAACCAACCCTTTGTTTCATTGATTTTTTTTGTATTGTTTTCCTCGTTTCTATTTTATTGATTTCAGCCCTCAAATTGATTATTTCGTGGCGTCTACTCCTCCAGGGTGAGTTTGCTTCTTTTTGTTCTAAGAAATTCAGTTGCATTGTTAATTCTCTAATGTGACTATCCTGTTTTTTTCATATGGGCACTCAGTGCAATGAACTTGCCTTGTAACACTGCTTTCAAGGTGTCCCATAAGTTCAGATATGTAGTGTCCTCATTCTGATTGAATTTTAGAAAGTCCTTAATTTATTTATTTCTTCTTTGACCCATGTAAGGTGCAATTGCATTGTTCAGTTTCCATGAGTTCGTAGGGTTTCTGTGATTTGTGTTGTTGTTGAATTCTAATTATAAAGCATGGTGGCCTGATAAGATACAGGGGACTATTCCATTTTTTTTTTTTTTGTATCTGTTGAGGTGTGTTATGCTACCTAATATGTGGTCGATATTAGAAAAGGTTTCATTTGGAGCAGAAAGTATATTCTTTTGTGTTTGGATGGACTGTTCTATAGATGCCTGTAAAACACAGTTGAGACATAACTTCTGTTAGTTCTTTTGTTTCTTTGTTGAGTTTCTGATTGGTGGTCCTGTCTAGTGGTGAGAGTGTTGTGTTGAAATTTCCCACTATAAGTGTGCAAGGTTTTATGTGAGCTTTGAGTTTTAGTAGCGTTTTTTTACGAATGTGGGTGCCTTTGTATTTAGGGCATAGATGTTCAGAATTTAGACTTTTTGTTGATGGATTTCTCCTATGATGAATATGAAATCACCATCTTCATCTCTTTTGATTAATGTTGGTTTGAAGTCTAACTTGTTATATATTAGGATAGCCACATCTGCTTGCTTCTTGGGTCCATTTTATTGGAAGATCTTTTCCCAGCACTTTACCCTGAGATAATGTCTATCTTTGTAGCTTAGGTGTGTTTCTTGTATGCAGCAGAAGGATGGATTCTGTCTTTGTATCCATTCTGTTAGCCTGTGTCTTTTTATAGGCGAGTTAAGATTATTAATGTTGAGGGAGAGTAAGGACCATTGATTGTTAATGTTTGTTTGTTTTAGATTTGCTTTTGGCAGTGGTATTGTGAATATATTTGTCCTTCTTTACCCTTGGTTTCTGGCGAAGTGGGATTATCTGTTGCCTAAGTCTTTGTGAGCATAGTAAATTTCCTTGGGTGGGAGTTTTCCTTCCAAAGCTTTCTGTAGGGCTGGATTTGTAGATACGTATTTTGAAAATCTGGTTTTGTCATTAAATATCTTGTTTTCTCCATCTATAGTGATTGAGAGTTTTGCTGTTTATAGTAGCCTGGGCTGGCATCCGTGGACTCTTAGTACTTGCAGAAAATCTATGCAGGACCTTCTGGCCTTGAGGGTTTCCATGGAGAAGTCAAGCGTAATTTTGATAGGTCTACCTTTTTATGTTACCTGGCCTTTTTCCTTCGCTGCTCTTAATATTCTTTCTTTATTTTGTTTGTTAGGTGTTTTGATTATTATATATCCAGGGGTCCTTTTTCTTTCATCCAGTCTATTTGGTGTTCAGTATGCTTCTTGTACTTTCATGGACATGTCCTTCTTCAGATTGGGAAAGTTTTCCTCGATGATTTTGTTGAATAAGTTTTCAGCCCTTTTGAGCTGGGTTTCCTCTCCTTCCTCTATGCCTATCATTTTTAGATTTGGCCTTTTCACAGTGTCCCACATTTCCTGGATGTTTTGTTTGAAGGATTTGTTGGATTTACGATTTTCTTTGGTCGATGAGTCTATTTCCTCTAGTTTATCTTCAGCACCTGAGATTCCCTCTTCCATCTCTTGAATTCTGTTGGTTATGCTTGTGTCTGCAGTTCCTGATCGTTTGCCCATTTTTTCTATTTCCAACATTCCTTCGGTTTCTGTTTTCTTTATTGTCTCCATTTATGTTTTCAAGTCTTGAGCCTGTTTAATTGCTTTTTTTTCTTGGCTCTCTATACTTGGTTAAAAATTTTATTCATTTCTTCCAAGGTTTTATTTGTTTTATCCTCCACTTCTTTAAAAGATTTTCTCACATCTTCTTAGAGGGCCTCTATCATTTTTATGAAGATAATTTTTAAGTTGGTTTCTTCTGATTCATTTGCTTTGTTGTGTTGTAGTCTAGTTGGTGTATCTTCCCTAGATTCTGGTGGTGTTATGCTTGTCTTTCTGATGTTAGGTGTTTTCTTATATTGCCATCTTCTCATAGCTTCTTCCAGTAGGTGTTCCCTCTCTCTATGGATTTAGGTTGGTCAGAGGTTCGATGTCTGTAGTTCTGGGTGGTCCAAGCTCTCTAGGAGGTCTCTTCTTAGGCAGGGGCCCAACGATGGGGTGTCAAAGTTCAGGCTCCAGCAGAGGAGAGCTGAGGCCTCTTTAGCAAAGGCTAGCCTGCAGGATGTTTACTCAGGGTTAGACGGGTATAGCTCTAGCCAAGGCTTCTAGCCAAAATCTGGTGTTGGGGGACAAAGGCTGGGCTGATACTCAGAATGTTTCAGCACCAATAGGTGGGTGTAGCTGGCAATCTCCTACTGAGTAGTGCCTCTTTGACAGAGGTCCTGGGATGGGTGTCAAGGATCCAGACTGCAGTAACTCAGAGTGACCAGCAGAGATATTTGGATCTCTGGGAGGGTCCCAGAAATCCAGTAAAAGACTGGTAGTGGGGGTCAGAGACCAGGCAGGTGGGAATTATGGGTAGTCCCATGTGTATAGGCTGTCATATTGTGCTCAGATAGGCTCCAGGAATTTCCCTGAAGGTGACTGGATTGTTGGCTCCACCCTCTGGCTCAGTGCTCAACCAGAGGGGTGGGACAGTGGGCAGGGTAGGAAAGAGCCTAGGGTGAGGACAGGCTCTCGGTGGGGGTGGGTGGGGGTATATTGGATCTCCAAGAGTACTCTTGGTGTGGACAGGACTCAGGGGCAGGGAGATCCTGAGTAACATTTTAAAAAATGACAAATGGAAATTTTAAAGCACAATATGTAAATCTGAAATAATCCTAACTACAAAGTAAGAAGGTTCACAAAGTGTAATACACTAATTTATGAGTTTTTAAAAGATCTCACCTGGATCATTAGGCCTAGTTTCTGGCTAGTTAAATGCACATATACTGGTGTCAAATTTTCTTGCATGTATAGATCCTTAGGCTTTTCACATTAACACAATGTGTGGCATCATAAATGAAATAAGTTTAATGATAGCTTTAATATATTTGAGTTGGAAAAGAAAGATATAAATTTAATATATCTACCCAGAATTTATGAACCCTTGCAAGAATTTACAAGTGAAAACAGAGGAGGCAATGTAGGTTTCCATCTATTGGACATTCTTATTCCTTAGCAATGCTTAGCATCTTCCCATGCTTTCTGCAATTAAAAAGGTACATTTGACCATTAAAACAAATAAAAGATAAAGAAAGTGAAAGCACTCTCTCATTGGGCTGAGTTACAAATGTGAGTCTTTTCAATAAAGTTTAGATCTCAAGGCAATGTGAAATGTTTAAAAAATGTTAATGATTTCCTTTGCAAAAAGCAACTTAAACATTCTTAGTATGGATGACATTGCAAGTTTATATATTTGAGTTATTATTCTGTTTCAAACAAATGGATAGCAGCACAAAAAAAGCTAGTTCTATTGAAATGGCTCAGAATGTAAGAGTATACACTGTCAATGTTTCAAATGTTAATAAAATGACATAGACCCACTGAAAAGAAATGTTAAGATTGAGCCATTATGAAAACAATTGAACAAGAAAAACACTTGTTTGTTTTCAAAGTATTTGTAAATAGGAAAAAATCATAAAAGAAAAACTTAGTTCTTAAGATGAGGCTGTATTGAAGCAAAGGAAAGATATAAAATATAATGTTATCACTAGGCATCAGTGGCACACACCTTTAATCCCAGCACTTGGGAGGCAGAGGCAGGTGGATCTCTGTGAGTTCAAGGCCAGCCTGGTCTACAGACTGAATTCAAGGACAACCTCCAAAGCTACACAGAGAAAGCCTGTCTCGAAAAAAACAAGACAATTTTTATGTTTCATAAAATAATGCTTATAAAATAATACAAGTATACCGCCAGAAAAACTAGTATATAAGGATGATTCCAAGAGATTCATACAAAGTCCCTCAGAGAAGGGGAAAGGGACAAGATCTCCTGAGCATATTGGGAGTGGCAGAAGGGGGGTGCAGTAAGTGAAGAGGGAGCAAGAGTAGGGGAGGAGAAGAAAGCACATGGGACTAGGAAGATTGAGGCAGGGGAGGAATAAATGAAAGAAAGAAAGAGGAAAAGAGAGAGAGAGAGACCATAAAAGAGGGAACCATTATGACTCTAGAGAAACATTCAGAGACCTACAAAACTGACCCCAACTAACAATGTGAGCAATAGTGGAAAGGCTACCATAAATGCCCTTCCCTGATAATGAGATTGATGACCATCATAGAGGCCTCATCCAGTAGCTGATGGAAACAGAAGCTGACACCCACAACTAAACACTGAGCCGAACTAGAATCCAGATGCAGAGTGGGAGGACAAGACCAGGCTACAGAAACCCGCAGAGAAAGCTGACCTGAACAAGGAGAGCTAAGGGACCCAAGACTGATAGCTGGAAAACCAGCATTGGACCAACTCAGACCCCCTGAACATGGGTCTCAGTTAGAAGGCCTTGGCAGTCTATGGGACCTCTGACAGTGGATCCAGGATGTATCCCTGGTGCACAAAAGGACTTTGGGGGCACAATCCCCATGGAGGGATACTTCCTTATCCTAGAGGCAGGAGGAAGGGCCAATTCCCTACTCCAAATGACATGACAGATTTAGAAGTTCTCTCCTGATAGGCATCACTTTACATGTGGAGTGTGGGGGTGATGGGAGGGGAGGGTGGTGGTGGGGCATAGGAGAGAAGGAAGGAGGGAGGGAGGGAGAGACAAAGATAGGGAGAGAGGGAAAGAAGGAGAGAATGAGAGGGGGAGAGGAAATTGGGATCAATATGTAAAATAAAAAAAAGGTGTCCTTGTTAGTGGTAATACATTTTACTTATTGTCAAAGGAAAGGAAATAATTGGAGTATTATTCAAGAGATTATCTAGTATAATAGAAGGGTTCTATATTTTCTAGTATAGAGTTAGTGGATTCCTAAATTAAGCATATTCATATTTCTTCAAACAGGTATAGATGGTGAAAAGCTGTGTGTTTTCATATATTTTCAAAAAATTAATTATTTTTTTTGGATGTTTGGAAAGAAAATCTAACTGCTAATAAAAAGATAATTTAAGGTTAGTTATATTCCTGGAAACAAATTACAACTATGTGTTCTGTTTCTGTTGCTGTGATAAAATACTTTGACCAAGACAACTGTAAATGAAAGGGATTATTTGGAGTTTATTGTTTCATGGAGGCAATAATCAATGATGGCCAAGCAAAAGTAGTGGTAAGTGGTGGTTTCCTTCTCAGGGAGCAAAGAGATCACACTGGAAATGTTGCATAGATTTTGAAATCTTCAAGATTATCCCCCCAGGAGTAAGTAATATCCTCCTCCAAGTTCAGATGTATTAAACCTATTCAAAAAGTACTATAAATTGTGGATCTACTATTCAGATGTCTGGTAATATGGATATATCCAATTTTAAATACCATTTTCCACTCCCTAGGCTCCATAGTCCACTGGCCATATTGCAGTTTTATAGGGTCTTAATCCAGATACAAATGTTAAAATAGTCTTTTAATCACAATACTCACATTTTTGTCATTGTTTTTATTATTTGTTTGGTTAATTTTATTTTGTTTATTTGTGACAGAGTCTCATTACATAGCTATGCCTTGCCTACAGCTCAGTTTTCAACATTATTTTCAAGTCCAACATCTTCTGAGGTTGGGAGGGACACTAAGGGAGAGCAATGGGGAAGGGAAAGGGAAAGAGAGCAGTAAAGAGATATCTTGGTAGAGGGAACCATTAAGGAGTTAGGGAGAAACCTGGTGCTAGGGAAATTCCCAGGAATCCACAAGGATGACCCCAGCTTAGACTCCTGGAAATAGTGGAGACAGTGTCTGAATGGGCCTTCCCATTTAGTTAGATTAGTGACCACTTTAATTGTCATCATAGAACCTACATCCAGTAATTGATAGAAGCAGGTAGGTTGATCAACAGCTAAGCACTGGGATAAACTCCTGGTGTTCATTTGGGGAGAGGGAGGAGGGATCATATGAATAAGGGTGGTCAAAAGCATGATTGGGAAAAGCACAGAGAGAGAGAGAGAGAGAGAGAGAGAGAGAGAGAGAGAGAGAGAGAGAGAGAGAGAGAGAGAGAGCTGACTCAATCTAGTAGGAGCTCATGGACTCTGGACTGACAGCTGGCGATAACCAAAAAAACCCTGTACAATAAAGGAAATTCAGGAAGCATTACCATCCTTGACTTCAAGTGCTATTATAGAGCTATACTCCTGGAACCAGCTTAGTATTGGCACAAAAATTAGACAAGAAGTCCAATGGAATCTAATTGAAAACCCTGATATTAACCCACACACATATATACACCTGATTTTTGACAAAGAAACTAAAATTATACAATGGAAAGAAGAAAGCATCATAAACAAATGCTGCTGACATAACTGGACGTTGACTTGCAGAAGACTGAAGATAGATCCATATCTATTACCATGCACAAAGCTTAAGTCCAAATGGATCAAAGTCCTCAACATAAATCCACTCACACTAAACCTCTTAGAAGAGAAAGTGGGAGGTACCCTTGAACTAATTGGCAGAGGATATAGCTTCCTGAAAATAACATCAGCAGCACAGTCACTGAGATCAAAAATTAATAAATGGGACCTCCTCAAATTAAAAAAAAAAAACTGTAAAGCAAAGGATCTATTCAAGAGGACAAAACAGCAGTCCAAAGAATGTGAAAAGGTCTTCACCAACTACACATCTGACAGAGCGCTAATTTCCAAAATATATAAAGAACTCAAGAAGCTATTTACCAAAACACCAAATAATCCAATGAAAAAGTGGGGTACAGAGTAAATAGAGAATTCTCAATTGAGGAATGTAAAATGGCTGAAAGACACTTAAGAAAATGTTCAACATCCTTAGCCATCAGGGAAATGCAAATCAAAACAACTCTAGGTTACATACTTACTCCTGTCTGAATGGCTAAAATCAAAAACACAAAGGCAGTTAATGCTTGAGAGTATGTGCAGAAAGGGGTACACTCCTACACTGTTTGTTGGAGTACAAACTTGTACAGACTGTTTGGAAATCAGGATGATGGTTTCTCAGGAAAATGGCAATCAGTCTATCTCAAGATCTAGTAATTCCACTCTTAGGCATGTACCCCCAAAATGCACATTCATACAAGGACATTTTGGTCAACTATGTTCATAGCAGGACTATTTGTAATAGTCTGAAACTGGAAGCAACCTAGATGCCCTACAACTGAAGAATGGATGGAGAAAATGTGGTGCATTTACACAATGGAGACTCCTCAGTAGGACAGGGTAGGGGTGGGAGAGTGGAATTTTGAAATTGGCAGGCAAATGGATACAACTAGAAGAAACCATCCTGAATGAAGTAACACAGTTACAAAAAGACAAACATGGTATGTTCTCACTCAAGTATAGTTTTTAGACCTAGAGCAAAGGATCATCAGCCTAGAATTCACACTGCCAGAGAAGCTAGGAAACAAGAAAGACCCTAAAAGAGACATATATGTTCCCCTGGAGAAGGGTAAAGGGACATGGGAAAATTGGGAGCATGGGGGAAGGGTAAAGGGAGTTAGGGTGAAGAAGAGGGGAGAGATGGGCATGATGGAGTAGTCATTGGTTAAGAGCACTGTCTCCTCTTTCCAGAAGATCCAGATCAATTCCCAGCATCTACATGGTGGTGTGATGGTATACAACCATCTGTAACTCCAGTGCCAGGGAATCTAGAAGCCTCACACAAACATACATGCAGACAAAACACCAATATGTATGTATGTATTATGTATGTATTATGTATGCATATAAAAGGCAGAAAATGGTGGCACATGCCTTTTATTTCAGCACTTTGGTGCAAAGGCAGGTGGATCTCTGACATCAAGACAATCCTGGTCTATGAAGTTCTTTCCAGAACAGTGACAGATACACAGAGAAACCCTCGACAAAAAAAGACAAGTACCAATGCTAATTATTAAATTTTTTCACTTTGGCAATGTATTGTGGCTCATGTCCTGCTTCTTTTTAACAAATAAAGTATTGTGTGCACACTTACTGTAATTCTTTTTACTTTTCTATATGCAAATCCTCATCATTGTAACAGGTAAGAATGAATCAACTTACATAGAAAGTTTAAACTTGCATTCTTGGTTTCATCAATACCTTAATCTAATGAAAGAGATCAAAGTGATTTTTTCCTCTTTTATATGCCAAATTTTTAGAATAAAAATTACAAAAGTAACTCCCAAGATTGTTGTCATATGAAAAATTCATAGGTATCTCCTAAAATTGCTCTGCTGAATTTGACAGAAAAATAACATCCATTAGTAGACATCAAAGGCATCCAAACAGGAAAGCTGTTCCAATCTACTTTGAAAGAAATTGTAACTTATCTTCCAAAGGAGCACAGTAAGAAGAGGTAATGATTTAGGCTGGGAAGAGTAGCAACGTGCTGATGTTACAGGCATCAGAGAAGAAATCTTTGGTATATTATCAACCTGCCTGGGATGCCCAGGGGAGAAAGGTGTAGTTCAAGGCAGATAGACAGAAAATGCCTTGAAGGCTATTTCATGTTGTGGAAAAACTATCAAGTATTGTTGTACAAAGGTCATTTACCTCTGAAAAGGAGTACCTGCTGATGATGAGTCTGAAGCTTAATTTGAAAAAATAAAATAAAGAAATACGATTTAATGCTTCACCTCATTTATGTGATCCTGTTAAACAATTATGGAATGGTTTGACCACCTCAAACTCCTGGCTACTTTATTGAGGATAATTTTGTTTTGCAAACCCAGAGTTTGTGAGCTAGAAGTGATAAATCACACAGGTTTCAATATCAGTAAATTTGTTTTACTAAAAGTAATCTGAAAACCATTTTGATATGAAATCATCATTAAATTAATATGAATTTGAACAAGATATATATACAGAATCTATGTAGTTGATGTCTATATAATTATTAAAGGTAATCATGTAAACAGTGATGTGCTGGAAGCCATAATAAGGCTGGATGAATTATTTCTAATCAAACTTTAGATAGGCATGTGTTACTCCATATTCTATCAATTTAGTCCTTTGCCTGCTTACTTTTATTGTTTTGCCTGCTACACATTCATTTGTCAAATCAATAGTTTAGTGCTTCTTTTCTTGGAAGTTTGTACAAACAGGCTGATCTTTCATGTTAGCATATAACTCAGTTACTTTTGTTAGCTTCTCCAGTATTGCTGAGAATGTTACAGTTCAATACCTTTGTTATATGCTGAATATTATAGGATTATGAGTGATTTTATTATTTTGATAAAGATTGTTTTCAAGGTTATTTAGACATTAACCTATGATTGTTTAACTGCAAATAGTATTTGCATAAATATTTCCATTAGTTGCCTATATTGGAGTAGACATTTTGGTCATAAACTTGATGTTTCAACCCTGCTAGATAATGTTTACCTCTCTCATTCCAAGTTGCTGTTTTTGTTCAATTTAATCACACAAATGCTATGTTTTAAGAGTTCTTATTATTCTTCATATTTCCTTATGCTTGTTAAATAGGATGCTTCAAAACCTTTAATCTAAGGTAGATTACTGATAGCCTATTTAAGTTTTTTTTTTAACTCCAATTCATCATAATATTAAAAAAAATAAAACTGCTAACTATTCCATGTTAGGCTAACCCTTTCTCTATTTGGGGGGGGACATGGTGCTTATATACGTGACCAAATGGAAGATAAACATGTTAGATATTCATTCACACTGTGCTATTTAATATTAGACCCTATCTGGAAATACTCTCTATCAGTGAAGATAAAAGATGCACTAAAAATATGAAGACACAGAAATCCACATGTTCAGACATGTGTAGACTTAAATAACATCATATTTACGGAAATAAAGTGTGTACAAGAAAACAACTGCTCTTTTACTGTGACACATATCTGATATTCTAAAGAGTCAAGTATACAGGAAGAGAGAGAAGAGGGTGAGACTTGCGGATGGCAGATGACTTATGGAGGTAAAAGGCTCAGCCATAAAAAAAAAGTATTTTTCATTTCTTTGCCCTTCCTTTTCTTTCCTTCCTTCTTTCATTCCTTTCTTCCTCCCATTTTTTCTTTCTTTCTTCCTCCCCCCTTTTTTTTTTGAGATGTTGTTCAGTGTGAATCAAGTGTTGTTAATACTGCAATTCTGTGCTTCTAAGAGATAATGGCAACTATCTTAACTACAAAAACAATATGTATTTGAAGTACTGAATGGGTTAAGTAAGTTGACTTAATTACTGTGTTACAAACTTTGTACCTCCTGAATATATACAACCATAAGTTTTTCACTTAAAATTAAAAAGGGTGCACAGAAATAAAGACAAAATTTTGGGAATGGGAAAAATAAGAGATGGAAAATATAGTAAATAACCAATTCTTTCTTTAAAATTGTTGGTTAATGACAATATTTTTTCTTAGAAAAGAAAACTAAGGACTAGTCTGGGGCTACAATTTAGTTGATAAGTGTGGTGGCAGTGTAATAATGAGGACCTGAATTCAAATACCTAATAATGTTATTAATAATACCAGTCAATTAAGAGGTCAGATGTACCCACATGTGAAGTAGTGAAGTACATCCCAAAGCTTGTATGTGGTGACTGAGCATTCGGGATTTCTGTTGTAAAAAAAAAAAAAAAGATGCTTCTGGTTAAGTGAGAGGTTTCATAACATAGAAATAAGAAAAATCAATAGCTAGTTCTGACCTTAGCATGAACACACACACACACACACACACACACACACACACACACACAGAGAGAGAGAGAGAGAGAGAGAGAGAGAGAGAGAGAGAGAGACAGAGAGACAGAGAGACAGAGAGAGAGAGAGAGAGAGCTATTTATCTGTATCATTTAAGAAAATATTTATGTCTGTGAAATCATACACACTCAAGGACTACTGAAATTTTTTGCTTACATATTATGAGAGATCCATGATATTGCCCACCTAGTGCTTTCAAATACATTGACACATCATTGCTCTTAAAAAATAGTATGCTTTATTTAAATGTGTGGTCTTGATGTTAATCTCCTTAATCTCTAAATAATAAAGAGAAATAGGATAACTTCATACATATAATAGCTAATACATACCTTATACCAAAACAGCACCATCCAAATCACCAAAACAAGAGCGTTTTGTACAAGAGCTTTAGTATTCGTTCCTGTTTTGGTGATTTGGATGGTGCTGTTTTGGTATAAGGTATGTATTAGCTATTATATGTATGAAGTTATCCTATACTAAATGCTAAAGCTCTTGTACAAAATGTCTATTTTTTAAAGAAATTATAAATGTCTTTCTATTATGTATTACATTTTAAGTAATGTAATTAAAACTCATGTAAAAATTGTTCCAAAAGCAGTGTTTGCAACTAACATATTCTTAGGTTTTATAGAAAAACATTTTATTATCTAATTTTCAAACATAATCTGTTTGTTGTTTTTTACATCTTCCTTGTTAACCAACCTTACTATACTCTGTGCTTTCAACCCTGCTAGCTTTCTTCTCACATTCTTGTCATATTTGACCTTTGGTCACACCTTCCTTTCATGAAAATTTACCCCATAATTGATGAATAATGAAGAATCCTTATGTTACTATATTAAATATATCTAATAAATGATAAGAGTATCTTGCTTTTCAATATATACTCATAATTCTTAAGTACATTTTTCAATTTGATAACTAAATCATAAAATGGAAGTCTTATAGGTATTCTTTTTATTTTTCATTTTTTGGAACATGATGTTTAGCCAAATCTGGCCTATGTAAGCAGTCAAGAATGACAATGAACTTGTGATTTCTCTGCATTATGGATTACTACTATATTGCAGGCATGTACCAGAAAGCCCAATTTACACTATTATACTTTAAACACAGGACCTCGTACATGTTAGAGTTTTTGTTTTTTATTTTTAATATGCAATTCTTCTCTCCCTATAAAAGTCTTAGAAACTGTTTCAAAATAATATTAAAGTAATGATTGCTTTGAATTTAATAGAGTTAGGTTATGTTAAATTCCATCATATGTAGTTTAAAGAAAAAAATTGAAAGAAAAAATTTAAAGAAAAAATTGTTTTTAAAATCATCACTTAAAAAACAAAATCAAGTTGGAGAGGTTCAATGTTGCATATACAGTTCTCCTAACAACTTAGTGAATTTTTTAAAACTAAATATTTGTCAATAAATAAATTCTTTCAGTTCTTCTAATTCTGAGTTCCAGGAAACACAGTGCATATTTTGGAACTTGGGAAGTATTTTAGAAACCGGAAATTTATCAGTGAAAAGGAAAAATGATGTTAAAATAAGACATTTATTATCATCTCATAAATGATGGGTAATAAATAACCCATGTATATAGACAGATATTTATTTGTATATATGTAAATTTATGTCATATATGTAAAATTATATCATATAAGTAAAGTTATAATGTATGCATATATATATGACAAATATGAACAACTTCACCAGCACTGCCCATTTCCTAGCATACAGTGGGATGTCGGATATGGTGGTAATCTATCAAGAGATTACAGTTATGGTTTGAAAACTATGTAAAAATATTGGTGTCATATTTACCTCTGCTAGTGGTAACAGTTAAACTTAACAAGAGGAATCATCAAGCTCCGTGGAGCCCTTCTTAATCTTTTATTTTCCAATGACAATGAAGTCTGCGTGAGATCAAATATAATCTTATTAGCAACAAACAAATTTCTGTGGCATAACTTCTAGTCTGTCAGAGATTTAGGGTTGCAAATATGATATCTGATAATATGATACTTTGATACAAATTACCAGGAAAGCAGATTTGCAAAGACCATCTTAATGTACTCAGTCTCTTTTGAAAGTCTCAGTTAAAAAAATATAAGCCAGAAGGAAGTTATCAAGTTTGCATGCTGCTCTACTGTCTAATGCACAGTATGAAGATAACTCCAAATTTAATTTTCCCCTAAAGCAGTAGTGTTTGGGTAGATGGCTAATGAACACATAGACTTTTTACAGATGACCAAGTTTTGATTCTCGGCACCCATATTGGCAGCTACAACAAATGTACATTGACAACTAAACTAAATGTAAGTTTAGCTCAAAGGTACCCAAGGCCCACACTCACATGCACACAAGCCTTGACACAACACATGCATACATACTTTTAAAAAAAGACATAAAATGGAAAAATAAGAATTGTGCTGTGGGATTTGTGCTGTGGGATTAGTATTGCCATTATTTGGAAAATTCTGTCTGCAAATATGACTTAAAAATATCTCTAAATATTTTTTAATTTCTAATAAGGATAGAAATCCTGGAAATGATTAATCTTTTCAAGCCAGGCACTGAATAGGAGCCAGCCAATACTCTACAGAAGAATGAAGTTTGTGATATAGCAGCAATGTCACAGGTGGTATCTGTGACTAACTCAAGGGGTTGATGAATGCCAATCATCAATGGGACAAATATGGAAGGGACTGTAGAGGCAATACTGCATCTAGAGGAAGAACAAACAGAGAAAGAGACCCAGAGGAATCTTAAACACCTGAAAACATAACATCACCATGTACTCATTGTTGTAAGATTTTCATAAATAATATTAAATATGTAATCACCATGTAGTTGATGAAGAGAGTCAGAGATCTTCTATCTTAGACTACACACTAATTCAAGGTTTTAAAACCCCATGTATTAGTTAGAAGTAATGAGCTGGTGACTCATAATAGCACACATATTAAAGTATACCTAATATTGAAATTAGCTATATTATTTCATCATTAGACATTGTTACTAACTAATGTTTTGGAAAATGAGAGTGTTGGTGTGTAAGTGTTTCCTTCACAGAACCCTTTTCATCTTTAGAGTGAGACCAGTTCTCTCTTTAATTTTTCTCTCCTGTGGCTTACATAATTGTGATACGACATATATTTTGTAATTTTACCCAATTTTAGATTCTTCAATAATAAATTGGGTCATCTATTCTTCCTAAAAGTACTAGTAAATGCATTTATTTAAGGAAACAAACACTGTTTGGTTTGTTTGATGTTAAATTTCACACCCTGTTTCCTAGACTATAGCAGTCAGACACAAATATGTAAAGGCACAATGCCATAGATATTTATTTTATGATCACAAACAGCTTTGTGGGATTATTCATCTTCAGGGGATGGCTCTATTCCAAGTGATCTTTCAGTGACCCAGGCTTCTTCACTTAATAAATCCATCATTTCTTAGGGCTTTATTATTAAAGTTTTCAAATGGAAAAGTGATGGGAGGGGAAGGCCCTGACTACCACTCCTGAATCCTTAAAACCTTCACGAGGAAGAAGTAAACATTGCTATTTCTTCCTTTTCTTTGTAAAATATAAGTCACATGACCACCCCTACAAAAGGGCCTGAGATATTGAACACTCTGGTGAATGGCCACATCCCAGTAACTATTCTGTTCAATATAAAAGGCAATAATAAATATAGTGTTATAAAGTGCCATTATTTATTATGATTATTATTATTTCTTGTTTTACATATCTTCCTCAATTCCCTCTCCCTCCGATTCACCTATGCCTCCAGAATCCTCTTCCATTCCATTTCCCACTGACTCCACAGGGAACGTGAGGCATTCCAGGAAGTATCATCAAAAATCTGTCAAGTCAGTGGGAGTAGGGTGTAGGCCTTCCCTCCTGTCTCTAGGTTAAGGGCATATCCCTCCCTGAGGAACATGCTCCCAAAGTCCTTTTGTGCACCAGGAATACATCCTTGTTTCACTATCAGAGGTCACATAGACTGCCCAAGCCTTCTAACTGAGACCCATGTTCAGGGGGAATGAGTTCATCCAATGCTGGTTTCCCAGCTACCAGTCTGGGGGTTCATGAGCTCCCCCTTGTACAGGTCAGCTGTCTCTGGTTTTCTGTAGCCTCGTCTTGACCCCTTTGCTCACCACTCCTAGCTCTCTGCAGCTGGATTCCAGAAGTTTGGCTCAGTGTTTAACTGTGAGTATCTGTTTTTGTTTCTATCAGATACTCGATGAAGGCACTAGGATGGCATGTAAGTTGGTTATCAATCTCATTATCAGGGAAGGGCATTTAAGGTAGCCTTTCTACTGTTGCTCACATTGTTAGTTGGTGTCAGTCTTGTAGGTCTCTGGACATTTCTCTAGAGTCAGTTTTCTCTTCAAACCTATAATGGCTCCCTCTATTTTGGTATCTCTTTTTCTTGTACTCTACTATTCGTCCCTGACTCAATCATCTTGGTCTCACATTTTCTCCTCTCATCCCCTTCTCTTTATCCTAACTCCCTCTCTATATACAGCCCCCTACCAATATGCTCAGTCTTGTCCCTTTCCTCTTCTGTGAGGCACCTTGTATGAATCTCTTAGTTTCCTCCTTGTATCCTAGTTTTTCTGAAAGAGGCCATTCTCCTGGACCTCAATGTCTGTGTAAAATCATATTACCCTATTCAGAAAAACAACTCTAAATCCTGTACAGGCACTTCCTTAATTATAAATCAATGCTACCTACAATAGTGGACATGAGAAACAGTAGACAGCAGTCCAAGCTTTGTATTGTGTTCAAGATAGTCAAGCTACCAACCTGACATTGCCTTGACTTTAAACAAATAAGTCAGGTTTTTCTTCTGCCCTTTCTTCCTAATCTTCCACCTTCATACCTTTCCTATTCTGTTTGTCTTTCCTCCTCTTCTTTATTCATGTTAGAAATCAATTTCTTTATATTCTTCTCAAAGCCTAACTTTATTGTTTTATCCTCCTTGTAATATGCTAAAATTTACTAATCACTAGTGACAGGCACAGAATAAAACAATGTTTTCTTCCCTGTGGTGCGCATTCTGGCTTTTATGTTTTCAGGATAACAGTGGGTTACTAAATCCAGGAATAACAGAATTACTCATGGACTAGTATAAATGTCCTGGGCTCAGTATTGGGTTTGGGATCCAGGTTAAAGCTGAGGGACAATATTTTCAAAAGCTGCTAGGAAATTATAGTTGGGGTAAAGGGAGGGTATATAACTCTAATGAGCAATGACTTAATTAGGGTTTCTACTTCTGTGAAAGGATACCATGGCCATGGTAACAACTCCTATAAAGGAAAATATTTCACTGAGGTGTCATCTTATAGTTTCAATGTCCATTAACAACATAGCAGGGAACATGCAGTCTGAGAATATGGCAGTGTGTAGCCAGACATAGTGTTGGAGCTATAGCGTAAAGTTCTTGAGCAGGCTACAGAACTTGGTCTCTCTCAATGGATATGGTTGTGATCTCAAAACCTGCCTCCACAGTGACACATGTCCTACAAGACCACTCCTACTACATCAGGGAAACACATTCCATTAACACCACTACTTTTGGGGATGATATTTTCATTCAAACCAAACAAGCAACAAGCCAACTTTAACCCTGTTAGCCCTGGAAACTTAATTTTAAGATGTTAAACATATTTATTTGATGAAGTGCATTGATTCATGCCTGCATATCAAAATATCAGGAGTAAATAGACACAACATAAAATGAAATATGGAATGCTTCTCATTCAATATTAGCCATCAACTAGAAAGCTATAGAATCCAATAAAGAGGAAGTATTTTTAGATAATTTGGCATCCAAGTCTTTGCAAAATACCTGAGACAGTTTTTATTGCAACTTATACATCACAGGTAACATTATAGGAAATATACTAGGAAATTATAAAAGAAAATATCCAGTTGCATGACACCCAAAATTATTTTTAAATTAAGAAAAAGTTAAACGGTCTGATTTAGTTAGGGTTTTCTTAGGTAAAAATATGCATTCATTGAATCTGTTTGTTATTCATGGAGCCATCCTGAAGCCCAATAATTTTTTGCCTGCATTGAACATATAAGGCTATTCCTCTTTAAACATCCTGGTCTTATGGCCTATTCTCATCTTTCCTAACAGTCATTAAAAGTATACTTTGCATTGGCAACAGGTTAAGTGCACAGCTTATTTGACCCTTGTTCCTTTACAGTCATCCCTACCTGTTTCATCTGAATAATGCATGAGTTTCTCAATTGAACCGGGAAATGACTCTTCATGGCCAGCCACTTATTAAATGAAAGCACAAGTTATTTGCTAACACACATATTAGACCAACTGGCACAGTGTTTACAAAGGTCATCTTATGAAAGCAGAATAAAGAAGAAAGTATACACTGAAGTCTCATTATACCTTTCATTCTGACATGTACTCCAGAATACAGTAGAGGCAGACATTTTGTTCTGTGGCATAGGGGACAGACTCCTTGACCTCTGAGACCTCACATGATAGAGTCAGGGCATGGGGATTTATCATTATTATAATGTGCCAAGGACAGGATTGTAGTTGGAAGATGATGGTAATATTATGACATCTGTATGTTACACAACATACTGCAGTACTGGTTGTGGATACTTCTGTGGTTGTGAATTTTGGTGTTCAACATCTTCCTCTGTGTGGTTCTAGGGAAAACATTGTAGTCTATTAAGCAACAAGAAACAGTCACTCACCAGACACAAAGTCTGATTACACTTTATTTTTGTATTTTCAGCCTTCACAAAGTTTCTTATTCTGTTGACTCTTAATTTTTCTAGCCATTTAACTTCTAAACTTCTATGAGAGAAGTTCATGAGAAGCCTATGTGATGGATAGGTAGGTAGGTAGTAGATAGATAGATAGATAGATAGATAGATAGATAGATAATTTGCTGTTTTAGTAGGACTGTGTCTATATTAAAGGGTGGATGCCCATATCTTGGGAGAATAATAACACTTTCAAGGTGTGTCACCACAGCAGAGAAAGTCTTAATGAATCCATGGAAATGAAGTTACATAAAGCCAAGGCATTAAGACATCCTCGAATCCAGAGACTCTGATTCTTTTCCAGAAACCACAAACTCAGCTGACCAAGAGGCTAAAGTATTGAGAAAAAGAAGACACTTCACCTTAATACTTTAGATTCTACAAGTGCTATTTCTTCCTTAGATACCCATGCCTACTCTTTGCATTGAGACTTCCATCTTATGTTTGCCCTACCATACATAGGACCTTTTTAAAATTAGGTTTTGCAGATGGACGTAAATTTTCCATGTAATGAATAAGATTTCCAATCTCATTCATATCTGACCATGATACTTATATCAAACTTTAGGCATTATACATTTGAGTAGATGTTGAGATGTGTTGTTTCATGAACACTAAGGTAGAATAAATGTATTGTGAAGAATAAAGGTAATTAAGGAATCATGGTTAGAAAGCAATGACTGAACATCTATTATTCCTCAAATTGTATGCTAATATCACGACTCTAGTGTGACAGTGTCAGATGTGTGTTGGCAGTAGAAATATTTCTATGAAGCTGCAAGAAATAGGTACTTGCCAGATGGCACATTTTCCTGTCGTTGTTCTTAGATGTTTTAGCTTTTGAAGTTGTGAGAAAGAAATTGTTGTTCATAAGCTACCCAGGTGTACATAATTTTATCAGAGTGGCCTGGATGGCCAAGACTCACATTCTTCATTTAAAAAATACACACACATGCACACACCCATATACACATACATACATACATACATACATACATACATACATACATACATATCATGGGAAATTGAATAAGTTGGTAAGAAGATTTGCTGTGCAGGCTTGATACATGAGTTTGTATTCCTAGCATCCACAAAATGCCAAAGCCAAGCCATGGCGTCCTGGATGCAGTCAAAGGCAGACGTTTCCAGGAAGTAGCAATGCCAATCAGCCTAACTGAAGCAATGAAGTTTGTGTACAGTGAGAGACTGTTTCAAAGTAATAAGATAGAAAGTAATAGAGGAAGGTACTTGGTGTCCTTTACGGACTTCTTTATATCCACATTCTCTGAACACACACACATTCACAGATGCTTATGAAGAAACACAATTTTCATGAAAATAAAATAAATAGCTCATATGCAGGGAGAAGCTAAGAAGTTTTATGCCAAATTTTACTATAGATTCAACCAAATTGTTAATTTGAAAGAGGGACTGCCAGAAATTTAAACTCTTTCAGCATAAATAAAAGTATTGCCTGACTAAGTTTAGAACAAGTCAATAGAATTTTAGATTTTAATTAGTATACCAATTGATATTTGGGAGTAGACCAATTTTATTAATTAGATTCAAGCAGATTAAAAAAAAAAAAGGTTCATGCAGCTCTAATTTTGAATAGGACACTAATCCACTACTGTTGTTAAGGGAATAGTATCATTTTTATGCTTTACTAATTTTTTTGATTAAGTGCATTTTCGTGAATCCTACAGGCTATGAAAATTAGCAGAAATGGCATAGGTGCCTGAAGAGTGCAAGGAACAGCTGGAGAGCAGAGGCCTATTGGCTTTTAATTTTTGTAGAGTGCCTCTGTTCTAGGGTTAAATCTGTCAGATCAGGTACTGAGGAAGACTGCTAAGTTATTAAACATAGAAGACCACAGGAAAAGAAAAGTTTATCTCTAGCTGTGTGATTATTTAAAATATAGATTATCTCTTAGGAATTTAATAAGCATACTTTCTATGAATTTTGATTTATTATAAATTAGCTTTACATTAATATTGCAAAGTCCATACAGAAAATTTATTGGAGAACTGCTTACAGTTTTTTTTAATGTTATCATTAAATATCTCCCTTTATCCTATGCACATTCTTGTAAAAACATAAGCCTGTTCATATTTTTCAAAGATAGCTTTAAAGTAAATTCAAAACTGCCTATTACTATTTTTAACTATTTTTGAATGCATTACTGGCTCTCAACAGAAATATTTAGCATTTCTCAATTGTTCCTTGTGTTACTACTTAAATATTTGTGTTTTAAGACACATAAATAAAAATACCCAATTAAGAACTCATTCAAACTGACCTGAGTCATACAATGGAGCTGTCAATGGAACTGAATGAAAGTAGTGAATACAGGAAGATCATGCAATTCATGGAGAAGATTAGAAAACCAACACAAACCAAAAAAACAAACAAACAAACAAACAAAAAACAAAACAAAACAAAAAACAAAAACAACAAAAAAAAAACCCAAAAGATCTAAACTCTAGTTAGAAGTAAACCCTCATTTTTGGTGTTCCACAGAAGAACTGATGCTTATGAATGAGAAAATTGAATCTGAAACAGCATATAGGACCATATCAGTCCAAATGCAGATGTTTCTAAATTCACAAAGGATAGTGAGACAGGTCATATGGGTTAGAGCATGGCTACAGAAAGAGTTTAATTCACAGCTACATGTTTACATCCATCCATTTATTCATTCATTCTTTCTTTCAATCAATCAATCAATCAATCTCTCATTCATGCAATATTCAGTGAGTAGTCAAGGTGCCTCACTATTCTAGATTTTGAAAAATATATTGGTAATAGAAACAGAGGAGACTTCTTGTTTATAAGAGGACTGTTTTCTATAATGAGTAACTAGAGGAATGAACCACAAAGAAAACTAAATTCAATTACAGTAAGATAAGATATGGTACTAGCTGAGAGTGGTTGTACAGGTCTTTAATCCCAGCACTTGGGAGGCAGAGGAAGCTGGATATTTTTGAGATCAAGGCCAGCCTGATCTACAGAGCTAGTTCCAGGACAACCAAAGATACACAGTGTTGGGGAATGATCTGTATATATGTTTGTCTTATTAGTTGATGAATAAAACACTGGTTGGTCAGCAGGATGACAGGTAGGACTAGGAGACAAGGAAGATTCTGGGAAGTGTAGGCAGAAAGGAATCATTATGTGATCCCAGGAAGTGACAAAACTGCTGGGCAGAAACTGCCACAAGCTAACCATAGAGGTCTGAAGGTCTGTACAGACAGACAGGATTTATGTAGATGGGCAGAATCAGAATATGAGCAGGGATAAACAGGAAAGTGCTTTGTTTTCTCTTCTCTTTGAAGACTCTGAGTGAGTTGAGATATAGGAAGCCAGAGGAATAAGAAGTCCCTGGTCAGTTCTCCAGTAAGATAAGACCACATGGAGATACTTAGATTTATACAAATAGGTTATGATTAAGAATAAGAAACCTTAGACAAAGGCTAACAACTTTATAATTATATAGCATCTGTGTGCTTCTTTGGAGCAGAAAAGGATGGTGGGACCTAGGTGGACCAAGAAAATCTCACATTACAACAGAGAGAAACCCTGTCTCTAAAAAACAAAAATAGATAGATAGATGGAGAGAGAGAGAGAGAGAGAGAGAGAGAGAGAGAAAAGGAAAGAGAGAGAGAGAGAGAGAAAAGGAGAGAGAGAGAGAGAGAGAGAGAGAGAGAGAGAGAGAGAGAGAGAATGGTATGGTTGGCAAGATAAAATGAAATATGTAAGGAGTGAAGGTAGTGGGGGAAGAAACTAAATTCTCTGTCCCTATATCTTTCAGACTACATCGCGCTGCATGAGTGTTTGTTAGAAAGAATCTAAATGATTAGTCAGGAGGGCTTCAGATAAATGATATCATGCAAAGGAAGGGAAAGAATGCCATCAGTATCCTAAATGAAGAAAATATGCCACTGAGGTAAAAGCAAATGCATTTTTTAGAGGACTTAAAATGAAGCCAATACATGTAAAACAGAGTAAACAGGGAGATTACTTTGTAAAATGAGGAAGCAGAGTGATGTAGGCAGAAAAGATGACAGGCTTTGGGGATATCAAAGCTTGTATAAGACACATTACAGACATGGTAAGTCATTCTAAGGCCTGGGTAAAAAGACATAGTTTTCTAGTTTCTTTGGGCTTGCATGGTGGAAAGTAGAGGGCTGACAGTGTAGGGTAATGATTTCAACATAACTGCAAGTACCAGAGTGGAGATAAAACCCAATTCCTACAGAATATGACATTGTAGATAAAATGAATTCATCCAACATATATAAAGGATGGGCTCAGATTTTGGATTAAAAATGAAAAAAAAAAAAAAGAAAGCATTATAGGCAGGTCTGAAGAAATTGAGTAAATAGGAGGGAGATTAGAAATTCTTTGGTTGTTCCCTGGCTGTAATGTATGGGAATTCTTGTTTAAGGCCATTTCTATTGTGTATTTGACACAGCGAACCATGACTTCTTCACCTTGTTTAGATTCCCAGTAGGCTTCGATAAACACTTAACAATAATGTAATTTCTTTTTGGCTCTAGGAAGAATGATTGGATTGTGATGAATAAAAAGATTGTTCTTGTTAAATTTGTAGGTGTATTTATCAGTATGAAAATAATTGACAACATAAATAATCATTGTAGGTACAGAGTTGAATAATGCACAACTAGCAAAACATGAATGAGATGTTGCAAGATCTTGCTTGTGTTGATTTTGTTTTTAAAGGCTAAATTCTGTGTGTGGTTATGATTAGATATTAGACAGTTCCTCATTGAAGATCTAAAAAACAGTACTGTCAGATGTTATTTAGAAAGATATCAGAGTAATAAAAAACATAAGATTAAATTGTCCAAAATTTTCCAGTACCTGTAAAGTGTTTATGTTTTCAATTATATATGCACAAAACTTATGGCCCCTATAAAGGGTGTAATGACATTTTCATAAATAGAAGTTCACATAATCTAGACATTAAAAAATAGTTCTTTTATCACAATAAATGGGTTTGGTTGAAGAGTAAAATGACTAGTCTTTCAAGCTTGTGTTTTAAAGTAAATTAATATGTGTAATTAACAGGTATCAGTAATACATATAAATACATATATATACATAGTTACTGTAGGTTAGAGATACACATAAAAACATGATTTACAAAAACTAAGCTGCCAACTTTACCTTCCTAAGATCTTAGAGCTATAATTTTCTTCAGTGTGAAACATCTTCAACAACACTTTTTTAGATCCTTGAGATAAAAGAAAAAATATTTACACATCATTGTCACTGTAGTCATGTGTGAAACGTATCTAATTGGAAGAATAATGATTCCAGGGTCAAGTCCAGGATAATGGCAATTTCACAGTCCAACTCTTTAAAAGTGCCCCTTTTCTCTAGGGCATCCTGTAAAAGACAATAATTAAAATTTTATACAAGCAGAAGAAGTTACTTCAAATAGGAAACTTTGAAAAGAGAACTGTAAAAATAATCTATGCTGTGCTAATATGGTCACAAATTGCCCAGTTCTTACTGAGGGGTAGGTAGTCTGTGCTGTTAATAGTCCATCTGGTAAATGCTAAGAACCATTTTATGAGAAGACCTCATTATTCATTGTAGATAAACATTCTAGACAAAATATATTTGATCTAAAAAAGTACACATTTAAACAATTGAGGACACAATATAAGACATTACACATTAATTATATATTAATAAATGATACTAAATAATTTTTACTATGTGCTAGACTCTAGGAAATGCACTTTTGTATGGATTTAATCCTCATCTTTTACTGCATATTATCTTCAATATTACCTACACTTTATAATTATGAAAACCTCTTTGTTAGTGCATTACTGCTTCCTTTAGAAGGTAATCAGATCAAAGAGATGTTTAAATTATTTAGCTGAGATCACATATTTTGAACAGAGTGGAACCAAGATCTTATACCTCACTGTAGTAATATCTTTTGAGTCACACATGTCTGTTAAAACTCTTTCTTATTTATATAAATGCAGCAAGTAATTTTGCAACCCATGACACTGAGTTTGTCTAACTATAACAGTAGGAAATTATACTGGCATCTCTTATAGGGGGTCTAACAAAATAAAATACATGAAACCTTTGTCGTATAATTTGTAGCTAGAAAATATTCAAGAGATCTTATGTTTTTCTTTCTAAGTTGATGTGTTTCATCTTCAATAGGTTCTCAGAGTTCTGCATATAACTAAGAATCTCAATCAAAGCCATTAATAATTCTGAAAGAAAGAAACCAAGGACAGATTCAAATTAGGCTTGTCTTGATGTGGGAGAGACAGTAACACTCACCAAATATTTCAAATATTCTTCTCAGAATGCCTGCTTTGGTATTAAGAATGACTAGCTGGCAAATTACAGACAGCAGGCTGTGAGTGGAATTTAATATAAGTCACTTCCAGAACCAAATGTGAAGGAATGAGTCTCAGTTTTCTTTTTCATCTATATTTCTGCTTCATTTGGTCAAATGGGAAGGCACATCTTTGTATTAGCCTGAATTCTGAATCCATACTTTCAAGCAAAGGGGTTTTTATTAGGGAAAGGAATCATAAAATGGGGAAGGAAAAGTGAGAGACCAGCCTCCAAATGTAAGACCTGCAGGAGTGAGGAGAGTGTAAATAGAAGAGAGAGGGAAAGAGAGAGAAACAGTCAGACAGTGGGAGAGAAAGAAAGAGAGAAGGATGGAAGGGCCCTTTTAAAAGGAAACATAGTGACTATGCACAGTTGGTGTTCTCAGTGGCTGCAGCTGAAGGTATATCCTGTTAGAACCCCAAGAACACACTAATACTTAGGATACACACACACACACACACACACACACACACACACACACACACACACACACACACACACATACATGTGTATTTGGGGACATGCCCTATTTGGGCCATGCAGATCTACAATTTGTGTTAAAAAATTTCACTTGCAGTACATTCTTTTTTTTTCTTTTACAGCAAGTATAATTTCTTTTTGGATTGCTTTTTATTGGAAATTGATTCTTCTCTCAGACAACACATCCCTACCATGGTTTCTGCTCCTTTTACTCCTCCAAGACTTCTCCCACCTCATTTCTCTCCCAGATTGATTTTTCCTCCTGATTAGTTTTCAGAAAAATGAAGACCACTGAGATACAACAGCCAATAAGCAAATAAATACAAAAAAAATAAAAGAAAAAATCAGGATATAATAAGACATAGCAAGAGCATTCAGCTTAAGACTGGATAGGACAAGTCAATATGAGGAAAAGCATTCCAAGAGCAGGCAAAAGAGTCATAGATACATCAAGGTAATAGCCATAATAAACACACAGACCCAAACATGTCTTGTCCTTGCTGCTTCAGTGTCTGGGAGGCCATTTGGGCCCTGCTTAGTTGATTTGGTGGGTCATGTCATCCTGGTCTCCTCCATCCCCTTTGAGATTATATTTTTATGCCTCATAAAGTTGTTACATATAAATTCATGATAGTATTCATGAATATACATATTTAATATGTGCATGTATCAGATATTTAAATTGAAAAAATTCAAACTGTGGAAAGATACTTATCAAATTAATCAATATTTTATGATGGTGAGTTCTAAATATTATTTCCAATTTTCTTTGTCTTCTGAACCCTAAAATTACCATATGTATTCAATTAAATTACCATGCTTAATACAAAAAAGAGGAAACATAGTTATCTGGGATATGTTTACCCAACTCAGTCCCAGTATCTAATATATAATATTAGTATCTAGATTGTAATTCTCAGAACTTATCTTGGCTAGATGTATGGTCTATATCAAAACAAAAACTAACAGCAAATTCAGAGACTTTAAAAAATAATTATTTTAACAAGTCTTGCTTTGTGGATCAAGAAGATGAGCACTTACTCTGACTCATTTGGCTTTTTCTGGGCTTAACTGGGATCATTGCACTGTCCTGGCTACTTCAAGATTACTATGTTTGTTTTATAACAAAGAGACATGGAAGAATGGAATCCTGGCTTTTTCTTTCATCAACTTGACACAAGCAACACTTACCTTGGAAGAGAATTTTGAATTGATAAAATGTTTTCATCAGATTGACTGAAACCATCTCTTAAAGCATTCTCTCAATTATTTATTGATGTTAGCAGAATTAGCCTACTGGGAAAATGCTATCTTTGGGATGGTGGAAATGGGTTGAGTAAAAGGAGGTTGAAGACGAGAGGAAGCATATTTATCCATTGTCTCTATTGTAGCTCCCATCTCTAGTTTCCTGCTCTATTTGAGTTCCTGCCCTAACTTCCATTCATGATGGTTTGTGAGGTTACAAACACTTTCCTTCACAAATACTTTTTCAGCATGCTATTTATCTCAGCAAATGGAGACAGACTAAGACAATAGTGTTTATTCAGGTCATTTTCTCTCTTAAGATCAACTTGGATTCTCTCTGTGTGGTCTCAGAAGAAAATAGCTTCTGTCCTGGAAACTTAATGGACTCTGAGAAAGGAAATTCCCCTGTTAACATTAAGAAAGATCCAGAACTGCCATATTATCCCCATATTACCCAAAGTAAAGTTAATATAAAACTGATCACATTGTCTTGGGAAGCAATTTGACTTCACCCTTTCCATGGTAAGATATGAAAAAATGTACAATCACGGATTTTAAACCAGTATTCCATGTGATCCTCCAAAAAAATTCTCTGCCCATCTATAATCTGTTGTGTCTTGGTAAGATCAATTTCCTAAAACACAATGTATTTTAGTAAAAAAATATATGTTAGTTAAAATAATACTTCTATTAATTAAACATCTACTAGTCTACCTGTTTATTTTTGCACATTAATTCTTCTTTACATTTTTTATGGTTAAAATATACATTAAATAATAACCTATTGCTACAGTGTCATTAGAATATTGGATTTCTAACTAGCTATAGCTTATAACTAGCTTATAAATGAATCATACTAAGTTCATATATGCAATGTAGAATGCTCTTTATGGCAAGGAATATAAAACTCTAATTGCATGACTTTATACAGTCAAGTTTAATACAGTGAGTTCTGTGATTTACTGAGGATTCCCAAAGATCACTGGTTTCAGAAATCCTTGGTAACACACAATTGGAGTTCCCATCTCTCAGATATGCTTCCCTCACATTTTGGTCACAAGTTGTATATGTCATTTACATTTTTGTCTGTTTTGTTCAACTGATACCTACTCATAATGAAAAACTATTAGGCCAAATGAGTCCTAAATAAATTTAGATAAATAGATTTAGATAAATAAGCATGCATCCCTGGGACTTATGGAGACACCAAGGATCAAGGACTTCACAGTATGGAGCAAGGACTTGAATGACTGCAGGGTGAATGAACAATGACTGCCACGGAATTGATTTACATAAAGTGGGGGCTTACCTACTCACAAGTTTACATCAAAAACAAACAAAAAACGATTGATGGTTTTAGTATGTAGTGTTCCATTTTATTGTAGCATTTTATCGCAGAGTCTTCCTGATTCATAGAACTTTATACACAATAGATGTCTAAAGCTAAAGGTGCAAAGTGTTGAGTCTTAGTTTTACAAATAGTAAGTTGCTGTAACTTCATGCTATAGGAAATTTCCCAAACTGAGACAATCTGTCCTTTTGAATTCTAAAAAGAAACTGACTGCAATAAATGATAATTTTTCACAATATCATACACAGTGCTGAATCTTGTTTCATCCTTTTTTTTTTTACAAGAAAGTCTCTTTATTTTGTTTACTACAGGATTCTCTGTTCTATGCCTTTTCCTTTCTAATTAAATTCTGTTCTTGCTTTAAAGCTTAAACCCAGACCCAAATACTGACTCCTTGACAAACTTCTGTGAGGGCTGACACAGAATTAACCCTTTCTCACAGGGTTATGGGAGTCCTCCCCTCACCTCTCCTTCAAGCAATTTAGCAGACCATATGGCTTACAAAAAGACACTTATTTAAATCCTAGGTCTGCCTCTTTTTTATTATAAAAAAATCAATTAGTTCTTGGGGTTGCTCACTTCTCCTTTTTAAAACTTAAATTCAGGATTTACTCATTATAATCATAGCACAATACACCTATTGATGTATAATGTTTTATAATATGTACATCTAACAGTTTCCTATAGTTCATCATACTGAGGATTTAAATACTTTTATATGATAATTTCATTAGACAAATCCATGATATATATATATATATATATATATATATATATATATATATATATATATATATATTCCTGAAAACAATGAGCACAAAAATTTAACATTTTGCATACCTTGTTGTTGGGACCCATAAAAATGGCTCTGTTTCATCTTGACTTAATGTCAGAGAGTTCAAAACTATCTTTACTCTTTCAAGGTTGAAGTCATAAGGCCAAAAGTGCTAAGGCATGCCTACTATATGATGTTTGAACTTGGTCTTGGATGTCTTATTGTTCCGCGTTGTGGTTACTCTTAATCCTTAAGGCCAGATAACAAGGAATTTCTTCTAAAGCATGGTTACCAATATTTGGAGAATTAAGGAAGAAGGTTTGTTTCTTTTTTGTATCTTCCTTAAGAAGTCTTTTACCACATTTTCCTTTTTGGCTGTAGTATTAAAGATTGTTGAAGAATAAACTTGGTGTGTCCAGTATTTCCCTCCCAACTTTATTCTGTGTCTCTGTCTTTTTTTTAGCATTTTTATCTGCCATTTCTCAACCCACATTCCATCTCTCAGGTATGGACCAGGCAAGTCGGCTGGTTCTGACAAAGCCCCAATAAAGACAGGTTACAATACCATGTGATTCTGGAAATACAAAACTGATTCATGAATTCAGAAATACTGAGAAATTTCTAACTTACATTTGCTGAGAAATTTCTAACTTACTTTTTGCAGATAATGGAAAATTCTGTCAAAAAGTGCCAGAACTATTCTTGACTATGTTGAATTAAATTAATGTCACAATCTTATTTTTTCCCTATATCACTAGCACCAGATCAGTTTGGATGGAGTTAGCAATGTGAATGTTGTCTCTATTTAGCAAGGAAGGTAGAAAAATTCTCTATTTCAATGTTAAAGACATCTAATGCATCTATTCTGAGGCTTTCCTTCTTCTCAGGTATCTGGAGATTTCTGTCCACACAATATTGAATTTGTAGTTATCACGGGGATTTATAGTTATCAATTTCATCTCAAAGAAGTACTTTCTTTCTGTATTTCTCGGGCATGCATAATTGAGTCCCCTGTCTCTCTCTCTCTCTCTCTCTCTCTCTCTCTCTCTCTCTCTCTCTCTCTCTATCTATCTCTCTCTCTCTCTCTCTGTGTGTGTGTGTGTGTGTGTGTGTATATGTTTGTGTGTGTGTGTGTGTGTGTGTGTGTCCATAGTGGTAGTATGGAAAAATGGAAAATAACACATGATACTTTTAGTAGCCTAGTGACCTCAGAATCTTGAGGGAAAGAATAAAAATGGCCAACTTATCTAAGATAATGGAGCATGGAAATAATTTCTCCCTCTTGAGTTATTCTGAACTGAACCAACATTTCTTTTAGCAAACAATATAGCAAGTATATTGTTTGTGTCTAAAGATAAGATTAAAGCATGGCAAGACTTCTCAGAAATCACTGACCATTTTACAGAATAAATAAAGTACTAGATTCTGCCATTCCGACTCAATACAGACTTCTTAAAATCAAGTCTTTGTCACAACACTGATTAAAAGTTAAGATTTTCTTGCCATGGGAAAATGTTGCTTGGCCCCATTAGCAGAGGTATTGATGTTAATGGAAATTCATACAGAAAGTTGTGCATCACCAAGATGTCTATGGTCATAGCCCTCATCTATGCAGAAAATTCTGATGACATGGACTACAACCAAACACACAGTGAAGAAGGCTTCCTTTAAAACTTTTACTTGATATATTTTCTAACCCTTATGAGTGAATCTTCTATTTACAATAGACAGTAACTCAGAGATTATGGAATGCCTAGTCTGAAATGTAACATTGATATTACACACATGCCTCTAAATTTTCAAAAATCTTTGCAGATAAGGAAGATGATATAAGATCCAAGTTAATAAATGACTACAAGGTAAAGTGCTTTCCAGACATGACAGGGTAGCTGTCCATAGGAATTCATAGCAGTTGTGACAGCATGCACAGGACCCATGCAAATAGAAGCTACACAACATCCCAACAGGGAGGTCAGAGTTGAACACGAAGTTCCAGTTCTAGTCAAGCAGCAACTGGCAATTGATATTTCTTTAGAGAGGGACTGCCAGGTGTCTATAAAAGTATAATGCTGGTTTGTGGACCACATTCCAAAAAAGAGCCAAAAACCATGAATATATTTGTGATGCAAATAATTAGTACATGATAGGATGAAAGAGGAGAAGGGGCACAATTTTGAGTAAATAATGAAAGTGGAATGGATCTGGGAAGAGTGAGAAGAGATGTGGATATGATCTAAGTGCTTTGTGCAAAATTTTCAAGCATTTACATTTTAAAAGGTTTACTTTATAACACAAAAATATTTGTTACATTTTCACTACTACATTGAGCAGATATGGAAAGAATGGAAAGCTTTGCCTTGTTCCTGATTTTAGTGGAATTATTTGAGTTTCTGTCCATTTAATTTGATGTTGGCTGTCAGCTTTATGTATATAGTTTTTATTATATTTATATATGTTCCTTATATCCCTGATCTCTCCAAGAATTTTATCATGAATGAGTGTTAGATTTTGTCAAAGGCTTTTCAGTATCTAATGAGATGCCTGCGTTTTTTTATCCCAGTATGCTTATATGGTGGATTACATTGATACTATGTAAACTGATTAACAGATGCATGTAATAGTTTATTATGAAATCTATTTTCATTTTTAAAAACAACTTCCATTTTTACTAATATAGACAGCCTTTTTTATTCTATTTTGGAACAGGTGATGATAATTCTAACATAGATAAGTGGTTACAGCTTATAGAAACTATTTTGTTTATGATTTTCAACCACATGTTTATAAGCATTTCAATGTGTTTATGTTCCATGTTCTGTTAAATTTGATGTCAAGATTGTGAATGATAGATAAAAATGACCTGAAGAACAATCAGTCCAAAACATGAAGCAGAGTAGAATCTGAGGGCTCTCCACTGGCAAAAACCATGGCCTCTTCCTTCTTAAGTCCACAGAACAGCATTGTGATGGGTTATAGTAGGAGCAACACAAATATGTACACACCACAGTAAAGCAGTACCTCTTTCCTCTGCATCCCTCTAGCTTTTCTCACATCCTGGTTTGATTATTTATTTAAGATTATGGAAACAAAATTTTGATTGAAGAAGGAACTGTTTTCAGTTTTTCATGATGACATGATAGCCAATGGATAGATAGATAAATAAAAGACCCTGAGATGCAGTGTTTTTCACTTAGGCAATATAAATCCAGAAAAAAACTGAAGTTTGTTCAGCCAATGTGTTCCAGAAAGTATCTCTGCTCAGTAAGCAATATGCGGGTGTAGTTGCCTTTTATATGCCAGCTTCCCTTGGCTTTAAGAAGCACAAAACCTTTATCCCAATATGCAATTAAGCAATCCCTTTTGATAAAGTCCAAATTATATAATAAATACTTTGGAAATTAGAGTGAAATAAGTAGTTAATTATTAAAAATCAAATCTGATAGCTAAGTCAAGTATTTGAACTAATTATCTTGGGGGAAAGTGAACTACTATTTTAAGTTGTAAAAAGCCAGTTGTAAGTGGTAAAAAATAATAAAATAAAATAAAATAGTTTGATGCACTGAGAATGCCTTGTGAATTAGGTACTCTTTAAATAAAAAATAAAAGCTCAGTGCATAGAAATATTTTAAGTTGATTCTTTAATTTTGATTCAGGATTTGTATCAGTATGCTTTAAGCTGCATATGTACAAGGGCAACTCTACTTCAAAGGACAGAATCTAAGTCTAATTTGCACTTGAGAAGAAGCACATGAAGGACTTCAGTCAATATAGAAGACATCATTGTATTTCTCCGCTTAGCAATTGATATACTCCTTTGGCAGTTTAGTCACATACCTCATTTGCATGAAGAGTTTTTCTTAAATGTCAGAAGTGAGATATGACAATGAGTATTCTCTTTGATTAACATGTTGAAATTTTTTGCCTGACCTTAAATGAAGATATGCAATAACCATTCACTTCAAAAATGTGAATTTGTTCTTTATATATTAAGAAGAAAAATCCACACTGACAATTGTGTTCACAGTACTTACACTACACATATAGACACAGTGTGTGTGTGTGTGTGTGTGTGTGTGTGTGTGTGTGTGTGTGTGTGTGTGTGTATGCACATATGTGTATAAGTGAATGACAGGGTCATTTTTTTCAGATATGTATTACATTTATGTTGCTAAAATTTGCCTTTTGAATAGGAGTATTTACATTTTAAGAATAATACATATTTCCTTTTAGGGAATTCATAATTTACTGCTGTAAGGTACACAGGAAAAATCTATTTTCAAGAAGTATTAGTAGCTAGAATAAAGTAACAATTATGAAGATAGTTGTTGATTGTTGCTTACAGTTTGCCTATAACTATATATAATATATTAGCACTGATCAAATATATATACTAGTATGCATGGCTGCTGAATGCAATAATTGATGTTGATACAGATTTCTTTCCATATTTTCTATTCAAAAAAATAATAACCTAATGATTTTATTTTGCTTCCTCTGCCTGAGTTAATATATTGTTCATGTATTTCTTATTTCTAAATACTTGATATTTCAAATATCATTTATTTTTGCTCACCTACCATCCAGCCAGGTCTATTGTCTACAACTTTGTCTATATGTCTATTGTCATATATCTATACTTAAGGAGTGCCAATAAGACTGAAGTATTTCAATCAAGATATGGTTAAAATTATGATATAGTGTAAGGTAGGAATTCATTGTCACAGCTGCTAAGGGCAATTCTACAAAGAAAAAACTAGAGAACAAAGCAATTTCAAAACAAAGAAAACTGGTGGAGATGAAGCAATACGGTAATTTCTCAATTTAGCTCATGGAAACTTTCAACTTTATTCCATTATAAGTTCCATTTTTAAAAGTTCCTTTGAGTGGACATAAGATTGAGTTTGATGTTGAGGGAACCATATAATACCTCTGCTTAATTATTACTGCTCGATATTGTGATTCAGCTATATTGTGAATACTAGGAAATGAATGAGCATTATTTTCATGATACATAATTTTAGTCTAATTTATTTAGATAAATACTTTGGTTCGAGGATTTAGTGTCAGTATTGGCCTGATCAAGTAGTCAATTTTTCTATGTTTCAGTTTCCTTACTGATAAAATGCTAAAATAGTGGTAGGTTCTACCCTAATATCCACAGTTTCACTAGCACTGAGTTGTTTTAGTTTCTAGTATTATCCATGTTTCCCTCTTGCTGAATTAGTGTAAGTCTAATTAAATGGCTACTGGTAATTGCCAAGGTGTGTGTGTCACTAAGGCACACATAAGATTATTATGATAGGCTGGCCTTTGATGTGATTCATATGGATCATAACTGGAAATGATTGTTCTTTCTTTCCTTCTTTCTTTCTTTTTTTCATTTCTCCTTTGTAAACTTCCATGATATCTGTTACCTTGACAGACATTCCTCACAGGAGAGGACTATCAGTTCCAGCTGAGGGGAACTTGTCCCTGTCCCAAACTTTCATGGTTTCTTCAGCAGTAGGGATTTACCGGCCACCTCTGTGGGGCAACCAAGGACAATATGAAGAGGCTGCATGTTTGAATCACGAAAAAATTTAATCTAATCACCAATAGGATGGCACAATGGTACCATGTACAATGTACATGGTACAATGGAGTGTATATATATATATGTACCTTTGAAATTTTCTTTGGGATACTACAGAACTTGTAATGAAATTCATTGGTTTCAGTTTTATCTGATTGAGGAACTGGATCTTTGAATGATTTCTAACTTGAAAAAATTTTCAGTGGCTTTATAATCATTTTAGTCTGCATTAAAAAAATGTAGCAATTACAAACTTTTGGTTTCACCAATGTGTGGTGGTGCACTGCTTTAAAATTGTAATTGCATATTATTCATTATATATTTACTATGTACTAAAATATTATATTATATATTAATATATTATAAGTTAGTTAATGAAATAAAAAATATTTTCTATTATCACTTCACTTGGTTGGTGAATATTGAACTAAATATCAACTAAATAAACACTTTAAGATTTGTATAACAACCTGTTTCTCATACTTTCTTAATGTACAGTACATAATGCTCAAGCTCTAATTTGACATCTTAGAAACTTGAAACAATATAGCACTAAACATATTATACATGAGCGAAATTATGTGGCTGATTATTCCTTGTCCTAGGTCATTTAGCATATCCTGCTTGATTTAGCAATATGATATTCATGTGCTACGTAGCTTTTCAACATATTTGGCTATTTTTTGTTATCTAAAAAGTTTATTTTTTGTCATAACTTAAAATCCAGTAGTACTTGGCAAATGAACACTTTTGTGTTCATAAACACCTGAAAAATTTTTAATTAAATTTGATTATTGTTAATACAAATGATTAATATTCTCTTTTCAAAACATAATGATCAATATAATTTTAGAAGGTGACAGCTGCTTAGTTTTATTTTATGAACAACTGAAAAAAATGTAATGCTCAGGACTCAAAGGTTATTTACCATATAAATATTCTAGCAGATATATAGCTTTCCTTGTAGGACCAGGGACCTCAAACCACATTAATCAACAGTGCTCTAATTCTTAATATTTGCACAAACAGTGGCCTTCCAACTTCAATTATTTGTGGCAGGTAACACAACATTTAAAATGCTTGGCAACATCAGGATTAATAATAGATATGTTCTTTTAATCTGTTTGGAGGTTATGCTTAGTTTTATAATAACTCTTTTAACACATTGTACTTCTATTTCTGTTTGTATTATAAGCAAAGAATAGATAAGAATGTATACTTAATTTTATGTGCATATAGAATATCAAGGAGGACACTCTTAATTCCTAGTAACAAAGATCTAAGAATTACAATGTGTAATGCATTTTAAATGTTAGTCAATGCAAATGGTGCAATCATACTTATGGTTTTGTTTAGTATTTTTCTTAATCAGTATTCTATGAAATTTTAATAGCTATTGAGTTGTCATCATTATGATGATCAAATATGGTATGGCATTTCCTTAAAAATAACATGACTTTTAAAAATGTTTATACTGAAGAGAACTTTTACAAAAATGGAATATTGCTGGAATATGCTAATTTCCCCTCAAGCATACCTACAAATTATTTCTTCTGTAATAGAAAATATGTGAATATTAATAATAAACATGTTTTAATTATTATCAAGTTTTCAGCTTTAAGCAAACTTCATATTAAATGTGACTATTTGGTAAAACACATTTTCAATGCAACAAATGCTAGTTTCAGAACCACCTAATTCAGCAGAAAATAAATACATCTAGTGCTCCACAGCAAGCATAGCTAAAGTGATTAATAGATTTTCTTTTTTTATTAATTACAATGAAAAAATGATATAGCACATGAAGCAATTATTGACAGAGCTTGAAGTATAGCTATAAGTAGATGACAAAGACAATTTACATATGACTGATTTCCTCATTCCTTCTTTCTTTCTTCTTTTGTTGAAAGATAATTAATAAATTACCAGAAGGTGTCAGAATAGAAATCACTTTATTTACAGAGGAACAAGAACATAACTTACATCATGCTTCATTCCAACTAGGAAAACAAGTAAATGAAGTGGAATTTTTAGATTTTTCAAATTAGTGCTAACATATAATTATCCAATGAGCAGAGGCATTCTTCAAGTGCAAACAAACTATAAAAAATTTTCAGGAAATATTCAAAGAAATTTATTGCCCTTGTATCTGTTATGCATGATACAGTAAAGATATTACTTTATGGAAAAAAAATACATGGGATGACAACTTATTTTCTCTGAAAAATATAAATATATAATAAACACTGTTCCATCATTTTTGTGAAAATTAGTGAAAGAACAAATTAAGGCAATAGCAGTAGAAAGACAGGTCAACTTTGAAATACTGATATATTTCTTCTTTTTTTAAAAGATTTTAAGTTGGCCCTATTATGCATCAATGTTAGAAACTCAAAATACAAGAGGTTGTAAAGAGCAGATGAAGTTTGCTTTGATAAACAAAAAAAGGGAGACTCTCAAGGAACCCAACAGACAAACAAGAGACTTGGGCATGCCTGATTTACCTGAGACTACATCTCACCTGATTTCCATAGCAAGCAGAACATTGACCTAATATCTTTATGAGTTTGGTTTTTATCATTACCCTGATAGATAAGCAAGGGGCATTATCAGTGTCATATTTATGATTATAAGTACAAAAAGAAATGTTCTTCATCTGAAAATCTTAAGGGAACTTAAAAGGAATTTCCTCTCCCTAAAGCAAATAAGTAAAAATTATTTTACTTCATGTTTACTACTGAAATTGACCAAATTCTTCTTGTGTTTTAATTGACTATTCTCATTTTCTCTACCCTTTCTTCTTCTCATTTAGTTATTGGTCATTGAAGTAATAGCTCAGTATCTTTTGTGATCCATTGTCTTGAACTGTCAGAGTAGCTTGATCTCCCTTAAACCATCAAGTATAAACATGGGTACTCTACACCCTTATCTATAATTTTGACATGCTTATGGCTCACATCCATGTTTCCAACAGTTAAATTTTTCCTAGGTAATTAAATTTCATGCAATTAAATTTTATCTTACTTTTAATTGTGCTTATTTTATGGTGTGTGTAGCATGGCATTGGTGGTTATGGGTACATAAGTGCAGATGCCCTTGTGATAAACATGTGAAATCCCTTGAGTTGGAGTTACGTGTAGTTTGAGGCACCATCATGACTGCTAGTAATTGAATAGTGGTCTTCTGCAAGGATCAGTATTATAGTCCTTAATTGTTGAGCTCTTAATTGCTGAGTCATTTCTCTAGCAAGTTACAAGTATTTAAAATCCAATATTAATGTTCTGAATTATTGAATGTAAGAACTAACTAACACCTGCCCTTGTACCTTTATATTTTAATTTTGGTCAACATCCTCTTGCCAGTAAACTGTGCTATAAATTTTGTAGGATTTTTAACCCCTCTCCCCTGTACAATTTTCATATCTACAATGTGGAGAAGAGATTCTAAACTATTAATGAAAGGGAATATAACTGTAAGCCAGTGAGCTAAAAAACCTAGAAGCTGATGGTAAATATATTGAATTTCAAAACTTCTTATGGTCTCTAAACTGGCATGAGAAAACAGTTTAGCAAATTAGTTGAATTCTTCATGTTTAACTATTTCTTCAAAATGATCATTTTTTTAAAAACTTGGAAATGCTGAAATCAAAGCCAATTCTGTTAAGACATTTTAAAAAAATTGATGTAATTATTGTGACATCCTGAGTGTTCCAAACCTTGTGAATGAGCAAGCTGAATAAAATGTTGTGGGAATGCCAATATTTCATTTACTTCTGTTTATATTTGTTATTGGCATTGGGTTAGGAACAGACGGTGAACTAAATTTGTATACTTGTTTCAAAAATATTTTCCTTTTCTTTATAGAGATGTGAAAACAGCCTCATTCTCTATCCTCAACCTTTAACAAGAGGTGAAATTACTGCCAGTTCTTTTGATAAATCTGTTATTTTGAAAATAAAATACTAGATTCAAACTTTACTGAAAACACACAGACTTTTCTTTTTTTAACCCATATCTATGTCTTTATCCAATAACAAGTAAGAATCTACAAAACACCACAGAGGCCAGTGTTGTGGTAGAGTGTGTAAGATAGGTTTGCTGTACAAGAGAAAGAATCTGAATTCAGATTGTCAGAGTCCCTGCAAAAAGACATATTTAGCCATATATATTTAGCCATATATATATTTAGCCATATATATAACCCTAACCCTAACCCTAACCCTAACCCTAACCCTAACCCTAACCCTAACACCAAAAGTTGGAGGGTAAAGACAAGACGATCCCCAAAGCATATTGACTGTCATGATGAGCTTTCAGTTCAGTGAGATTATGTTTCAAGCCAAAGACTGAATCAATAGAGGAAGCCAGCCATTGTCTTCTCCTCTGTGTATGGAAACGTAGATATATGTATGCACCACACACACACACACACACACACACACACACACACACACACACACACAACCTACATACATGTTATTCAATAAACTAAAGAAAGAACAGGAGGATATGTATTCAGATATTAAGTATTGGGAATTCCTCAAGCATTATTGAGGGTATTGAGGTACATTCCTTGGGTGGCTCCCTAAAACTGCACCATGCTTTTGCAGCACTGAACCTTGCCTGCAAAGCAGAAAAAATAAAAACCTGCTGCCACATCAAGCTTAATATCCTTGGACAACAATCCAGGTCTGCCTCAAATTCTAAAGTCAAATTGATCTGTAAGAATTGTTGGCTGACTACCTATAGAAGATTATGCATCATTTTTACTAGTAATAGAGAACCATCTGTGGCAGCAGTAGTTTCATGTTATAAATTCCTTGAAAATAATCATATAGATATGCATATATATATGTACATATATATATATGTACATTTTGTATGAATTTTTTTCCTCGCTTTCTTAATCAAAAATTATAAGGTATCTTTGAACAATTATTTAAGTATGAATGTCTTTGTGTAGATTTCTATGAATATTCAAGGATTATAAACCCATGAAACCACAATGGCCATTGCTTCTTAAAGTTTCCTCTCATTTCCCTCATTATTGTTAATAGTATTAATTTGTTTTAATTTTAACATGACAATGGAGCGAGTGTTTCTCATACACTTCTCCCTTAATATCCTTGGGGAATTAAGTTCAAGGAAATCCAAAGGTCATCAAAATTCTCCACATTCAATTTCTGCATTTCATATGATCCATGTATTAACAACCTTAACATCACTAGAAAGCTTATAATATATAATACAATATACACACCAACTAGAGGGCAGCAATATTGTACTTTTTAGAGAAAAAAATGACAAGAAAAATTGGAACTTATCTTCAGTCACCAGTAAGATGATTCAGTGGTTTGAAATGGTTGCCACATAATGAACTGAGTTTGATCCCTTGAACGCAGTGGAAAGAAACAACAGATTCCAGAAAATTTCCCTTTGATGTTCACATATATATGACTTGGTAGGTAAGATGGGAAAATAATAGATAAGGAGGGATCCTCATACATGAATCCTGTAAATTCTAACCCAGTTATACTAATTTATTATGGGTGCCCATAAAGATGACTGCACTCCATTTTGTCACAAGTACAATGTTCAAAGCTGTCAGTAAGTCACAAGACCTAAAGGTCAAAGGTGTGGCTACAGAAGGATGTTTCAGTCATCTAGGTCTAAATATAATAGCAGACATGAATCTGAGGTGTGGCTACTCCTGACCTCAAGGCTAGGGAAGGAGAAGTTGAATCAGAGGTATGTCTACTCTTGACCTCAAGGCTAGGGAAAACAAGAAGTTTAGAGCTAAAGTGTGGTTATTGAACCCTTGGAATGAGTGAGGAAAAAAAGTTGGTTTGTTCCAACTTTTTGGTTATGGTATATAAGATTGGCAAAAAATGAACTCATGGCATTTCAATATTGACTGATCTGCCCTCCTGATGTTTATTGGGTCTGTCTGTCTTTCTTTATTATCTACAGCTAGCCTTTCCCTCATCTACACTCCCCCACTCAGGTACGGACTTGGGGCCACTTGGCTGGCTCCTATTGCAGCCCCGCAAAGACTGCTCCGGACAATTCTATTTCTAATAAAGTAATTATGTTAGCAGTATTGCTATTAAAATACTGATCATAGTTTCACTATTTCCCTTTTATCATCTTTTGCTTCCATCCCTAATGCTTTTTACTGAGAACTGACATTGTTCTTTATTGTGATTTTTTCTGTAGTCATATATTTTGATGAATTCTTGTTTATAATAGGTTTTCTTTGTGATGACTGTGAGTTCAGATAATGCATATTATAATTACTGCTACATCAAAATGATGATTAAACTTGATTGCATTAAAAATCTTTACAATTTAATTGTTTCTCACATCCCACTTTACAAAATTGCTATCACAGTTTATATCACTTTATGTGTCTACAAATTACTAAATTGTTGTTTTCATAGTTGATTTACAATGGTTTTTAACTTTTGCATTAGTTAAATGTTATATATAATTATTGCAATATTGGCATTTAGAATTTGACTATTTATTTAACTTAACTAGTGACATTCCAGACACATGAATATTCTATGTTTAGCTTTCATTTCTTTCAATTGGAAAATATGTGTTTTTTAACATATCTCACAATACAAATCTAGTGGTGATAGACTCCATAGCTCTTTGTTTGCATGGAAGATATTTTAATCTCTCTTTCATATATAAAGAATATTTTGTCATATATTTTCTTCCTAATTGATAATTTCTGTACTCCTTTTAATATAGCACTCTAATTGGCCAATGTTTGTGCCCTGTATGACTCCTGTTGCGAAATCCACTGATATTCTTAGAAAGGTCCAACCCCAATTATGATGAGGAATTGCTTCTCATTTGCTAAATTTGAAGTATTATTCTCTCTCAGTGTATTTATTTCTGTTTGGCTCTTTGTCTCTGTGTCTGTGCCTCTGTCTCTTTGAATGTGTGTGTGATGTCTCTCTGTGTGTGTGTGTGTGTGTGTGTGTGTGTGTGTGTGTCTGTGTCTGTGTGTGTTTGTTTGTGCTTTAAATAAATTCTCAGGTATGGATGGGACTTCATGTCCTCATCCAACCTGGAACTGTTCTAGACTGTTCTGTGTGTGTCATGTGCTATAGTCACAGTTCATGTTTATAATTGCTCTGTTGTGCCAGGAAGACTCTACAGCAGTGGTTCTCACCTTCTAAATGCTTTGGCATTCAATACAGCTGCTAATGCTGTGGTCACCCCAACCATAAAATTACTTTGTTGCTACTTAATAATTGTAATTTTGTTACAGTTATCAATCTTAATGTAAAAACATTTAATATGCAGGACATCTGATATGTGACACCAAAGGGGTTACAACACATATTTGAAAACTGCTGTTTTAAATGATTATTTCCAGCTCTCTGGTCATGTACCTATGAATTACATTTAATTTTTGAATCTGAGTAAATTATGTTGCATACACAAAAGTCATTTGTGTCATCTATTTATCACATAGTTAACATCTAGGATGCTTTACTTTCTTTGCTCTTACAAATACAGTATCAATGAACATGAAAGAACAGGTATACCTGTGGTAGGAAGTAAAGTCCTTTTAATATGCTTAGGAGTGGAATAGAAGGATTATGTTGCAGATCAATTGCTAACATTTAGAGGACTCCTCAAAATTACTTTCATATTATTGGATCAATTTTCACCCTCAACAAGAGTGAAAGTATCCACTCTACCCACAAACATGCCAATAAATTCTGTGTTATTCTCTCCTCATTTTAAATATTAGTCTTTTTGACTTTTTAAGAATTCACTAATAATGAGATTGATGACTAACTTATCCATCATCTAGTAGCTGATGGAAACAGAACTAGTAGCTGATGGAAACAGAAGCAGACTCCCACAGCTAAACACCGAGCTAAACTGGAATCCAGATGCAGAGAAGGAGGACAAGACCAGGCTACAGAAACCCACAGAGACAGCTAAACTGATCAAGGAGGAGCTACTGGGCCCCTAGACTGATAGCTTGGAAACCAGCCTTGGACATACTCAGACCACCTGAACATGGATTTTAGTTAGAATGTCTGGGCAGTCTAAGGGTCCTCTGACAGTGGAACAAGGATGTTATCACTGGTGTGCAAAAGGACTTTGGGAGCATTTTCCCCATAGAGGGATACTCCCTTAACCTAGAGGCAGAAAGGAGTGCCTAGTCCCTACTCCAAATGACTTGACAGATTTTGTTGACCCCTCCTGAAAGGCATCTCCCTCTATGTGGAGTAGGGAGGGCGAGAGGGATCGGAGGGTGGTGGGGAGGTATAAGAAGGAGAGAGAGAGGAAGGGAGGGATGGGGGGAGAGGGAACTGGGATCAATATCTAAAATGAGAAAAAAATCAAAAAATTAAACAAAAAACAAAACAAAAAAAAAAGAAACTCAAGAGTCTAGTTACCAAAACACCAAATAATCCAATTAAAAAATGGTCTACAGAACTAAATAAAGAATTCTCAATAGAGGAATCTAAAATGGCTGAAAGACACTTAAGAAAGTGCTCAACATCATCAGCCATCAGAGAATGCAAATCAAAACAATTCTGAGATACCATCTTACACCTATCAAAATGGCTAAAATTAAAAACACCAATGACAGTTTATACTGAAGAGGATATGGAGAAAGGGGCATACTCCTCCAATGCTGGTGGGAGTGTAAACTAGTCCAGCCACCCTGGAAATCAGTTTGGCAGTTCCTCAGGAAAATGGGAATCAGTCTACCTCAAGATCCAGCAATTCCATTTTTAGGTATATACCCAAAAGTCTCACACTCATGCAACAAACACTTCTGTTCAGCTATGTTCAAGCAGCATTATTTGTAATAGCCAGATCCTTAAAGCAACTTAGATGCCCCTCAACTGAAGAATGGATAAAGAAAATGTTGTGTATTTACACAATGGAGTACTACTCATCAGAAAAAAAATAAACAAAAAAATGGAACCTTAAAATTCATAGGCAAATGGATGAAACTAGAAGAAACCATCCTGAGTGAGGTGAGCCAGTTACAAAATGACAAACATGGTATGCACTCACTCATATATGGATTTTAGTCACAAAGCAAAGGATCACCAGTCTACATTCCACACCTCCAGAGAAGCTAGGAAACTAGGAGGATCCTAAGAGGTACATACATGGTCCCCGCAGAAGGGGAAAGGGACAAAATATCCTGATCAAATTGGCAGCATTGGGGAAGGGGTAGTTAGGAGAAAAAGAAGGTGAGAAGAAGAGGAGAAAGGAGAACATGGGGAGTAGAAAAAATGAGTTAAGGGAAGAATAGAGGACAGAAAGAAAAGAGATACCATAATAGAGGGAACTATTATAGGTTTAAAGAAATATCTGGCACTAGAGAAATGCCTAGCGAACAAAAAGAATGACCCCAACTAACAATCTAAGCAATAGTGGAGAGGCTACCTTAACTGTCCTTCTCTGATAATGAGGTTGCTGATTACCTTATATGCCATTCTAGAGCCTTCATCCAGTAGCAAATGGAACCAGAAGCAGACACCCACAACTAAACACTGAGCCCAACTTCTGAAATACAGTTGCAGAGACGGAGAAGTTATATGCAAAGGGGTCAAGACCAGGCTGGAAAAACCCACAGAGACAGCTGACCTGAACAAGGGGGTGCTCATGGACCCCAGATTGATAGTTAGGAAGCCAGCGCTTAACATGGGTCTCAGTCAGGAGGACTGGGCAGTCTATGGGACCTCTGACAATGGAACCAAGATGTATCTCTAGTGCGGGAACAGACTTCAGGAACCCATTCCCCATGGAAGAATTCTCCCTTAGCCTAGAGACTTGACAGATTTTGATGATACCTCATGAAAGGCATCACCCTCCCTGAGGAGTAGATGGGGGATGAAATAGGCAAGTTGGTGGGGACATAAAAGGACAAGAGGGAGAGAACTGGGATTGATATGTAAAATAAGAAAAAATAAATAATAATAATAATAATAATAAAATATGAAACCACAATAAAATTTCAATATGCATTTTTCTGGTGGGGAAGGATGGTGGACTTAAAAATAATAAATTTTTCTGCCATTTGTATTTTGTATTTTGAGAAGTCTTTATTTTCATGACCAAGTTTCTAATGAGGTTGTTCATTTCCTGGTGCTCGGGGTTTTTGTTCTTCATATATTCTAGATACTAACCCTCTGGTAAAGAATTATCACATTCTGAAGTTTCCATTCTCATTTAAATGATGGTGTATAGTAGCTTTCTACTTCTGTGAACCCTCATTTGACAATTTATATTTTTTACATCTGTGCTTGCAGTGTTCTTGAGCAGAAAGTCGTTCTTTGTATCTATAAATGGAAGTGGATTCCTTTCTTCATCAGTTCTTAGTTTGACGTGCTTGGAGTATAGGGAATTTTGTGTAGAGTAAAAATAAGAATCTAAATTCATTTTCTACATGTAGTTATCTTTTTTATACAGAACATTTTGTTGAATATGCTGTCTTTTCTCTGATGACTTGTCTTTGCTTTTATTTATGAGGATATCTGGATTATATTGGATAATCTTTATGGTATATCTTGAAATTCAACTTGCAAATATTTTATTAAAAATAATTGTACATACATTGATCAAAGTTATTTGCCTATTGATCTATATTACTTGGGTCTTTAATTGGTTTAGCTCTTAGGGTAATATTGAATCTGTTTACAAGATTTTGGAAGTCTCTCTAGTTTTTCAGAGTAATTTTGGAGGAATTATGATAAATCCATTTGGTTATAGGAAGTTTTATTTGGCAAAAGTTTGCATACTCTTTTTGTCTCAAGTTTTTATTTTATTTTTATTTTGACTCATATTTTTATATTATTTAAGAATTTTACTTACTATTGGTTTATTTTGTAGGCCATATGTATCTAAAATTTGATCCATTTATTTTAATACTGTGACCACTTGAATGACTTTCATATTATTCTGTAACCACTCTATTTCCTTTTTTTTTTATTTAGAAACAATCTTATTTTACTTAGTAGTCCCCTGTCCCCTCTCCCTCTCTTTGAGACAGTACTAGCCAATAAGAAATGCTAGTACCCGGCCAACAGCATTTTATCTAATAACAGAGTCTCTGTGTGTTATTTGGGGCTGGTGCAACTGTGGGACCAGGCCGGCAAGAAAATTATTCATAACAAAATGTCATCATGGCTCTGGGACTAGGCTGGGCAGTAAAATCGTAGCACCTCCCATCTTCCCATGGCTCCTAGAACTCCCCATCCCACCCCCACTCTCTCCCCAAAATTGGCCATACTACTCTGAAAGTGCCCAATCTCCTCGGATCTCAGAAGCTAAGTAGGGTCAGGCCTGGTTAGTACTTGAATGGGAGCCACTCTATTTTTTGAATAATTATTGGACACATACTTACCACGCCCCAAATTACCATTTTACAAAAAGAAATACATAAAGATTCAAGAAGCCATAATTTTTAAATTACAAACTCCAAAAATTTGAGGCACATGTATAAGAAATTTGAAGTCACAGTTTAGTTTCAAGAATTAAAAATTTCTAGTCTTTTTAAAAGCAAATAGAAAGGCTCACGTAACCTTTACCTAAGAGGATAATTACCAAATGTATTTAAAAGTTTTTGATACTAAGAAGGAATAGGACATATGGTTCCTAATGCAAATAAGTTGTGTGGTAAAATTTACGTGAAAGTAGAAAATAACATAATATAGGCTTAGGTATTTTTAAAGAAGACTTACAATAAAAATGAGAACTTTACTGTTAATTTTGATTATAAAATTTTTTAATTTTTAAGTCTAAAAGAACAATCTTGCCATAGAAATTAACTCATGTTATGGTTAATTTCTTGCATGTACTTTGTCAATAAATCATTTTAATAGGGCATAGAAAAATGACAACAACATTTAGATATCACATTTTAGTGAATTTTATGAGAATAACTGTCTTTTATGGTTGTTGAGCATTACCTCCTGATAAGAAGTAATTATCTCATAACAGTTAACTTATAAAAATAAACATGTAAATGTGTATATATACATACATATGTATATGTAAACTCAGAAGATTTCATTCTTCTGAATATTTTTTTTCTTAATAACATCATGGAAATGTTTACAGTAATGATGACTAAAGCTGCTGAAAGTGTGAAAAGTACACTTTCTATCAGGTCAGTCACAGGAGTGGGCTCTCTGAGTGAAAAGCTAGGACTAATTCAAGTGTCCTTAAATAGAGAAGTGGACGAAACCAAGGGGCTCCAATGTAATGTCCAATGGTACTTTAAAGTAAATGAAACAAGCATTGGTGTTTCTACAATGTAAACAATTCTCAAAAAAAATAATGTTGAGTAAGTATTCCAGTTAAAAGAAAAATGCATAGTAAAAGATTTAATTTACAAAAAGAATATTAGCAACTAGAAACCAGATACATATGCTGACAGTGCTTGGAAGAGAATATTCGGTGTAACGGTAGGGTCTCACTGTACCTTAATTATAGTGGGGATTACATACATTGGCATGAATACATATCTGTGTATATATTCATGAGATTATTCAACAAAATTTGGCACACACAGATATTTGAGTATGGGAAGTCCCACAATAAAATGTTTGTCAAGAGATGCAGCAGATGAATAGTATGGTTGAAAGGCTTAGAGGTAGGGAACACATTGCACAGATCGCAGTTCCATTCTCAAGAACTGAGCATTTGGCCCAACAGAGGAGACAAATGAAAGTTTTGGGCATCAATCAGGCAGAGGGAGGACAAATCTACTCAGGCCTCCATTGGATAAAATAATGCAGAATCATATTGGAATAAGCCACTATTTCATTCATTCTGAAAAATCAATGCTAGCATTTTCCTGAAAGTTTTTATAGACATCACTAACTAATATTTTACCAGTTATGTGACATCTTGGGAGTCCTCCATATATGTCAAAATTAAACATAATGATTTAATTCATTTGTAGAAGTAGTGATCATACAAATGGATCAGTGTACCACGCCTAACCTTGCCAGCAAGGAAGACGCGACTCCGGGAAGATCTTCTTCATGCAGTTTTAATCAGGATCCTTGAAACATGTTCTTTTGATCCGTGGGAGACTGGGGAACCCCTGGGCAGGCTTAAATCTCCTTGCGCTAACCAACCCCAGTGAGCTACATGGACCCTGCAGATAGGCTACTCTAACGCAGATGCAGACAGGCTGAACAGACTTAACCAAATAAGGGCTTATTTACACCAGAGAGCACTCACCAACCAGAAGGTGGAAGGTGGAAGGGTGGAAGCCAGCACCATCTTTAAGGTGTGGCACTTCCCAGCTCTCTACAGAGCAGGATGTATTTCTTTATACTTACTCTACATTTACTGGATTCTGCTTTCCCTTCACTGTCTGTATTTAATGCCAAGGACATTTAATATTTTGCTTACTGCTATGGACTTCCCTCAAAATTTGAATAGAATTCTTTTCTTTCTTTACATCATTGGAATAATTTTATTTAAAGTGTTTCTTTGTGATCTTAAGAGATGAATATATGGTACAATTTTATAAAGACTCTGTTTTTATCACTTCTTTTAGATTTTGGAAAATATATTAATTCTCTTCTCTATTGCAGGTTAGAAACAATTTTATGGATGATTGTTTCTATGTCTATAATTTTGTTTGCGGAGATATTGGCCAACAATTAAAAACCCCTATTAAATATTCTTTTCAATTTCAATAACAGGACTGAGGATGGCCTCCTTGTTTGAAGGTTTCATAACTCTGTGTTCAAGTAATTGCAGATGAAATTACATAAATAAAGAGAGATGTGGTGAGGGTTCAGCAGGAAAAGACCTTTATTATGCAAATCTGGCAACCAGAGTTTTATACTCTAGACAACTTTAGGGTAGAAGGAGATGACCAATTAAATCAACAAAGTTGTTTTCTGATTTCCTTTCCCAGTATGCACCATGGCATGAATGCCTTTAAACATACTTTCCACTGTAGAGGGGCCCATTCCTAGTGAGACATTTAAAATATATACATTAACCCTAGATAAGGAACCAACAACACACCAAATAGGGATACAAAAAGTCCCACCTGGTAAACTTAAAAGAATTTGTGTGAGAAATTAATTACTGGAGTAGAAAGTACTCCAAGGCAGCAAAATAACCAAATCCTACCCTAGCATGAGTGACAGCTCACATAAGCAGAAAACCTAAAGCATACTATTCAACTTGAAAGGACCTAGAGTGTTTAGGAAATGGCTATTTCAGGCAACTGGCCACTCAGTTGTTCCACGTATTTTCCAGTTAGCTCAGCAGATCATTTCTTTTCAGATGCTCTGGTAAGCTCTGCTTTGTTCAAGGACCTGGGTTAATCTCTGTTACTTCCAGGTTGCTCAGCTTTTCTGAGTGTCTCCTATATACTTGAGAGTGGAGAGACTGAGTGAATCTAGCCAGTTTGGGGGACTTTCTGAAGCTCTGGAGTTTTTTGCTTCCTGATCTTAAGATGCTTCAGTATAGCACTGAAATTTGATCTCAGAGGAAATTACTATGTACACACACAAACACACACACACACACACACACACACACACACACACAGAGAGAGAGAGAGAGAGAGAGAGAGAGAGAGAGAGAGAGAGAGAGAGAGAGAAATACAAGCATAGGGATGAGATAGAGAAAATGCATGTATCTATTAAATTTATTTCTCGATACAACATGTATATTCATTTTTCTAATCATTTCCCATAACTTATACAACAGCAATAATTTGTATATGATTTATGGCCTTGTGTACATGTTTGAGAGAGATATATGATTTAAATCATATGGGCAATGCAGAATTTATACTAGTTATCTATTATAAGTGATTGACATATGATTTAACATATTATTGAAGGTTTTTTTAGGGTATATGCTATAGCAAAGCCATTTTAAGCAAAGAAATTGACCATTCTCAAGTTTATTATACCTATTGGGAAACTGACTGCCCACAGATGTTTAGTGAGGGACAAATGTCTTTAGAAAAAAAAAATGGTTTTCTTTTCTTTTTTGTTGTTATTTGACTCACATCCTTCTATGTATTTGGAAGTACTGATAAGCTGTCTTTTTGTTTTGTTTCACTTAATTTCCTTGAGCACATTATTACTATGGAGCTGCTTCAAAATTTTAGATTTTTCTTTCTATTCTGAAGGAGACAAACATCTTTTTAGTCCTCTTATGGATAACTCCATTTATAGATATTGGTCAAATTAGTTGAACTTTTCTATATTCTTATATTCCCATGCTTTTCCTAAGTTTGGGAGGCTATCGTTTGAGATTGTACAGCAAGAACAATGACAGTATGTTAGCTCAGTTATTACAAAGCCATGTACATGCAGTGATTGATTTGAACTTTGAACAACTTGTTTTTACTTAAGGTTAGAGAAGCTCCTGTCCTAGGACTGTCATTTATGGAAAAATGTGACAAATCAACATTCCACTCTGTTTTTCAGTGTTAGCTCTAAGATGTGAAATGCAATCTGGCAATCCTTCATTGAAACTGATGAGCGGAAAATGAAAAAGTCACCATGAACATCAGTGGGCCATGTTCTGATTTTCCTGGTTTCTCATCAAACCTGCTTATGGCAAATCAAACCATGTGGCAAATTTGTGTCCACAGGCTCTGAACACTAAGAAAGTTTTGTTGAAATTATTAAAATCTTCAAGCAGAATTCATCATATAGTTCCTACTCTCCTAGGAGTTGTCATTATAAGCACTACTGTGTTTGCCATTCATACATTGTATTGACATTTATTCATTTTTTTCGTAATTATAACTGAGGGAGGAGTTGACAATCCTATGTAATTGGATCATCCACAAAGCAGATGTGTTTCCACAGGAATAGATGCTAAGACCTTTGCAATGTCAGCTTGTCATAATCAAAGCTATTATTCTTTATTCTTTATGTAATTCCATGGTTTGTGATATTTCAGGCTCTGCCACATTTTATGGCTTATCATAATTTACTGACCTGTACAGAAACAGAAATGAGCCAAAGCTCACTGTGTACACTAAAACTCAATTCCTGGGATGGGTCCTGGCTTGGATGTTTAAAACCATGAAAGGAAGGAATCCATTTTTAAAAACTATGAAATGGATCTCTTTCAGTGCAAGACAGTGCTATACTCTTTGACCTCAGAATTTTGAACTAAATGAAGCTGAGGACAAGAATAATCCAAACTATGACAGAATGGTTAGGTGTATCTGGTTTCAGCAAATATGGAAATAAAGTTGAAGAAAATGTATCCCATTTTTCATGAAAACAATATCTGATATAATGATATTATTAGTTGAACATCAATACAAGAAGTAAAAATTTAAATATGGAAAATTATTTAAGAAAAATAGAAGGGGAGAAGAAAGACAAGCAGAGAAGAAGAGGTTAAAGGACAGTAGAAATAAAGTAAGCAAGATAAACTCACACAATTCAATCAGGAAGAAAAAACATAATTGAAGAAATCAAATCAGAAATAAACTGAAACTGTGGTTTATTTCATATACAAATTAATTTATTGTATATTCAGTAAATCATTTCATTTAAATACACACTAATGCAAAGCAAATAACATGTTAAAATAATATTACAGAGCTACAGAAGCAAAATGATAACTAACCTAATGGTATTCTATACTTAATGAGTAATTTAGAAAAAAATGAACACTATGTAATGTGTTAATGGAAAGCTAACAGAATAGAATACAATACTGATAAGGTGTGATCATATACAAATAAATGAATAAAATACAATTGGATTTAATCATTAACGGTAAATGTCTATGAAGAACAGAACAGTCAGTTTAAATTTCTGGAATGAAAAAGTTATCATCAAAAATCTAATTAGAATAAATAAAACATCTATTCATAACATAAATGTAAACTACTAATGATTGGTATACAAAAGTTATCATCAAAAATGTAATTAGAATAAATAAAACATCTATTCATAACATAAATGTAAACTACTAATGATTGGTATACACAATTGTCCTTGAGGCACAATGTATTTAATTCTGGCATACAAAGACAGAATCGTTTAGGTGTCTTATAAAATCTCAGTCTTTGAAACTGACCTACAAATAATTTACAAGTGTAAATCATCACAGAAAATCTACAAAAACAGGAAAACAGGTAATAATGATCACAGGACTCCAATATGAACCAGGTGGTGATGGCACACACCTTTAATCCTAACCAGGCAGATCACTGTTAGTTGGAGGCCAGCCTGGTCTAACATGAGCTAGTTCCAGGACAATCTCCAAAGCTATATGGAGAAAACCTTTCCAGAAAACAAAATAAAATAAAGCACAAAACAACACAAAAAATAACTGCGATAGAAAATAGATAGGATCTTCATAGTGGAAAAATATTAAGAACCCTGAAAATGTAATTGTATTTTAAAATTTTGAGTTTAGTGAAACCCCTCAGTGTAAACTTTTTCCCAAACATGTAGATTTACATATCTCTTGTAAAATTGTATTATGATGCGAATTTTTGGATTCTGATAAAATATATGCTTTTAATTCTATTTTATTTCATCCTTTATGTAGTTTTCAAAATGATTATTTTAAAAACTGACATACAAAAATACGTAATTTGGAGGGGAGATAGCACCTCTAACATATGATAGATTGTTTTATTTTTACCTGCCACCAAGCTGCTTCCTTTTTGTTCTGCACATTTCTTTAAGACAATAACTAATATACAATTGTGAAGTATGTTTTTCCCTAAAAGAACTCTTTGTTCCATGCTAGTGAATTCTGGACTTCTCTACTTTAAAAGCACAACAGAACCTGAACCTGTCTTCAGGCAGGTTCACTCTTTTCTTCAATATTAGGCTACTGCAGCATGCCCCTGAATAAAAAAAAAAAAAAAAAAAAAAAACCACACAATTCATTTGAACTCAGTATATCAGGAAGACTTAGGTGAACTGCTTACTGACACAACATGTCCTTATCAGAGAGTAGTGTGAGGGTTACTTTGAAACATGAACACAACACCTGCCTTTAGCTGGTAAGAACTAACTCCACATAGTGAAATTACATGACAACATATCCTTCAATTGACGAAGTCGGGACATTTATTTTGTGGGGCACTCTGAAATTCTATGAAAAATGTTGCTATACCTACAAGCAGAATAGTGCTATTTATTTTGTGAGCTTATGTCATTTAGATGAAGAGGTCACACTGGTGGGGTTTTGTGCCCTAAATTAGCAGTATTCCTCCTTGGCACTTTTTCCTTCAGAGATGCTAATTGTTCTTCCAGAATTTAGTTTAATTTTGTCGGGTTTGCTATTCTGCATATCATCTGTCTTTTGAGCGCCTGTCAGTGATCTATGAGGCAGTTGATTGCTCGTGTCAGCCTGCCGTAAAGCTCCAATGCAAAGGAACACCTCTGAAGCAAATCTTGGCCAGTGCCAACCTCTGATGTGTTCATTTCCCACCCTCTTTGGCTACACTTTATTACTTTCATCTTACGTGCTATTTTATAATATGACCTTAGTCATAAGAAAAATCCTACTTGAATTTTAAGTGGTAGTTAAGAGAAAGTAATGTTGTGAAAAAGGAGGGGGGAAGAAACAGGAAAAATAGGTTTTTGTTTTAAGGCATTGCTTATTACATACCAGAGTGTTAATCACAGCCAGAATGAGACTTTCAAATCTCAAAAAAATATAATACATCGGTGCCCCTGTGTTTTTAGTGAGGGAAATGAATTTTTGTATTTTATAGAAACCATAAGTTCTTTGATGACCTTGTTTTCTTTGTTGTATAAAACAAGCTTAGATATTTTTATTTGTTTTGTGTTGACTTATAGTTTTTTTTGTTTTGTTTTACATGAAATAAGTGAATGATGATAAAAATTTTGTCAAACTTAATCGAGGTGTTATTTTTTTCAGTATATATAAAACTATTTATTTTTTATACACAACTTAAGACAAGGAAATGTGACATTTATTAAAGTAAATAAAAGTTTAGACAATATAAATGCACCTCTGAAAAAAATGATCTCCACAGTGTTTTTAAACCTTTTGAAGGCATTGTTTTGCCTCCTATTAGTCCAACAAAGCAGAAGCTTGGGCATCACAGGCCTGGAGTAAGAGTCTGTGTAATTTCCTAGACTGCAAACACAAGGCATGGAGCATCACACTGTAGCACTGCCTTGTTCAGAAATATGGAGAGTTCCTGAGATTTTTGCACCTTCAACACACTGAGAAGTGATTATTTAACTCATTTTCCATGCCTTGATGGCCTCTTCTCATTCATCATCTAATCTGGTAGTTCCTTTTGTCTCCTGCACCAATTCCTGAATACTTTAAAGAGAAATTGTTCTATGTTGAGTGATTCCAAGAAATGAATTATCACTTGTGTACTTGATTGCCAGGTTTTGATTGTGATTGTTATAAGTAATTGGAGTAAAGACAGCTCTAAAAATAGGTCAACAGCTTACTGTCTGCAATCTGCTGTTGTATTAGGTTACAGAATAACAAGAATGAAAGTGCAGATGGAATTAATATGATAATAACTGACTTAGAGATGCAAGGTCCAGTTAGGGCCATGGCATTCCTGGGTGTTTTTATCTGTAAAAAAGAGAGGTAAATTAAACTGAGTGGGTGGCAGCATGAGAAGAATGTAGCCTCCAATTGCTGGCTTTAAGATGGTATGATCCATGTGGAATTTGGAAGCCTGGCATAAGGCAAGGAAATGGATCATCCTGGTAGGCATTAAAATAATGCCCCATAGTATATATTTTTAAGTTGTTCCCATTCTAAAATGGTATGCAATATATGTATTGTATTTTTGATAAAATGTTCATGATCATTTGCTCTGAGGTTGATAGAAAATCAGTGATGTGCCAAGATATTCATAAGCTAAAGTTGTTTCGTTTGTGACAAATTAATATATTGATACATCTTGTTGTTAAAGACATTAATGTAGTTAAAACTCTGACTTCCATGTAGACTTTTGGATAATTTTCTGTAAGGGGAAGTTCACAAACATTCTTTATCAGTTGTGAAGGTCTAATGGCATGACTGGCACTGTACTGTTAGTCACAATGCATAGAAAGATAATAGCTTCTTGTGTTTCAGTTACTTTATTTTCTGGGCTTCAGAAGGAGGGAGTATAAACACATGATAAAATGTAAGTAATGCAGCTTCTTATTATTAAATTTTCTTCATGAAAAGGTTTTATACATCACAGTCTCAGTGGTGTGGGTGGTTATAACTCTCTGTTGAATCCTTTCACTCTATTAAGAGACATAATGTTCCATCCTTTCTCACTGAATGGTCCTTACATTCATTCTCCATCACAGAATTCCATTTCTTCCATATCTACAAAGAATTAAACTAAGATCCTGAATTCCCACTATCTCTTGAACTCTATCTCAGATACCTTCATTTGATGTTTGAACCAGTTGACTGAAAGTCTGATTGGGTTGGAGCTTCTACATCAGCTGGTATTTGAGCATATCATAGCCGAGATCTCTCAATGTATATATGGCTTAGATGCCAATATTCTTAAAATGAGGTGGTCACATTCTAGGCTTCCTACCATTAAAATTTGGTAAAGATTTTGTTTTTTCTGGCTTTCCCCCTCTTTGGGGGTGGGAAGTGCATGCCCACCCCATAGTGCACAGTAGGGAGAGATTCTTGTCCCTCTTTTTTTCAAGAGTGTTAATCCCAATTTGAGAATTATTGAGTATTATAATACCCAAGTGTCTGCATTTTAATAATATATTAAGATAGCCTGTTGTTCCTACCAATGGAGAAACCCTGCCTAGTTAGTTGTGGTGTTCTCTAAATTCCATTCTTAAAGATGCCCAACTTTACATTCTAGCCTCAGAATTTATGAAAGTATTCCTAGTTCTCCCAGCTTTAATCACCTTATATATGAAACATAATTTTTAAATACCAAAATATATAGACAGGTAGAGGATTAAATGTAACAAACCATGCATAATTCTTATAATACTCAATAAATATTGGTGAAGTTTATTCTATAGTGAAGCATGATTAACAGAAAGTGAAAAGAAATACAGAAATTCTGTTCGGTAGACTCCCGCTTATGAGATTCACTGAATATAAAACTTCTTGGCAAAAGTAATAAAGAATCTCAGAGTATGTGTTCTTAAGTGTTATGGAGAATCAGAGTATAATGGGAATCTTGTATGAAAGGTATATATGAAAAGCATGAATAAAAATCATTTAAATTAGGCATGACTCTGATCCAGCCATTGGGTAGCTGAAAAGGGTGATAATGAGTTTGTGGGCAGCCTGAGCTACATGTTGAGACAGTGTTGAAAAACAAAAGCTAAATACAAACCGAAAATATTTAAATATTTACATTGTACTTTAAATGAGAAAGAATACTGTAAATATGAGACATTACTGTCACCATCTGTCCTAATAAAGGCTCCTCAGATTTTTATCTGTTTAGTATCTGTCAGAAATAACATGCTTTGTATTTGGTCTAATGACTTGTCAATATAGTTTAAATTAGGAAACACACACACACACACACACACACACACACACACACACACACACACAGAGCTCTGACCATGCCTGTGTTCTTTTTGAGGAATTGAAGCTTCTACCTATGAAAAAGCCTATTAAAAGCCAATTTGTGGTGATTTTCTATTATAGAGCACAGATACTTAACACATAATTTTCAAGATCCTCTGTGGATAGAATATCTTAGAGTAGGTAATGATATAAACAATTTATGCATTTTCACGCATGACAGGAGATGACCTTCATAACTTTCTCATAGCTTCATTTCTTATTACTTGTGACTCATTCAATAAATGATAGAAATAAATTATATTGTTTTAGTGTCCTTTGTTACATATCCCCATTGCAAAAAGATATTTTTTATTGTCCTGACATATTTGCAACAATAATATGTTTTCAGGCTATAAATATTGATAGAGCAAAGATGTGTGTGTTTGCGCTTTGAATATTTGATAAGCTGCACAAATACTTATAGAATGAGCATTAACAGTCCTAGGAACTTCTATTTGTCTCTCAAAAGACAGCTTTTTCTATAGGACTTGCAAAATATCTTTCATATTCAAGTTACTTCTACTAACAGTTATTTAATTTTGGCTGACTTAACTAAAGACAAAGCCTCAAGATGAACATTTATCATTATTGATAATCATATAAGTAATTCCCCTGAGTGAGTAATTTAATCAAAAATTATCTAACTGAATTTTAAGTTCATATGATCATGTCATCAGTTATTTGCTTTAAAACATGAGGAATATGTACATATATCATAAAAATATGGAAACAGCAAACCATAAGATTGGTAGCAGAATAGCTGAGGTGAATAACTGGAAGCAGGCATTTTTAATATTGAGTTACTTACTCATTTTTAATAATTAAGCATTTTATTAATTTTACAGAATTTTATACTATTCATCTTGATCATATTTACACTTCACTCCATTCCCACTTCCTTCAGTAACTAGTCAAGCTCTACTGTCACTTCCATTAAAGAAGAAATTACATTGCATTAAATGCCCTGCTTCCCTTTTCTTACCATCTGTTATATTTATCTTTAAAAAACACAGTTCTCTTTTTTGCTCTTATTACTCATATCAACACAGATATTATACATATATAAATATATCTTCAAGCTGTTAATACCCACCTAGTACTCTGAGGACTTCAGTACATGATTGGTTGAAACTACTGCATCTGCAGAGACAAGGAAGCACACCATGGCAGGACTCACAGAAAGATAGATAATTCTATTTTTTTTTTCATTACTCTACGTACAAACCACAGTTTCACCTCTCTACACTCTTCCAGTTCCCTTACCCCACCTCCCATCTACCCTGCTACCTTGTCCCCATCCACTCCTTCTCAGATAGGAGCAGGACTCTCTTGGAAGTCAACAAAGCATGGCATATCAAGTTGAGGTAGGACCAAGCTTCTCACTCCGCATCAAGACTGTGCCAGGAATCACAGGTTCCAAAAATCTAGCCAATGAGCAAGGTACAGGTCCTGATACCTCTTCTAGAGACCCCACAAATGACCAAGCTACACAACTGTTATCCACATGCAGAGTGTCTAGGTCAGTCCTATGCAGGCTGTCTAGCTGTTGGTCCAGAGTCTGTGAGTTCCCACTAACTCTAATAGCCAGGAAGCAAAGTACATCAGAAAAATAATGGAAATCTACTATCCATCTGGTTGTGTAGTTTGAGGGTACACCTGTAATGATCCAAACACTTTTGCATAGTTCCAACTACCAACTTCCTACCTCTCCCAGTACAATTCCCACGAAATAATGTTCCTTGCATATTTTTTTTTGCGGGGGGGGGGAGACATTCAATGACTGTACTCTAATTTTTCTTTTGTTTGTTTGTTTTTTTGTTTTTTGTTTTTCAAGGCAGGGTTTATTTACTGTATTGCTTTGGAATCTGTCCTGGACCGAGCTCTGTCGACCAGGCTGGCCTTGAACTCACTGAGGTATGCCTAGCTCTGTCCCCAACCCCAAGTGCTGGGATTAAATGGGTGCACCACCAAGGCCTGGCTAGTCCTTCAGTTATTAAAGATGCAATTTCTCATTTAAATTATTCAAGTATGGAACTGATTTACAAGCAAATGCAATTTTCCTAGTTTTATGAATTTAATTACATAAGCACTCCAGAATATCACTAACATAGGGAAAGTGACAACACATTTAATATTGTGACTAAAAAAATTAGAGATAGATAAAATGTGATTTATTCTAAGGGTTGCTTCTGCTTCAATGTAAACACACTCATGTGTTTTCCCCATTCCATACATGAGTCCCAGAAACAACTGTGTGAATCCTAGAATATGACTTGATACATTCTTTACTGACACTTGTTCATGCTGATATTGATGTCAATTCTCACATTCATTACAGAATCACTAGAGGCTTTTATTGATTATTGATTGAATAAATGAATGAATGAATGAATGAGTGAGTGAGTGAGTAAGTGAGTGAATGACTGACCTTTCCGATTCCTAACCTAATTTCCCAGGATATATATATATTTAAACATTTCCTACTTACCACCTAGACTCAGCTAAAGCATTTTAGAATACATCAATTGTTCCTAGAATAATAGTAAATTAAGTGTACAGGGAGAGCCAAAAATGGAAACCAGAATTCAAGATTAGTTAACACGGGAGATTTAGTATTAAACATTAAAGCTGTTTCCTAATTTACTTTATTATCTTCTTTATTTTCCTACTACAGATAGACGTTCCTGTGCAGACAGTTTGGGATCATTATTCATCAGGATCTTAAATAATAGAAAATGTCAAATGCAAACTCCACAATAATTTCGTTTCAGGAATTCATGACAAATGCTATCCCAGACACAGCTGTAAGTGAAAGGATGAAAAATTTAGCCTAACTCTCCAATGACCCCAGGAAGCTAGAAGTTTAGAAATACTATCTAAGAAGCCCTACGTACCTCAAATTCCAGACCCTGTCCTCTGCCAGTAAATAGGCAAAAGGTCACACTTCTTGCACTGCTTAAGACAGATCCTTGAGTAACTGATCCTGGCCTAGTAGGATAATAGGAAATGAGCTGACTAATCACTTATCTGACTTCAGTAAATTGCTTGTGAAACACCTGCCCCAGTGACCTATTCTAACTGCAATTTTTCACCACACCCAGGAGCCCAGAAAACTGATTTGTCTATGAAACACAGGCTTAAATGATTTAAAATGATTAGTCTAAAAATATAAAATGGTTTAAATTGACTGGCCCACACCACACAGGCTCTTGATGCTATGGGATGATTACTTTGCGATGTGTGGGCTTTGTAGTAAACCCTATAAAAAAGCTGTCTCAATTCTGCACTCAGGTCCTCAGTCCTCTACCCCTGATTGGCATATGACTGTGGACCCCAGCATGCTTGGAATAAACGTCCTCTTGCTATTTGCATCAAGACTGCTTCTAGTGAGTGATTTGTGGTGTCACCTTTCTTGAGTCTTAATGTGAATGTCCTTGCTTTGAGGGTCTTTCATAATCAATGAGCTAATCAGTCCATAAGCAATTAAGCAGAGTCATTTAAACTTACCAATGCTGGCATTGAGATATTGATGTTTTGTTGAGTCAGTAGCCAAATAGTTTAAGTAAGGGGACCTGGTTAAATCTTGCCATGCAATACAAATGCAGAAACATTGTTCATAAAAGAGAACTATAGAAGCTGGGTGTTGGTGGCGCAAACCTTCAATCCCAGCACTCGGGAGGCAGAGGCAAGTGGATCTCTGTGAGTTCAAGGTCAGCCTGGTCTACAGAGCAGTTCCAGAACAAGCTCCAAAACAAAACAGAGAAACCCTTTCTTGAAAAACCACACACACACACACACACACACACACACACACACACACACACACACACACACACATATATATATATATATATATATATATATATATATATATATATGGCTCTCTCTCTTTCTCTCTCTCTCTACATATATATACATACATATATATATATGTAGAGAGAGAGAGAAATAGAGAGAAAGAGAAAGAGAGAGAGAACACTATAGAATATTCATATTAGGAAAAATCTCATATGTACACACTCATATTGGTTGTTGTTAATTCTCGGCCCAAAATAGACGACAGGAACTGTCTTGGGGAGGGCAGTCATGCTTTGTCTCACATTTTCCTGGAACATGCAGGAAGAGATCCTCCACTAGTGGAGATAAATTTACAGTACTGAGTGTTCAAAGGACAAGAACAAGAAAGCAGAATGCAGCCTGAACCAGGCATTACTATAACTTTAAAGGTAGGTTCTCAGAAACTTACTCTACCAGTCAGCTCCTCATTTTCTAAGGCCTCCTCACCATTCAAAATAGCAGCATAATCTGTAGAATGACTGTTCAGAAAGAGTCTTCCTGTACCATGAACACCATTAACAATACTTTTCCTTACAATTTCTTAACTCCTTGTTCAAGTGTATTTAGACCAGACCTGATCCTGACACACCATATGACCAGAGGCTACTGAAGTCCAGTGCTGAAATTCTCTATGTGGATATGAAAAAGTGTAGACATTTGTGTGGAACTTTGCACCAATATGAGTCCTAAGTTTGAGGAAGATTCCCCTACTCAGAAAGACCTACAGCTCAAATTGTGCTGCCATTAACTCTCATCTGGTATCTTATCTCTGATACCTTATGGAAAGAGGAAGAAAGTAATTTTAGATTCAAGCCAACCTAGTCCTCTTCATTGATCCATGATGTTTGATGTGTTAGCATACTTGTCCACTTTATCTATCCAATAACAACACGTTCAACATTTTCACAGCAGTTAGTATTTGGTTAATGTTGAATCTAAAAGTCAGAAATTGCTACTAAATTTTTAGATAGTGAGGGTACTCCACTTGATGGCTTTTGTCAATTTTTTCATTAAGAGTGAAAACTTAGAACTTTCTCTGATTCCATTTGGATATTTGTATGTCATTCTCTTACATATCCGTTTACTGAGCTGGTGTTTCTGTGCTTGTAATTCTATCACCCTTTGCTTTTTGTAGCATCAGTATCACCACACTTTCTTGAGAACAGCTGCAAATTTACTAACTCAAATGACCTTTCCTCAAGAGATTATTCATCAAATTCAGGATGTTGAGTTGGTAATATGGTTTCCATATAGTAGGCTATAATATATCAGATTTAAGCCCCACTTCTTTAATACTAAAAGGTTCTGTTTCCCTCACAGCCATTTGCATCTAATTAATATGGTCTTTGTAAAATCCATTGCTATGGTGATAGAAGTACAGAGCTTGAAAAAGAAAGTTTTAAAATGCCAGCACAGTATGTCACATATTTACAAGTCTTTGATAATGTTGCCATCTTATCTTTCTAACCTTTTTATCATCCATAGATACAGACAAGTATACCTTTTACTTTGAACCTTCCTGCATTGCCCGAAACAACAGATTTTATAATGAATTGCATTGATTACTTTTGATGTGACTAGTAATTGTGCTTCAGTTCTAGAAACTTTTTTATCATGCTATGTTTGTACCTTTGACAAACTGACCCACTTTTTGAAATGTCTTCAATCTATGGTTGAGTTAATGACCTAAATCCCCTGCTTGATGGGTCCAGTGCATTTGACATCTTTCTCATAGGAGCAGGGAACTGTGTGATGGGTGGACATTATTCATAACTGCTTGCCCATACTGGGACCTTAATTGAATCATGGTTTGCAAAATAGAGCAGGAAATCAGCCAAATAATCCACTCTCTTTTCCATGAGTCGTCTAACTTTAATGTGCAAGTTTACATCAAAATTTTACCTTAACACATGCATTTATCTTAAAAGCAAGTGATTTATACATTACAATATATATTCTAATGTGTTAACTATGCTTAGATTATAGGAGATCTGGGCATGTGTGTAGTGTAGCAGTTTTATCAGTATAATGTCACAAGGATCTTTAGCATACAGAATCACAATGAATGTGGTGGTTCAGGGATTAAAATCTCTTTAAATACTCATTCACATGACAGACTGAAGCAATTAGTGTATAGTAACAATTGTGCAGGGATAACCAGAGTGTCTCATACATTTCCAGAGAGAGTCATCTTCCATTATAATCATCCTAATGAAAAAATCACAGTGGTTGAAGGGAAATTCTATTGGTATAGTGTTAAAAAAAAATAAAAAAGAAATGAACACTAAAAAACATCATTAAAGTTACATTAAGGAACTGATTGAAATTGACCAGAAAGGGAGTAATCATAGAACTGTCATTACCACCTCTTCCTTATAGCTTTGAGCCCAGGTGTTAGAGATATCTCCTGTCAGTGGGTGCTCGTGTTATTATATCCTAGCTGTGTTGTATGTAAAAAAAAATGTAGCAGACTTAATAACACTACAAGTACTTGGTTATCAGTTTAGATTTAATCTGTGTCACAGAATCTCCATGTAGAAATTCCATATGCAGATAGTTACATGAAGGAATCAAATTAAATACCATTTTATCACTGAGAATATTAATTTTAAAACAATTCACTGAAAACCTGTACACAGCCTATTTGAATGCATACTTTTCAAATGTTTTTAATTTAACTCCTTTGATTATTATTTTTCTTTTCATATCAAAAAATTAAGAGATGTATGTCTAAACTGAAGAGAGTAGAGAAAAGATATTTAACATTGATTACTGTCCAGAGATACTGAGTGTAAAGCAATATATAAAGCCTAATTGGTTTGTTGTGATATCAACCAATGAGGCTAACAGATTCGGGAATGATGTGTTGTGGATTTGGGATAAATAAGGACCAATCAAAGGAAGGCTGCTGTTGTTGCAATGAAAGATGGTGCTGCCAACTAAGCTTATTGAGTTAGTCTTTCCTCTTATCCTTGAGAAAGAGGCTAGGGATTGAGCTGCCATACTAGGCAGCTAACAAACCAGTCCAGGTTATCTGCAAGTAAAATAGTCTTGCAAACTTTGTCAATCTGATGATTTTTTTCCAAGTGTATCAATGTAGCATGCTTAAAACCTTCTATTGATCATTGGAACCTGAAGTTGATAACTCTATTGGAGTTCCACAGTTGAGTAGAAGGGAATTGAGGATATATTGTGTCAAAGCATGAAGTCACATCACTTTTAGCATAAATGCAATGGATGTTCTTCACATCTATTGTGATTGCTCAGTGGAATATTTGAAACCCACAACAGTTCTTAAGAGAATGCTATGAAAGCAAGTATAGGCTTCCTGTTGTATCATTTTGATATTCACCTTAGTCTCTTCAGCATTCTAGTATACTGTTTCAGTTCTTTTAGAAAGAAAAGCAATGCAAATATTTTGATGATATTGTTCTTATTACCTCCTTAAATTCTTTCTTCATTAGTACAACATTTTCTTTTTCAATAAAAATTCATCTCCAACTTCATTTGAAACAACCCAGTGGCATATAAACTTGGAATGAGAGAACTGTGTCTGTGTACATCAGACAAACATGAGAATCTATGTCATAGAAAATTGGAAAACAGTTGCACATAAAATCAAGGTCCTTAATGTGCATCCAGTAAGATAATCAAAAATACTCATCTGTCCTTCTAAAGCCTATTATTCCTATTTGATATCCTGCAGGTTGACTGCTTATACATAATGATATCACTAAAGTTAAACTATACCTATGATGACAGCCACTAATTTTGTCACTGACATAAACAAATCAGAGATGTGAAAAGTTCCTTTCAAACCTTTTATATTGATTTTGTTTCTTTGACAATATATATAGTCTCTTAGAGCAAAGACCCACAGACTGTTTTGTTTAAAAGTACAATAATTTATTGGTTCTTGACTGCAGATACCAGAGGTCTGATACCAAGGGTTCATCAGAGACACATTTCTCTTAAGTTCCCCAGATCTGTTATTCTCCCCCCCCTCTCTTTCTCATTTTGTTTTTGTTTTATTTTGTTTTGTTTTCGGTAGATCCCTGTGTGTGGTTAAATACAGAGACAGTAAAAATAGACTAGAGAACAATATTAAGGAACATGGCTTCATACTAAATGGAGAGTTGCTCCTATTTGACGCTTTCTAGTAATTTCTTGCATCATATCTAGTATTTCCTAAGCTTTGTTTTTCATTTGTTTGTTTGTTTTTTGTTTTGCATCAAAAATTGACAAACACTAAACAAAGATACATGCAGAAGCAAGGGACAATTTCATTTATAGTAGTTTCAAACTGAGAAAAAACATGTCACCTGGTGAATGTACAGTAAGTTGCAGCGTATTTATACAGCAAAAAGCAGCATGAAGATGTTTAATAATAATAATTAATAATAGTAGAAGGAAGAAGTATTTAAAAGACATCAGAAACAAAAGAACAAAAGACAACAACTACAGAAAGCTATACAGACAGAAAAGACATTGGCATATACTGAAGGATGTAAAAGTTATAAGGAAACCTCTGGAGAAGAGTGTGACTGATAATTTGATACTCTTGATTGTTCTAAGATATAATTCATTAAATTATAAGCAGCAAACTATGAATTTAGGAGATGAGTAGATGAGTCAGCATTTAGATATACTTTATCCCCTTGCAGAAAACATGGGTGTTATCCCAAGTTCCCAGCACCTAGAGTGAATGGCTGACAAGCACTTCTGGACTCCATGAATATTTGTACATGTGTCTACATACAAGTACAGCTACCCATAAATTTTAAAACAACAAATTAAATCATAAAAAGAATGTTTTATTATGGAGAAATTACACTTTGAACTTACTTTTAAACATGTTACTATTTATTTTATGTGCCTACTTTGGATTATAATCCTAATTTGTCATTCAAGAAAGACTCATTATATATCCCTTAGTTCATGAAGAAGTACAAAATAGGTTATAGAAAAATGAAATGATGCTGAATGTCTCAAAGGCTCTGCATAGCTTTGCTTCACATGTATGTATATTATAAAGAAACATCATCAAGAAGTTTTGTGTACTGCCATTGTCTGTATATAATGTAAGTATTGATTACATTTTGAATTTCTAATTGTTCATTTACTTTTAGAGTTAATATAAATACCTAGGCATCACAAATTGGAAGACTGGCAATATAAAGATAGACATAGAGACAATATATATTTATCATACTCTTTCACATTGTTGCACATTTTGATTTTGAATGCTCTACTTTCTTTTAGCTTAATTTTCTAACACTCCATTGACCATGAAGCAGTATTTACTAAATACTCACAGTGACATAGTGTCTAGAAGCACCCACCACTATAGACCCTTCCATGTGTTTTTCTGCTGTAAAGGAGTGTTTTGTATTTATTTGAAAGATATATGTATTGTGAAAATCATATTTACAAATTAATTAATTTTGAGTTATTGTTTTATTTTTTAATTTACTTGAAGACAGAAATAAAATGAAACCTGGATGATGTAGGACAGGCAAAAAAAATTCACATATTCGGCAAATACTGGATTAACAATAACATCTTTATTGCACACCATTTTTCCTATATGCCTTTGTGAGAAGAGTGTGTGTGTCTGTAGCTAGTTGTTTTCCGCCAGCCAGCCTAATCCCACTCTTTGTTCCTTCTGACACCATTATGTTACCAGCACGTTTTTCCCTGCTGGTTGGGTCCCGCCACCATGCCAGCCCACAATAACATGCAGAGTCTCTGTACTTGATACAATTCTGTTGGCCAGTTACTAATTCCTTACCGGCTAGCTCTGTCTAATTACTAACCCATTTCTACTTCTCTAATTATTTCCACGTGGTCATCTTATTGGAGAGTGTCGGCCCGCATCTGCTCTCTCTAGGCTCTACATGCTGATTCCTCATTCCTACTTCCTCTTTCCTCCTTGTCTCCTAGCCCTGCCTATCTTGATTTCCCATTGGCCTAACAGTGCTTTATTCATTAACTAGTATGAGAAATATATTTACAGAATAACATCTCCCATCATATCCTCTTTTCTGTCTAAAATAAAAAGAAGGGTTTTAACCTTAACATAGCAAAATGAACCATACAACAGTTATCAAATAAGAATCACAGTTAACAATATTTAGTCCATTAACATTTTAGAAGATTTAAGAAAATATTTGATCATCTATCCTATCTTTATGAGTACAAAGTCTTATATGGAACTTATCTTTAATCCTAACTAAGGAAAACTATAACCATAACTGTCTTCAACTCCATCAAAGACCACAGAAGATTAATATATAAACTCTAGAAACAAGAGACAACTTGCTACCTGGTCAGGCACCTGAAGTTCTTCCGTAATGTTCCAACTTCAGCCTATGGGCCATGGTGTGTCTAACAGATTCCTCAGCAAAGGTGAACTTTAAACATTCGGCCTGTATTGGCAGTTTGTCAGTCATTTTTCTCTGTGTCCTGTAAACTGTCTGGCAGTATCTTCCATGAAGCAGGAATCCTGTACCAATGTCCATCTTGTTTCAGCAGTCACTTTTCTGTGAGTCCTGCATGTCCAGTTTATGCAGCATAAAGTCAAACACACAAGAACAGATATTACCAATATGGCTAGTGTTGCCATATTGAAAACAAACTTCATAATGCATTTCTTCGATGTCTATCTTCCTTCTCGACACAGATGGTGTTACCAGGAGCAGTTGTGCCTCACTGTCGATAAAAACCCTAAACCATTTTAAATGCCATATTCTGTAGGTCTTTGAAAGGTTTGAAGAATGCCTACTCATCTCTAATACATCTCTGCATATCTAGAAATCCTAACTAACTTAACTCCATTTTTGATATCATAGATAACTCTCTAATCTGTACTCTAACTCTCTAATCTGTACACTATATTTTCCTATGAGCTATATAAACACAATACCTAAACAAGAGGAGAAATATACATATCACAAAATTTACCTTAATTTTGTATCAATAAATGAAAATCCATTCCAAGGCAAAGTATTCTTATTTATGCCATAATCCTCTTTTTACCACCAAAAGATTGTTTTTGATTATTAACCATTTATAACTAAGCCCACTTAAATGAAAACAAACATTTATAAACAATATTTGGGAATTTGGGTGTTGTTCTTTCCAAGCTGCTTCTTGCTGGTAGGGGGCACTGTCATGGGGATCCTAAAAAGATGCAGAAATCTTGGCTGTAGTCTGGAAGACTGCTTTTTCCCAACTGCTTGAATGTTGGATGACCTGGGGCGCTGTTTCAGGAGGTTTGAACCACACCAGTCTGGACGGGATCTTCAGCTTTTCCTTCTTTGTGGAAACAAAAATAGAAATACTTTTCCCCAGTAACTTGTCCTAAGACTCAAATTTTGATGTCAAAGCATTTTTAAAATACATACATTGAATTAATCCAGCAGCATTTCTTTTATCAGTTGTTGTTTCCTCAGCAGTCAAACAATTTAAAGATAATAGAACAGTGTACAATATCCAAAGTTTCTCTGTGCTTTCCATCTTTATGTGGCTTTTTTATTACTCTATTTATTTTTTTACTTTTATTTTTACATACTTTGAGACAGGGTTTCTCTGTGTTACTGTTATCTGTCCTGGAATTCACTTTGTTTACCTGTATAACTTTGAAATCAGAGAAATCTGCTTGCCTCTGTCTCCTGAGTGCTGGGTTTAGAATCTAAAATCTGGATATATGGCCTAGGATGCATGTATACTGGTATTTGAGCATCTTAGAGAAATAGCAAGCTAATATTTCACACATGTTAAAATACAATAGTTGTATTTTCAACTGACTATATTGTCATACTTAAAAAAAAATCCAACAAAGGAGTGGCAACGGTGAGGGACAGTGGTAGTTTTCAAAACATTACTTACCTCTTTGCACTTTTTCTCCTGTATTTAGAAATGCAGATAACTTGTGAAAGTGTTTGTTTTCAGTTTCCACTGTTGTCATTGAACCTACTTAGTCCTTTCCCTTTAGATTAAACTTGCCCTGGTTTTCTTTATTTCTATTTCTTTGTTCCTATCACATCTTTTATCATTTTCCCCTGTATTTTATCTATCCCCCCAAAGACTACTGCTTTCTATGATTTGTGTTTTGAAGCACTGAGATAACCTTAGGGTATAAATACTTTCATTTATACACTTTGCATGTTAAGAATATGAATAGAATTTCTTGGGGCTGTAGCATGTGAGGAAACCTGGAAGTCAATCATCAACTTTCATGTTCTTCACTTGGATTTGGTAACACTCTCACTGATTGCCAGTCTTTTGTAGTTTAGCAGACCATTTCCCTCCAACACTGTCCCAGGTGAAGCAATGTCGTATTTTTTGAGTATTATGACTTTGTTGTTCCGCCAGTTTTGATAACCGTGCTTCTCACCACTTAACAATTAACATTTATTAAGTGATAAATGAACCAAAAAGGTTAATATCGATCTATAAGTTAGCTACTAATTGTTTTAATAAAAAGGGTATATGCCTTTTTTTAATCCTCCTTTTGTATATACAGTAAACCAGTTGAATAAAATAAAATTAGAAAAAAACCAAACAAACAAAAATCTGCTATTGCCCAACCCCAGGACTATAAGCATCTTTGGATATTTCATATGATATTATCAAGATGTGTAATGTATATTGAATATGAAGCATGCTTGCATATGTCTGAAGGAAGTAAAACAATGTAAAAGTGAAATCCTGACACACAAGTATCATTCAGAGGCAGAAATATGCCAGAAATCAATCAGGAAGAAGCAGTCAAGATGAGAGCTTGAGTTCAGCCTAGCTGTGGAAAACTGTGTTCAAATACTGTGCTATTATGAAGTCTTATGTGGAATCAGAATAGTTTCCTATAAATGGACAAAACAATGTGAGACAGGACACAAATCAGGGAGTAATTCAAAACTCCTAAAACCTGAACTCCAACCTTGATTGCCTACTAAATTATACTAAATTGCATGGAAAATAAGGAACAAAATAGTTTGAACTTTCTCTAATCTGCCACTGGAGATTTCAGGTGGATGGGCTAAATTAGAAATCCACAAGGTAACTTCAGATGTTCTCATTACAGAATTTTAATCTGGTGACTTGGCCCCATCAATGTTAAACATATAGTTTAAACTAAAAATCTCTACTCTGAGAGTAATTGTAGATTTCATACTGTTTTATAAGAAATATGTATTAAAAGGTGCATCAAGTTCTTATTCAAAATGATATTAAGCTGAGGATTCAGCTTGTATTTCCACTTCTGTTATATACAAGAAGCCTGAGCTTTCTATTGCTTTTTTTTTCTGAAGGCATCACTCCTAAGATTACACCCAGATTTTTGAGAAGAACAATGCCTTGCTTCCCCACCACCCACCTCCATCATGGAAAAGATATAATTTAGGGATCTGAGGCTTCAGGATAATTTCATAAAAAATAAGTGGTGTTCAGAGAAATAGCATAAAAAATTCATATATGTTTATCACAAAGGCATTTCCACATTCTCTGCTAATAATCAGAGTTTATAAATGTCCCAATTCAGGTAGAGAGGACAGGGTTGCTACAGAGTCTTGCTCAATGTAGTCCTTGATGAGTAGGCAATTCCAGACTGAGAGGCTCAAATGTGAAGGCCAGTAGCCATGCCTCTGCCTTATTACCATTTCAGTAGTAGACTCAGCAGGAATTAACATGCAGTTTGAACTGAGTTTTCTCCCCTTGTCTACAGTGCCCAGACTTCTCTCTGGATTCTTGACTTTCTCACTGAAAATTTTATTACACGAAAGTAACTTGGGAAGCAAGAGCCCTGGTGACCTAACTGCTTCTCTAGCTCATGGTGAATAAATAGAGTGTATTGCTTTGGGGCAATCTCCAATTTATATCTAAAAATGTTCATTTACGTAATGCAACTGAGTGCAATGGCTCCAAACAATTTTTTCCTATAACCAAATCCTTTATTTCTCATGAGGAAAGCCAAAAGCTTTAAAACTAATTCATACATGTTCACACACCACAAAATACAGCTTCTTGAAAAAAAGATTAAATATATCCAATTCTGATTTTGCTCTCTGTCTTTCTCCAAAACCAAAAGCATGATTAACCAATAAAGCAAGCCTCCAATAACTTTCAGCATAAATTTCCCAATCTTTATATATTTAATGACACTAATATGTCCCATATTCATTCTTAAAAGATGGGTAATTTATTTGTTATCTCTGCTATAGTGTTAAAGAGTAAGCAATTAATGATTTTTTATATTACTCCTTACAGTAATAATGACAACAAGAAAACTTGAATAATTCTATAGAGTTAGTAAAAGTTAAGACGCCCTTCAGTGCCTTCAAGTTCTTGGATATGAAACTGTTAGTAAGACACCACCTTCTCTGCTGAAAAATTGCTGTAGTTGTTTTCCTCACCAAGAAGACAATAGTAATGAATGAAGAATTCCAACATTATATATATATACATATTAAGCAAATTATGATAATTTAATGCATAAGAAACAATTATTAAAAGAACAATAGGACAATGATGTGAGAGACATTGCTAACAGTATAGATGAGTGAGTGTTTTAAAAGTGCTTTGCTTTTTGGTATATTTCCTTTGCAGAATTCCTTGTCCTGGGACCTGAATGCAGCTGAGAGACCTCACTATCCTTGTAGAGTAGTTTCATGACCACCTGTATCTACAGAGCCAGGGCATCCTGAGGCTCTGACTTTCCTTCCACCTCCTCACACCAACACACACACACACACACACACACACACACACACGTAAAAAGTAAAAAATATTCCCCTGTTCTCTCAGTAGCTTTAAAACAATAATTTAGAAATTCATACCTCAAATGCCCTGTTGTGAGACTGCCACTCAGCACAGGTAAACTTGACTCCATCCTTTTCAGTGTTACCCATCCTTTCCCATATGTATTCTAGTGAAGCGTATCATTTCACAGTTTCAACTTTTAGTGATGTTTCTATGCCCTCTTTGTCCTTAGCTTCTTATTATGGAGTCCTTGACAGATATTCTTGGTCCCAAAGTGGAGTTAGGAGGCAATGAAGTGCAGGAATGAAATCTGCTTCCTATCTCCTTCATTTGTTTGTTCTGTAATGCTAGTCAGAACACTATAGTTTCTTGTATATAATTTAAACTAATAAATATTTGCATTGTTACACAATAAACAGAGATATTGACCAAGTTTTTACATTCATAAATAATTTGAAAAATAGGTCTATTATACATATTTTCTAATAATTACACTTAAAATGCCATATTCATAGAATCTTTTCCAGATGCATAATAAAACAGAATGACAATGTAGATAATACAGTTGCCAGGATTAAATTAATATGAACTAATAGACTTTAATGAGACACCACCCAAACAAAAAAGTAGCATTTAAAGAATGCATATTTATTGTCATATAATGATCTGTTGTGGGAGATTATTATGTATGTAGAGATTTGACTCATATATATGGACATCCAGCTATGGTGTATGTATAGCTTGATTATCCAGCTAAACTGAGAATGTAGTTGCATGATATAGAATTTCCTCAGGCATGATGAATTATAGTACTTCTTCCTCTTCATATTCCCAAATATTATCCAGAATTAATCCAACAGCACCAAAAGATTTCACTCTTAAAAACCATTGATCAGAACCACACAAAAATCAGAGGCTTGGCTGGAGTTTTGATTCAATTAGAAAATGTTTGGCAGAAGGACATGAAGATGTGAATCTGATCCACAGCATCCAGCTTAGAGAATAATAATAATTTGCCCTGCTAGACCTGGCTACTCTGTGAGTGCCATGCAAATGAGGCTATGTCTCAAGAAACCACATCATGTGGTTCCCAAAGAACAATGTCTGATCTTGATATATAGCCTGCCAAGCATGTAGACCTACATATATACATCAAAGAAAAAAAATAAAGAAGGAAGGAGGGGGAAGAGATCAAGTAAAGAATTTAGAGCCTTGAAGAAAAGCACATTCTGATTGTTGGACTCAAATTTCTCTACATGTGTGGAGTGCCTTTGCTGATTGGAAGTTATTTGTGGCATTTTTTTCTGGCTTCAGTATATCTTTGAATAGTTTCACATTCAATACAAAATATCCATGAGCAGGGACCAGAAGTGGAAAATAGGAAGGAAGGAAGGAAGGGAGGAAGGAAGGAAGGAAGAAGAGATGTTAATGAGTCAGCAATGAAAAGCAAATAACTAGTTTTTATGCAGTATTAATCTGAAAACAGGAAGGTAACAAGGGTGAAAAGTTGTGTCAGTAAATAGTACCTAAAATATCCTTTTCTTTTAAGCGGCAAAATAATATACTTTCATAATCAAATTATAAGACAAAGAATTGACGAATTATCAGACAATATCCATAAATCAAATGCAGAGATAACTTAGTTGCATTTGACAATAAAGAGTATTTCAGTTTAAAGAACATTCTTTCTTATATTGTCTTACCTTGTATTAAAGAGAAAGTGTTAAGGACATGGGCTTAGATTTAATGATTTTGCATACTGTTGAGAAATTTTGTGGAATGTTTAAATACTAGCCTGTTGTTTTCTGTGACTTGCATAAGAAGAAGTTGGTGACATTTCTTCTGATTCCATAAGATATCCTTGAAGTAAAGCCAAACAAAAAAATTAAAATTTTCCTTCTTGCAAAACCATTAGCATCTTTTAAAATATATTGTATCCTAATCATTAAAAATTCTAATAATTGATCCATAGACATTTCGTAATGTATCATAAGAAAATCTAGTAAGTACCATGAAGTATTTGGGTAAACATGTTGCAATTGCAGGTTCTTCATAAATATACATATTTTATGGATTACATACATCATATTTAGTTTAAGTGTGGAAAAACTAAATAATTGGTAATAAGAAATCAAGAACTCAAGTGAGTTACTGAGTATTGATGGATGCACTCTAGAGCAAGTGTGCACGGGGAGAATTGCCATTGTCTGTTCTTACTGCTCTTCAGGAACAAAAGTCATGTGTAGAAATGGTTCCATTTTCTCCATTTTTAGGACTTATAAATAATAAATTATTTTTGAATAAGCACTACAATGGGCTCCTTCTGATGATTCCATCCTTGGTTTTAAATAAAGAGAAAATAAATGTTTTTTTTTGTTTTGTTTTGTTTTGTTTTGTTTTTTTAACATGGAGTTGCTGGTAAAAACTGCTTAAACTGTGAAATTATTGTTTTTTCTAGGTTAAGAAATACCTCTAGTCATTAATAACCCTTTGTAAGTTCTATTTTTTTTATTTCATCGAATATTTGGAGTAAAGTAATTTGGAACTATTAGACTTCATATATGTTTCAAAGATTTTGATGTATTTTATTTAGTTAAATGTTAAACTCTAACTTTATTGGTGAAGTTCTGAGACCTTTGACTGAAATAGACCATTCCCTCCTGTCTTTGACTTCCTTATCCTGTTCATTCTCTATTCTCATAATTTTAACAAAGTGATTCTTTAGCCAGAGCCAGAAGCTTTACTCCTGACCAGCATGTTTTTTATACATGCTGACTTTTAGCAAGTTTCTTAGTCCTTGTGGCTCTTAATTCTCTGCAAAATGAAGTGGCACTAGCTGTTGTTGTTGCGCAGCTGCTATGGCCTAAGAAACACAAACACGAGATTGAGCGCCCACGTGGAGTTTATTGAGAGAGGGGAGAGGAAAGAGGGAGGTAGCTGGTGGCCAACCGAAAGCAGGGGGGGGAGAGAGAGAGAGAGAGAGAAGGACAAGAGAGAGGGACAAGAGAGAGAAGCAAGAGAGAAAGGTGCACTTGGCGCTTGCTCTAAAAGGGGAGCTTGTGCATGTGTAACACAGTCTGAGGCCAGGTAGCTTGGGCAGCTGGGCTTGCACGTGCATAACCCAGTCTCCGCCCAGCCACGTAAGGCCTGATGTAGTGATTATGCATCCCGAGGCGGCGCCCACAGACTGCCGAGCCTCAACACTAGCACCACCCTATTTCCTAGAATTACTATAAATATATTTCATAATTTCCAAAGTAGTACACCTATTACACAACACAGTGGAACCTGATATCTTATCCTGAAAAATAAAATGACTAAATACACCCTTCTAAGGTTAAAACAGCAAAACAAAACAGAGAAATAAACTTTATATCACAGAGCAATTTTGATTCCTTGCATTGTCGTTAGCTTGATCTGTCACTGAATAACTTCAATTAGAACATGAATTCCAGCATGAGAGAAACCTAGGATTAAACTTTAGCATTTACAGCATCTCAACGTGTATGACAGCTTGAAAGTCAGGGAAAAAAAAAAGCAATTTTAGAACATTGTGCTTCTAGTCTGTAACAAGAGGTGCATAAAAATGAAGGTTCAATTGTAATCTTATGTGACCCTTAGCTTCTATAATCTTTCTTTCTACTTCTGCTTTTCTTTCATTTCCTTAATGTCTTGTAATGCCATCCATATCTCACTCACACTATTTCCTGGCTTCTTTGCACTGTACCTTATTAAGTGATCCCTTTCAATACAGTTTCATATTTCTGAGTCCACTTTTACTTTAAGTTTTCACTTGTCAGAACTTCAATTGTAAACCTGTTAAATCTTCAAGCCTGGAGATTATATAACTAAGGATATTGCTTTATGTAATTTTTTTGTGTTGTATGAAGAGAATAGGAAGGTCACACTGGGTTAGTCTTTGTAATGATCCAGATGACATCTTTTTTGTTTCCATTTTGATTTGATTATATGTATGCTTACGAACACATTCTAAACCACAGGCCCACATTTCAATGCCACTGTGCCAGCATGATTTAATGTGACCACAGAAGAAATTATATACTTTCTTCAAAGAAAAGCTTCCCTTCATCTCAAACACCTCTATGCTAGTCTACAGTTTTAAGCATTACTGAAAATTTTCCCTTTGTCCCTCTAACTGCTGCATTAGTGTAGTAGGAAATCTCCATTTTTGCCGTCCATATCTTTTGAAACAAACAATGTTAAACAGTTGGTTTAGAATACTGTTTGATATGCGTTTGACATACATAGTTTCTTTTTTTTTTTTTTTTATTCATAGCTCCCACAAACTGTTCCTGCATCGTGGATTCTGTTTGCTCGCCAGCTGCTCCTCCTGCTTGAAATACTCAGCAGTTGAGGAGGGAATGTTCATATCCAACCTCTGGTGGATTGCAGCTGTGATCTGTGAGCTCATTGTTCTCCTCTGTGAAGCTGGTTATGGCCTTCACACTATGCCTATTAATTAGAACATATGAGAACTTACTGCCACTTTATGAGATTTTAACAATAGAAATTGAATATTAAATGTGCAACTGCAATGATTCGCCATAGCACTGAGGAGGTAAAAGAAGACACAGAAAACACATTTTTAGCTGTGATTTAAAAGAAACTAAAATTTATATATATAACTTGTGTGTGTGTGTGTGTGTGTGTGTGTGTGTGTGTGTGTGTGTGTGTGGTGTGTATCTTATAGTAACCTACATAGATAAAGACAGATGCTTATTTGTTTTCTAGTAAGAGACAGAAATGGTGCAGATCCTGATTTGGGGTGGGGTGGGTAGGAGGAGGGAGAAGGGGAGAAGGGAAACATAATCAAAATAGATTTTATGAAAATACTATTTTTAATAAAATTTTCAAAACACATGCAATTTTGAGAGGGGAAAAATAAGGGTAATTTCTATAATGGAATCCAAGGTTGAGAACAGTAAACATTATTATTATAAACACATAAATGTATTTGTAATCCTAATGGATCTAGAATATAATAACATTTCATAATGCGATTGGCAAGGTTGGCAATGCTTGACAAGAAGTTTTTCTGTACATTTTGTAACAATAAAATATCACACATAGAATTTCAGAGTAGAGTGGCTAGAAAACATAATGTACCATTAAAATAGTGACTGCATCATGCACGCATAGTTTATATATGGCAATTTATCCAGAACCTTGCAAAATTCTATTGGTTAGAAAAAATTGAGTTTTGATAAACACAGTGTTTTCTAAACCCAGAGGTTTAATCTGAACCTTAACAGTTGCCCAGTAGTCCATGAAATATTGATATTGTTTTTCTAAGTATATACATTATTTACTGAACAGTCTATAAAGTATTTACGTTGTTTTTCTAAATACAGTATACATTATTTACATTCCACTGTACTTTTTCCTGATTCAGGTAGAACAGAATGCTTGGCAATCACTGTATCTAAAGAGGTCACGTTAGCTATCACAGAAATTGTGGATCAAAATATCCCTCAGCATCCCCTCATGATCCCTCAACTCTAGCTCAGGTTATCCAGTAAGGGTGGGACTTCCCTTTGATCCTAGGTGATTTGAAAATAGTTCTCCCCATAAACAATCATAGGCAAATGGAGCAAATTGCAGAAGTGAATGGTACAGCACATGCCTAAGAGTGAGCACAAATTAACCTGAGCCAAATTATATTCTTGGTCACCCATCCATGGAGATAAAATGTTTATGTGACCTAAGAACAAATCAAAGTACCCTAGAACCATCCATCTTTACTGAACCATTATATTTTGCTTTTGTAGGTAGACTAACATCATGCACATGATTTCTCACTGAGATGTTAATAATAATACTTTGATCACAAGAGTTTTAAATTTCTACTTTTCAACTGCTTTAAGCTGTGTACCTTGGTCCTTTTACAGAACTCTTATAATAGAAACAGGGGCTGTCTCTGACTCTTTTACTGGCTTTTGGAACCTTATTTCTCATACTGAGTTACTTGCCCAGGCTTAATACATGAGGAGGTGCATAAGTCTTACTGCAAATTGATATGCTATGTTTTATTGATACTCATAGGAGACCTGCCCTTTAATGGAGAAAGACATAATGGGAGAAAAATGGGGCCTGGGAGGGGGAAAATAGGAGAAGAACTGGGAGAGAAGGATAGGTAATCAGGCTGTGGCAGGCATGTAAAATAAGCAGATGAATTAAGAAAGAAAGAACAGAAGAAAGGAAGGAAGAAAGAAGGAAGGAAGGAAAGAAGGGAGGGAGGGAGGAAGGAAGGAAGGATAGACAGAAAGAAGAAAGGAAGGAAGGAAGGAAGGAAGGAAAGAAGGAAGGAAGGAAGGAAAGAAGGGAGAGAGGGAGGGAGGGAGGGAGAGGAGGAAGGAGGAAGGGAATGAGGGAGGAAGGAACAAAGGAAGGAAAAAAGGAAGGAAGGAAGGAAGGAAGGAAGGAAGGAAGGAAGGAAGGAAGGAAGGAAGAAAGAACCATTGCTGTTATTTTCCACCCAGCCTGATGAGGGAAATGACACTGGTGTTGTTTTCTTCCGATGTTGTTTTGCTCAATTTTAGTCACTTTCGAGAAACTCAGTTTCCAAGGACTGAAAGTACATTTATACAATGAATCTCTGAGTTAGGGTATTCTCCACTAACACTCTGATTTTGGTAAAACAAATTTCCTGAAATAATACTTAGTAAAATGCATTTAAAAAATATCATAGGTATAAAAATTGTCAACACCATTTTGTCTTAAGTAAAATGATATAATATCACATAAGCAGTTTTTAATACATCTAAAATAAGGAAAAGGCAAGAAAACCCATACTATTTGATGCAAATGATAAGAAAGAACCTTGCTGTATGTTTTTTTCATGATTACTTTTGTAGACACTCCAGAGGGAAAAACTGTGAAACTTGTACTTTAGGGCCTTATATAATTGGTATAATTTTTAAGGTTTACAATTTTGTTTCAAAAATGGAAAGTTATTAGGTAATAAGCAACATCTATTATCTGATAGGTAAAATAATTGTGATATAAAAACACCCTCAACATTGAAAGAAACACAAAGCAAAAAAAATTGTTCTACCAGTTGTTTGAACTACATAGAAGTAGCATGGTTGTTTTAACGGATGTTTGAGTTTTAATGTTAATTTTGTTTCTGAATTACAAGGTGTAAAAAATACACTCATTTGCCCTTAAATGTCCAGATTGGAGTGTTACTAAAGAGATTCTCCAGTTATATTTTAAACAACTTGTGTTATATACTGGGTAAGAAATATGTAGCGTCTTTGGCATCTTTTAATATTGATTTATTTCTGGTTTACAATTGTTCCTATTTATTAAAATATTATTTTGAAATTTTGGCTCGAGATATTATACGTAAATAAATTACATATAATGAAAATAAACTTTTATATTCAAATTGGCTGAATGCCATGAAGAGTAAGAATATATATTAGATTATACATTGTTAATGAGACAGGAAGTCACAATATGAGGGTTTACATATTAAGGCATATCTTGGTGTGATTTGTCTTCAAAAGAAATTATGAGTATTATTGAGGGATATGTGCTTTCACAAATACTGTTACTTTCTTTTGAGAAAAAAAAACCCTAAAACTCAAGGGTAATGTCATAATTATGAAAAACCATAAATGTGTCTATCTATATTAAGTGTTAAAAGTTAGCTGGTAAATTCTTTGGTGGGAAGCATTTTCTCATTCTGGAAAAAGCAATTGTTTTTTGGCCTTCAGATAAAATGATGACCAATAAAAGAGTTTCCTACAGGAAGGAATTACAGATTCCAGTGGGGTGCACCACCTGCCAGGTTCCACCCACACCGCGGTGAGTGATGGATATTCTTAGGAAAGTAACTTCACATCCCACACCTCATGTTTAACAGCCTGGATGCTAATCAAAAGCATGCTACCAAACTTTGCATATCTTTCATCTCAAATGCATCTTGACCTAGTAATCATTACAATCAGCTACTGCAGTTTCCATTATCTCCAACCTTTATTAGTAAGGAAATGCTTCTTTTCAAAGTAACTAAATAAACTCTTACTATGCTTAAACCAATTGTAGCACTGCCAGATCCACCCCCTGGCCATAGAGTGATGATATTTGGATAGCTGCCTGGTTATAAAGCAAGCTTACGTATACTATTGATTCTCAAATGGACAAAAGAATGTGCAAAATTTGCTTAGAACTAAAGGTTCGTCAGGAGAAATGGTGTCTGTGAGGAAACAACTGCACAAATAGCCTCTTAGCAGCCAGAAGTATTACACACCCAGAGGGAGCCGGGAGCTCTTTGTGCAGATGCTATATAAGCGTGCCAAGGAACCATATGTTGCTCCTGGAAGAAGACTTTTGCAGTTTGGCATCTGGATCCCAGAATTATCATTCAATTGGGAAAATGAGAAGCATGTGAAGATGAGGAATAGGGTAGTGTCTGCACAGTACCAGAAATCCAAGATGAATTTAAAGCTTGATTTTAATGAAGAGGAAATTTAATTTCTGTTACTAAGATCGAAATGTTTTAAGTAGATGGAAAAGATAAGATAGGAAGAATTAACATATTAATTTTCATTATATAAATATGAGTAGCACTCACTGATTCATGTATTCTTATAAGGAAATTTCAGGATGATTGACCAATAGCTGCATGGTAGAGACTTAAGACCCTAGAGAATACTTTCAGTGACATTAAATATTTACACTCCACCATAGTTTTCAATGCAAATTGAAACTAAAGAAAAAGGAGAGCTTCTTTTGTTCCTATTAAGGTTCAAGGCTATGAAATTTGCCCCAAACACATCACTGTGCTAAGTGCTAAAGATTCTAGTGCACAAAATTGGAATCGTATTCAGTCACAATAAATTTCTTGCTGCTGATGTACCAAGCAGTACTATTAGAGATAAGATTCCATTATGGTATGAATTCTGTATTTAAATAGGCGAAACTAATGAAAGAAAAATAAAACATACACTGCTCAATTAATTGAGTCATATTTGAATAGTATAACTTGCCTATTTAAGGATATGCCGGTTTTTATTCTGTTTGTGATAAGCAGCCATTTGTATCCTAACATTCTATTTTTTACCTTTTGGCTATTGCACTCAAATGGCTAATTGACAGCTCTTAAAATTTTCTGTCACAGTTGGATTAACTAGTCAGTCATAGGTCAATATATCTGTTTGACACAGCTGAAAAGGCTTTCACGATGAGAAGTCTTGGGATAATGTATGGGAAGGGCCAGCTTTCTCCTTGCCCTTTGCCATACCTCTACTTTAGCAATAGATCCCATGTTTTGTAATTATGAAAGAGGTTGTCACTACTATAATGAGTTCTCAATCTGCATTTAGTTTTGAATACAAATAGATAATGGGGGTCAGAAAAGGTTAAATTTTTATCTGGCTGTGTTTACATGTGGCCAAAACAACTCATCATTTCAGTCAATTTAGAGGAAAAATCAGCTAGATAATTTATTTGTTGTTGAGTAGCAACCAATTGACCCAATGTGCCACCTCTGACCAGTTTAATACTGTGAAAAACACCAATAAATCAGGTGGCTGTGTCAGTTAACTCTCTCCATTTCTTTCCATTAACATTCTCTGTCTATCTTTTTCATACATGGCTTTAAGGACAGATATTTCATTGTAAAGTATTTTTTTTTAATTTTCACCCTACGTTCTTTTTACCTCATGTAATCATAACATTATTTGTTCAGTAAAGCAGAAAAATATGAGCCACATCTCAAGTTAATATTTTATTCAAGAAGGACATATATCATTTGACTTGGAGTTCAATGTCAATAAAAACACAAATAAAAACTTATAGCAACCCATAGCCACACATGCACAATGCATTTATGAACACACACAATCACACACCCCAACATATACTCATGTTCTCCCATACAATAATAAATATATCTATAAACACATATACTTTACCCATACACAACCTCATTTCCGTAAATAACTTAAAAAAAAACATTTTATAGTGTAGAAATATTGCAGATTTTTCAACCCTTTAAATTTTGGTATAAAATTGAATTATTTAAAATGTTTATCCTCAAAAAGTAAAAATCTGGTTATATTATGATGCTGATCTGTTCAACAACTAACATTTTAAATGATCTTTTTATTGTGAATCACCTACCTGACCCATGTTCTAAGTAATGAAAGTGATGGTGTTGAGAGTCTAGGTTGATAAATCATTCAGATATTTGATATACAAGCCAAAGATATTTTCCTACTATTATTATTGTCATTAATTTACTTTGACCTTGAACATTCCCTAAATCTCAGTGTTTTATATAATTCTCTATTAAGAATAAAAAAGTGTTAGGTAAATCATGAAACTTATTTTTCTGTTGAAGCATAAATATAATGTTATATCATTTTGTCACATAACCTTTCTACCTCACAGCAGGCAGCTACTATGCGGTATACCAACAGGTTGCACATAATGATACAGATATCTTTTACTAGACATTCAATATTTGCCAAGAGCAACTTTACAGTAGCACTTTATTTTTCTTTTATAAGACATTATCATATAAACACTAGGTACATTATTTATATAAGAAGATATGAAAAATGTGTATATGCTGAGAACAATGCATGTTTTATGCATATTGCCAAAGGCTGTGAATAAACAAACAAATATATATTTAAAGGCATGGAGAACTTGAATGTTATTTTACTATCATCTGCATAAAATTTTTTATAGTGAGGAGTTTAGTTATTATAACAACATAAAACAACTTTATACTCTAAACGTAGTTTCAGAACTTCTTATACATTTAAAAGAAAAATTCCTCTAATTTATCATTAATACTCTTAATTCTTTCTTACTATATTAGAACTAAAGGCCCTGTAGAAAAAAACATGACAGCCTACCTTCTGAGAATACACTTGCACCTTGGCATCCCAGCATCTCCTCCTTTTTTGTAGACACTTGAGATATGGAAATTTACCTGTCAAAGAATGGAACTCATGACCCCTCCCTACATCTATCCTTAAAAAACAGTTTTAGAAAAATGTTAAATGCATTAACCTTGTTCTGATCTTGGGCAAATAGCTGCAGAGCTTTTCTTAGGTAGGGATAATTGGAAGGCATGAGATTTTATATAGATTTTGCTCTTAAAATCTTTTTCCTGAGGCAAAGCCAAAGGATAAACTCATGCCGTATATTCAGCTGCAAGAACCAAAATCTGAATCTATTGCCTCAGCTTATTGAGTCACAGATGAACAGAAGGGTCATGATTTAGTTCTGAGCATATTTTACATGTCCCTTTTTGCTTCATTTTTTTTACTTATTCTGTTTATGTCCCTGCTCATAAAAATAGGGTATGCCTTTGAATTTGCCTTCATAGGGAAGGATGTGATTTGGATTATTGACTTGATTTTTATTCAAAATGTTGTTCATATAGAAATAAATTATATTTCTAATAAGTACAATTATAATAACCAATGCAGTGTGGTTTATTTGCTGATTGTGAACTTATCATGTTTGCACTTTAAATGAAATCGTGTAGTCAGTTCCCAGTTCAGAAGAAATATCCCAGAACAAACTACATGTGTTTTGATTTACTGATGCTAGAGGACTTTCCTGAACATGGATATAACTGTAAATGGATTTTGAGTCTCCTTCACACACTCAGTGACATAGTGTTGAAGTAGCCTCATTGAGAAAACACAAATATGTTCTTGACTTCAATAAAGGTTTACTTTGCTGAGCAGTGATGACATATGCCTTTGACTTTAATCAGCTGATTAAATTAGATATGTGAAGCCATGATTTTCATAGAATGAGGCATATTGAAGTCTTACTTGTGTATTTTATTTTTTAGGGGTTGCTCTATACAATATTACAGTAATGCTATCTCAAAAAGAAGAAGAATCTCTAAAAGTTAAAAAGAAATACATGTGTAAACTTTTCCTTTCAAATTTCAGTAGACTGATCAGGTATCCAGAGGAAGACAAGATTGAGGTGAAGTATGCCTAAGACTCAACTTTCAAAATAACTTTCACACCTCAAAACACAATGATAGATTTTTCATGGAAATCAAGAACAAATCAATTTGAGCCAATTTCAAAACAAGCAAAGAATAACATTGGATAATAGTTATAGGCTGTGTGGCAATGGGTGGCATGAAATTTACTAGACTTTCAGGTCCTAACTAGTCTAGGCTAGCTTCAACTTTAATGTCTAAGTTACAATCATTTCGCTTGATACATATAATGTAAGAATAGTATACTTATACAGGAGTATTACTAATAATACTCTTTCAAGTCAACAAATAACTGACACACTCTTAGAAACTGGCAACAAAACCTTCCACGATGAAAAAAAAGTCTTTTTATGTATTGGAGAATCTGAAATTATTTGACTTTCCAATGAGTACAAACAGTCAAGTAGAAACTAAAGTTTTTCAAAGAGTGATTTAGGGGTTGGAGGGTAAGCTTGATGAGGTTATTCAGGGCTAAAGTAATTGAGCATTTACATGTAGGTAGAAAGAAAAAAAACCACCTGGTCAATAGATTAACTCTCCTCATAAACAAATTCCACAAAGTGCTGGTGTTTTGTTTCAGGGAAGAAATAAACTCATGAGAAGAGTTTGATCTATGTTTATTTTATTTCTTTGTCTTTGATCATAATGATAGATCAAAATATCTATAACAAATTTTTGCTAATTTACTTTGTTACCAAATCCAGACTTGAGCTAATATGAATCTATTTTTATACTTTCTCTTAGTGTATGTACTCTCATAAGTTCTTGCACTAATGTTCATGATTTTGCTTATATGGTGTCAACAAAATTAGAACTGGAATTTATCAAATAAATTGCCTCATGATCAAACATTAAAAAAATCAACACAAATAAGTTCCAAGAAATTCAGAAAATGATCATTGTAGATTTAGACTTTCATTATAAAAGAAAACATTTGTAGATGTGTGTTGTTAGTGTGACCACAATAAAACATCTCAGATAAGGAAATTTAAATAAGAATTTTCTTATAATTCTGAAAGTTCAAACTGGCTTGTGAAAACAGTACCTGCTTCTCTGAGTGCTATCTCTCCAGAAGAAAAAGATGACAAGTCTGACCATTTTTATTCAACATAGTACTGGAGCCTTGTCAGATAAATCAAGAAAGATAAAGAACCAACAGGCAAGCAAGTAAGAAAACTAGTTTCACTGGCTCTTGTACGGAGGTAACATACTCTTATATGAAGAAACCTCCAAAATATGCACCTAAAGTTCATTAGAAAATAGTGATGCTTCATATCACAGTATCAGTAACATTGCAACACAGCAAGAGTGAATAGAAGTCAAGGAAGCAAACTAATTGCAATACATGCAAATAATAAGGTTCCTATAAACCATTTTGAACTAGGAGAAAATAGGTTTACAGTGAATAATACAAAACTACAGGACATACAAAAATAGAAATTTATCTTGTATTCCTGGACTGAAATAATAAAGTATTATTAAAATGTAGATATGCTCCAAAGAAGTCTGAATGTTTAAGAAAAATCCTTAGTAGATATCAAAGATATTCATCATAGCTGGGAAACTGATTTTTAAATGTTATATAACCATGGAAAATCTCAAATATACAAACAACCTTTAACATAGAGAAGAAAGAAATAGTTATGACATTTTAAAAGACTTCATATATATATATACATATATATATACATATATATGTTGTGTGTATGTACATACATATACTTATTTTTCATGTATGCTTACAGTGTATTCACATTATTCTCATATCATATGGTCAGGGAAGAAAACTTAGACTGGACTCATGGCAGCTGCAGCCCTCAGGCCCAGGTCCAGTAATGTGCCTGTGAACACTTAGAAGCAGCTCAGCTGTGTGCTGCTGCCTGGGTGATACCTGGTCCCCTAGATCCATGGAAATCTATATCAGACTTCTGACACCAGATATCACAGAACAATAAGGATCAGGTAAAACAGGCTGAATAGATGTTTATTCAGGGAGAAATAACTTACAACAGAGACAGATGAACGACCAACAGGTTTCTGCCCCAAGAATACTTCCAGATGCTCTCGGTCTCTGTTCAGCAAGCAAGAGAGTGGTCCAGGGTCCTTGCCTCAGACCTAGTTCTCCCAGGTCACATCTGCACCTGCCCCCTACCAAAATATGCGTGGTCAGTGTAACAGGTGCGAACAGAGTGAATATCTCACTACACATAGCTCTGTACCCATTTATTGAATGTGAGATGTCTTTCTGTATACAGATGAGAGATGTCATTCTGCAAATATGTTTCTTGTATAGGTTAATGAATAAAGCACTGTTGACCAATAGGAAAGCAGGATTGGAGACTAGGCACAGAGAGGAAGGAGGAGAGGGGAGTTCCAAGATGGACGACTAAGAGAGAAGAATGCCAGGCCCTCTCTCCGGTAAGATAACACCATGTGGAACTACTTAGATTAATAGAAATGGGTTAACATTTAAGACAGTGCTAGCCCATAAGAAACTAGTAACTGGCCAAAGGAATTATATCTAATACAGTGTCTCTGCATGTTAATTGGAGCTCGCTCCGAGGTGGGACCAGGCAGGCAGGAAAAAAAAGTACTCCTAATAGTATACCATATCTAGAGCTAGGTCTTTACAGATTTTCTTGTTGCTATCTAAAAAACCAGATTTATTTTTTTTATTTATTTAATTAATTAATTAATTTGTTTGTTTATTTTGGTATCAAAACTAAGCTAAAGACATATGCTGGTTAAGGAATATTAAAAATAAATACATCAGTTGACTGTTGACTACCAGCAAGAGGTGATAGGTAATGCCCCACAACAATATACTTTTCCTGCCTGAAATTGGCTAAGTTTCCTAAAAGAAGCACAGAATAGCAATCCAATTAAAAGGGATTCAGTTCAATCAAGCTAACTATTAAGGATGTCCTTCAAGCTGCAGAGCTGCCTTCATGAAGCATGCTCCAGCTTTTCAAGTTTTGTGAGTTCTCAGCATTGCTAGAGGGAGTAGACTTTGATGACGCACTAGCTTTTGAGTCAATCCTGCTTTACTTAAATATCCCCTCACTCACAGTCCTATAATAAACTCAATTTAATCTCACTGTTTTAACAAGTTGCATGTAGGTGATATTCTTACTTTGGTCTGGGATCAGGTCCCTATTTGGGATGACTACGTGCTTTTTCATGTCTCCATAGGGAATACTGTAACAAAACAGTGTGTGTGTATGTGTGTGTGTGTGTGTGTGTGTGTGTGTGTGTGTGTGTGTGTGTTTGTGTGATCAAATATATAATATTTAGAGTCATAGTGTGACAGTGTTACAGTTATAAATTAAAGTGTTTATAAGTATATTCCCCTACATAACTATAGATATGTGTGATATGTGTGCTTTCAGACCATATGGTATTTTATAAATATTCATATTTTACATGCATACATGTCAGAGGTTTTTTGACATTGTCACAATTTGTCTTATGCTCATTTCCAATATAGTTTTGAAACAGGTTTTGAAGAAACTGAATAGAATTTTTTAGGATCAATTCTTCCTCAGAAAATATATCACTATATTCAAATATTCTACATTAGTTTCTGTTCACTACCGTAACCACATTTGTACAAATGATGTTTACAACCAAACAGTTTTATTTTATTACATGAATGGATGCCAGAAACTGAAACAATATTCACTGAGATAAAATCAGGTGTTATTGGCTTAGCTTCTTTTAAGAGTCATAAGGGGAATTTGTGGCATTGTTTTCTCAGGTTCCAGTGTTTAAGCTTGTAATCAAAGCACTAAGAAAGGAAAATTACAAATTTGAATCAGGCTGAGCTAAACAGTGAAACTTTATCCAAAAAAAGTAAACATGGAAGATAAATAGCTGATAATTATGTAGCTAGACAAAAAATGCATGATAGGTAAAAATAACAGCAAGAAAAAAAATAGCAATTTTATAGAGGATGGGTACTTCTAATTCTTTAATTGGAGGTAGTTTCAGGGAAAATGTATGTGCTCAAACTCAACATTTTTTTTTTTCATGACAAGGTCTTTCTGTGGCTTTGGAGGTTGTCCTGGAACTTGCTCTTGTAGACCAGGGTAGCCTTGAACTCAAAGAGATCCACCTGCCTCTGCCTCCTGAATGCTGGGATTAAAACCCAGCTCAACAAATTTCATATGTTAGATATTTGCAGTTGTTTTGTTTTTGTTTGTTTTGTTTTTTATGTTTTACCTCAAACAATAAAACTGTGAGGAAAAGCATCTTGGTTTGGTCTGTGAATTCCAGCATGGCTAATATCCTTTATGGCTAATATCTACCTGCTGGTGAGTACAAACCTTGGTTGACTTTCTGGGTCTAGGTTACCACATCCAGAATTATTTTTTTTCTAGTACCATATATTTACCAGAAAATATCATGAGGCCATTGGCTTTAACATATGAGTAATAGTCTATTTTATAAATATACCACATTTTCTTTTTCCATTCCTTGGTTGATGGTTATCTAGTTCCTAACTATTGTGAATAAAGATGAAAGACTCAAAGAAGGTAAGTTACAAGGATAACTGAAGGAGAAATACAAAAGGGTGTGTGAGACAGGAATAGAAGTTAGGTAACAGGAAGATGGTCGTGTGTCTGGATTGGGGGAGACCATGGGAACAGTATAGAACAGGTTGGGGGAGGAGGGAGGTAGAAAGCACTTGGAGAAATAACAGAAACTGAGGATCATCTCAGGGATGAGCCAGAAACTTGCCCAAAGGGAACTCCCAGGAATCTATGAGGATCTCTAACTATGACTCCTATCAATGGAGGGATACATAGACTGGCCCAGCCATCTCCTGTAACTAGATTTGTAAGAAAACAATGATGCTTTTATAATTTAATTTAAATAATTTCTTTATAGGAAATAAACTACACAGAACATCTTTGGCATGTATTATTTTAGCACCTTGCATTATAATAAAATGCCTAAGAGGATTTTGTAACAGAGACAAAAAAATAATGCAGCTCATTGTCATAGGCCAAGGTCAGATTTTTCTTTGGTTTTAAGGTTTTCCTCAAGAGTAAATGGAGGGAGAAAATCAACTCTTGATGAGGTAATAATCATGAAGAGCTCTCTATGTTTAACCACATGAATGCACATAGAAAATATGGACACCTTAACTTTTTTGGAGGCTTAATATGACTAGCCCATTCTGCTCAGTACTTTTTAAAATTGTCTGTAGAATGAGTTTTCCCAATGTCTAGAATCAGTACTGTGCACTTTTATGGGCACTACTGGAAAATAGGCATGATGAAGGGATGCTCTTTAAAGGATGCAATTGTGCTCTTCATGATTATTACCTCATCAAGAGGTGTATGTTAATGGCACAGAGGAGTTAATAACTGTTTACACATCAATATAATCCCAAGCATAGTGATGGTGATTTTTGGAGTGTTTGAATCTGGACCCTGCGTTGGCCATGTGCAAAATCTCAGAAAATCACTAAACTTTACAACCTTAGTATCATCATTTGCTTGAAAAATAGCAAAATATTTCTGGAAACATTGCATATATTAAATTGCTTAGAATTCACTTAGAATGATAGCTTGTACATAAAATGCTGTAGCTAGAAGCTCAGAAACTTGAGATGAATTGCTTCAGCTTGCATACACAGAAGCAGAATTACCTCCAACACTTTGGAATGTCTTCTTTCAAGAGACAAACTTTTCATTTGTCAGTTGTCGATATGCCAAAGATTTCAGCAGCTCAGTCCTTTCATTTGAAAGATATACTCAATTTTTAAAATTGTGTGTGTAGGTGTCTGAGGTATAGAGAACAAGACACAGGGCTTGATCTTGCCAGAGTTTTAAGTGGCTGTGAGTTGGGTAATAGACACTGGTCCATGTATTTACTAAACTTGTAGCTATTGAACCATGGACAAAGTCCTGTTCCTTTAAAATGTTCCGATATCATGCCTTATTTAAGTCAATACACCAGAAATAGTTTCTAATAAAACCTTCCTTCAAAGCAAACTCAATCCACAACTTAGGTGTGAGGGAATTATGAAGCTCCATATTCTTTGTAAGAGCCCTTTCTAGGAAGGTCACCAACTTTTTCTACTTAATTTTATTTTTAGGACAAAAACATTCATAATGAAATTATTCTCCAAATGTATAAGTTTTCAGTGGTCACAGAATCAAGATAAATGTCAAACATAGAATAGAGTTGAAAGAATGAATATGAGAGGTTGATTACTATGATTATAGTGATTTATTATCATTTAACCTATTTTACCCACTGCTCAAAAATCCCCACAATATATTAGGTATCTACTATTCAATTCAGGATTGCTCTCAATAGGAAACTTTTATTTAATGGTTTTTGTTCAAATATGAAACAATTATATGTGGTGGCTTACATGATATGCATCTGAATGTGCTAGCCTGTGGATAAGATCAAGTTATCTGTGAGTGTGGTAGAACAGACATACAAACACACACACACACACACACACACACACACACACACATACACACACACACACACACACACACACACACACACACACACACGATAGATAAACCCATTAGTTAAATTGACCTGCCAAGTTGACACGCCACACCATACCCTAAAGTTACTTGACGGAGTCTCAATTGATCAATCTGACCTGTGAAAATGTGTTTGAAACATTTTTCAAACTGCAAATGATGTAGCTGGGCCTACTTTGCTTAATATGCAGAAACAATAGATACTTTTATTTATTTGGGAGTAAATGACTTCCCAACTCCTCTTAGTGTTTGTAGAAAGCATTCTTTCTATGAACTTCTATATTAGCCCAGAGTACTGTGGACAGTGACAACCATACACATGGCTTGGGATATGTAACAATGAGATCTTCTAGGTTTCTGATCTTCGTTCCTACCTGGCTGCCTTTAGTAATGCAAATACGAGCTAAAATAACCCCTTTCCTTTTGGTTAGAGTTTCTTTGGGTTAGACTGTTTTCTTTATCTTCCTTTCTCTTTCTTTTTTCTTTTTTGTTTTTGTTTTTGTTTTTTGGGTTGTTTTTGTTTTTCAAAAACATATAGGGTTTCTCTATATTGTTTTGGAGACTGTCCTGGAACTCACTCAGTAGACCAGACAGGCCTCAGATTCACAGAGATCTGACTGTCTCTGCCTCCCAAGTGCTGGGATTAAAGGCATGTGCCACCAATGCCTGGCTAGAAAATTTTATCACAGTAACAGGAAAGTAACATCAACAATTCATGTTACTTTTCAAGATATTGAAAATAGAGGGGAACATACTCAAAGTAACTTGCAAGTTGTAGGAGAAGAATAAAAGATGTTAATGGAGAACATGAGGGAAACTTGAGGAGGTAGAAATATTAGAAAATACTTGGCTTCAAGGAAATGAGAGGTACAATGGTAGGGACGAAGGTGGACAGCATATCCTTCCTTGGTTTCTTTGGAATTCCTGGAGTTAGAGAGAGACGTAGAAGAAGAAAACACCCACTTTTAAGTAGGTTGGATAATTTTAGTCTATTTGGCATTCCTGTCATCCTTCACTCTTCAAAGGAGCAAATGCAATAGAGAAAACAACTGGATGAAAGATCAGAAATTCCATGCATTAAGAAAACTATTTGTCTCTTAAACTGTTACAATTTAACTCTTAGGGAAAATATGTATAATAATTTTTCTTTTAATAAAATGACTAAAATGAAAGATGATCCTTTTACCATAGGAAAGATAATGGTTTCTTTATATTTCATTTCATTTGCTACCATTTACAGTGAATGTTTCAGCATACCATTAGTAATTTGGTCATTCTCCTTGCTTCACTTTTGCAGTAAAACTGGTACTTTTTCATATTATGGGTCAAGATTAGTGAATGTGGCTAAGTATTGAAACATAGGAATAATGCAGCAATTTATGTATGATGTTTATTCATACATATATTTGTACTGTTTCAGATAGGTGAGATATATGGACAGATTAGATAGACAGATGATAGATAAACCTTGCATTTGATTAAAGAAAACATTCAACATTTTTTAAAACTTCATTGAGAAATTAGAAATATTTAAGTAACATTGCTTCTCTCCTTTGAGAAGGTATTAAGGAATTGAGTTTGTATGTCTTGAGGGAAGATTAATACCTATTTAGTATCTGATCATACTTAAAATTAATATTTATAAAACAATGTAAAAAAAATCTCAGCCTAGGAAAAGTTACTGACACGTACCTTGAAGGAATTAGGCTGGGAAAGTTCATGGCAAATTGTGTATGTTTTTTTATTTTTTTTTTTTTTTTGGTACCTGAAGGACAGGGAAACATTAATACAACTAGGAATCCATAGCAGCTGTGACTACATTTACTCAGGAAATCCCACTCCTGCTGCAAGATAGTGGAAATGGATGACATCTAAAGAAGGACAGAAAGTTGTTCTCTACAAAGCTGCTACTGAAAGTCTACCAGTATCCCCATAAATAGTCCTACTCTGCTCATACTGGCTTGACTTAGGGACTTAATGGGCTTAAAATAAACAGCACATGAAGTTGGAATGCATAAGTAGTGGGGTGGTTATGATCACATTGGAGAGTAAGTAACAGGTGTGGTTTTGATTCCATTACATTATATGCACATGTGAAATAAAAGGGAAGAAAAGAAGAGAATGGAATTCATATTGTAGTCTATTGCAATACAAAGACAAATTGTGTTTGTTTTGAATTGTCACTTAATTGTTTCTATAGATAATTTGAGACTATGGAATAGTTGTAAGAATAGGTATGAGGCGGTCTTCTGTCTTTCTTGTATATTACATGTCAGTGTTAACTTCTCCAATGCTATTTGTGTGTTGGAGATTCTTATCTTGATGAGTCAATCACGAGGATGATTTAAACACGTATGAATAATAGTGTTATGAGTATGTTTTCCTTGCCAGTCTGGTGCCTGAGCTGCACCAGCCCCAAATAACACACAGAGACACTATATTAAATATAATGCTGTTGGCCTGTTTCTAGTGTTTCTTATTGGCTAGCTCTGTCTTAACTATTAACCCATTTCTATTAATCTTAGTATTTCCACGTGGTCCTATCTTACCAGAGAGAGGGCCTGGACCTGTGTTCTCTCAAGTCTCCACATCTTGACCCTCCCTACTACTTCCTTGAATCGTCCTTGTCTCCTATTCCTGCCTATGTTGCTTTTCTATTGGCCAACATTGCTTTGTTCAATAACCAGTAAGAGAAACATATTTACAGAATGACATCTCCCATCATAATAGCCATTATATGTATTAAGAAAATCATCATCAAAACTGATGTTTTCCTGTCTCATCTCTGGAGTATATCACTGTCTCTTTGTGTTAATCTGACATTCTAAAGAGGGAGTTAAACATCTGTTTCATTCTATGCAATAACGGTGATATCGGGGAATTGTTTGCTGAATATCACCACAATATGATGTACATCATTTTTATTGATGATACGGGAGATGCTGTTTATGAAACTTAGGTTTCACCATTTTGTTATTCAGGAAGTATAAATCTGCATGATTCATAGGTGAAAAAAACAAGAAAAGACTTTATGAGATATTTATACAGAATAAGTAGAAAATTATCAAAGGGTAATTAAAACTGTTTTAAAAAATTGTTTGAGTACATTTTACAAAGGGTATTTTAAAAAATGAAAATTCTAATGACCCTAATTAAGGCACTTGAGCAAAAGCCAGTACCAGTAATGCATTTCTGAAATTGCACCTCTTTGGAAGTGGAGGCAGGAGTTCAAGGTCAACCTCCACTACACAGTAAATTCAAAGACAGACTGAACTATAACACAATACTGTGCTGGTATTTGAGAGAGAGTGGATAGGACAGGCTACCAGGAATTCAAAGAGATTCATGACACATTGGGACAGTGGCAGGGCTTGCCCTGACAATCTCTTTGCTTGTGAATTTCATATCATGGTCACTCCTACTGAACAAGAGTACCTGAATAATTTGACCTTGTACTGTTCCCGATTTTGAAGAATTTATATTAATATTCATATGATTTCTTATAATTATATGTGATTACACAATTACCTCATTAACTTTAAAATTATATTAATTAACATTTTAGCATCAGAGAAGTAGAAGAGAATAGAAGAGAAGTAATGTTCTTCTCTTCTATTATATTCAGTATATAATAAAACATTATCAGAAGGAAGGTTAGCATCAAGTAAGACCATTCAAGTTGCCATCTATATTCTGTAAACTAGTGGATTTTGTATATGGATACAAATAAGAATTGTATGTTACAGTTTAAAAGTAATCTCAACAATCAAATAAAATAAAAGCAAAACATAAGAGCATCATCGTCTAACAGAAGCACCATTTGCTTCTCTATTTTTTCACTTTCTAATAATTTTATACAACAATGGTCACTTTCATGATTCTCCACACTACCCTCCAAATAAGCATCACTTTTCATATCTTTTGTTTTCACTCATTCGGGCTATCTTTCTTGAGACTGGAAAGTGTTCTGATGTTCATATGAACAATAGAGGACTGCAAAGCCGGGGTATTTTCACAATTGGCACCCTTCATTTATATGGGAATAAAACTGGAATTCCTCCTGTGTTTGAAAGAAAATGATACTATAAGAAGCTCTCATAATTTTATTTGCACTTTTTAAATTGCCTTTCTCTTAAACTCACCAAGTTTGGCTTTCCAGAATACTGTCTCTTAGCTACTTAAGCCAACAAGCCAGAAATTCCTGGTTCTAAAATACCCTGAAAGCAAAATTAACTTTTAGTCTGACCAAGTAATCATTTTTTTGAATGCTAATCTAATTGTCTTAAAATTAATACATTTGTCTAAGGAAATGGCTCCTGAGTGCCTCAAATATGTCCACATAATATTTCTTATTTAATTCACTAGTTCTAAGGCCATGCAAATTACATTGTATAAAATAAATGCCAAATTTGTATAGTTGACATATTTTTGTTTTCCTTGTCAAACAAACCATATGCATGCCTAATTGTCTCAATGTACATGCAATGGCAAAATATAATGCAATGTATAATGTAAAACAGTGAATTCAATAATTTATTAAAATTAGTAATATACTAGTATAATAGTATAGACTTTAGTACAACTAAATATCACTGGAAAAAATATTCCAAGCACTTTTCCAAGAAATATCACCATATTGCCGTTTATCATGAATATAACTTTCATTTGAAAAAAATATGCAGGATAACATAATTTTATATATTATTTAAAAAAATTATATCTAGAATAAAGTGTACAAACTTACAAGAAAAGTGTCATGGCTAATGATTTGTACTTTAGCAACATTTAATACTAACATAAAATTTAGAAAGAAGTGTCCATTTTTAATTAAATTAATTAAATTAATTTAATTAAATTTTAATTAAATTAATCAAGATTCACAAAGGAAATTGTAAATAATTATTACCAAGAAAGGTGCAATTGAGACTTTTTGAATAGGTGTTTTATTTGATTACACACAGGTCAAAAAAGTTCCAAGCTTCTCTAGTAATCCTGAGAATTCACAATGTTTTTACTGTAAAATTTTCAAACCAAGTTTGAGATAAGATAGTTCTCCAAGTAAAATTCCCTCATCTTTCAGACTTACTTTGAAAAATATTATTCTTATAGTTTTTAACCATATCTACCCTAATTGCTTCTTGGCCTTGACATGGCACAGATAGGGATAAGTTTTAAACCTATATGTTCCATATTGATAACCAAAACTTGAAAATCTCTCTCGAATTTTCTCCTGTTTTTAATAGCTGTTAGTGATAGGTCTGGAAGGATGACTCAAAATATTAAAACATTTGCTACTTTCCCAGAGGACAATGGTTTGATTACCAGCACCCACGTGGCAGCTCACAACTGCCTGTAACTTCAGTCTCATGGAATGAGTAGCTCTCCCTCCTCTGACATTCATGGGCACCCTCAAATATGCCACAGCAATACACACACATACACACACACACACACACACACACACACACACACACACACATACACCCACTCACAAACACAGAGAGAGACAGAAAGACATGAAGACTCACACACAAATCCGTACAAAGTCATACCTGTAATAACAGAAAAATATTGAAATATTTTAATGATTATTTAAGACATAGAGAAATATATATTTACTGTATAGGATACATTATAACAATTATGTCTATTTTTAATGTATTATAGAAAGGCTTGGGGGAAGGTTAAACTTCAGCTTCTGAAAATAGCAAACTCCAGGTGACTGATTACTGCATTATAGTGTTTGACTTCACTATCTATTTGGAGCCACTTTTTTTTTTTCCCCTCTGTCTCCCTTCTGCCTCCATCAGAAAATTAAAAAAAAAACTATTTCTGGACCTCAAGCCTGAAAATGACTGTCAACTGGAAGAAAAGTTATTACAATGTGTTAAGTATTGGAAGTTTTATTTTATTTATTTTTGTTAATGTGACTTTTGGAGACAGCTGTTCCTTTTTAGAGATGAAAATCAGGGAAGGGCTCTGATGGTAGCTAATTGATGGTAACTTACCAGCGCACATAATAAATCTTTTAGAAAATGCAGATTTGGGGTGCTCTTTGGTTGATCTTATATAGTGTTGTTTAGAAGGGCACAATTTGAAGACATCAGAAGCACAGTTAATTCATTTTCAGACCAAGACTTGGAAGCACCTAACTCTGAAAACACAGAGATTCTGAACTGACCATAGAACCCTATGTGCAACTACAAAGAGTGGCTTTCACATTAAGGGACAACTTTAGTGAATTTCATTTGTTTATATCCACACATGGCATTGTTTTTTCCATGTTTAATGTATTGTCATTAATTAGGAAGTGTAACTTATTACATATACATAACAATGGGTTTCATTATTTTTCATACATATGAATATTTCTTTTAGAATATTTTAATTAGTTCTCAGAGTTCATTCGTTGTATTTTCATCATAACCATCCTTCTGCTGACTCTTTTGAAGTTTGTCTATAAACCAGACCACCTCACTCTGTGTCCATTTTGCTTTGTTTTTAATCCCACCAGGAACAGTTTGTGCTGTCTATGCTCCTGGGTGTGTTGCCTTTCACTGGAATTTGGCTAATTTACATGTGGACACACCCATAGAAATGCTTTCTTTCTCAGCAGCTATCAGCTTTTCACAGCTTCTCATCTTGGGATGGCATTTTTCCACTCTGTGCTGAGACTCTGTGTAGCCTGAGCTTGTTGAAATCTTGCACTTGGGCTTGACGTCATAAGTGTAACTACCCTTTTTAGGAAACTGTTTCTCTGGAGTCATCAGTCAACTAAATCTTACAATCATTTCTTTCCTTGCTTCCTCGATGGTGATCCCTGAGCCTTGGAATTAAGGGAAGTGATACAGATTCCCAATTGGGACTTAGTCCTCCACATTTTTTATTCTGTGCTTCTTGACCAGATATGGATCTCCGTTAAAAACAGAGGCACCTCTGAAGAGATTTGAAAAATTTACTGATCCATGAAAATAATAATAGGTCATAGAACTTGTTTTAAATTTGTGTCCATTTCATAGTCTAAAACAGACACATTCTTCAAAACACAGAAAGGATCACATAAGTAAAAATTGCTAAGAAAAAAATTGATGTGAAAATACACAGAAACCCAGTTAATGATCTTATCATTCTCCCTCTACACCAGATTTATGAACCATACTCTATTTCTACATACAGTAAGTCACTGTGCTACAAAAAAGAGAAAGAAAGAAAGAAAGGAAGGAAGGAAGCAAGAAAGAAAGGAAGAAAGGAAGAAAGAAAGAAAAAGCAGCTCAAGAGAGAAAGATACCATTGGACAGAGTTCAACTGGAGATTTTGATTTTTTGTTTGTTTGCTTTTTGGTTTTTTTGTTTGTTTTTTGTTTGTTGTTTGTTTTTTTTTGAATAAGGGATCTTAAACAGGGGGAAAGGAAAGGGGAAGACTAGCCTCTGGGAACAGGAAAAACAGGAAAGTGGAAAGAAAGGCAGAGTGAGGCAGAAAGAGAGAGACAGAGACACAGAGAGATACAGAGGAACAGACAAAGGAAGAGACAGAGAGAGGGAGAAATGGGAGGTGGGCAGGGCCCTTTTTAAAGGGATCATATTGAATAGGCACAGGTGATACTCTTAGTGGCAGCAACGGAGGGGGTATCAGTTGTCAGAACACCAAAGGCAGACCAGTAAAAATGCCTACATATTAACACACTGTATAGGGTAATTCCATCTGATCTCTGTGACAAGTCTCTGCAATATGTATTTATTCTATTTTATTTTATTTTATTTATATATTTCCTTTTTGTTTAGTTGGTTGTTTTTTGGTTTTGGATAGAGGGTTTCTATGTAGCTTTGGAGCCTGTCCTGAAGTTTGCTCTGTAGACCAGACTTACCTCAAACTCACAGAGACCCACCTTCCTCTGACTCCTCAGTGCTGGGATTAAAGACATTGCCACCACTGCCTGGCTACAACATGTGTTTCTCTAATGTACACTTTCCTGATCAGTATACTGAGGCAAACGCACTGAGTAAGTCACTCATGCATGTCTGCCATTGGCTTAATTGCTTTCAATATCAACTAAATACTTTTGGAGGCAATGAAACTTCCAATTATTTTAGACAATAACCTTTCTTTGAGGACTAATTTTGTGCCAAACATTTTGTTATCTGTTCTTTCTACTTCATGAAATCCTGGTATTTTTCCACAAAATATGTATACTTATTTCCATCTTCCTTGCTAAGAAGCCAACATTATCAGAATGGAGTTATTTCACAACATTAATTCATGAACCTAATGCAGAAGCCCTGATGAGAATCCAAGACCATAGAAATCTCATTTCTAGAGGATTATAATGATTAGGAAGCCCATGAATTGGCTTAATCTAGTTTTAGTCCTCTTTATTTTCTCCATCTGTGTACAGTGTCTTCACAACTAACACTTCTCAGTTGCTCTGGGTTTTTTGAAATCTTCATTTTCACCCACTCATGAATTTCAGGTTCATTGCACAGGAAAACATGAGTAACAAGTACTAGTCAAAACAAGACAAAACAAAACAAAACAAACAAACAAACAAAAAACATTTAGCCTTCCAAGTCATGGGCTCTAATAGTAGAATTCCCTCCGGATGCTTAGCTAAATTGACATGGCAGAAGGCTGCAGTTTAAGTAGTTGTGTTTAGACACTGACAAATGTTATTATGCTTTTTATTGTGAGAGATGCTGCACTTCTCAGTCAACTATGATGAACACAGAAACTCATCGATGCTCAAGATGCCCTGAATAAAATTAATATGAAGGCTCTGCTCTACACAGGGATGTATACCTGTCTATGGCTCAAGGAACACTTGGGGAAAGGGGGGTATAGAATGTAAGAGCCAGAAAACACAGGGAATGATTGTGACTTTATATTCAGGGCATAGACATTGCCAGTGAAGACAGACCTCTTTGCTTACACCACACCTGTGAAAGACTGGACCCATAAATATACAAACATGAGTTATGATGTAGTTGATTGAAACCTAACCCTTCAATAAAAAGAGTTGGCAAATAAAGGATTCTAGATTTTAACACTCTTTGCCTTTAATTGTGTACTAAATGGTGATGCTATCCATGGCCACAAAGAAGGTCCTGATTAAATCTGTACATCATAAAACCAAACAAAATGACATGAGGAATGAAAGAGACCTATGGCAAGAAGGAAGGAGTCAGAGGGATGTCACTGTAAACAGAATGCATTATGTTCAAATACAAAATTGTCCAAAAATAATTTGAATCCATCAAAATGAGGATAACACTCAAATCCACAGCTGATGCTCACATATTGGTAATATCCCAGTTTATTTTTTTTTCAGTTTTCTACAACTGATCTTGTATCAGGACTGTCTTTTAACTCTTCTTGTTCAATATTTTGATGCAGCTATATCCTAATAATAAGAGAGTATGATAGAAGAATCATAAGTTAAAGGCCAGCAAATTTTACATAGCAAGACCCACTGTAAAATAATTAAAAACACAAATGAAAAGAACACCAACACTCAAACCCAAACAAACGAAACTTAGATTAATACTAACCAAACAGGAAATTAAAAAAATTTAACAAGTAAACAAGCCTTATATCCTACCTTGACTGCTGTTTCTCTGTATTAGAAACTCTTCTTCCCTTGTATGTAGGCACCAGCTTTACATTTGGCTTCTCTCCAGACCCTGAGGTCCATGAAGCATGAAGTCCTATTGATTGTATCTCTTATTCATCATTTTGCCTTTAAGATGCAGCTCACACATACTTTAGTGAACTAGACAGGCATAACTTGGAAACCCTGTTTTTCCCTTCTAGCTTTACATTTGCCATTTTCTGTGCCTGACCTAAGTGTGAGAAAAATCTTCAATATGACACTTAAAGATGCCTAAACTCAGCACTCATGATAAATGTTTTAATGTAAGAGTTTAATAAACTAGGCCATGTAATAAGGTCCCAAGTGAAGAAATATATGGCAATTTTCAAAAGTAGGATGTAAGGATTAGACTAAGGTGAATATAATTTTTAGGGAAAAATTATAAAAGAATAACTAATTCATATACATTTTTTGTCTGGCACTTATTTCAGAAGCTTTGATTGATATTGTGACTCATCAGATGGATATAACATAATCAAAACTTGGTTACTTGAAAAATAAGAACTTGCACACATATTTGAGAATATAAAATGTAATTTAAAAGTAAAAGGGGCTTTATTATGAGGCAGTAATGGTCAAATGATAAAAAATTAAATGTTCTAATATTCAAATTCCTTATACATAAAATAATGTGTAACAGTTTTTTAATCCGTTGCACAGTGGAATGTGTCTGTCATTTGACAAAATTTCTAAGAAGCAATTAGAAACAGTAGCTTACTCAGTCCTCAGTGACACTGCCAGACAGATGAGAAAGCTGGACATAAAGATCTTGAATAAGCTTCTTTAAGTGTCTTAAATTGCTGTTATTTGAAATATGGGTTATAAGTAGATAGTCTTTAACAGTACAGAACAGTATATCTGAGAATAGTCCTGTAAGCACATTTACTTCATTAATCCAGTTAGTAGTATTTTGTAATAATGAGGTTACTGGAGTTTGTTTACAGTATTTCACCTCCCTACTAAATTGAGTAGCTACTCAGTCATGAGCTAGCATGTGGATTACTTATTCTAATTTAAATAATTTACATATTTATATTTAAGAATTTGAATTTTAAAAGAAAAAGGAAGCTTCAATATTTTAAAAATTTAAAGTCTTTAAAAGACTAAGTTTTTGCCTATTGTTTTTTCAAGTATTTTCTATGGTGTGTTGAAGTGTACTTCTGTGGGTAATCCTGACTACAAACAGCAGAATCTAGTCTCTCTATGGAGCCAGGCTTCTGGACATGTGTATAAGAGAATGTTTAAATTAGGTGAGCTTCTCCCCATGCTTATTAGGAATTATATTGTTGAATGAATAAGGTGGTAAAAGCCACCCTGAGTTTGACACACTTCATTTCATGGGCTGGCATTATGGACTGAATGAAAAATGAGGAAGCTGTGTATTCAGCCTTCAGCATTTTCTGCTTCCCTGTTCTGTAAACAATGGTACCATTACCTATAAGACCCAGCTCTCAGTGCTTTCCCACCATGACAAGCTAACCCTTCAGCTGTTTTCTGTAAGGAACCCTTTCTCCATTAAGTTGCTTATGTCAAAACAATTCATCACAGTAACGGAAAAAATAACCAATTCCTTTTCGGATTCATTTAAAACAGAGGATGAAAAATAATTGCAGATATTTGATGCTTAATTTTTAATCAAAATAGACTGGTATACATTTTAACTTATGAAGTTATATATTTTCTCAAAAGCTTATATGTTTCTGTATTGACTGACGAATTTGAGATTAAAGAAAATTTTTATTGTTTTCATTTTTGTATTGTTTTAGTTTTTAAGACACAACAACATACTTTCTTATTTATTAGCTGTAATTATATCTAATAATTATGCTTAGAGTAGAACATTTTTAAAGGAATGTCAAAGAACTCATTAAAAGAGTCTGATTACTATTGAAATCCTAATAATCCAAACAATAACAAAGTCCTCATGGAAAGAGACTGTCTTTAGTCACAGATCAAAGACTTAGAAAGGAAAACTGTTATGGGAAATCATGTTAATATATCATATTAATCAATTTTATTGTTCATAGTCACTATTTTCCAATCAATTCATTTCATTTTCACTGATTTATGTTCATAGCAGCATTATTTGTAATAGCCAGAACCTGTATACAACCTACATGTCACTCACCCAAGGAATGGATAAAGAAAATGTGGTGTATTTACAGAATGGAGTATCACTCAGCAGAAAAGAAAAACTGTGATGGAAACATTAATAACTAAAAAGTATAAAATTAGGGCTTATGACAAGAAGGGAAAACTAGAATTTTTGCCAGTAGATAATTCCCTGACTGCAGAGTACAGAGCCCACATGCTGTTCTCAGGAGATAAAGAAAAAAGAAAGAAAAACTCCCTAACCTTGCAGGTGTGCTAATCAATCTTGCCTAAACAAATGACAGTTACTATTCACTTTGATCCATGATGACCTTGTAAAGAAACTTTGTACTCTATGAAATGTCTGTAACCTTGGAAACCTTGTGAACTGAGACTAGCCATCTCAAGTCTTCTTTTCCCTTTTCCCTTTTAAAAATGCTTCACAATTGTAAGCAATGCCTTACTCTTCCAATAGAGTGAAGTCCCAGCTGGTTTCATTCTTAACAATAAAATCCTTTTGCTTTTTCCTTTAGGAGTCACTTCCTTGGAGGTTGAGGAAACCTGTAGGCACAACAAAAACAATGACATGTTGAAATTTGCAGGCAAATGAATAGAACTGGAAAACATAAAAACATCTTGATTGTGGTAACCCAGACCCAGAAAGACAAACATGGTATATACTCATACAGAAGTGGATACTAAATATAAAGAAAAGAATAACCAGTCTATACAATACCAGAGAAGCTAGGTAACAAGGAGGACACTAAGAGAGACATGCATGGATGCTCCTGGAAAGCAGAAATGGTAAGATCTTCTGAGTAAATAGGGAACACACAGGGTGTGTGTATGTGGAAGGGACAGGTGAAGGGAGGGGACCATGAGGGAACTGGATGGTTCAGTTGGGGTAGGCAACTAGGGAAACTCCCAGAAATTCACAAGAATGAATGTGGATGACATTTCTATGGCTTGGGCAGTCAGTGGTGCCACCAGCAATGAAGGAGGATTTACTCTTGATGCATGAACTGACATTTGGATCCCATTTAATATGGGTGGAGAACCTTACTCAGCATAGATACTGGGGGAGGGGAGGGCTTGGTCCTGCCTCAACTTGATATGCCTGACTTTGATTTGATTTTGTTTACTTCCTATGGGAGGACTTACCCTTAACCCTTAATAAGGAATGAATAGGGGGTTGGTTGAAAGGACATGGAGTGAAGCAGGAGTAAGGAAGAGAGGACGAACTGTGGTTGGTATGTAAAGAAAAAAAAATGAAACTTTAAAAATTAAAAAGAAATCTATTTGTTTTTCATAAATCTTGAATTTTATTTCCCCTCAAATCAACATGTTTTGTCATAAAATGTTTTGTTCTTTTTCTTTGGAAACAATAATTCACACACACATTTTAATCTTTTTAGATAGACATATATGTCTATATGTTACATAAGTGATTATCCAAGGTAGTATATAAGATGTCTTACACATCCATATATTTATTGTCTGCATAGATATAAAAATTACAACTTAATGATGACCCCATTGTCAAATTATGTGTTAGATTGGATAGAATATGCACTTGAGTTTAAATTTTTCAGCCAGTGTACTTTGCATAGACTAATCACACACACACAAACACACACACACACACACACACAATGAATAATCCAGTTTTGATTGCTACATATACCTCAGTGTTTTATGACTTTGTATTATCACAACATTTTCCAGAAAATATTCCTAGCACGATTCAGTTGTGGTTCAACATTCAATTTTCCATTTTCAAATGGGAAATAATTTCAGATGATGGGAACATCATCTACTAAAGGACAAAACCAATGTCTTAAATTCATTTTATGATGCAAGTGCATCCTTTATGTCCAGGAGCAATGGGTCTGAGATGAAAGATCTTGCAGAGCATTAAGTTCCATGTATTTTCCCTGAATCAGCACAAAGTCTCCAGCACAGGTGTTTCTGTAATTATGATACATTGGGAAAACTCTCTGTGTTCAATGGCCCTCAGACTCACACTTCCACCTCATCAGTCACATGTCATCCAAACTCCACCCTGTACTCGAATCTCTAGTGTCATTAAGAAGCTGCAAACTTCAGAGGGCAGATTTGCAGCTGTGATGTATAATACAGAACATTACATGAAAAATGTATGAAGGTGAGATTTTTTCCCCCTAACACTTTCTCTGTAGCAGTCTGCCAGAACCATAACCATTCAGACATGTTTATTATTGAGATTTTTAAAAGTGGCTTTCATTACTCTTTGCAATGTGATGTTCCCTTGTTATTTCATAAACACTCCATTGATATTCTTTGTGTAACGAAGTGCTGTAACCCCAGGAACACAGCTGCTCCATGGCAGTGAAATCTATATTTTCAATCACAGTGGTTTCACCTTGATAGAACTGTAGTCTTTAGCACACTTCCTGATTTGCTAACTCAAACCAAGTTGCTTATATTAACTTAAGAAGAAACCAAGAGGATTAAACAGATTGGAAATGCCTGAATTATCAGACAACTCTTGAAAAGTATGTAAGTGAAGAATATAATGATATTTTGAGTTAGTGGAAATCAGAATGCAATAACAAATATGAAGTGCTTAACATGCTTGTTTTTCTCTAAAATCTCAGTTCTTAGTGATAATCTTATTCTATCTTGGCTTTTAATTATTACTTTTTTGTATATGTATTCATAAAATTAGTACTTTAATCTCTTTGGGGCAATAAACACATTATTTATGTATTTGTGCTTGCAACTCTGTGTTATGTATTGATATGCTTTTTCTACTTCATCACTTTCTCCCTCTTTTGTTTTCTTCCATCCTTCATTTATTCATGAGCTACCTCTTGTTCACCCCAATGAGTCAGACAATTTTCCTTACGATTACTAATAGAATGTTCTCCAGACTTTTATAGCTATGCTGCTTACATATTTATAGCTGGCATTTAAAATTACTAGCTAGATTCAAATACAGTTTGATCTCTTGAAAAGAGAAAAGATAAATGTTGATATACTTTACATACAGCTATAATAACATAACAACCTATCCTTGTTATCAAAGACCATATCCATTTAGTCAGTGTGAAATAAAAACTTCAAGTCATATTCAATTGTCAGTAAATGACATGGTGAGAAGTAATATTCAAAGTTTGAGTTCATTTATTTTTACTCATATTTTTCTTTTCTTGAGAGGAAGGCACATAAAGTGATGGTAAATATGATAATGAAAATATTCAGGAAGCAACGAATACAGAAATATGTACATATTTCACTTAGATTAATTCCATTGCAGCATACTGAGACAGGAACTCTGCACAATGTTTTAAAACCTGCTTAGCTGGCTTGTTGAAGCCCATTCTATATGGTGGTATGCATTGCTCAGCCTTCATAGGAATAGGGCTTGATTTTGCCTGAACTGAATGTACCAGGCTTTGTTGACTCCCCATGGGAGGCCTTAACCTTTCTGAGGAGTGGATTGGGGTGGGTTGGGAGAAGGTGGGGCAGAGGCAGAAGAGACTGTAAAATGTGAAATGAATGAAAATAAAATAATACAACCTTTTTCCCTAGTTCAGAAGAATTTTCCTTAAGTGACACAACAGCACCTACTTTCAATGGCTAGGAACAGAGGGAAAAAAGAGAGAAACCAAAGTCTACTATGCTTAAAACCCACTGACTCTAAAGAAGAAAAGGGTTTTTTTTTGTTCTTGTTGTTGTTTGTTTGTTTGTTTGCTTTGTTTTCTCATGGGATCTAAATTTGAAACCCATCACACATAGTGGTTCACAATGCACTATAGTTTCAAACCCAAGTGATCAATGTTCACTTCTCATCCTCATTAACAGAAACTTTGTGGTGTATAGATATATATGCAGGCAAACCATTCATAATGGAAGAAGGACAGAATTTATGGTGTATTTTTGGAAACAAACTTTGTACCCTCTAGCCAGTACACCACTTTCAATACAGGAGCTAGCCAAAATACTGATATGTTTTCAAACAGTTAATTGTAAATATTTTATTGCTGAGGGAATTTATGTAAATTATGTACTCAATATGTACTGTTTGGCTGACTATATTGGATTTACTAGAATTGTACTGATTAATCCTCTTGACTTAAAATGCAATATATGAAAAATGAGTATTCAAAATAATTATAGAATTAATATTGCAAATATGGATAGCTTGTTGATTTTCAGCTAAAGTTTATAATCTCAAATAAATGCAGTTCTGATCTGTTTAAATGAAATTCGTTAATCCACATTTAGAGTAGTGCTCTAATATGGTTCACTTGGTTTGAAATGATTTATTTGCCATTAATCTTTGTAATTTTTTCTCATCTCTATGAGCATTCACTTTTATTTTTCTCTTTATCTTTGCTCCAAAAATATGTTAAATGTGTCAAGTTATTTCAATATTAAGTTTTATTTGTATTCTATTTTTATTTAAATAATTAAGTTTCCATTTTAATACCAGCACAGAAAAATTAAGTTTTTTTCTTGCAATCACGTTTTAAAATTGAGATTTTACAATGTGTATGTTAACCCAATAATTACAGGATAGCCTTGTAAGTTTGAATTACATGAATCTAATTATTATGATATTAGGATGTTTCTGGATTATATTTTTCTGTTATTTGAAAGTGAGTTATAAAAATATGACTCTGAGAAATAATACCAATTCTTCTAGCAACTTCAAATATAAGACAATTATTTTAATAAGTATCTAGTAAATGACTAATTTTATCCTTTCATGAAACATTGATTTTTAAAACTATGTTGACCTAAATAATATTACCAGGAAAACCACCTTAACTTAATTTCCTGTTACTGGAATTTTGCTGATAAAATTATTCATTTAGTACAAAATGGCTAAGCAGTCTTACAGTATAGGTTAATATAGAAAAGAAGGAATAGACAGCAAGCTACCTGAATTTGATTAATTTCAAGAGCCAATTATTGTGTTTTTAGTTTTGGGCAAGAAGTGAAAATCTCCTGCAATGTTGGTGTAACTAAGTATGAGAACTTATTTTTATGGTTTGTTAGGAAAAAGTGATTATAATCATGAACAACTTAACCTTAAATAAATATTGCTCACTACTATTATAGATAGAAAACAAATTATTAGTTTATCATTTATTTATTTTTTGTTTTGTTTTTTGAGACAGGGTTTCTCTGTATTGCTTTGAGCCTGTCCTGGAACTAGTCTGTATACAAAGCTGGCCTCGAACTCACAGTGACCTGCCTGCCTCTGCCTCCCCAGTGCTGGGATAAAAGGTGTGCACCACCAACTCCTGGCTAAATTACTAGTGTATTTTTATCTCGTGCCAAAGTTATAATTAGCTTTCTGATATCATAGAGAAAAAAATTAAGTTTTTGAATATTATATTATTTGTTTAAATAATAGAAATAAGTACTTTAACATCCTGATACATAAGGTGTAAAATATACCATATAGCCCTACAAAAAATATTTCTTATTGTCTATCAAATCAGGTAATGTTAAAGAATTTTCTTGCAATATAGTAAGTTTAAGAATCTCTAAGATTTGTTATATGAACAATTAAGATTATTAAATTACTTAAAATATCATAATGTATTTTCTTTTTCATTAACTAAAACTTATTGAGTTTTATTAGTTAAATAGGTAGATAATAGATAAGTGATTGATAGATTATATATGTATATATACATATATGTATAAATGTATGAATACATATAAATATATATATATATCATAGATAGACAGGCAGAACATAATTTACAGTCAATCAAAATATCCTTAAAAATTATGGAATCAAATTAGTGTTGCATGCCATTTAAAACATCAATTTCTTCTGGGTAAAGTGTTATTTTACTCTTGTACTGAAGTTCACAATATCAAGATAATGGTTTAAGACTTTTTGTAGCATGTCTGAGATTTAGTATAACTAATTAGGGCATGTCTCAGGTAGATCATAAGAAAGAATTTAAAGAATATTTCATTCTGTTTAAAACCCTTTTTATTTACTGTTAATGAATTCACTATTCTTGTAGACACTAATAATTAGTCTTCCTATTTTAATAACACACAATTTACAACATGGCATCTTAGCCAAAGGAAATGGCATCCTAGACAGGCTTAAAGGTATACCTATATACTCCAAAGGTTTTGATATAAAATGGGAAATTTATATGCATAAGCTTGCATGTCATTGACACAAGGCAAAAAAATAGCTGTAGATAACAATACACAATCTGTAATCATTCACATCTTTACCTATGCCAAATAATTAGCAAGATACCTGCTAAAATTTTGTGCTATGATTTTTAAAATTTTTTTAAAAGATGTCTGAAGAACTGACAGTTAACTATTAATTTTTAGTATTTGAATTTAATAAACTACTCCTATAAATATCCACAGTGTACAATTTGTTCTAGAAATGAAATTATTCTACAACATTAACGATACATAGTGTAAATAACTACATACAGTACATGTGGTTTAAAAGTGATAGGGATGGTTTGTCAGCCTAGACACATGGGGGAGGGCCCTGACCAAATGATGTGACAGACCTTGGTGATCCCCCATGGAGGCCTCACCCTTCCTGGGGAGTGGTTGAGGGGTGGGATGAGGGTTGGTGGGGGTGCATGAGAGGACAGGAGGAAGAGGGAACTGGGACTGGTATGTAAAATAAGATTGTTTTTAATTTAAATGAAAATTTATTAAAAAATAAAAATAAAAATGTTACTTTACTAGGCTACTGATTTTGAAACAAAATAATGCAGAAGTGAAACACCATCACTGGACAAGGTCACCAATGGAATAGTTACTTTCAACATCTGATTTTCCTGTAGGAGATGGGAAAGTATGATTGCTGGATTTCCATTTGCAACTCAGAGAAAATCAATAATTGCTATGTGACTAGAAATTCAGAATAGAAATTTTTCATTGAATAATAAAATATGCTTTTATTCCTAGGGCATCCCTCTAAACTTTTCTATCACAACATAGCTGAAATGGATTACATATCTGTGCTTCAATAGGTCAATGTTTTAAGTGGAGAAATTCTTGCTTCCTGAATGGACCAACATAATCGATGAAAGAAGAGTTTCCTCAGGAAGCAGATCACCAGGAAGGAAATGAACAGTTTTTAAGTAACCGGAAAAAGCATGGTTAATGCAGGCAGTTCATTATTTGCAGGGATTATGCAAACTATAAAACTATAAAAATGGTTATGCAACAGAAAGTAATGAATGAGGTTCTAATTATCAAGGGGAAATTTAAGATATAATTAGAATTTAAACATGCTTTTGAAAACAATATTCTTTTCTTGTAGAAGGTTAATATATAAGGAAATAATAAAGTGTATAAGTATTATAATACACTGGAATTTGATATGTTAGAAGAAGAGATAACTGAAGTTTTAATTTTCAGTAAAATGATTCAAATAAATTGGAATTGGTTTTTTGGCTTTTTCTTCTTGTTTTATAGCTTACAACAGAGTGGGAGTCATTTTTATGCTTAAGAAATTGCCATACCATTTTCTAAGCATGGATAAACTTCAAACATTTAATCTTTTGCACTCTCAATGTCATAGAATATTTTGGAGTATCCTTTTAAAGTGAAGGCTTTTTAGCGTCACTTCCTTTGGGACATCTTCATCTTTTTATAACCACTTTCTCCATTTATGTTACTTTTGCCTTAGCAGTTCCTCCGGCTACATATTCATTGTGCCTTGAATGGCAGCAATGAATGCCCAAATTCTAAGGTCAGCTGTTTCTTGTGTATCTCTGCACAGGTTCAATGAGGATTTTCGTGCCTATCTTCTTGTTTCTCAACTTTCTTTTTTTTCCTTCTGTTTCCTTTTGGGATTACCAGCATTCTTAAAATATATGCAAGTTGGTGAGTGCACACACAGCCAAAAAGATTGTTTGAATATTACTTTAATAACAGACTCTGGTTGACCAAACACATACCAGCTTTGAAAATAAAATATTACTGACTGATTGCTATGATTATTGTTGTTACAGTAATAGAGATTAAATCCAGAATCTCTTGCATGTTGGTTAAATAATCTATCATTGATTCATATCCAACCACAATTTATTGATCAAGAAAAATATCTGTTATTAAGTAATGATATGAGGATTAGAGCTGAATTTAAATAATGACAGTGGATAATCTGATTGTATTTTATTATGTCATTGTGACTGAAATTCAATAGATTCTAACCATACATAATCAAGACCAACTGATATTTGGTTTAATATATGAAAGTTACAGGTTTTGCTTGGTAATTCATAATTTACCATTTTGTTATTGATCTGTTTTTAGAGTAAGTTTCTTGCATATTCCTATAGATTATAGAAATAACCATTAATATATCTAAAAGTATAGATAATGATTTTAGGTATTTAAATATTTTTCCCTTCTTCACTCAAATATTGATGTCCTTAACTAGATAGAAATGTTTAAGTTTTATAAGATCCTATTTTTCAATATTGATATTCCTATAAATTCAAACCTATTCCCTAATTTCTCTCTTAAAAGATTCAGGTGTTACTCTGAGGCCCTCCTTTTTAAAAATTTGAGGATCTTTTGCCTATCTTGAGGCTTTTGTATTTCCATAGGTTGTGTTGTTGTTGTTGTTGTTTTGGTGAAAATATGGTTTTTCATACACTATATTTTAATTTTTTAGTTTTTCCTCTCAATTCCTTCCTATCTCTCCTCCCAGTTCCTTCCTACCTCCTCCCCTGTCTGTGCCAACTTCCATTCTGTCTTCTGTTAGAAAATAATCACATATTTTGATGATTACTGTGGGAGCCTATGTTTGTGGGGCTATAGTTGGAGCCAGCTGACTTGCCTGGTTTGCACCTGAGATGGGGTGTGTGGATTGAGAAAGAGGGATAAAGATCTTATGAGAAAGATGGAGACACAAGATGGATCAGAAGGGAATTTCTAGTGAATATTGAATACTTCAAGTTTATTCTTCAACATTTTTAAGTACCCCTAGCAAAAGGGGGGTATGGCACAATACTTCTATTATTATGTATAAGGAACAAACAGAATTTCTTCCCTTAGTCCTCTAAGCATTTGGTCAAGAATAAACACACCTGAGCCCAAGTCTGTTGTTATTCATATAAGATCCATCAACAAAGGTCCAAACATCCTTCAGTAGTTAAGCCTTAGACCTTTAGGTCTTTTGACATGTTAAGGACAGTTTGAACTCTCTGAACTTGAGGCAAGATGAAGCAGAACCATTTTTATGGGAACCAACAGATTACTTACAATATATGTAAGATTTGCATTGTATTTTTGATGAGAAGTAAAGTGAACCTGGAGGCTACTTTTGCCATGATGTTCATTTCCATAATATTAATCCTTACAATCCAAGAACATGGAAGAATAAGTAACTTCTTCCTTGAGTACATTTTTTTCTTTTCTTCCTTCATTATATATATTTTAAGATACATTAATCTCTATTTAGGCTGTTGTGAATAATACTGCTTTCTGGTATCTTTCTCAGCATGTTGGTCAGTTTTACATAGGAAAGATACAATGCTAATGGGTTAATTGTGTATCCTGAAACCTTGCTGAATGTATTTATCATATGTAGGAGGTATCTTTTTTTTTTTTTTTTTGTGCTGATTAGTTTTATGTAAACTTTACACAAGCTGGAGTCATCAAGGAGGACAGAAGCCTGTGAGGCATTTCTTAATTAGTAATTGATGAGGAAAGGCCAAGCCTATTGTGTTCCTGGATTCTATTCAAAGGCAGACTGAACAAGACATGTGACCGAGCCAGTAAGCAACTCTTCTCCATGGCCTCTGTGTTAAATAGGTCCTGCCTTCCTGCCTCTAGGTTCCTGTTCTGCTTGAAAGACATTTCTTTCCCAAATAGCTCTGTGCATGGTATTTCATCATAACAAAGATGACTGAAAAAGCCATGAAGAATCATATTCATTTTTATTCCCCCCAAATTACATATAGTACACATAAGTATTTGTGTATACATATACATGTATGTATAGTTTAAGTTAATTTTTTGCCAACTGAGAGTCTAAAAGTCTTCACAATAACCAGACACTAGCTAACAAAACCCAAGAATAAGATTTGAGAATTTCCACTTTGAATTCTTTGTCATGAGAGTCTATGACTCCTCTAATAATATAGACAATATTCTTGGACTTGGTGACCTTGCAAAGTTTGATGTGAAGCGTGTATATGTGAAGATATCATGTTCCTTGATCACAGGCCTCCAGAGTCTCAAATAATCAAACTGGAAACCATTCTTCCTCCCTAAAAATAAAACTTCATAGTACTGAAAGTTACTACGCAACCTGATAAGGCAAGGAAGAAATAGCTAGTACTTCCTAGCATTGACACCTGTGAATCACTACAAAGTTAAGTTTGGCAAAAAAGTCATAAAGATGAAATACTGTCACTAATATCTTCATTATAACCAACAATGTTCCAATTGGATTAATGACCTATATTTCCTTATAGAATCATACATACACACACACACACATACACTCATATATATATGTATATATATATATATGATTTATTATCCTTGAGGTCATATATTTATGCTACATAAAGTATATAATATGTATAGTTATATATATATATATATGTGTGTGTGTGTGTATGTATACATACACACTTATATATATATGTCACAAAATTGAATAGGAAAAAGAAGAGGAGAAATTACATAATTATGTTTTGCTTTCAAAATTCAGTGAGATAACTTTGACTTCTTCCTTTCCTATTGAATGTGCCCTTTAACTCTCATTTTCCTTACTGATCCATCTAAGACATCAAGTTTTATGTTGTATAGGAGGAGAGAGTGTATGTAACTGTGTCATAGTCTTGGTTTTATTGGAAAGTATGGTTTTAAGATGATGCTCACTGTGTACTTGTTGTGTATTGTGTTTATTATGATGAGACATTCCTCTTACGTCTCTTAATTTTCCTGAACATTCATCAGGAAGGGATCTTGGATTTTGTTAAGCGTATTTTCTGCATATGCTATGATGATCCTGGACTTGTAGTGCTTAGGGGATTTATGTAGTAGGTTACATATCATTATTTACATATGATTAACCATCCACATATCTAGGGGATGAAGCCTACTTAATCCTGATATATAATCCTTTGCATATGACCTTATATTCTGTTTCCAAGTGTTAGGAACTTTTTGATCTATACTAATCTGAAATATTAGTTTGTAATTTTTGTTCTCTCCTTCTGAGTGTGTATATGTGTGTGTTTTGTATTTGATTTGGAGGTAATTTTCTTCTTTGAATTCTATGTTGGATCCATGTGTCCACCTTTAATATGGAAAGTGTTACATTTCTACTTATATCTCATTGGATATTGTGGATCAATTTATTGTTTTGCTACATCTTGATTTAAATTTTTTAGATTTTGTAGTACTTTTATATACTCTACTCTCTCTCTCTCTCTCTCTCTCTCTCTCTCTCTCTCAATCTCTCTCTCTCTCTCTCTGTCCTTTTGCTATTTAAACAACCTTCCTATCACTGTGTTGGATATCAATCTGGATTTTGAATTTAAAGTCTTTGTCTAATATATCAGTACACAGATTTTCTTTCAAGGACAGTGTTTTTATATTTCCTCCATTTGGATTGGTCCACTTTTTCTCTTTATTTATTTGACATCAAAGTTTTGGTTGAGGGCAGAACCTGAGTATTTAGATCAATAGGAAAGAAATGGACAGACCATGTAGAACAAATTAATACAAGATGTAATAATATATATATAGAGAGATGTGATGGTCACAATGAAACTCATTTTTTTGATCTGTAAACAAAACATTAAATTGAATCTATGAAGTAGCAACATTAAAAACATTCCCACCCAGGTTTTGCTTTCCAGCTGAGGTTTTGTTTCTGTTGGATGCTGTTCATGCTGAGACATAATCAAAAATATTCTCAGATACATTTTTCTGGTGTTTTGCCTAAGTATGAACAAGGGCTTCCAATGTTTTGTTGTTGTTGTTTTTATTTTTTTGTTTTTTTTTTTTTTTCAAAATGGGAGCCATACTCATCCTTATCTTCTTGCAAAATAAACATAAATGAAAATAAAGTGAAGGGGGATGTAAAATGGTGGTGCCTATAAAATCTCCTAGAATTCTTGTTTAGCTGGAGAAATACGATATGGGAAAGGGAACAGTGACACCAGAGACCGGCAACTTGATCTGTGGCTCTTTTTACATAAGTGGTCAGCTGTCAAAAGCCATGCTTGACATTTGGACAATGGTTTTATTGCTAATTATTTCATTATCCTTGCCCTCATAAGTTAAGTATAATTCACTCCAGGAACATTTATGCATTTGCAACACCACAGAGGGGATTTATGAGAAGGGATGGATAACTTATCTGTCAAAAGGGGAAATTGTCTGTAATAAATGATAGTCTGACTAACGTTTGGAAATCTGAGAGTCTTTCCTACATATTCTTTCAAAATAGTTACCTAGATGTGATGCCAATATAAGTATCATTAGCTGGGGAAATACTTTTCTGCTTGATGTTTCCTATGTACATGCTTTCTCAGAATCGTTTATCCATACTTATCTTTCATACAAAATAGAAAATAAAACTCAAATTCTCACAGAAGATGTACTATTCAATTACACAATTTTATAAAAATGTTATTATTTTAATAATATTGTAAGTAGTTGATGCTTGGTAGCAAATGGTTTCTTGGTAAACTTTGGTGCAGTGGGCTCATCGTAGAGCATTAACTGAATGCACTGCTTCATAGAAAGTTCCAAAATATGTAGGCGAGAATGGTTGTAAGCCTCAGCACCATTATGTATTATAATGCAGGTGGGTTCTTTTTTGTTGTTCTGGAGAAATGATAACTATTGTTAAAAACATAAGTACACATTTATTCTATTCATCCCTGGACACTCTATACAGAATTGTGGGTTACTGCAAATAAACACTTGCAAATGCTCAAAAGGTAAGTCCCCAGGGAAGCCCTAGAGTGTACTTTATGAATGCTATGCAATTCATATTTAAATCAGCGCAGCCCAAGCTTGCTCTTTAAGTTCTTCTAAAACTACAATGTATTTTGATAAAAGGACTAAAAAGAGCCAATGTAAATTGACCTGGATGAGTTATTCCTACTAGTATAGATACATATTGACTGGAATGTGCAACTCAGGCTGTTCAATACCCATGGAGAATAGAAAGAAATTAGTATATTCAAACAAATTATGTCTAAAGATGTGAATGAATAGAATGCAAACTAGAGAAAGTTGATGTGAGAAAATGACAACACATTACATTTTAAATTACACATACCAACTGACAGTTAACATTATGGACAATTATTATATGTAAGTTACATCAGACAAAATAATTTTCTTGATTTGTCTAATTTTCTTTGTTGTTTCTATTTATAGGTAGTTAAGTGCTGTCTGTATAGTGCAATAAATTCATATTTCATTCTAGTTAGTTTTAAAATTATATATATTATCTTATTTTCAAAGTAATATTTTAAACATGGATAATTGCTGTTCATTTTATACAAGAAGAAACTGGTGACTGGCTGTTTTGTTGACTTCTAAAGTTTAAAGCTATTCAGAAAGAACTGAATAAGTTCAAGATACAATTTTTACAAGTTTTAAATTTTTTTGAGACTGTTAGTCCTAATATACCTTACTATTATAATATGAAAATATACTATCCTAAAAGAATAGTGGTACTAACTGTATGATGAAAAAGATCATTTATATATTAACACCCATGGTGGATTTTTAAGTGAATAGTAGCCATCACCATTATCTCATCTTTCATGACTACAGAAAATTTGTGGTATTCAGATATGGTTGCTTTTGCCAAAGTTAGTTTCAGTATACCTTGTGCAGATGTGAACAACTATCTGTCCTTGGAGGACTGAGCCAGTATCAGATAACTAAGACTATGTGAGCCACTGTTTTCATGACTCCTGAAACGCTATCTCCATTTGACATATTGATATTTTGTCACTTCTTCAGAGTTTATCACTCTGGATTTAAGCTAGCAAAACTTTATGGCAAGGAAGCATGGTTTGTCTAGCTGCTGTCACCACTCTGCAGTAATCAGTGGCCTTATTTTATTATTTTAGGTTCTACTTCTTTGTCTTCATTATTTTTGCATTCAACTTTCCAAAAGTTTTAAGGTCTCCTGGAAAAACATTACTTTGTTAAAGTTAACTGGAGAAGAGTAAAATACAATTCAAATCTTCCTATATTTCCCATTAATGCAGAATCATTGAGAAAAATCAGTATTACATCTATTTGTATTTGTATACATGTCTCTGTCCTCCCTGTCACCTGACTCTTTATCTCATCCCTGTGTCCATTTACATATCCTCTATCTTATCTATTTCTATCTCTATTTGTGTATGCATACTGTAATATTACCTTTCAGAGAAGTGTGTCTCAACCTTCCTAATGCTGCAACCATTTAATACAGTTCCTCATGTTGTGGTGACGCCAAACCATAAAATTATTTTCATTGCTGCTTCATAACTGTAATTTTTCTACTGTCACCAATAAATTATAATATAAATATCTATGTTTGCAGTTCATCTGAGATGACCCCTGTGAAAAGATCACTCAACCCCCAAGGGTTTTGATCTACAGTTTGAGAACTGACATTTTAGATAAAATATACAATGATACCAAAGATATCAGTGCCCATACTAACATATCAGAGATTCCCCTAAAATATGTCAAAGTGCTCAAGTGGTCAAATTAAAAAAAAAAAAAAGAAAATGTTTCGATATGCATGGCGCTACTATCAAACGAGGAATATGCTTCTAATAAAAAAAAATATTTTAGGTCACAGAAAGCTTTGTGAGCCATCATGTGGTTGCTGGAAATTGAACTCAGGACCTCCTGAAGAACAGCCAGTGCCCTTAACTGCTGAGAAATATCTCCAGCCCCCCACAGAAAGCTTTGAAAATAAGCCTCATACACAAAGTTGAGATTCCCTTTTGTTTTTATAGTGCTTTTATTTCCCTTATATACACCTATGCATTTTTTGAAAGGTCTCCATATTCAAGATTATAACAAGGAAATTCTTTATATAATGAATTTTACCAATAATCATTTCATTATTACTAAAGTATAAGAGGATCTTTTTTCATACAAGCAACCCAGAAACCGTGCCTCCTTAAGATGTTTATTTCATTCACACCTTTCCTGAATTCTTCTACAACATAGCTGTGCCCTATTAGACCTTAATACGTTTTAAGGACTTGATATGCTCTAAGATCTATTTTTAAAATTTTCACATCTTTACTAATATGTTTAAATGGTAGCAGGTTAAATATTTAGAGGTTGATTTTAGGTGGCTTATAGGAATATCTTAGTTTGTTATGCTTTGTATATTAACTCAGTTGCCATTAAGAGAATTTCATGGATTAAATTATACCTTCTTGAAATCATCTGTGATCATTTCTGAGAACATCAACGTGAAATGTGCTTGCCTTTTGCCTGAAGACTTGCAACCCTGGAAGGCATTCTTCCTTTCAGGGCCTTTGAAGAGTAGGAGTTCTCTACTGTAGTTGGAGCCTGGGTCCTATGATCTCAAATCATGTCTGACTTGGGGCATGATTTCACTTGTAAGATGTTCAGACAAAACAAATATATGACTCAAGATATGTTTGACAATCTTGCTCTCAAAAAGAAAAAAACAAACAAAAAATAACTTTCAAAATTCACTTGTGAAATTTTCTGCTCTAGTTCATTATATTAGATGACCTGAGTGGTTACCATTTCACTAAGTGATAGGTAATTAGTTCTATAAATTAGACTGCATAGTAGAATGCTGTTAAACAGACAATTGAATGTGCCCCACAGAGGCCAAAGAACTGTCCGTATTTACACAGTTTAAAGTGGTGCCTAGGAAATGATGAATGTGACAGACAGCTACTGATTGGTTATTAGTTTTTGTCAACGTAATACCCCATAGAGCCAATTGGAAAAGGGACTTCATTTGAGAAACAGTGTTCATTTAATTGGCATAGTCAAGCTTCTAATAATGATATATGTGAGAGGGCCTGATTCAGTTCAGTATGGGAAGTGCGATCCTGGGGAAAATGGTCCAAGTTTCTGTGAGAAAAGTAGTGGATTGAGTCATGGAAGGAATAGCAGAGAGAGAGGGGGGGGGCGAAGCCATTATAGGTTTGAAGAGAAAACTTACTCTAGAAAAAGGTTCAGAGACCTACAAGACTGACCCCAACTAACAATCTGAGCAACAGTGGAAAGGCTACTTTAAATGCCCTTCCATAATAGTGAGATTGATGACTAACTAACTTATCTACCATCATGGAGCCCTCATCTAGTAGCTGACAGAAACAGAAGCAGACAACAGCAGCCAAACACTGAGCTGAACTGGTATGCAGATGCAGAGAGGGAGGAGTGAAAAGAAAATGGGAAGAAGACCAGGTTACAGAAACCCACAGAGACAGCTGACCTGAACAAAGGTGAGCTAATGTCCCCCCAGACTGATAGTTGGGAATTCAGCATTGGACCGACTCAGACCCCCTGAACATGGGTCTCAGTCAGAAGGCTTGGGCAGTCTAAGGTACCTCTGATAATAGAACAAGGATGTATTCTGGTGCATAAGTTCTTTGGGAGCACATTCACCATGGATTGATACTCTCTTAACCTAGAGGCAGAAGGGAGGGCCTAGGCCATACTCCAAATGACTTGACAGATTTTGTTGATCCCTTCCTGTGAAGTGTGTTGTGTGTGTTGTGTGTGTGTGGGGGGGGGGTTGGGATGGGAGGGGGTGAGATGGAGGGAGAGAGGGAGAGAGTAGAAGGGCATGGAAGGAGAGGGATCTGAGATCGATATGGGAGGGGGTGGGATGGAGGGAGAGAGGGAGAGAGTAGAAGGGCATGGAAGGAGAGGGATCTGAGATCGATATGTAAAGTAAGAAAAAAGAAAAGTAGTGGATCAAGCTACTATTTGATCAAGCCAGAGATAGCCAGAAAGTTTTGTTCTTCTATAGTCTCTGCTTCAGTTATGGTATCAAGGTTCCTGCCTTGAGTTCCTGTCCTTCCTTTGCTCAGAGGTGAATTGTGGCTTGGGACATGTTAAGTAAATAAGCCCTTTCTTCCTCAAATTAAATTTGGTCAAGAGTTTCTTTACAATAGAAAGAAAATTAACACAGTGAGTTAAATCGATGATTAATAGTTTCTCTTTTTGATGTTTGATTTCAGTATTTCATGGACATTCTCTCCCACTACTGATGTGCTTCCTTTGATTGAGTTTACTAGTTATGATTTTCATGTTTTTTTATTTGACTTTTTAAAGTTTCCTATTTTGAACATGTAGAATATGTTTGTGTGTTAAAATTTCAAATACTTGTGAACTTTTCCTGTGTGCTGACTTCTTCATATCGCTGTTTTTCTCATTATTTTTGCTTCTTTTCTGTTTCTTATTTTACCATCTATATCCTAGATTGAGTTTATTTGGTTATTTTTATTCTCTTTGGGATCACTGATTATTCCTTAACAGTAATTGCTAGTCATATTACTTTTCATATTCCTTTGGTTTTGTCTTATTGAGTGTCTGGCTTGTTTGTTTCTTCCAAGTTTATTTGTGGATATTCTTACTGAATCTGCTTCTCTTGAAGGCATAATCCCAAGGACCACAAAAAAAAAAAAAAAAAAAAAAAAAGAAAAAGAAAGAAAGAAAGAAAAAGAAAAAAGAAATTCCTTTGGAAGTGGTATCTTTATTGTTTTTCTTTACTTTTCATGTAATTTTTGGCTTAATTTGTTGATCTTAGCCTTTTCTTTCTCTCTTTAGTATCTCGTCATATGCCCCTTATTCTGACTCTCTTTTTAACCATGGAGTCAATTCTACTTTATCATTTAATCTGAATTAGCTCTTGGCACTACTTTTTATTTTAAGACATTTTTTCTGGTAATCGTATGTTGCAACCATTGAATTTCAACTTTTCCCCAACAATTGTCATTGTTTTGACCCATAATATGTCAGAATATGGCCTGATTTGAAAACAAAAATTATACATTCACTAGTTCAATTTAGATGACATTAGGGATATATACTAATTAATTATTATTTTGTCATAACTCCAGATCACAGTTAGTGAGTGGAGGGGAATAAAAGGTTGAGACCAATATTTCTACCAACATAGGAAAGTGATGGACTAGAAGCTAGGGTGTCTATCTTCTTCTACTGCTCACACTAAGAACCCAAATATTCAATTCAAGAATCTTGAACTTTTAGCCTCCCAAAACCTAACTCACAAATATCTGTTGTGTAAGCCAAAGTATGTGGTTGTTATGGTGTCCCTGAGAAGCAAACAGATACACACCAAGGTCTAACTAATTGAGACCCCCTTACTTATCTGTAAGAAAGTATACAAGATGAAATTTTTTTCTAGAGCTGTAGGTACTCAGAAATATAAAACATAGAGCATATTGTCAAGTAGTATTGATTGGAAATGAATTGGAGTAGCCATCAACTTCCAATTATTTAAATGAGATAAGACTAAGTATTTCACAATCATTAGATGAAAAATGTACATTTTTGTATCTTAAGAGAACAGAGATGGCCAGGTGTTGGTGGTGCAAGCCTTTAGTCCCAGCACTCAGGAGGCAGAGGCAGGTAGATCTCTGTGAGTTCAAGGCCAGCCCGGTCTACAGAGCTAGTTCCAAGACAGGCTCCAAAGTAATACAGAGAAACCCTGTCTCCAAAAAACAAATAAATAAATAATGAGAAAACAGAGATGTTACCAAAGATAGAATAGAACACAGGAATTAGAATTCCAAGATTGCAAACAAGATAAAATTTGTAGAAATATACCATGTTCAGCTAAGCACTTTTTAAAAATAAAAATGGCATTATGTAAGTACGAATACTATATAAAATTTATTCTCAGAATTTCAACTGATATAACTCAAAGCTCTAACAGAAACATAATAAATTTTCAGGAAATAGAAGCAGATATGGGAACTTAAAGGAGAAAAATTAGAGGAGGTATAAGATAAATAATACTTTAAAAATGTAATTATGCAAAATTTTGTGTGGGTTGTTCTGAAATAATTCATATGTTCTTGCTATTTATACATAGTCTACATTCCTAATTATGAAATGGCAATAAACAAGCACACTCATCTGTGTTCTTTCTAGATCTCATCTATGGAGAAATATACAGAGACATGTATTCAAAGCAATAACACAAAGCCACATTAGGTATGTGTGTATTTTCCAACTCTAAAAGCAAACTATCGAACTGAAGATAAATTTTAATAAAAAGCATTTACTTTTTCATATATAATGGATGACTTTTGTTTTTACCATTTGGTGTATAACAGTACATTTAAAGAATCTAGCATGAGATTAGTCTGCATCACTTATCAATAGAGTAGAATTCTTTATCATGATTCACACACACTATTTGCTCCCAAGGAAGGAGTACTATATTATATCATTTATCTCTGCACTTAATAGACGTATACACTCTAAAAGAGGCAAAATTGATGGATAATAAACTATACATAACAACATTAATTGAATTTTAGCTATTCCTATTATGAATAAACAGGAAATAAAATTTGAACTGTTAAAATAAAAATGTCTATAGATTTTGGATGAAGTAAGATATATGTATCTTAATGCCTAAAGTAGCATGGAAATAATTCTAATGGATATTTATGAACATGATTTTGAAACAATTGTTTGTTTCTAGAATTTATAGGATTTGTAAATATCTAAGAATATAGAAATAAATTTAATAAAATGTTTTATCTCTGTGCACCAAAAGGGCATAGTCTCTTTTCATGAGATTCTAAACCCAGAAGTCAGAATGGCTTCTCTCTGGTGCAAAGTTAAATGCCCCATGCCAATTAAAAAAAAAATAAACTGAAAGTAAGGACCAAGAGAATATTGTAATTTTTGTTAAAAATGCTATAGTTGTAACTTTTAGTTTTTATTTAATCACTGGCATGTTCATTTGGACATAAATAGTTTTAATTATAAATAAAGTAATTTGTGGGTAGTGTAATTCTGATTGATAATAGTCAAATCCTTGAAAAGATACACACACACACACACACACACACACACACACACACACACTCATCCAGAGGCTAAAATGGCTAGCAGTTGTGATAAAGGATATATATATATATATATATATATATATATATATATATATATGTATATGTATATGTATATGTATATGTATATATATATACATATATATATGGAGAGAGAGAGAGAGAGAGAGAGAGAGAGAGAGAGAGAGGTATGTGATTTAGATCCAATCAAATATTTATATGCTTTTCCATCCTGTGTATAATGCCAATGTTGAGAAATGAAACTTTACAGGGTTGAAGCCCAGTGTAAGTAATTCAGTCACAATCTCTAACCTCTGAAGGAATTACTATTTTATCTTGGGTATCTGGGCAGGCGTATGTGTGTGATGACATTAACTCTCATGAGAACAGGTATTATTTCAAGGCAAAAGTTACCCCATATCTGCACAAGACCCTATTTGATTTTCACCTGTGTTCTGACATAACCTTGGGCCCTATTTAGGTACAAAACTTCTGGCTTCCAGAAGCAAGAGCCAAGGAAACGCTGTAAGTTACCTGATCTCAGGCGTTTTGCTATAAAACATATAGTGAAGTAAGATAATAAGTGCATCAATATTATCCTCAAATACTTAAATTTACTAGTAAATCCATCATGATATTTAATTTACCTTTAAGCCAAACCATTAAGCCACAAAGAAAGCTTACTATAAGTCTCTAAGGGGTTAAGATATAGTTTTAACTAAGTTCAGTTTTGGATATAGATCCAATTTTCCCCCCAAAACAACAATAGCAACAGAGTTATAAATGGAAAAACAAGACAGCAAGGGCTTATGGTTTAATATTCGTGTTATTTTTACATTACAGCTTTAGATCAACATCTCTTTGCCAAAGTCATGCAGAGCATGGGGTCATTAAGCTTACCATTTACAAAATTGAAAAAAAAATCTGTAAAACTGCTTCTGTTTCTATGCAGCTCTGGCAAAGGAAGCCTGGATAATTGGTAGCACTTTATGCCAGTAACATTTTAGAGCTGGAGCCACATCAAGACCATTAACCATTTTTCATAAAAATGAAGAAAAAACGGTCTCTAGCCTTTCCTACTCTGCTGTGTTCAGGGTTTGACATTCAGTGATGCCAATTTGGATGTCAGCACACACAGCTGAATCGTCCCCATTACAAGAGTCTCCAGCATGCATTGAAATTTGGCTGAGTAGGAAGACAAAGCATGCCTACAGTTAAACATCTTGAGCCCTTTCTGTTCAGTACTTCTGGAGGTTGACTCTGATGGCCCTATCGCAGCCCAATTTCTCATCTGGGCAATAGAGATTTACATTTGTTAGCGTTCTGTGATTCTATTTGCAGGGCATTTGTTCAATAGATTTGGGGTTGTTTTCATTCATTTTCCTAAGTCAGCAATGCTGCAAAGACGTATGGATAGTTCTGTGGGATGCAATCACCTTTCTTATTTCGACTAGACCTATTTGCTTTAGATCAGGAACAAACTGGAGCTGCTGTCTTTTACTCAAAATGATGTGGCCTTAAGGATTGCTTGCTGTAAACCACAGTCATTTGTCAGGGAGGACGCTTTGATGGATACCTGCCACTCCCATATTAGTATACTTTGGCAACAAGAAAAACTGGAGGAAATTAAAGAAGACATTTTACAATATCATTTAAGTTACAGTGAAAAATAAGCATTAAAGGAAATAATTTTTTTCTTGAGTAAAAACAGACAATTTATATTTATACAAGATTATTTCATATATCCAACATTCACACCAATATAATATCAATTCTTCTGTGTGTCCCTTGAGGACAAGGTTTATTTTTAAGTCATCGTTTGATATTGGCCCATTTTCAATTATTTGTAATTTGGTTAATTGCTCATTCAAAGCCGATAATAGACTTCTGAGACATGAAATCATTGTGTTTCTGCTTTGCAAAATGTAAAGAGATAACAAATTTGAAGTTTATGATTATTAATCATAGTAATGGTGGGATATGTGAATATTCAGTTTTTGTGTTCCTTGTATTATTATCAATGTAAAAGTTTAATTAGTAGTACTATAAAAAACTGATTCAAGCAAGTAGATGGAACTTGAAGAAACTATCCTGAATGAGGTAACCCAGTGACAAAATGGAGGACATAGTATGTACTCACTCATATAATGGATTTTGGATAGAGCAAAATTCACCAGCCTATACTTCACACCACTAGAGACACTAGGATACAAGGAGGATTCTAAGATAATCATATAAGGTCCCTCACAGAAAGGGAAAGGGACAAGATCTGAGCAGATGGGTAGTGGGGTGGGGGCAGTGATTGGAAAGGGAAATAGGAGAAAGAGAAAGGGTGGATAGGAAAGCATGTGGGACTAGGAAGATTGAGTCAGGGTAGGAATAGATGAGAGAAGAGAAAGAGAGACAGAGACAGAGAGAAGAGAGAGAGAGAAGAGAGAGAGAGAGAGAGAGAGAGAGAGAGAGAGAGAGAGAGAGAGAGAGAGAGAGAGAGAAACCATTATAGGCCTGAAGAAAAAACTGAACCTAGTGAAATGTCCAGAGACCTACAAGACTGACCCCAACTAACAATTTGAGCAACAGTGGAAAGGCTACCATAAATGACATTCCCTGATAATTAAGACTGACGAATAACTTATCCACCATCCTAGAGCCCTCATCTAGTAGCTGATGGAAACAGAAGCAGACACCCACATCTAAACACTGAGCCAAACTGGAATCCAGATGCAGACAAGGCTACAGAAACACATAGAGACAGCTGATTTGAACAAAGAGGAGGTAATGGGATCCCCAGACTGACAGCTGGGAATCCAGCACGGGACTGACTCAGAACCCCTGAGCATGGGTCTCAGTTAGAAGGCCAGGGCAGTCTAATGGACCTCTGACAGTGGAACCAGGATGTATCTCTGGTGCACAAAGGACTTTGGGATCACATGCCCCATGGAGGGATACTCTCTTAACCTAGAGACAGTAGAGAAGGCCTATTCCCTAAACCACTTGACTGGACAGATTTAGATGACCCTTGCCTGGAAGGCATCACCCTAGATGTGGAATGGTGGGAGGGAGAATGGGAATGGAGGGTAGGGGGCTAATACAGGGTGGGAGAGAGGGAAAGAGGGAGGGATGAAGGAAGGGAGGAAGGGAGGGAAAGGGAAATGGGATCCATATGTAAAATTGAAATAAAAAAATACTGATTCAAGTCCCTTTTCCACAAAATATACATAGAATTCATGTGAAAGCAGTTTGCAGTTGATATGCCTTAACATTATTGGAATAAGAAAGTATCAAAATGACCTTGGAAACAGAAACATTAGAAATTAAATGATGACTTTGTTCTGCCAATATTGTAACTTTCTATTCATTATTTAAGAGTCTCTAAGCAAGCTTCATTCATGTGCCTTACTCTTTGTTGAGATAATTTAGCAAAATGATTGATTTAATAATTGGCAAAATATGACCAGGGATTTAATAATTGTTCTTTCTATTGCTATAGTGAAAAATCTCTACATATATTACAATATAAACTGGTTCTTTTAATATACCAATTCTAATTTTCTCAGTGAGCCAAAAACATTTATACTGAAATGAAAATTATCATAATAGGATAGGGGAAATATATTTTATTTTCAAATACCTTCCTGCTCATTGAAAATATTATTTCCCCAGAATCATAATAAATTCAAACAAATTAATTCAGTCAGTACCTAGTTCAAAAAGGCTTTCCCTAAATCAGACCCTATATGATATTTCTGCCATATACATTTCTACAAAGCACGAAACTTTACTGTCAGAGGTCATGAATGGAGAGCGTCCAAGCTACTTGTTTTATGTCACTTGTCACAATTCCTATTGCTTTTTATGACTTCCCTCCTGTTAATCAAGTTGTGTCATATATAATAATTCAATTTAAATGAGCTGGCAAAGTCGTTGCTCATTGTCATACCTTCTAAAGCCAAATACTTTTGTATTTGAGCTAAACATTCCTTAAAAAGGAATCACATTAAATAACTAAATTGCCACACCATGCCCCACATACTTTTGGCATTATAAGCTGGACCTAACCACAACCATTTACATCTTCTGAGAAACTTCCTTTTTAATTATTCCAAGTTCAAGGCAAATTTTTGTATTTATGAAGTACACCACTAACTATTTCAAAGAGTGTTGAAAGCTTCTTAGAACAGCAAATCCACTGGGTTTATGTATTCCCAGATCAATTGATTTCCTGTTCTTTATGTGATTCTGTATGTGGCCTCTGTGTATGCCTATGTGTACATGTGTATATTTGTATGAGTGTGTTTCTTCATGCACACTCATGTGTGTGCAATGTATGTGTGTGCGTAAGTTTTGTGTGTAAATATATGTACCACAATGTTCATTTTATCTGCTATGTTAATTTGATGTATAAAATAATGCTATGTTCCATGGGGTTTAGGATTGAGTCAGGAAATAAATGTGTTGAACTTATATACCAAAATAAAATGATATCATAATAAATCAAATTATTCTTCTTATGGTATGTAAAGAAACTTTCTTGAGTTTTAAGGCAGACTTTACTGTATTTTATTTGATAGTATATGTTTGCTAAGCAAACATACTATGGAGTTTTCAGGGTAAGAAAGGTATGGCTTTATTTCCTTAAACTGATTTTATGTGAAGGAGCAGAATGCTTCTTTGGTAGGCTTAGAAACCATCTTCTTTGTTTCTTAAACTCACAGAACAAATGTAACAGAAACTCCTAAAATGTGAGAGGACGGCCATCTCAAGACTAATTAAATCCAAGATTTTAGATATCTTATGCTAGCTTAACAAAATATCAAATGAGACTTGCAAAATGTTAAAAACAACCATTGTATATTCAATAAACACAAAATCTGGTAAAAAATTAGTAGTCCTGAACCTCTGTTGTTTTAGTTAGATGCACATTCATCCTCCTTTCTTATAATTGCATGTTTTCTCTAATGGCAGGGAAAAGACATCTCTTTTCTTGGAATGCCTACATTCCAGCAACTCCTAAACAGGGTTCAAGAAGCCCCCTAAGTATTGGAGAACACATTTGAATAACTATTTTCTCAAACTGTACAGAAGTTATTTATAGTTAGTCTGTCTTTGATAGATAAACTGTGAATTACATAATTACATCCAAAATTTACCTTGGAAGTTGGAGTGTAATTCTTCTTTGGACATGAGAACTACAAAAGAGTGAGATTCAATTTCACTTAAAGTTTGATAATGAGATATGGAATATGAAGACCTTTTGTAGGCAGAAATCATGCCAAGAAAGTGACTACTTGATGCAACTTTGAAGCAGCATAATCTAGTGCAGCATGCACAGAAACAGATTCTAAGAACTATAAACCAAATTATTATAATTTAAGATTGAATTGGTTCAAATATATTGAAACTATATATATATATATACATATATATATATATATATATATATATACATATATATAGTTTGACTACTCACCTAAAATCTAGAATTCTTACTTATTTTAGTATTTGGTCCTCTCTCTCTCATTCTCTCTCTCTCTCTCTCTCTCTCTCTCTCTCTCTCTCTGTCTCTCTCTCTCTCACACACACATACACACACACACACACAGATTAAAAGTTAGCAGTCTACATGTTACGTGTATGTTTTCCACCAGTCCACCTGGTCTCGCAGCCCACTGCCATGCCAGCCTCCAATAACACTCAGAGTCTCTGTATTTGATACAATCCTGTGGGCCAGTGACTATCATTGTTTATAGGCTAGCTCTGTCTTAATTATTAAACCATTTCTACTTACCTAAATATTTCCACGTGGTCACCTTATCTGAGCACAGCAGGCCAGCATCTGCTTCCTCCATGCTCTACATGAGGACTACTCCTCACTACTTCCTCTTTTCTCCTTATCTCCTAGCCCACCAATCTTGCTTTCCCATTGGCCAAGCAGTGCTTTATTCATAACCAGTATGAGAAACATATTTACAGAATAATATCTCCCATCATCTACATTAGTCCAATATTATTGAATCTAATATTAGAAGGAATATTGCAGGGATTTATTACTAATAAACAGTTTTCATAATTGCATAGATCTTTGTATGAGTTTCTTTGAAATAATATTACTGAGTTTCTTGGGAAAAGACTATACAACGTGGACATACCAATATACTATGACCATTACTGACTAAAGAAACTTTCTTCAATAGAGGCTCAAATCAGGTTCTTGGTAGAACAAGTTTATCTTGATATCCCTAGGGATATCATACAGAATCAATGTGGTAGAAATCCTCTTTCAGATGAAATCCAGTGAACAGGAAATGTGTTTTTAAAAATTCTTTTTTGAGATAGATATGTGCAGAAAGTGATAGGTCAATCTCATTACAATGCAGATATCGAAAACATATTTGTAGCATATGAAACCTCATGTTTGCTTACATGATATGATCTCTATCCTAACATTAGAACTTAAATACCTACATTTAACACTGTTTACCACATTAAAAAGGCCTTTTAAATTGATAATAATCTACTTACAGATTTTTTTTGGACTGAGTTTGTACAGAACCAGTTTAAGAATATGACTGGAGTAGGCCTAAGATCTGTCCTATAATTTACTTTTGCATAGCCAATGATAACTAAGGCTAGAACTTTTCTTCATCACTTATACCTATCATATTTCTAAAACTACTGAGCACTTCTAGAATCATAGATTTTCTAGAGCAGTTTTTGTTTCTGAAAATTCATTTTCTTACTCATGAACCTGGGAAGACATGTCTAACGTTTGACCAAATAGGACCCTGTAGGATTTCCACAGGTAATTGTGCATTTAAATTGTTCAACTTTGAATACAACAAAATAACTACCATAATTGGGGTGTGTTAAATCCAGTCAACTGACATCGTGTACAGACAAACATATGTCTAAGCTATTCATAGTAGAATTTGACTACAGGTTACTATCAGAGTTCATGTGTAACTTAGTTACTTTTTTAGTACTATAATATGACAGCATGACCAAAGAAAGAGTTTATTTGGGAACTACAATTTCAGATGTTTTGAATTCATGGGCATCATTTTTGGAACCATGACGATGTAAGATAATCCCTCCACTACCATATACTACCCTATTGCTTCCATTTGTTATAAGAACCCACATAACACAGGCTATACCAATCCTTCTCTTATTAGTTTTTTGTACTACTTACAAGACAGGTCTTGTGGTGCAAGGGTATAATTCCACCACTCAGTAAACTAGGGTAGTAGTATTGCAAGTCTGAGAGCTACCTAGGCTACATGGTAAATTAGATGTCAGTCTGGGATACACAAGAACCCCTTGTCTGAATGCAAATGTCCATAACAAAGGAACAAAAAGAAATCCCAAATTTTAGTAACACTATATTCTTATCTTCACTCTCCAGTCTGAGGAGTCATACCATCTTCTTGATCCTAATATTTTGAGTAACTCACTTGTTCTTTCCACTCTTCATTAAAATTTGTAAATATTATCTTTCAAATCTTTTGAATTGCCCAAGGTGAACTCATGAATTTCTTAATAGTATAAATTTTTTTTTGTATTTTCTTTTTCTGTTTCAACTGTTACTTGTCTTATACTTTTTTGCATGATTTGTGACTCTTCATTTAAATAAATAATATCCCTGACATGCATCTCAATGTATATATAGGTGAAAAAGTTCCTTTTTGAACAAATTAAAATTCTGTATTATTTGCAAACCACTCTTAAAAATGTGTACATTAAGAACTGAAAAAAGTTACTTTGTGAATTTTCCACTTTAAATTTGCACAATTGATTTTATTCTTTTAGTTAAATAAAAAGTGAATGCAGCAGGTAATAGTATTATAAAATAAATATTAAAATAAAAATATAAATAATTAAAATATCAAATACATTATACATACATAGAAAAAAGAAACATGTGTGCATATTGTGATACTTATGCTCTTTAATGAATAACATTTATATTTGGAAGAAGACAAATGACTTTAAATGGTGGGTGCTGCTTGAACCTAAAAGTTGACAAAATCTCTAAAATGCATGGAGAAAATGTAATCTTTCATTGCCATTTCTTCTAAGATAATTATAAGGCCATACAATGCATATGAAACTTCTCTCAATTAGAAGTCTTACTGATCATGAGATAACATGATATAAAAATCACTGCTTTCTTATAAAAAATAATATCCTTATGATTTATTAGTGGCCATTAGCTCATGAGGAAGGAAAATAGTTCTTTGCGAATCTTTAAATGAGTGGAGGGTGTTTCATTTCTAGACAAAAATTAAAATAGTTAAAGGAGTTATAGTTACTCATGTGCTAGAGAGAGAAATGAATGACCAGCATACCAACAGCAGCAACAACAACAAAAAAAATTATTTCCACTCAAAATGCCATTCTGTCTGCTAACCATTGTGTTTCAGGTCATTATTCAAGTAGAAAAATCTAGTAAAAATGCCAAAGAATTTTATAGTTTATCCATTTGATAAATCAGCTTTTAAGTTGCTGGGAATTTTCCCCACTGATTTTCTTGGTTGCTACACTAATTTGAAAATTCACCAAGAGCGAATGAGGATTCCCTTGAGGATTGCCAGCATTTATGAATTGTTTTCATGATCTTACCTGTTCCAACTTGGTGAAAACAAAACCTCCAAGATATTTTAATGAAGATATTACTTTGTCATTTATATTTCTTCTTCCTTATTCAAAAATTTTCTAATTTTACTTTTTTGAATTTCATGCATGAATAATGCATTTAAATTATTTCTTTCCCTCTCTTTCCCTGTCACACTGCTGCCAATATCCTTCCTCCAAATTCTCCTGATACATCATTTTCTGTATATTAAGTATATGACACATAAATAGGATAGAAATAAATGTATATAAGTGCACATATACAGTCTGCTACATTCATTTTATGTTGCACATATCCTTATATTGACTGCCTACTTAGATTTGGATAGTCTATCATGATGCTGGACATACAGAAGATTGATTTTCTTCCTCTATTAACAGTCATTTATTTTCTGTTTCTCTTCATCTATAGCAAGGGACTTTAGAGGACTTCCATATCTCCAATCCATATATTGTTTAGATGGCTATAATTTTGTGTTTCATGTATGCAATTTCCTGTAAAATATTGAAGAAGTCATTTCCTTAAAGATTATATGATCTCCTGCCTCTTAATATTTTCTCCTGCTTCAGCAATGTTTCCTGAACCCTAAGTGTGCAGGTTGTGTTAAAGATATACCAATTAGAGCTAGGCACCTCATAATCAGTTTTCTGTAATTTAAAGAGCTGTGGATTTTTGTAACGGTCTCCATCTACTGTAGAAAAAAAAGTCTCTTCACTGAGGGGAAAGAGCTATACTTTTATGTGGGTATAAGGATAGCATTTGGAGCACAGTTTAAGAAAGTGACAAGTAGGATCTTGTCTAGGATCCCTGACCTCAACATTTATAGTTAAATGACTGGGTTAATGTTACCAGACATTGAATTCCCTTCCACTGAGTGAGGCTTAAGCAAAATTCTGTAGCTCTTGTTATCTCCTAAAGGAAAGTGCCACTATTACAACCTTGGGAACATCATGTTGTACTGGTCATTGCTGTGTTTCATAGGCTTCACTTATTGGTAGGAATGCGGATGATTTTTTCCTGGGAAGTTATACCTTCACATATTATGTGAGCTAGGATTCTGGCATGAGGCTTTCATGTCATTTCCAGGTCAGGTCCTCTAGTCCTTTGTCTGAAAGACACAGTGAATTCTGGCAATAACTTATTTTACTTGGGGGTGCCACTCTGACTCTACTGGTCAACAACTTAAAGCAATGCTTCCCATGCCTAGCACTGAGATATCTGTTGAATACTGTGTTAGGGTAACATTGTCTCCTCAGTGGCATAACAATATTTAAATTATTTATGTGTATTTACTCATACACATGTATATTTTGAGTGCAGATAAAATTATGAATCTTTTGACTTTTAAAAAGTTCTTTCTCTGATTTCCTGTTCCTATGTAATGCCCTCCCTGTCCTTTCTCAATTATACCTACTTCCTTCATTGCTTCCCACTCAGACATTCATATTTATAATAATGTATGAATTCTCTGTTCTCTGTTTAGATATTGCCCATTATCAATTGGATCAATTGGTTTTTGAATTTTTTAATAGATTGGATTTTAATCCGTATGCCAGATGTATATCTAGGATAGGTTCCATCTAATCTGTGTGCTTCCTTTTCACTAGATTGATTGTGTCCTCTTCTGTGAAATGCTTTATATTATGGGAACCATGTGCCAGTTGTGGGCCTTAGTTCCTGAGTGAAAGTTGTCACATTTAGGAAGTCCTTTGCTGTAAAATTCCAGGGAATTGAGTAGATTTTCTTAAAGCATTTTCTATGTTTCAGGTTTCACATTGAAGCCTCTGAGATATTGATATATTGGCAACAAATTTAATTCTTACACATGTATACTTCCAGTTCTCTAAGTAACATTTGTTGTAAAGCTGATATCCTTCATGAATGTGATATTTTGGCATTGATGTCAAATATGAGATGGATGTAACTATGTACAATCATAATTTTGAAATAATATATGTTTCACGGATGCACATATAGGCTTTTGTGCCAGTCTTTGATGTTTTATCTACTGTATCTCTGTAATATACCTTGAAATCTTGGATGGGAATGCTTCCAACATTTCTGTTTTTCCTCCTGTGTATACTTCTTTAGCCATGTTAGATGCCATTCAATTAACAATAGCTGCAAAATGAAGACACCTTTAATATACATATATATATATATATTTATCAAAACTATATTTATATTTACCTTTCAGAAAACTGAAATAGTAATATTTGAAGATAAAAGAATTGAGTTAAAAATGTTATACTGAATGATGTAATCCCAACTCAAAGTGTCACATATTATCTCTAATATTTTGGATTCCAGGTCTGAAATTTTAGATTTGAGCAGAATACTTGAAGTAATCACTAGTTATACACTGACCAGACACGATGGGCCAAAAGAAAATCTAGGGAAGAATATAGTAATACATAGGTGTAAAAAAGTATAAAAAGAGAAAGTAGCTAGATTGAACTTTAACTCAGGAGGGGAGCGAGAGTAAAGCAATTGATATTCCTAATGATCCATACCTGTAAAGCACAACAGTGTCCAGCAGAGAATGATCATATCAACAGTGCAATAGCAAAACTTTCTTGTTGGGAATACCCAAAAGCTGCCTAATTGGGCTTGGATATGCTCCATATGTGGGGATTCAGGTCTTAAACTATAACAATTCACTGTGACTGTGACAGAGTCTACTACTGTCATTTTCACAACATGCATCTTGATTTTAAATGTCTGTATCTCTAACTTCTTATCAGAAGAACTTCTTTTTGTCACAGGTGAAAGGTATTACTGTGATACACAATTGGTCAAAATGCAGAGAATAATTGCCTATGTCATGATCAACATCTACTAACACATACACAATATTGTTCCTGTACTATATTGTGCCTAAGACTCAGGATTAATTTCAGAATAGGTGTTAATGATATTTTAAGAGCCAGAGGAGTAGGTTACTTTGTAATAGTATGATAGTGTTTCCTAGGCATTGCAGAAATGATGCACAGATGAACAGATGAAGTTCCTCTGGTTTCTCAAACGAGATCCGAAAAAAAAAATTACACCAGTTGGCATACTAACATAAACAGTCAGTGGAAACTTCACAGAACTAACTCCTGAATGAAGAGCTACAGACAATCAACAACAATTGACAACAATTGAGAGAAAAAGAAAAGTAGTCTTCAAGGGGAAAAGTCCATTGATAAATTATAAAACAAAGTTGTCAGTCCTGTATGAGTTGGTGGAATATTGGTGAGCATAGCTGACTTCCAAAGTTGTCAGTCCTGCTGAATGCATTCAGAGGTTGTGTGTTTATGTGCCTGTGTGTGTGTGTGTGTCTTTGTGTTGTGTGCCTGTGTGTATATCAAAGAGAAGTAAAAGAACAGCAACAGCAGGGAAATGTGAGGCATTAGATTGATGAAAGGGAGAGATGGAAATGATGGAAATATAGTATCATGCATGAAATTCTCAACAAATCAAACAAACTCCCCATTAAATTAGAATGAAAAGACAGATGTTTTCACAAGCACATGCAACCCCAGCACATAGGAAACAGAAGAAGGATCTTTAAGGGTTGAGGCCACACTTAGCCAGAGAGTTTAAAGCCAACTTAAGTAAACGCTCCCTCAAAAACAAAACTAAACAAAGCTGGTTTTTCATTAAACATGTGTTTCTGTGTGTGTTCTTGTGTGTGTGTATGTGTATTCATATGTATATGCATCTACGCAAAAAACATGTGTGCACACATTTCTTTGGTATATAGTTGAAAAATTATTGCAATAATAAATAGACTCAAGTTTATTTTACACTAACAATATGAGTATGTGATGGGAGAAAGTCTAGATTTGAGAAGAGTAAAGTCTATCTTACTCTTTTTACGTAAAGTTTTAATTATTGGTATTCATTTACTTACTGAGGCAAAATTCTTTATTGATTGATTGGTAATTTTACACCATGTATCCTATCATGCTTATCTCTCAGTCCATCCATACCATCCCTCACCCATGCAGCATCCCGGTCCCCAAATCAATTAAAAACAAATCAAAACAAACATAAACAAAAAACTTCACTTTTTCATCTTTCCAACACCTCATCATTCATCTTAATGGCACTGGGTACTGTGGGGTATCACACAGTATACCCTTTTGTCTAATCAGCTCCATCCACAAAAGCTTCTTTGCAATGAGTCCTTGGTCTGGTTCAAGTCCTCTAGAGCACCATCATCCCTGGACACTCACCAAACTCCTTTCAGACAGCCTGCTTTTGCCCTGAGTCAAGCAGATCCTGTGGTTATTGTTCCATAGGACCAGCTCTTTAATGTGTTCAGAAATGATCCCCATGCCTGGGTCACTCAACTCTCATGTGAGGTGCAGAGCCAGGTCTACCAGGCCCATGCCATTGGGGCCAGCTCTTTTAAGATCTTATGTGGACATTTAGTTCTCATCCTGGACCATGACATAAACACTCTGAGACATTTTTCTCATTTAAAAATTCTATTTCTTTTCATTACTTAATCTGCTTTTCCTCCACATTCAAAGCAAGTCCTGCTATGTTTTTCTCTAATATCGCTGGCCTTTCTTTTCTTGAGTCTCTCTCCCCACCCCTTGATCTCTGTCACCATTATTCCTTTGTTGAATACTTCATTAGTCTCCTAACCAATATACTCATACAGTGATGATTTCTTATAACAAATGTACTCAATGCCCACATAAAACTGTAATTCTGTGACACTTTTTGATTAGAATGAAGACCTCTTCCTGGAGTACCTGATTCAGTTATCTTCTACTTTAATGTTTGTGGCCAATATCCATATTACTTGTCAAACTTCAGTCCTGAAGAACTTGACTCTCACTTTGGAATCTTTCTATAATTTGCTCTCCTAGTCTAGAGAACTCTAATTTATTTTTCAAGTCTTAGCACAAATGTCATTTCCCTCAGCAAGCATTCCTGACCTTCAATCTAGTATAAAAATTCTTGATATATTCTCTTGTAGTATTCTGAAATTTTAAAACTTAACAGTCTGGACTCTTGTTTGATGTCTATCTTCCTTCCCAAATTGCATGAAGAATGCCATACCGCTTTGGGCTTTCTCAGTTCTACGTCCAATGCTTCCACGGCAATGGCTGACCTATTATAGCCATTTCATTTCTATATTTAATTTCTTTTATACTCCACAAAGATTTCATTATTTTCCTCTTAAAAGTGTGAACAAATTATTGCATAATGATTACTATGGTTTGATAAGATGATACAAGAAATATTCTCCTAGAATATTTTTAGTTAATTAAGAAGACTTACTCTAAGCAAAATATCTGTTTTCCCATTTATTTTTATATAAATATCTTTAAAACTATCTAATATTAGAGTATTTATTGTGACATGATGCTACTTCTTCCTTGTTATCTACAGTACAGACATGTTTGTTCAGAAATAATTGCTTTTCTTTGTCAGTACTTTTTTTTAGCACAATTGTATTTCATCTTTTGCCCCTTTCTGCTAATTCATTTAATATTGCTCATTTACTTTAATGCTCTTTCAATCCATGTCATTTACTGTGTTCAACCTCAGATACTGTCTAGAATCTTACATTTTATAAATAAGAATTTAAGAACTGTTGAAAAAGCATTTCTTTACTAATTAAGTTCTATTGGTAACCATCCTCAACACTTTACAGTCCTCTTTAGACTATACTCCATACTCTAGTATCTCAAATAGCATAAGAAATTCTGTCTTAGTATTGGTATTTACAAATCCTGAAATGGTTGTATAGTTTTTCTGTTCAAACAATATCTAATTCTGTGAAACAGTATTGCCATTAAGTCATACTCTGACCCTTTTGATCCTCAAGGAAAAACAGGGAATTTTAACCACTTTAGATCAGAGTAACTTAAAATTGACAGAAATAATGATTCTGATGATATCATTGATATTTAAAAGACATGGTAAATTTCTGGTGAATAAAAAGTATATGACCTAATTTTAGAAATGAAAAGTATATGACCTAAATTTAGAAATGGCATGGGCCTGGTAGACCTGGCTCTGCACCTCACATGAGAGTTGAGTGACTCAGGCATGGGGATCATTTCTGAACACATGAAAGAGCTGGTCCTGTGGAACAATAACCACAGGATCTGCTTGACTCAGGGCAAGTTTAGAATCATCAAGTGGGGGCTTGATGATTGAGGCAGTGGGGCTAAGGAGGCTGATTATGATGGCAATAATAAAGTTTACAAACATCAATGAAAGAAGTCTAGGAAACATTTTCATTGTTGGTCTTGAGTAAAGCAAAAAAAAAAAAAAAAAAAAAAAAGAAAGAAAAGAAAAATCAGTGAATTGGTATCAGCAACCCTAATCTCTGAGGCAGCTTGAATAGTTTAGCTCTGGAATTGTTATGTTGTACTATTCTTCTGTATCGTCAGTATCAGAATGAATACTACATAGAAAATAGTATTTTTTCCTGATGAAATTGTGCATTATTCAAAAACATTCAGTTTAATAATTTGGTATTGTCCTCTTTAACAAATGTTCTTGTGATCATTTCATCACCAAATAATTTTCTCTGCCAGAGTAACTGCATTGAATAAAGTGTTGATGGTTATGAAAGTACCAGAAGCAATGCTCCTCAAACTGTGATATTCAAACAAATCATCTAGAGGACTTCTTACCAAGTAAACTTGCTTTCCTATTCAGCGTTCCTGGAGAGATGGATGACTTTGGTTTCTCATAAGCTTCATGGTGATGCCCATGTTCTTGGTTTCCAAAATGTGCTTTGAATTTGCCAGTAATCCAAGTAACACCATCAAATAGGCATGGGTTATATGCCACATAAGCCATTTTAACCCTTTTACTAGCTACACAGAAACTATAATATCCCAGGAATACATTTCATTTAATATTACATACATAGTAGTTTTATAGGAAATTAGTAACAATCAATTACTATATTGAAACTGCATTATTTTAGTGTATATGGAGTATACATGTGTGTGCACTTGTGTGGATGTGTGTATAAATGACTCGGCATATTGAATCCAGAAGTCAACATAGTATGTCTTTCTCCACCACTCTCCTTATTTTTTGAGACAGAGTCTTTCAGTGAAGTTAAACATCATCTATTCCCCTACATTAGCTAGCATGGCAAGCCAATGGGATCTTCTTGTCTTTGTCTCCCTAGTGCTAAGTTACAGGTCTAACAATTACTCCTGGCATTCTATGTGGTCCGGGGATTGCAACTCAGGCCCTTATAATCTGAAGCAATGTCTTTACCTGATGAGAAATATTCCTGATATCTTACATTGCATTTTTTATGTACATACCCATGATTGTGTGTTAACATATTAATAAAAATAATTGACATATATTTCATGAATTTGATAAGTGAAAAAATACATTTATATTTATTTTTATTTCAACGTATTAAAACATTTTAGCAGCTGATTTGAGTCTTATATTTTAAAATTAAATTTAAGTGAGTTCAAAATAAAAAAACAGTCTAAAACCTGGACCTTAGATAACATTTTAAACAATGAGATTCTATACACATTGTTCCTTTTACAATACATAGCATGATTATATTTAATGAATCATATCAAGACAGCTTATGGCAAGTTTCAGCAAACAACATCCAATTTCTATTTCAGTAAATGTTGAGGTGCCAGCTATTCTGCTGAATGCCTCCATTAGATAGATAAAGGGAAGAAGAACTTAATTCTAAGCTATAAAAATGCCTTATGAACTCCATAAGCAGGGACTTAGCTGGATCTCTGCTGTCAGAACGAGGAAATGTGGAACTCATAGGAAATACACTTTCAGCTCCTCACTTTCCATGTGGAGAGAACATGTTTCCCTTGCTCACTCCCTGCAGGGAAACATCTGTCTCTTCTCTTCATCCACATCATTTTGAAGGATGTTTATCTCAAAACTCCTCAGGTTACTGATTATTTACTTACTGCCCTTCTATGACAAGCTCACCTTCTCCTCTTCTCAATAGTCTGGTTCTTGAGTCTGAGAATTAAATCTCTCAGACTTGTTGGCTGATGGTAGATTTTTGCCCAGATCTTTCATTTAGGGAAAGATTATTGGGAATGTGAGTCTCATTTTCATCTCCTTTACTAAGCTTATGTTTTCTGACTTTTTTAGTACTCGTCATCATGAATGGCCCTAGCAGGTGCCATGTGGCCACCTGCCCTACTGTAAAGCATATGCCACACACCCTCTTAAGGGCAAGTGGTCTTGAGCCTGTAGGTTCCAAATAATTAATGTATTCACTTCTATATGTGTGTAGCATTCTCAATGTGAACTAATTCTCACAAGTAGGGGTTCCTTGTTAGTTTCTATTATATCAGTCAGTTTATCTCAGAAGATCATGTCTGGTTTGGATGATTGATAGCTATTCTACCACAGGTTTTGCTGGGTTTTTTTTCAGGCTTTCGAAATCTAAATATGCTATATCAAATTCTATCTATTATCCTCATAGATTGATGCACAGACAAATTGTCACCAGAGAGGCTCTATCTAGCAACTGATGGAAACAGACATAGAAACCCACAGGGAGACATTAGACTGAGCATTAGACATTAGACATAGGGAATTCTTCAGAGGAGAGGGAGGCTGGATTGTAGGAACTGGAGGTATCAAAGATATCACAAGAAATTCCACAGAACTAATGAATGTTTGCCCATAAGTGATTTCAGAGTCTGAATCAACAATCAGGGAGCCTGCATGGGACTTATGTAGGTTCTCTACATATACAGGACAGTTGTATACCTTGGTCTTTATGTGGGACTTCTACAATGGGAGAAGGGCTGTCTCTGACTCTTTTTCTGGCTTATTCATCATGCTTATGCAGCATAAAAACAAGGACAGGTGCTTAGTCTTAAAGAAACTCTATATGGCATATTATGTTGATATCCATGGGATACCTGCCCCTTTTTATTGAAAGAAATGGAGGAGGAGAGGATTAGGGGTGGGTGGGCGGATAAGGTGCTGTGAGAAAAGGAGGAAGAAGACACTGTGGTTGGGATATAAAATATAAATAAATAAATTTGAACAAAATATAATACAACATATTTTTCCCATAGCCTGTATTCACTCTGATGAATACCATTGGTACTAAGAAAACTTCAGTGTAATTCTCTCGACTCCAATTTCAAAACTGAATAAGAAAACATTAATTTATATTATATTAGGTTCCAATTCTGAATATGATTAACTACAACAAAAAGTATATTTTATGTAATTTTTAAAATGCCTACTGAGATTGTTGTAAATCATGTTATGTTTTGAGAGAAATAGTTTTCAGAGCATTAACAGATAATAAACAGTGATGATACCTCAGATATTTTATTGGTAAAGGAAATTTTGATTTGACTTCTCCGTTTATCACCTTACATATTATGTATCCAAATTTAGTCTGTGATTGTTTTGTCACTCAATTCAATAAACCATTACAATGTTTATTGCTGATATACTTTCCTATAGAAATTCCTTTCCTTCTCATATTATCACTAAGTTTTAAAAATTTTGCCAGATATTTCAGATGCCATACAATAATAGTGCCAGTTTGTATGTACAGAAAATGTTCTGTCATACACTTCCTTCTTTATACAACATTACAGAGAAAATTATCATATGAGATTTCTGTATTAGTTGCTTCTCATTCCCATTCCTTCCATATTTGTTGTTGAACTTGCTGCTTGGAGAATTCATCTCCAGAACTACATAAAAAGTTCATCTTAGTGTCAATAATGACCTTTCTGTTAACCTCAGAGCACATCTGATTTGACCTACCAGTGTCCTCTATGTATTCAGTCCTACTTAATCATCTCCCTTTTTCTTATGTGTCATCTTTTTCTCTCTGACACATAATACTGAAATGCTCCAGAATTTAGTCCTTGAACTTTTTCTGCCGCTGCACTCAATCTGTAACCTCATCAATTCTCTTTACTTTAAATAGGCCAACAAGTCCCAAGTCTATACCTTCAGTCTTGAAGTTGTCACTGAATTTAATACTTATGTAACTAAATTTTGACATCTCAACTTGAATGCTTAACAGGCACAGTGAATTTATTAAAGTTAAAAAATGTTGCAGCAAAGAGAATATTGAAAGCTCTACAAGAAGTTTCCTTGATTCTTTGCATGTTCCTTTCCTCCATTACCTCCTTCATTTCAACAAATATAACTACATCCTATTCCAAGCCTGAATCAATCACATTTATCTCATTCTCTTCTCTTTGTCTTTTGCACTATACAGCTGATTTGAAAAATTCCTATTGATTCTATCATCAAATAAGCACAGACCTCCGTCTCTTTTAAGTACTTCAGTTTCATTATTCACACTCAAGACAACATAGGCTCAACATGGGAAATTGAGTTTCCAAATGAGTCTCCATGCCTTCCTCCATGACACTTAGACATCATTTAACATAACAAATATGCTAAGTATTTGTCAATTAAACTTGTCATTTGTTGCTCCACTTGAAAGACATGGTCTTTCAAGTTGCTATGCTCTTTAACAAGAATTTCCTTCTTCAGATCTCTCTTTCAATATTTACATATCAACTTCCCAAAGAGGTTTCTTTGCATATAAAAATTTCAATGTGGAATTCTCTGACCATCTTTACATATATTTTTAACATATCACATTTCACATATCTGTCCTATCCTTCATTTCCCCATACCCCCTATGATATACCACCTATTGAAACAGGTTTAATAAATGAAGTTTTGCTCAGTTAAAAATTATATTTCTCCTTTATGGAAAAAAAATAACTGGTGTTCAAGTCATTGAGTGGAAAACTGGAAAGGTAGAAATAGAAATTCATATTTATTAAATTGCCAACTCTAATTTGAAATATCAAATATTACATTGAGTATATAAAGGTCTTATGCTTATATTGTATTTTTCAACTCTTGTTTCTGATCTTCTGAGTGATTTATTGGAGTCAAAACTTTTTATTATAAAGATTCATTATCCTTAAACAAAAATCCGCCCAAACATTTTAAGTATAGAGCAGAAACTAGAAGCAAAAGGTTTGCATAGAAATACACACACACACACACACACACACACACAGACACACACAATTTCTTCTGACCCATCACAATCTCTTCTGTTGCCATTCAGTAAAACAAAATTTGAGATCGTTGTAAATGCTTGTCATATTTTTGAAAGATATTTCATTTTTCTTACAGATGAAGAGTCAGGAAAACTTTTAGCTCATTTCTATAATTCATAGCAAGCACCTGGAACCTTCTCTGAGATGATTTTATTTTTGGTGGCTGATTGTGAACAAGATTTCATTACATTTTGGTATGGTAATTATACTCACATATGTAACTTTGAGTAGTAATATCCACTCTGAAATTTTTGAAATTGCCATTTAAGCACTTGTGGGGGGTGGGGGTGGGTTAACGTTTATGTTAAGAACTAAATGTCTCAGTTAACAAACATTTAAACGTTTCAGAAATGTAAAAGTAAATTATATACTTTGGAGAAGAATTTTGATTCACCTGCAGGAAAATGATTTAAAATTAAATAAAAAAATTAAGAAGACAGACTTTAAAAGTTTAGGGACAAGCTAGACCTGCCTATCAGTGCGGAAACATCCTGAGTATGTTTCATCCTTTGTCCCTGTCACCAGGCCTTGGCTACAGGTGAGTTTGGGTCTAATCCCACTGGGGCAACGGATTCTCCCCTACTCCCTCCCCAGGATATCCCTGGGTGGTCCTAGATCTCCCTGCCCTAGTGTCCTGTCTCCACCGAGAGTGTTCTTAGAGCTCCAATATAACCCCACCAACCCCCACCAAGAACCTGCCCTTCCCCTGAGCTCTTCCCTACCCTGCACACTGTCCCACCTCTCTGGTTGAACAATAAGCCAGAGGGTGGAGCCAACAATCCAGCCACCTTAGTGAACATTCCTGGAGCCTATCTGAGCACAATAGGCCAGCCGAACCATGTGGGACTGTAAGACCCTCAGAATGAGGAGTTTCTCCGATTCAGTCGGTACCCCCAAGAACTCAAAGTCCAGTCCAGTTGATGCAACACGCAAGAGGCTTTAATGAACCGGATATGGTTGCACAAGTGGGCTTCACTCAGCACACAGGCCAGAGAAGCAACATTTCCTGGGTTCAGGTATATTTAAAGGAAAAAACCACAAGTTTAGGGTGGGGCCTTGACTCCCTGTCCTCTGAGTACATGACCAGTCCTGGACTATACTCTTTGAGGCTGGATGGTCTCACTGTTTGGCCCAGCAGGGGCCTTGGGGTGTGTTAATTAACCTTGTCTGGGCAAACCGGAGATGCAGCTATCAGTGATGAGAGGTGCAGTGCAAATTCTTCGTATCCTGCTATCTATCTTAGGGTCCTGTGAGGAAGTTGCTAGTGCTTTCTAGGTCAGACTGTCCTTCATTTTAAGTGAGGGGTTTCCTTAACTCTGCTTTTGGTCTTTCAGGACCACGTAATTTCCACCTGCCTGGTCTCTGACCCCCACCACCGGTATTCTACTGCAGTCCTGGGCACCTCCCAGAGATCTGCCTATTCCTGCGGGTCCACTCTGAGTTCCTGCAGGGGGTTGGATCATTGACCCCCATTGCAGGACCTCTCCTAAAAAGGCCCTACTCAGCTGGAGAGTGCCAGCAACACCCACCTATCAGTGCAGAAACATCCTGAGTATCAGTCCAGCCTTTGTCCCTATCATCAGGCCTTGGCTACAGGCCTCTGCTACAGGCCTTGGCTAGAGCTAGACCCAACTATCCCTGAGGAAAGATCCTGCAGGCTAGCCTCTGCCAAAGAAGCCTCAGCTGTCCTCTGATGGAGCCTGAACTTTGACCCCCATCACCGGGCCCCTGCCTATGGAAACCCACCTAGAGAGCTTGGACCACCCAGAGCTACAGGCCTCGAACCTCTGACATACCTAAACACATTGAAAGAGGGAGAAACCCCACCAACACCTACTCGAAGAAGCTATGGGAAGACAGCAATACAAGAAAACAGCAAACATCAGAAAGACAAGCATAACACCACCAGAATCTAAGGAATCTACACCAACTAGACCAGAACACAACAAAGCAAATGAATCAGAAGAGAAAGACTTAAAAATTATCATCCTAAAAATGACAGAGACCCTCAAAGGAGATGTGAGAAAATTCCTAAAAGAAATGGAAGATAAAACAAACAAAAAATTGGAAGAAATTCATAAACTTCTTAAAGACAGTACAGAAAGCCAAAAAAAAAAAAAAAAAAAAAGGAAATAAACATGTGAAGGAAACATTTTAAGACTTGAAAATGGAAATGGAGACAATAAAGAAAACACAAACCAAAGGAATGTTGGAAATAGAAAAACTGGGCAAAGGATCAGGAACTGCAGACACAAGCATAACCAACAGAATTCAAGAGATGGAAGAGAGAATCTCAGGTGCTGAAGATAAACTAGAGGAAATAAATTCATGGACCAAAGAAAATTGTAAATCCAACAAATCCTTAACACAAAACATCCAGGAAATGTGGGACACCATGAAAAGGCCAAACATAAGAATAATAGGCATAGAAGAAGGTGAGGAAGCCCAGCTCAAAGGGGCCAAAAACATATTCAAGGAAAGCATCGAGGAAAACTTTCTCAATCTGAAGAAGGACATGCCCATGAAAGAACAGAAGCATACCAAACACCAAATAGACTGGACCAAAGAAAAAAGACCCCTTGACATATAATAATCAAAACACCTATCAGACAGAATAAAGAAAGAATATTAAGAGCAACAAAGGAAAAAGGACAGGTAACATATAAAGGCAGACGTATCAAAATTACACCTGACTGATATGATAGTTTACATAAGGGACCGGATAAACTCAGGAAAATGGGAATTAGCTTACCACAGGACCCAGCAATTCCACTCTGAGGTATATACCCAATTGACCCATATCCATGCAACAAAGACATGTGCTCAACTATCTTGAAATTCGCAGGCAAGTGGATGGAACTTGAAGAAACCAACCTGAATGAGGTAACCCTGTCACACAAAAAGGAGCAGGTTATGTACTTGCTCATATATGGATTTTAGACGTAGAGCAAAGGATCAACAGGCTATAATACACACCATCAGACGAAGTGTGATACAAGGTGTATTCTAAGAGATTCATATATGGTAACTCAATCTTTAGTGAGGGAAGGGACAAGTCCTCCAGAGCACATGAGAAATGGGGGGGGGGCAGTGATTGAAGAAAGAAGTAGGAGAAAGAGAAGGGGATGAGAGGAAAACACATGTGACTAGATAGGTTGAGTCAGGGTGAGAGAAAGGCGGGGCATAAAAGAGGGAGCCATTATTGGATTGAAGAGAAAACTCATCCTAAAGAAATGTCTATAGAACTACAAGACCGAATCCAACTAATAATTCGAGCAACCATGGAAATGCAACCATAAATGTCCTTCCCTGATAGTGACATCATCAACTAAATTATCCAGCATCATGGAGTTCTCATCTAGTACCTGTTGGAAACAGAAGCAAACACCCATAACCAAAAACTAGGTTGAACCAGAATCCAATTCAGAGAGAGGGGACAAGACCAGGTTGCAGAAACTCACAAGAACAGCTGACTTGAACAAGGAGGAGCCTGGCCCTCCCAGATTGATGGCTTGGAACCCAGCAAGAGACTGATTCACAAAAGGACCTTGCAGACACACCCCATGGAGGTATACCCTCTTTACCTACAGACAGGAGAGAAGTCCTAGTCCCTACTTCAAATGACTTGATAGACTTACACGACCCAACCTGGATAGCATAGCCCTTCAAGTGGAATAGGGGTGGGGGAATTGGAAGGAAGGGTGGCCAGGGTGCATTTCACAGGGGAAAGAGTGTAATAGGGAGGGAGGGAAGGAGGGATGTAATGAGGGAGGGAGGGTTGTAGGGAGGAAGGGGGAGGAAACTGGGATCCACATGTAAAAATTCTAAATTATATTATTATTAAAAGAAGAAGGAAAAAATGCTGCTGGATTAATTATATATATATATTTAAAATGCTTTGACTTCAAAATTTAAACCTAAGTAAACCTAAGGACACGTTACTGGGGAAAAGGATTTCTAATTTTGTTTCCACAGAAATTGAAAAGCTCTGGATCCCTTCCAGAATAATGTGGTTTGATCGAGCACAACTCCCTGAAACAACGTCAATGGAACAATGCAGCCTTACAGACCACTACAGCCAGTATTTCTGTGTGTTCTTAGAATTCTGCCCTTGACAGTGTCCCTTACCTGCAAGAAGGAGCTTGGAAAGAATGATGCCCAATTTCCCAAATATTGTTTATAAATATTTGCTTTCATTTAAAAAGAAAGGCATGTATAATTATGTCAAGCATAGAATAAATAAATGTTTTTACAAAAAATAAAGTTTAGGGACATATATGAATATTGCATTGATTTTATTTATTCAGTTTCCCATAAATTAGTTCTCCAAATATTTATAATTATAATAAAAAATCTTTTGAGTATTAGTTTATTATATGATTACTGTATTTTCAGACTTTAAAATCTGGAACATTATCATTTCTATCCTTTGATAATTTTGTAATGTCTGATCACAAATAAATTGGTTGTTAGGTGAGTACATTGTACATTTTGAGTACATTTGTTCTTTTCAATGGATACATCATTAATAACTACAAGAATGATACTTCCTTTAAAAACAATCAGCTTTTCTCACAGGAATTTTATGTGTGACCTCTTTATTTATGAAGATAAAATAAAATATACACTAAATTGTCTATATGCACCCAGTATCTATTTCCTGTCTATATATTATATATTAAATAAATATAGCTTGAAACATTTAATGATAATACATCATGGTATTTATTTTAAATTTATTATATGGCTTACATAATATATATATTTATGTAAATATATATATATGTATATTCTCATGCCCTAACATAAGGCCAATATTCTTTTTACATTAATAAAATTTCCTTCTGTAATATTACATAATGAAACTAATCTTGCCTAAAGGTCAAGGCTTTGTAAGGTATCATACCTGTTCAATATTCTTAAATGTTGGTCTCAATGCTAGGAACTGGACTTTTAATAAATGTGTTACAAAATGGCAGTTCTATCTTAATCCTAAATCCAAATCTATTTAGTGGTATCTTCTTAAAATGAAGTTATGCTGGGTGCATGAACTGGCTTTTTGGAACCCATTCCCTATGGTGAAATAATTGCTCAACCTTTTTATAGGGGGAGGTATTAGTCCTTCCCCAACTTGGTATAACAGACTTTTTACTCCCCAAGGAAGGCCTTACTCCCTCTGAGGAGCGGATAAGAGGAGGGAAGGGATAGATGGGAGTCCAGAGAAAGGAGTAGAAGGGGAATTGGGTTCGTATGTAAAATGAAAAAAAAAAATGATGAAAGAAAAAAAATCAAGTCATCAGCTCAATCAGTATTTTTGTAAATCAAGCACTGTAACAGGACACAATCCAAAGATACTTTCATGCTGAAGTAGCAATAGAAAAATAATAGAAGTATTGTGTAATTCAATCTTTATGTTTCTATAAGAACAGAAAATTGACGGGCATTGGTGGTACATGCCTTTAATCCCAGCACTTGGAAGGAAGAGGCAGGTAGATCTCTGTGAGTTTGAGGCCAGCCTGGTCTACAGAGTTAGTTCTAGGATAGGCTCCAAAGCAGTACAGAGAAATCTTGTCTCAAAAAAACCCAAAGAGATAAAAAAAAAAAAATAGAACAGAAATCTTTATCAACACTCTAAATTCACTACCATGCATAGTGCACTGGTCCTGAGTCTAAGTTGATATTCAGACAGTGTTCATTGACATTACATGGCATGAAGGCATATCATGCACTTAGTGCAAAGTGTACACATATATTTGGACCACAAGCGGAAATGAAGTTTTCTGATACACTTCAGGCAAGTGCAACCACAAATACCTGGATTCCATATCATTTGATTTTTATTAATATAAGATTGTTGCATATTTGGTAACCTTTATGCTGCTAAATCTTCAGGACCCCTTCCATTAGGTTTGCAGCTCCCTATCACAAAGATGGGTGGTTAGGGGGCTGAACACAGCTGAAACTTTGCAGGGAGACCAGGAAGCTTCAAGGAAAAGCATATCAATGCTCTCCAAAGGGGTGACCTGAAATTAATAGTTAATGTGTGTTCTTAATTGTGAAGAGAATTTGCATTTAGGAAATGGAGGGATTTAATCAATAACTCATTTTATATGCCATACTTGTTAATAATTTTGAAAGTCTTAAATGAATTCCTCTAATGAAACTTTTTATTTCTTGTAAAACAAGTGCAATCCTAACATACATTAAGTTAAAAATGTAGGAGGACTAGACATTTCTTTAGGAGGTAATGCCACCATGTCAATATGGTTGTAGCCTGATATCATTTTTCTCATTTTTCCCAAACATAACTTGTATCCAGAGTGCCCCATAGATTTTTATCTTGGAGATAGGAAAACTCATTTTAAAAATTATAAATTTTATTTCAAGATTGATACTACTTCCTAATTATGAATCAAACTGTTTAGATACACGAACACCTCTCTATTTGGAAATTCCTTTTTGTCTAAGATCAATTTGTTGTTATTGTTGTTTTGGTTTTTCAAGACAGTTTCCCTGTAGCTTTAGCGGGGTTTCCTGGAATTGGCTCTTGTAGACCTGGCTGGACTCAAACTCACAGAGATATGCCTGTCTCTGCCTCCCGAGTTCGGGGATTGAAGGTGTGCGCCACCACTGTCTGGATAGAGGAAAATATTGAAAGCATGTTTTAATGAATTAGAAGCTACAGAAATTTTTTTATTGCTATTATTGTAGGAAGGTTTTTGTCTACATAAAAAATACCTTTAATATTTTATTGAAGTATTAAAAGAGTAAATAAATATAATTACCTATTACCCTACTCAATAATTTTATATGACAGTATTTTATTTTATCTTGTTTTATTCTCATTAAAGGTGATTGTTTCCCCCTGCAAGGATGTTTGTGTTTTGCATGCATGCCGGGTGCTCATGAAGACTAGAGGAGGGGGTTTATTCAACCGAAGTTGGAGTTTTTATACAGGATATGAGCTACCATCTGGGTACTGGATACCAAGCTAGGGTCATCTGTAAGGACAGAAAGTTCTTTTATGCATGAAGCCACCTCTTCCAGAAGTATGTTTAAAGCACAAAATAAATTTACACAAATTATGATAATTGAGTACTATAACTAAGTTAATTGCTCCACTATTTGAATACTTTGCTGAATAAAATCATTTATATAAGAGATGTAGATTTTCTGTTTTAATAACAGAAATATATCAGGGCTCATACATTCATATTTTTAATGATAACAAATTTAATATTACAAAAATAAATTCAAAAAATAAAATGAAATATAAAGGATGTATTAATATAAAACCTATGAATGTGCAGGCCTTTTATGCCTCACAAATTACATTAATATAACATATTCATATATACCATGTTCTAATCTTCATGCTTACATGGAAAACAGTTTCCACAGATCCTATTTCGTAGCCAAGACTTGAACTTGTTTTTAGTAAACATCTAAGTTCTGTTTTGGCATGTGGACTATTATTTGGTGTTTTCATGCATAAATTGCAAAACTGTTATTGTATGAACTCTACTCATTAGGAAATTTCAGAGTCATGTAGAGTCCCCTCAGAATTCCTCTCTGTCTGGTATTAAAAGGTAATAATGTTAGCGATCTACAAGGATGAGCCCAAATAAGAATCTAAACAATAGTGGAAAGGCTCTTTCCACTATTTAAGGTAAGACTACCTTAAATGCCCTTCCCTGATAATGAGGTTGATGATATATATATATATATATATATATATATATATATATATATGTATGTATCATCCTAGAGCCTTCATCCAGTAGCTGATGGAAACAGGGGCAGACACCCACAGCTAAACACCAAACCAAACTCCTGGAATCCAGCTGCAGAGAGGGAGGATTGATGAGCAAAGAGGTCAAGAACAGGCTGGAGAATCCCACAGAAACTGCTGACCTGAACAAAGGGGAACTCATGGACTCCAGTCTGACAGCTGGGAAACTAGCATAGGACCGGCCCAGACCCCCTGAAGTGGGTGTTAGTTAGGAGGACTAGGCAGTCTATGGAGCCTTGGTAATTGATCAGTATTTATCCTTGGTATATGAATGGACTTTGGGAGCCCATATCATATAGAGGGATACTCACTAAGCCTAGACACATGGTGGAGGGTCTAGCCCATCTCCAAGTGATTTGACTGACTTAAAGACTCCCCATGGAAGATCTCCCTGGGGAACAGAGAGGAGAAGGGCTGGAGTTGGGTGGGGTTGGTAGTGGAGGATGGGAGGATGAGAGAACAGAGATTGACATGTAAAACAAGCTTGTTTCAAATTAAAATTTTATCAAAAAATATAATAATGAGTTATTTTTGCAACTTAGATCTCACGGTGGGTATGTTAACAAAACACATTTTATAATGGATTTGAATCTGTATACAAAATGATTCATAAAAAAACACAATATTTTTATCTTTAAAGGAATGTATGGAGATAATTTACCACCTGGATTGTAGTAGTTTGTACTAATGAGTGAATGAAGAAAATGGTAGCTCTCCACAGTGATTTAGAGGTATGATTTTTGCATTTCAAAGGAGAAATATTAAGTTCAAATTCTAAAACTCAATTTCTTAAAAATGCATCCAAATATAATTAACCAATTTGTCTGATATGATAGCTGGCTACAGTAAACATGCTTATGACTATTACATAAAAACAGTATTTCAGTATTTATTTTTATCTTAAGTCTTCCTTTGTGTTCATGTAAATCAAAAGGCTATGACAAGTTATATGGATAAGTCAAAGAAAAAGCACAAACTCAAAACATGATTGTTTCCTCTGTTACTGTCTTTAACATGCCTTTAGACCATGAATTAATTAATTTATCCTCAAAGGAATAGATAACCTTTAAAGCCTCAATTTCTTTCTGCTACTCAGTGTTTCTAAAATAAATACCTAAGCAACTTTTCCTTTGCTTCATGAGAAGAGGAATTTAATATGTCTTTGGAAATCAAATATTAACTTCCAAGGTCAACTTCATATTCTCTTACAGATACTTCAAAATCCCCAGGGAAACTGGATACAGTAGTCTGTTCTTTTCATCCATCAATTGCGAACAATTTTATGAAATTTAGCCTGTCATCACGACTATCTGTACAAAAGAGTGTCATAAGTGCTACTACAGAGGGACAACAACAAACTTTGGAAACAAGAAATCAAGATGCTATCAGAGCTAGAGACTAGAGCACAGCTTTATTCCAGCTATGACATTTGGATTGAACCTTAGTTGTCTTAAGATATGTGTGGATGTTGAATCAGAAAATATTAAAAGATAAAGAATGATAAGTAGAGACATTTAATTTAAAGCAACAACTTACAGTACAGAATGGCACAAAGTACATTGAAAAGTGCCTCAGAGGCTAATAACACAATGATTGGTTGGTACCAAGTTCATAAAACATTCAAGCCAAGGGAACAATAAGCGTGGAATAGAAGTCAAAGAAATGAATGTATTAAGAAAAAAAAAAAAAAGAAAGAAAAAAGTGAATCTAGAGAGAATTGTTTGAAAGGCTAAAAAGTGAAAAGATAGGACATTATTTGTGAAAAAAAAATATTGTTAGGATACGTGGCCAAGGTGATCAGTGTATTAGAAAGGAATATTTGAGGAAAACAATCAACTGACATTTTATTACAAGGTATTAGGGAGAAAATATTACCAATTAAGGAAGGTATCCACAGAAATTGAATCTTTCTATTCTACATATGGTTAGCTATCCAGTGAGATTTTAAGAACTCTCCTTGAATTATAAATATTGATTTATGTTTTATTGTAGTAGTTATTATTCACTGGTTATTCTCCAAACATGATTAATTTATGATATTTCAAAAAGGGGAGGTCAAATTTTCACATATTTTTCCTCCTCCTACCTTTTGTGTACTGCTGTAGTTACTGTTTTCTGAAAGGTCTTTTATTGAAGAAAATTTTCCTTGATTAGCGCCACACTGCTCAGTCTCTTGACTAACTAGTTCCAGGTGGCTTTTTTGGATTTTGATGAGTTTGAAGAAATTTTGAATGTCTGATACTTTGAACTCTAAATCCTGGACCATGGTTTCTGATGGCAGATTCTTTCAGAACACCAAGATTAAGCACATATGCAGGAATGAAAGAACTGTTCTCTCCTTAGAACAGAAGATTTCACATTTAAATAAATCTTATAATATTGAGATTTGCAGGGAAAATGGCGTCAGCAAAGGAGCATGTGGTGAAGATACTGTGATGTACTCTAACAGAGGGAAAGAATCTCCTGGGCAGTCATGATGTTAAGTCATAATAATTAGGACACTGTGTTTGCTCACACTACTCTACTCAAAGGTGGTTTTAATAACTTCATGTTTTCAGTTGTTCATTTATTTGATTCTTCAGTTTATTACTTTCTCTGTAATTGCAGCACACAGTCTCTCTGATGTGATCTTACTTTCTGTACCCTGCCTTAAGCAACTCCCAAGTTCTAGCCATGTATTCTGTTTGGTTGCACAACTATTATATCCAGGCTAACATAACTTTAACATTCATTTAAAACTTGGATTCAATGTGGCTGGATTTATGGAGGTCTTTGATCCATTTGGACTTGAGTTTTGTGCACGGAAATAGACATGGGTATATGTGCAGTCTTCTACATACCATCATCCAATTATGCCAGCACCATTTGTTAAAGATGCTTTCCTTACCCCCATTGTATTCTTTTAGCTGTTTTGTTGAATATCAGGTGTTCATAGGTGTGTGAATTAATATCTGGATTTTTGATTCAATTCCATTGGTCTACCTGTCTATTTTTGTGCCAATACCAGGCTGTTTTCAGAACTATAGCTCTGTACTAGAGTTTAAAGTCAGGGATGGTGATGCCTCCTGACGTTCTTTTATTGTACAGGGTTGTTTTGACTATCCTGGGTCTGTTGTTTTTCCATAAAAATTTGATTATTATTCTTTCAAGGTCAGTAGAGAATTGTGATGGGATTTTAATGGGGATTGCATTGAATCTGTAGATTGCTTTTGGCAAGATTGCCATTTTTATTATATTTATCCTCCCTATCCAAGAGCATGGGAGATCTTTCCATTTTCTGGTATCTTCTTTAATTTCTATCTTTAAAGCCACAAAGTTCTTATTATATAGGTCTTTCACATGTTTGGTAAGCGTTACCCCAAGATACTTAATATTATTTGTGGCTATTGTAAAGCGTGATCTTTCTATGATTTCTTTTTCAGCCTCTTTGTCATCTGCAAAAATTAGGGCTACTGATTTTTTTGAGTTTTTCTTGTATACTACTAGTATGCTGAAGGAAAAATTTTATACCAATCCTACATCAAAGGGCTGATCTCCAAAATATACAATGAACACAACAAACTAAACAACAAAACACCAACTAACCCTATTAAAAAGGGGGTACAGAATTGAAGAGAGAATTCTCAATAGAGGAAATAAATGAGGCTGAAAGACACTTAAGAAAGTGCTCAACATCCTTATCTATCAGGAAAATACAAATCAAAACAACTTTCAGATAATATCTTACTCCTGCCAGAATGGCTAAAATTAGAAACACCAATTACAACTTATGCTGGAGAGAATGTGGAGAAAGGAAACACTCCTCCACTGCTGGTGGGAGTACAAAGTCTCCATTTTGGAGTTCAGTATGGCTGTTCCTCAGGAAAATGGGAATTAGTTTACTACAGGACCCAGCAATTCCCCTCTGAGGTATATACCCAATTGACCCATATCCATGCAACAAAGTCATGTGCTCAACTATGTTCTTAGCAGCATTATTTGTAATAGCAAGAACCTGGAAGCAACCTAGATACCCCTCAACTGAAGAATGGCTAAAGAAGATGTGGCACATCTACACAATGGAATACTACTCTGCAGAAAAAAAATAACGAAATCTTGAAATTCATAGGCAAGTGGATGGAAATTGAAGAAACCATCCTGAATGAGGTAACCCAGTCCCGAAAAAGAGGAACAGGGTATGTATTCACTCATATATGGAATTTAGACCTAGAGCAAAGAATCACCAGCCTATAATACACACCACCAGATGAACTGGGATACAAGGTATATCTTAAGAGACGCGTACATGGTCCCTTACAAAAGGGGGAAGGGACAAGTCACCCAGAGTGCATGGGAAGTAGGGGGGCAGTGAATGTACAGAGAACAGGGAGATGGAGAAGGGAATGAGAGGAAAGCACTTGCAACTATGTAGATTGAGTCAGGGTAGGAATAGAAGACAGAAAACAGAGAGAGAGAGAGAGAGAGAGAGAGAGAGAGAGAGAGAGAGAGAGAGAGAGAGAGAGAGAGAGAGAGAGAGAGAGGAGAGAACATAAAAGAGGGAGATATTATTGGTTTGAAGAGAAAACTGAACCTAAAGTAAGGTCTAGAGACCTACAAGACTGACTCCAACTAACAATTTGAGCTGAGTCAAAAGGCTACTATAAATGCACTTCACTGATAGTGAGATCAACAATTAATTTATCCACCATCATGGAGCCCTCATCTAGTACCTGTTGGAAACAGAAGCAAACACCCATAACTAAACACTGAGTCTAACTAGAATCCAGATGCAGAGAGGGGGAATAAAACCAGTTTGCAGAAACACACAAAGACAGCTGGCCTGAACAGGGAGGAACAAATGCCCCCCACAGACTGATAGCTAGGAATCCAGCATAAGACTGACTCAGACCCCCTGAATATGGGTCTCAGCTAGAAGGACTGAGCAGTCTGGGAGACCTCAGACAGTAAAACAAGATCTATTCCTGGTGCACATAAGGACCTTGTGGACTCGTCACCCATGGAGGGATGCCTCCTCGGCCTAGAGACAGGAGAGTGGTCCTAGGCCCTACTTCAAGTGACTTGACAGATTTACATGAATCAATCTGGATAGCATAGTCCTACAAGTGGAATAAGGTGGGGGGATGGGAGGGGAGGGTGTCTAGGGTGCATGTCACAGGGGAAAGAGGGAAAGAGGGTAAGAGGGAGGCAGGCTAGCATAGAAGGAGGGAGGGAGAAGAAACTGGGATTGCAATGTAACATTTTTAAATAATATTATTAATAAAGAGGAAGAAAGAAAGAAAGAAAGAAAGAAAGAAAGAAAGAAAGAGAAAAAGAAAGAAAAATATAAAAAAGTCATGCAATGGAAGCATTTATGCAGCAATCCATGACTGGTATTCAGTACTTCTCAAAAATATGTTTAAACTGAATTGACTTAAAACTTTAATAACTTTCTTGCCACTTATTTAACATGGGAACTTAGTAAAAGTGTAAATGATAATTTATATGCATATGAATAAAGTCAGAATGCATAGAATAATTTTAATACATTCAAGAGAGACATTTATAGAAAGGTACTGAGGTAGGTCATCCAAAGTGAATGGGAGAAATGAAATAGCAACTAAGAAGGAATTAAAGTCTGAGGATGTTAATAGCTCCACCTTAAAACATAGCTAATGTGAACATAGAGACAAGGTAAGGACCACATGAGCTCACCATAATCTCCAACTAAGGCTTTGCAATTAAAATGAGATCTAGACTGAATTCATGAGTTATTCAAATTGTCCAAAAAAATATTGATTCTCCATAAAAAAGAACATGAAATGCAAGAAACACTGAATATTTTCCTCTTTGCATTTATACAGCTTCTCTGATAGGAATTAACATTTATTGCTAGCACTTTGCTTACAGTGCAATTTTTATTGTTCAACACTGTACTTTGTTTGTAGTTCCAATACTCCACCCACTGTTGAGTCCCAGATGAGTAACTTATCTAAGAATACAGGACTAGTAAATTGTTATAGGCAAGATTTATAGTCGAGGATCTCATTCCTCTAATCATGACTTAAGCCAATATTTCTATTGCAATTTCAGATTAGATATTCATTAATGTACTTACTTATTCAGGAAGGTTTTTGCTGAAAGTTTGTATGTAGAAGGAACTAGAATAAAAGCTATCTCATGAATAGCTCAGGGTTATTAGTCATTTATATAAGATAAAACAACTACAGATGTCAGTTGCTTAGTCAAGACTGAATATGAAAAGTGTGGGAAAATTTGGAAGAATGACTCAAGAGACAGTAAAATTGAATACAAAACTCAGCATGCAACTGAGGCATCTACACAGCATTTCAGTTCACTATAAATTGTAGTTATGTTTATCAGTGTTCCCATACTTTCAGGTGGTAATTATTGAATATGTCACAGACTTCTAAAGCCTGTATTCTCTTTCCCATGTTAAAGAAGGACATGATGAAGTTTTGAAAGTTTTGGGTGACATAGCTAGTAAATATAAAAGCCAGGATTTGTTCTCAGTTCTTCCTGCATTGAGTTTATTTTTCTTTCAAGAGAAGCACAGCTTCCCCAAATTTGCCTTGAAGTACTCCTTAAAGCAGAGGACGGTGTATATGTGTGTCCCTGGGAAGTCCGGGCAGAGAGCCTGCAGCAGCCCCGAGAACATGAAGGTCCTTTGAAATCTTCTGTTTTATATAAAACATGAAAATGAATGACTTCACTGTTTTCATATGCATGCGCAAGTGAAAAACCTTTTTAAAGTGCACACATTGGAAACTTTTTCACCTTTCATTAAATTTGATTTTCGAGAAAGTAACACTGTATTGCTCCTCTGACATTTAACACCTTTTGACTGGCCTTCTATATATGTATAGTAGATCATAGACCCAGTTGAAATGCATAGTTATATCATGATGTAATTTCTGAAATGGCTCATTTTAGTATTTGAAATCCTAGGCAGGGTTTAAACTGGCTACACAGCTAAGGAGAACCTGGAACATTTTGTCCTTCTATCACCTTCCAAGTACAGGGTTGAGAAGAGCACACCAGTATGTCTGCTTCATGCAGGCTGAGAATCAAATTCAGGCCTTTGTGCCTTTAGGGCAAACATTCTACCAATTTAGAATTTTACCAATTTATAGGGCCTTAAATTTGAGTGTTTAAGTAGCTTCTGGAGCTTGCTAAGAATCGACTGTTTTCTTCCATACATAAATTACTTGGTGTAGCCCCCCACTTTCTGTGTGTGCTTGTGTGCATGCATGCATGAGTGCATGCATGTGTGTGTGTCACAATTGTTATTTTATACTTTATTGCAGATATTTATGCCTTGACTTGGTGCTAGAGTTCACTGTCTAGTCTGTTTCCTTAAACATGTAAACTTAAACAGTAGTGGCTCTCACTGAATGCAGACTGAGTGAATTTTCAATAACAGGTAATTATGATATTAACAGCTTTTGCTAATCAATTCCTAATGACAACTATGATGGCTACATTGAAATTGAACTCAGGATGTACTAAGCTTTGCATGAACCAATGATTATGTGATCAGAGAGATGGGAAGCAGACAGAAATAAGACTAGAAGGACATAACAGCGTGTCCATACAGGATCCAGAAAGGACAATATGTGCTGCAATGCTAAACAATGTGCATAAAACACATTATAAAATTTTAAAAAGGAGCCTTATTTGAGCATAATGAGGCAAATGGCATAAAGGACAATATGTGAGTATTATAAAGACATGTTGGGGAAGATTCGTAAACAGTTTTGGTCTAGTAGCAGGCCTGGCAGAGTGAGGTTTGGGGCCAGTTATATTTACCAGTGACTGGTGCATGTGTGCGTGCATGTGTGTGTGTGTGTGTGTGTGTGTGTGTGTGTGTGTGTGTGTGTGTTGTGTATGTGTGTGTTTGTGTGTGTGTGTGTGTGTGTGTGTGCATGTATGCATGTGTGAGTGCATGCACAATATGAGCATGTGAATTGTGAGGAATGTGCCAATAATATCTGTGAATGAGAGTATTTATATGTCTTAGCATATGTTTGAAAGAAGAAAACCTTGGGTGTTGCTCTTCTCGGTCCACTACTTTTGAGACCCTCTTTAATTTGCACCTGCATGTATCAGGTTACATGCAGGTTACATGTAGCATGATTTTTGGGGAGTATCTGCTCTCCATTTCTTATCTCACTATAGTATTTCAAAAATTATGGACACACACTACCATGCTTGCCTTTATAAGGGCTTTAAGGATGTGAATTCAGACCCTCATATTATGAAAACATAATTTTACCCATTGAGCCATTGTCCCAAATCTAGAGAATGTTTAAATTAAACATGACTACATAGTGCAAACTTTATATTAGGACATGCTGTTAAAGTGATAATATACTAAAGTGTGTAACCAAGAATGACCCTTGGGTACAAAGAACTTCAGCACCTTTTCTCCATGCTATGCATAGTTCAGAAACCAGATAGATAGGAAACCTTTATATTCTATATTGTACGATCAGGTTTATATTTTTCTTGGGTTTTTTGAGACAGGGTTTTACTGTGGCTTTGGAGGGTCTCCTGGAACCAGTTCTTGTAGACCGAGCTTGTCTCAAACTGACAGAGATCTGCCTGCCTCTGCCTCCTGAATGCTGGGATTAAAGGCATGCTCCCCCAACACCCAGCCAGGTTTATATCTAATATTGCAGAAAAGAGTGTTCATTCATAGTTTTCCATTAACTCAGCATCTGCACATTGCTGACGGTATGCTTGTTCTGAGTTAACCTTGAAACCCATGTCTGTCCAAATGATGTTTTAGAACAAGTATGAGTTTGGTGGCCTTGATGAGTTTAAAACCTCTACAATACAGAGGGAACAGGAAAGAGAAAGGAGTGATAAACACAAGAGTCTATGAGGAAAGACACACCAGAAAAGTGAATAGTAGAGACAAAGCCAACCAACAGATCAAATGGGGAGGACAGAATGTTGGAAGGATTGGTTGATTTTGTTCCCAGTCATTTATGAGTTTGCAGGATGAAGAGGAAATGTAAGAAAGACCTCTAAAATAGTAATATACTGTGTTCTCAGTTTGTTGTCTTTATGAATGGACTGCACAGGTTGAACCTTTTGGAAGCTATGTGTGATAGGCAGCACAAGGTTTGCTATTCTGCATACAGCTTTGCCCAAAATTTTTACCTCTGGCAGTGATCTGGAACCTCAAGGTTAATTATAATATGGGAAGTATATCCTGAGTCTATTAGTTGTTTTGTAGAATTCAGAACAGTAGAGTATGGTAACATATTTATTAATAGTTGGTTGGTCATAAGGACCAGCAATAATCTGGAAAGTGAGCTTAGTATTTGAAATATTGCATCCTTGAAGGATTGAGTTTTTACCTTGTACAATCTATTCCTATCTCTATGTAGTTAGTGTAAGAATAGAATGAGATGCAGGTGTTATAAAATTAAAATGACATTGCAACATATATCATACAATTTGTTTCAGGAGAGATAGGAAAGATAAAACAGGCTAAGTTTATTTTAGGTTTAAAACTCAAAGTCACTACTATAGGCACACAATACACATATTATTGATAAAATTATGTTCTATGTTTTGGTTTTTCATTCTACAGGCACTTAATAAAAGCCTTACCATAAAAATTCTAAACTTAAATTTTCATGTACATTATAAAAATCAGGATACTATGTGCCTACGTGTGGCTTTTCTATATTCTATGGTTTCCTTGGTACTGATAAATAAGTTACTCTTTCTTTTTCCTTTTCATACTGCATTTCAGACTTCACCATGTCAGAGTGTTTGACTCATTCTATGATTTCCTTCTGTGGGCTGGTCTGTCTTTACTGAATTGCAATAATTTATATCACTAAAAGGGAAAAGAAAGACATAGAAAAACCTTATATCTCTAGGTCCAAAATATATTGCACTGTGATTCAGTGTTTCCATAAGGGGGTAATGAGAACCCAAGCTTACATTTCTCTTTGGCTTCTTTTGTCAGATTTTTACCGACAAGCAGCTAAGGGTTTCCATGCTGAGAAAGAGAACACTGGAAGAGATTTATTATTATTTTCATATCTCACATGAAAGCATGATTTACTGAACTTTGAAAACAAATATCAAATCTGACATATTTTAGATAGAAAACTTTCATCATTAAAGTAGCCTTTGAGTTCTTAAACAAATATAGCAAACTAAAAATAAATAAATAGATAAGTAGAAGGCAAGTGTGTTGCTTAAAAAATAATGTGTCATCCTTCAGAGTGCTGTGTTTTCCCTCTCAAGTACTTGTATTGATTTATGAAATACACAGAAGGATACTAAATCTATTAAAAGACCTGGGATGTCAGCACTAAGTAATAGTAAGAACAGTATGAATAATAAAAATAAATGCTGTTTAAGGGAGAATGATGCTCTCACGGCTTCTCATCGGCAGAACCACGTGGTGATACTAAGGCCACCATGCACCACCACCATGCACCACAGCTGCTTTGAACCCCAGCTTTACAAGCAGTGGGAAAAGCTCCATAATCTCACCTACAGCCTTTTCTTCTTTACCAGTTTCAATACACAAAGCTTGATAGTAAAACATTTAAAATAAGGTGTCCTCATTCTTTGACACATTGGATTTATTTTAAAAATTGATAAAATCTTGTTTATTAGAGAGAGACAATTTGATCTCAGTTGCTTTTTTTCATCATATAATCATCACATAATAATGTCAGCACCACTACGATTGAAAGACTAAGTGATGAATTCATTCCTAGGACTATGGTGACTATCTAAATCTGATTTTTTAATATTTCTTCATATATGATGAACGTTTGAGGAAAAATATAAGATATATGCTCAAATAATTGTGGAATATATCTTGAATTACTTGAGTTGGCATATTGTCTTACCTTATTTATTTAATTATTTGTGGTGATACATTGCTTATTATCTAATAAAGACATCAGAATGCAATGCTGCCACACTAGCTACAGCCATAGAAGCTCAGAAGTGGTGGCACACAACTTTAATCCTAGACCTCAGGAGACAGTGGCAGATGGATTTCTGAGTGAAAGGCCACCAAGGGCAAAATGAGAGTGAATAAGTCTAAAAGAGTAAAAGAACTCATGCCTTTAATCCTAGCCATAGTTTCCAGTCACAGGGTGACTTGAAGCCTTGGGGTGCAGGTAAGAGCTACTGCCTGGCTACTTTCTTATTTAATCTTTAGCTTGAAAACCAATATATATACCCCTGAGTTTTATTATTCCTATTACAATCATTAACTTATTTTTATTTTAAAACTGCAACTTATGCAACTGAGCTCAATTTTCTATATGGATCTGAGGCAAGTTTTAGTTCCCTGTTCTGTAGTTTCCCTCTTAAAAATGTTGGAATTATAGGTGTCTCTTACCATATCTTATGACAAACTGAAAACAAGCAAAATTTTTATACATAAAATATGAAGACTTTAAAGAAAAGTTTACATATTGCCAGTCATTGCTCACTGTATGTATGTCTGCCCATTAAAATGTTACCTTGAAGAAATTGTCTGTGAAGTGGCATTTGTAGAATTTGTCTTAGTAGTGTTCTTTCTTTCCAACACCTACATGACAGCTCCTTGCTTTTACCAAGTTCTTCTCAGAATTAGTCAAAAACAAATTAAGTCTTTATCCAATCAGCATTCACTTGGTACAAACCCAGTGATTGATATTCAAATGACTGTATTATCAAATCATTATTTTTCTTTATGCATTTCCTTGTCCATTATTTTTCTGTATACAAAGGGATGAAAGAGGGCAAGTTAGAAACTACTGCTGTTATCACAAAAAAACAGGCTCTCCATCAATGAAACAAATAGAGATGACCACAAACCAATGCAGCACTTGATTCCAAGGGGTTTAAACCTGTGGATCAAATTGTGCATGGAAGTAACGATTTACTGTGACAATTTAGGCCCTTACCTAAAGCATTCACTTTTTTTCTTAAACATATTTTCTGTATTTTTGTAACAAAAGTTTGATTTATACATTGGTCAATGTAACAAATAGGTAAATCTAAACCAACATAGAAGGCTGGTTGCAAATTGAGTGCCCTCTTAATTTTCTTCAATTGTTATAAGTCAAAGAGTAAAGTATACATAACTGATAATGTATCTTCATGTTTTTACTTTGTAACGTATGCATATAAAATTCACACTGTGGTTAGAACAGCTTAGATCAACTAAAGCTTTCAGCTTTCCCCTTCTTTCTCACAGGGTCCAAATACAAGGGCTTTTGAAACCTGTAGGAACAGCTAAGCTTTGAAATTGACAGTCTCCAACAACCTCTTGGTAAGACGAGTTCTAATAGGTCTAATAATAAAAGCCCAAAGTCAGATATTAGGGGGCTAAAGATGAAAGATTATAGGAGCATAGCAGCCAGCCAATAGAGTTCTTACCTCTATGAAATTCCAGACTGAAAAGAAACTGAGTTCCAGTCTCATGCAACATATTCCTCTCTCACCCCAGCAATCACACTTCCTGTCTGTCTGTGCAGACATCCAGACTTCTGTGGTTATCTAATGGCTAGCCCCACACTCTCATGTTCAGGCAAGCTTTATTTGTTAGAGTATAAACAAGATATCACTACATACCTCCAAGCAAAATGCAGCTATCTCACTAGGGGTCATGCTTTTTATATCTTCTGTTTGTGGTCATTTGTACCAAGATTGGCTCACCATTGTTTCAGTTTACACTTTTATTTTATTTAGTAGAATTTTAGTATGTAAAGATGTTCCCTAATAACATTTTGAAATGCCTGAGGTTTCATGTGTCTGTCTCTTTTGTTATTTGGTTTATATTTTTTTATTTGCTGTTGTTGAATTGTTTTTAACTTAAACTTGATTTCTTCTATTTAATAAAGGTTCTTAAAATCTTATTAATGTGAGTAAATGAATTTCTAACATCTTTTAAAAGTAGAAGTCATAATTGTTTTTAAAGATGGTGGTGGTACTAGAATTGGGGTTCTGATTGTTCCAAGTCTTTTTTTATTTTTTTTATTAATAATATAATTTAAATTTAAAAATTTATATGTAGGTCCAAGTTTCCTCTCCCTCCCTCCCAACTTCCCTCCCTCTTATCCTCTCTCCGCTGTGACAAGCACCCTGGCCACCCTCCTGTCCCATCCCCCACCCCCATTCTACTTGTGGGGCTATGCTAACCAGGTTAAGTTATGTAAATCTGTCAAGTCACCTGAAGTAGGTAGGGACTAGGACCTCTCCTGTCTCTAGGCCAAGGAGGCATCCCTCCATGGGGGATGTGTCCACAAGATCCTTTTGTGCACCAGGAATAGATCTTATTTCTACTGTCTGAGGTCTGCCAGACTGCCCAGTCTTTCTAGCTGAGACCCATATTCAGGAGGTCTGAGTCAGTCCTATGCTAGATTCCTAGCTATCAGTCTGGGGGGGGGCCCAATTAGTTCTTCCTTGTTCAGGTCAGCTGTCTTTGTGTGTTTCTGCAAACTGGTCTCTCTGCATCTGGATTTTAGTTCGACTCAGTGTTTAGTTATGGGTGTTTGCTTCTGCTTCCAACAGGTACTAGATGAGGGCTCCATGTTGGTGGATAATTTAGTTAATGACCTCACTATCAGGGAAGGGCATTCATGGTAGCCTTTCGACTGTTGCTCAAGTTGTTAGTTGGAGTCAGTCTTGTAGGTCTCTATACCTTTCTTTAGGTTCAGTTTTCTCTTCAAACCAATAGTGGCTTCCTCTTTTAAGTTCTCTCTCTCTCTCTCTCTCTCTCTCTCTCTCTCTCTCTCTCTCTCTCTCTCTCTCTCTCTCTCTTTCTCTCTCACTCGCTCTCTCTCTGTATCTTTTCTGTCTTCTATTCCTACCCTGACTCAATCTACCTAGTTGCACATGCTTTCCTGTCATCCCCTTGTACATCTCCCAATACTCTCTCCATTCACTGCACCACCACCCCCTACTTCCCATGTGCTTTGGGGGACTTGTTCAGTATGCTTCTTATACTTTCATGGGCATGTCCTTCTTCAGATTGGGAAAGTTTTCCTCAATGATTTTGTTGAATATGCCTTCAGCCCCTTTGATCTGGGCTTCCTCACCTTCCTCTATTTCTATAATTCTTATGTTTGGCCTTTTCACAGTGTCCCACATTTCCTGGATGTTTTGTGCTAAGGATTTCTTGGATTTACGATTTTCTTTGGTGGATGAATCTATTTCCTCTAGTTAATCCTCAGCACCTGCGATTTTCTCTTCCATCTCTTGAATTCTGTTGGTTATGCTTGTGTCTGCAGTTCCTGATCCTTTGCCCAGTTTTTCTATTTTCAGCATTCCTTCGATTTGTGTTTTCTTTATTGTCTCCATTTCTGTTTTCAAGTCTTAAAATGTTTCCTTCACATGTTTATTTCCTTTTTTTTTTTTTTTTGGCTTTCTGTACTGTCTTTAAGAAGTTTATGAATTTCTTCCAATTTTTTGTTTGTTTTATCTTCCATTTCTTCTAGGAATTTTCTCACGTCTCCTTTGAGTGTCTCTATCATCGTTAGGATGATAATTTTTAAGTCTTTCTCTTCTGATTCATTTTCTTTGTTGTGTTCCAGTCTAGTTTGTGTAGATTCCCTAGATTCTGGTGGTGTTATGCTTGTCTTTCTGATGTTTGCTGTTTTCTTGTATTGCTGTCTTCCCATAGCTTCTTCGAGTAGGTGTTGGTGGGGTTTCTCCCTCTCTCTATGGGTTTAAGTGTGTCAGAGGTTCGATGTCTGTAGCTCTGGGTGGTCCAAGCTCTATAGGAGGTCTCTCCATAGGCAGGGGCCTGGTGATGGGGGTCAGAGATCAGGCTCCAGCAGAGGACAGCTGAGGCTTCTTTGGCAGAGGCTAGCCTGCAGGATCTTTCCTCGGGGATAGTTGGGTCTAGCTCTAGCCAAGTCCTGGCAATGGGGGGCAAAGCCTGAACTGATACTCAGGATATTTCCACACCATAGGAGGGTCTAGCTGGCACTCTACAGCTGAGTGAGGCCTCTAGCAGAGGCCCTATGATGGGGGTCAAGGATCCAGCCAGCTGCGACTCAGAATGGTCCAGCAGAGATAGGCAGATCTCTGGGAGGGGCCCAGAACTCCAGTGGAAGACCAACGGTGGGGAGAGACCAGGCAGGTGGAAATTACGGGTGGTCCTGCATGGATAGGCAGTTGTATTGTGCTCAGATTGGCTCCAGCAAAGTCATAAACTTTTATAGGAAATTTCAACTAAGTGATTAAAGTTACCACATAAATTGAAAAGATATTTCTACATTAAAAAATACTATACATTTTCAATACTTGGAAATACCTATATATCTACCTGTGTCTAAGGTTACTAAAAAAAATCCTGATTTTTATTCCAGGTATGTGGCCATAATCCTGGTGCTAGGAGCCTAAGGATAGAGACTAGTAGTTTGAAGTCAACTGTACTTAGAGAGGTACTGTCTCAAAAGCAATCACATAAGAAATGTAATCTGTAGTGTTTCTTCTTTACTATCTAATGTTGTCTTTTTGGAACGTTTGTTTCATTCTTTTGTTTATAGCTATTTATTTATGTATTATTGCTTCCTATTTTATGGCTGATAGCTTCCTTATACCATAATGATGGACATACAGACAGAAGAAATTTTTACTGAGAGTAAAAACCAATAATAATAATAAAAAAACAAAGAGTTATAATTCAGCAAAACAATTGCCTGTTTTTTCTACTTGGCATCTGAGAAGTTTGCAGTGACAGTGATTTACCAGAATCCTGACAATGTTGAACAATAGTTTATCACTGGATTTTACTATGGAACAGATGTATGTCCTTAGCAGCCATTCTTGATAATTATGATTATAATTGGGAAATGTTTCCATTGCTGTCACCTGACTCCTGAGATGAGCTAAATTGTTAGAATATGCATCAGAAAAGATTAAAAGGGTCCTTTCCTCCCAAAGGTATGCATATATATCTGGAAATCTAAATGTGTTTTGTGTTTGTTTGCTTTATTTTGTTTTAGTTCACATTTGTTTTACCCCTTCTGTTACTCAGTTCTGAGTTTAAAAAGTTACGTATCTGTCAGGAAGTTAGTATTTACCATATTTTGCATGAAAGTTTGATAAGTAAAACTTATCATTTAAAGATTGTGTATATAAAGGCATCACAGTGTTAAGAAATAAACCACAATTATTATTATTGCTTATTCTTAGCTTGGAAAAGAGGTTCATTGTAGACATTTATGTACTCAGTAAGTAAAATTCATCTCTTCCTTCTTCAAACCACAGCCAAAGGCTCAGTGCAATCTTTAAACACTGCAGGAAGACAAATCCTGCTCATTTCTTATTTAGTTGTATCTTGCCACTATCAGAAGTTGAACCTCAAATAAAATTCTACATTTCTATTAGTGAAATATCCTCCTGAATATATTGATTTACACATACATGCATTTGAATAACATTTTGCACATTTCTTACAATTTTTACTAACAGTGATTTATTGATTAATGGTTTAAATCATTCTATACTAAGTAGATAGTTTCTACATAAATATTCAGTTGTTCAGATCATCACATTTTTTTGTCAAAAGTATTTCTTGGAGACAGGATTCTTTTTTTACCCAATTTTATTCGCTTGAATAACTCAAAATGTGATATTTTCCAAAACATTGAGATATGCAAACTTCTCTAAATTCAGATCAAAAGGAAAAAATATACCTGAATGTTTTATCATTAAGATTTATATGTTGGGATATTCAAAATGCATGGGAGAGGGGCTTGGTACTGCCCCAACTTAATGTGCCAGACATTTTTGACTACTCATGAGAGCTTTTACCTATGAGAAAGAGTGGATGGAGGGGAGCTGGGGAGAGTTGAGAGGGTAAAGGAAGAGAGGTGGAAGGGAAAACTGAGTTTGGAATGTGACATGAAACTTTGAAAAATAACAAAATTAAGAAAAAACTATATCTTATACCAAACTTGTGATTAAACTTACCAGTCACATGTGGAGTCCATTATGTTTACACAGTAGCACTATTCTCATTTGAGTAAAACATATCTTTTCATTTAATGTACAAACCTCAAATAGTTAGAGACTAATATATCAAAGCTATATTTATTAAAAATTTTCCAGTTTTAATACTGCTCTAAGTACATAAGTATTCAAACAAATTAATATGAACAGAGAAATTACAAAGATTATTAATTTGAAGGTTTTTTTCAGTAATCATTTCCCTCAAGTGTAGTGGGAATTTCTATCACAACTCTAGTACTGGAGTGAGAAGAAATATCTTCTCCACATTGAGTAATTCATTAACGATGTTTGTATGTGAGTCCTGGTTTCAAAATTTCATGAACTTGAGATCTTTACTTTTTCTTTCTATGTATTGGTTAAATAATTATAGCATATAGAAAGTCTTTCCTATAGCATGGGGCTGTTTTTTAAACTAAAAATGATTATCAGCTATTATTTTTGAGTAGTAGTTGTTTTTATATGGTCGTTTAGATGATGACTAGCATGATATTCTTTGTTATTGCATATGACAATTTAAAATATTTCCTCATAACACCGTTGTTGAATTGTGGTTTCACAATTCACAAGGACATGGAGTGTATTAGATATTTTGAATTTGTGTTAACAAATTCTGTATTTCAAGACTCATTGTGGTACATTAGTCATAACAGAGATAGTTAACTGCTATTAACATTCCAAAGTAGTTACTGACAAGTGATGTGGGGTGTACTTCTGTATGCTGTGAATATATATTTCTCTTATTGGTTGGCAAATAAAGCTATTCTCAGTACAGGCAGGATTCAACAAGGTGAGAAATTCAAACAGGGAAAGAGAAAGGTAGTAGATAGAGTCAGTAGACTCCATGTAGCTTCTGAGGAAGCTCTAAAGATTTAAAATAGAGTTGATTGATGCTTTTTCATATGCAAAAGTTTAGGTTTGTGATTCCTTTAAAATTCCTTTCATTATTACCGTTTAAGACAAATAATAAAGTAACTGGCCCTTTCTTTGTAGCTGCAAAATGCAGCCTGCCAGTAAAAGACCACAGACAGCAGCGATGTATGTTTCCAATGCTGCCAGTCTGATATTGGATAACCCACTGATGTACCCTTCCCTGAAGAAAATTAATTGTTTCACTCTCAGTAACTCAAAATTTAATTGTGCTACACGTAGCTGTATGTATCTTTTTTTATTTATCATTTGTGTTGATAAGAAATTTCAGTTTAAAAATTTCTCTTGGTAAATTTTGAAAATCAATGTAATGGTTTAATTAAAGTTTCTTCTGCTTCACTTGTTATACCTTTAATTCTTGCTCACCTATTAAATTGTTAAATTTTGATCTCATTAAATTCATTACAGCTATTCATTTCCTTTTTTCTTGTCATTTCTGTGTATTAATTTCAAATTCTCTTGATACTCTCTTAATTTTTTATACTTTTTAATAATCTATTTCTATGAATTTTCAGGTTTTTATGCCTTTAGAGTTTGTGTAACTTCACCTTAAGAATAATAAAAATACTCATTTTGTGAACAATGTTAACCTGATTAATATTAATCAGTCCTAATATGTAGGTAACTTTGATATTTATGTATTGATTACCTATTTGTAAGAGTAGATCTGTTTTGATGTTTCTCTGTACTTAGTTTTTACTTTCAGATGTGTCTTCATTTTATTAATCTAAAAATGGCAAAAGTTTAATTGTTTCATTGTTTTTTCAGAAATTTGCTTAATTAAAACTACAAAGCTTTTGCCTTCTCTGGTGCTCTGTAGCTTAAATGTGTTATCCTATTTTCAGTGAGCAGCTGTGTTGGGTGGAGGTTGCTGTCTATGTATATAACTCGGGAATGCAGCTATTTTTTGAAAAAGTTTTAATTTTCTTTGTGTTGATTTTATTACCTTGGCACCTACCGTTTTTATTTTTGGCTGTCCTGTTGACCCCCTTTTACAGCCTCTACTTCATTTTAAAAATAGTTCTATTAGTTATTTGAGACTCTTACATGACATGTTTTGATCATGTTCAGAACTGTTTCCATCCAGATCTACCCATCTTCATTACTCATTGAAAAAAGAAAAAAAAATCTATCCTCTTTGTTTCTTCTTAAATATAATTCTATTGAACAGTTGAGGAATTTCTGCTTCTCAAATATTCTAGGATATATAGCTTTTACCTGGAGAATGGTGACACTTTTAGAGGAGAGTGTGTTGTCAATGGTACTTGGGTTATTGTTAGGACTTCTGCCCAACTCCCTGTCCCATGATGGGATTTTTTTTTTGTCCTGTGCATGCTGTAGCAGTTACTGGGAGTTCATTTGTGCACCTGGTCTTCTGTGTGCAGAAAATAGATTCTTTATAGTCCTCCACTCCTTGGCTCTTATATTATTTCTATTCCCTCTTGCTTATGATTCCTGAGTCTTTGGAGGTGGTGTTGTGCTACGTAAGCTTCATGTATGGCAGAATGGTAGATAATGTCGTCGTTTCTGAAATCTGGACAACTTTAAGTTTCTGTGTTCATCTACACCATCTGAAATAAAAGACAAAATACAGCCTATCTCTGATAAGAGTAGTAGCTATAAATTTTAAGGATTTAAGTTAATTGTAAGTTCATTTAATAGCATAACACACATGGTTTCTCCCTTATGGCCTATGATCTGATTGGCTGAATCCTTGGGCAGATATTGGTGAAAAATATGGATTTCATCTTGTTGAATGGGACTTAAATTCAATCAGAATGTAACTGATTACTCCTATGATGTTCATGCTACTATTGCACTAGTAGTTGGGCATGTCTTCATGGGCAAGCCATCAATTTGCCTCCCAGGGTTTACAGCTGGGTGAGACTGATGATTTCCTGCTTTCCTCCAGTAGGTTGTAGAGCATCTTCCAGGAGTATGAGAGGTAACTGTCAGGGAGAAACTTCCACTTAGTTCAGTGCCAGCTTGATTTTTCCAATATTATCTCAACTATGTGGCTTCTTCAGCAATAGAATTTTTCTATCAAGTCCTGAAATTTACTAAGTCCAATGACAAAAACAGCTGATATTTGAACACCTCATTGGTTAACAATCCCCAAAAAAGTAACCCAATTTTGTTACAAAGTATAGATAATGAAAATGTTTAAACAGTGGAATGATATAATTAGTATGTAATTTAAGTTATGGAGAATCAAAGTAAATTGAGTGTTAAGCATTTTGGAGTGAGATAACTCAGACCCATTAAGAAAAATGTTGGTTGGGAAAGGGTGGCACATGATTTTAATCCCAGCTCTAGAGTGGCAGAAACAGGCAGATCTCTGTGAGTTAGAGTCCAGTCTGGTCTGGTCTGTAGAGTGAGTTCTAGGAACATCCAAGGATACACAGAGAAACCTTATTTTGGAAAACCAAAACAAAGAAGGGGAGAAGGAGGAGGAGGAATAGGAGGAAGAGTAAAGAAATAAGGAATGAAAGAAAATTTTCTTTTATTTTTTCTCATAGAGTTTAGCTTTGATACTTCAGATAGATTTGTCTCATTTGAGATATTTGTAGAGATTATACAAATGGGCTGTTGTTGTGAAGCAAACTTTTAGTGGAGGGAATAGGAAACACACTATATAAAGGCTTAAAAAAGAATCATGAAATAAGAAGAGGGAAGATGGTGTACAGAGGAGACTACAGGCATGGATAAATAACACTAAATATTTTATTTATGAGTTCTATCTGCATGTACACTTGTGTACCAGAAAAGAGCATCAGGATGCATTATATAGCTGGGTAAAAGTATTTTGTTACTGGAAACTGAATTTAGGGTTCTCTGGAGGAACAGAGACTTTGCTGAATCCCAAGGAAGGCCTTACCCTGTCTGAGGTATGAATGTGGGAAAAGAGGAGGCAGCAGAAGTGGGGTGTTGGTGGGAGAAGAGTAAGGAGGGGTAACGGGTTGGTATGTAACATAAAAAATAAAATTTTTCCTGTTTTAAATTTAAATTAGAAGCAGTTTTATTTTATATATCAGTCCCAGTTCTCTCTCCCTCCCATTCCCCATGTGCCCCAACCAACTCCAATCCCAAACCTCTTCTGTTCCATAGAAGAGGTGAGGCCTTCTATGGGGGAATCATCAAAATCTGTTCCATTATTTGGGGCAGGGTCTAGGTCATCCCCCATTGTCTAGGCAGAGAGAGTATCACTCTATGGGGAGTGGGCTCCCAAAGTCCATTCATGCATTAGGGAAAAATACTGATCTACTACCAGAGACCCCATAAACTGCACAGACCTCCAAACCAACATTTTTTTTTAATAAAAAAAAGAACACTAAGTGCATCTTGAGTAAGTCATGTGGAATCATACTATTGTAGGACCCTCCTAAGTGCAAATTGGAGCACCCAACTCCCTACACAGACAACCCCCCCCACACACACACATACAACCATTGTTAAAATATAGTTACTCTATAATGGGGCAACAATGCCCCTATGATATTCCTCAGGCTAACAAATAAATATGTGCTTCTTAATGATGGAGAAACTATAAGATTTTATGCAAAATAGTAACTGCTATATCTCTAATTAGAACCAAAATTTACACAAAAAGATGAAAATGGAAAAAAGTTTTTAAGATTTCCTCTGGAATACCCTCCCTTTTGGCCTACTCTTAATTGTTTTTATTGTTTATGAAAGCATATTTTTGTTATTTCTATTGTTGTTTTTTCTATCCAGAGTTTAGCTTTGTCTCATACTTTATTTTGTGAAAATATAGTCATAACCTTTGACACTTTGGAAACATCTATTAATTGTGACATGCACTAGTTGTATTAATCAGTAGATTAATTTGTGATTTAATTGTTAGACTGTTATTAATCTAAGTCCCAGCTTTCTTTACTGCTTTCCTTTCTTCCCAACTTTTGCCCTGCCTTCCCCTATAATCCTTCTTACTTCTCTAATTAGTTTTGCATTATATTCAACTTCATTCTTTTAAGAGAATTCATAAATGAAGGCCTAGTGACCATGACTCAATATTTCCCTCATAAGCAAAGTCTTATTGAAATATAGACATACCCATTAATTTCATCATTACCTTTATTTGCCTACTATAATAGCTAAGTTGAGAAAACCAGACAAAGCCTCTGACTAAAAACAAGTAAATATTTACTATTCATCTACTTATAAACAAAAGTTTCTCATCTTCCCCTTTAGCACAATCTACAATAGAATTTGCATGTTTGTGTTAGTGGAAACTAAATCTATATATCAGGGCTGACGTTTTCTAAAATTGTTTTTGTTATTTTTTCCTTAGTTTTCTACATATGTTTAATCTTTAGGTATACTCCACTATTTCTTGTTTCCTAGGAGACAGTCTCAAAGAATGCGTGCTGAATTTGTTTCAACTGCACTTTGAGAGTCAGTTGAAAATAACATATGATATTTCCCCTTGTATTTGTTAATGTAATATCACAGGACAGATCCCTCAGGACATAGGTTTTGGAATAATGATTTGCATATAGAGTATTTGTAGAAAATGGCCTCAGAATCAAAACCTGTAGAGAGGAAAATGTAAGTGGAAGGATTTGAGCAGAAACAGTGAATACAAACACTCTAGCACTCCTGTGGGAAGCTATGGTGCTGTCATGGCCTTATAGAGTTTTCTTGAACTGAGACAAAGGTGACATAAGATCACTACTTTTTCCAAAGGAGGCACAGATAAAGAAGTCTCCAGCCCATTGTAATTTCCACAGAGAAAGATGTCTGTGTCCACCATCAACTCTTTCACCAGCTGCTTATATGAATTCCTCAGTATAGGGGTGACTATATGTTGGTGAATCATCTCTGCCTACACTCCATTAAAACCAATTATCATTTTAATGGATTTATAAATATTTAAAATCTTCTATAAAAGGATTATGCACCCAAAATATTTAAGCCAGAATGTCATTCTGTAAGCAATTGTTAAAATAAATTTTCTCATACTTTGAGTAAGATGTTGTCTCAAGTATATAATTAATTTTAAAAATTGGTTTATGCATACGAGTGTGTGTATGTGTGTATTTGTGTGCATGAGGGACTGAGGAAGGAGAGAGAGAGGATACATATATATATGTATGTATATGTGTATATGTATATATGTGTATATACATATACATATATATATACACATGTATATATATACATATATATATATATATATATATTCACTTGGCTTGTTAATTTTGCTTGCAATAGAGGGCTCTCCAAAAAGGTTTGCATCAGTTATTTTTGGTGCTTTCTTAGAGGCTAAAACAACATAATGCATATCCTGGTGCTAAAGAGACATCTCAGTAGTTGAGAGCAATGCCTGTCTAGTCAAGAAATCTATGTTTGATTCCTAGCACCATAAAGCAGCTCAAAAGCATCTGTAACTCCGTGTTCAGGGGATCTGATATGCCTTTCAGGCTTCCAAGGGCAATAGGCATATATGTGGTCCACAAAAATACATTCAGGCAAAATAGACATATGCCAAAAGCCATAAAAAATAAAATTACCTTTAGTTTTCTTTAAATTAAAATTAACATAACCAATATTTTTCTAAAGGGAGTCCTAATGTCATATAATTTAAATAAAAATTAAATAGTTTAGATTAAATTTAAAGAACAGTTTACTTTTACCTCTCTACACATACTGGCACATAAATTTGGAGATTGCAAGTGTTACTTTTGTTTTGAAATATTTGAAGCAGTATGTGAGGTCCATACGTTCAATACAGGTTCTCTTGGGTTCACATCACATTGTGTTGTTTTCAAACTTCACCTGTTATTAATTTTCAAGTTTGTTATTTGCAATAGAAATGAAAATGAAAGAAACTTGCATAGTCCCCTTGCATTTTCTATGACTCAAGATTTCAGGGTTAATTACAGTAAGAAAAATAAACTAGAAACTGACAAACTTTCCTTAAATTAAGAAAGAGGTAAGTCAAAGGCCATATATCTCAGATTCCTGCAGTTAATAGGGAACTGGGGCCATCAAAGCAATTGCATGACTTGGGTGTTTCTCTTCTCAATATATACTTTCACATGTAGTTTAGTTACCCTGGGTAGAACATAGGTAGAGTTTGTAGAGTGGTAGGAGATTCCAAGAGTGTAGTTAGCCAGCTCTAGTCATGTAGTTACATGTCTAGATTAGCTAAACTATTTTAAGATATTAATGCACTACTCGATAACTTACCTGCAAGTCATTTATTTAAAACTTGAAAAAATACTTTCTTTTTCCTCTTTAGATCTTTTATTACAGACTACAAGAACTTGCTTGTTTTCAGCAGGCAACGCCACAAGAAAACTTTTAATAACATACATCAGGGGTTTATCAACTCTGTAGACCTTTGCTACAATTTAGAAATACAACAGTGATTCCATTGACCTCAAATACAAGATTGCCATTCAGCCACTCTGGATGCCTGTGTCTCAGAGTGAACAGGCCAAAAGCAGGATTACTACACTGCCTAGGATTATTGATCCCAGTGACCCAGGGGGAATTGAATTGTTACTCAGAATGGAAGGAAACAATAATGTATGTTTGGTGTGAGGCTGTGTTAAGCTATCCCACTCAGCAGTGCAGTAGGCTATAACTAAGTCAGAACTATTACAAAATTCAGCTTAGGCAGAACTGATTCAAGACTTGCCATGTTCATACAGGAACATTTGAACTCAGCTATCATAAAATGTTATGATTAAAGTACAATAAGGATATATATAGAATTGTTCATATAATGTAAGGGAAAAACACTATCTGCACATGATAAAAATGCTATCTACATGAAAACTTCCAGAAATGTTCATTATGGGAATAATAATTCTTTTAAATTGCTATGAACAATTTTGATTCCCCTACATCACATTGTAATATAATATATATACATTGTTGATAGTTAACTTTGTATTGTGATTCTTCCATTATAAGACACAACAAAATTCTACTTTCAGTTAAAGTTAGCGTAAATTTAGGTTGCAGCAAGATATTTGTGATGTAAAGTAAAACACTGATTTGCTGTTAATGTTATTTGCAGATGAAGTTTGACTAGGGGAACTATGGGTGCATCTTTTCATATGTCTTTTGATTAAACTGGAACTCACAATAATTAAGTCACAGGAAACTTGTTATTTTGTAGATAAGATTAAAATCTGGATATACCAGATTATATCAGTAAGCAGTTTAAAAATATAGAGATAAGTCTTCCTTAATTAAGGAAAAAAAAAAAAAAAAACCTACCTGTAGTCAGTACCTTGAGCCTAAGTACATTTCCAACTTACATTCCTGAAGGCTTGCTATAGATTTTGGAATGGACTAGCTAGTCTTTATGCAAGCAAATCTCTTGCAATACATTTCTGAATATTTAAAACTGGCTATTTTATTTCTGTGGTAGAACTTTTATTAGTAAAGTATGCATCTTTCTGTAAACTGAATGAGACATGTGTCTTCAAGAATCATGAATAAGGTGAGAATTTTGCACTGAGAATTCAATTTCTTAAAAGTGACCTTGATAAAAAAGGCTTTGAAAGATTTAGAAAACCATGGTTGAAGAGATTCAGTACTTTTACAAAAGAAGAATGGGTGAAAGAATCGTACATCCAGTATGTGGGAAAGTATATAAAGAAATATGTAAAGACAATTTTCTTTATATTTTTAAAGGAAATAAAGCCAACCTTTCAGACTTCTAGGGGAATAAATAGTAGCTTTGAGAGAAAGTGTGTAAGGAAAAGGCTTATTTGTATAGTTCTTGCTGTCTAAGCTTCAGATTTGAGTTTGTTCCTCAGCATCCACAATGGTATTTACAATCTCATGTCTGGTGATGTATAGGCAAGCCAATCCCTGCAGCCTCCTGACCTAATCAGCAAGCCAGATGTTGGCTACTTTAAAAACTTTTCACACAAACATGGTGAAAAACTTCTGAGACTAACCAATGTTTATTGCTTACCTAAAATGGCCTTTTAGTGGGTGATGCAGCGGAAGCAAGGTGCAAGCTAGTATTGATTGCTTTCTTGAAAGCTAGGAAGCTGATCTCTGGACACATCTGTAATAGATTGTGTAGATTAAAGTTATCTAAGAGAATATCTGTGAGAGACTGAAACCGAAATCATGTTAACTGTTGCAAACAACACTCTCTGAGCATGATATTCTGGACTGTATATAAGGGAGAAATTAGTTTGAGCCTTCAGATCCAGGCATTCATTTCTGTCTTCTTCTGAGTGTGTTATGTAGGAAAACCCTTTCTCCCTTAGGTTGTTTTTGTCAGAACATTTTACGATAGTAACAGAAAAAGACACCAATACAGGAATATTTTATTATATTTTCCTAATTCATCATGAAAATATGAAAATTCTTCTAAAGTTTAAGAAGAGATGAAAGTATGAAACACAAAAGTACAAAAGTGGAAGAACATAAAGACTATATAAGTGTTTTTTATGTAAAGAAGCAGGTGCTAAATTACTGTCGTGGTAGGTATATTTAAAATAGATTCCCTAGTATGGTTGTAGAAATTTTCACTGCAATTTATTCAGGTCCAAGGATGTATTATGAATAGTCAATAAAGAAAAGTGTGTTAAGGTATGGGTATATTAAATTAGTAAAGGATTTGAAGGAGATAGAATGTAAAGGAAAAGACAGAAAGGTAGGGAGAAACAGAGAAAGAATATCTGAACATATAATGAGAGTAATAAATATGCAGAAAGTAAGGAATAAGTTCACAATTAATATTGGTTAACACAAAAGAGGTTATAAAATTTTCTGTAAATAATAAATTCAAAAATATTTATTGGTGTATATATATATTTGTTGGATATCAAATTGAGTAAGGCATATAAAAATAGTGTTGTAGAATAACTAACTCAGGCAGTTGTTCAGGCTATAGATGCATGTAAAGTAATGAGCAGGAGAACTATTTATATACAAGTAAATAGTAAATATATTTTCATATTTAAGCCAAGTGACTATTACAATACAGCCTCCTCTTTCTGAGACATTAACAAAACTACTTTGAAAATAAATTTTAAATACTGGGCTCGTGGCTCTGAATATACCCAAATAACAATTTTCCTGGGATATTTGTACCATCCTCTATAAGATTTAGGGATCCTTTTGGACTAATGAATGAACAGAAAGAATGTAAGTCCCTAGAGAGGTGAAGAGAAATATTGAGAACTGGTGTTTGGGGGAATAATAAAATTACTGCAGTATTCTGAATCACAGTGACTAGGTGAATCCTGTTCAGGATTTTCATAAGAGTAGACCCATGGTTATAACATCATGGAAAAGGGAAAAAATCCTCTGTTCCTATAACTCCATGAGGATTTAAAAGCTGTTTATGGTGGAGGAAGAGATAGGTTCTTTAGTGGTATAGCCACTGCTGTTGTCAACAAACTGCAATGCAAATCATTTGGTTAGACAAACTAAGCAAATTAATAAATGAATGAGAAAGACAGAAAAATAGGATGGTACTGATAGGAAAAAGGAAGTGAGAGCCAGCAAAGGAAAAAAGACAGGTTGACAAGGAAGAATGACCAAATCTGTTACATGCATGAAGATGTTATGATAAGGCCATTGTTATGTATAATTAATAACATAATAACAGAAGACTTTTTAAAATCCCAAGTTCAGAAATCAGGAATAACATAACATTCAGACTCTGGATTATATCATATACAAATGTAGAGCACTCCTTTTTTGACAGGACCACTGAGTCATAAAAGGATCATGGGGTTTGCTGTGACAGTGGGGACTCTAGGTGTTTCAGATGTTATACCTATGAGTGCCTAAACAGAAGTGGAGTGAGGCCAGCAAAAGTAGACATATGAACATGAACAAGAGAAAGCCTAGGTGTTCGGAATGCTGAAAGTTTTGCTTCACATGGGTTTGATGACCTGGGATGGACATGTGAAATGGTTTCCAAGAAGAGACTCTGACCAATTGTTGTTTAAACAAGTGGCCCCAGCTAGCCTGTGCTGTTTTTATTTGTACGGTTTTCATGGTTTGAATGCACAGTTTTTTTGCAATCAGTTTTGTTTCCTTAAGTTTCTGGAAATGGTTATACTAATTAACAGTTCCTTGCTTTTCGCAACTTCTATCCATATGCTGCTAGTAGTGATTACCTTTTTTGATCTAGAATCTCTACTGTTAGAAGAATAAGAAGTCTTGCAAGGTGAAAACTAGGCAAACCTACAGGCAGAACAGTGTTCTCAGTTAGCAGTATATCCGTTACAGTTCATACAGGGTGAGAGACAGTTTTGCCTCTTGTGGTTAATATTTACATCTGATATGGTCTGGATTGTAATGATCAACTCAAAAGCCAAAGCTGCGCAAATCCATTCTACATTCTGTACTATTCTATCTGCTTTGTGGACACAGCAGGTTTTTCTCTTTGTCCTATAGGCTACAGAACTTAGAAGCTAGAAAACAGAAAACACCGATCTTCAAACAACCAAGAGACACTAAACATGTAGGTATCTACAGAAGAGAAGATAGCTCTCCAGAAAGAATCTCTTAATGAAGAGGAATCTGATTTATGGTAAAAAATATTTAATTCTAGTAAATTATTTCTACACAGAAATCTATTTCTCTTTTATATAGGCATCAGAAGTTTACTATCTAGTATTCCTCTAGTCCCAATTCATGTAAACCAATGCTGGCTTTGGAGTTGGATTTGGATTACCTTCTCTAAATTCAAACATGTTGTTAAGATTAAGTTCACAGTTTCTGCCTTATATCAAGAAGCCAATTGCTGTAATGCAGAAGAAAACAAAATATGGGGACTCATTTGATTATACACAAATTTCTTTCTGAAATCCTAATTTTCTCATATACATTTTAATGCTTATTGTTGAATTTCCCTATATGCATACCTTGAAACTTGAAAATTTTACTTTGATATTGATGTTTAAGTTTTCCATGAGGAATAATAACAATTATTAACAGCAATCCTTGAACTCTCTGGAAAGTAGATGGGGCCCCACTTCATCATTTCCACTTGGACTCAATCTGATGCATCTGAATTACAAACATCACCCTAAAATCAGTTTGAGACTGTTTTGCTTGAGACAACACCTGACTAGCTAGCTGTTATGGTGCACCTACTTATTACACCCTGACCAGAATTTCAGATAGAACTCTAGGAAGCTTATTCTTAATAGTTGATACTGTTATTGAAATGAAGAAACTGTGGGTTTCTATGATTCTTCTTCATTCCCTGCTTCTAGACTGTTCCCATCAACTCGTGTTAATGGATAGTATTTCCGTTATCCATTTAACAACACTTCTTTAAAACTCTTATGGTTAAAGTCATTCTTTACAGAACCATTATGCAAATATATAATATTAAATTTCATGACCTACTGTAAATCATTTAGACCAGTAGTATGACTAGCATAGTGAAAGCAGAGAGAGCATGTAGCACACACATTTCTGGGGTCATGCCAGGAATTATGAAATGAACTAATGACAACTCTTTGCCAAGTGGGTCAAGGGAGTCATTCATGCTATTTCCAGTCCTTATTCCACAAAGAGGCCACACAGCTTCTGCCACCTGAACCTTACAGAAAGAACTATAAAAAACTGAGGAATGCCTAGGAAAGAGCATGAGAGTTAGTTATCCAATATCAAATGACAATCCCTGAAAGTACAGTATATGAACTTAACAGGTTATACTTAAGAACATATATGTCTGTACATAATTACAGACACATGCAACAACAATGAACAGAAACAGAGCCTATGATGCTTTTGCACGAGGCTGGACATCTGTGCACTCCCACTCAGATCTGGGAGCCTTGAAGAATTCCTGAAAAGCTATTGATCTTTAGCCTGTGCTTGAATCCTGAAAAAAGTGAATTTGAAACAATAACCAGGAAGTATGAATGAAACTTACCTAGGCTCTCTACATATATGTGATAGTTGTATAGCTTGGTCTACTTGTGGGACTCCTTCCAAGGGAACAGGGGCTATCCCTACCACTTGCCCCGACTCTTGGGAACCTAGTCTTCATCGCCTTGATCACAAATAATAATGGTATGTGCTTACTCTTCCTGCAACATGATATGCCATGTTTTATTGATACCCATGTTAAGGCCTGTCCCTATTCTGAACAGAAACAGAATGGATAGGGGTAGGAAAATTGGGGGAAGGAAAGTTGTAGGGAAAGAATGGGAGGAGAAGAGGAAGTGGAAAGTGTGGTTGACATATAAAATCAACTAACATAATAAAAAAAACATTCTTAAAAAAAACTGGCTGTAGCAACATGTTAGATGGCCTCGTGAATAGGGAAGGCGAAAAACAAATTTTTATTATTTCATGTTATTTTATGTTGGCTGTCAGAAGAACCTGTGGCTTCTATTTACAGTAGGTTTTCCTGACAAATAATTGGATGAAAAACTGATCAACAGCTGAGGTTTATTAAGTTACAGGTGTAGTCCTGCTGACTACCAATATTACCCATCATCTCCATAAAATACATCTAAATGCAAAGGGAAATGCTATGACTTTTACCTTTGATTCAACTTCCCTAGGACACATCATTTACTAAAATTCTTATTACTATTATCTTGTTCTTTCATGCATCCACTCAAATTAGTCAAACAGAATTCAAGTTATACTCTGAAGTGCCTGTAATAGGATCTGTTAGTTGCAAGTTATTCAACTACTTAATGTCATGTAATGAACTAAAATATGAAAGAGAGCATTTTTCTACCAATGTGATAGAATTTGGGTGCCATGTTACATTTTCATCCTCCTTTAAAAAATATTGGTTGAAAAAGTTTGAAGATATATTTACATTTTGGGTTGTGCAGCTATGCTTGTGAGAGTGCAGATATCTATAAAAGAATCCACACCAAGATGTAGACTGGAAATTTAACTGAAGGTACATTTTTTTTGTTTGTTTGTTTTATATTTTTTGTTGTTTGTTTGTTTTGCTTTTGTTTTTATTTTTTTTATTTTCTTCCTTTTTTAAATTATTTTTTTATATTTTTATTTTGCACATTGATTCCAGTTCCCCCTCCCTCCCTCTCTCCCTCCCATACTCCCCCTCCCCTGACCACCCCCCCCCATCCCATTTCTCCACCCACTCTACAAGCAGCTTGATGCCTTTCAGGAGGGATCAAAAAATCTGTCAAGTCATTGGAGTAGACACTAGACCCTCCCTCCAGCCTCTAGGTTAAGGAAGTATCCCTCCATGAAGAATATGTTCCCAAAGTCCTTCTGTGCACCAGAGATACATCCTGGTTACACTGTCAGAGGTAGCTTAGACTGCCCAAGCTTTCTGAGACCCATGTTCAGGGGGTCTGAGTCAGTTCAATACTGGTTTTCCAGCTATTAGTCTGGGGGCTCAATAGTTTCTCCTTGTTCAGGTCAGCTATCTCTGTGAGTTTCTGTTGCCTGGTCTTGTCCTCCCTCTTTGCATCTGGATTCCAGATGTTTCAGAATTTAGCTGTGGGTGTCTGCTTCTGTTTCCATCAGCTAATGGATGAAGCCTCTATGATGTTTGATAAGTTAGTGATCAATCTCATTACCAGGGAAGGGCATTTATGGTAGCCTTTCCACTGTTGCTCAAAATGTTAGATGGTGTCAGTCTTGTAGGTCTCTGGACATTTCTCTAGAGTCAGTTTTCTCTTTAAACCTATAACAGCTCCCTCTTTTATGGCATCTCTCTCTGTCTCTCTCTCTCTCTGTCTCTCTCTCTCTCTCTCTCTCTCTCTCTCTCTCTCTCTCTCTCTCTCTCTCTCATCTCTTCCTTCCCTAACTGAACCACTTGGTATGGGTGCTAGAAAGCAAAATCAAACCTCAAAACCTTTGCTAAAGTCATGCACACTCTTAACCACTGTGTTATTACCCCAGCTCTTGTGTTGTGTTTAATATATTTATGGCATAGGAAACATAAATTTAAATTATTTAATAAGGTATGCATTTAGTTCTTATAAAGTCTGAATTATCATGTAAATAATGGCCAGATTATGGCCATTATTCTTTAAAATAATATTATTCCTTCCTAACTTTTACTTATCTGCTTATCCTGTTCACTACAAATATATGACTATTTTTTTATTATACATTCCTAACAACAACTTGAATGTCTTAATTTTTACATATTTCAAATTTTGTATTATTTACTTCTATGAGAAGAGTAAATGCTGGTTTACTTTATGTGGAACTTAAAGCCATATACTAGACAATGGGAATGCCACACCATACAAATAAGCATCAAAATACATAGTTTGTTTTTTATCTGAAGTACTGAATAAATATTTTCTAGGTAAAAGTAATCATATGTTTTTCATAAGGTAATTATTCTGAAAGTCAATTATTGTGTATTTTTCAGTTAAAAACTCTTTAAAATTGATCATTTTGACACCTTAATGTTTTATTATACTTGCTTGAAAATGCTTTCTGTTTTTATTCTTTGTCACCAGAAGTTACAGTTAACCAGGTATAAGAATTGTGTTTTGGTGGGTACTGAGTGAAAAAAGGTGTGTATCACCACTATTGGACTTTCAGAATTTCAACACAACAGTAATGTGGCAGGAGTGTCCACCTATTTGCCCCACAGAACATGGATTGACTGTATTGTGTTTTTGAGTTTGAAACAGGTAGCTTATAATGGTTAAATTTTGTAATTTTTATAACACTTTAAAAATAAAATGACTACATTTTGTGCTTTTTTTCCCTCTCTGAATTGTTCTGTCAGTCTTTTTAAAAAGCCCAATATATCTACAATAATATAGGAACTCCCACACAAAGAGCTGTTTGGATAACTTGTTGCGATGTGGCAGGTCCAAATTAAATAACGGAAGGAAACTCTTAGCAGCAGGTGCAAGAGAGCATTGTTTGCCTGTAATAAATGTCATAATTTCATAGAAGACACATAATAGAAGCAAAGCACCTTTACTTATTGGTGTGTAATAATCCTTTAGAAAGATTGACACGTCATTAAGAAGCCCTTGTCTACCTCTGACAGATCTTTCCAGTGAGTTGTCTTATGTCTTCGTATGTGTTTTCTTATTACCCTCTTATCCATTCACACAAAATTAAAAGAGCTCTTCAAGGAGGCAGCGGTCTGATGTGATGAAAATAGCAATAACTTGGCATTTTAGATTAGCTGCTTACTTGTGAAATTACTTTTTCTCCTATATTAAATCTTAATCTATGAGTCAAAGGCAACAAACATGTGTAATTACTTCAATTCTTGTAGCCTTTACTTTCTTGGTGTGTAAGTAGAACAAAAAATTTATTAACATAATTGCCCTTAGAATTAAGTTGCACACTGAGTAACATCTAGTAGGTGGCTAGGCATTATAATTAGTAAATAAGATTTGTGTTTCCTTTGGGATACAAACAACAAGTTGGAGTTTGTGACCTAGACAAAGCAAGTAGTCATATCTCCCACCTGGATGACTATAATTTAGTTTTTAATTTTCATGAATGAACATCTAATATTTGAAGGTTTTTTTTTTATTTAGATGTCCATAAGACACATGATGGAAGATGTCATTAAATATAGCATTAACTAATTGAAATTTTGGTTATTATTTATTTTTGTTTAGGGAATACAATTTTTTCTGTCCTATTGATTTCCAAAGTCATGCACACATTCATGGGGAAAATAAGCTAAAGCTCTGCTTATACCAGAGACTAAAGCTTCTTTCTGTACTTTATGATGTCTTGACATTTTCATCAATATTGTATTTTGAGGTCTTAACTTTCATTTGAGTGTAGTATTTGTTTTACATTTGCATATATGAGTTCTTTCAGATATCCAATGACTTTAGGAAATGAAACATAATTGTTGTGCATTTTAATAGAAATACTGTCTTCTGTGATTAATTGCCCCCACTTAAGTCATAAAGATATAGAGCATTATTTTGTCAGCAAATACCTTTTATCACTTCAAATTGGTAAATCTGATAACAGACTCCATCTTGAATGTTCTTCAGTATTAATTCATATCATTTTCTTTAAGCACCACTCTTCATAGTCTCTAAAAATACCCACATCTTTATCATAAATCTATAGTATCCATATTTTCAGAACCTGCTGATACTGAGCATCCTATGCCAAAGATAATTTTATAAAGAGGCAAAGGTTGCCTATCTTTATTCGGTGAACTCTAAAACACACAAGCCACCCATGCTAATGCTCAATTGACAAACCTTCAATCTCATTTTTTTACATTCTGAATGTAATGCAAACTAAAAGACTGTTTTATTAAACTATTAGAATTTCTTTTTAGATCTAATATACCTTGAATTTCTCTGCTAGTGAGTATTTCTTTACACTAAATAGTCAATCAGTATTCTTTAAAAATAAGTTAATAAATAATATATTGAAGGCATTTCTGTGTATATAATAGTGACAGAAAGCAAAGGAAGAGATACCTTAAATGTTTTATATCACAGTCAAATAAGGAGAGTAAAATATCTCATTAAATGACCAAACTATAAGTACAATATTTGGAGCAAAATGGTGAAGGAAATTTATTGTCCCTATTATTATTGATAGATTCATTTTTTTCAAAGAAAATGCTATTGCATTTGTAAGTTAATATAGCATTGCCAGCTCAGTTTGAGAGAAAGGAAAAGAAACTAACATAAATCCAAAACAATTTATTGTTCATCTCAAATGACTAGGAAGTGATTCCTGTTTGGTACATCCCAAATTGAATATAGAGAGACAAACTTTGCTTTAAATCTTCAATTTATTATTCAACACTTGATGGGGACCAACACAGAATTTGGATACATCAGTCACTATACTATTTTCTTGCCAAAATATTCACTTTCTCTATCACTTTGTCATTTGACCATATGATCTATCTGTTTTTATTTTCTGACAGTTTTCCATTAACATTTATTACATCAAATATTTCACAATCCCTATATGCTTTCTGGTAGTAAAATGGGAATTTAAAGTGAATAATTTACTAATTGAGAGTTTAATATAGTTAAATTACATAAAAATCTGTTTAAGGTGACATTCCTGCCTCCTCTCTTCTCACTTTTCTGTCACTCATAAATAATCTATACAGTGAATATATTTAATAACTTCATTCTTGCTGTGAAATCGCTATCAAAAATCTTTGAAGTTATGACTTTACATTCCCTTTTCTAACAAATGCTTCTGAGGTCTTGATAATATAGAGAAATTTAGGAGTCATTAAATATTACCTTTCTTCTTTCATCAAATGATAAAAATCAGTATTTTCATCTCTTTCAAGTCTGCAGAGCTTTCTTATTTTATTTGAGAGCAGTGATATGGATTCCTCTGAACAACTGGCATGGAAAAAGATCTACTTTAATGTATTAGTTGAAAACTTTGGAAAAATAATTCTGTTCAACTTTCATTGCATCTTCCTCACTTAAGCCATAGAAAACACATTTTTTTCATTCCCTGTCTCATTTTTCACCTTTTAAGCACAAGTTCTTCTTTTAATAATATTTGTAATTGATTCAGTCAGATAAAATCATGATTATAGCTGGGGAAACTATATGAAACTACAAATGGGGCATTCCATTCTAACACATAGTTAATTGTATAGCAGACATGACAGATCATTATTTAAAATCATAAAAATGCCTGAAAATACAATTAAGAGAAAAATGCAGTTTCAAGAGAGCTTATTCATTCAAATAACACACATTATTGCCTATATAATATGTAAAATGTACATCTGTATTCAGTATTAGTCAGGCCCATAATGTAATGGGACATACTAGTTCTTCTAGTGAAAATAATGATCCAATAAGATAAATTATGAAATTTCCAATTTGAATTAAAGAAAATTTGATAGAGTTCTACACAGTTGTGGGAAATAATGAGGAAGTGTTTTGAAAAACATGGTTCCATGTGCAGCAACTAGGTAGTCAGAAAACAAAGAGACAAACAAAACACAAACAAGGGTCACAGGCAGCAAATCCCAGAATATTCAAGAATGTATTCAAATTTATTGGTCAGTATGTTTGTCATTTGTATACACCTAGGCCACTGGAGTTTGTGTGTATGTTTAATATTCTGTTACTTTGTCTATTGTACATATCTGATGTAGGAATATTTTTATGGAATATTTCCAAATTTTTCATATAGGCTTTATGTAAATAATGAAACTTTGATTTCTTCTTTCATTATTTGTACCATACTATATTCCTCACTTGTCTTATTTTTCTTGCTCAAACTTCAAGCACTATTGATAACAAGAAAAGAAAGGGTAGAGCCCTGTATTATTACTAAATTTAGTGAAAATGCCTTTAGTCTTTTTCTGTTTTGCATGATGTTGGCTGTGGGCTTGCTGGATATTGCCTTTATTATGAAAAGACATGTATGTCTCCTGCATCGGTACATTCTCCAGGATGTTTATATTAAATATAGTATGTTAGAACTTGATCCTCAACTCCACTTTATGTAAAAAGTTCAATTCCAAATGGATAAAGAGCATCCACATAAGATGTGATAACCCAAATATGATGGAAGAGAGGTAACAAGAAATGCTTGAACTCACTGGCAAAAGGAAGCAATATTTGAACTGGACCTAAGTATCAAGATCAAGAATTGAATAAAGGACCTCACAAAACTAAAGCCTTTGTAGAGCAGAGGGTTTCAATGTAAAGACTTGGAAATCTTTGCCAGATATATGTTTGACAAAGTATTAGTACTTAGAGAATACAGAGAGTAACAAACAATAAAATTGACAAAAAGAAGCAGCGCATTGAAAATTTTGACATTCCGTTCTTCTGCTACATAAAAGAAAGATACTTCAACTTCAAAGACAGAGTTAAGGGTTGGGAAAAGATTTTCCAATCAAATGGACCCAAGAAACAAGCAGGTGTAATGATCCTAATATATAACATATTAGACTTTAAACTAAAATCCATCAAAAGAGGTGAAGACAGTCATTTCTTATTCATTATAGGAAAAACCAATTAAGATAAGGTCTCAATTCTGAACATCCATGCCCCCAATAGAAAGAGAACCACATTTGTAAAAGAATAATTTCTAAAACGTAAATCACACATAAAACGTCAGACACAATAGTGAGAGATTTCAACAACCCACTCTCAACACTAGACAGGCTCACCAGACAGAAACTTAACAAAGAAACAAAGGAACTAACAGAAGTATGACCCAAATGGTTTAACAGAAATTATAGAACAGTTGATCCAAACACAGAAGAATATAACTTCTTCTCAGTGCCATAGGGAACCCTCTCTAAAATCAACTACATACTCAGCAATATAGCACACCTCAATAGCCACAAAAAATTGGGATAACTACCTGTATTTTATCACATCACCATGCTTTGAAGTTCGAATTCAACAGCAACACAAATGCAGAATTGTAGAAATTGAATGAGGAGCAGTTTAATCATTCCTGGGTCATGGAAGAAATAAAAAAGGAAATTAAAGACTTCCTAGAATTCAATGAGAATGAGAACACAACATACTTAAACTTATGGGACACCTAGAAAGAAGTTCTACTAGGGAAGTTCAGTCCAAATGGATCAATATAAATCCAGGCACACTGAACCTCTTAGAGGAGAAAGTGGAAGGTATCCTTGAACAAATAGGTACAGGAAACCACTTCCTGAACATAACAGTTGTAGCACAGTCACTTAGATAGACAATAAATGTCACCTCCTGAAATTAAAAACCTCTGTAAGGCATATGACACAGTGAATAAGACAAAACAGCAGCCCACAGAATGGGAAGAGATAACAGATATTCACCAACCCCACATCTGACAGAGGGCTGATCTCCAAAATGTATAATGAACTCAAGAAGCTAGTTAGCCAAACACCAAACAATCCAATTCAAAAGTAGGGTACAGAACTAAATAAAAAAATATCAATAGAGTAATCTAAGATGGCTGAAAGACACTTAAGAAAGTGTTTAACATCCTTAGCCATCAGGGAAATGCAAATAAAACAATTCTGAGATACTATCTTACTCCTATCAAAATGGTTAAAATAAAAAACAACAAAGACAGTTATGTTGGAGAGGATGTGGAGAAGGGTATACTACACTCCTCCATTGTTGGTGGGGGTACAAACTTGAACAGTCATTTTTGAAATTAGGATGGTGGTGGTTCCTCAGGAAAATGGGAATCAGTCTACCTCAGGATACATTAATTCCACTCTTAGGCATATACCCAAAAGATACACATTCATACAAGGATATCTGTTCACCTATGTTCATAGCCGAATTATTTGTAATAGCCAGGAATTGGAGCAACCTAAATGCCCCTCAACTGAAGAATGGATGGGAAAAAATTGTGGTACATTTACACAGTGGAGTACTATTCAGCAGAAAAAAAAAAAAAACAATGGAATTTTGCAATTTGCAGGCAAATGGATGGAGCTAGAAGAAACCATCATAAGTGAGGTCACTCAGTCACAAAAAGAGAAACAGTATGTATCCACTCATATATGGATTTCAGACACTGAACAAAGGATTAGCAGCCTACAATTCACACTGCCAGAAAGCTAGGAAACAAGGAGGACCTAAGAGAGACATGCATATTCCCTGGACAAGGGTAAAGGGACAAGATCTCCTGAGCAAATAGGGAGCATGGAGAGAGAGGAGAGGTTGTCAGGAGAAGGAGAAGGGGTAAAGAGGAGGGGAGAAGAAAACATAAGAGAGCAGGAAAATTGAGTCAGTGATGGGAGATGTTATTCTGTATATATGTTTCTCATACTAATTAATAAAGCCCTGTTGGCCAATAGAAAACTAGATATGCCGGGCTAGGAGACTAGGAGGAGGAAAGAGGAAGTAGAAGGCGGGGTCGAGATGTAGCCAGGTAAGAAGCAGGAAGCCTGCCGCGCAGCTCCCTGATAAGACAACCACGTGGAAATACTTAGATAAGTAGAAATGGGTTAATAATTAAGGCAGAGCTAGCCCATTAACAATAATGGTAATTGGCCAACAGGATTGTATCAAATACAGAGTCTCTGAGTGTTATTTGGAGCACACGTGGTTGCGGGACCATGGCGGAAGGTCCGGGAGGCCAGCGGGGAGACCTGCTGTAACATAATGGTGTCAGAAGTGGGATTGAGAACTTTCACTTAAAACTTAACAAAAGCTTATAAAATAGTTTTTAGAAACAAAGGAACAGAGACTAGCAAGACTTCTTAGTAGTAGCATTTTCTCAGTTGGATTTGTTTTGCTGTAGACAGAGATTTGCGCGGCTCCTTTAAGGGAGGTTTCCAAAATTAGCATAAGCGGCAAAAAAAAAAAAAAGCCGCCTTGCTTTTAAAGAGCTCTGCTAACAATTCAGTGATGTGTAAGAGAGCTACAATGAAGGTTTACACTGTGTTTTAAAAAATACGCTGGCTTGGGAGAGAAAAAGAAACAGGGAACAATGGTTTAAAAAAGAAAAAAGAAAGTAAAATGGATGGTTTTGATGGAGCATGCCATTAATCCCAGCACTTGGCAGACAGAGGCAAGCAGATCTCTATGATTTCAAAGCAAACCTGGTATGCAGTGAATTCCAGGACAGATAAAAGTTACACAGAGAAACCCTGTCTCAAAATATGTAAAAACAGAAATAGAAGAAATAGAGTAATAAAAAAACCACGTAAACATGGAAAGCACAGAAAAAATTTGGATACTCTACACAATTCTGTTGTCTTTAAATCATTTGATTGCTGAGAAAATAACAACTACTAATAAAAGAAATGCTGCTGGATTAATTCAATTTATATGTTTTAAAAATGCTTTGACTCAAAAATTTAAGCCTAAGGACAAGTTACTGGGGAAAAAGATTTCTATTTTTGTTTCCACAGAAAATGAAAAGCTATAGATTCTTTCCAGACTTATATGGTTTGATCAAGCCAGACCCCCTGAAACAGCTCCCCAGGTGATCCAACATTCAAAGCAGTTGATACAAAGCCTTGCACACTACAGCAAGGATTTCTGCATCTTCTTTGGACGCCCATGACAGCGCTCTCTACCAGCAGGAAGTAGTTTGGAAAGAACGACGCCCAAATTCCCAAATATTGTTTATAAATGTTTGTTTTCACTTAAGTGGGCTTGGTTATAAATGGTTAATGACCACAAGCACTCTTTTTAAAGGTAAAAAGGGAATTATGGTATAGATATGAATACTTTGCTTTGGAATGCATTTTCTTTTATTGATACAATTTAAGGTCAATTTTATGATATGTATATTTCTCCTCTTGTTTAGGTATTGTGTTTATATAGCTCATTGAAAATGTAATGTATAATTTAGTACAGTTAAAGAGTTACCTATGATAGTCAATACTTGGAGTTAAGTTAGTTAGGTTTTCTAGATATATAGAAATGTATTTGAGATGGATAGGCATTCTTCAAATCTTTCAAAGACCTATAGAATATGGCATTTAAAATGGTTTAGGGATTTTCTTGACAATGAGGCACAACTGCTCCTGGTAACATCACCTGCATCAAAAAGGAAGATGGACATTGAAGAAACTCGTTATGAAGTTTGCTTCTAATATGGCCAGACTGGCCATTTGGACAAGGTATTGCTCTTGTCTCTGTTTGACTTTATGTTGTAGAAACTGGACATGCAGGACCCACAAAGAGGTGACTGCTGATGCAAGATGGACATTGCTACAGGATTCCTGCTTCATGGAAGAGGCTGCCAGATAGCCAGACAGTCTACAGGACACAGAGAAAAGTTTCCTGCCTTGTTAAGGAGTCTGGACACACACTATTTCCTATGGGCTGAAGATGGAACATTACAGAAGAACTTCGGGTGACTGACCAGGCAATGAATTGTCTCTGTCATTTCTAGAGTTTATATATTATCCTTCTGTGGTCTTTGAAGGAGTTGAAGACAGATAGTTATGGTTATAGTTTTCCTTAGTTAGGATTAAAGATAAGTTACATATAGGACTTTAGACTCACAAAGATAGGATAGATGATATTTTGTTTAAGTCTTACAAAATGTTAATGGACTAAATATTGTTAACTGTGATTCTTATTTGATAACTGTTGAATGGTACATTTTGCTATGTTAAGGTTAAACCCCTTCTTTTACTTTAGACAGAAAAGAGGAGATGATGGGAGATGTTATTCTGTATATATGTTTCTCATACTAATTAATAAAGCCCTGTTGGCCAATAGAAAACTAGATAGGCGGGGCTAGGATATTAGGAGGAGGAAAGAGGAAGTAGAAGGCGGGGTCGAGATGTAGCCAGGGAAGAAGCAGGAAGCCTGCCGCGCGGCTCCCTGATAAGACGACCATGTGGAAATACTTAGATAAGTAGAAATGGGTTAATAATTAAGGCAGAGCTAGCCCATTAACAATAATGGTAACTGGCCAACAGGATTGTATCAAATACAGAGTCTCTGAGTGTTATTTGGGGCACACGTGGTTGCTGGACCATGGCGGCAGGTCTGGGAGGCTGGCGGGGAGACCTGCTGTAACAAGTCAGGGAAAGAATAGAGAGCAAGAAAAGAGATATCATATTATAGGGAGCCATTATAGGATTTAAGAGAAACTAGGCACTAGGGATCCAGAGATCCCTAACTAACTGTCCAGAGATCTACAACAATGACCTTAACTAACAATTTAAGCAATAGTGGAGAGGCTACCTTAATTGCTCTTCCCTGATAATGAGATTGATGACTACCTTATATTGCCATCTTTGAGCCTTCATCCAGTAGCTGATGAAAAAAGAAACAGACACTCACAGAAAAAACAATAAAAATAGGCTGAAGAAGCCCCCAGAATCAGCTGCCCTGAACAACGAGGACCTCATGGACCCTAGTCTGATAGCTGGGAAACCAGCATAGGACAGACCCAGACCTCCTGATTGTAGGAAGTAGTTAGGTGGAATAGGCAGTCTACGGGGCCTCTGGTAGTGGATGGTATTTATCCCTAGCATATGAATGGACTTTGGAAGCCCATCCCACATACACGGATATTCTCTAAGCCTAGACACAGGGTTGGGGGCCTAGGCCCTGCTCCAAATTATATGATAGACTTTGGGAATCCCCCCATGGAAGGCCTCACCCTAATTTCGGAGGGGCTCAGGGGATGGTGAGGGAACTGAGATTGACATATAAAACAAACTTATTGCAAATTTAAATTAAAAAATTATCAAAAATACTTTGGCATTGATCAGAATGTAGAATCTCAAAAATGAAATTTAAGTGGACAAGAAATACATTTAAACATATTTCCCATCCTTGGCTATCAGATAAATGAAGACTACAACTATTTTGAAATTTAACCTCAAGTCAGTCAACACTGCGAAAGCCAAAACAGGGAATGAAGATGAACGGTTTGTGAATGTAAGAAAAAGAAAACACCTTTTTATTCTCAGTGGAATTCAAAGTGGTCAGTTTCTAGGTATATCAGGCTGGAGCATCCTCAAAAATCTCAAAATAGTTCTGTCACAAATTCTAGTTATACCATCACGGAGAATATGCCTAAATGACTCTCTCGTCTACTACAGAAATATTTACTGTTCTGTGTTTATTGCTGTTCTATTCACAAAAGCCAGGAAATGTAACATCTTCAATGTCAATCAACTGAGGAATGAATGAAGACAATGTAGAATATTCACTAATAGAATAATATTTAGATCATAAGAAAATTTGAATTTGAGTGTCAGAGGTAATTGGATGGAGCTGGAAATAATACTTATAAGTGAGCTAACAGAATAAAAATTTCAAGTGTTCTCTAATTTATAGGTGATACTTTTGAAACTTTACATATGCGTATTCCATCAGGAATGTTCCTAGATGTTAGGCTATTATTAACGGCTTGGGTAAGGTGCTTTCAAGGAAATGAAGATAGGACACAGTAATATGGGGCTTCAAAACAAACAATGGATAGGAAAGATCAAATGGGTTGTTAGATGGGATAACAAATAGAGGGAATAAGAGAAGGAATGTATGTAGTGGGATATTCACTGTGTCTGCTTCTGTGGCACTGACAACACCCATTGAGGGGTGGAGCCAGGGGCGGAAGTGACCTGTGGGACTAGGGCTCTGAAGGAGGCCGGGAATGCTCTCTTGCTGGCGGGACACGGAGAGAGGAGCATCCAGTTCTAACTGCTGTGTTCATCTGTCTGTGTTGTGAGTTGTTTCTCCCTTAATAAACATTTATTTGGCCTATTTGTTTATCCTGACTCTTATTAAACAGCAATAAATGTATACATAACAATAAGAACCTTTTATAAAAGTCACATGGAAACTTGTTGTTAAAAGTGTGTGTGTGTGTGTGTGTGTGTGTGTGTGTGTGTGTGTGTGTGTGTGTGTGTGTGTGTGTGTGTGTGTGTGGGTATTTAAACTGAGTTACCCTATACAATTCAATTATTCCTCTGGTAGACACCATAGTCTAACAAAATATCATCTTGCATAGTGTTAGGAATGGGTTATATCTTTGGTATTTTTACCCAGTAAGATCCCATAGACCTCCAAACCTTGCTGACAGCTGCCAGTTATTTATTCCCCTCCTCAACATGACAGTAATACCTTATCACTGAAGATAACATTTATTTGTAATGCAACATGCAGAAATCAAGCTGATATTCTCATGAAACTTTCATCCTTACTGTATATCTTCCACATTGCTGGACTTTGTAGTACATAGTACTGGAAGAGAAAAATAATTATCATTATTTCCCATCTGTAAACCCTGTACAAAATCAAGCCTGGAAAAATCTCAGCATGGAACTGGCATACCACTGTCAGCAAAGCTATTGATCATTGGTTAATTCAAGGAGAGGAAAAAACATGTTTCTTTAAGAATGTGTCTCCTTCTTTGTTAAGAAGTTGTCTCCTTGTACCAGAGTAAATGGGTGACTTAAATTAGACGTAATATGTTGAAAACAACAGGACACAGAGCTGTATAGGAATGAAAGTGGATTTAAGAGGATTAAAGAAGGGTGAATATGATCTAATTATATAAAAAAAAATGTCTAAAAGGAAAAAATCTAACCATCAGAGTCTGATAATACAGAAAGTGGTCTGCATCCATAATTATTCATTACTTTTATTTTGTCTTGAAAAATATACCTTACTTAAAACAAAACACATATATTTTGCTTCTCTATTATCTTAATACATTTTAAATGAACATTTTAATCCAATTATGAAATCCTTAGATGCTGTCATATTATAGTTATATTCATGTCATTTTTTGAAAGCAAGAAAATAAAAAGACAAATATACATTTGTCAAGTTATTAATATGAGTGAAATATAATAGTGAAAATACTAAAACATGGAAAGCGTTGGAGACAATAGTACAATGACTGCATGGGAAGACACAGAATTAAATTATTTTCATTGTTAACAAACTGAATAACCTCAATATGAATGTCTTAAGGAATACTGACTATTGTACAAAGTTATTACTTGCACAGATTTTAGTGATGTAAGTTTTCAGACATAAGTGAGAAAAATGAACAAATAAATGATTTTGAATATGCAGGCCATGCTGCTCTAATCACCTAGTTTACAACTAACTTAAAATGACCCTTCATTCAATTAATTATATAGTACAAGAGTCAAAATTCCACTAAGGTAATTATGTATTTGAAAATGTAGTAAGTTGTAATTTCCCTTCTGGCAGTCATTCTCATTCTTTCAATGAGCAGTTAAAGAACACTAAAAGAATAAACAATGATTCAACCACATTCAGTTTTTGCCAGTTTTTCTCCACTATATCCTAGACAAGCAAGATATAATTGTGTTTTGAGTGTGCATTGAGATGATCTAGATAACAAGAGTAAAAGTGTATTGTAAAAGTGCTGAGGTTGAGGAGATGACTCAGCAAGTTAAGTAGTTGCCACACAGACACAAGGTCTTAGGATCCCAGAACCCACATAAAAATGGCTGTGTGTGTGATATAATAAGATTGCTTGAGAAAATAGTAAGAGGACCACTATCTAGGAAGCATATAGCCCAGTGTGTAAGTACCAAACAAAAAGAGACCTTTTAAAATAAGATGAAATGAAAAACCAGGTATTGTGGTTCACACTCTTTACAATAGAGGCAGAGAAAGGCAGATCTCTATGTGCTCAAGTACAGCCTGGTTTATATAGTAAGTTTCCAACCATGAAGTGATGCAGTGAGACCATGCTTTAGTAAAAACAGAACTAGGTGCAGGATGTTCTTGAGGAATTACAGGTGAGAATTTTCTTTAACAGCCCCAGCACACACACACACACACACACACACACACACACACACACACACACACACACACACACACACACACACACCGACAGAGACCAAAAGTTAAGGAAAATAAGTAAAAAGGTTTTTAAAATTTGTTAACATTTCAAGCAACTTGCCTAAATGATGAGGCAATATGGGTGCTTAGAATTATATAAATATAACAGAACATTTCTTAGCAGACCTAGGATTAACCAGCAATTTGGATCATGTGTTGCTCTTGCATAGAATCCAAGTTTAGTTTATGGCATCTATATAATGACTCAAAACCATCCCATTCATTATTTCAGTTTCAAGAGATCCAATGACTTCCTCATAGCACCTCAGGTATAAACACATATGAAATTGGAAGAGGTACATATAAGCAAATTACTCATACACAAAAAACAAAAATAACATTTAAAAGTTCTTCTAAGTCTTCACCAATATTGATTGTTTTCTATTAAATTACAAAGATGAATAAAGATTATACACATAAGGGAAATATTATAAACAACATATTAGAAAACTAGGTATTTGGGTTAGAAAAACAGATTATTAGAAATAAGTTCAGTACTTTTTAAAGTAATCCTAATATTTAAACATACTGGGGAAATACTCATTTACATGCTCTTAATTTTTTTCAAAAAATAAAACCAGAAATTTTGGGAAAATTATTTTATTGACATATACATTATATGCATACTGCATTAAGTTCAAATATGGTATACATAAAAATAACAGTTTTATATCTATATTATGGTTTAAATCAATAATAACAGTTTTATAGATTGTCTTCATAAATGCATATGTATAGTACAATAGCTATATCTATTTATTCATCAAAATAATAGATTTTACCCTCTATTTTCAATTCATACTGACCATACATTTTGATGTTAGCATCTATTAATCAACATACAAAATAATGCCAGCTACTTAGCCTTGTTGTTCTATATAAGAAATTGTAGTATTTGGATGAGGCACAAAATTCTGAAAAAGATGGATAAAAGAACCAAACAGCATTTTGGTTTATAATAAAGTAGGTGTAAGTTTGAATATAGAAACAAAACATAAACGTTTACCTAGTTTTAAGGTTTGAAATTAAGTCTGTTAAAAGATAGAGACTGTCTCTAGCTGAATAGGTAAAATCAAGTCATCTTACAATACTGTTAAATTTAATCTTTTTAAAATAAAAAGAAGTTACAAGATTGGGAAAGAGAAGAAAGATTTCAACATAGAAAAAAATACTATGTAACAGTAAAGGATCAGTATTTCATGACTTGCTTGTGGGTTTTGTATGTGTGCGTTTATTTGTGTGTATGTGGGTATGTGTGTGTGCTCTATGGACTGGAGAACATAATTATAATAGTGAGTGACAGTAAAGTGAAAGGAGTAAGGAATTAAGTGGCAGAATATAAATCCATTTAGTGACATGTAAGATGTATATGTACATATACTCATATATTAGGTACACAGTAAGCTTACACCTATATGCATTTGCACCATATTATATAGTTATAAATTAGCTCTCTTTATCAAAATTGATTATATTGTATGGTAAAGCTAAACTAATTTTTAAGACCCATCGAACCTGGATCGATGTTCACTTAATCAAATATGACTAGTTAATTAGAAAAACAGCTTAAACTTCCTGATTATGAAAAAGAGGAAGCTAGATAGGACCAACAAGAAAAGACTTCCTGTTGATCTTAACACAACTTTCATGTTGTAAAGACAGATATGTAATGTAAGAACACTTTCTAGGAGATGGAAAATAGCAGATTGATCAAATGGAAAAGTCAATACGTGAAAGGATCTTCTCAGGGGATATGGCGTGCCTCATATTTCTTTTTGCCCATATCAGAAGGTGTCTGGGAAGCTTGAGGGTGTTGTTTCTGAAATGTCTCAGCATCTGTCAAAGACATAGACAAGGTCTGTAATACAGCTTTTGTCTAATGGACGGAAATCCTCAGAATTCCTCACAAGGCCACATGATTTTGAGAAATTTATTTCAGCAAACAGTACTGAAAGAAACTTGGTGAGCACAAAATGACAGAAGTTTTAAATCCAAAAGAAAAAAAATTACTGGCTGGAAGAAAGTTATTTGAATTACCCTGCTGTACCAACATATTACCTCCAATGAGATAGGTAAGATGAGTGACAGGTGAGAAGAGAGAGCTGAGGCAGGTCAGCCCAACCAGGGTGGATTGTTCCTGGGCAATGAAACCTACTCACCACTTGCCTCCTGGGTTGCACAGCACTTCCTTAACTACCTAGTTACTTTCCTTTGAAGTTAGTATCTACACTGATATCTTTTTTTCTTTTTTTCTCATTGTGGAATCTGGAGGGAGAGATTGAGAAATGGGGTCTAGGGGAAATCAAGGAACAGAAACACAAAATCTTGCTTTCCTCTCTGCATAAATGCAGGCAGCAACTCTAGGCGATATCTAGGAAACTCATGCACATCTGATTTAGATCATTGAACTTTGAGTTGATAATGTTTAGATAATATTTGGAGCAGATGCTAAGGAGATAATGAGATGTAGATTTACACAGGGAGTTTCAAACCTGGGCCTTTGTTCTAATATTGTGCAGCACATTAGCCCCTTCAAAAGTGATAAACATTCTTTTCCCAGAGGAGAGAAAGAATAAGTGTTAAAAGGTGAAAAATAGTGAATAGTAACATCAGGTGTTCCCCAAAGGCTTGACATCCCACTTTCTGTGACATATTCCAATTCTTTGCCTATGAAGGGAATGCAGGTGTGTGATGAGGAAGCATTCTCCTGGTTATGTTTTATGAAGTGTGAAAGGGGAAAGGGATTTTAGAAGCAGTTGTTATTGAAAGGTGAAATTTTTGAGCATGCATTCATCAAACAGTAGTGGCCTAAAGATCAATGACTCTAAGACTTTCTCTGTCAAATGAAACTACTACAATTTCTCTAGCCTCAAGAATACTAATAGTAAATGCAATAAGTGATGCTACATATAACCTAGCCCAGGCTGCCACCTTTGCGTCTGCCTTTGGAGGACACAAACAAATAAACAAACAAACAAAGGAAGCTATTGCTGGATTGTAGAGCAATGACAATCTTGCAATTTTGTAGTAATTTGTGATGCAGCAAGAGCTAACAAATCAATATTGGTCTCCCTTAATAACTCACTAACACATTCTCCTCTGACAAGCATTTGTTTTTGTCTTTGTTTTTTTCAATCAGTTCTAAGTAATGGTACATTAGTACCATAGAACCAAATGAAAGTAAGTACATCTCCTATTCAAAGTATTGTTTTAGAGTGAACTGCATATAAATCATGTCCTGAGCTTGGAGTAGTAGGAAAACAAATAGACTAACAAAAACCCACAATGCTTAAACGATCACAATTTTGAGATTCAACAACAACAATATATATAATCAATCTACTAACCATGTTCCATCTTCAAGGACAAACTATGTTTAATTGGTTTTTCTAATATTAGCTTTTGCTCCTAATCCATCAGAATTCATTTCTTAATTATTTATAAGGACTATTTTGCTTATATTTTAAACCTTTAAGCGAATTACTCTCAACTTTTACTACCTTTTCTATCTTTATATGTAACTGAATGCAGTGAAACAATAAAAACCAATAGAACTATTCAGCTCTACTCAGATTACTTTGTACCACATTAATAATGTGTTAAAATTCATTTCTTATTTCCTATTTCTACATTGCATTGCTATATGCTGTACTTTTTGTTTATAAACATTTAATAGATGTGGAAAGATGAAAGGAGTTTAAAAGAACAAAACAACAATAACACCAACAAAGAAAGCAGAACCAGAAAACCTCATAAACCAAGAGACACAGTCTTATCTGAACCTTGGCATAATCTCTAGGACCCCAAGTTCCTCTCTGTAGAGCTCCTCCTTTCTTCAAATCTGAGGCAGGTGGGATGAGATGGCATGATATGAGCACTGGAAGGCAAGCCCAGGCCTACAGTTCCATCCTGGCCCTACCATCAGGTTGCAATTTGTCTTTCAAGAGGCACTCTCCTTTTTCTAAACTGAGAAACTCAATTGTTTATCTCCCTAATGTTAACTAATTTGCATCCTTAGTACTTAGTATGCTTTTTAAAAATGATTTTCATTTAGTAATAGATTCTTTTCGCAATTGATGTTGTACATGGAATCTCCATACAGAAAGAGCTAAGATTTCCAGCTGAATCAGATGTGGCCAAATGGAGGCTGCTGTTCTTATTCACAAATGCGTTGCTACCGGTCAGTCCAAGCCTGGTGTGAGAACTATAGGCCCTTCTGATTGGCAGGTTGAAAACCAGTGATGAGGCACTAATCAGATTGTTAATCTGTCTCTAATCCATGGAAGCAAGGCTAAACTCCTAACCCTGTAGCCCAACAGTAGATCATGAGATTCCAGGTGTTAGATATGAGATACCACATGGCTACAAATTGGATCTGAACTCTATCCACATTACTTTGACACCATGTTCTATGGTTATGACATACTTTTGTTGGCCTGATTTCTGTTGAGATATTGCTGGGGGACAGGGTGTCATTCTTCACTATCAGGGCAAAGGAAATAGACATGTTAGATTTCCCATGCCAATTTATACATTAAACCAATGTGTAAATAGCCTGCCTCTCTCGAGCTAAGAATGACAGTCTCAGGTACATGATCTAGACTTTGCCCTCAAGTCCTCCAGTACTTGTCAGTCACAGAAGTACCTGACAATGCTTCATGGACTTGCAGTATCCTGCCTGTACTTTTCCCCATAGGCCCTGACTGCTGTGTTTAGGGGTCACCTCCCCAGTAGGCCACTTCAATTTATTTTCTTTTCTTCCCTTTTTTATGAAGTAGAAAGACAATTTTAATTTTTTCATTACAACTAATCATTGTAGAAACATAACTTGTGTCAAGTGCCTCAGCAACTACATGTTGTTTATTTTTTATTTTACATATCAATCCCAGTTCCCTCTCCATCCCTCCCTTCCTCCCTCCCTCCCTACCTCTTTCATTCTCTCCCCACCTCACATACACCCAACTACCCTACCCCCCCCACTTCACATGTAGAATGATGCCACCCAGGAGAGCTCATCTAAATCTGTCAAGTCATTTGAAGTAGGGACTAGGATAGCTCTCTTGTCTCTAGGTTAAGGGAATATCCCTCCATGGGGGATGTGCCTACAAGGTCTTTTTGTATACCAAGAATACATCCTGGTTCCACTGTCCGAGGTACCCCAGACTTCTCAGTCTTTCTAGCTGAGACCCATGTTCAGGGGTCTGACTCATTTCCATGCTGGATTCCCAGCTATCAGTCTGGGGGCCGTTAGCTCCTCCTTGTTCAGGTCAGCTGTCTCTGTGGGTTTCTGCAGCCTGGTCTTGTCCTCCCTCTCTGCAACTGGATTCTAGTTTGGCTCATTGTTTAGCTGTGGGTGTCTACTTCTGTTTTCCTCAGCAACTAGATGAGGGCTTCATGATGGTGGATAAGTTAGGGCATATATGGTCGCCTCTCTATTGTTGCTCAAATTGTCAGTTGGGTCAGTCATGAAGGTCTCTGAGCATTTCTCTAGATTCAGTTTTCTCTTAAAACCTATAATGGAGACTGGTTCAAGACAGTTCAGACTGGTTCAAAATGCTCCAGACCTATTCAGACCAGTTCAAGTCAGTTCAGGCCTGTTTAAACTGGCTCAGACCAGCTCAAACTGGTTCAAGATGGTTCAGATCAGTTCAAACCAGTTCAAGCTGGTTGAGACTGATTCAAATGGGGGAAATCCAGTACAGACAGGTACAAACAGGTTAAAACCGGATTTAACTGGTTCAAATAGGTTCAGAATGGTTCAAACAGGCTCAGTCTGGCTCAAACCGAATTAGACCGGTTAAATCCGGAGTATACAGGTCCATAGAGGCTCAAACAGTTTCCGATGGGTTTCAACTGATTCAGACCTGTTGAAACAGGTATAAGCTGGTTCAAACCAGTTCAAATCAGATTAGACCAGTTCATATTGGCTTAAACCGGTTTAGACAGGTTCATAAGCTTAAACCGGTTTAAACAGGTTCTTACTGGTTTAAACCAGTTTAGACAGGTCCAGAGTGGCTTAAGCCAGTTAAGAGCAGGTAAAACAGGCTGACTGGCTCAAACTGGATTATACCAGTTCAGACTAGTTCAAACTTGGTCTTGTACTCCCTCTTGATTTTAGTTCTCCTCAGTGTTTAGTTATGGATGTTTGCTTCTGTTTCCAACAGATACTAGAGTAGAGCTTTATGATGGTGGATAAGTTGCTTGTTGATCTCATTATCAGGGCAGGGCATTTATGGTAGCCTTTCCATGGTTCTCAAATTGTTAGCTGGAGTAGTCTTGTAGATCTCTGAACATTTCTTTAGGTTTAGTTTTCTCTTAAACCTATAATGACTCCCTCCCTTATGGTCCCCTCTCTCTGTCTCTGTCTCTGTCTCTGTCTCTGCCTCTGTCTCTCTCTCTCTCTCTCTCTCTCTCTCTCTCTCTCTCTCTCTCTCTCTCTCTCTCTCTTTCTGTCTTCTAATCATCCCCTGACTCAATCTTCCTAGACCAACATGGTTTCCTCTCCTACCCTTCTCTTTCTCCTAGTTTCCTCTTTATTAACTTTCCACCCCACCCCCAGGTGCTTCAAAGAACTTGTCCCTTCCCCCTTCTGTGAGGGACCAAATATGAATTTCTTAGAATCAACCTTGAATCCTAGTTCCTCTGGTGATGTGAATTAAAGGCTCTTGATCCTTTGTCTAGGTCTAAGATCCATACATGAACAAGTACATACCATGTTCCTCTTTTTGTGACTGGGTTATCTCATTCAGGATGGTTACTTCAAGTTCTATCTACTTGCCTGAGAATTTGTATTTTCCATTGTTTTTTTTTTTTTTCCTCAGAGTAGTATTCCATTGGGTAGATGTACCACACCTTCTTTATCCATTCATCAGTTGAGGGACATTTGGTTGCTCCCTGGTTCTTGCTATTACAAATAATGCTGCTGTAAACATGGTTAAGCACATGTCTTTGTTGCATGGGTGTGGATCATTGGGTATATGCCTAAGAAGGGGATTGCCTTGTCTGTGGTAGACTGATTCCCATTTTCCTGAGAAACCACCATACTGATCTCCAAAATGGCTTTACAAGCTTGCACTCCCTCCAGCTGTGTAGGAGTGTTCCCCTTTCTCCACATCCTCTCAAGCATAAGTTGTCATTGGTGTTTCTAATTTTAACCATTCTGGCAGGAGTAAGTTCTTTTGATTTGCATTTCCCTGATAGCTAAGGATGTTGAGCACTTTGTTAAGTGTCTTTCATCATTTTTAATTTTCTCTACTTAGAATTCTCTCTTCAGTTCTTTACCCCATTTTAAAATAGGGTTATTTGGTGTTTTGGTGACTAGTTTCTTGAGTTCTTCTTATATTTTGGAGATCAGCCCTTTGTCAGATGTAGGGTTGGTAAAAATCTTTTCCCTGTCTGTGGGTTGCCTTTTGGTCTTGTCCAATGTGTCCTTTGCTTACAGAAGCTTTTAAGTTTGAGGAGGTCCCATTTATTAATTGGTGATTTCAATGTCTGTGCTACTGGAGTTATGTTCAGAAAGCTGTATCTTATACCACTTTGTTCAAGAGTACCTTTTTTCTCTTCTAAGAGGTGCAGTGTGGCTGGATTTATGTTTAGGTCTCTGATGCATTTAGACTTGAGTTTTGTGTATGACAATAGACATGGGTCAATCTGCATTCTTCTACACACCATCATCCAATTATTCCAGCATCATTTGTTGAAGATGTTTTCCTTTCCCCATTATATTCTTTTAGCTGTTTTTTATAAAATCAGCTATTCAAAGGGTGTGAGTTAATATTGGGATTTTCGATTCCATTCTGCTGGTCCACCTCTCTATTTTTGTTCCAATACCAGGCTTTTTTCATAAGTATAGCTCTATAGTAGAGCTTAAAGTCAGGGATGGTAATGCCTCCTGAAGTTCTTTTGTTTTAAAGGGAGGTTTTTGGCTATCCTGGATCTTTTGTTTTTCCATATTATCCTTTTAAGGTCGGTGAAGAACTGTGCGGGGATTTTTATAGGGATTGCATTGGCTCTGTGGATTGCTTTTGGCAAGATTTTCAATTGTACTATATTTGTCCTATTTATCCAAGAGCATTGGAGATCTTTCCATTTTCTGGTATCTTCTTTAAATTCTTTTTTTAAAGCCACAAAGTTCTTATTATATAGGTCTTTCACTTTTTTGGTGTTACCCCAAGATACTTTATGTTGTTTGTGGCTATTGTAAAGGGTGATCTTTCTATGATTTCTTTCTCAGTCTCTTTGTAATGTGAATAAATTAGGGCTACTGATTTTTTTTTTGAGTTAATCTCATATACTGCTAGTTTGCTGAAAGTGTTTAACAGCTATAGGAGTTCCTTGGTAGAGTTTATTGGGAAACTTATGTTACCTATCATATCATCTGCAAAGAGAGACAGTTTGAATTCTTCCCTTCCAATTTGGATCCACTTGATCTCCTTTTAGCTAGAACTTCAAGTACAATATTGAAGAGATATGGAGATAGAGGATAGCCTTATCTTGTTCCTGAATTAAGAGAAATCACCTTAAGCTTCTCTCCTATTCAGTTAGATGTTGGCTGTTTGTTTACTGTATATTGCTCTTATTATGTTTAGGTATGTTCCTGTTATCCCCAATCTCTCCAAGATCTTTATCATGAAAGGGTGTTGAATTTTTGTCAAAGGCTTTTCAGAATCTTGGAAAATGATCATATGGTTTTTCCTTTTCATTTTGTTTATATGGTGGATCAAGTTGATAGATTTTTTCCCTGCAACTCAGCGATAAAGCCTACTTGGTCATGGTGGATGATTTCTCTGATGTATTTTTGGAATCACTTTGCCAGTAATTTATTGAGTATTTTTGCATTGATGTTCATCAGGGATATTGGTTTATAGTTTTTTTTTTCTTAGTTGTATCTTTGTGAGGCTTGGGTACCAATGTGATTGTGGACTCATAGAAAGAGTTTGGTAATGAGCCTTCTGTTTCTACTGTTTGGAACAATTTGAGGAGTATTGCTATTAGCTCTTCCTTGAATTTCTGTTAGAATTCTGCACTGAAGCCATCTGGCCCTGGGATTTTTTTGGTTGGATGGCTTTGGATGGCTGCTTCATTTCATTGTGGGTTATAGGTGTATTTAAATTTTTTTATCTGTTCTTGATTTAATTTTGGTAAGTGATGGTTATCCAGAAATTTGTCAATTTCCTTTGAATTGTCAAGTTTGTGAAGTACACATTTTCAAAGTATGACCTGAAAATTGTCTGGATTTCCTCTGTGTCTGTTGTTATGTCCCCCTTTTCATTTCTGATTTTGTTAATTTGCATGTTCTCTATCTGCTTTTTGGTTAGTTTGGATAAAGGTTTGTCTATCTTGTTGATTATCTCCAAAAAACCAACTCTTATTGCATTTTTCTTAATTGTTTTCCTGGTTTCTATTTCATTGATTTCAGCCCTCAAATTGATTGTTTCCTGGGGTCTACTCCTCTGGGGTGAATTTGCTTCTTTTTGTTCTAAGGCTTTCAGTTGTGCTGTTAATTCTCTAATGCTTTCTTAGTGCACTTAGTGCAATGAACTTCCCTCATTTCAAGGTGTCCCATAAATTTGGTTATGTTGTGTCTTCATTCTCATTGAATTTTTGGAATCCTTAATTTCTTTCTTTCTTTTCTTTTTTTTTTTTTTTTTTTGACCCAGGTATGGTGAAATTGCACATTGCTCAGTTTCCATGAGTTTGTACGGTTTCTGTGATTTGTGTTGTCATTGAATATCAATTTTAAAGCATGGTGGTCTGATAAGATACAGGGTAATATGCCATTTTTTTTTTTGTATCTTTTGAGGTGTGTTATACCACCTAGTATGTGATCGGTATTAGAGAAGGTTCCATGTGGAACATAGAAGAATAGAAGAAGGTATATTCTTTTGTGTTTGGATGGAATGTTTTATAGATGCCTGTAAAACCCAGTTGAGACATAACTTCTGTTAGTTCTTTTGTTTCTTTGTTGTGTTTCTGATTGGTGGTCCTGTCTAGTGGTGAGAGTAGTGTGTTGAAGTCTCCCACTACAAGTGTGTGAGGTTTTATGTGAGCTTTGAGTTTTAGTAGCCTTTCTTTTACAAATGTGGGTGCCTTTGTATTTGTGGCATAGATGTTCAGAATTCAGAGTTTGTGTTGATGGATTTCTCCTGCAATGAATACAAAATGTCAGTCTTCATCTATTTTGATTAATTTTGGTTTGAAGTCTAACTTGTTAGATATTAGGATAGCCACACCTGCTTGCTTCTTGGGTCCATTTGATTGGAAGATCATTTCCCAGCCCTTTACCCTGAGGTAATGTCTATCTTTGAAGCTTAGATATGTTTCCTATATGCAGTGGAAGGATGGATTCTGTCTTCATATCCATTCTCTTAGCCTGTGTCTTTTTATTGTTGAGTTAATACCATTAATGTTGAGGGAGTGTAAGGACCATTGATTGTTAATCCTTTTTTGTTTTTTATTTTGTTGTTGGCTGTGGTATTGTGAATATATTTTTCCTGCTTTACCCTTGGTTTCTGAAGAAGTGAGTGGGATTATCTGTTGCCTACATCTTCGTGAGCATAGTTTACTCCCTTGGGTTGGAGTTTTTCTTCCAAAACTTTCTGTCAACTAGATTTGTAGGTATGTATTGTGAGAATCTGGCTTTGTAATTAAATATCTTGCTTTCTCTATCTATAGTGATTAAGAGTTTTCCTGGGTATAGTAGCCTAGGCTGGCATCCGTGGACTCTTAGTACTTATAGAACACTTATCCAGGACCTTCTGGCCTTGAGGTTTTACATGGAGAAGTCAGGAATAATTATTACAGGTCTGTCTTTATATGTTACCTGTCCTTTTTCCTTTGCTGCTCTTAATATTCTTTCTTTATTCTGTATGTTAGGTGTTTTGATTACTGTATGTTGAGGGTTTTTTTTTTTCCTTTAGTCCAGTCTATTTGGTATTTGGTATGCTTTTAGTACTTTCATGGGCATGTCCTTCTTCAGATTGGGAAAGGTTTCTTCACTGATTTTGTTGAATATGTTTTTGGCGCCTTTGAGCTGGGCTTCCTCACCTTCCTCTATGCTTATTATTCTTAGGTTTGGCCTTTCCATGGTGTCCCACACTTCGTGGATGTTTTGTGTTAAGGATTTGTTAAATTTATGATTTTCTTTGGTTGATGAATGTATTTCCTCTAGTTGATCTTCTGTGCCTGAGATTCTCTCTTCCATCTCTAGAATTCAGTAGGTTATGTTTGCTTCTATAGTTCCACATCATTTGCCCAGTTTTTATATTTCTAGCATTCCTTCCATTTGTGTTTTCTTTATTGTCTCTATTTCAGTTTTTTGGTCTTGAACTGTTTCCTTCACCTGCTTTATCTTGGATATCCATACTTTCTTTACAAAATTAATTCATTTCTTCCAGTTTTTTGTTTGTTTTTTCTTCCATTTTTTTAAAGAGATTTTTCTCACATCTTCTTTTAGGGCTGCTATCATTTTTATGATGATAATTTTTAAGTAGTTATCTTCTGCTTCATCTGCTTTGTTGTGTTCCATTCTAGTTGGTGTAGATTCCCTAGATTCTGGTGGTGTAATGCTTGTCTGTTACGGCATGTTGTTCCTGCCGGCCTCCTGGTCCTGCCGCCATTGTCCTGCAACCACATGTGCCCCAAATAACACTCAGAGACTCTGTATTTGATACAATCCTGTTGGCCAGTTACCATTATTGTTAATGGGCTAGCTCTGCCTTAATCATTAACCCATTTCTACTTATCTAAGTATTTCCACGTGGTAGTCTTATCGGGGAGCTGCGCGGCAGGCTTCGTGCTTCTTCCCGTGCTACATCTCGACCCCCCTACTACTTCCTCTCTCCTCCTCCTGGTCTCCTAGCCCCGCCTATCTTGTTATCTATTGGCCACAGTGCTTTATTAACCAGTATGAGAAACATATATACAGAATAACATCTCCCATCACTTGTCTTTCTGTTATTAGGTGTTTTCTTGTATTATCATCTTCCCATAGCTTCTTCCAGTATGTGTTGGTAGGGTCTCTCCTTCTCTTTATGGTACATCCCTCATGGATTTAGGTGGGTCAGCTGTTTGATGTTTGTAGTTCTGAGTGGTCCAAACTCTCTAAGAGGTCTCTCCACAGGCAGGATCCCAGAGATGGGGGTCAAAGATCAAGCTCCAGCAGAGGTCTGGCAATGGGAGTCAAAGATCTCGAAGGAAAGGTCTCAGGGTGTTCCTTAAGCTGATAGGCAGATCTAGCCTGGGCCTGGAACTCTCTAGCTGAGGCCTCTTTGGCAGCAGCCAGCCAGCAGGATGTTTCTGCACTGATAGGTATATCTAGCAGGGACCTGGCACTCTCCACCTGAGGCCTCTTTAGCAGAGGCCCTGCAATGGAGGGGGGGTCAAGGATCAGCCTATCTCTGCATGAACTCAGAGTGGTCCTGCAGAGATAGGCGGATCTCTGGGAGGGGCCCAGAACTACAGTAGAAGGCCAATAGTGGGGGTCAGAGACCAAGCTTTTGGAAATTATGGGTGGTCCAGCATGGATAGGCAGGTCTATTGTGCTCAGATCAGCTCCAGGTATTTTCCCAAAGGTTGCTCGATTGTTGGCACCATGCTCTGTCTCAGTGATCAACCAGAGGGGTGGAATAATGGGCAGGTTAGGGCACAGAACAGGAGAAAGACAGGCTCTCAGTGGGGGTGGGTGGGGGTGTATCAGAGCTCCAAAAGCACTCTCTATGTGGACAGGACACAGGTGCAGGGAGATCTGGGACACACCCTGGGAGTTCCCAGGGAAGGGTGTAGGGGAGAATCCACAGGAATTGGTCTCAGACTCACCTCTAGCCAAGGCCTGGAGATGGGGGACAAAGGCTGGGTTGATACTCAGGATGTTTCCTGTACCTTAGCTGGCACTCTCCAGCTGAGGCCTGCATATGTTGTACTTTAATTTACAACAATATGATAAACACATATCTTATTAGATAGAGTCAAAATTTTAAGCTGAACAGGAATTTTTCTACTAAAGCCAGAGAGAATCTTACCTTATGGATTTAATACCATCCAATGTATTTCTAGGTACCAATAGCATTGAAGCAAATACAGAATCATATTTATTTGAGTGTTATTTAGCATAGAATGTTAGTGCAATAGCCAATCAGTTTGCTAAAGGGGAACATCAACTAATAATAAATAATATGGTTTTATTTAAGTATCAGGCTTATTTACATTTAAGCATTGACTTCTTAACCCTTACAAAGTATGTACCACTATACAATTTTTTAACACTTATTCATTTATGTGAACCTATTTTAACCATTGTACATAGTTAAAAATAAAGTTTTCTAATATTAGTAACTCAAAGTGTTGAACCCTAATTCCAGGGTCCTGATGGGCCCGTGGGAGAGCCCTGTGACACAAACACCAAAACCACTAGATGCAATAAGCAAGAGGTGTTTATTGAATGAGTACACTCGGGTGACAGCAATCTTGGGGAAAGCTGCACACCGCCAAAAATGTTCAGGCTCCTTTTTATAGAGACAAAGCACAAATCAGCATATATGCATGGGGCACAAGGTGATGGATTACAAAATATGATCTCATGTTTAAGAGATCACCTAGGTATGACCTGTTCTTATTCAAAGGATAAACCATAGAATGACTTGGAAAGTTCCCAGACTGTCTGTTGGCCAGGGGTGACCCAAATATTGCTGTTAATCTGGGACCATTTGTTCCAGTGTTGGGGGCCTATTTCCTTGTTGTGGGCCAAGACCTGGGAGAGACTTTCACTTCAGTTATTTCTCAAAAGATTGATGATTCAGTTACTAGCCCTATTTAACTGAATCAGCCTAACATTACCACTAACCCTATCACCATAGTCACTTTCTTGTTCTCATATCTGTTTTTTCCTCCCATGTCAATGTCCATTCTTTATGATTTTCTATATTCTGCTTGCAAGAACTATTTTCCTTCCCCTTTCCCATATCCTTGCTCTTACAAAGTAAAATCTTTCAAAAGGAGACTACCACAATTTATAAGTCAATGCTACTGTTGACATTTTTAATTAAAGTTTTAACATTTATTTGCATATATTAATTATAAAATAATGGGTTTCATTGTGACATTTTCTTACATGCATATAAGTACTTTGATCATAATCACCTTATAAATTAAAATTTCAAAGTTTGTGCCTGATTCTGTATCCATGATAAAGCAGATCAAAAGATATTTATAAAGCATCAAGTTTGTCAACAAGAAATAAATTGATGTTAGTTCAGTCTTTGAAATCAAAGGATGCATTTTTCAGTGCCAGAACACTGAAGATTAAGTCTGTGAATACTCTGAATAATGGTTATGCTAATGTAATATTGGCAAGATATGAGCATTATATCATTAGGTCCAAATTAAATACAGGTTTAATTGTACTAGTATTTACAATGATTAAAAACATAATAAGATAAAAGCATAATGATACATATTGTTCCAGTCAGGATTTCTAGTGCTGTGATCAAACACCATGATCAAAGGCAATATGAGGAGGAAAGGGATGTTTTCAACTTACCGTTAACTTCCAGCTTGCAGGGAATTGAGAACAGGAACCTGGGGGCAAGAAATAATGCAGAGACCATGGGTAACTGCTACTCCCTAGTCTGTTCCATATGGCTTCCTCATCCTGCTTTCTTTCCTATAGCACCCAGGGCCTCCATTTCAGGAATGGCAGCCCCGACTGGGAGCTGCACCCATCCAGATCAAACATTAATGAAAATAAATTAGAAGGTTGCCCAAAGGCCAAACCTTAGGGTCATTGTCTCAACAGAAAATCTTCTCCCCCAAAAGCTCTATTGTGCATTAAATTGAGAATATAATAGTAAGTGTAGTAATAACTACTTATACAAAGAACAAAACATAGCACCAAGGTTTAAGTTTCATTTGTGGCAAATTATTTTCACATTTTTCTTTTTTGCCTTCCAAGAAAATTGCTTTCTCACTTGTTATATCCTAATTAATTTCCATTCCCTCTGTTCTTCCCAGTTCCTCCCTACTTCTTCCATCTGTTTCTACCCACCTCTGTCATTATAAAACAAAGAAGATTCTAAGAGATACTAATAAAATGAAATGAAATAAAATAGCATACAATAAAATAGAATAAAATAAAATCCTATGCCAAAATAAAAAAAAAAGAAGGAAAACATACTAAAAGAAGTAAAAGAGTCCAAGAAAAGCCACAAGAAGCACAGATACATTTGTTCACTTTGGGAATCCCATAAAAAGACAATAAACTGGAAGCCTTGATGTGTACAGATGGGACCAGTGGGATAAACTGAGAGAAGAAACCTACACACACACATACACACACACACACACACACACACATACACACTCAGAACCACACATACACATACACACACACACACACACACATACACACATACACACACAGAACCACACACACACACACACACACACACACACACACACAACAATATTTTTAAACAAAATTCCCTGGAACAAGATTACAAGAGAAAGGACCTCCAAAGATAATAGTTGAATTTATTTTCTATTGACCATCTACTGCAGGGTATGCAGTTTAACCTTAAGAGTAATTTGTTTATATATAACAAAACTAAATTTTCATTTGTAAGTGGTTATCAATTGGAGATTGTATCTGGATTAATGATGGAAGGGTGTGTCTCCTCCCTCTTTTAACTCTAAGACCCCACATGTTGCAGACCCATGTATGTCCTCAGCATGCTGCCTCAGTATCATAGGTGCTCTGGTCCTGCTGTTGTTAGAGGGCTTTTGTTTTTTTCTTGGTGTGCTTCACACCTCCTGCATTTTAACTCTCTGCTTCTTCTCCTCTACTGTTCCCTGAACCCTAAGAGGAAAGACTGTATGGAGATATCTCTCTTATGGCTAAGTGTTTCAAGGTTTCTCATTTTTTGCATAACATCTGGCTGTTGGTCTCTGTATTTATTTCCACCTAATATAGCCAGAAGCTTCTTTCATGATGGTTAAACAAGGCACCGATCTCTGAATATAGCAGAATGTCATCAGGAGTCATTTTTTTGCTACATTTCTATTTTTAGTACAGTAGTATTTGGTTTATCCCAAGTCCCTGCTGTATCTAGCCTCAAATTCATGGTAAACTGAGCATTTTCAGATATGGCTTCTAGCCATTGTGTAGAGTGGGTGTTATTTAAGTTTCTTATGTGGTAGCCTTTAGAGTAGCTTCTGGTACCAAGCAGAGCCCATAGAGGAGATGTCTCTACAGACACACTTGACTTCTCTATGTTCAATGTGCTGTGCAGATGTTGTCTTCAGCAATGGGGCCTTGCTTTCAGCTTGTGAAAAACAACCTATATTATTGATAGCAGCCTGGATTGTTTAGAGATTCCCTTTAAGACACTTTGGCTAACAACTGAATTAAATGTAATTCAACCCTGTTACTGGAAATTTCATTTGGTGACTGGAGATACTTAGTTTGGGCTGTTTTTCCAAATTTTTTTGGTAGTATCATTTAGATTAACTTCATAAAAATATATATTTAAGGAATCTTCTATGATGTTAGGTTTTATTACTACCCCAAGAATGGCCTTTAATTTTAGCTGCATGGCCCTTGTTCCTTCACTTGTCCTCTTCTTCCCTCCATGTCTCCACTTGTTACCTTCACTACAACACCAGTTCTATACAAAACTATCTATTCCATTTGTCTTTCATAGGGAAAATAATTTGTTCTCCCTTATCTATTACTCTATGTCTAGCTTCTGTGGTTCTGTCAATTGTAGCTTTATTAACACTGACTTCACAGCTACTATCCACATGTAAGTGATTACAGATTATATTTCCCTAGATGGGTGTGGATTATCTCACTCAGAATATTTTTTTAGTTCCATCCATTTTGATTATTTTTCCATTCTATTCCATTTTTAATGGCTGACTAATACTTTATTCTTTAAATGTAACACAATTTCTTCAGGTAAAAGGCATGCAGTTTTTTCCACTTTCTAGCCATCATTGATAGAGAAGAAGTGAACATGTTTGAGCAAAAATCACTATGGTAGGGTAACTTTCCCTTGGGTATACACCCAAGAGTGATATAGGTGGATATTGAAATCATTATAGTCTCATCCTCCAGAGAAACCCAACATTATTTTCCATTGTGACGTACAAGTTTTAATTTCATCAATCACTAAATGAGATTTCCCTTTACTCAGAGCCTCACTAGCATGATTTGCCACGTTTTACTGATCTTAGCCATTCTTACAGATGCAAGATGAATTATCAATGTAATTTTGATTTGTGTTTTCCTGATGACTAAGGGCGTTGAACACTTAATAATTTCATAGACACATATTTCCTTTTTTTGAGAATTCTATTTAGATTTGTAACCAATTTTTAAATTAGGTTGTTTATCTTGATATCTAGGCTTGGATTTTTAGAGGACTTATATATAGCTATCAAGCATCTATCTGATGTGTACTTGGTAGAAACCATTTTCCATTGTGTACATTGCAACATTTTAGTATTATGATGATTTTAATGCCTGAGCTATTAGTGTTCTCTTCCATTTTTTTTTATGTGCCAGTGAGTTCAACGTTATTTCCCATTTTTCTTTTTATCACTTTCAGAGTATTTGTTTTTTATGTTCTGGTCTTTGATCCATTGAAGTAGAGTTTTTTACAGGGTGATAAGTTGAATCTGTTTGAATTCTTAAATATGCAGCTATCCATTTTGACCAGCACCATTTTTTAAGCATGCTGTCTCTTTTCTAGTATGTGTTTCTGGTTTCTTTATGAAAAATCAGATGTTCAAAAATGTGTGGATTTATGTCTGGATCTTAAATTCATTTTCGTGGATAAATGTGTCTGTTTCAATGCCAATAACATGCTGTTTTCATTACTATAGCTCCATGAGTTTTTAAGCCTTGTGTTTTTTCTCTTGTTGGTGATAACCAGCTTTAATCTTTGGTGGCCAGATAGAATGCAGGGAGTTATTTTAATTTTTTTGTATTCTATTGACACTTGCTGTGTGTCTGTGTATGTGGTTAGTTTTGGAGAAAGTTCCATAAGGTGCTGAGAAAAAGGTATATTATTTTGTTTTGGGGTGAAGTGTTCTACAGATATTGGTAAGGGTTTTTTGTTTTATAACATCTGTTAGCTCCAGTGTTTTCCAATTAGTTTTTTTGTCTACATGGCTAGTCTGTTGATGAGAGTGAATCATTAAGTCTCCCATTATTAGTGTTAAAGTGTCAATATGTGATTTTAGCTATATTAGTGTTCTTTTTTGTGAACGTGAGTGTAATGGTGTTTGGTGATATTAATGAACATGAGGAACAGAAGAAGAGGAAAATGTCATTCTGATGTATATTGTACAAGAGAAGAATTAAAAAGAAAAAAAAGGAAAAGAAAAGAAAAAAAAGAAGAACAGAACATATATAAGCCAAGGAACTCTAAAGAAAAGCCTGGGCAATGCACAATAAATCTCACAAGTACCTCCAAGTTCATTTTGTGTTGTTTATTTACTGCTGGGCATGGGCAGTGTGTTTTCTATACCCTTTGAGACTTCAAGGAATTCTAATTTTTCCTTTGTGAGTGGTCTTGAATAGGAGTGAGGTTGTGGGTTAGGATAGGAATCATTTCTAAAATCTTTTTGAAATAAAAGTTTACTCATCTACTAAATCAAAGAATGAGATGAAACCCTCTATTCCCTTTCCTTAATTTCAACAGTTGCTGACAATCCTTTCTTCATATACTATCTTATGAAAAAATAACATCTCCCATGTCACTATAAGTGTCTCTAAAGTATAAGGTTGTAGAAAAAATTATATATATATATATATATATATTATCATAGTTAAAATAACATAGCAGCTTCATTAAACAAAGTCAATGTTCTCTTTAAAAAACAAACACACAAAAAACAAATAAGCAAACAAATAGAACTAGGTATTTCCTCCTAGTAACCTTCCCTCAGGTAAATCTCTTGCCAAAGTTTCCAAATTCTCCCTGGTGTGAAACTTTCTGGAGATTATTCATAAAATATGAAACTGTTAATATTTTGGACTTAATCAGAACAGAAAAAAATGGTATAAAAACACAGTTTTTTACACAGTTGTAATGCAATACTCTATTAAAATGCATTTGGGTTAAAAATTATATTTAAGTCATCTCATTTACTGTAACACGCATGCAAAGCACTATCTGGAAAGAAATTTTTTTTACTACCAATAATAGGTAACTGTGGAGTTATTGTTCTCTCGCCTGTTTTCTTCCATTGGGTAACACATGAGTTTGCAGTTTAAGGCAGTCTTTACTTATACTGTTTTCAAGGAATTTTACTTTCATTAAAATGAATTTACATAAATATAAATAATAAAAATAAATAAAATCTGATAAAGAGCATTTTCTTTTCTAATCTGTGTTTCATATTAGGTTCTTTATTTCTGTTTATTTTGAAAACTGAGTGATGAATGTCCAGTGCAATCAAAGTAAATTCAAACTGCAGAATCATAAAACTGTCAAACAATAAACAGTAAAATGATTGCTTTTCAGATTCCTATAAACCTCAAGTTGAAGTATCCTTTTGTTAGAAATTCAAAATCATTTCTTTAGACAAACTTTCTGTATCATATAAGCAAATATTTTTGTTAAACCAAACTAAGGATGCTAAGAAAATAGCATTTACATGTGACAGAAAAATTAGAATCAATTATTGATAGTTTTTTTAATTTTAAATTATAAAGGTAACAATGTCACTATATTTTAACATCAGGAGACTTGATACTTCAAAGATTAAGTAATTGATGGTTGTAGAAACATGATCCATAAGCAGGAGACCTTAACATAACTTCAATTCTCATATTGATGAAATATTAGTCTCTGTTATAGGTGGGAACTGATGTCAGATGCACTGAACTAAACAAAAATAAACTGATTTCAGGCTACAATGTTGACAAATGTCATGCATGAATTTGAAAAAGTCACTGTATACTGAAGTAAATTTCAGAGATCCAGCCAGACAGAAGATTATGGGTTAATGATGAGAATTGATCAGGTTTTAGGTCATTTACACTGAATTTCACAGGAAATCAGTAGTTAAAGGCATGTTAAACCAAATTCAATGGTGCATAACAGAATGTGAATGACCTGTCACATATAGATAACACAAGCTTTATTCCTTAGTCAATATTGAAAACAGAACTTATGATGTTATTTTGGGTGGATAAATTTCAAAAAACTTCCTAGTTGTGGTACAATTAGTTCTCTGAGAGAAGACTTTGAAGCTGCAGCTCATGCCAAATGTATAATTTCAGTATATTTTTTTTAATACATGTTCTCAAAAACAAGAAAAGAGACAATATGATGAAGATATCATCATAGAGATTCAATGTACATAACAGCATGGAAATTTAAAGATGCCCACTGATGCAGAGCAATATCCAATTATTCAGGAAGCATGATATTTCATACAAGTCATTTGGAGAATACCATTTTTACAAATACTGTATAGATGTTTTAAACACAGACACATACACACACACACACACACACACACACACACACACACACAATTTCATGTGTGTTAAGGAAATATGCTTATTCTTAACTCATACAGAGATATTTACTCTCAGATGCATTTTAGTGTCTTATTATTATTATTATCATTATTATTATTATTTTATTTTACATGTAAATCCCAGTTTTCTCTCCATCCAGCCCTCCCTCTTACCCTCTCTCCCCCCTCACATGCACCCTCACCACTCTCCCCTCCCATCCCACCATCCCCATTCCACATGTAGGTCTATGCTATCCAGGTGGGGTCATGTAAATAGTTTCATTGTAAGAGGAAGAACACTTCATCTAAATCAATTGTCTTATTAAACAAAATAATTCAGTGAATGATAGCTTTTAATAATGCTTCAATAGTCATTTTATGCCTCTAAATTTTTTAAAATCATTTTTTCTAATTTCAAACACATAGGAGATATAACAGTCATTTGACAATTACGTAGTGCCACAGTCTTCTGAGTTGGTGAACTGAAATTCAATTTGCTCACAAATCACTGGTCAAACAAATAATCCAGTCTCTAAATCAAAGCCACCTACAGATTTAAGAAATTTGGATGATATAATGAGTGTCACATTTTCTAGTAGTATTTTGACAAATAGGGATTACAACTACTAATATTTCAAGTAAGGATGCACTGACATCCCTGAAAGTTCAGCTTTTAGAGAGTCATGTAAGACATGCTGTAAATCCTGAATTCTAGAGTATAATAACGGGCTGTCACAAAGAATCATCTAGGGAAGTCAAGCATTGAAAGAAAGGATTTAAAAATTCCTAATTAATTAAATGTCCTTCAGGTTTTGAAAAGAAAGTACTTTAAGAAACATACACATGTATAAAAAAATTAGAAATCTTCAATATGTAGGATACTTTTACATACGTATATACACATTCACATGCTATGCTATATATTAACTTTTCTCAAAATCAGTGACTAGAATTTCCTAATTAATCTTGGTTGTCAAGTTACTGGGATGTAGAGTCATCCAACAGAAAACCTGTGCAGGTCTGAAAGGAATGAATGTTCAGTATGGGTGTGACTGAAATGGGACACACAGCTCTGAGTGAGGATAGAGCAACAACATGGATGACATCCCAGACCAGACTGCAAGAAGAAAACAAGATCATTACTTTTCCCTTTTATAGTTCTGATTTTAAAAAAAATATGTTCCAGTCCATTACATCCCAGCTGCAGTCCCTCCCCACTCCACACCTCCCATTGCCCTACCATCCTCTCCTCTCTCAGATTCATTCCTTCTCTGATTTGCTCCAACAAACAAATAAAAATGAAAGAATGAAAGAGTGAATAAATAATGAATAAATAAATAATTAAATAGAAGCAGGACTCTCAGGGATATCAGTGAAATGTGACACAAACCCTCATATTAAGGCTGGTCAAGGCAAGCCAGGAAGAAAAGTGTTAAAAGTATATGCAAAAGAATCAGAGACAACCCCTCCTCCCATTGCTAGGAATACTACAAGAACATGAAGCTGATCAGTCATTGCATGTAACACAGAGGACTTAGTTTGGACCTATACAGGGTCAGTGACTTTCATTTTAGTCTCTTTGAGGCTTTATGGACCCTGTTTATTTGATTCTGTTTGCTTTGATATCCTGGTGCTGTCAACGCTTCTGACTCCTAAAATCCCTTCTCTTTCTGTTCTGTACAGTTCTCTTGGCTCTGACTAGTATTTAGCTGTATGTGTCTGCATCTACACCCATCAGTTGCTGATTATATCTCTCTGATGACAACTGGACTAGGTACAATATATTAGTATATCAGAATATTGTTAAGAATCATTATATTGTCTTTCTCTCTCTCTCTTTTTTTTTAACCAGTTATGTTTGGTTTTATCCTGGGTCTTTGTGCTCTTCAGCCTTTGGTTTCTGGCCATCCATGTTTTTGCCAGGTATTGTCTCTCTCTCATGGTGAGGGACTAAGTTGGACCAGTTATTGGTTAGCCACTCCCACAAGTTTTGATCCACCATTAGCCCATCATATCATTCAGGCAGGACAGATTATAGATCAGTTTTGGTGGCTGTGTTGATAGACCAGTCCAACTAATGGGACTGTCACCTGGTTATAGAAGTTGGCCAGTTCAGTCTCCATGAGCCCCATTACTAACAGTCTTTACTAGAGTCACTACCAAATTTTCCATGGAGTTTCCACTGTTCTAGATTTCTGTATCATATCCTAAGTGCTCCCAATTCCAGTTGTTTCTCACAGTACTCTCTCACTCCTCCCTATTCCACTCATCCTTCCTGTTCCCATGCCAGCCTCTTTTCAGTTCACATGAAAATTCTATTTCTTCTTCTCAGAAAGAGATACATACACACTTCTGTCTTAAGCCCTCCATGTTTCTTAGCCTCTCTGGGTCTGTGGATTATAGCATGATTATGATTTACTTAGCAGCTAATGTCCACATATAAATGAGTATATAGCATGTTTGTCTTGTTGGGTTGCGTTACCTCACTAAATTTTTATTTTTCTAGTTCCATCATTTTGATATTAACAGCTGAGTAATAATCTATATCATAAATATCCCTAATTTACTTTATCAACTCTTAAGGTTGACGAGCATCTAGGTTGTTTTCAGATCATTGTTATACCAAATAAAAACTGGATGAACATAGTTGAACACTTGTCCTTTGGTAAGATGGAACATCCTTTGGGTATATGCGTAAGAGTGGTATAGCTGGATCTTGAGGTAAATTGATTCCAAAAAATTAAAAAACCTTCATACTGGTTTTCATAGAGATTGTACAAATTTTCACTCCCACCAGCAACTGAGGTGTGTACCCTTATTTTCACATCCTTGCCAGCATAAAATGTCATCTGTTTTTTATTTTATTTAATTTATTTATTTACAATTTTATTTTAGTCAGACTTTCAGATATAAGATGGAATCTCGGCATAGTTTTGATTTGCATTTCCCTGAAGGCTACAGATGTTCAACATTTCCTCTAATGAGAATTCTATTTATATTTGTACCATGTTTTTTAATTGGATTATTTGGGTGCTTGACGTCTAAATGTGGAAATCAATCAGATGAGGAATGGTGAAAATCTTTTCTCATTTCATAGGCTGCCATTCTGTCATTTGATGATCTCCTTTGCCTTACAGAAGCTTTTCAGTTTCAGGAGTCCCCATTTGTTGATTATTATTCATAGTGCTTGTGCTATTACCATTCTGTTCAGAAGCATGTCTCCTGGGCCAATGTGTTCAAGTTTTTTTCCTCATTTCTCTTCTTTTAGGTAGAGATATATGGTATTTTGCTAAAGTCTTTGATCAACTTCAGTTTGAATTTTATGCAGTATAATAGCCAATGAATTATTTGCATTCTTCTACATGATGCCATCCAATTAGACTAGCACCATTTGGTGAAGAAGTCTTCTTTTTTCTATTATAGATTTCTGGCTTCTATATAAAATATAAAGTGTTTTTACTGGTGTGGATTGATGTCTGAGTCTTCAATTTAATTTTATTTGTCAAGGTGTTTCTTTTCCAGCCAATACCATGTGGTTTTACGTATTGTAGCTCTGTAGGGGAGTTTGAAAGAAGAGATGGTGAAACCTCAAAAAGTTGTATAATGGTTCAGTATTGTTTCAGGTATCCTGTTTTTTTTTTTTTGTCTCTTCATATGAAAATGATTATTGTTTTTTTAATGTCTGTAAAGAATTGTTTTGAAATTTTGATGGGGATGGGTGAAAGATGGCCATTTTTACTATGTTAATTGAACAGTTGTATGAGCATAAGAGATCTTTTCATCTTGACATCTTCTGAAGTATCTTCTTCAAAGACTTGAAGATATTTTTCTACAAGTCTTTCATTTTCCTGGTTAGAGTTACCCCAAGCATTTTTGTTATCTGTGGCTATTGTCAAGTGTGTGTCCTGATTTTTTTTTTCATGACCCATTTGCCATTTGTGTATATATATAAAGGCTACTTTTTTTTTTAATTAATCTTGTATCCAGTCACTTCCATAAAGATGATTATCATCTGTAGGATTTCTTGGTAGAATTTGGGGGTGGGGTTGTTTATGTTTGCTATCAAATAATCTACAAATAAACATATTTAATTCTTCCTCTCCCTTTTGTATCCCATTGACCTCCTTCAGTTGTCATATTGCTAGAACATCAATGCTATACTCACCAGACAGAAATGAAGAAAGTGAACAGCCTTTTTTATTGCAGATTTTAGAGTAACTGTTTTTAATCTCAGTCTATTTAATTTGATTAAATAGGCTTGCTGAAAATTGACTTTCTTATGTTAAGGTATGTCCCTAGTAACTATAATCTCTCCAAAACTTTTATCATGAAGGTGGGATGGATTTTATCCAAAGCTTTTTTGTTTGTTTGCTTTGTTTTTTTGTGTTTTTGTTTTTCCAAGTCAGGGTTTCTCTGTATTGCTTTGAAGCCCATACTGGAACTAGCTCTTGTAGACTGATCTTGAACTTACAGAGATCCACCTGCCTGTGCCTCCTGAGTGCTGGGATTAAAGGCATGTGCCACCAATGCCTGGCTTGTCAAAAGCTTTTAAAGTATCAAATGAGATGATCATGTGGGTTTTTTTCCTTTCAGTTTGTTTACATAGTGGATTACATTGACATATTTTTTTGGATGTTAAATGGTCCCTGCATCTCTGGCATAAAACCTACTTGATCAGGGAGGATGATATTGTTGATATGTTCTTGAATTCTGTCTGAATATTTTATAGAGTATTTTTGTATCTATGAGCGAGATTGATCTGTAATTATCTTTTTTTGTAGAGTTTTTTTTTTGTGGTAGAGAGCAATTATGTCGTCATAACATGAATTTACCATTGTTCCTCTTTTTTCTATTATTATTTTTTAATAATTTCAGGAGAATTGGCATTAGCTGTACATTTAAAATCTTGTAGAATTCTTAGCTAAACACCATCTTGTAACTGGCTTCTTTGATTGGAATATATCTAATGTCTGCTTCTATTTCATTAGGGGTATACAGGTCTATTTAAATTGTTGATCTGATCTGGATTTAATTTTGGTTAATGATATCTACTGAGAAAATAGTCCATTTCTTTTACATTTTCCAATTTTTTTGGCACACAGGTTTTTAAATAATGACCTAAAGATTCTTTGGATTTCCTTGTTGTCTGTTGCTATTGCCACCTTTGTGTTTGTTTTATTTAAATGAATATTCTTTTAATGTCTTTTAATTGTTTTGGATGGGGCTTGTTTATTTTGTTTATGTTCTCAAACAATAAACTCTTTGTTTTATTGACCCATTGTTTTTATTTAAGAGATTTTAGCCCCCAGTTTGATTATTTCCTGTGGTGTACCCCTCTTGTGTGCACTTTCTCATTTTTGTTCTAGAGTTTTTATGTACACTCTCAAGTTGCTAGTATGAGTTTTATTCAGGTTTATTTTTTGTTTTTCTGCTGCTTTTATTTTGTTTTGTTTTGTCTTTTGTTGAATATATATATATATATATATATATATATATATATATATATATATAGTTGGCCTGTTACTAGCATTTCTTATGGCTAGCTCTGTCTTGAATATTTACCCACTTCTATTAATATGAGTATTTCCATGTGGTTTTATCTTACTGGAGAGAGAGTCCAGAGTTGTTCTCACTCAAGTCTCTACATGTTGGATCTCCTCCTATCTATCCCCAAAACCTCCTTGTCTCCTAGTCTCGCCTATCTTAATTTCCTATTGAACAACAGTGCTTTCTTTATTCATTAACCAGTAGGAGAAACATATTCGCAGAATAACATCTCCCATCATCTCTTTTCTGTTGCTTTTTTGTTTTCTATAGGAACATAATGCAGTAAATTTTCTTGGGGCTGCCAACCAGCTCCTAAATAAAGACATGGAAGCTTATTATTACTTATGAGTGTTTGGCCTTAGATTAGGCTTCTCCTACTAGCTCTTAAAAGTTAAATTAACTTAAAACTTAGTTTAAACTGTTTCCATTCATCTACATTTGCCTTGAGGATGTTTAACTTTCGGTTATTCTGTATGTCCTATTTTCTTGCTTCTCTATATCTACTGGCTGACTCCTGGCATCTCTCTGGTGTCTCTTTTTCTTTCTTTCCCATCCCCTCTCCAGGCTAAATGTCTTCTACTTACTCTGCTTTCCAAAATATAGACCCCACTCCCTTGCTATTAGCCATTCAGCTTCTTATGAGGCCAGTCAGTTGCCTTCATCAGTCAAGGTAACACAGCAACACCTCTTAACACATTTAAATAAATGCAGCACATCTTTACATAGTTAAACAATTGACCACATCTTAGCATATGAAATAAATATTCCTAAAAAAAACTTTCCCCCTAACACTGTTTTCATTGTGGCCTATGAGTTTGTTTCTTAAATTATGCTTTTTTCAATGACCAAAACACAAGTGTGGTTGAAGATATCTTGATAACTTGCACCCAGCATGTTCCAATAAGAGAAATTTTTTCAATCAATGGGTAATTGATTCTCCATAACATGGTCAGGAAGGATCATTTTTTTAGCCATGGATAAAGTGGAGATGCTGGGAAGCTGAGGGTGTCAGATCCATGAAATATCCACATAGGCAACCTTCAGACACAGAGGAAGAGCCAGGTCACAGAAAAAACCTTGTGCTTTAAGAGGCAAAAGTGGAGTGACTGAACAAGTGAGGCTCTCTGTATTACTGTAGAGTCCATCAAAAATGTCAGGTGCCAAATTTGTCTGCTCTGCTTTCTTTGGGTCCTGCTCTGTTACTTTTCACATGCTTCCTTTTTTGAATAGGAATACTTATCCTGTGCTATTGTATATTTGAAATATTACATTTTTAAACTATTGGATCAGAGGTAAGAGTTAATTGCAGTATAATCTTTATTGCTACAAATTTGGAACAAAATTGTTATTTTGGTGCCTTTTTTTAAGACGTGTTACAAGAGATCTTCTTGGTAAAGTGTGGGCAGGTGAAGGTGGGAACATGAAGGATTGGCTTGGAGTTGTGACAGAGACCGTGTGTAATGAAAGATATGTCTTGATGTGGCAGCATTTCCAGGGTTGAGTAAAATCCTGGTGAAAGGGAAATTCCCAAAATCTACCAGGACAACTCCAGCTAAAACTCCTAGCAATAATTTGTCTGAACTGGCCATCTCTTGTGATCAGATTGGTGACTATCCTAGTCATCATAAGAGCACCTTCTTCTAATAACTGAGCAAAACATTTGCAGAAATCTATAGCCAAGCACTGCACAAAGCTCTGGGAATCCTGTTGAAGACAGAGAAGAAGGATAGTACTAACAACAGGGTCAAGGTTATCACAAAAAAATTCTCAGAGATAACTAACCAGGGCTTATAGGAGCTCACAGACACTGACCCAACAGCTAAGGAGTCTGTCTGCATGAGACTAACCTTGGCCCTACATATGTCAGGCAGTGCTACATGTGGGACTTTTATCTGTGTGAACAGGGCCTTACTATGACACTTTGGCAGACTTTTGGAAACTTATTCCTCATACAGAGTTGCCTTACCAAGCCTTAATATGAGGCTTACTCATACAGTAACAAGATATGCCATGCCTTTGTTAACACGCATGGGAGGCCTGTCCCTGTCTGAAGAAAAAGAGCAGGAGTGAATTTGTGGAGCAGTGCCTGGGAGGAGGACAAAAGGAGGTGGGGGAAGGAATTAAATGGGAGGAGGAAGGGGGAACTATGGTCAGGATGTAAAATAAATTAACAAGTTAATTAATTAAGGATTAGATGAACTTGAGACTTTGGGCACCAGGTGTAGAGTGTTTCAATGAAAACTTTATGTGACTGTTGTCATTTTAATAGGGTTAAATTTGTGTTTAGGTTTGGAATCATCTAACAGAGAAATTTCTGGGCATATCTGTGAGGCTTTTTCAGAAAGGTTAAATGAGAAAAGTTAATGTAGCTCATTTCATACTGAATGAAAATAAGTAGCATTCATTTCTTGATTCTGAATTGTAGACATAGTATGACCAGCTGTGAAGTATGATCCTAATTAGTCTTAACAATAAAAATAGTGAGTCAGATATCAGGGTAAAAGATGAAAGGTAAGAGAAGCAAAGAAATAACCACAATCACCTCTCACCTCTCTGAATCCTCTGACCAATAGGGTTGAGATCTTTTCTACACCTTGCTTTATACTCTCTCTTCCTAGCCTTATCACTTACTGTCTCCAGAGACCACCAGAACTCTATGATTAACCAGTGGTTAGCTCTACCCTTTGTTCTCTATGCAAGCTTTATTTGTCAGAAGACAAACAAGATATCACATATACCCCCTTTTTGTCTAAATGATAAGTGAAGCTTTTAACAGAAAAACAGTATAGAACAAGTACAATAACTATATACCATATATACAGTCAATGATTACATTAACAATATCTTGTCCACTAGGATTTGACAAATTCAGAAAAAATACTCCATTATCTATCCTATTTTGGTGAGTCCAAAGGGTTGAACCTAATTCATTCTCTATCCTAATTCGTATTACTTACCCAAAGCTATCTATTTATGTCTTTCAATCTTATATACTTTGCTTATCTTTTGTGAGTTTCTTACTGAATTTGTTAACAAGGAAATCTGTAACTATAACTATCTAGTCTCACCTCCATCAGAGATATTAGAAGGAATTAATGTTGCCCGAGTAAACAGAAAGTTCAAGCAACTCCAAGCAATGTGAGAAATGACAGAAACAGCTAGCTAGCTGCCTGGACAGTAACACAAGGTTCCTCTCTATCGTTGGGGCATCTATCTTTAGTCTACACTGCTGCCTGCCAATATCTTCTAGAATTTCTTAATGCCAACTACTTTGCTCAGTCACAGAAAGAGAAATGAAAAAAAAAATAAGGGTTATTGTGTCAATATTGCTCTTTATTCTTTAGAATCATAATTACATAATTACAGTACATGCAACAGGTTGAGGATCCAAGTGTAAAGAAGCTATCAAAGAACATCAGTAATGTCCCTGAAAAATTATTCAATAAAAGAACAGATAACACCTGATACTTTCAGATATTTGAATTTTTTTGTGTTTTAGCAGCATTCACACATTGTTAATAAACACAGTATAACATGGATATTGTTTTGACAAACCACTGTTTTGTTATTATATTTACTACAAATAATCCTTGATATTTTTCAATAAATGAGCATGAATAGTTTGTAACAGAAGGAAAACTTACCTGCATCATGACTAAAATTTTTGACAGTTTTTTTTTACATAGAGTAATAGTTACTTATTTTACAAGAAAAAAAGAGGTGTCATCAGTATTTCTCACCCTACATTTTATTATCTGTGTAATATTTATATTTATTTGCTCATCCCTTTAGTAATTTTTCTATTATTCTAATATAAACATTAGAATTCCTTTACTTTTAAGCAAATTACTGGTTTTTAGTTGCAACAAAGCTGTACTTATATAATAAAAAGACTCATGAGTTAGATAAATGCATCATAATATGCAATGTTTCAGGTGTAAACTATAGATGCCTTGAGTACAGTAAAGTAGACCCACAAAGACACAAATACTAAGTTATAAACAATTTGTTGTGTTACTACCTGGTCCTCAAGACAGCTGTATCTAAGCTGGTCTTCATGGGGATACTTCTACGCTTCAACACTCAGGCAGCTTCTGGAAGAATATAAGGGGAAGAATGCACATGGCATCAATGTATTGCACCTCAAAGATCTTGAGTCATTCTCATAAATGCATCACAATAAAGTACTATCCTAAAGTACTTACTGACAAAGATCTGAAAAAATAAGACTGAATCTAGAATCTGAAGTAATCTGGAGCATATATTATTTCATTCCTTTACTCACAAGGATATTTTACCCAGTTACTATGTGCAATAAAATATATTCACAAAACATAGATATTAACTTAAAAGGACTTGGAAGTTAAAAATAGCCTATATAGGAGGACAGTTTGCTATAATAGAGGAATAAATATGGCCCTGGGCTTTAAGACAACCAGATCAACACTAATAATGGCATAACCCCAAAGTCAAAACAATATAGAATGAAAGAAGCAAGGATTGATGAAATTTTGTCATAGAACTCTATATTCTACTTTGCCATATATTATAATATAAAGACAATAAATATTTTCCCTAATAATTTTACTGAAAAATGTAGAGAATTGATAATCCAATCAAACCTCTACAAGAAGTTCATGAAGGAAAATAATTCTTTATTTTAATAAAGCTAATTTTGTTCCAGCAAAATAGATAATGACTTCAAAGCAAAAGTAAAATCTCATTGTCAATTTTGCCCATGATGATGAAGTTAAAAAAAAAATCCTTAATGTTATGAAAATAATTAAGAAATGTATAAAAGTAATGACCAGAAAGTTAGGAATTAAAACTTATTTAATGTTACAAGTTAAACATTTTAATCTACATTTTTTTATTTACTTATTTTTCTTATTTTACATATAGATTCCAGTTCCCTTTCCCTCCTTCCCTTTCTCCCTTCCTTCTTCCTTCTCTCCCACCCTCCCATGCCCTCCCCAACTGCCCTCCCATCCCATAAACCCCCACTCCATAAAATATATTTTGGGGTTATATTAAGTTTTCAAGAAAATATTTTAGAGAATTTTAACATACATTGTAATAAAAAGTAAACATAGACATATAACAGGACACAAGTGAATGTTGATAGAATATATGCAAAGATAGAGAGATATAATTTATCATTCAAAAATGATAGTTTCTCCCCATGATTTAGAGAAAATAAAATATTTTTTGCCTCTTATATACTGTTGAAATCAATAAAATAATAAAAGTAAGGGAAAGACATGCAGATTTAAATAATTTAAAATATCTCTACCTGTATATTATATAATTGTTGCTTATGTAGAAACTTTTGAATAACCACTTTAAAACAAACAAACAAATAATCCCTTGTGGAATTCTGTGAAGTACAAACTCAAGAGTGACTAGACAATGTTAACTTCTCTAGGTTGAGACAAAAATATCAATATAAATGAATCAAATGAGAAGTTTATCACCGTCATATAATAAAACAACAAAGCAGAATGTTGGTGATGATGCAAAGAGATGTTTTCTCACACACTAATGGTGGGGCATGTAAACAGCATAGGAGCTATTGAAATACTTTGACAATTAAAACAACCATTATATCTATCATGATATGTCAACTGAAATCTTGAGCAATTCATGTTGTTTGATACAGAATTGGAATACTTCTAACCTAAAATTCTCTTTCCTTTGTTGCTTTTATGCTGGGATTATATATGTAGGTTATCATGCCTTTGTTATGGACATTTATCATTAAGCAGCTGATATTTGTATTTAAACCAAACACTATAGACAGAAGTTTAGTAGTTTAAAGTCCTTCCTGTATCTGATAAATAATGAGGCAAAATTTACACCATGTGTTATTTTTAAGCAATAAAATATAAATAACACTGTGAACAATAACAACCTCTAAATTTGTCCTTAGAAGTGTCTGTAAAAGTAGAACTAGTGTTAAATATTATTGATATTACATTTTTATGTGTGTACTTTTCTCAAAGTATGAAGAACACATTGAAGAAATTGTAGGGATAAGCAGACATTGTATGCATATATGAAATTAGAGTAGATCACAATGGGAAAAATAATATTCTTGCAATGAAAAAAAAATTCTAGAGTTTGGTTTATATGTTTTAATTTGTTGGCTATTACAGTATGCCATTGTTTGTACAAAGCTGCCCTGAGACAAAACTGTACAAAAAAAATCACATTTTCTACCACATAGGATCCTAAATAAATAATTAAAATAATTGCATTCAGACTTCACTATATTATGTTACTAACTGAATTCAAAGCACTTTATCAACATATTTTATATGTAAACTACAGGAAAGTATTTATTTAATGTGTAATTGGTTATAGTAAGATCTTAAATACAACAAAGATTTATCTTCTTTGTGTTGTTAATCAAATAGCCTTAGTTTTTATCCACAATATTAGTGAAGCATTTATCACTTTGTTCATTTTAGGAATGATAATAAAACTTACTCTAGAATTTTTTCTTTGTTTTTCATATAAGACAATTATACATTAAGCCAGGCAAATCTCTGTGAGTTCAGGGCCAACAAGGTTTACAGAGTTAGTTCCAGCCAAAGCTTCACAGACAAACCCTATGTCAAACAAATAAACAAACAAAAAAAGCCAAGAAAATGATATAATTTAATCTTGCTTTGTTTTTTGTCCTGCAGCTAAATATTTATAAAATAATATACTTTATGCTTTCAAAGTAACTTCTTAATGAGAAGGTTTTATCTATATAGTCCAAGAGTTTATGAGATTCTGAAAACCATGAAGGTAGGATAGTTTACACTAATTCTTAATGCAAAAAATTCTTTGAACTGTATACATTAATAATGGATGTGGACTTGGTGAAGTAAGTGACTGAGATGGCACTCACTCCCTCAATGGAATCAGCTTCCCTTATAGGAGATAAAGTTAGATAGATTATTCAATAACCAGTGTTTGCCAGAATTCCCAGAGAGATATTAATGTCAGACATGCTCACAGCTATGGAGCTAAGAAACACATATTTACAAGAAATCATTTTTGTGCAGATCTGGCTGAGATTTGATTGCTATTATTTTTATTTCACATAATACAAACACAGTGTGATTAATGTTTGTTTAGGGTTTGCTTTTTTCCAGTCTATTATTCAACTTTAGATATCTTTAATGTGACAGTTTTATCAAGTATCTCATTTCAGCATGAAAAACTCACTCATGAGCATATAGCAAATTGTGCCTTAATGTGATTTTTAGAAATGATATTTCAGACTATGGCAATAGCTGACTTTTGTGATATTTGGTGCTAATCAGAAAAAACTCAAAAACTTGATCATCTGGAAGAACCTCTCATGTATCCACTCATATAATGTCTGAAAGGTTTACAGGGACTTGATACTTGGGTTAGAGTTTATTGCATTATGCTTTTAGGATAATCCTAGTTTTGGTGAGATTGTTCATGGTCTGTAGCCTTTGGCTTTGAAAAGCCTGCTTTGCAGAACTTTTTGTTCCAATTGCCTATGAGTCATGTCAATGTAAAAGCTGCAGAAAATGCCCCCTTTCCCATTCCTGCTCACATATATCTTTTCTGCTTTTCATATTGACCAATGAAAAACACTTTATTGAAAAATTTTACATCTACATTCACAATGAAAATTGCCCACTTTCATTCCTTCCTTCCTCCTGGACTCTTTTTTTTTCTTTGAACAAAACAAGGTACAAATAAGATAAGGCAAAAGGCTTCTTATCAAGTCTGGGCAAGGCAATCCCAGATATTACAAATTACACTTTGTAATACCCAAAGTTTAAGCAAAAGACTCAGAGATATGCCTATTTGCACTGTTCAGAGTTCTACAAAATCCCTAAGCTACATGACCACCACATATATGCAGAGGACCTAGTGCAGACCCAGGCAGACTCCATGGTCCCTCCTTTACTAAGTGTGAGCCCATGTGAGCCCTGCTTAGTTCATTCTGTGTCCGCATTCTACTGGTGTCCTCCATTTCCTCTGATTCTTACAATCTTTCATCCCTCTCTTCTGTAGCATTCCCAGATCTCCAAAGAGAAGGATCTCATTGAGACATCCAATTTAGTCTCTGTATCCAAATAATGCCTGGTTATGGGTCGCTCTACCGGTTCTCATCAGCTGCTGGAGAAGGAGAAATCTTCTCTGATGACAACTAGTCAAAGAACTGATCTATAAGTATACTAGAATATCATTAGGAATAATCCCATTGATTTGTTTTGTCTGTTATGCTTGGTTCTACCCTAGGTCTCTGTGATATCCAATTTCTGGTCCTTATCCATTCAGACACTATAAGGCATGATTGGCTACCCCCTCAATTTCTGTCCCACATTGCTCCAGCACAACTTTCAGATAGAACAGACTGTAGGTCAAGGGTTTTATGGCTGGGTTGGTGTTCAGATTTCTCTTTCTATAGCCAAAGAAGAACATGTTCACACCAACAACACTAGATAAACGGTGCCTCATTATACTGCAAAGCTCCAGAAAGGCAAAGGACAGAGTCAAGCACAAAAAATCAGCAACCTACAAAATGAGAAAAAAAAAGTTTTACTGTAGAAGTTTAATATTCAATATATATAAAGAACTGAGAAATAAGATATAACATGCAAATAATTCAGTTAGAAGTGGGATACAAATATAAACAGAGATTTCTCCTTAGCAGAATCTTAAATGGCTTATAAACACTTAATGAAATGTTCAACATCCTTAGCCATCATGAAAATGAAAATCAAAACAACTCTGAGATTCTGTCTAACACCTTTCAAAATAGCTAAAGTAAATAACACAGTTATGCTATTTTTGGTGAGCCTATTGAGGAGTGAGGGGATCAATCCTCCATTATAGGTAGGAGTAAAAACTGTATATCTATAGAGCCAGCACTGCAATCTGCTCCACTAATCGGGCAAAGGTTTAGAGATTGAAATAAGAGACTAGACAGAGGGTCTTTAGTTCAACAGGAATGCTGGAATGCCAAATGCGGTTTATTGAGGGGAAGGAGTGGGATTATATCTGACTCACAGCGCAGTGGAAAACAACAGGGTCAAGACTACAAGTTTTCAAGCTTTTTCCCAGAAGATTCATGTTATCAAAACAGGAAGAGTACCAATAACAACTCTGGGGCAAGGAAACAAAAAGAGTACCAATAAAACCTCTAGGGGTGGGTGGGTGGGCAAGATGTTTCAGTCAACATCTTCATGCTTATTCAAGGTGCTTTGCAAGGGTCCATGCAAGGCCTTACATATATGCATTATGGAAATCAGTGTGATAGTCCTTAGAAAACTGGGAGTTAATCTACCTCAAGACCCAGCTACACTACTGTTAGGCACATGCACAAAGGATGCTACTTCCCACCAGAAGGTCACTTGCTCTATTATATTCATTTCAACTTTGTCCATAATAGCCAGAAACTATAAACAACTTAAATGTCTCCCAATTGATGAGTAAATAAACAAAATGTGGTATATTTATGCAATAGAGCAGTTTGAAAATAACACCACGAAATTTGCAAGCAAATGGATGCAACTCAACAAATACTTATCTTGAGTAAGGTAAATCAGACTCAGAAAGGCATATATGGCATCTATTCACTTATAAGTGGATATTAGCCTTTAAGTAAGTGATAACTAAAAGACACTGCATAGACTCAGAAAGATTAGGTAAAGAGAGGTGTCATTCATGGACCTCTTTGGGGGAGAGAAATCGAATTAATTTTGCAGGTGTATATGGCCAGGTGGAGAATGGAGTGGGATGGATCAAATGAAAGGGGAAGAGGGTAGGGAGAGTTAGCTATAATTAGGGAGCAATAGAGATGTGTGCAAACAGTGCTGTGGAATAAGCCTGGAATCTGTGAAGGTGATACTAGTGAGGACTCCTAGTAATAGAGGATACACTGTCTGAATTGGTCATCTTTTGCAGCCAGGCAAGGCTTTTATTGGTGGGACTAGTTATATTAGGTTAAGGTGGCTGAGAGCATGACATGGAGATCCCTAAACAACATGCGCTGATGCTAGGAAGTTGGTAGCTCTTTGAAAGTTGACAGTTGAGCCATATTACTGAAGACAATATCCACACCGGTCACTGAGCCTAAAGTGTTCTACCTGGTGCCTGTAATGAACCTTCCTCCTCACATTCTAGTTTCTTTGGCATGAAATTTTTACTTAAAATTTTTATTATTGTATAATGTAGGGATGAAGGAAATTGCAATCATCTTGATTAGATGGCATTTAAGCTTATCTTAAGCAATCACTGTCTAGGTTATATTTCTTGTTTCTCTTTTCATATTAGCAAACACTCACATTTTCACTAATATTTATTTCTCTAATATTATTAAATTTAATCTACAAGCTATGAAAAATTTTCTTCATTTTTTAAAAATGTATTCCCATACTTTAGCAGTAGATGATAGAATTAGGAATGAAAAAAAATATTCCAAAATATGAATATATGTTTGAAATTTTGTTTGACTCTTGAAATGTTTGACCTAATAAAATCAGAAAAAAAAAATACGCAAAACTACCAGTTCAGTGACAAAGATGGTACTGGCTATTGCTTTAAGTTCTGAAGTAAGTTACTAACTTTCTCTTTTGGGAAGAGGAGAGAAAAATGTTAAGAGAGGAGCCATATAATAAGAGTGATTAGTTCTGCTTTTTGTTTGTGCCTCTACATAAAATTCTTCTGGATTTCTATATGAAATCATCCCAAAATGTATATCATCTTGAATGCTTTTGCAACATTTTATAAACAGCTTTATAATGATTATGAAATCAAAATGAAATGTCTGTCAAATAATTATAATTTTGATAAAAAGAGTAGGTGGTGAAAACAAAACCCTGCATAATGGTGACAATATCCACTTCTTGTAATTATTGAACTAACACTGCTGTAGTTTTCAAGGCAGTGTAAGTCTAGATACTGCATATATGTTAATTAACTTGGTCTGTGTGTTTGCAATGAATGTGTGTCTTCTACTAAACTCAAAATAAATACTAATAGATTTTCACAAACATGTCTACCTGAACATGAGTTGAGCAAGAACAGCAACAACATATATGCTGGAGTGGGCAGAGGAGACACCACAACATCTTAGTGCAACACAAAGAACTGTAGGCAAACAGGAAATGCTGAAAGTGGTAAAAATATTCTTTGCCAGGGAATAGCACATCAGCTGGTTATGTAATACTAAACAATCATCCCTAGAAACATTATACAGACTGTGTAGGTTATGTTTAGAAATGTACATATGTATATCCATAAACACATAGGTGTGAACCAATGATTAATTAGGGAAGATTCTGTGATTGTGAAAGAGAGGGTCAAGGAGAAAAGAAATAGAAAAAGAAATTAATGTATTTATATGATAATCTCAAACATAAAATAACCAATTGAACAAAAGAGCAATTAAAATGAAAATCATATTTTTATTAATTGAAAAATATTCATTAAGAGTCTGCTAAGTAAATACTAATTTTACATGTCAGAGAGAATACTGGTCACAATAGATTCAGGCTTTCTCATGAACATAGATTCAACCAGTTATAAACAAACATAGCATCATCAGCCACATTTCAGACATATGTACAAGGCAAGTAAGGATATTATAATGCACCGTACCTCAGAGTATATATATTAATGCATTAAAATTCTTTCAGGAACCTTGAGAAATAATGTATGTTCATATGCATATTATTGATACAATGATAATTTTGACCATAGTAGTAGTAATTAAACATCTATAATTTCATTTTAGATTTTAAGGAAACATTTAAACCATAAAGATAACTTAAGAATTTATAGTTCAGAACTTTCTTAGATTTTCACATTTGTAAATAAATTGGACCAGTTCAACCAGTGACTCAACTTCTGCTTAACAATTATTTGAGGCTGAGAAAGTAGCTGATGCTTAAAACATTTACTGAGAACTGGACAAAATCAGGAAAAAAGTGTGGTCAATATTTGATGTGAAGGAGGTCCCTGATTTGAAATACATCACATACTGAGCTTGCTAAGAGTATATGAACAAATAGATTGTTTATATTTGATACTGCATAATTGCCAAAAAGAGATAATGTGTATAACCTTCTAGAAGCCTACTATTATTTCTTCCTAAGATTGTATTTTGACTTTGAAAATATATGCATCGAAAATAACTGTAGGGAAATCTTAATAGGGGTTTATGACTTTTTAACCCAAATTCAACTTGAAAAATATTGAGTGATATTTATATGTTTAATCTCTATTCATTTGCCTAGATGAATGAACCTTGTCTTTTGAGTAGGGATTGAAATTGTTAATACTGGCTCTAGAAAATTGCAGATGTATTTACATGAAACCATTAATGTCTGGTAGTACACAGGGTAAGTATTGATCAGACTTTTTCTACTGATGTCTAATTTGAAAGAATTATTGAGAAATTTATTGAGAAATTTAAAGATATACCTTTCTTAGCACAGTCAGACATGAATAGCTACAGAATGATATAATATTCATTATTACCTAATTGTGATTTGGAAAAAGTTACTAAAAATATTTGCTTATTGCTAACAAAACTATATCACCAGAAATAGTTTCCAATACCTAGTATGGATTTAGTAGATTTATCTAACAATATATTTCTTCACTTTTGTATTTCCTGTCATATGTAATTGAATCATAATAAATTATATTTGACATTTAAGATCTACTTGCCATGTTTTAATACTTTAGCTTTAGAATAAAAAGTAGCCAATAGTCTTTTGTTACAAAAAAATCTCTGTAAAATACCCTTCTACTGACAAGCTCATTAGTCAGTGTGAAGAAAATGCTATATTTCTGTACTTGACACCTAAAAAGTAAATCAACACTTTCCTAAATACCAGCTTTGTTTGAATTATAAGAATAAGATACTGAAATTCACACTAGAGATATTAGAAAGTGAGTAGATTGATATATAAACAGACACATTGTACAGATGCAGTAACATTATGTTAGAACACACAGCCATTAACTTCTTCAATAACCACCATTTACTTGAGACATTAAAATAAATTAAAATATTTATACTACTTACTTATGGCAATTAAATTCAAGAATTCTATTCAATATATCTTGTACCAAACTTCTTGAACTAGATAATTGGTAAATAATCAAAAAACATCTAATAGCTATTGGAATGACAAAAACACCCAGCAAATCTAAACTGGTTTATTTTATCTATCTATCTATCTATCTATCTATCTATCTATCTATCTATACATTGTTTCTAGGTATTAATTGGTAATGTTAAGAAAAGGTAGTGCTTATGTCTGCAAAAATTTCTTTGAAAAGTCTGTTAAGTGCACTGGATTCTGGTATAGGAACTAAGACAGAACAAGAAGAATGAAGAAGGAAAGTATTTCCACAGCTGAGCCAATCCATGCAAGTAATTTGCTTATTTTTGTCTATTTCTGGAACTTCATTTGGAGATCAATCTCATGGAGTGAGACATCTTTTTCCCCCAAAGGAAGGCAATGTCTAAACAAAAGAAAACTATTTAAGGTTAAAGACACAATGGGCTTGGAAGCTGTGGGTTCCTGAATAAATGCTTTGATTTTGTGTCACAGTGGCCTGAGGACATGCTGCCCCTAAGAAGATGACCCCTGTGCAAGTAAAAAGAATGTGGTGTTTCTTTCTATGTTGGACATTTGAGAAGTAAATATCTCAAGATTTTCAAAATGTATTGTGTTTATTATAAAACTGTTTGATCTATATGATAGATATTAATTATGAATATTAGATGAGAAGTTGACTCTTAAACTTAGGTGAGAGTTTTGCTGGGGGTTAATTGTACCGTATTACACATAAATAGACAGTGAGGCAACAGAAGCAGGTTTCCTACTCAAGATTTCTTTAAATCTATGCATCATGTTTTTCACATATTGCGAAGTAACTTGCAATATTTATAATTGCAATAATATTGACAAGTGGAAAGTGAAAAAAGCAAGTTCTGATGTTTGAGCCCAGGAAGGATTAGATTCAAGGGTTTTTCCTTTGCTTCTGGGGAATTAACAAGATTTTAAAAGAAGATTTGATATTTCTTTCATCATTCCAAAAATAGCCAAATAACACAATATCCACTTTGTGTGAAGTAACCTAAATTGGCAGAAGTTTTCCAAACCACCCATTTATGTGTTAGTTGTGAATACTGAATGAAATGGATAGAACATGCTATGTGATAGAGAGAGAGAGAGCTTTATCATCATTGCATACAACCCACATGCTTCTCTTAATTCTGCTTTTCTATTGTATTACTTGAGTATAAATATCCTGTTCTGTCAATATTGCCAATTCAGAGTCTGATCTACTTAACTTCTTCCCTATCGTAACAGACTTAATTAAACTCTTCTCACAGAGTTAATAAAGTGAATGCATAGAAGAGACACACAGCTAAGAACTGAGCAGAATTACTGGATTCAAGTTGTAGAGAGGGAGGAGTGATAAGCAAAGGGGTCAAGGCTAGGCTGGAAAATTCCGTAGAAAAGGTTAATGCATGGACCCCAGACTGACAGCCTGGAAACCAGCTTAAGACATAATCAGGCCCCTTGTACATGAGTTTCAGTTAGGAAGCCTGGGAAGTCTATGCAGTCCCTGGTAATGTAACAACATTTATACCTAGTGTAAAAGTGGACATTGAGGTCCTAATCCCCACAGAAGGATAATCTCTCAGCCTAGACACAAGGGGGAGGGCCTAGACCTGTCTCAAATGATGTGACAGACTTTGATGATCCCCCATAGAAGTCCTCACCCTTTCTAAGGAGCAGAAGAGGGATGAATGGCAGTTGGTGGGGGTCATGGGAGAATGGGAGGGAGAGGAAACTGTGATTGATATATTAAATAAGATTGTTTATAATTTAAATTAAACAAAAGAGAAAAAGTGAATGACTAGAATAGAATTAGGAGAAATTTACAGGAAAATCTTTATCTAATGCTCCATAAATTTAGAACCATTTGAAGACTTCACATTTTAATTGTATTGATAGGATGTGTTAGATGTGGAAGTATAAAACAGCCCTGCAATTCTTGGATAAACTCCAATTATGTATAGGAGTTTTTTCCATATTTCTATCCATCTGAATTAGGTACTTATGGTGTTATTCATTTCAGAATCTATAGTTTTTCTTTAATTTATTAGGTTTATTTGTTTTGGAACTAAGGTGTTTATGGTCTATGGAACAAATAAGAAAGTTATGTCTTCCCTTTCTTTGGACAACTGTTACAATAAGTTTTAAAATTGTGCTTTATCTGTTAAGTAGTCTATGCAAATTGGTACATCTAGGCACACTTTTAATTTATTGTTAGCTTGAATTTATAAACCCCATACAGAGTTTCTTGTTTTTGTTTTTTTTGTTTTTTTTTTTTTTACAGGGTTTCAATGCCTTGTTTTCTAGATTTTTTCCATTGTAATAGACAGATCTACATGCTTGCATATGACTATTCATATATTTTCTGAAGATGAAATTAATTTATGTAACCAATAGAGATGTTTCATTTCAGTTCTGAGTTTAGTAAGTTAACTTAGTTCATAGTTATTAGTTGATGGGCTGATTAGCTTCTACCAGTTTGATATAAGCTATAGTTATCTGAGAAGAGGTTCCCTCAGGTAAGAAAATGCTCCCATTAGATTGCCCTGAAAGCAAACCTGTGAAGCAGTTTATTGATTGATGTTTGATGTAGAATTTTGCAACTCACTGTGCTGATTCAATTCCTATGCATATGGTCTTGATGTGTATAAGAAAGCAAACTGAGCAAGCTAGTAGGAGCAAGCTAGTAAGGAGCATTTCTCCATGGGTGCTCTTTCACTTCCTGCCTCAAGTTTCTGTCTTAAATTTGTGTTCTAACTTCTCTGGATCATGGATTACCAACTTTAAGGTGAAATAAATATTGTACTCTCCATGCTGCCTTTGGTCATTGGCTTATCACAGCTGTAGAACTCTTAAGTAAGAGAGTTGGTATTGGCAATTATGTTTACTTTTCAAAAAGTCCATCATATATTACTCATTTTATTGTATTTCTGTTCTCTACATTTCAGTATAACTTGCTTCATTTAGCTTTTGTAATATTTTGCTCTTTGCTTTGCATAACATTTTCCGAGGTTGCCTGGCGGTGGTGGCACATCCCTTTAGTACTAACATTTGGGAGGCAGAGTCAGGTGGATCTCTATGAGTTGGAGACCTGTCTGGTCTACAAGAGCTAGTTCCAGGACAAGATCCAAAGCTACACAGGGAAACCCCCTCCCAAAGCAAAACAAAACATAACAAAAAAAATCAATCAATCAAACAAAATTGCCCCATGTTTTCCTAATATTTATATTGGAAACACATTGTTTTAAGACTTTCTATTTTTAAAATTAGATTATCTAGACATAGGTTAACTTCTAGTACTTAACGTATCCTTTGGTTCCTCTCATTTCAGTGCATTTTTCATTTTTTTAAATGATAGTTTTGATTCCCCAGATCTACACATCTTCAAGTTTAAGCTTACATATTTAATTCTTAGTGGAGGACATGCTTTCATTGTTTACAATAATTTTGCTTTTGCTGAGTTCTCTTTTAACCATGCATCTCACCATGGATGAACCCTAGAGATTAATTAATGTTTACTTGAGAAGACTTTCTTTTGGTAATCATCAATAAAAGTCACAGTAGCTCTTTCTAATAATGTCTAACCTTATGTGTCAGCAGCCACAGTACCAGGCCCATTTTAGTTTTACTTTTGAGATTATAATACAATTACAACATTTCTCCCTTCCCTCTCCTCCCTCCAAACTTACCCATATAAGTCATTCTTCCTCAAGCTTAAGGCTTTTTGTTCAATAATTGCTATTGCGTGCGTGTGTGTGTGTGTGTGTGTGTTTAGTACTCAATATTAACTTACTTATAGTATTTTTTTTCAGGGATAACAGTTTGCACTGGACAACCAACTCATTGATCTTATTTTATAAAGATGACCCTCCCCATCTTTTCTCATTTGCTTATTCTTCTTCATGTAAGGTTGAAACACCATGTACATTCCACCATCCACCTTGCCATGTCCATTGTTGTTATCCTCTCTCAGATCACATTTGGGTGATCACATCCTCTGGTTTATAAGATCTTTCCACTTCCTCTTAAACAATGTTCCCTGAGTCTTAGGCATGGATGTGTTTTGTAGAAATGTCTAGTGTGGCAGGGATCTAAAACTCTGAAATTTGATTAGTTATGCTTTTCTGAAATGTTCTCTGTCTGTTGCAAGGAAAAGTTTCTCCAATGAAGGAATGACTACACTTTGGAGGGAGGTGATATGAGGATATGTGGTTATAGATACTTGTGATTTAGCATATTAGTATCAAGCATTTTTAATACTCAATAGTAGTTGCTTATGGTAAGTCAACTAGGTAGATTGTTTTAAGGTTGTCATGTGCAGAAACTGTAGAAGTTAGCAAGAGAGTCACTGGCGTGGGGATGATTTTAAAACATTGTAGACACTATTCTTGTCACAACTCAGTAAGATTGTTTTTAATATTAAATAGCTTTTAAACTTTTATTTGAACAACCATGTTTAATAGTCTTATCCTTTAGTTTCCTAACAACATATAAAAATATTACCTAACTTCAATTTTAAAGTTATTGACTCATTGTATACCCAACCCTTCATATTAAACTGCAATAACATAAAATTTCTGTTATTTTCAGAATATATAAAAACAAAATATTTATTTTTACACATAGATATTGAACATTGATTAAATCTTTTCATTCAATTAGTATATTGATTTAATGTTCTCTCCATCATAGGGACAGGTCATCAAATAGTACTTCAGGTTTTGTGTGTGTGTTGATTTCTGTGGTAGTGAAGAAGAAAACCATTATCTTTCAAATGTTAGTGAAATAACTAATACTGAGCTATATCTCCAATATGTGATTAGGAATTATATATGGAGCATCACATGAATATCTGTAGCTAGCCCTTTACTCATTGGGTTCACCAAATCTGAATCCAAAAAATTCATACTATATTGTCATTTTCCCTTATATAATACAGTATATCAATTATTTAACTAGCATTTCATTATACATAAATAAATAAATATATTATCTATAATATATACTTGTAAATATTTTGTTATATACATTATATATAATGAACACATGGGTATGCATAGTCTCTAGAATATTACATCTAATAAAAGTACATACACAGACACACATGCATGTATATATATATGATACCTGTCTATCTATAAATATGATAGACCCATATATTTATATACTAAGTAATATAAGTCAAATATACATCATGATCAATCATGCAAACATGTAGTATTTCTGTATATATTTTATGATACTAAAACTAAGTATCATAAATCTAAGACTATATATATTATGTAACTTATCTTATAAAACATTCAATTAATGTCTTTACAAATGGATTAATGGTACAATAGTGTCAATGAATAGTTAAATAGTTTAATAAATACTCTAAGGCAAATGAATGAAATCTAAAATTCTCTGGAAATTGATAACAATTTATTTTTATCTTGGTTATCAAATAAAATAAACACAGCAAAAATTGACTGCTTATTTCTTTACCAATATCTGTGATTTCTATTCTTTATGATGTTTTCTCTATGGACGGGAAAGAATTAAACAGTATATAGCTAATCAATCTAATTTCCTTTCTGGGACTAGTATTTGGATTATGAAAGCAGGAAAGCTAGACTGAATTTTCAATGAATTCAAGTGTATTCATTAAACTCAGTGTTTCTTGGTCTATGTTGTTTTATCTATAAATCTTTCCTGTTATTTAAAAATATTCATTAAATGAAAATGCATATCTTATAACTATAACAATGTTAGAAATTATTCTTTATCTGTAAAATGTGTTTGAAATGAAGGGCTTTTGGTCATGCCTGGCATGTAGACTCATAAGGAAACAGGTCAACAGAACTTCTCTGACTGGTAAACTTTACCTGTACTAAAGTGGGCATTTTGTCATGAATGGATACTTTTTGGATTAAATTCAAGATAGAGCTGTTTTCAGAAAATTATCTCTATTTTGGCTAGCTTCCCAAAGGTATTGGCATACTCTAAATGCATTCCTGTACTGGAGCTCCCCATATTTCTTTATGGTCAACAATTCAGGAATCTATTTAAATGTCTTCAATAACATTGTTACCCTTTATGTCAGGGGAAGAAATATTACTACTTTTCTTCCTGTATCATTTCATTTCAGGTTTAACAGACTGATATAGACATCTCCTAGTTAATCATTTATGTTTTTCTACCACACATAATATTTTCTACCAACAGATTTATATGGTTTTCTGCAAAAAAAAATACAAATTTAATTTTGAAAGTGTGTTGATCCTGGGATTTCCTACCATGTTTTTTTTTTCAGATATTCTTTGCTATTTAATGTATATATGGAGTTTAAGATCTCTCAACAAAGTTACTTTTGTAACATTTAAGGAAAGTATTTTAAGTGTAGTATACAAAAACAATCAAATATCATAGCCTGAGTCACATTCATCAAACTACACAATTGGACAGAAGAACACTTTATAAGCTCCAGAAACCAATGGAAAGAGTCAATTGCAGACTATGGGAAATGGTTTAACTCTTAAGTCGTGTAAAATAGCCCAGTAAAAAATAGGCTTCTAGTAGGGCATCAGTATTTATCCCTAGTATATGAATGGACTTTGGGAGCCCATTCCACATAGAGGGATACTCCCTCAGCCTAAACACATGGGGAGGGCCTAGACCTGCTCCAAATGATATGACAGACTTTGAATATCCCACATGGAAGACCTCACCCACCCTGGGGAGCAGATAGGTGATAAGATAGGGGTTGAGGGGGGACAGGGAAGGAGAGTAGAATGAGGAAAAGGGCATTGACATGTAAAACAAGTTTGTTTCAAATTTAAATAAACAATATTAGCATAATAGGCTTTTTCAGTCTACAAATTATATGTCTAAATTTTTAACAAAGACATTGTCATTCTCACTATGAAAAATCCACCAGTGAGGAAACATGTTGAATATTCCACTGTCTAATTATAGTGACTCAAAATGCATTACATTGTCTAAAACCTCAGATATTTTTGCATCGTTTTTAAACCAATGAATTCTAATACTCTAGGGTCTTGCTTTTAAATCTAGATTTTTTCACCTATATAATTTAATTCATATTTTATTCATGAACCAATGTCAAGGAAAAATTTCAAAATCAGTCTTAAACTTTCCTTTGTCACTTTTGCTCTCTATGTTGGACTAACTGATGTTACAACTTTAACAAAAGCAAAGCTACACGACCTTGCATCAGTGAGAGGCAAGCCAAGAACATATATCATGGTCAACATTTGTAATCAAGTTGTTTCCATCACTTCAAATTCCAAAATCATGTAGGATTATGGATTGCAGTTTAAAAGCGTTTTGAGATTGCCTACTCTTCCCACCTTAAAAAACAAACAAACAAACAAATAAACAAAAACACTCTTAAATCATTGGACACCACCAGAGGAACTGGGATACAAGGGGTATTTTGAGAGATTCATATATGGTCCCTCACAAAAGGGGAAAGGGACAAGTCCCCCAGAGCACATGGGAAATGGGGGGTCAGTGAATGGAGAGAAAACTAGGAGAATGAGAAGGGGAGGAAAGGAAAGCACGTGTGCCTAGGTAGATTGAGTCAGGGTAGGAATAGAAGACAGATGAGAGAGAAACAGGAGAGAGAGAGAGAGAGAGAGAGAGAGAGAGAGAGAGAGAGAGAGAGAGAGCACATAAAAGAGGGCGCCATTTTAGGTTTGAAGAGAAAACTGAACCTAAAGAAAGGTCTAGAGTCCTACAAGACTGACTCCAACTAACAATTTGAGCCATGGAAAAGCTACCATAAATGCCCTTCCCTGATAGTGAAATCATCAACTAAATTATTCACCATCATGGAGTCCTCATCTAGTACCTGTTGGAAACAGAAGCAAACACCCATATCTAAACACTGAGTCAAACTAGAATTCAGATGCAGAAAGGGGGGCAAGACCAGGTTGCACAAACACACAATGACAGCTGACCTGAACAAGGAGGAGCTAATGGGCCACCCAGACTGATACCTGGGAATCCAGCATGGGACTGACTCAGACCCCCCGAATATTGGTCTCAGCTAGAAGGACTGAGAGGTCTGGGGGACCTCAGACAGTAGAAACAGGATCTATTCCTGATGCACAAAAGGACCTTGTGGACACATACTCCATGGAGGAAGGGAGGTAAAGGAAACTGGGATCAACATGTAAAAATTTTAAATTCTATTATTAATAAAAAAAAAAAGCATTGGACTGTGCTATGTTAAAATTTCTAAGACTATCTTCTCAACTCAAAAAACTGTACATTTACCATTTCTCTGCTTTTGTGAAGTGTACAGTTCCCTGAGCATAGAAGTTGTGAAGTAAAGGGTTCCTTGGACAGAGAAATGTTAACAGGATATTATTAAGAACTCGATTTTTACAACTAAATGTGTCCTTATCACTTGCAGAGCCTCAGTCCCCAAAAGAAGACAACCAAGCTTTAATTTTGTTTCCATTTTAAAGAGAGATGAAAGTGAGGTAGCACTTTCTTTAGAAATAAACACAGATTATTTCCAAAAAGAGTCTTGAAAGGAAATTATCACATAGTCTAAGAAATCCATTTTTGTGATACTCACTCAGGATATTTAATATGTATTTGTGGAAGAACTGAGATGTTGGTTGTTATTTGTCTTTTGGGTTTTAAGGGGCCTACCACCCAGCTCCCAAATGAATTACATATAGAGGCATATTCTTAGCTCTAAAGGTTCAGCCTTATTTTTGATTTTTTTCTAGTCCTTATACCTTAACTCTCTTGGCTTTTATCTTTTCATACATATTACTTTTACTCTTATTTCATGACAGTCTGGGTTTCTGGACATTGGGCCCCTATTGCCCTCCTCTCTTTGTCCACTCATTGATGACCCCTCATTTCTCCTTCTAGTTATAGTCCTTACCTGCCAGCCCCACCTGTGATGGGAGATGTCATTCTGTACATATGTTTCTTGTATTGGTTAATGAATAAAGCACTGTTGGCTAATGAGAAAGCAAGATAGGTGGGGCTAGGAGACAATGGGGAAAGAGGAAGTAGGAGGGAGGAGTCAACATGCAGAGCTCAGAGAGGTAGAACGCCAACCGCTCTGGCCAGTAAGATGAGCCATGTGGAAATACTTAGAATAGTAGAAATGGGTTAATTATTAAGACTATTAACTGGCCATCAGTCTTATATCAAATACAGAGTCTCTTTGTATTATTATTTGGGGCTGATGCGGCGGTGGGACCAGGCAGCTGGCAGGGAGGAACAAAGAGTAGGACCAGACCAGTGGCAGGGAAAAACCAACTTGTAACACACCTGTCCTTGCTTCTGCCTCACTATTGGCCATTCAGGTCTTTATTACACCATCAGGTGTTTTAGACCGTCACACTAACACAGTTTCAGAGAGTTAAACAAATGCAACCTAAACAAATGTCACACACCTTAAAATAATATTCTACCATACTAGAATGAACTCAGAGAGTGGAAATCAGGATTAAACTATAGTACATGTAAAAAAATGTGTATTTAGTAACAGAAACATAGCCAAGGCCAAACAGGGCCAAGGAACTGAACTTTCTTGGTCAGAAGTACTGTCAAATTTACTGTTCTGGGTAAATTGTATGCTCTTTAAATGTAGCTACAATCCATTTTAGATTGTTCCTGACTGCCATCTGGCTGCTCCAAAAAGATTCTTGGGACCTTCAAGAAAATAAACACACCTGCTTATAGTAGTTCTTGAAAACTGCGATGAAACTGCATACAAAATTTGCCAACTCTTTGTTACTCCCTCAGGATTTAAAGTTAAACTTGTCAAACATAGTTTACAACACACATGTGTGAGCTCATGCTTGCATATACACATGTGACCACGTGCGCACACACACACACACACACACACACACACACACACACACACACACACTAAAGAAACAAACAAATAAATATTTTTTAAAAATATTCTTCTATTATTTTCTTAAAGACTGTATTGTTGCCTGGCTCTTCCCAAAGTATACACTGGCTAAAGACCATTCTGTCCATGAGGGTAGGCATGCTAATCAACTGTTTCCAATACTAGGCTTTCCCTCTCCTCCCCTTCCTAATCCCATTTCTACATTTTATCAGAGATATTGATTGTCACTAGCTGTTGATTTCTTAGAATTAAGAATGTTAATAAAGACTTTCTGATGTCTACAAAAACAAAATTGCAAGAGTAGGCAAGATGACACAGTAACAGAGTATGTGAAAGTGCTTGCCAGTAAACTTGACAATCTGAGTTTAATCCCTAACATCCATATGACAAAAAGAGAAAACCAATTTATACAAGTTTTCTTCTGACCTCTACAAGATAAATGTGTAAAGTGTGTATATATACACAAACTCACTTAAAAATGTAACTAGCTTTTTAATAGTTATCATCACTCCCATCCTCATTGCAATACTATTCACATCAACCAATGATTGAAACCAACCCAAATAACCTGTAATGGAAATACATCAATTAGGAAGACACACACACACACACACACACACATGCACACACACACGAATTAAGTTAGGAATACTGCACAATATGCCACAGCATATACAATCCCTCTAGACTCTATGCTAAGTAAAATTAGCCCTTCATACAGGTATGAATAATGAATGACTCATGGTGCTTATATGAAAAAGAAAAAATCATGAAATCAATTTAGGTAAAGCATGAAATGGTGTTTGTTGAGAATTGAGAAGGAAATAAGATTGAAGGACTGTTAAAACTGTTCATAAATTTTCATTTATGTGACATAAGTTTGTGCTAGACTTCTATTGCATAACCTGTTCACAGGTAAAATATAGCTATTTTCATTGAAATACTTCTAAATAGGACACTGTGTAAGTTTCCACAAAACTTTTTCAGTGAAAAATGTTGAACAAAGCAATGAAGATAACAACTTATAAATGCTTATAGAAAAAAATCAATAAATGTTAATTGCATTTAAACTTAATAAAAACATAGATTTTCAAGTTAACCAACATAATAAAGATGAGTTAGCACTTAAGTGAATACAATGGAATGGTTTAAAAAAGTATCTAAAGACATCAAAATCAAAGTGTGGCAAATACAGTTCTAAGCTATAAAAAAAAATCATCTTGCTGCAGTTCATAATGTAAAATTAAGATTCTAACAATAAAGGAGTGTGCTCAGACTTTATGTGCACACATATCAATATACATCATTTAACCTTGGCCTCATTTGAGCAAAAGGAGGGGAATGCTTCAAAACCTTTTGTCTATACGTAGAAAAACACAAACTATACATTTCATTAGCAATGGACATTAGAGAAGCCATAACAAACCAGTTAGAAAGTACAATAGGTTGAAGGTCAAAAAAAAAAAAGCAAATGAAATCCCAGGAATGAAGTTGAATACAGTACCTATGGGTATATATGGGTACAGCCCAGGGCCGAGAGAGATGAGTAAGTGGAGATATAAAATGAAAACTAAGGATGAGATCAAAAATTGCTACAAATTCTTTTATTCAAAGAAACCTGTTCTGCAAATCTGACCTTAAAATGAAGCAATGTGTTTAAATCTGCTAAAAATCAGTTTATGCTAATATTCTTTTCTTTTATTCTCTCTCTCTTTCTCTCTCTGTATATATATATATATATATATATATATATATATACACATATATATATATATGTGTGTGTGTGTTTTGTGTGTGTGTGTGTGTGTGTGTGTTGTCTGTCTTTTTCTCTATGTTCTTTCTATTATTCATTCTTATTCCTTCCCTGTCTCACTCTATCTCATCTCCCTTTCTTTTTTTCTCCTGTCCCCTGTACATAAATATATATATATATATATATATATATATATATATATATATATATATATATATACACACACACACACACACACATACACACACACACACACACACCAAAACTCTATGGACGGTTTTAAAAAAAATTTGAGAAGACTCATCAAAAGCTCAGCACTAATCATAACATCCATGCTTCATTTCCTCCAGTTTCTTCCTGCACAGCCAACATTGTGTATTTATATTTATGAAAAATTAGTTTTTATATTACTTCCTAGCAATGTGAAGATGTTCAGTATCATTCTCTAATATCAGAGAATCACTTGTTTCTTTCTGCTCATTTATGTCACTCTACAAAACCACTTGGAAATTTCACCAGAGAGATTGGGTATTCATTAGAAATGCAAAGATTGCATGTGGAATCTCCATAAAATGTCTCACCAGAGGATAAACTCAAAAAATGTTAGGTAATATTATCTGACAGCAGGTTATCTTTTTATTGCAATGATCAGCATGTAATGCAAGGTGCAAATATCCATATATATTGAACTGTTATGCCAATAAGAATATTCCATACTAGAATAAGATGAAATGGGTCACGGAACCATAGAAATATTACTAATAATACCTTAATTGTTATAACTGTTTTCAAGTAACAGAGTGCTCATCAAAAGAAATATTATACACATACACAGATGCTAAAATGTTATTCTCAAATTTTGATGTAATGTAGTTCCTAAAATGAATTAATTATAATATGTCCTCATCCATTCAGCAGTTTATAAAAGAATTTTTGCACTAGAATTTTATATACAGAAATAATGTGTTTTGATTAGCTTTCCCCTCTTTCCCCTCCCTCACACCCTTCCTAATTTCTTTTGTCTTTTCTTTTATAAAAATTCATGGAAAGATATTTTTACAAACAAGAAATATCTTTGATCTACTTATGTTGTTGATAGTCTTTTTGTTGTTTATTTTTGATATTGTAATTTAATTACAAATTGTCTCCCTTCACTTTCTGCTCTTCACGTTCTGCCATGTATCTCTCCCCTCTTTTTTTTTTAGTTCATAACTTTGTTTCCATCAATTCTTATTGCATGTAAATTTGCATTTGTATATACATACACATTCCTAAATTTTTCAAAGGAATGAATATAAAGGCTCAACTGAAAATGATTCTTCATGTTGTACAAAGGATTCTTGCTTTTGTAGTTTATCTATCAAATTATTCATATATGATGTTCAATTAACCAACAAACATATATAAAATAACATAAAATACAAAGGGAAAAGATTTCTGGATAGATGACATTTATTTTTGGTTCTAATTTATGTAAGACAGGCACAATTAATACCATAATTGATTTAAAATGTGTACCTGTTAAACTTTGATAGAATTATCCCACCATAATTCATTCTTATTTTATATGAGAACAAAATAAGAATACATATTCTCCATGATCTTATCATTCCGTCTGTAACATTATATTATGTATGACTTGAACCCAGTCTTATTTGCTTTCCCAGATTTGCTCACTAGCAGTTAATGATTCTTTGATGTCCAAGGTTGCTGTTGTATAATTGATCAAAGCTTTGAAACTGTGTAGAACTGTAAGAACTGAGATTCTGAGATGTCAGTCCATCCCCTCTTTCTTTGGCTGTGCATATTTCTAGACAGATTATTAGATTTATTTTAAAAAAAGGAAAAAAACCAATTGCTCTATTCAATATCATTAGAAACCAAGAAAAAAAGGTTTTAATAGCCCATTGCAGAGGAAAATTTAGACACATAAGTTTGGACAGCTTAAAATATATAAGGAATAGACTTTCTTCATAATAACCTTGTAATTAGTTTTGTTTCTTCTGTTATGAAAATGAATACAATGTCAAACCTGACACGCTGACATTAATCTTGCATTGTAAAATTGAGTCAAACTTCTTGAGGTTTTTAGGAGTTGGATCATTACAGATAATACATATTTCATGTCAGAAGAACTCTGGCTGAAGTCATTCCAAATCCTTGGAATTTCAATGTAGTTCTGCCTCTGTACCTACTGACATAGTTCTGAAAGAGAGTGAACCTGAGAAGCAAGTGTCATTCTGACTGCAAACACTAGCTTCTTATGTATGTTTCAGGACCTAGCATTGAAAGTATGCAGTGATGGTAGTGATGTATTGCTCTGATACTGTCAAGACAACATTGATTTGATTGCCTCAACCAAGCTTAATTAAGTTGTGGTGAAAGGTGTTCCAGGAGCTGCTGCAATGGAAGTGTCTAAACTCTGTTGTCATCCAACTGATAATGGTGAACCAGTTGGGAAATACAGAGATGCAATAGCTTTTTATTTCCCTTTGTTCGTGTGTTTCTTTACCATTACCATGTACATCAACAGATTCCACTTTACTAAGTTCTCATCAGAATTCGGAAGATTAAATCAATGGCACTGAGGTGTGACGAACCTATTACCAAGCTACAACAGGATTTAATACATTGGCAAAAAAAGCATTTTCATTTCACTATTCATGTAATAAAAATAAAACAGAGTAAACATTTCTTTTAATGGAAAATATATTGACATAGAAATCACAACCATTCCACTCAAAAACTAAAATTCAATTTCCCACTCTGCTTCCAGTGATCCTGCTAAAGATCTTTATTCCACATAGATTATGATAAATTGGTTATTTAAGTTAGAGCCGTTGAAAGGAGAACCCTTTTAAACTGATGTTATCTTTAGAAAAAGAAATGACAAAACTTAGCTTTGATCTTTAGGAGCTTTTGAAGTATAAATAAATAATGTATTGTAACATGGGGAGAACTCGGGTTCCATTTCCAAAAAGGAGTTTTGAATATACATTTTGAACTGACATTCTCTCTGTGTCTCTCTCTGTCTCCCTCTCTATCTCTCACCATGAGTAATTCTATTTAGTGTTTCCAAAATTTATTTCTTTTCCAACACAACAAATTTTACTTTTTTTACTATAGTGTTTATTGTTCTCCAAGAAGAGTATAGAAATAAAATTACAGTCCTAATGAAAATTAGACATTGTTTTGAACCCCATTTAATTCACTTGATGAAAATTTGGGCTTCATCATCACCACTTAGACTTGTCATATAAGGCTGACACTATGTTATTATCAAGTGTAAAGATCTTTTACAAATCCAAAAATAGGCTCTACCTTGATGGAGAACCAGCTGCTTTTACAAATTTTCAAATTAGTTTTGGTGATCTCTCTCATATGCTTGATGCATGTGGTACAGGAATTTCTAAAAGTAAACACCAGTTAAACAGATATTTCATTCCTATGCTTTAAATACTACACTGCCTAACAATACTACTTCAAATTATCAGTTTTGTGTATCCTATATTTTATATTAAAAGAAACAAAGTATTTCTATTTTTATGTGTTTTTGTAAGAATTATTTATTTTCATCTACATTTGGGAAGCAAATTTACCATTCTAGTCTTGTGTTTCATAGCTTCTTATCATTTTTCAGCAATAACAACCCTTGTTTAAAATAGTTATTGATGAATATTTATGGAGTTATGGCAACACTTTTATTTTTACTTTGTTGTGATTTGCCTTTAGGTAAAATGTGAACAAAGCATAGAAGCCACAGTATGATGTTTTTGTTAGAGCACACAAAGGAATATACCCTCTAACTTGTGCATATATATATATATATATATATATATATATATATATATATATATATATATATAAAACCTTGTATATTGGAAAACCATAGGGATTAAAGAACATCAAAAAGTGATACTATGTGGCTTTATTTTATTGTATAAATCGCCATTTTATCAGATAACATTTGGAGATCTTTATATAAGAAAAATAAATTGTAATTAAAACTCACATTTGTAGAAGCTTATACAATAGAAGAATAAAGTATTTTATGTCTTTATTTTTATCTTTATTTCTCCACATTCACTATTTACTGTATATTAAATAGACAGAGATCTACCTGTCTCTGTCTCTTGAGTGCTTGGATTAAAAATGTGCATCACCACTGCCCAGTTTAAATATAAAACTTCAAAACTATATTTTGAGTTAATTCATTTTTTAGAGGTTATATGGAGGTAGTTAAGATTTAATGCACGGTGCCATTACCTCATACTTTCTGAAGCATACCTCATTCTGATGGTTTGGAATAGGTAAGGGTCCAACTTGTTGATATTGTTGCATTCTCACTGAAACTACTTATATTTGTTTTAAAATGTGTGAACGTTGGATTCACCTTACTTATATAGTGAGATACTAATAGAATAAAAGCAAATTAAATATGGTGTTCTGTAAGGTCTTACTCCACTAATTGTATAACTTATACTTTTGGTATACATTGGGCATTGTTTAACACTCATAATCTCAGTAAAAAATCCAGATATAGTGCTGAGCACAAAGAATATAAACTCAAACAAAGTAGCCCCTCCTGGGAACACAAAGCCTCCAGAGATATAAATAAGTCATTGGCTAAATGTCAGTGAAGTATGTGATTGGATGTTGTAAGTGACATCTATGAAAATGAGTTACCTTGTTGTTTTACTACTCTGATGGTGAGATTAAAGTTTTCTCCTAAATCATCAAAGCAATGACTTTACATGATATTTTTAACTCAGGTGGAGGGTCACATTAAATAGTACCTGTCTGTGACAATATATTTAAGCTAGATTAGTGGTCATTTGGGGAAATAGATTGATGACAAACTGATATGGAAAATGAATGTGAAAATTTCATTCCCCAAAGAGGAAAACTAGACAGGAGAGAAAAGCCCATGTAAAACAACATATCAAGGATATCCATGGGTTGGAGAACTGCAAAGGCACATTTGAAATTTGTAGACACACATGCTAATTTCACTTGATTATATGTTTTTCTCATGTGAAGTTTGAGAATATTCATGCCTGTAGGAGCAAAGAGTACACAATCTTGTATGTGCATAAAGTAGAGCTGTTTACACAGTTTTATCAGTTTTGTGGCAGATGCTAGAAAAAATTTCCTAGCTGTATGAGAGTCTTTATTAGATCATTGTGTGGCCAGTAGCTCATCAGTCTGTGGGGTGAGCAAAATTGATATTAATGCAAGTAGGTCATCAGCCTCGATGTGTTCAAAAATAAAGTTTGTTGTGTCTTCAGTGTTCCTCTGGTAATAAAGCAATTATTTCCCACTAGAGACCAAAGTATCTGATGGGTTACATTAAAAGCACAACGCTTATTTATCTCAGTATAAAATATGAGAGAAAAGAAAAACAATGACACACCATTAGGAAAGAATTGTCTTCTCTTCATTTTATAGTCAGAAACAGAAGTTACCTTTCCATTTAAATTTTTAATGTCAAATCCAGTCCAGACATATTTCTTGATGTGTAATAATTGTGCTCAAAAATGATAAAATAAATAATTCTCCTGAATAAATGAATTCTCCTAAATTTTAAAAAATTTCTATTATTATGTAACCATACAAAACCATGTACAAAAATAAAGACTGAAATCTTTATATCAAAACTCTATCCATTAACTTCTAAAGTAGACATTATTTGATTCTGGGCACGAAGGCAAGTGTTTGCAAGGTCAACACAGGAAAGGCTTTTGGAGACAGCTGGCACTTCTGGTTAGTGTGTTCCTGGAAAACAACTAAAAGCAGAGGTAAACACAAAACAAACAAACAAACAAAAAGTAGATATCATTAATCCGAACATGTATTTTCTTTTAATGCTACCAGGTTTAATTATGACAATAAAGTTTTAGAAGGAGTTTCCTTCCAATGGAAACATTTTTTCAATGAGAAAGGTTTACAAATCCATTAGAGAGTCAAAGAGATTCCATTAAATCTTTTTTTTTTTCCATAACCTGTTGGCCAATTGCTAGAGTATCTTGTTGGCTACTTGTGCCTTAACTATTAACTCATTTCTATCTATCTAAGTGTTTCCATGTGGTCTTACCTGAGAGACAGAGAGCCCATACATCTTACTTCTCCCACATCCTACATCTTGATTCCTCTCTAGTACATCACCCAGAATCCTTCTTGTCTCCTAGTTCTGCCTATCTTGCCTTCCTATTTGGCAACAGTGCTAAATTCATTCACCAATAAGAGAATGAAACCTCCCATCATTTCCTCTTCTTTTGTCTAATAAAATGAAAGGTTTTAATTTAACACAGTAAAATATATAAGATAACAATTATCAAAAAAGAACTCTAGTTAACACTATTTTGTCCATTAACATTTAATAAGATTTATTTAAGATTTAAATAAAATATTCTATCATCTATCCTATCTTTGTGAGTCTAGAGTCTCATATGTAACTTATCTTTAATCCTAACTAAGGAAAACTATAACCATAACTACCTATCTTCAACTTCCTCAAAGACCACAGAATGATAATATATAAACTCTAGAAATGACAGAGATGTTGTTTTGTAAATATGTTTTTCAAATTGGATAATGAATAAAGCACTGTGGCCAATGAAAAAGCAAGATAGGTGGGGCTAGGAGACAAGGAGAAAAGAGGAAGTAGTTAGGAGGAGTCAGCATGTAGAGAGTGGAGAAAACCAGATGCTGGCCCGCAGTGCTCAGATAAGATGACCATGTGAACATATTTAGATAAGTAGAAATGGTATAATAATTAAGACAGACCTAGTCCATAAACAATAATAGTAACTGGCCAACAACATAATATCAAATACAGAGTTTCCATGTGTTATTGGGGCTTGGGTGGCAGCGGAACCTGGAGGGCGGTGGGAAAAAACCTATTCTTAACAATTTAGAAATTTGGGTGTCATTCTTTTCAAAGTGCTTCCTTCTGGTAGGGGGTACTGGCTTGGCAATCCTAAGAAGACACATAAATGCTGGCTGTAGTAGTATGCAAGGCTGCCTTGTCCCAGCTGTTTTGAATGTAGAATCATCAGGGACACTGTTTCAGGAATTCTTGCTTGATCAATCCCTGTTAGTCTGGAAGGAATGAACAGTTTTTCATTTTCTGTAAAAACAAACATAGACATTCTTTTCCCCAGTATCCTGTCCTTAGAGTTAAATTTGGGAGTCAAAGCATTTTTAAAATATATAAATTGGATTAATTTAGCAGCATGATAGTTTAGTGCATTTTAATTGCTCATTCCTTAGCAATTGAGCAATTCATATAATACAATAGCATTCAGTATCAAGACTCTCTGTTTATTTTCCATGTTTTTTTTTATTTCAATATTTTTTCTACTTCTATTTTTTCATTTTTTGAGACAAGGTTCTCTATATAACTTTTGCCTGTCTTGTAATTCACTCTGTGCACCAGGTTGGCCTTGAAATCACAGCCATCTAATTGCCTCTGCCCCCCAAGTGTTTGGATTAAAGGCATGTGCCACCATACCCAGCTACTTTTTTGCTTTCCATTTTTTTAAACCACTTCATCCTGTTTCTTTCCTCTCCCAAACCAACATATGTTACAAGTTGTTTTCCCACCAGCCTGGTCCCACAGCCTCACCAGTCCCAAATAACACACATAAATACTGTATTAGATATAAAGCTATTGGCTTGTTACTAGCCTTTCTTAATGGCTAGCTCTGTCTCAAATATTAACCCATTTCTATCAATCTAAGTATTTCCATGTAGTCTTATCTTGCTAGAGAGAGAGGGTCGTTTAGACCTCTGTTCTCTTAGTCCTACATGTGTAATCTCCTTCTACCTCTTCTCTAATCCTCCTTGTTTCCTATTCCCACCTATCTTGCTTTCCTATTGGCCAACAGGGCTTTATTCATTATCCATTATGAGAAACATATTTACAGAATGACATCTTCCAACATACATATATTTTAAACATATTGTAAACCTTTAGATGTTTTTCTTTATCTTAATTTGTCTTTACTGTAAATCTTTATCTTTTTCAGGCCTTGAATCTTTTATCTGCTAACAACAACATTGCTTTCCAATATGGCAGGGGTATGTTTATTGCCAGCAGTGAGAGCTATGCTCACCACCTTGGTGTATGCTGCCATAAAACAGCATGCTGCCACTGCCAACACTCTTACTCACCATTCAGTTGTCAGCAGGACCTCTTTTTTTGTTTGTTTGTTTTATTTTAACTTTTTTTTAATAATATAATATAATATAAAAATTTTACATGTTGATCCCTGTTTCCTCTCCCTCCCTCCCACTTACCCTCTTTCCCCCCTCATATGCACCCTGACCTCCCTCCTCTCCTATCTCCCCCCACCATGCCACATGTAGGACTATGCTATCCAGGACCTCTTAAAAAAGCCATGAGGTCTTTTGTTGCTTATGCTGAGTCAGAAAACCTCCCTTAAAGGAGCTGCTCAAGTCTCTGCTTATCTCTAGCAAAACAGAGCCTGCCAGAGAAAAATGCTGCTACCAAGAAGGATTGCTTGTCTGTGTTCTTTTGTTTCTAAAATCTCTTTTTAAGCTTTCGTGAAGTTTTAAATGAAATGCCTTAGAACCCATGTTGCATGTGTCATATTACACTTTCCTGCCAACCTGATCCCACAGCGATGCCAGCTCCAAAGTAACACTGAGAAACTCTAAGTTATAAAGCTGTCACCAATGGCTAGAGCTTCTTATTGGCTAGCTCTGTCTTAGCTATTAGGTTATTTCTATCAATCTAAGTGTTTCCACATGGTCCAACCTGAGTAAGTCTAGACATCCTAATTCTCTCATGTTCTACATCTTGACTCATTCCATAAATTAATCTCAATCATCAATTCAGATTTCACTAATTTTGTTTCCTTCTCAGATAATGTATAATCTTAAACTTCAAAATAAAAATTTCATGTGGACCCACATGGATTGTAACATGATGCTGCGAAAGTGTCATTGAGCTAACAGTGAGAAATTCCTTCAAAAAATTTAAATCTAAATTTTAATGAAGAAGAACATGAACATACAAGTGGTACACATCCAAACAATTCATAAGGTCTGAAGCTATTTCCAGATTTCTGTTTGTTTATTTGGATTAATACTGACCTGGTATATTTGATATTTGATTTTGTTCAAAAATTCATTTGCATATGAATTTTAAATGATGGCATTAATGATAATCAAGTCCATAATTTATTGATTCCTCACTATGTACACAATCATCATAGACAACATGTGCTTTTACCCTCCTAATATGCACAAAATCCTGAAAGGCATATATCCCATTTAACATAAGAGAACTCTGAGATGAAAGGAACCTGGGAGTTAAGTTTTCCTGATGTAAGAACAGATTATCAGAGCATGCATAGGTCATCAAAGCAAGCAAATTTTGACTTCCAGAGAATGAGATTCATGTTTTTAATGTATGCTTGGTGACCTTTACAAAACAGATACCGATATGTCCATTTTGGATGAAAAAAATCAAGAAAAGAATAGAATGAACCTTTTTTTTATCAATGCATAGACTGCAATTTAAATTGCAATAAACATGTATGTAAATATATGCAAAAATATGGTCACTACATATAATATACAAACAATTATTTTAAAAAACTAACTGAAGTATATTTATTGATAGGAACTTCTTTACCAGTCAAATTTGAATCAGACTATACAAATTTTTGGAGGGGAAGTCTTTACTTTTATTTTTCTTCATGACTCACTGTGTACACTTTCAAAGGAACAAGAGTGTTTTGCCTATTAATATTCAATAACTTTTGATTTATCTGATAGTATCCTCTTAAACTATGGGACAGCCAACATGTTCATAATCCTACCCTTTCAAATCAGAGTATCTGGAGACTTTCTTTTTCTCCCATTCTATATCACAGAAATAGAGACATTTTTTATGAAATTGTTTTATTTTATTTGTAATTCCCAAGCACATTTGGTAGAAAAAAAAAATCAACTAGTTTCTGATTTCAAAGTACACACACTGAAGCAGACATATAGGCATTTTATTTTAGAATTTGGTGTTTATTAAAATAAATATACATATGACAATTTTATTAACAGTTATAGCTTATATGACAATTTTATTAAGATTTATACACAATACAGTACAAAATAATAAAGTTGTAAACATTAAAAATGACATTACAATTGGGGAGTTTCTTTCTCTGTAAAACAACTATTGCCATAAAGTTAGTCATTGATCTGCTGGGACTGTGGCAAACCTATGTGTAAATGTGAACATGTGTGTGTTGTGGATTCATGGGATGGGTAAGTACATTGTGGCTTTGGAAACTACCATGATGTAATATGCCCTTTATGAGCATTTCTAGCAACTGGTCATAGAACATGCAATGTGAAAGAGTCTCAAACAACTATTTATCCAAACCAGATGTAGTCTTCAGTACATTCTAATACAATTATTATTTTCACATGTGTTCTTAGGCTTCAGCTATTGCAAGTTTCATCTTATACATCAATTCATCCTGGTGACAGGACAAGAATGTGGTTCACAATATATTCCCAGTCAAAACACTCATGAAATAAAAACATTTTAACAAATCAAAGAAGAAACACAAGATTTCTCTTGGTCTATTGTGTTAAGGCCATCCATTGAAATAGTTGAAAATAACTAACAAATCTCTAAGAGACACATATTATAAAGATGATGCAGTATTTATGTATTAAAACCATGATTTCAAATTTTATTTCTAAATCAATATTTTTTTATCTGAATCTATAGGGAGTGGAATAACTCTTAAGGTGTTCTGAGAGATTGTATATATGCCACTTGTTTCTCCTTTTGAAGCTCTATGTTTTCTATTATCTGTTTTTCTATTTTATTCAATTTTTCTACTCTGTGCCCTGAGAATAACTTTCCCAAAATAAACACTCAACAGGCACCTTGTTCTCTGTTGCTACTTGCAACCTCTTTTAGATAGAAATATGCCACTAACTGTGATGATTGGAAAAGTAAGTCAAAAACAATTTTTGGTGTTATTATTTTAAGTTGATACTATTGATTTAGGCTTCAGTTTAGCATTCTAGTCTCTAAAGTCAATAATTTGTTTCTAAATCGCTTTCTTTGCTTTATGACCAGTATCCATCTAACAGCTTTATTAATATTTCCCAGTAAGCCACTGTTTTTTTTCTTTGCCTTCGTATTATAAAATTCAGAAATATTATCAAACTTTGTTGTTTAATTGATACAGAATGTTTATTGTATTATTTAAAAATACACAGTAATTAAATTATTAATAAAATTTACTCATTTGTTTTACATCTTAGCAGCAGTTTCCCATCCACCTTTCCTTCTATCCCCTCCCCCTCATATACATTTTCTATGTTTCTGTTCAGAATAGGCAGGCTTTCCATGAGTGTCAACAAAGCATGGCATATCATGTTGAGATAGGACCAAGCTCTTCTTAAGTTATCTGCATCATATGAAGAATAATGCTAGTAGGTAATAATAACACATTTGGTTCTAATATAATTGTATCAACATTCCTAGTGAATACAATAAAATTATGAAATAAATTATATGCTCTGGTATTCACAAAAAGGAAATTGAATATTGAAGCATTTATGTATTCTACTATAAAAATTTGAATAGAAAATTATTAATCTCCATGTCTGCTATGATATATTTTCCCATTGAAGTAACAATATGATAGGACACAAGAAAAATTTCTTCATCTATTCTGAAAGATCCAATGAAACCAACATTTTAGATGATAGAATCCTTAAAATGCTTAAGTAAATGCCCTTGACTTCATTAGAATCTAAGAAGAGTCACTGGGCTCGTGTTATATCTATTTGGCTCACAGGAAATGATAATATTCTAGAGTATATTAGGAAATGGATAGTCATTAACTAAAATACAACACTGGAGTTTAAAGGTTATGTCTCCTTGTTGCTTTTGTGGAGGAGTTAAATTAATTTCCCAGAATTCTCATTGTTATGGGCTGGTTTTTCCCAACAGCTGCCTGACCCACTCTTTGTTCCTTCCTTCTGGCCACCCGGACCCACCACCCTGCTGGCCCCTAAAAATACAGAGACTCTGTATTTGATACAATTCTGTGGGCCAGTGACTATCATTGTTAATGGGCTAGCTCTGTCTTAATGATTAACCCATTTATACTTATTAAATATTTCCACATGGTCATTTTATCTGAGCACAGTGGCCGACATCTTGCTTCCTCCATGCTCTACATGCTGACTCCTCCTAACAACTTCTTCTTTCCTCCTTGACTCCTACCCCCACCTATTTTGCTTTCTCATTGCCCACAGTGCTTTATTGTTTAACCAGTATGAGAAACATATATACAGAATAACATCTCCCATCATCTCATGGTGTCTCACAAACATGATTGAATTCCAGTTCTCATGGATCCAATCAATGACTTTTCTTGATTGCCACATGCGCCAGAAGCACTTATGGTGCAAATATATATATATATATATATATATATATATATATATATGTATATGTATATATATACATACATATATATGTATATATATATACATATAAATACATACATACATACATACATACATACATACACATATAAAATAAAATAAGTAGGTCTACAAAAACTCAAATATGTCTTCCTTAGTGGTGACAAAAAAGGCATGAGTGACAATGTAAACTGTGATGACATTTCATAAGAAGTTACACAGTAATAGTAGAAAACTTACTTTATACTGTGATAAATTTCCAGTTAAGTTGCTTAAGGAGGCCAGAAGAAGATGTCAGATTTGCTGAAACTGGAGTGACAGATTATTGTCAAAAATCTGAGGGTGTAGGGTCTAGGCCCTCCTTCCTGCCTCTAGGTTAAGGGATTATCTCTCTATAGGGAATGTGCTCCCAAAGTCCTTTTGTGCACCAGGAATGGGAGGATGATTGGGGGGCATGTGAGGTTGGGAGAGAGGGATGGAGGGGTACTGGGATCGATATGTAAAATAAATAAATAAATAAATAAATAAATAAATAAATAAATAAAATCTGTTCATAGAAAAAAACAAAAACCCTGGGAGTGCTGAAAATAGAACTCAAGCTTCAGCCCTCCTGCTCCTGAGAAGATTATCTCTGTTATCCCTGATTATATCATCACTGTATACAAGTATGATTGGTTGTATGTGTTAAGTAGATCACTGTAGCAAGTATGTTTTCCAGCAGGCCGCCGGTCTGGTCCCGTGCCATGCCAGCCCCCAATAATAAGCTAAGACTCTGTATTTGATACAATGCTGTTGGCCAATTACTATCATTGCTTATCAGCTAGCTCTGTCTTAATGATTAACCCATTCCTATTTATCTAAGTATTTCCATGTGGTCATCTTATTGGAGAGTGGCAGGCCAGCATCTGTTGTCTTTCGGCTCTCCATGTTGACTCCTCCTTACTCCTTCCTCTTTCCTCCTAGTCTCCCAGTTCCTCCTTTCTTGCTTCCCTATTGCCCCATAGTGCTTAATTCATTAACCAGTAAGAGAAACATATTTACAGAATAACATCTCCCATCAGATGACAGGCAATTGTACTGACAGTTTTGGCTAAATATTGGGGCACATGTATGATCATATGGATCTATTTAATGTTAAATCACTAAAATAAAGATTGCATTTAAATTACTGGATCAGGCAAATTATTTTCTGTAACCTATGAGGGCTTTTACCAATAAGGGAGATGCCTTAAAAACATAGGGGTTTCAGGGAGTGGGAAGAATTCTTACTTCAGGCCTACAAGTGTAAAGGCAGCGAATTCAAATCCTATTTTTTTCAGTCTTGTTTCCTTCCTTCCAGATTTTAGAACTTCAGATATTCCAACTATCATAATTTTTCAGGATTTTCAAAATCAGTCTCCCACGTTGTTCCTCACTCTCTCACACATGTACACACAAATGTACATCTGCATGTATACATCTCAGCATATATACAAATGCATAATCATATCTATATTATATAATGGCCTGCATATTTGGTTCTGTTTCTGTGGAGAACTCTAATTACCACAGTTTCCCTGCATGCATCATGTGTTAATTTGTTCTCTATTGTGTTAGGTCTTCTGTTAAAAGAGTCTTTCTATTATGGGATTAGCAAAATAAATTAAATGGGACTTGTGGATATCATCCAAAATTGTACATCTGCAGTACTACTGTCCATTTCTGGGAAGTTCTTGAAAGGTATTAATGAAGAGATACTCTTTTATTGAGAAAAACTTCGGGCAATGTGCCTGGATATAGATTTTATTGGAATGGAAAATAGCTAAACCAGCAATTATGTGCCAGTTCACTGACTGTAGTCTGTTGGTTGGCACACCAGGAGAGTCTTGCAAGTAACATGACTACAAAATTAGTGACAAGAGTCTCTGTGGAAGTATATAGATACAGATACTTATAAGGGGGAAAATTGTGAAGATATTTGTGTTCTGTGTTCATGCTCATCCAAAGAAGGCTTCATTAGTGAACTGTTTCATAATAAATAAAAAGAAAAAAAAAAAGGAAAAGAAAAATAAAAGGAAAAGAAAAAAAAATAATGGAATCTTGAAATTCACAGGCAAATTGTTACCAGAGTGAGGTAACCCAGTCTCAAAATGACAAAATGATATGTATTCACTCAAATATGGATTTTAGACATAAAGCAAAGGATTACCAGCCTACTATCCCCACTACCAGAAAAGCCAAGAATTGAGGAGGACCCTAAGAGAGACATATATGGTCACCTGGAGAAGGGGAAAGGGACAAGATCTCCCAAGCAAATTGGGTGCATGGAGGGAGGGGAGAGGGAGTTAGGAGGAAGAGGAAGGGAGAGATGGACATCATGGAGCAGTGATATTGAGTTAAGGAAAGAATAGAGGACAGCAGAAAAAGATTCCAGAATAGAGGGAGCCATTATCAGTTTTAAGAGAAATCTGGCATTAGGGAAATATCTAGAGATCTACAAAGATGACCTCAACTAACAATCTAAGCAATACTGAAGAGGCTACCTTAAATGGCCTTCTCAGAATAAGATTAATGACTATTTTATATGCTATCCTAGAGCCTTCATCTAATAGCTGATGGAAGCAGAAGCAGACACCCAGAGCTAAACACTGAGCTGAACTCCTGGAATCCAAATGTAGAGTGAGAGGAGTGATGAACAAAGGGGTCAAGATCAGGCTGGAGAAACCCACAGAAATAGCTGACCTGAACAAGAGTGAGGTCATGGATTCTAGTCTGATATCTGAGAAACTAGAATAGGACTGATCCAGACCCTCTGAATGTGTGGTGTTAGTCTATGGGGCCTCTGTAGTGGATCAGTATTTATCCCTAGCATACAAATGGACTTGGGGAGCCCATTTCTCATAGAGGAATATTCCCTCAGCGAAGATACAGTGGGGAGGGCCTAGGACCTGCTCCAAATGATATGATAGACTTTAAAGACTCCCTGTGGAAGGCCTCACTCTTTCTGGGGAGTAGACATGGGGTGGGTATGTAGGAGGAACAGGGGAGGAAGGGAGGGTTTGGGAACTGTGATTGACATTAAAATAAATTTGTTTCAATTTTAAATAAAAGAGAATATCATATTCTATAGATATAATATGGTAGGTTATTTCCCATCCACTTCTGTCATTACTTAATTGGTCAGGAATGAAGTTGCTACCATTACGGATTCAGAAGTTTGGCATGGGCTCAGTTACTAGATTTCACTCTCCAAGGCTGACCTAGCTTTAGCACTGATGTAAATTTCACAGCAGTGAAAGCCAACCCTGGCCCACTAGTAATGGATGACACTCAAAACCCAGATGTGAATAATGGGTCTGTAAGTGTGAGACCAGACTCAAGTTTGAAAGGCAGCTACAATGTGACATGTTAAAACATTTTGATTGTAATGGAGAATATTTTGTTCTTATTGCAATGACCCCTTATTCTGGATGTAATTTTTCTGCCTTATATGTAATTCTGTTGTCTAAACTATCATCTAAGAACTTACTGTTTTCCCTATCTATGGCAACTGATAAACTACTTAACATTACTAATACTCAAGGAAATTGTATCATAGCAAATGAAGTATAACATGTCATTGCTTTTTCCTGGCCTAGACATATTCTATACTGCCAAAGACTCAATTACAGTGCCAACTAAGTGAAATGCCTTGCAGATCAAGTCAATGCAACATAGAAGGCTGTATATGCTCAGAATCAGTGTTAAATACATCCAAGAATTACATATGCAGGCTATCAGTAATGTAAGTGGGAGTAGCAGAAAGTCCCTAATAGCCATGCCTACCTATGTCCTAGACAAATGTGTTCTTTCTGAATGCATGCTACTTACATATGCTTGACTGTGTTTTTATTACTAAAGAAAAAATATATTCCAAAGAGGAAACAGAGAGAGATACATAGGCTGGGTATGGTACAAGAAGTTCTTGGGGTACCGTGCTTGTAAGATAAGGGAGGTCTTCCTAATTTATTAACCCTTAATATACAAGTTCTTCTTTTAAAATGGAACTAATACTGAGGATCAACTTACTGACAGAGATAACATTTGATTTAAATAATTGTTCTACTTCTAATTATATATGACATTAAAGATGTGTGTTTATATCAGATATATATGCATGTACACTTGTGTATAATTAGTATGTGGAGGTCAGACGTTTATGTTGGGGATCTTCTTCAATCATTTCTTTACCTTCATTTTTGATCTCTTATTCAATCTGGAGATACACAGTTTAAGTTAACTGACAGACCACTAAGCCACAAAGATCTCCCTTTCTTGATCTTCTCAACATTAATATTACAGGTACTTGTAGCCATGCTTGGGATTTAATTTAGAATATAAATTCAAGTATTCTTGCTTGTAAATGATATATCCTGATCTTGCTACTCTTAGGCAAATCTTTAATAAGAAATAATGAAATTGTATCATATGTTTGATGCTAAACAGGTTATTTATATAATCTATCTATCTGTCCAATCTCTCCATCTATCATATATATATTATATATGTATGTATGTATATAGAATGTCTATCATCTTTCCATCTTACATCTAACCATCTATCTTTTCTTTATTTCTAGTGCCTATCCATCATTCCATTCCTTTATCTACCATGCAGCTATCCATCTATGTACCTTCATGCTTACATAACTTTCTAACTTTCTATACATTGAAATATTTTTAAGGAATCATTCAGAAATACTGAAGGTAGGCTAACAATCTGAAATTCCAGCCCCAATAAATATGGTAGTTCTGAATCAGAAAAAAAATCTAGAGGTGAAATTATTTCTGCTATTAGGTGTTACAGATACCTTTAAATGGTTTGAAGTTGGGACCGCATATTTTAGGTTTGTATAAGGTTTACTAAAATACTGGCTTATATGGTAATGACATTTAGAAATAAATATATATTCACATAAAATTTCAAACTGGTATTTGTAAACAAATAAACAAAAGCACCAAATAACATAGTCTAGACAAAGTGAGAAGTGAGATTAACTACAACAACAAGGGTAGATCTTACACCATGATCTCTCATGCTGTGAAACAATTTTCCATAGTCATATAGCTAATGAAAAATAGAACATGATTAAAACCCTCTTCTACTCAATTAAATGTTGGTACTCTTTACAAACAGCATGTTTTTAATCTAGCCTATTGTGTATTGTTAGTATTTTCCTTGATAAATACAAGTTGACTTACTTCCTTTCAGTTTTCTTTTAATTTACATAACTGCGACTTGGAGCATCTAAGCCTCTCCTTAGAAATTTGCATGTTTGAAATGTTCAGCTCCATACTGGAGATTCAAAGGCTCTGCTCTGATTCTGACAGTTCAATGAAAACATAATAAGAAACAAAAACAACCAGGGATAAGACACTGTATGCTGAAAGAATGTATATATCAGAAATTGTGGACCAATAAGCAAAACAAAAATATATCTGTTAAGAGAAAAGATGTGTTAACTCACTGTACCTATTTTACTATATTAACACAATGAGATTTAAGTTGTGAAACCATTGCAAATTAGACATTAAGCAACACAGTGACTTATTTTAAAATTGTGTTGCTTCCTTGGAAAGCAATTTGTTTGCATGCATCCTTCTACGACTTTAAACTAGCTATAGTTTTTCATAGTATAATTATTTTGGCATTTTGGCAATTTTTGTTTCTTGTGTAAGTTTCAAAATATACAAAGACTGAAGAAGCCAGTTACCAAAATACCACATAATCCAATTAAAATGTTGGTTATAGAACTAAACAGAGAATTCTCAATGGAAGAATCTAAACTGGCTGAAAGACACTTAAGAAAGTGATTAATATCTATAACCAGCAGGGAAATGCAAATCAAAACAACTCTGAGATACCACCTTAATCCTGTCAGAATGGTTAAAATCAAAAACACCAAAGACAGTTTATGCAGGAGAGGATATGGATAAAGGGCTACACTCAATCACAGTTGGTGGGAGTGCAAACTTGAACAGCCACTTTGGAAATCAGTATGGCAGTGGTTCCTCAGGAGAATGGGAATCAGTCTACCTCAGGATCCAGTAATTCCACTCTTAGGCATATACCCAAAAGATGCACATTCATAAAACAAGAACATCTGTTCAACTATGTTCATAGCATTATTTGTAATACCCAGAACCTGGAAATAAACTAAATGCCCCTCAACTGAAGAATGGATGGCTAAAATGTGCTACATTTACACAATGGAATACTTCTCAGCATGAAAAAAAAAATGAAAAAATGGAAATTGAAATCTCGAAATTGGCAGGCAAAGGGATTGAACTAGAAGAAAACTCATCCTGAATGAAGTAACCCAGTCACAAGAAGACAAACATAGTATGTACTCTCTAATATATGGCTTTTAGACATAGAGCAAAAAAATTACCAGCCTACCCTCCATACCACCAGAAAAGCTAGGAAACAAGGAGAACCCTAAGAGAGACATACATAGTCCTCCTGAGAAGGGGAAAGGGACAAGATTTCCCAAGCAAACTGGGAGCATGTTGGAATGGGAGAGAGAGTAAGGAGGAAGAGGAGGGGCGAGATGGGCATGATGGAGCAGTAAGATTGAGTTAGGGAAAGAATAGTAGAGAGCAAGAAAAGAGATACTATAATTGAGTGGGCCATTGTAAGTTTTAAGAGAAGTCTGGTACTAGGGAAATATCCAGAGATCTAAAAGATGACCCCATCTAACAATCTACGCAATGCTGTACAGGCTATCTTAAATCACCTTCCCCAATAATGAGATTGATGACAACCTCATGTACTATCCTAGCACCTTTATCTAGTAGCTGATGGAAGCAGAAGCTGACACCCACAGCTAAACACTGAGCCAAACTCTTGGAATCCAGTTGCACAGAGGGAGGAGTAATGAGCAAAGGGGTTAAGACTAGGCTGGAGAAACCCATAGAAAATGGTGACCTGAACAAGGAAGAGCTCATGGACTCTAGTCTGATATCTGAGAAACCAGCATAGGAGTGACCCAGATTCCCTGATAGTGGTATTAGTTGAGAGATCTGGGATGTCCATGGGGCCTCTGGTAGTGGATCAGCATTTATCCTTAGTATATGAATGGACTTTGGGAGCCCATTCCATATAGAGGGATACTCCCTCAGCCTAGACATTGGGGAGGGCCTGGGTCCGGGTACAAATATGACAGACTTTGAAGATCCCACATGGAATGTCTCACCCTCCCTAGGGAGCAGAAAGGGGATTGGATGGATGTTGGTGTTGAAAACAGGAGAGGACTGGATGGTGCTGGTACTGGTATTGATATGTAAAATAACCTTGTTTCAAATTTAAATAAAAAATTACATAAAAAATGTAAACTTTGGTTTTGTTATTATTTACATAGAGATAAATTATTTCAGTTTTATAAGCTAAAAGATAACACACACACACACACACACACACTATATATATATATATATTGGATTGTATCCTTAGCTTTATGTTTGGCTCATAAATTATTCTTTTCCAAGTTGGTATTTGAAGGTGTTGTTCTGTGAATAATTAAGTTGAAATTTCCTGGAGTTTGAATGATTTTTTTTCTTTCTCAAGCAGTTGATATAGAAAACTTTAAAAGTGTGGTTTTCTCTTCTCAGAATGTGGTTCTACCCTAAGACATGTGGCATACAAAGGCATGTTGTGAATTCTGATATCCCTCCTTAGGAGGGATTAAATTTTTCTTAATGTATGCACATTATATATAATAAAAATATTCTAAAACTAATTACAATTATATAATAAAATGAGTATCTGACAGTCATTTATAGTCCAATAATAATATTTACTAGTGAATTTTTCAAAATATAAACAGAGGGGGTGCAAAATAGTAAGTCCAATGAATATAAGTGTTTGATATTAAATATAAAATCGTAACTTAAATCATCACAGTGCACATGCTGGAAATAGAGCATCTATAGTAAGTTGTTGTCTAACCTCTCTTGAGTCATGTCCCTTGGTGAGAATACACCCATGTGTGTGTCTGCATTTGTATGTGTGTGGGAGGGTGGGGTAGGAGGTCTGTGTGCAGGCAAAAAGGATCCCTGGAAAACTTGATATTCATATTGTTAGTATCATTACATTTTCAAATTTATCATCCAAGATTTATATTTGTTCTTAGAATTATTTATGAATTGTTTATAGTTTATGTAATTCTAGATTTTGTATTTAAGGTTGAGTTTTAGTTATATTGCCCAAATAACTCATGATCTGAGCAAGAATGCTGAGTGTGTACCATTTTACTGAGTATTGTGTATGTAGCATTTTATCAAAATAGTTTATATTGGTAAACACAGCCCATCAGTAAGTTATGACTTATTAATGGGATATATATATATATGCATATCATATATATTTCCTTTTTTTCTTTCCTCAAGTAAATAATGTGCTAGTTTAAATATCTTCTTATTTTGACAATTTTATGTATCACCATGTGTAACAACATGGCACTAAGTCACAAAACATGCATATTCAAATCACTGTTAGACTTTGTGCATCCACATATTGAAAAAAGGAGATATTTAACAGAATATGTGGAGACAATGCTTTAAAGAGAGAATAGCTAAGTAATATAGCCTTGTTGAAGGGGTCAAGTCTTGACATGCACAGGGTATGAATTATATAGATAATGAGCAGATATGAATATAGTATCGGAGATTTACATCATATTATCATGGTCAGCCTATCTAGAAAGTCAGTATTACCCTTGAGATGTTTAGTACCAAGTGATTGGGCATCACTAACTGACAGCGCAACTTGTCAGAGCACAAAAAGATTCAGAAAGAGCCACAAAGGACAGAAGTTTCACTTGAAGTAATGTGGGATATAAAAGACCTGTTTTAGGGACCTGCAGGTCATGTGTGAAGTTCTTCTTTTGCCTCAGGTCTTCCCTGATTATGCATGCGACCTATGAAAGCTATTCTCCCTGCTAAAGGATGAGGTTAAAGGGTACTGAGAACACCTTTCTATGTGATGAGGGTTTTAAGAAGCTAAAAGGCTAAATAATATTAATGAAGTACCTCAGAGGATTATAAAGGGAATATCAACAAAATTCAATAGTGTCAATAAAAATAATACATGAAGCAAACAGAAATTAATATGTGATTAAAAAAAAGAAAGAAAAAGAAATAGTCTTTTAAATGGATTCACAAACAGGTCAATGCACTTACAATGAAGCTGGCCAGAGAAGATTAGGATGAGAAACATTTTTTCTTAACAAAGACTCTACCAGAATCTATAAATGGATGTTTTGGTTGATTAATATTCATAAAATTTTCAATTGTTTGTTTTATTATTTCAAACACTTCCAATCTTCAAATTATGTGGTGCCTCCTGACTCAGGATGATATCTTTGACATATAGATAGGACACGACAAATGAGAAAGTATTTTACTGGGAAGTGTACAGGAAGTATGAAGGAGCAGACAACTCATTGAAGCCCAAGCTGGAAGCAGTATCAAAAAATCTTTATGATCACATGTAGCAAAAATAATGAAATTTAGAATGAGCAATTGCTTTATTCTCCTTAAATAAGAAGAAATAAGCTAGAGGTATTTAATATTTATGAAGTAAAATATATTTGAGGAATGACTGTGAATAGTAACAAAACTGTGTGATAAGGAAAAAAATGACAAAGTAATTAGGTGGTTAGAAAAATCTTTAGCCGATAAGTCATCATTTAAGGTTAAATTCGAAGAGAAGAACTATAAGCAAATGCATTTCTGGAATTAGATAGGTTGGGGAAAATTGGGTGTTTCAGGTAAAATAGAAGTCATTATGTACTCCAAAGTCATTTTAATATGAAATAAAATGAATAACTGCAAGGAATAGTAATTGTGGGCTCATACATAGATATGTCATGTCCCTGTTAATGAAAATTGCGGATTTTGGTTTCTGGTTCAACTAATATCAAACATGGAGAAAACCTGCTATTGTTTTGGGGAACAACATATAAAATGTATATTTAAACATGCAGTTAAGCTTGAACACATGGGATTTATCAAATTTCCAAACTAGAAGATATGGGAATAATAGAAACTACACAAAGAGAATGCAAGAAAATTAGAAAGCATTATCTTTTCCACTACCCAGATTTTTTAATAATCCACAAAGCCAACTTAGTAAACCTACAGCTATAAATATATACCATAGCAAAAGGGACATTTATCCAGTTACATATGATTGATTTAAAATTAAAAGACAAAAAATGTAATTCATTAAAACAGTAGATTGATGAAGAGAAGTATGTGGTCATATACATAGAAATTAGAATGATTTTCACTGATTCTGACACCCATTTCTGAATGAAACTCCTAGGAAAGTAAAAATAGAGGGAATTTAACAACACAGTATTTCTAAAGAAGTATAACTAAAATCATGCTTAATAGTGAGAATCTGGATGTTTTCTTGTGAATATTTGGAATGAAAAATAGTACCTCTCACCTGAAAATATAGGAGGGTATGATATTGCAATAAGTCAAAACATGATGTAGAATTTGTACTAATTGATAAGGAAGGAAATAATTACTTGAATAAGGAATAATTGTCTCCATGGAATGTTCAAAATAATTTTATTTAAATATTTTGGTAGTAAGCAATTATGCAAAGTTGACTGAAGTTAAAATAAATATAAAGAAATAAGTTGTTTTTAGTGTGCTAGTGACTAATATGTGGAACAAAAATTCAAACCATACTACAAGTAAGAATTCTAGCAAAAAATTTATAAACTTCAGCTATAAACTTCACAAGACAAATATTTAACCAAATTAAGAAAAACTACAAGATTCTGAGTATATAAAACAAAATGAGAAGAAAGATATTTCAAAATCACAGAACAGAAGACCTGATTTGGCCAAGTTGTTAGTTCTTATTAAATTGTATAGAAGATTTAACAACCTCAAAATTTATTTTTCAATACTTGCCACAATATGAAAGGCTATTAAAGGATCTGGCACGGAACAATGTTCAATGAGGCATTAAATTTTGTAAAATACCACAGTGAAGATGTTAAGACACTAATAAAAGACAAGGCAAACAGTCATTGATTATATTTGGAGGCTTATGGCTAGATGACATATCTTGGACAAGAACTGCAAGAAGTCGTCTTTTGAGCACTTGATGTTCAAGCGACTGATCAGCTGTTTTCAAAGACAAATGATTAATTGGGTAGAAAGATCTGGCCAAACATTTCTAAATCAAGAACAAAAACTCTAAATGAAGCTTAGAGGTAGAGATAATGTATAAACTTTCAACACTTCTAGAAAATGATATGGAAGGTGATTTAGATAGACATACGTTTATTATATAATTTAGATTATCATCAAAGACATGATCAGGCAATGAAGTCATTAATATGTTTGATATCACTGTGAATGGCTCTGTGTAAAATTAGAGATCACACCATACACATTCAATTTACCTTTGTCTTTTGGTTGGAGAGTTGAGCTTGCTATTAAAGTTACTATTGAAATGTGTTGTTCTTTGCTCATTTTGTTGACTTTTGCTGTTTGTCTTATTACTCTGATTTAGGCCTTATTGATTATATCTTAATTTCTTTTCTTTCTATAATTTTGACTGTGCTTATTACTTCCTTATTCCAATGTATGACCTTCACTGTTCTCCAGAATGGTTTTCTAAACATTTAATCTCATTTTTTTTCTTTTTTTAATATTATTTTTATTTTACATATCAATCCCATTTCCCTCTCCCTCCCTCCTTAACTCCGTCCTTCCCTCCCACTTTTTCTCTCTCCCATCCTCCCCTCCCACGCCCCTGACCACCCTCCTCTTCCCCCCTCCCCCACCCCGCACTCTACATGTAGAGTGATGCCTTCTAGGAGGGGTCAACAAAATCTGTCAAATCATTTGGAGTAGGGACTAGGCCTTCTCTCCTGCCTCTATGTTAAGGGAGTATTCCCTTTGGGAATGTGCTCCCAAAGGCCTTTTGTGTACCAAGGATACATTCTGGTTTCACTGTCAGACATTCCTTAGACTGCCCAGGCCTTCTAACTGAGAGCCATGTTCAGGGGGTCTGAGTCTGTCCAATGCTGGATTCTCAGCTATCAGTATGGGGGCCCATTAGCTCCTCCTTGTTCAAGTCAGCTGTCTCTATGTGTTTCTGTAGCTTGATCTTGTCCTCCCTCTCTGCATCTGGATTCCAATTCAGTTCAGTGTTTAGTTGTGGTGTCCACTTCTATTTCCATAAGCTACTAGATGAGGGCTTTATGATGGTAGATAAGTAAGTCATCATTATCATTATCATTATCAGAGAAGGGCATTAATGGTAGCCTTTCCACTGTTGTTCAAATTGTTAGTTGAGGTCACTCTTGTAGGTCTCTCGACATTTTCCCAGATTCAGTTTTTTCTTTAATCATATAAAGGCTCCCTCCTTTATGCTGTTCTCTTTTTTTTTTTTTTGTCTGTACTGCTTTAACATTGTGTCCCAGTATCCAGACACCTAGAAAATATGGTCAAGCTGAATATAATGGCACATGCTGGTAGGATTTGCTGAAGAAGGCAGAGATCAGAGCATCACCAGTTCAAAGATAGCCTGGGCTGCACACACACACACACACACACACACACACACACAGACACACACACACCAATCTCGGCATACACCTGATACCAAGTATGACCATTGCAGATGAATAAATAATAAAAGATAGCAGAAATAGATACATAACATATACACAAAGTAGATAACCAATTAAAACAATTACCACCATTATTATAAGCAGTGAGAGGCAAGAATCTTACTGAGTGTGCAGAGATAATGTTACATAATAAAGCCAGGAAGATGAGGCTTAGTTTAAAACATACTAGAGGAAAACATAAAAAATACAAACAGGAAACTAACACATTCATTATTCTTTCCCCATAGTTCCTGACTTTCCATACAAAGGGAATTTTATTCTCCCTCTATTTCACTCTCCAAATTATTCCATTGTTCTAATTATTTTCTATCTATGCCCTCCTGAAGTTTTGTCATTACTTGCCTTAAAGGATATCTGCTATACAGCTGTCTGGTCCAATTCCCTGGAGGTGCTTAACATATGGTGCCTGCCAGTAATCCACCATCTTTCCCTCCCCCCCTCTCTCTGTCACTCTCTCTGTCTCTCTGTCTGTCTGTCTATCTCTCTCTCTCTCTCTCTCTCTCTCTCTGTCTTTCTCTCTCTCTCTCTTTCTGCCACTTATTTTTAGACATGGTAGCCATAGCACACTTCAGACTCGTGATCTTTCTTTTTCGCTCTCCCACATGCTGGGATTATAGGCATGCATCATCATCCCTACACAGCATGCTTATTTATAAATAGGAAGCTTTCAGTGTTGACAAACCAATAGCATAGGTATAGAAAATAGAAACTTGCTCCTATAGAATAACAGGGACATAGTAGGAAAGTAGTAGAACTGGTATTCCATTATTTTTTAAATATCTGCATAAATATTACTAAAAAGAAATTTGAGTAAATATGAATGTGGACACTTGTCACGGCAGCGAATAGGTAGGCATGTCCAATTTGTATCTGAGTCTTCGAAGCATCTTTGATGGCTACAAGTCTAGAGCATCTAATGTACTTTTTGTCAGAAGTGGTCACTGAAGCTAAGGCTGCTCTAATCAACTTAGTTTTCAATACTACCCCCACTCACACCCCATAAAAACAAGGTCTGGAGTCTTAGAAAGGATATGTTTACCAAACTATACATGTAGTAATTTACAGACTTTCATTCCAGATCTCTATGTTATCATTGATGAAGCTTTTCCCAGAAAATAGGAGCCAAGTTCTTCTAGATAATACTATAGTGTCTTCTTAATCTAAAATTACTTTCCTTTATTTTTTATGTAATATAAAAATATTTAGAATATGATTCTTGCGCTTATCCTGATACTTAGAAGGAGTTAATCTAATGTAAGACATTAATTTTTGGATACATAAATTTGTCAAAGATGTTTGTAGTCTGTTATGAAGACAAAACAGACACATTTTAAAGTACATATTATCTGTTTTTCTGTTGCTATCATTGTGGTTGTAGTTACTGTTATTATAATGCTTCTTTTTTCTTTACTCTTTTCCTTTTGATAATATTGATGACCTCAATATCAATGTTACACAAGGTTCACTTGAATTCAGCTCTATATCTCAAAGAACTTTTTAAAATCCACAATTCAATGATCATGATAAACCAATTTTCCAACATTTGATTTTTCTGTGGAAAAAAAAAAGACCACAGATTCATAGTGCACCAATGTGCCATTTACTGTTTGCCTCAGAATCAACTCGAAGAAAATTTCAAAGGAAAATTGCTGCATATGTTCTCCAGAGGTGGGCTCAGCAGAGAGAAGGTCCAGAATTTGCATTTCTATCAGTGTTTCCCAATGACATTATCACTCCTTATCTAGTTTCCAATTTAGGATTGCTGTCTCATAGGACCACTATTTACATTTTAGGAGGTAGTACAATCAAACTTAACTTTGAAAATGAATGTTTTGTATCCTGAAGTTCATTTTGGCATTGCAGCCTAAATTCCAACTTTTTTACCCAATATTTCATGCCTAGAACACAGTCTTTTAGCTGTTAACAGGGCCCCTATAATGTATTTGGATGGTGTTGTGGCAGCTTACAATTTGATTGAACTGTTTGAATAGACCTTTAGGTTAAGTGGACAGCCTGCTTAACACATCAAGAGCATAACCTTTTCCGAGAAGAGCTTTCCTTCTAGCAGGATTCAAATGTAACCAGCAGTCAAATTTCTTACCTCTTTTGAAAACTTTACTAGCCAGTCTTTATTGCTGGTATAGGCTTTTAATTCCAAATAACAATTTTCAAGCTGTCAGAAGAAAAATAAACTTCACTGACATTTGGAGGTTGTAGTAAAATATATTGTGATACTCTGTTGTATTTGCATCACCCTGGATTTTGTGTTTGTAAAATCATGATATAAATACCTCACTGAAAAAAGAAAATAATTATATTTAACATCTTCTAACGTCTATATTTCTGGGAGACACTGGGGATACAAATATGATTTCAATCTGAATTTATCACCTCAACCAATATTATTACTTCCTTAATTTGCTTTCAAGAATAACAGTTATGTTGATAATAGTTGTGAAATCATTTTAATTCCCTTTTGAAATTGCTTATTAAATGTTAGATATCTTAAAATATCTCATGGACTTGCACACTCAAATTCTCCAATGTTTTATTCCTCAAGATCCACCATGTCTTTATGTTGATTACCGAATGCAGAAAAAAATCTCTTTCTATTGATGCTATAGTAATTTAATATTAAAATAGTCTTAGAAGTGGTTATCTATATCCAAAACAATGTAGTAAGGACAAACTTCATTCAAGAAAATTAAAGAAAGCATCTGTCTTGCTAATATAAATTTAGGCTTCCAAGCAAGAGTACTTACAGACCAGTATGTCTTCTGTGACAAATGATCATTGAATGTATAAATGAATTGAATGGAATTATTCAGACACTACACTGTAGCAAACCAGCACCTAAATTTTAATTTCCACCATATTCCTGATAGCCTAACAGCAGAGACACACATTAGAGCTGACATGATCATGGAAGTGCATTGAGATTTGTCTTTTTTTGGCTCTCCATTTGAAAACATTTACTTGAGTTTTCTGGTTGACATCTTAAGACCAAATGGGATACTAAATTGCTGCATCTGGGCAGCAGGAAATATAACTGGTTAACAATCTCCTGTCTGCCCATAGCTAAGCACTGAGATGAATTCCTGGAGTCCAGTTGCAGAGAGAGAGGAGTGATGAGCAAAGGGCTCAAGACCAGGCTAGAGAAACCCACAGAAACAGCTGACCTGAACAAAGGGGAGCTCATAGACCCCAATCTGATAGCTGGGAAATCAGCATAAGACTTACCCAGACCTGCTGAATGTGGGTGTTAGGAGGACTGGCCAGTCTATGGGGCTTCTGGTGATGAATTAGTATTTATTCCTAGTATACAAATGGAATTTGAGAGCCCATTCCATATAGAGGGATACTCCCTAAGCCTAGACACATGGGGGAGGGCCTAGGCCCTACCCTAAATAATGTGACAGACTTTGAACACTTCCGGTGGAAGGCTTCATTGTCCCTGGGGGGGGCAGCAGAAAAGAGATGGGCTGAGGTTTGGTGGGGGTAATAAGGGAGGACAGAATGGTGTGTGAGAGGTAGCCTTGTTGGTCTATTATCACAGACAGAGGTACTTGATGGCTGTATTCCTCCAATAGTTGATAATGGAATGATGCAATTGTAGAAATACACACACAATCACTGCTGAAAACTCTTATCTCTGCTCAGAGTTAAAAATCACTGTCTTTAATTTCATTTGTCAGAATGATGTTATCTAAATACTTCTATAAGGCTTTGGCCTTATTTTTCAGGGAAATGATATGATATAAGTAAATACCCAAAAAAGAGTCATTGTTTAATTATCATCATGAAGAATTATTTTTCAAAGAAATGCCATCCTGATTTCCTCAATACATTTAGGCTCCTGTTTATACACCTATAAATTTCCCTTCTAGGCATTTTATTTTTCAATATTTTTTATTTATGTGTTTATTTAATTGGTGTTTGTGTGTGTGTGTGTGTGTGTGTGTGTGTGTGTGTGTGTGTGTGTTGGGTGTGTAGGCGTGTACACCATAGTACATGCAAGAAAGTAAAAAGAGACTTTGAAGGAGTCATTCAGTTCACTCTTCCCATCAGATGAGTTCTAAGTATAACTTGAAGAAAGCTATATTCTATATAGATCATGATGCCATGATGATTTTATAATCTCTTCAAGCAGTTTATACCATTAATTTAAACTCTAGTCTCAAATATACTCAAATTACTATCAGTTTCTTCATTTTTGTATATCTTAAGCAAAAATATAAAACATTGCTGGAAAATTCAAAAGTGAATTTTGTGTGACTCAAGTTAACAAGCAATTAGCCTTAATTTCCATGCTATATATATGAGTTATATGCTCACAAATTATTTTGTGAATATTATTAAATATACATTCAATACAAACTGAAAGAACTCACAGATGATTATATTTCATAATATTCAAAGATAAAATACAAAAATATATTTATATATGTACAGAGGAAAGAGACAAAATCACAGGTCTCATATGCCATAAAATGTTATTAACACTTAGACATGATTTGTTATATATTACTGAAGTTATATATACAAATGTATACATATAAACACATCTACAAATACTTACACATGTTATTGAATGTAAATTTTAGGAAAACAATCAAATGCTTTTGAGAAATTGTTGACTTACTCACTCAGTGTTTATTATTTACTGATGACAGCTACTGTGATTCAACCATATTTCTTGGAATAAACTAAGTCCTTTATAAGCCTATGTCAATTTGAGTACATACCAGTTTTGAGCAATAATAATCCTGACAATGTAATCCAAATATACAACCAAATCTTTACAGTATAAGGTGTTTACTACTTTGATTTATATCATTGACTTCATACTTATGAATTCCTAAAGCCTTGAGACATGTTGAACTGAATTTGGAGTGTTTCGTTTACTGGGCTTTTTCTCTTAGCAAATGATGGAAATTTAATTAATTTCTGTCAGATAGCCTTATTTTCAAAGGCAGTGCTTTTTAAATTATAATTCTTTCTGTTGCAAACATTATGTGTATTTGCCACGTACACACACACATATACACTCAAAATTCCAAATACATAAAGTAGAAGAATATACCTTTTCTGTTTTGTGATACCTCGTTTATTTTTTTTAGTATTTTATTATTTAAACACTCAATTATAATGCAAATAGGCATGCCTAAATACCAATGTTATAAAATCTTACTGATATTAAGAGTCATTCTGGATATTTTGAATTAATAACATATATTATGAATAAATTACATTTACTTACTACTTAATATACTGAGGAAACTTATGTTCACATATGCCTAAATTTATTTGATATCTTGTGAAATTGTTGTTTTGAAAACCTTTATACTGCTTTATCTCATTGATATATGTGAAAACACACAATTACAGTTAAATACTATCAACTGTCTTAAAAGTTTAATTCAGCAGATTCAAATTCAGGTTCAAATTTTCCAATAAAATATGTATTAAAAGGAAACAATACAAAACTATAGACAGTAGACATAGGGAAGATAACTGGGTATCATTTGTTCTGATAAGGGCTCACATGCGTTTTCTAGGTAAAATTACAATTCAGAACAACACATGAATAAACTGTATGTTCAGGAGGAGATTAACCAGTCATCCATATGGAGTTCAGCTCCTTGCTAGGTCTCTTTCAAGTCATGCTTTTCAATGTAGCACAGTGACATGCTGAGGTTAGCTAAGCCTATGTACTTCTATGTATTTGAAGAGGAAGGAGTAAGGAATATTGTGTTAAATTTCTAATTCATAATCTTATGTTTTCATTTTTAGCAATTATGAAGATAGAACACTTATCAACATTCATTTCCAAAACCTAATCTTAAGGAGAAATTAACTTGATTAAATGGGTCATTTATTAACCTATGCCTCAAAGATAATGACATGAAAATGAAGTGTTGGTTATATATGAGACAGAGACAGAAGATTTTTATTCCCCATTACTAAGATTTTTAATTTTTAATTTAATGGAATTAATTAATTAATTTTTGTTTTTTTAAGACAGGAGTTTCTCTGTGTAACAGTCATGACTCTCCTGGAACTCTCTTTGTAGACCAAGCTGGCGTTGAGAACTCATATAAATCCAGCTTCCTCTATATCCACAGTGATGTAATTAAAGGCATGTGCCACAACCTTGACCTCCCTTTGGCATCTTAAGGTTTTGGTGGAAAAAAAGGGGGGAAACATGTAGAAAGCATGGCATGGTGAGAGGTGTGTGGGTATGTGTTTTGTCTGTTTGTTTTTAGTTCTAATGTGTAACATAGTATACTATTTAAAAAAAAAATCTGACTCTGCTTCAGTCAGATACCCTGGAAGATGAACAATTTTTTAAAATTTCTTAAAAGCATGATATTTCATAAATACTTTTATCTGCTCCACACATGTTATTTCTATTCTCAGTGTATGGATTGATGGGAAATGCGCCTTCATTTTGAACAACTGTTCAACTGCTGATTTACACTCGCCAAAGCTTTCTTCATTTTTACACAGTTAATGCTACATTGCTCTACCTGGAATGCTCATGGTTTGGTCTTCCAGGTATACATATGGGCCACCGTATTAAATTATACAAGAGATTTTGAAGTTTTGTTCTGAGAAAGGCAAAGTTGTTTGTTCCACTAAGCACAATGAATGATAGTGCATTCAGATGTAATAGCATGTGTAGCAAAACACCAGGTCTCAATGTCATAAAAATAAACAAAAAACAAAAAACATATTTACAAGAAGCTTCAAGTATAATACATCAAAAAGTATGGGTTTGCTACAGCTAAACACCAAGCCAAACTGGAATCCAGATGCAGAGAGAAAGGTTAAGACCAGGATACAGAAACCCACAGAGACCTGAAGATGGGGGAGCTAATGGGCCCCCAGACTCATAGCTGGGAAACCAGCATTGGACAGACTCAGACCCCTCGAACATGGGTCTCAAGATACACGGCAGTCTAAGGGACCTCTGACAGTAGAACCAGGATGGTGCACAAAAGGACTTTGGGATCACATTCCCCATGGAGGGATACTCCATTAATGTAGAAGCAGGAGGGAAGGCCTAGTCCTTAATCCAAACAGATTTTGTTGATCCCTCCTGGAAGGCATCATCCTCCCTGTGAGTGGTGGTGGGGGAATTGGATAGGAGGGTGATCGGGTGGCATGGGAGGGAGGAAGAGAAGAGGGGAGGCAGGGAGGGAGGGAGGGAGGGAGGGAGGGAGAGTGGGAGGGAGGGAGGGAGGGAAAAGAGGAGGGAGATGGAACTGAGATTGATATGTAAAATAAGAAAATAAATTATGAGCTTATATATATGCATGTACTCACAAATTCTGTATTTGCTTTCATATACACATATATATACGAATATACTACACAGCAAAAAAAGTCCAACCTGTGGGCATGAAATCCTACCAATCTCTACTCCTCCAAAGTTCCATCCCCTTCCCAAGAAACTGTATATAAGCCCAGTATTCTGTTCTGTTTGTTGTTACTTCTCGCTTGAGCAGAGGCAGCCACTCTCCTTGTATCTTCCATCCCAATAAATTTTATGTGAGGTTTTTGTGTGGTGTGACTTTGTCCTATTCCTTGGCTTCCTGATGGCAGGATACCTCTCATCTGACCTGTAATGCTTACAAGCTTGACTTCTACTTCTTCACATTCAAAAAGTTGTATAGAAGTTTTCTCCAGCAATAAGGCATTTCTGTCAGTTTCTGGAGAGCCATCAATAGTCTTGGACAAAGCCTAGGATGTTTGGAAGGTCATATAGAACCCTTTTTGTCAACTAAGTGTAACCCATTTCGGGTATTAGAAGCTTTGTTCACTGGTGAGTGATGACCTGTTGGGGTGGTGCCTGTCCTGATATTTTTGTGATTTCATTTAGATTTTCTTCACAAAGTTGTATAGTGTAGTAAGTTTCTACTTTATTAAGTTTCCACACAAAAGCTCAAATGGCCCTTAGTTTTATCTTTCCTTCCTCACATTCCCTCCCTTGTCTGCATGTTCTTTCCCCTTTCCCTATTGGATTCTTCCACTTCATTTCCTCTCTGTCTATTCTATCTCCTACCTAGGGCAAGTAATCCCTCTCCCTATAGTTCCTTACTGTAGGGAGCCGTTACAAGTACCGCTGGGTAACTGTCAAAACCGTTGGTAGACAGGAGATATGCGCATGCGCTGGGTAACTGTCAAAACCGTTGGTAGACAGAAGAGATGCGCATACGCTGGGTAACTGTCAAAACCTGGGTCCCTGCCTCTCCCGTGGCGTCATATGGGCCGATGAGCAGCAGCCAGTCAGGGGGTGACACGTCCAAGGCAGAGGCTGCTAGCCTATATAAGGGATGGGTTTTGTGTGTTTGGGGTCTCTCTTTCCTGTAAGCTTATGCTCTCCCTCTCAAGAGCATTAAAGCTTTACTGCAGAAGGATCCTGAGTGTGCCGCGTCGTTCTTGCTGGCGAGACAGTAGCGCGGGACACTTACTCTTTACATAACCTCTGAGGCAAGATGGGTGGTAGCTTGCTTGTCAATGGCTAAATAGCTAACATGCACATATGACTGAATATACAACATATTTGCGATTCTGTGTCAGACTTACCTCAACTGAGAATGACTTTTTTCTATCCATCTATCAGGCAATTTAATAATTTCACTTTTCCTCCTACGGGATTAACTCACCCAGTTGTGATATGAGGGTTTGTACCTAGTCTTATTGAGTCTTATTATGCTGTGCTTGGTTCACATCCCTAGGAGTGCAGCATTATCTGAAGGGAAATGGAGAAGGAGAGGATCTGGTAGGGTGTGTGTGTGTGTGTGTGTGTGTGTGTGTGTGTTGTCCGGGGAGGAAGGGGAAACTGTGGTCAGGAAGTATTGTATGTAGAAGAATACATTTTTAAAATTCTGTTCTAATACATTAGCATTCTTTTAAGAAGGTAGCTTAAACTTAAAAAAAAAAAACACAGCTTAACTACCCTTCCCTCTTCAACTCTCTTTAGTTTTTAGTATTCTTATCACTACACTCACATTGTTTTACACAAGAACCTTTAACTGTCTTTTTCACAACTTCATCTGCAGCAACCAGGAACCCTGTGTATCCTTGAGTGCAGAGAAAAAATACCCTATATTAATTTGTTTTGCAGTAATATAAATTTCCTTTCTATCTTATCATTTCTAAAGAGAAACAAAAAGTTCAATTCAGGAAATATTCTGGCATGTTTCATTATGTCAGAATAAAGATGATTTGCAAGCATGCAAGCAAACTAACAAAAAGACTCCATAGTCTGAAGGGCATTGGCGATTTCACTTCAAACACAGTGGTACAATTGTTTTTCACTCCTTGGAACAGAAATGCAGTTGTTCTCAAGAAGCTGGGTTTTCCGCAGGAGAACGTGGAGGTTGTCATGGAAGCTACAATCCAGATTTTCTAGGAAGTTTGTTCTTTTGTCATGAGGTGCTAAGAATCTTCACTTATCTGAATTCCATTTCAAGCATTTTAAGGAGGCCCATCGTTAAATGCTGCTAAAGATGCATATAAGATTTAACCAAAGTACAAAAAGCTATCATGGTCCTCTAAGAAATCTTTGAAATTAGAAATGGATCTAATAATAACATGGTTCTTTGAATGTCACTGACAGAGTGTGTAACTTCATTTTATGGACTCTGACATGGAACAGGTTGGATTTAGTTCTCTAGTGATTGAATATGAAAATATGACTTGTTAGATATACTTTCTCTTTGGGAAAATCGCTATTAATTCACAAGAGTTCTGGGTAAATGCCTGGTAGGGAAATATTGGAAAATCAAACAAACAAAACTGTGAAAAGTGATTAGCTTTGTAGAAAAGTAGAAGCTACTTTGAGGGATTTAAAAAAGTGCCATGTACAAGCAAAGTGTTGAAAAGTAATTTCTGATATTTACCTTTGGTTCTAAGAAAACAAGGAAATAGTGTGCAGAGAGAACCAATTAGTTTCGCTTTTCTTTTTTACTCTAATGACACAGACCCACTTGGGAAATAGAGCATGATTGTGATGGCATGTCAAAACTCTTGCTACTTTCAGATGCATTCTCCCTGTACATGGACCAGATTCTGGTTAAACATTATCAAAACAAATTAGCCATATTATGTCCATTATGGCTCAAATCCCAGAGAGTTATTTCAGTGGAGGGTCTAAAAGCAAGGCCTTGAACATTTTCAATGCCCTTGGTGTTTTGTAAAATTTCAAATATTCTCAGCCATAGGACATATCCCCAAATCTACTTACTAATCAGTTAATTATTAATAATTCAATAGAGATAAATGTGAGTATTCAAACTGCTGCATGTTCTTAGAAAATAGCAAATATCTCATAAAACCTTTACAACTCAGTCCCCACAAAAAAAACCATTCAATATCATGTTAATTCTGCATCTTGGCTTAAGGTGATTTTTAGAATAAACCAGTCATTGACATTGATCACAACAACTTTTATTATAATTCTTTCATAGCATATATCATTAAATTTTGTTGTATAAATTTTACATTTTACACTGTTTTAGAATATTTTATTATCAAAATGTCAAACAGGACAGAGCTGGATATTTTTTCCTTGCTTCTTTCAAATAATACTATTTTATTCAGTGTATATTATGACTAAATGTACATTCCATATACAATAGCTCCTATCACACTTTGTTTACATTGCAGTTGGAATTGCAAAGTGTCTTTAGATTTAAATGGCATTTGCTTGCCATAAAATATATTTGCTACTTTTTTGGGGGGCTATGATAAAATACCTGAAACTAATCAAAAAGTGCTGACATCTGAAATCAATTGTGATGCAGATAAAGAGGGCTGGTAATTACCCAGGTGTCTTTCTTTCTTTTTATTTTTTCTTTCCATTCAGGCGAGATCTCTACTACACAGTGTGTTGCTGCCCATATTCAGGGTCTATTTTATACCCTCAGTTTAAAGGAAGATACTCATAGGCACAATGGTATGCCTCTTGGTATCTCCTAGATGCTTTTCAAGTCAAACAAATTTACAACCAGTTTAACCATCTGTCCTACAAAGGTGGCCAAGCAGGTGAAGGTGATTTGAGTTTGATCCCTGAAACCTAAGTAAAGGTGAAAGCAAGCAACTGAAACACATGGAGTTTGTCTGAACTCCATGGGAATGCCATGACACATATGTCTATACACACATCATGTAAACAAACTATATTAGCTACTATTTCATTCTGTGATTAAATGCCTGGATGAAAAGCTACTTATAAAAAGAAACATTTATTCAGAGACATATGTATCTAGAGACTCAAGAGTCTATCACAGTGAAGAATAAGTGGCAGGCATGGGGCAGAGGCAGAGAGCTGAGAGAACCAATGTCCACTCACACACAGAAATCAGATAAAGTGAAGAGAAAGTAATATGAGGCCATACCTCTTCAAGACCATCCTACATGTGGAGTGGGTGTGGGGGTGGGAGGGGAGGGTGGTCAGGGTGCATGTGAGGGAAAAAAAAGGAAAAAAAAAACACAGTTGGTGGTAACATACTTCCTTCAGCAAGGCATGACAACCTAAACTTTTTAAACGTCTTCAAACAGCAACATTAACTGGGAACCAATCATTCAAATACGTCAACATATAAAAAATATTTCTCAGTCAAATCACCACACACACACACACACACACACACACACACACACACACACACACACCAACTGCTAATTAGTCATCTAATTACATGTCTATAGGTTAGTGTTTACAAGACACTAAATATTAAATCAAATCTTCTAAATCATTTGATATCTATTATAAATTACGTTTTAATTCAAAAGTAAAATGTATAAGAAGTTAGAGGAAATAGCAGATATAATAACTTAAATAAACAGTGAGAATTCCCTCAAGTAAATGATGAAAAAAAATTTTTAGTATATGTAATATGTGGGACTTGTTTGACTATCTGATAATGAGGATGAGAAAGGTATTTATGTTCCAAGACTAGTTTGAGACTTATATCGAGATTACCTAGTTTTTGTCCCTTAACCACAGTATTAAAAATATTAAAAACAAGTTTAAACAAAGCTGTGTTTGTTAGAGGTTGAAGCAAAAATTCAAATATAAAGTGAATCTCTTTGATGTCATATATGTTAAATATTAAACTTGATGTTTCTTAGAAATGAAAAGTTTTGTTCTGAATAGTTTGTTTTGTTTTAATTTTTCTTGAAACAATTTTATGTAGAAGGAAACTTGATCATCTCATTCCATAGTCCAACATTCTGTTAAATTTACCATTTTGTTTATGGATCTGGGGAAGAGTGGAAGAGTGGGGGAAAGTTGTGAGGAATGGAGAGAGGAAAAATGGTGGTCCAGATGTATTGTATGAGAGAAGACTTCATTTTCAATAAGAATAAAATAAAATATTTCACAAAGGCTATTTTTGATACATAATTCAGTATTTTTAGAAATGTCTAAATCATTGAAACTTTTTAAGGTTTACCCAGAAATATAAGCTGAAGACTGCTCAGCCATTAAGACAGTAAACTCCTGTTTAAGGGGTCATAAATCAGCTTTTATTACCCATATCAGAAAGTTTACTGTTGCCTTTACTTCATGTTTCAATAGATTTGGTATACTCTTCTGGTCTCCCTGAGTGACATCTCACATGAACACACACACACACACACACACACACACACACACATACTTAAAGATATTATTGAAAAAGTTCTATAACTGGATTGAAGACTATGTTTCTCTTTTGGGACCCCCATAGAGTACTTTCCTGTATCAAAGACAGTAGAAAGTATGTTTGTATGTGGTGTGCAAAAATGATGGCCACATGTAATAACCAGTTGAACTCCTCCATGTTCAGTTAATTGTGTGAATGCTGTCTTTATCAATGGGAACCCATTACCAGTTTGTGGAGGGCAATTCTTTGGCTTATCAACAGCCTAAGTTGTCTAGAAAATTCCATGGGATGTGTTGGCCAAAAATCTCAATTGAATGTAAAACAAGTTTCACCATTGAAAGCTTCATAAGACAACAAGAAATGGCCAGTTAAGGATCCATACCACCCATTACTAAGAGTCCTCCTTAGGACAACCTTTATATACTTCAGGGAGTTTTTACTACACTATGTTTCTCTACCCCCCACAATTCTAGGTGTCTCTCCCTATGCCCTCTTCCTACTCACCATCCCCCAACCCAATCCCACCAGTACACCCCTAAAATCTATTATATTTGCCACTATCAAGGAGATCTATATGTACAACCTAGATTATTCCTTTTTACCTAACCTCTGTGAGTCTACAGATTGCAGCTTATTATTTGCTTGTGGCTAGTATCTACTTAAAATGAATACACACTGTATTTATATGGGCCTAAGTAATTCACTCAGGGTTTTTTTTCTCTATTTGTGACCATTTACCTACAAATTTTATGATGTTATTTTTAACAGCTGAATAATATTTCATTGTGTAAATGGACCACATTTCCTTATTCATTCCTTTACTGGAGGACATCTAGGTTGTTTCAAGGTTGTGATTATTATGAATAAAGCCAAAATGAACATTATTGATCATGTGTCCTTGTGGTCAGATAGAGCATCCCTTGGGTATATGCCGAAAAGAGGGATAGCTGAACGTTGAGAGAGATCAATTCCAAGCTTTCTGAAGAACAGCTATATTGATTCCCCTAGTGACTGTACAAGTTTGTATTACAATCAGAAATGGAGGTATGTTCCCTTGATTCATGTCCTTGCCATCATGAGCTCTACACTAGTGTTACTGATCTTACCCATTTTGACGGTGTAAGATAAAATTAATGTTAGCATCCAGGCACATCTTGGCCCTGTCCCTTGGAGACCTCACAGAGTGCATCACCCCTCCATGCATGCCAAGCAGTACCCTGGCTAAATGTCCAGCACAGGCAGTCCTAAGAGATGAGCTCTGCCTACTCCTGCTCTCTCTATTTTTCTGTAAAGGCAGGAAGACCTCCGTCTGCCTCTCTTTTTTCAGACTTTCTCTTTCTCTCTTCTCTCTTCCCTCTCTCCATTCCTACATAAGTCTAGCATATTTATTGTCTCTCACCCACCATGGGATCCACCAAGGTCTATCATAGCAATCTCAAATTCATTTTGATTTGTAATTCCATGATAGAAAAGGATGCTGAATATTTGTTCGATTTATAATTGGTCCTGCCTACAAAATATGTTAGGACTATGCGTGCACAGAATTTGTAAAAACACATATTTGTTATTGATCAGGGAATTCTACAGAGGAAGAGAAAGAAAGCATGATTATGTGAATCAAGGCCATGGAGTATAGGAAAACATGGCTCCCTGTATCAATGATGTATGGCCCATTAGAGTTCAAAGAATGAAGCACCAAGCTCGGGGTTTACATGATTGTGCACCAGGTCCTCTGTGTATATGTTATAGCTGTAATCTTAGTGTTTTATGGGACTTCTGACTGTGAGAATCAGTGAATTTTTTATCCTTATGACTGCTCCTGTGTCTGTTTTCCTCCTGTTGGGTTGGAATGTCCTACTTTGATATGATAGGTTTTGATTCATCTTCTATTGTATTTTTTCATATTTAGTTTTTATCTCTTAGAAGGCTTTATTTACCTAATGACGGATGAAAGGGAATGGGTCCAGAGAGTAAGCAAGATGGGGAAAAACTGGAATGAGTAGAGAGAAGAGAAACTGTAAATGAGAACATATTGTGTGAGAAAAGAATCTATTTTCAATAAAAGGAAAAAATAAACACAAAAATTGAAACATACAATTAATATTACTAAAAATTCACTATTCAGATATAATACTTGGATTACACAAACTTTATACATTTAACCTAGCAGTGCATGCCAATTTTTGATGCATTTTCTGTGCATTCATGTGCATGACACTTCCACCACATTCAATTTAATGATTCTTCCAACAATATCTATTACCTTTCAAACTATAAATTAAGTCCTATATACTTATTTTAAATACAGAGTATTTTCCAATAGAACTATGTAGAACAATATTAATATGAGTTAATTGTGTTAATATACCTAGCAAAGTTGAAATTAATTCCATTTTTTCTAGATAGCACACATACATATGTACATACATAATACATAAATACATACATACACACATACACACATACATACAAATATACATACAGGTTATTCTTTTAGAGTACAACCTGTTAATCTATTCTAATGTGGAGAAGTAAATTTTAGTGGTTAGAGAATTTGTCTATTGCCAACAAAGCACTTACTTACGATGTTCCTCAATAACAATTGGAATAATTGCATGCTAATTTATTTTTGAAATTATAAAATAAGATTGGTGCAGAAATACCCTGAGTATCAGCCCTGCCTTTTTCCCCCATTGCCAGCCTTGACTAGAGGTGAGTCTGAGACCAATTCAGGTAGATTCTCCTCTACAACCTTCCCCGGGAAATCCCTGTGTGGGTCCCTGTTCTCACTGCCCCTGTGCCCTGTCCCCATCAAGAGTGTTCTTGGAGCTCTGATACACACCCACCCACCCCCACCAAGATCATGCCCTCCCCATATCCTGTGCCCTACTAAGCCCACTGTCCCACTTTTCTGGTTAAACACTGTGAGAGAGGGTGGAGCCAACAATCCAACCACCTTCAGGGAAATTTCTGGAGCTGACCTGAGCACAATAGAAATGCCTATCCACACAGGACCACCCATAATTTCCACTTGCCTGGTCTCTGACCCCCACCACCAGTCTTATACTGGAAATAGAAAAACTGGGCAAATGAACAGGAACTGCAGACGCAAGAATAACCATAAGAATTCAAGAGATGGGAGAGAATCTCAGATGCTGAAGATAAACTAGAGGAAATAGATACATCGACTGAAGAAAATCATAAATCCAACAAATCCTTAAACAAAACATCCAGGAATTGTGGGACACCATGAAAAGGCCAAATCTAAGAATAATAGGCATAGAGGATGGTGAGGAAACCCAGCTCAAAGGAGTCAAAAACATATTCAACATAATCATTGAGGAAAAATTTCCCAATCTGAAGAAGGACATGCCCATGAAAGTACAAGAAGCATACCAAATACCAAATAGACTGAACCAAAGAAAAATAGCCCTTCCTTGATATATAATAATCAAAACAACTAACATACAGAAAAAAGAAAGAATATTAAGAGCAACAAAGGACAAAGGACAGGTAACATGTAAAGGCAGACCAATCAAAATTACGCCTGACTTCTCCATGGAAACCCTCAAGGCCAGAAGATCCTGGGTAGATGTTCTACAAGTACTAAGAGTCCATGGATGTGAGCCCTGGCTACTTAACCCAGCAAAACTCTCAATCACTATAGAAGGAGAAAACAAAATATTTAATAACAGAGCCAGATTCTCACAATATGTATTTACAAATCCAGCCCTACAGAAAGTTTTGGAAAGAAAACTCCAACCCAAGGAAGTTAACTATACTCACAAAGACATAGGCAACAGATAATCCCACTTCACCAGAAACCAAGAGTAAAGCAGGATAAATATATTCACAATACCACTGCCAACAACAAATCTAAAACAAGCAAGCATTAACAATCAATGATCCTTACGCTCCCTCAATACCAATGGTCTTAACTCACCTATAAAAAGACATGGGCTAACAGAATGGATACGAAGACAAAATCCATCCTTCTGCTACATACAAGAAACACATCTAAGCTTCAAAGATAGACATTACCTCAGGGTGAGGACCTGGGAAAAAAATCTTCCAATCAAATGGACCCAAGAAACAAGTAGGTGTGGCTATGCTAATATATAACAAGTAAACTTCAAACCAAAATAATCAAAAGAGATGAAGGCAGGCATTTCGTATTCATCACAAGAAAAGTACATCAATACAGACTCTTAATTCTGATAATCTATGCCCCAAATACAAAGGCACCCACATTTATAAAAGAAATGCTACTAAAACACAAACCTCACATAAAACCTCACACATTTACAGTAGGAGATTTCAACACACCACTCTCACCACTAGACGGGATCACCAATCAGAAACTCAATAAAGAAACAAAAGAAATAACAAAAGTTTTGTCTCAACTGGGTTTAAAGGACATCTATAGAACGTTCCATCAAACTCAAAAGAAATCACCTTCTTCTCTGCCTCAATGTTATGGTGGAAGTTCTTTGCACTAAGTGCCCATATGAAGAAAACAGATGATAGTCACATTAGAGAATTAACAGCTCAACTGAAAGCCTTAGAACAAAAAGAAGCAAGCTCACTCCAGGCCAGGAAATAATCAATTTGAGGGCAGAAATCAATAGAATCGAAACCAGGAAGATAATACAAAACATCAATGCAATAAAGAGTTGGTTTTTCGAGAAAATCAACAATAGACAAACCGTTATCCGAACTAACAAAAAAGCATAGAGAAAACATGAAAATTAACAAAATCAGAAATGAAAAGGAGGACATAATAACGGACACAGAGGAAATACAGACAACTTTCAGGTCATGCTTTGAAAACCTGTAATCCACAAAACTTGACAATTAAAAGGAAATGGCCAAATTTCTGGATAAATTAAATTAAGATCAGACAAAAAACTTGAATAGACCTATAACCCACAATGAAATATACACAGTCATCAAAAGCTTTCCAGCCAAAAAAAAAAGTCCAGGGCCAGATGGCTTCAGTGCAGAATTCCACCAGAAATTCAAGGAAGAGCTAATATAATACTGCTTGAATTGTTCCACACAATAGAAACAAAAGGTTCACTACCAAACTCTTTCTATGAGGCCACAATCACCTTGGTACCCAAGCCTCACAAAAATACAACTACGAAAAATAAAAAAACTACAGACCAATATCCCTGATGAACATTGATGCAAAAATACTCAATAAAATTCTGGCAAAACGAATCCAGGAATACATCAAAGAAATCACCCAGTATGACCAAGTAGGCTTCATCCCTGGTTTGCAGGGATGGTTTAACATATAAAAATCTATCAACATGATCCACCATATTAAAAAAAATGAAAAAGAAATACCATATTATCATCTCCCTAGATGATGAAAACGCCTTCAACAAAATTCAACACCGTTTTATAATAAAAGTCTTGGAGAGATATGGGATAACCAGATCATACCTAAATGTAATAAGAGCAATATACAGTAAAACAACAGCCAACATCAAATTGAATGCAGAGAATCTTAAGGTGATTCCTCTAAAATCAGGAACAAGACAAGGCTGCCCTCTCCATATCTCTTCAATATTGTACTTGAAGTTCTAGCTAAAGCATTAGACAACAAAAGGAGATCAAGGGGATCTAAATTGGAAAGGAAGAAATCAAACTCTCTCTATTTGCAGATGATATGATAGTTTACATAAGCGACCCAATAACCTCTACCAAGGAACTCCTACAGCTGATAAACACCTTCAGCAAACAAGAAGGATACAAGATAAACTAAAAAAAAATCAGTAGCCCTACTTTATTCAGTTGACAAAGAGGCTGAGAAAGAAATCAGAGAAATATCACCCTTTACAATAGCCACAAACAACATAAAGTATCTTGGGGTAATGCTTACCAAACAAGGGACCAACCTATGTAATAAGAACATTGTGGCTTTAAAGAAAGAATTTAAAGAAGATACCAGAAAATGGAAAGATTTTCCATGCTCTTGGATAGATAAGATAAACATAATAAAAATGGCAATATTGCCAAAAGCAATCTATATATTCAGTGCCATCCCCATTAAAATCCCAGCACAATTTTTCACCGACCTTGAAAGGATATTCAACTTTGTATGGAAAAACAAAAGACCATGGATAGCCAAAACAACCCTGTACAATAAAATAACTTCAGGAGGCATCACCATCCCTGACTTTAAGCTCTTCTACAAAGCTATAGTTCTGAAAACACCCTTGGTATTGTCACAAAAATATACAGGTAGACTAATGGAATCAAATAAAAAATCCTGATATTAACCCACATACCTATGAACACCTGATTTTCGACAAAACAGCTAAAAGAGTACAATGAAGGGAGGACAGCATCATCAACAAAATGATACTGGTTGCAATTAGATGATTGTGTGTAGAAGACTGCATATATAGCCGTGTCTATCGCCATGCACAAAGCTCATTCCAAATGCATCAAAGACCTCAACATAAATCCAGCCACACTGAACCTTCTAGAAGAGAAAGTTGGAGAACCCTTGAACAAATTGGTATAGGAGACCACTTCCTGAATATAACTCCAGTAGTACAAACATTGAAATCAATAATTAATAAAAGGGACCTCATCAAACTTAGAAGCTTCTGTAAGGCAAAGGACAAGACTAAATGGCAGCCCACAGAAAAGATTTTTACCATTCCTATCTCTGACAAAGGACTGATCTCCAAAATATACAAAGAACTCCAGAAACTAGTCAACAAAACAGCATATAACTTAATCAAAAAGTGGGTTACAGAATTGAAGAAAAAATTCAAATAGAGGAAATTAAAGAGGCTGAAAGACACTTAAGAAAGTGTACAACATCCGTAGCTATCAGGGAAATGTAAATCAAAATAACTTTGAGATACCCTCTTACTTCTGTCAGAATGGCTTAATTTAGAAACACTAATAACAACTTATGCTGGAGAGGATGTGGACAAAGGAGAACACTCCTACAAACCTGGTAGGAGAGCAAACTTGTACAGCCATTTTGGAGATCAGGATGATTGTTCTTCAGGAAAATGGAAATCAGTCTACCACAGGACCTAGCAATCCCCCTCTTAGGCATATACGCACATGATCCACATCCATGCAACAAAGACATGTGCTCAACTATGTTCATAGCAGCATTATTTGCAATAGCAAGAAACTGGAAGCAACCTAGATGCCCCTCAACTGAAGAATGGATAAAGAAGTTGTGCTACATCTACAATGGAATACTACTCTGCAGTAAAAATAATGGAATCTTGAAATTGTTAGGCAAGTGGATGGAACTTGAAGTAACCATCCTTAATGAGATAACCCAATTATAAAAAGAGTAACATTGTATGTACTCACTCATATAAGGATTTTAGGCCCAGAGCAAAGGATCACCAGCCTATAATTCTCACCACTAGATGAACTAGGATACAAGGTGTATTCTAAGAGATTCATATATGGTCCCTTACAAAAGGGGGAAGGGACAAGTTCCCCAGATCACATGGGAAGTGGGGAGACAGTGAATGGAATGATAACTAGGAGAAAGAGAAGGGGAGGAGAGGAAAGCTTGTGGGACTAAGAAGATTGAGTCAGGTTAGGAATAGAAGACAGGAGAGAGAGAAAGAGAGAGAGAGAGAGAGAGAGAGAGAGAGAGAGAGAGAGAGAGAGAGAGAGAGAGAGAGAATAAAAGATGGAGGCATTATTGGTTTGAAGAGAAAACTGAACCTAAAGAAAGGTGTAGAGACCTACAATCGTGACTCCAACTAACAATTTGAGCAACCGTAGAAAGGTTACCATAAATGCCCTTGCCTGATAGTGAGATCAACAACTAACTTATCCACTATTAAGGAGCCCTCATCTAGTACCTGTTGTAAACAGAAGCAAACACCTATAACTAAACACTGAGTTAAATAGAATCCATATAGAGAGGACAAGACCAGGTTGCTGAAACACGTAAAACCAGCTAACTGATAACTGGGAATCCAGTATGGGACTGAATCAGACCCCCTGAATATGGGTCTCAGCTAGGACTGAGCTGTCTAAGGTACCCCAGAGAGTGGAACCAGAATGTATTCCTGGTTGTCAAAAGGACCTTTCGGACACATCCCCCATGGAGGGATATTCCCTTAACCTAGACACTGGAGACAAGGCCTAGTCCCTACTCCAAATGGCTTGACAGATATACATGACCCCACCTGGATAGCATAGCCCTACATTTGGAATGGGGGTGATTGGATGGGAGGTGAGGGTTGTCAGGGTGCCTGTAAGGTGGGGGTGGGGGAGGGGAGATGGTCAGATGTAGGGAGGGAGGGATGGAGAGGAAACTGGGATCGACCTGTAAAATAAAAAATTAATAATAAAAGAAATTATAAAATAATTCTGAGTCTTTGGAAAATGAAAGTTCATACTTTTAAATAAAGTTCAAATATTATCCAAAATAATTTTTATCATTTTTGAACTCACTGAGAATGATAATTCCAATTTCTGATGTCTTCTTTTTAATTCATTCAAATATGTATATAGTGATGTTTAATTCATTTTTCTCATTTTATTACTGACATCCAAGTTTCCACCAAATGATCCACTAAGCTATACTACCAGAGAGTAAATTATTTTCTTTTCCTAACTACCAAACCCATACAGATTTAATTAACAAAACTCTTTCAAATGACAAAGATCAATACAGGTTTATAATGTCAAAAGCCCCACTCCTGATATCAGATTTTAACTGTGTTTCTCTTCTGTAGTTATGCTATATTTGGAAGAATTTCTTAGTACTTTTTCTTTTAAATTTATGTATTAAAATGTAAATAGTTAAATGATATAACTAATATTCATTTAAAATTTGTATACACAATTAGAAGAAATTGCACATTGCCACACATAATAAAAATCAAAAGCACACACATTACTTCCAAAATTTCTTAATGATCCTTTGAGTGAGGATCTTTTATTGACTGAGATGTGAATTAAAAACAATTTGAAGATCTACACCTTCTCAATACTAATGACCACATCAATTTTTCCAGAATAAAATTTTAATGTTGTAGTTTACAATAAATATGTGTTTCATTTAAGACATCAGATTTATTTGAATAAAGTAGCCATGCCATTATTTTATGTGATTTTTGATTATTTATCCTATTGATAGCTTTTATGATTCTCTTAATTATTATAGTAATCAATTCTTACTATTTTAGTTTATTTTTTCTTATTAGTATACAGTTTACAGGGTTAGCCATTTTGATGATTTTCTCAAAAAGTATATAAGCTGACATCATTGATTTTGCATCTTTCTTTTTAACTTATTTAATTTTAGTGCCATAAATTCCCTTATAAGTACTGCTTTTAATGTAGTTGACTATATTAAAAGCCTTTGATACACTGTTTTCAAATTGGTAGTGTCATATGTTGTAGACCAGTTTTGCCTTGAACTTTTTAATAGATAATCTGAGTGAAAGGATTAAAAGCCTAGGATAATATAGCTTTCAGATGCCTCCCTTTGTACAAGATATCAAGAACATTTATTAGCTTTCATTATATCTTTTCTTCCTCTTTAAATCTACTTAGTTTATATGAAGCTTTAACTTTCCAAATATCTTTTGTAATTCACTTTCAGCTAACTTGGGTGTGCCTAAATCATACAAATCAGTGTTTGTGTTTTAAGGCCCATATTTTGCTTTATCTTCATAATCTCTTTGTGGTAGTTTGAATGTAAATGACTCCCATAGGCTCACAGGGAATGGCACTTTTAGTTGATGTGGCACTGTTGGAGGAAGTGTGTCTCAGCTTACTTCCTGCTGCCTGAGGATCAAGATGTAGAACTCACAGATCCTTCTTGTACCACATCTGCTTGCATGTTGCTCTGCCTTGCTATTATAACAAACCAAATCTCTGAAGCTGTAAGTCCACATTAATTACATGTTTTTCTTATAAATGTTGCAGTGGTCAAGGTATCTCTTTACACCAATAGAAACCAAAATCACACTCCATCTTTAATGAGGTCAACCTAATAGTCTTCATATCTCTTAGAATCATGATCATCTTATAACATTGCTTTCTTTGATCTTCTTGCAATTTCTGTTTGTGGGTTGGTGTGTGTATATTTGTAATTTTGTTTTCCTGTGTGAATGTTTTGGTTGTTTTGTTACAATTCATATTGAGCCTAAGACCTCAAGCACAATTAAAAAGTAATTTAGTACTGAGCTATATAACCTAGTCCTTGTCTGTTGCTTTTTACCATGAAAACAGACCTTGTTAAGTATCTAAGGTTCACCTTGGACTATCTACATACTCAGGCAGGTTGTGCTCCTTCTGCCTCAGTCAATAATGTAGCAGGAATGCAGGGTTGAGCCAGATCTGTTTTATTTTTATCAGAATTCACTTGCATGATTGTAAAGTCTGATATTTGTTATGAAAAATCCAACATAATGTGTCCTCTTGATGTATTAACCAGTTTATCATTAACATGTGAGGCTTGCTGAACTGTATGATATAGCTGTCGTTGAAACTTGCATCTGTTTAGAACTCAGTGATTATTACAGTGAGTATAAACAATAGAATTTTCTCTTGTATCTATGGAACAATTAACATTTTTATCTCTTTTTTTCCCATGGAAATACTTCAGAACTTATTAAGGTTGAGTAACAAAGGTTAATTACACCTGTCACAAACAAGATACTATGTGAGAGCTTTTGCCATTAAAAGGCTGGCACACTATTAGACTATATAATAACTGTATTCTGCAAGCAACTATAATATGGCAATTAGGAATAATCCAAATTATGGATGAAGAAAACCACAGAACAAAAAAGTTACACTTTCTTGCACATTTTTTTAATTAAACAGGGAGAGCCTGCAGAGATGGTTTAATAGCTAAAAGTACATATTGATCTTATGTAGGATCCAAGATTAGCTCCTTGTACCCATATCAGGTAGGACAGACTGCCTATAGTTCCAGCTCTAAGGAATCCAAGGCATTTTTCTAACCTTTATGGGTATCTGCAAACTGTTTACAAACCCCCACACAATGACACCTGCCTATACTTAAACAGAACCAGAATTTTTTTTTCTTAATAAGAAGTTAGGAATCAGTTTTCTTCTGCGTAAGAGACAGAAGGTAAATCCGTGAAATTACAATAATTCAGCTGCCTAAACAAGACCTGAACCAGGACAGCACTGGAATCAGGAAGTGGGTAATTACTGTGATGGGTGGGGACTTGCTGTTTGCTAAAGGGATATAAAAGACTTTAGAATGTTGGATTAGAAAAGCAGTTGGACATTTTTAGCAGTGGCTTAATAAACATCCTAATCAACACATGAAAGATCTTACTGAGAACAATTTGACCTGTGGGGATTATCTCTAGAAATTTCAGAGGGGAAGAATAATAGTAAGTGACATTGAGAAGATCCATACTATATTTTGACAAAGAATGTGGGTGCTTTTGCCTAGTCCTAAATATCTGCCTGGTAGTACATTGAAGAGTTTAGATTAATGGCTATTTCTGAAGAGATTTTAAGATAGTCAGATATTGACTCGGCTGTAATGTCTTCTAGTAGTAACTCATAAGTAAATCTATAATGAGAAGGAGGAGGTTGTCAAAAAGCTGTACAAAATTGGAAAATAAATACCACCAGGAAAGTTGATTTTTGGAACCAAGTCCTGTGTTCAGGCTATAAATGCCTAAAGAGAATCCTGATGCTAAATTAATAAAGGCAATAGTAGCCTCTGAGGAAGACCCCACCCAGCTAAGCTTCCAATTTAAAGAAAAGGTTGAGCAGTGAGTGAAACAGTTAACACAGAAAGCTGATGTAGCCCCAGCAAGAACCAGATTGTGGCAGGATTTTCTATCTTGGTATGGCTTTATAGTCAATGATAGAAGAAAGGGTTATAGGATCTCCCTTCACTCCTCAGGAAAGTCATTGTAGCCAGGCATGTGTGAGGGATGCCCTTGCATTGAGGCCCAGAGAAGACATTGAATGGATCTGTGAATGTGAAGACTGGATTTTGTTGGAGACCCTCAAGATGAGGGAGATACCAGAGTCATGGCTTACCTACCAAGAAGACCTGCTAATAGAATATGAAAAAAAAATCTCAAGAAAAAAAGGTTTGTTGCAGTTGAATATTCTGGAAGGAGTTATTGTTCAGAAGAATCCTTTGGCATCAGATACAGAGTTTGCCCTGAGGATTTCCAGTTTGGCTTTAGGCCAGTAATTCCTAATTATCCTTCAGGTCTCCCTTTTTGGAATGGTAATGTTTATTATGTGCCACTGGATATCAGAGGTATGTGATCCAATTCTTGACTTTGATTGTAGAGGGGGTTTACATTTAAGAAATTGTCTTGAGTCATAAAGAGACTTGTAACTTTAAACTTTTAAACAGTATTGAGATAGTAATAGACTATGGGTACTTTTGAATTTGGACTGAATGCATTTTGTGCTAGGATATAACTACAGTTTATGGGGGCCAGGAATGTGATGGTTTGAATAAGAATGACCCCTATCAGTTCATGTATTTGAATGGTCAGTCACCAGGGACTGGCACTATTTAAAGAGATTGCAATTAAAAGCATGTGTGAACTTTTGGATTATTTGTAGCCTTGTTGGATGAAGTATGTCACTGGGGTTTGGCTTTGAGGTTTCAGAAGATTATGTCTGTCCCAGGCCATCTTGGCCTAAGGACCAGGATGCAGCTCTCAGGTACTGCTTTAGCATCTGCCTGAATGCCATCAAGTCTCCTGCTTCCATGTTGATAATGAACTAAGTCTCTGAAACTTTAACTCGCGCTCAATTAAATGCTTTCATTCATAAAAGCTGCCTTGGTCATGTTCATAACAATAGAGCAGTGCTGATATAAATTTTAACATAGGTTTCTAATAATTATGTCATAATTCATGGAAGCATGCTTAATCATCATAACAAGAAAATCACTGAAGGAACATCAATGTGGAGTTAAGCCATGTGTCATCTCTACAAAGAAGTTATCAAGAGTAAAGTGCTTCAGGTACTTCTGATAATATCTAGACTTAGAAGTATTCAATTATTGTTTCATCATTGCTTAATAGCCATGGATGCCCATTTTCACAATAACTAAAATTAATTAATTTCTTGGCATGTAAATTTATAATAGTTCTAGTATTGTGCCTTTGTAATTAAAGAACTACAAAATGTGGAAGCAGAGGGAATCTTAGTTGAAGTAGGAATTTTAGTCAAGATAAATAAAAGACAAAGCTTTTATCTGCCTCTCACATTCCACAGGTACTGAAATGAAACATACAAGTGTCATACTGGACAACACAGTGCATAAATAATTGGACTGAAATACTGCTTATGCTGATAGAGTACCTGCAAAGTACTACCAATCTTTGTGTTTATTTTTAAAATTTATTATTATTGTTACTGATTTGTTTATTTTTTCCCTCATACAGTATATCAAGACTGTAATTTTTTTGTGAAATTACTGAAGTGAAGTCTCCCTCAGGACTTTGCCCACATTAGGAAATAGGCCCCCAACACTGGAAAAAATGGTCCCAGATGAACAGCACTGTTTAGGGCACTCCTGGCCAATGACATTGTGGGGACTTTCCAAGTCCCCACAATGGTTTATCCTTTGAATAAGAACAGGTCATACCTGGGTGATCTCTCAAACATGAGATCATACTTGGTAATCAATCACCTTGTGCCCCATGCATATATGGTGATTTGTGTGTTGTCTCTATAAAAAAAGAGCCTAAACGCTTTGAGGGGTGTGCAGCTTTCCTGAGAATGCTGTCACCTGAGTGCACTCATTCATTAAACACCCTTACTTGTTGCATCTCCAAGTTTGGTGTCTGTATCCCTGGGCTCTCCCACCGGCCCATCAGGACACTGGAATTAGGGTCCAACAGTAAGAATCATATTCATAATGTTCAATCCATTTGTATTGGCAAATGTGGAGAAAATACTCTATGAAGTATCCTAACCTGATGATCCCAAAGTTTTATATCTAAACAATTTTCTATGATAACTTATACTACTGTCCTAAAAATGTCTTTTTAGGCCTTATAGCATTTTTTTTAGATAAAAACTTAAGCTTGATTCCCTCAACCTTATAAAGTTTATATTACTGTTGTAAGTTTCTTTTCTGAATTTGTTAACACAGAAAACAGAAACTGTAAGTAACCTCATCCTCAAGCACATCAACATACATTTTAGAATCAAATTTTAAAACTTGGTGAATGTCTCTGTGCAATTTTTCTCTTTGGTCAAATAAGTATTTCCATTCTTTGAGAATCATGAAGAAAAGAAAGTAATACTAGATAGAAAAATAACTCTGAAACAGTTTCTTCACATACTGAAGTAGGCTTAGAATACTGTCACATATATGGAGGTAGGTATGCAAAAAAAATGGAAAGAAATAGTCATGCCTTTATAAATTAGACAATTGATAAATAGTATACATACACACACACACACACTAACACACACACACACACACTCACACACACACACACACACATATATATATATATACATATATATATATATATAATACTGCAAATATAATACTTAAAACTCTACAGATTTACCTGGTTTGGTGCCAATAACCTCAAATGACAATACTTTATGAACCTGAAGTGAAATAAACATAAACTTAAGGTGTTCATGTGCTGTAAATTGTTTACAAAATTAAAGATCAAGACTTTTTTTATCAGGTAAGTGCTAGTGAATAACAGCTTCATTAAGTACACTTCAGTGAGTCATTAAATCATCATGTCTTTCCTTTCTTCAATGAAAACAGCTGATGATCAAATTTACCCTGTTTGTAATAGTGTTAAATGATTGTTAGCATAGGTGCATGTTATTGACTTAAATCCTATTTACATATTGCATCTTGGATTCTTACCTCTACCCTAACAATTATTCAATATTGATTTTGTTATATGATTTGAGTTTAAATGAAGAACTTGTTGGAAAGATATGGCTACTATTTCTGAACAAAATGAGCATAAAATGGATCAAGGAATTAAAAGGTCAAGCACATGGGAGATGACCTATCCAGTTCCAGTGCTAATGTCACCTTCTATGACAGAGCTCATCTTTGTAGTACGCAAAATTCAAACATGAGAGCATGGACATTTTCATATCATTAATGTCTAGGGACTATTCCAAAAGTTTCAATTCTGAAAATTAATTCATTTATAGATTCTTTCCTAAAACACTAAATATTAGGCCAAGTTAGTGACATTTTAACCCCAAAGATAATTCTGCCTAAAACTTTTTTCTTTTAAAATTCAGATCAAGTAAGATTCACAATTCAGTTTTGCAATAACAATTTATAACTATCATCAATACTAGTCTTTTCTCCCAAAGACTTACCTTTTTTAAAAAATGAACTCATGAGTGTTAGGAAAAATTTTATAAGATAAGAAGCAAATACTGTTAACCTATTTTATATCTGAGTAAACACTATGTTAAAGAGACTGATCTGAGGGTATTTCAAAGATTATAGCAACTGGTAACACTATGATTTTTTTTTGTTGTACAATTAGAAGAATTAGACAATTTTGTGTTTTCATAATATTTATTAAATAATATTAAAATCTGAATGGAATATCATTTTAAAAATTATCTTTAAATTTTATAAAATTCTACACAGATTTTTTAACTTTTTGCTATTTGTAGAGTGACTGAAATAATTCTAAAGTTATTCCAAAATTAACAGTGAGTGTTATATACTCTGTCTGGGTATTCTTAAACTATTGAATTTGACCCAAGGAAATACAACTTGATTGTTTTATATACACTTTATAAATGATTTGATTTCCTTTAAGTTTTCATTTTTCCTTTTTTTTTATTAAAGTGAAGAAAACTAAATGTTACATGTATATTTTACTTCTTGGTAATGGTCTAATCATATTTATAATATGCTAAACTAAAAGGGCATATTGAACAGTTTCTTGTCAACTAAAACTGTTAAAGAAAAAGCAAAACTCATCATTATGTAAATATGATTTTGAGTTAGGCTTTAATATTTTGTTTAAATTGTTTATTTTTGAACAATATTTAAACAACTATCTATAGTAATTTCATATAAACTTCTAGCTTTATTCATGATAAGGTGGTGTTAAAATACATACAGAATGAATTTCTTTCACAACATTAACACAATTCTTCAATTTTATCCAATGATCAGATAGTTTAATTGAAACTAAAATAATTTTATTAGATGAGCATCACTATGTTGCAGTGAAATAATATTTGATCTAAAATGGCTATTTGGATTTAAAAATTTTATCTAGTGGAATTCATGCAAAAAAAATATTATCCATGTTTAGTTTTTTGTCCTTCCTATGTCAATTGTTCATTTTTGTGTTGCTCAGTGGACCAATGAAAAGAACACTACACATCTTCTTACTTTTAAATTTAAAGAGCATCAAAACATATTCAGTTGCAGTCAGGAATTAATTATTGCTACATTTTAATGCATAAAGAACTTGTGTCAAATTCTGTAATCTTCATCTTGCAATCAGTGCCATAGCATGTTGCATTAAAGTACCAGATGTTGTCAATTTGCAGTTTAAATTACACAAATATAACCAATGCTAACTTAGATTAACTTATAAGTATGAAATGGAAAATGGAAGTGAGGAGTAAGTAATTATAAGAATCATTACAGAACTTGAATCAAAGTTGGTTATTGAAAAAATATTTCTAATATTTTTGTTATGTATTAAGAGTGGGTTGCCTTGCCTAGTCCTAATACAAGGGGAGGTTCTTAGTTCTAAACTACTTGATATATCATGGATTATGATATCCATGAGAGGATAGCACCTTTTTGAACAGAAACAGAGGGAAGCAAATTGTGGTGAACAGAGGGGTGAAGGTGGTGGTGGGGGGAGAGAATTAGAGTGGAGAAAATGGAGGGGAAGCATGATCAAAATAAATAAATAAAATTAATTCATAAAAATAAAGTATAAAATATTTTATACTATCTATATTTAAAGTTCAGCCTTTAAATTTTTAATACTTTTGTATATTTGATCAAAGAGATTTTGCCTATAAGATAGCAGCTAGTTTAAAAAATTGCAAAAAATGAAATATTTTTAATAACTATTATATATATATATACATATATATATATTAAACTAAGAAAAGGATGGCAACACTTTTGCTTACTCAGTTAAAACATTGGAACATTTAAATATCCACACAAACCTGGAGATTTATGCATTTAGTCTCAGAATTCCAGAGGTAGTGGAAAGTTGAAGAGCATACCTAGTGAAACCTAGTTTCAATACAAATCAATATAAAACAATTCAAAGTAGGTAATTAAGGAAAATCTATTAAAGAAGTTATATTTGCAGCTTAGCATTAGAAAAATACCATTGTTTTAAGTGAAAAATAATGTTCTATAATCTAAAATACTTTCTCAATTTCATAGACATTTGCTTTTGAATATAAGTAACCTTGGATTTCTCATACCAATTTTAATCAGAATTATATTTGAAAATTACCTGTTTACATGCCAGTCTTCCTGAATGATTGCAAAGTTATGACTTTCTCTGATTATAATAGACAAAACCATAAACATTCTCCATTAGTATATTCATGCTTCTATTTCTACTATTAGGTATATATAACTGTCACTCTGTGTCTGTGGCTACATCTCTATATTTATAAATGTATGTACATTTCAATTCATCATTCAAGCAACTTTTGGTCTATTTAAATTTCAGGAGACATATTTAACACATTTTAGAGAAGCTTTTTCTGTGAAAGGAACTGAACATGTTCAACTCTAGAGTTCAATTCTTCAAAGATGATTTTGAACTGGTAGTTCACAGAATTATGTTTCATAAATTGCTGTCACTGGATAGTTCTGTTGAGAAAAGTTGAGTTTGGTGACTATGATAAACTTCTTGGGCAATAACATTCACCCAGAATAGGGTGGCATTTCAGAACTATATCTTGAGTTGGTTGTATTGCAGAAACACATTACATGCCTATAATTCTTCTGCAGATTGATCCAGAAAATTCTATTGGCCAGAGTGATATTCATTGTCCACTCCTGAAAAATATCAGTAAATGAGAAATCTGAAATAGCTTCAAGTTATTGTTAAAAAAATTCCCTAGGATTGTAGAATGATTGCAGAGCCCTTCTCAACACTATTGGCTTCTTCCCTGTCAAGACACTATGTAGTATAAGGTATTATTATGGTGTGACAGTCTGATAACGTCAAGTTTTTCTGTGAATTTAAGGCCATGAAATTTCATTTTATGACAGACCTATTTCATTTTAATAAATAGTAATCTCTCACCTTGTAAGCAATTCATTTGTCCTTTAAGATATTTAGAATGGGAGCGCCCACATTTCTTATCACTCTAAAATAATGGTGCATGAGAGACTGGAAAGTGGTACCCTCTTTGGGGATGGTTCCCTTGTTAATGTGTGCACAACAGTTTTAGAATGCTGTTCTGTTACCAGCAAACATTCTCAGTAAGTGAAGCACTAGATTGTGGATGGAAAGTAAAAAATGCTTGGTCATTATTACCTAGGGGTAAAAAAAGACTGGCTATGGTACTGATGAATTAGATTACTGAATCTTGAGATATAAACAGGACCCTATGCCTGACACCACTGGCAGAGATACTTAAGTCTGAGAAAAAAAAGTAATTGTACAGGTGATGTATGAAGTGTTCTACTTTTGAATTTTATGCTAATCATTTGAAATGATATTGAGAATTGTTTTTAAATGGAATAAAAATTAAATCCACTTCCCCCTGAACTCACTAATCTCATATTATACTTGAATAGAAATCTGGCTTGTGGTCCCCAGGAAGAGTACTCCTGGTGCTATGATACACCCTCACCCACCCCCACCAAGAGCTTGCCCTCCCCCTCCCTGCCAACTGTCCCATCACTCTGGTTAAGTACTGGAACAGCCAGTGGATACAGCAATCCTGCCAAGTTTGGGGAACTTCCTGGAGCTGTTCTAGGCACACCAAGGAGGACCTCCCAGGATCTCCGCCTGCCTGATCTCTGACCACCACAGTCAGTCCTCTGCTCTTCAGTACTGTACTTGAAGTTCTAGCTAATGCAATAAGAAAGCAAAAGGAGATCAAGGGGATAAAAATTGGAAAGGAAGAAGTCAAACTGTCACTATTTCCAGATGATATGATAGTTCACATAAGTGACCCAAAAAACTCTACCAGGGAACTCCTAAAGCTGAGAAACACCTTTAGCAAACTAGCAGAATACAAGATGAGCTAAAAAAAAAAAATAAGTAGCCCTACTTTATTCAGATGACAAAGGGGATGATAAAGAAATCAGGGAAACATCACCCTTTACAATAGCCACAAATAACATAAAGTATCTTGAGTATCTTGGAGTAATGCATACCAAACAATGTGAAAGACCCATATAATAAGAACTTAGTGGCTTTAAAGAATGAAATTAAAGACGACACCAGAAAATTGAAAGATCTCCCACGCTCTTGGATAGATAGAATAAACATAGTAAAAATTGGCAATTTTGCCAAAAGCCATCTACAAATTCAATGCAATCCCCATTAAAATCCCAGTACAATACTTCATTGATCTTGAAAGGATAATAATCAAACAAAAGACCCAGGATAGCCAACACAACCCTGTATAATAAAAGAGCTTCAGGAGGCTTCACCATCCCCAACTTTAAGCTCTAATACAGAGCTATAGTCCTGAGAACAGCCTGGTATTTGCACAAAAATAGAAAAGTAGACCAATGGAATCGAAACGAAAATCCTGATATTAACCCAGCCACCTACAAACACCTGATTTTTCTATAAAACAGCTAAAAGTATACAATGGGAGGAGGAAAGCATTTTCAACACATGGTGGTAGCACAACTGGATGATGGTGTGTACAATACTGCAAATAGACCCATGTCTATCACTATGCACAAAACTCAAGTCCAAATGCATCAAAGACTGCAACATAAATCTAGCGACACTGAACCTCTTAGAAGAGAAAGTAGGAGGTATCCTTGAAGAAATTGGTATAGGGGACTGCTTCCTGTGCGTAACTCCAGCAGCACATACACTGAGATTGACAGGGTATAAATGGGACCTTGTCAAACTTAGAAGCTTCTCTAAGGCAAAGGACACAGTGGACAAGACAAAATGGCAGCCCACAGACTGGGAAAAGATTGACATCAATCCTACAGCTGACAGAGAGCTGATCTCCAAAATATAAAAAAAATATCAGAAAACTGGTCAACAAACAAATAACTCTATTTAAAAATGTGGTAAGAGAGCTAAATAGAGAACTCTCAATAGGGGAACTCAAAAAGGCTGAAAACACAAGAAAGTTCTCAACATCCTTAACTATCAGGGAAATGCAAATCAAAACAACTTTGAGATACCATCTTACTCCTGCCAGTATGGCTAAATTTAGAAACACCAATGACAACTTATGCTGGAGAGGATGTGGATATAGGGCAACACTTCTCCACTGCTGGTGCGAGTGCAAACTTGTGTAGCCATTTTGGATATCAGTATGGATGTTACTCAGGAAAATGGAAATCACTCTACCACAGCACCTGGCAATCCTCCTCTTTGGCATATACCCAAATGCTTCACACCCATGCAACAAAGACATGTGCTCAACTATATTCATAGAAGCATTATTTGTAATAGCAGAAACTGGAAGCAACCTGGATTCCCCTCAACTGAAGAATGGATAAAGATGTGGCACATTAACACAATGGAATAATACTCTGCGTGGGGGGGGGCAATGGAATCTTGAAATTTGAAGGCAAGTTAATAGAACTTGAAGAAACAATTTTCAATGAGGTAACCCAGTCACAAAATAAGGAAAATGGTATGTACTCACTCATATATAGATTTTAGAGTTAGAGCAAAGGATCACCAGCCTATAATTCACACTGCCAGAGGAAGTAGGATACAGGAGGATTCTAAGAGATATATATGATATCCTTCACAGAAGGGGGAAGGGACAAGTTATCCAGAGCACATGGGGAGTTGGGAGTACAGTGACTGGAGAGGGAACTAGGAGGAAGAGAAGGGGAGGAGAGGGAAGCATGTGGGACTAGGAAGATTGAGTAAGTAGAGGAATAGAAGTGAGAAAAGAGAGAGAGAAAGACCATAAAAGAGGGAGCCATTATAGGTTTGAAGAAAAAAACTGAACCTTAAGAAATATCCAGAGACCTACAATCTGACCCCAAAACAATTTTATCAACAGTGGAAAGGCTACCGTAAATGTCCTTCCCTGGTAATGAGATCAACAATTAACTTATCCACTATTATAGAGCCCTCATCTAGTAGCTGATGGAAGTAGAAGTAAACACCCACAACTAAACACTGAGATAAACTGGAATCCAGATGCAGAGAGGGACAACAGGACCTGAACTAGAGGAGCTAATGGGCTTCCAGTCTGATAGCTGGGACTCCAGCATGGGATTGACTCAGACCCCCTGAATACGGGTCTCATCTAGAAGGTCTGAGCAGTGTAAGGGACCTCATACCGTGGAACTTGGATGTATTCCTCATGCACAAAATGACTTTGCGTGCACATCCCCCATGGAGGGATACTCCCTTAACCTACAGACAGGAGAGAAGTCCTAGTCCCCCTCCAAATAACTTGACAGATTTAAGTGACTCCTCCTACAGGGCATCACCCTACATGTGGAGTGATGGGTGGGTTGGGAGTGGAGGATGGTCTGGTGCATGTGTGGTTGGGAGAGACAGAAAGAAGAAAGGAGGGAAGGAGAGGGGTCTGCAATTGATATGTAAAGTAAAAATAAAAAAATAAATTAATATAAAAAAGAAATCTGGCTTGCTTATTTGTTGTTAAAAATAAATCATCTTAACATATAGATATACACTAATTCAATAGGTAGAGAATAGTGTGTGTTCAACTGTTAAAAATAAGGTGAGCAGTTTTATTACACACATAATTTTCCTAAAATAAAACTGTTATATGATAAAATAGACAAAATTAAAAAAAAAGAATAGGAGAAGTCAGCTCCATTTCTTCCATTTTCTTTTGGAAAGATTATTAATATTTGCATGTGGAATGATGTAGTTAGCTTTAATAATACATAAACTAGGATGGATAGATGAATAGTTGATGATTATTGAGCTGACCAATTTGGTAGGTTACAAGTTGAAGCAATTTTCAATTAACACAAATAAAACTAAAAAGAGATAAATTGCATGAATCAAAAGATGTGGAAATTCTTCATTTAGAGAACAGTACCATAGTTCAGGTTCTAGTCTTATGTTCTTAAGCATCACAGCATACACAGTGAATACTAGTATAGACACAAGAAAATGAATGACATTCATGTGTTCAGTGAATTAATTAATAACTCATTAAAACCACTTAATACATATATAAATTGACTGAAGATAAAATAAACTTGCATGCAAACAAAAAGACTCTGAAGTATATGATTAAGCAGAATACTTTCTATATTTTATTTTCTTCTCTAGTAATACCTCAAGATCTACTACTCATCAATTACTAGCATGATAGTTAGGTGTAAGGGGGGGCAGTAATTGCATAAAATCATAAGGTGTTGCTTGTGGTATAATAAACAGGTGTCCTTTCTTAAAGAACTATAGTTGAGTTAATCAAGATAACACAGAATCACATGTCAGGAAACTGCATTGGTGAAATAAATGAAGCAATGTAACTCAAAAGGAATTCACACTTCAAGGGTCCAGAATGTCAATCACTATCCATTTGTCTTTTCTCATTTTTTTGCTGGGTTGTTTCAGTTAACTCTTTATATAGATCCTTGTAGCATGTTGTTTCCGCCAGCCCGCCAGCCTGGGCCCACAGCCGCGCCAGCCCCAAATAACACTCAGAGACTCTGTATTTGATACAATCCTGTTGGCCAATTACCATTATTGTTTAAGGACTAGCTCTGCCTTAATTATTAACCCATTTCTACTTATCTAAGTATTTCCACGTGGTCGTTTTATCGGGGAGCCGCGCGGCAGGCTTCCTGCTCCTTCCCCGGGCTACATCTTGACTCCACCTACTACTTCCTCTTCCTCCTCCTAGTCTCCTAGCCCCACCTATCTAGTTTTCTATTGGCCACAGGGCTTTATTAACAGTATGAGAAACATATATACAGAATAACATCTCCCATCAGATCCTTCATTTTGTTTATAAAACATCATGTTGCCTGTGGATCAATATTCAACATATCCTATATGTTCCTTCTACTTACTCATTCTTGAAGCAGTGAGAACATGCTACCAATCCCAGTGAACTATCTGTATTCCACCATTATGGTTTCTGAACCATTTCTTCATAATCCAGGATCTAGCTTTCTAGTTCACAAGCAAGAATGGATTTGTAAATGTTTTCCTATTTTCTGTAGAAACACAGTCTCTGTGTGCATATTGACAGAAGTCCTTTTGTTTAAGCACATAGTATCATATTGTTGAAACTCATTTACTAAATGATAGTTTTATCTAATTATGAATTTTACAGAGAGAACATGGGGTCTCATGGAAAGGATGAAGTTGACTCACTGTAATGCATTGTAATCATTTAAGAAAGAACAATACATAATATATCCCTACAAAGGTACAGTCTGATGTGAAGAGTTTTTTCTTATTTTCCTGCTTTTCCATTGTGTTTGCTGTGTTTTTGCCAAGTTTCTGTGTAGTTAAGGTATTCCATATATGCCCTTTTTACTATAAAATTCTTCATATCTTTAAAAGTAAAGTAAATTTTGAAAAATGCTATTTACCATTTTGATTCAAATTTCATACATTATTATTTGTTTTCTTTAGTAACTAAACCTAATGATTCAAAGAACGTTTTGAAACATCTACTTATAGAGAGAACAGTAGAGCAGGTACAGGGTAGAAGTTGAATTCTCTCTGTATAAAAAAAAAAACTCGAATAAATAATCTAACAAGAAAATGGCAACAAGTTTGGGTATGTAAGGTATTCTAAAGAGGAAATTTGTCTACAGAAAATATTGAAAGATGAGATGATCTAAGGGGAGTTGTATATACAGAGAGCTTTGTTGGAGAAATAAGTTAAGAATATTGGATAGATGGAAGAAGGTATTTATAGAGTGTAGGGAGCATGGTGTTCATAAAAGAGAGTGATAAGCAATTGTTGATAGAAAACTGAGAAATTGAGTATATAAGTTCTTATATTTTAAATGGCTGTAAATGTAAATCAAGACAATTTTACATACTATTCTTGCTAAAAGGCTATGTTTATTTGGACATAATTGTAATTCCTTGGCCATTTGAGTGGGGATTAGTGTTGCTTGAAGTAGATACTTAGGAATCCTGACCAAATCAGAACTTTTACTATTGATGTAAGATATAACATTCCCCATAATGTCCAGAATAAAACACATAAAAGGAAACATTAACAATAACATCAATTAATCAAATAAGCAGTTGGGAAAAATATGTTTGAATAATTCCCATGAAACTCTTTAAGCAGTATTTGTAAGGCACACACATTTAAGATGGAAGCTTAGAAGATGATAGATACATATCTAAGTAGTCTGACAGATAAATCTGATATTCAGTGAATTGAATTTTGAAATATCAAATGTTTCCTGGAATGACTTATATCTTGATTGTGTAACCTTGGGAATCCTGAGCAGGGCATATTAATGGTGGGTTTGAAAAGCCTTTCATTAAATAATGTAATTTTCCTTACTTCTCAAGTTGATTTTTCATGCCTATGGGTTCTGTGTTTCTGGAACAGAGTAAGTGCTGATTAAAAGTATTTGTTTTCACACTCAGGATTCAGCAGCAGGTGAATCTATGTGTATTTGATGCCAGCCTATTCTCCAAAGCTACAGAGAGAATATTCAGAGAAACCTTATCTGTAAAACTCAAAAAAAACTTGTTTACATGAGGGTCTGGTGTGTGGGTGTGTGTGTGTGTGTCTGTGTGTGTGTGTGTGTGTGTGTGTGTGTGTGTGTGTGGTGTATTCCTACTTGTAATTATTCCAAAATATGATAAGGTCATTAGCATTTATTGCCTTATGCTAAATTGGATATTATAAGTAAATCAACAGATGTTGTAAACACTGAAACAAACAAACAAAAAACCCTAAGTATGTTAAACATCATTTTGTAGAGAATTTAGATAATGAGATTTGTTTATAAAAGGTATTCAGGAGTCATCTTTCCAGTGGTACTGAAGAATGAATGGAGAAGGATCAAGCTCAATTAGCACCTAATATAGTGTGTCAAATTCTATAGTTCCATACCCACTAAATTCGATGTTTCATGGACTAAGTGAGACTTAGCTTTTATAAATTTCTTCTTAACAGTTTGTTTTTTTCACTTTCTACATTGATGTAACAAAATCTTTTTCACTGTTGACTCTTTCTCAAGATCCAGCAATTTCATTCTAAGGTATTTACCCCAAAATGTACATTATACAACAAGGCTTTCTTTTCCACTATGTTCATAGCAGCATTATTTGTAATAGCCAGAACCTAGAAGCAACTTTGATGTCTCTTAACTAAAGAATAGATAAAGAAGATGTGGCACATTTACACAATGGAGTACTACTCAGTGGAAAATCACATTGGAATCCTGAAATTGTCAGGCAAATGGATGGAACTGGGAGAGACCATCCTGAGCGAGGTTACCCAGTCACAAAACGACAAACATGGTATTTACTCAGTCATATATGGACTTTAGACATAGAACAAAAGATTACCAGCCTACAATTCACACTGCCCTAGAAGCTAGGATACAAAGGAGATCCTAAGAGAGACATATATGGTCCCTGGAGAAGGAGAAAAGGACAAGATCTCCTGAGCAAATTAGGAGCATGGACGGAAGGGAGAAGGAGTTAGGAGAAAAAGGAGAGAAAAGGAGGAAAGAGGTAGGCATACAGGGACAGGAAGATTGAGACAGGGAAAGAATAGAGGAGAACAAGAAAAGAGATACCATAATACATTTAAGGAGAAATCTGGCACTAATGAAATGGCCAGAAAGCTACAAGGATGAACCCAATTAACAATCTAAGCAATAGTGGAGAGTCTACCATAATGTCATTTTATGATAAGATTGTAGACTACTTTACATGCCAGTCTAGAGCTTTCATCTAGTAAATGGAATCAGAAGCAGACACTTACAGCTAAATACAGGCAGAACTCTTGGAATACAGTTACAGAGAGGGAAGAGTAATGAGCAATGTATGTGTTAGTTTGGAGGACTGGGCAGTCTATGGGGCCTCTCGTAATGGATCAGTGTTTATTCCTAGTATATGAATGAACTTTTGGAGCCCATCCCACATAGAGGGATAGTTTCTCAGCCTACACACATGGGAGAGGGCCTAGGCCCTGCCCCAAGTGATATGACAGATTTTGAAGATGCCCCATGGAATAGTTCACCCTTCCTGGGGAGCAGAAAGGAAATGGACTGGGGTTTGATGGGGATGATAGGGGATGATGGGAGAGTGAGATAACTGGGATTGACATGTAAAACAACCTTGTTTAAATTTAAATTAAAAATATACCATTTCTACAGCTTATTCTCCTCTAATTTCTACCATGTTCCTCTCAGACAGATGATCTCTTCTTTAACTCCCCCTCTCTTACATACACATCCATACATATGAGATGAGATGTGTGAGTGAGACAGAGAGAGAGAGAGAGAGAGAGATATTATTTTACTTACTAAATCCATTTAACCTTGCTCCTACATGTGTGTAATTAGGACTGACTAACTATGATTGCATAACATCAACTCTCAAAACCTGACATTCATCAAAGTTTCTGCATTCAAACCTTTATATCATTATTATAATGTAATAATAAATAAATAAATAAATAAATAAATAAATAAATAAATAAAAAGACTCAGAGACTGATTTTGGGGTTAAGTTTCAAGATCAAAAAGATAAAGATCAAAAAAGCAAAGCAGCCAGCTACCTCTTACCTATACCTCAGCTGGGACCAAAGGTTATCCTCAGATTGCTCCTGACTTCACTGCTCCTCAGAATCACTCAGACTGCCATATTTTCCTTAACATGGCTAAAGACTAACTCTCAAGCTGAATGACTTTAACTTTTTATACCTCTCAAAACATGGGATAATAGCTGTGAGCTCTGATTCACTCTCTGGTAGCCCAGGGTAGTCCTAAACTCAGAGAACATCTGCCTTTCTCATGAGTCCTGCGTTAAAGGTGTGTACCACCATTGCCTGAATTCTATAGGTTGAGGCTGGCTTTGAATCCTGAGTTCTCAGGCAAGCTTTAACAATTCATAAACAATATATCACCACAGTAACTTGTATGCACATTGTAATGTGAAATTTAATTATTAGATTTAGAAGTGGATAACAACAACATGTTGTTCAACCATGGTGCAGGATTCACTTTTGTGTAAAACACATTGCTTTAACAATCCACAACCTTATTTCATTTTTTTTTTTTTTGCTCTTAGTTGTACTATAGATATCTTACAGCATGAACTTACATTTGAAGCTAACTGCTCCTTTGTTGCTTCTTAGAATATTTGTTATTTTAGGTTTGGATTTCCATAGAGATGGTAGCAGATCTAAAAAGAACAAAGAAATCTGCTATCATTTAATGTTTGTCTTCTTGTATTATAGTTACGCTAAACTAATTGAAAGGAACAATTTTTTCTTAATACCTGACAAAAACTGGCTAATCTAAATTCATTTGTATTTTAGCAAATACAATGTTATACCATGTTTGTTCTGCTCAGTTCAAATTATAAGATACTACCTTGCTGTATGACATGAACATTGCGAAGTACGAATGAACTTGCGGAGTCTATTCCACATAGAGGGATATTTTTTCAGCCTAGTCACATTAGGGAGGGCCTAGGCCTTGCCGCAAATGATATGACAGACTTTAAAGAGTCCACATGAAAGGCTTCACTTCCCTGGGGAACAGAAAGGGGACAGGCTGGGGAGGGTGAAGGAACTGGAATTGACATGTAAAACAACCTTGTTTCAAATTTAAATAAAAATGGAAACAGAAAAAAATAATTATATTTACAATATCCAGTCCATTTGTGTTCAGAAAAACAAACTAACAAACAAAAAAACACTGATCCAATTGTTTCTATTTAAAATTCACTGAAATACCAGGTATAAAGAAAAGTATAATCACAGGTGCTTTGTGGCCTTTCTTTTGTAAGTTTTTTTAAGAATATGTGCCTTTATATGTTGTAGATTTATGTCATTTTGATTTACATGTGAAGATAATTTTGTTATAAAAATTGTCTGTAAATTTGAATGTTATGCAATCATGCGTCCTTCTTTAGTTTTGGAAAGAAACATGAAAAATCTAATAATATGATAATTACATAAAAACAGAATAGAATTTATTAAGTACATGACTCTATACCATTATGTTTCTGAATGGATCAACAATTCTCAATAACCCAAATGGACAGCACATTTCCCTACTTAGACAATATTTTAATTTCTACCTCACGGTGTAGGAAATCTTAGGTTGCTATAGTATTCGGTACAAGATTTCTTAATTTTTTTTCTTTGCCACCAACATTCAAACATATTTTAAATTATACACTATTCTGAGTTACTGCTTATTTATGAATGAACTTATAGTTTGCTAACGTTAGCCCATGGGTACATAAGATATGACTATGTCTACAAATTACTGCTATCTTCCTGCTTAATTTAGCATACCATTGCTTTGTACTTTCTCCATAATATTTAATTGACTTCAGGAGTGATCCCTCATGGAGGGATACTCCATTAGCCTAGAGCCACTGTGTAGGGCATAGGCCCTACCCTAAGTAACTTGAAAGACTTTGATGATCCCTCAAAAAAGGCCTCACACTCCCTGTGTAGTGTTTGTGAAATGGGATCAGGGATATGTTGCGTGGGGGTGGTGGCAAGGGAAGCTGAGAGGGAGAGGGAATGAGATTGATATACAAAAAAGAAAAATAAATCAATAAAAAGACAAAAACACTTAAAATTAATTCTTTGTCATGGAAATTCTATCTAGAGGACAGAGTAGATTACAAATAAAAACTTCTTTACTAATCATACATCTGACAGAGGACTGATCTCCAAAATATACAAAGAACTCAAAAAACTAGTCACAAAACAGCAAATAACCCTATTAAAAATGGGGTACAGAACTGAAGAGAGAATTCTCAATAGAGGAAATCAAAGAGGCTGGAAGACACTTAACAAAGTACTCAACATCCTTACCTATCAGGGAAGTGCAACTCAAAACAACTCTGAGATACCATCTAACTCCTGCCAGAATGGCAATAATTAGAAACACCAATGACAACTTATGCTAGAGAGGAAGTGGAAAAAGAGAAATACTTTTACACAGCTGGTGGGAGTACAGCCATATTTGAGATCAGTATGGAGGTTACTCAGAAAAATGAGAATCAGTTTACCACAGGACCCTGCAATACCCCTCTTAGGCATATACACAAATGATCCACATCCATGTAACAAGGACATCTGTTCAACTATGTTCATAGCAGCATTATTTGTAATATCAAGAACCTGGAAGCAACCTAGATGTCCCTCACCTGAAGAATGGATAAAGAAGATTTGGAACATTTACACATGTACACAATGGAATACTACACTGTGTAAAAAAAAATAAGAATCTTGAAATTCTCAGGCAAATGGATGGAACTTGAAAAAAAATCATGCTAAATTTAATCCAGTTACAAAAAGAGGAACATGGTATGTCCTTATTCATATATGGATTTTAGACATAGAGCAAAGGATCACCAGTCTATAATTCACAACACCAGAGAAACTAGGATACAAGGAGGAATCTATGATATTCATACAAGGTCCCTCACAGAAGGGAAAAGAACAAGATCTCCTGAACATATTAGGAGTAGGGGGGGTAGTGAGTGGAGAGGGATCTAGAAGAAAGAGAGAGGAGGAGAGGAAAGCATGTGGGACTAGGAAGATTGAGTCGGGAGGAATAGACAAGAGAAAAAATAAAAAAAATTAAAAGAGAGAAACTATAAAAGAGGGATCCATAATAGGTTTGAATAGAAAACTGACTCTAGAGAAATGTCCAAAGACCCATAAGACTGACCCCAGCTAACAATTTGAGCAATGGTGGAAAGGCTATCATAAATGCCCTTCCCTGATAATGAGATGTATAACTAACTTATCTAACATCATAGAACCCTCTTCTAGTAGCTGATGGAAACAGAAGCAGACACCCATAGCTAAACACTCGCCGAAATGCAATCCAGATGTAGAGAGGGAGGAGAAGGCCAGGCAGCAGAAACCCAAAGAGAGAGCTGACACGAACAAGGAGGAGCTAATGAGCCCCCAGACTAATAGCTGACAATCCAGCATTGGATGAACTCAGATCCCCTGAAAATGTGTCTCAGTTAGAAGGCCTGGGCAATCTAAGGGACCTCTGACAGTGGATATATCCCTGGTGTACAAAACGACTTTGGGGGCATATCCCCATGGAGGAATACTGCCCTTAATCTACAGGCAAGAAGGAGTGTCTAGTCCCTACTCCAAATGACTTGACAGATTTTGTTGACCCCTCCTGGAAAGCATCACCCTACCTGTGGAGTATATGTGGGGGAATGAGAAGGGAGAGTGCTGGGGGGGGCTTGGGAGAGTGGGAGAGAGGGTGGGAGGGAGGGAAGGAGGAAGGGGGAGGGAACTGGGATCGATATGTACAATAAGAAAAATAAATATATAAAAAGTAAAAAAAAATAGACTAGGATGATTGAGTCAGGGTAGGAATAGAAGACATTAAAGAGATAAAGAGAAAGAGAAAGAGAGAGAGAAAGAGTGAGAGAGACAGAGACAGAGACAGAGAGACAGAGAGAGAAAGAGAGAGAGATAACATAAAAGAGGGAGCCATTTTTGGTTTGAAGAGAAAACTGAACCTAAAGGTCTAGAGACCTACTAGACCTACTAACTAACAATTTGAACAACGTGGAAAGGCTACCATAATGTCCTTCCCTGATAGTGAGATCAACAACTAACTTATGCACCATCATGGAGCTCTCATCTAGTACCTGCTGGAAACAGAAACAAATATCCATAATTAAACACTGAGTTGAACTGGAATACAGATGCAGAGAGAGAGAGAGAGAGAGAGAGAGAGAGAGAGAGAGAGAGACAGAGAGAGAGAGACAGAGAGAGAGAGACAGAGACAGAGAGAGAGAGAGACAGAGAGAGACAGAGAGAGAGAGAGACAGAGACAGAGAGAGAGAGAGACAGAGAGAGAGAGAGAGAGAGAGAGAGAGAGAGAGAGAGAGAGAGAGAGAGAGAGAGAGAGAGAAAAGAGAGAGAGAGGACAAGACCATGTTGCAGAAACACACAATAATTGCTGACCCGGACAAGGAGGAGCTAATTGCCCCACCAGACTGATAGATGGGAAATAAACATTGGACCGAACATTGGACCTTTTCAGACCCTCTGAACCTGGGTCTCATTTAGAAGGCCTGGGCAGTCTAAGGGTACTCTGAAAATGGAACCAGGATGTATCCCTGTTTTACTAAAAGATTTTGGGAGCACAGTCCCCATGGGGGAATACTCCCTTAACCTAGTGTCAGGAGGGAAGGCCTAGTCTCTACCCCAAATTACTTAACAGATTTAGAAGACCCCTCCTGGAAGGCATCACCCTCCCTGTATAGTATAGGGGGTGTCGGCATGGAAGGTTGGTCAGGGGGCATGGGAGTGTAGGAGAGAGAGAGTGATGGAGGGACAGAGAGTAAACTGGTATCAATATGTAAAATAAGAAAAATACATAAAAAATTTTAAAATCCCTTAGGAATTTTTTATCACATTAAAAAATCCATTCATCCAAAAAGGAATTTTCATGTAATAATTTTAAAAAAGAAAAAAATATAGCCAAAGTTCAAAATGTTTAACATTGGTTCATTTTTATTTATCATATTTCATTAAATATTTAAAATTATTATCATGTAAAAATTGTATGCTTCCTTATATTTTATAAAAATTTATTTATTTATTTACTTACGTATATTCCCTAGGCTGTCTATTTATGTATTACCTAGAGAATGATTGCCTCTAACTTCTACTCCTCCTTTTTTTTTTTTAACCTCAGAAGTGTTAGGATTACAACTGTACACTTCACCTCATTTATATAGTGTTAGAGACTGAACCCAGAGCCTCTTGCATGCTAGGCAGCAGTATTATGACTGAGAAACCTCTACAATCCTGTGGGCTAAATCATTTCTTTAGTGAAAAAACAACAGGTCCATCATATGTCCCATGACTATTATCTTTTTTTTTTAATTTCAGTATTAGAATTCATAGGGGAAAATTGATAGAAATTAATGAAATTCCTGAAATCTGTATTTCCATTGAATTTTAGTTTCTATTCCTAAGACATATCTTAAAATCAAATCTTTCTAGAACTTCAGTGACAATGACAGCTTTGAGGGAATAAAAGATAACTAATTGTCTACATTTCTTCATCTATCAATCTATTACCTATTACCTATTGTTCACTGGCAAAATTAATATCTTCAACAGCAATACAGAATTCCAGTTTGATGCATGTTTAGTAAAAAATGACACAATAGAATTTTACTCTGCAATACACAAAGAAAGGATTTAGGTAGGAATAACTCCTCTAGGTGTGGAACATGAAGGATTCTTATGTGTAAAAGGGACACTTTTTTTTTATTTTATTTTCAAGATGGATAATCTTTGAGACCCCATCTTTGGCTGATGCTTGACTAAAAAAACAAACAAACAAACAACAACAAATCTGTAACATATGTAAAAGGGACACATTTTTTTAATTTTATTTTCAAGATGGATAATCTTTGAGACCCCATCTTTGGCTGATGCTTGACTAAAAAAACAAACAAACAAACAACAACAAATCTGTAACATAAAAGATAAACAAGAGTCCTAGGTTTTCTTTTTCAAAAATATCACTTAGCTTGGCTCACACTAACTTCACATTAGTTCTAGCCTTTTTCATATGACTTTCTAATAGAGGGCTATGGGCATAGTTTGATCAAACTATAATCAAATGTATTTTTCACTTATTAGATATAATGCTGTTGGCCTAAACTAACATTTCTTATTGGCTAACAACTCTGTCTTATATATTAACCCTTTTCTATTAATATAAATGTTTCCATGTGGTCTTGGCTTACTGGAGAGAATGCCTGGTGTTCCCCTCTCTCTGTCCTCCATGTTGAATCTCCTCCCTACTTCTTCCTTTCTCCTCTTAGTCTCGTATCCTCACCTATCTTGCTTTCTTATTGGCCAAAGTGCATAATACATTAACCAATAAGAGAACATATTACAGAATGACAATCCCATCATCATAACTGTTAAGGTTAAAGAAAGGCTTTAACCTTAACAAAGCAAAATATAAAACAAAACAGCAAATAAGAACCACAGTTAACAATATTTAGTCAAATAACGCTTAGTAAGGTTTAAAGAAAATATTTTATCATCTATCCTATCTTTGTGAGTTTAAAGTCTTATGTGTAACTTATCTTTAATCCTAACTATGGAAAACTATAACTTTAACTATCTGTCTTCAACTCCATCATAGACCACAGAAGGATAATATATAAACCTAGAAATGAGTCATCTTGCTACCACATCACTCAAAGTTCTTCAGTAATGTTCCATCTTTAGCCTATAGGCCATAGTGTGTCTGGCAGACACCTAAGCAAAACAGGAAACTAAAATGTCCACCTGCATTGGAAATTTGTCAGTCATTTTTCTCTGTGTCCAGCATAATGTCTGGCAGATTTTTCTATGAAACAAGAACCCTGTGGCAATGTCTATGTGTATCAACAGTCATTTTCCTATGGGTCATACATGTCCAGTTTATACAGCATAAAATCAAACAGTACAGACAATAGCAGTGTATTCCACAAATGGCTAGTCTTGCCATATTGAAAGCAAACTTTATAAAACATTTCTTTGATCTCCATCTTCCTTTCTGGTATTACCAGAAGCAGTTATGATTCTCTATCAAGAAAAACCCTAAACCATTTTAATTGCCATATTCTGTAGGTCTTTGAAGGGTTTGAAGAATGCCTATCCATCTCAAGTATACTTCTATATATTTAGAAATATAACTATCTTAACTCTAAGTTTTGACTATTATAGGTAAATCTCTATAATCTGTGCTAAATTATACATTACATTTCTAAATGAACTATATAACCACAATACCTAAACAAGAGAAATAAGCATATTGTGAAATTGACCTTAAATTGTATCAATAAATGAAAATCCATTCCAAAACAACGTATTTCTAGGCCATAATCCCCCTTCTACCATTAAAAAGAGATTGGTTGTGGTCATTAACTATTTATAACCAACCCCATTTAATTGAAAACAAACATTTCTTTCCAAATTTTTACCTGCTGGTAGGGGGAGCTGTCATGGGGATCCTAAGAAGACACAGAAATCCTGGCTGTAGTGGTCTGCAAGGCTGCCTATCCCAGATGTTTTGAATGTTGAATCTCTTGGAACACTGCTTCAGGGAGAATCAAATGTATTTTTCATCACCAATTTATTTGCTGCTTAAAATACATTTCTAATTTATAAATAATAAAATATTCAATATTTATTCACACATTTTTATTCAAAACTTATCACATTTACTATACAAATTTGCTTTTATCTTGAAATATTTAAAATATTGTCCTAAATATGCCTTTTATGCAAACAATATGTATTGTGATATATGTATTTCCCAAATAATGGGGTAAATATTATAATTTTATTTACACACACACACACATAAGTACATAATACATATGTGTGTGTGTATACATACATACACTTACATGTATGTATGTATATTATCTGTTATACTTTCACATTCATGAAACAGGCCAACATACCCTATAGCATTCAAAAGAAAATTTTACTTACTGTGTCCTGAATAGTCATTGGACAACTATCTTGTTATATAAATTACCATTTTATCATATATACTATAAGCAGAAACTATTCCCATTGCATTAGGTTAATTGAAAGTAGTAGACGCCACACTTTGAAGACATTCAGTGTTCACTCAGTTTTCTTTTAATATTTAACCTTCTACATGCAAGGGCAAATATCAGTCAGATTATTGGCAGTTTGTGCAGCTAAATACAGGGTATCAGGATCTCTCTTATTCTGTGATATTTATCTTACTTTAGATTATATAGATTCAAACTAGTTTCATAATAGTGAAAATGATTCATCATATAGATAGTCTGTGATTTTCTTAAAAATCTTTAGGCAGAATTAACCATTTTAAATCCAAATAACTTGCATAATTATTGTATATACATATGAATTCATTATTAAACAAATTAATCTTTCTCTTGGCTTTGGTTTCAGCCTCTTTTTTAGTGTGCTCTCAATTTCATCAGCTTTATTATCAATATTTATTCCCAGATGCACAAACTGTAGGAAATAATCACACCATCTGATAATTAGTGCTACTGTGAATTTATACCTAACAGCCTCAACTGTGTCCTTGATCTTTCTTCTAGCTTCCTATTCTCTGTCGAGTCATTTCTCAGAATTCTACCTTTGTTAACTGCACCCAGCCTTTTGTTTTTGAGCCAGAGTCAGAAGGTGGAAACTTCTTTAATTTACAAATGTCTGATTACCAAACACATGTATCTCCTGCTGCAAAAGAAAAGCTAATTTCCATATTGTCTTCTATTGCTCTAAATACACTCTTATTTTCAAGAATTTACTTATTCTGAGAAATCTCTTATTTCTGTTGTTCTTCAGTCTCTTCCATTTATGCTAATTTTCAATTGTGCTCTTATGGCTCACACCTGAAAGAGAGAATAAATTATTTCATTTTTTAGAATCCTCACACCCACTCCTACCCATTGTTTTCATTAGATAGTATCTTTAGCTGACCTAACAATATACTTTATCTTTGAAAATCTTTTTTATTACTTAGTTTTAGATTGCTTTAAGCTGTGGGCACATTACAAATTTCCTTTCAGGACTATTTCATATAAATGGAAGTCTTTCCATTTTTACAATAAAGCAGAACAACTATAATCTTAATTGATTTAGCAACTAAATTACTTAGTTGATTCAGCAACTAGTTGCCCTTCTCCCTATAGTTTTGTGACAAGTGCTATGAAATCTTGTATCTCCTACCTTAGTGTTTTCTATAACCCAAATACATAGGAATTTTATTTTCTGTTTGTTTTCTTTCTTTTGTTTTGTCTTTTGTGAAGAAATTGTGAAGAACAAGATCAAGGGTAAGAGTGGATAATGGAATAAGTGTGAAATTACACATGTGAAGACATTTGTACCGTATCTTAATGTCCAGGAAAAGATTTCCAGTATGGAAAACCACTCATTGACCAATTAGGTAAAATCAGGTCACCCACTGGCATTAATCAATCACCAGCTATCTGTGATCATTCCAAGACTGTTTGGACACTGCAAGAACATGAACTAAACACACCTGACAGATGAGATGGGAAATATTCAAATTTAGTGTGTTTCACACATCAAGGATGAACATCCATTTAATAGCAGAGCAACATGGAGGCTCTACTTTAACTTAATTTTACTATTATAGTGTGGATTCAAAATGGACCCTAAAGACATATATGTTGAAGGCTGAATGATTAGATGATGATGCTGTTTTGAATTGGTAGAATATTTAGGATTCTGGCCTACTTTGCTGAATAAATATTCTTGGCTTATTTTCTTGAATAATATGATGGAACATCCTCCTCTAGCTTCCTTTCTCTCCTTCAGTTTGTCTCTATCCTGGCCACCATGATGTAAGCATGCTTGCTCTCCCATATATTCCTAAACATCATCTTCTTCTTTTCTAATGCTTTAAAATAATGTAGCCATCTAACAATGGGATAGAACCTCTGACACCATGACTCAACACAAATCTTTCCTCCTACTGAGTGACTACTTCTGAAGAGAGTTAAGCAAATTAACACCACATAGGATACCAATATAAAATGGACAAAAAAATTCCATCCAATGTTAGAATAGTGATATAGATACAATGCAATTATCAGCATTATTGTCAGCAACTTGATTGACTCAGAGTGATAGAAGAAATTCTTCAGTCTCATAAATCTGTGAATTTAAACTCAATGAAGTTATTGGGGTTGTCATGAACCTCTTCTTCCTAAAGGAAGAAATGTTTTGAAACCTATTTTCATTGATTATCTCAGGAAATTTAACAAAGAAACAGAAGACAAATACAGAGATAATTCCTTAGTAGAAAGTTGGTCCCACTGTGTTCTTTTCACTAAGAAAGAACTATTAATTGATCCTCTCTGTAGAGATACATATTGGGGGAAGGGAGATGATAACTAGAAGGCATAGCTTATGACACTAAGTAGGAGTTTATCAAATATTTATGATGTAGAAAAATATTCCATAACCTTGTAACAGAGTATTTTATAACAAAGGATGTTGGACTATAATCTTGATTCAATATGGGATTTGAAGTAGTAAATTCCCTATAGTTTTGTATTGTAGCTAAGAATACCTACACTGAGGAAACACAAAAGAAACAAGTACAAAACTATTGTTGGTTTTGGGTTTTCTGTTTAGTTATCTCTGTAAACCTGATGACATAAATTTTAACTTTCCATAGTTAGAGGTATTCATCCTCAAAGAAACAAACTTCTTCCATGAAACATAACTTCAATTAAACAATAATGCCTTATATGCTTCCTTCCACTTGTGTCTCAGAGTTAGATAGCAGAAAGAGGACATGATCTTTTGGAGAATTGAGGGAATAAAAATAGAATGGCACCTAAACATACTATCTGAGTAACAATTTTTTGATAATTTTTATTTAAATTTGAAACAAGCCTGTTTTACATATCAATCCCACTTTCTGCACTCTCCCATCTTCCCTGTTCCCCACACCAACAAGCATTTCATCCTCTTTCTGCTCCCCAGGAAGTGTGGGGCCTTCCATGGGGAGTCTTCAAAGTCTGTCATATCATTTGGAGCAGGGCTCATTCCACATAGAGGGAGACTTTCTCAGCCTTGGCAACACCTTTAGTTCACATGTGTACTTTGCATCCTGAGAGACAATGGTTCCAGAACTGGTCAATGAAATGTGTGGGGTTATCAGTCGTCAGTTTCCTGAGTATCTAGAGTACATCTTATAGGTTATCAGTGAGGTTGACAGAGGTAAATATGTTGAAGGTGCTGGATATTATCTTGCTTAACTTTCTCTTCACATATTTTCCCAAGGAAATGAGTGCCATCAGAAGCCAGAATATTGATTCCCTTATCAGTTATTTGGACATTATGAGGGAAAAAATAGTCACACAGCTATTCCTATACAAAGGTTTCTTAACAGTGAAGGCTTACTGCCCAGATTCTTTGAATGTTGATAAATCTTCAGGAATTAAATTAATGGTGGAGAAAAGACCACATTTCTATAGTCACCTTCTTCCTGAGATCAGCAACAACTAAGTACTGCTCAAGGTAAGGACATGAACACTCAATCCTGTGACCCCAGTGATGAGCTTTGTGAATGTGATCAAAGATGAAATAATTACCTAAACAGAGCCTAGGACTCCCATTCTCATCTTCTACTCTATGTTGGCATCAATATGAGGAAAGTTCCTTAAAATAGTCATTAATACACTACTCAGAGCTTGCTTTGTGGGTAACGTCTTTAATACACCTTTCTCAGCCATATGTTTGATGTGGTCTGCTACTGTTCTCCACTCTTAAACTGAAAAAAAAAAGAAAGAAAAACTTAATTTCTTCTTTTTAATGAACAAATCATCTTTCAATAACAATATGAAAACTCCCATGATTTTGATTGGTTGAATATACTAATGATAAAATGTCACACCTGTGCTCAGAATGGAGCAATGACTTCTGCCTCACTATGAAGCTTAATTCCTAACAGTATATATGATGCTGATTGTCAGTTGTTCATAGAATCTGTTCCTTGCTAATACAAGTTTTCTTGGCTAGGTCTTCTATGTGATAATCAAGAAACTATGGTGTTCTTTTGTCTTGCCAGTGATTTCTTGGTAACGTTTCTCCTCTGTCGGTGAAGAAGGGAGATATTTAATTTGATATTCATTGTATGCCCTGCCTAGCAAGTTCCATTAGATTAATTAATTATATCATATACATAACTCCATTTGTCATTTTAAAATTTCAATTCCCCAGCTCAATCAAAATGAACCTAATTTCTGCATATCATATCTTATTTTAAATCAGATCTTTAAAAGCCATACTATCTTTAAAGTATCAGTTGCTAATAGTTGTGACATTTTCTTTCCAGTAGTATGTTTATTTAAAGCCTGAAATCCAACGGTTTTCTTCACAGATTTCAAACACTTGAACAACAGTTCTAAACTAGACTTAGGATAATTCAATACTAATATCAGAGGATGATTTTATAATACAAATTAATTTATACTCTATATAATTTTACTTGGAAGAGTCAGACTCAGTGTTTTGTCAGACACACTTTTGTTTTAGATGTGTCTTTCATGGCAAACATAAACATCTCACACTTCTGGTATCATCTAATCTTGGGAGATCTTGGGCTTTTTATTCATAAAATAAGACCCGCTCATTTTGTATTTTGCACACACAGAATTACTCATGGACAACTATGCTACTAATAGAGAACCTTATTTGGTTACAAATGCACACAGACTATTTATTTGGCTGTTTGGTACAAAAATCATATTGAATTTTTCACAACTTTCACAGGAAACCACAGATGTCCCTGCCTGGCAGCAAACATAGCTGTGTTTTGGCCACTGGGTCTTTAAGTGCCCCTCCCAGTTGACCTAGTTTATAACACCTTATGAGCAAACAGGCTATTCTTAGGGAAGCCAAGTACACTGATTGAGCAGGCTGTGTGCAGACACCTCTGTCACAGGTTAACTTGCAATTAATATGAAATACTGAGTTATTTCATCAAACTTGATTTATGGATATTTCATAAAATATCTGCTAGGAGTTCGTTTTTTATCTACTCATATCTAAATTGTGTTTCCTTATGAATACAGAATTTCAAAAATGGAGAGTATTATTGGCTGTTCTATATTAAGAAATTATAGCATGTTTATGAACAAGGAAACATTTAATGAATAGACAGATGTAATTAGATGTGGTTGAGACTCATTGTGATCCTAAAAGAAAAGTGAGATGCATCTAATAAATTCTTCTTTTACAAAGTGCAAGGCAATGTTTTGTTGGTCATACAGAACTTAGAGAAACTCTTTAGAAAACATAGCATTTCTGTGAATTAAGAGACAATCCTCACACCATAAGTGTGAAGCAGATACTCTGTGTGCCTGAGTCTATGTGTCTATGTGTACAAGATTTTCATCCTAAATAAGATCTTATAGTAAGTGCAAAATTCTTTCACAGGTGATTTATATCTGTAAACCCATTATAAAGGTAAGGAGTTTAAATGTTAGAATGGTCTTTATAATTTAAAAAAACTCCCCTCTTATCCCCATAGTTTATATTGATGATTTTTAGAAAAAAATAAAAGCATAAAAGTAAGCTTCCCCTTGATTATGCCCTCTGAAGTTCCCAGATAAAATATAAAATGTTTATCATATTCCATACTATTTTCATTTTCTAAAAAGTATTAACAAAAATAAGCAAAGGAGTAAGAGAATTTTAAGAAATAAAATTTGAGAAACCAACAAATAAAACTCATTGGTTTACCACACTTTGCTTTCATTTCATTTTATTTCATTAAACTGTTTGAACTGTGATGCTGGAAATGACTAGAAAAATAAACTAGTTTCATGAATTTAATATAATGACAGACTAAGAAGTATTGAATATGAAATTGTTACCTTCTCTAAGTTATATATTGCTTTCAACAGATTTTACTAACCTTTCATAAAACTGTAAACCATCTAAGAATATGTTCATTTTTTTAAAAACCAGGGAAGGAAAGGGTTTATTTGGCTTAAACTTTCATGTCACATTCATTATTGGGTGAAGTCTGGGTAGGAAGTCAAGGCAGAAATCTGGATGCAGGAACCATGGAGGTATTCTGCTTGCTGTCTTGCTGGTGGTCTTATGCTTAGTTAGCTTCCTTATACATCTCTAAATCACCTGCCCAAGTAATGGTGCTTCCCAGAGTAGGCTGAGCCATCTGATATCTATCAGGGCAATCCCTCACAGACCTCTCCTCAAACCAACATGATAGACAATTACTCAATTGAGACTTTTCTAGTGTGTGTCAAGTGAACAATTTATGCTAAGTATAACAAGTGACTTCCTTGACTGATAGACACGTTACATTAACCCAGGGTTTCTCAATAAACTTGGGCTTGCTGTTTTGACTAATGCAGATACCCTGTATGATCTAGAGATTCTGTCTCTACCCCCTTGTAGCTACTGAGTTTATAGGTGGGATCACACACACACACACACACACACACACACACACACACACACACACACACACACACACCAGACTTCTCTTATATGAGGGTCACACTCTGGTCTCCGTGGCTGAATGACAAATACTTTACCTATGAAGCCACCTCCCCAGCCTCCACCATGTCACAACAATTCTTTCGTGATGGTTTTTCTGTTTTTCCCTGGCTGTCCTGGAGCTCACCCTGTAGTCCAGACTGGCCTAGAACTCAGAGATCCATCTGCTTCAGCCTCCTGAGTGCTGAGATTAAAGGTGTGTGCCACCACACCTGGCTCTCCACCCATAGTTTTTGAGTTGTGGACTTCCACATAAGCTAGAGCTCACCTTTGTGTAGATTGGCTGCACAGCAAGGTGCTGAAACTCACTTTTCTCTGCCTCCTGAGCAACCAGGCCACAGTCATGAACTACCATGTTCATTTTTTATATTGTGTTCAAATATTTTAAAGAGTTATTCAAGTTCACCCATTTAGTAAGTGGCAAATCATAGATAGGGACAGTATAATTATATTGACTAAAAAAAGTCTTCTTGTAGTAGTACATTCTTCCTTGGATAATATTAGTAAAATATTAGTAAGACATGGAATATTTTGCATTTGTACAATTATGACACCTACAAGTACTTTTGTGATTTTAGTTCACATATTGATGGCACATGACTTTAAAAATAATTTTTCTAAGATTTACTCATTTTTACTTTGTGTGATTCTGTGTTATGACTGTATGTGTATATTGCACCATGTGTCTGTGAGGGATCTTCAAAGGTCAGAAATGTATGTGGGAATCCCCACTCTTGGAGCTACATAACATTTTGGCTTCTATGGATGTGGAAAACAAAATCATATTATCTGGGAGAGCAGTAATTATTCTTGAATGTCCAGCCATCTTTCCAGAAAAAAAATCACCAACAAAAATTCCCAAGCTTTTTATGATACATTTTACTTTATATGGAAACAGAGACAGACACTCTGGCTTGTTCACTCTTGTTTTAGAGTAAGGTCTAATGACAATTCTCATTTTTACTTAAAAAGAAGCATAATTTTTTGGCATCAGAAAAAGATATCTCCTTACATATATTAATTTTTACTTAGATTGGTATGGTGGGAAAAGAAATGTAAAGAAAAGCAAACAAACAAAATGCACTATGGTTTATGTGAAATAGCTTTTAAGTGTATAATTGTTTATGGACAATTTTGGCTGTATTTGGCATATAATTTTGCATTACTTATAGTCTTAAGTTTTCTAAAACATAACTTGCCCATGATTCAATATTATCAGACAGTTTAGATTAGTTATAGTGAAAATGACTTTTAAAAGAAAATTATAGTTTAAATTACATACTCACAAAAAAGGTCTTTCAGAAATCGTTAAGTTTTATGGGCTACTTTAATTATTTTAATCTTGCATTTCAGCACAGAAATCTTTCCCACTGCCAAGGTAAATCCTTAGAAGAAAATGAAATATAATTATCTTTTTATACTATATAAAATTAATGATATCATCAACACTTATATAAGTTCCCTCAAGAAGTTGAGCCAGAGCTAGAAATCCATTCAGTCCTGCTTTGAACATGCCACCAGCAAAAAAAAAAAAAAAAAAAAACTTATCTTTTTACATGCATGGGTATCTTGGGGCTGTGCTCTGCCTAAAGGAAACTTCTGCTGTTGAAGATGACTATCATGGAGTTGATGTTATAATTACACTGTCCAGAACAGATATCATTATCTTAGTGACCAGGACACATAATATTCTTGGTGATAAGGTGGGTGGATCAGAAAACTGACTACTTAGTCTAGAAGAGGTTTGTCTTCCTTGAAGGCAAAGTAGGCTGTATGTTGAAAATATGATCATAAATGATGTGTGTCAGACTCAAATGGAATCTCTCTACATTGCCAAACCCTAGGCATGATTTCAATATGCAGATTTTGTTATGGTGGGCTAAGGTGGAGAGTAGAGACAAAGGACACAAGGTTGTCATGTCTGGGATGCTCCGGAGACAGAAGGCCAAGTCCATGGAGTTTTTGATTGAGATCATCCTCCACAGGGGAGACTTACAATATCATGGTGCTACACAATGGGTGGTTTAGTCAAGGTTTGCTGAGCAATACGGTGAAGAAAGTACTTCTGTGGGACCCAAATAGTCAGGTCAAACAAATAAACAAAATGTCTCTGACTTTTCAAGTAAGTACAATATTTATCTTTGAAGATCTTGCACACAAGCCTTAACTCAGAACATAAAAGTGGGAAGCCTTTCATTGTCTATCATGCTTCAACCATCATTTCGAGCATAATATACTATCTTGTCACTGGATCTGCAGACTGGATGTTGCTCTGAAATGACATTTTATAAAAGTCTTCCAAAAAAAAAAAAAAAGAGGAAACAAACAAACAAGCAAACAAAAAACAAACAAAAGAAGACCCGCTATAATGCTATATCTTAATTTATAACAAAGTATTTTAAACCATTGCCAAAGTTTACATAACTAGTATTCAATGAAACATTTTACCTTATTTAATGTTTCATGAAATTTATATTTAAATAGGAAAATACTGTGAATAAGTATGTAAGATTGGTGAAATAAAATTAATTTATTTTATAATTACCTACAAGGTTTCCATTTCCAGAAGAATTAATTCAATCATACTATTTATGTGAATAAGTAAAAGACATCAATGTTAAATATCTGTATTCAAATAAAGATTAACATTTTGTCTAATAGTATCATAATGCCTTTGGATTTTAAAGCTGCCATTATTGCTGCTTAATCTGTTTGAAAAATTCATGAACAATGACACTGCTCTGTGTCCTTTCATCACTTTTCTCTAACTTTTCATCTCTGTTTCAAATTTGCAGTTACATTCATTTTCATACTAGTGAAAGGAATAAGATATCCTCCATGAGATAACATTGCATCAAATGTGTGATTGATGATGCAGTTGCTGGCTTTGTTTTTCTCAAATTTTTCCTCTGGTTTGTACTTCAAGAGGGGTTTTTGTTTTGTTTTTGTTTTTTAATTAAGCTATATGCTCCACCATATATAATTTTCTTGGTTACTAACATATTTCAAAGTCTTTTTATGCAGAATCATGTTAGACTTTGATGATCCCCCAGGGGATATCACACCCTCCCTGAGATGGGATGAGGAGATGGTGACGAGACAGTAGGTAGAGGGAACTGATAATGCTTGTAAAATAAAATTTTTTTTAATTTAAATAAAAATTAAATTTAAAAATAAGTAAATATGGCCTGTGCTAAAGTTAAAGAACCTAATGTGTCACACACACACACACACACACACATATACCAATGGTATATACTCATAAAAACAAACAGAAACACCATGAGACAACAGTAAAGAAGAAGGTATATAATAAATGCATAAAATATCATGTGGTTTAAAAGATAAAGTTAGGAAGGGGACTTTGAGTATTTGGCTTCACATTAAAGTCTATCTACTTGTGTCCATATTATGAAAGAGTAGAAATTATTCTCGTTACCCCAAAGCCTGCTGTTAATTATGTTCATTAGTTTTGTTTTTTGCTGCATGAGCTACTGCTTTGTGTTAAAAGATGGCAAACCTTAAAAGTTTCTAGTCCATTTCAACCAACGATGGTGTGTTAGTTCTGGGCAACTGGAGCAGCAATGCGGGTAGGAAACATTTACCAACAAAGCGGCAGACAATAAGATTCTACATCATCGGAGATTATATATTCATTTGTTCCTGTTTTTAACATTTTACTTCTGATTTGTTCTTTTATTTGTGCCTAATTGTAGGGATTTTTGTTTTGTTTTAAGTTTTGTTCACAGAGAACAGGTAGAGCCTGCTTTCTTACTCACCACTTTTAGTGTTTATTAGATCTATACTCTAATACCCCAGCTATATTTACTCATCTAAATTCTTATGTTCAAATTAATCTACTTCATATTTTGAAATGTTGACAATTAGATTAATGTAGCATCTCACACAAAAGAAAAGGTAAGAGACAGTCTATTGTTTTCTTCTTTGCCACCTTCTTTATGGCCGATATTAACTATTAAAATCACACTAAAGTTACCACTTCTTAAAATTTGTCAAAGAACAAATGACAGTCTCACAAAGATAAATCATTATCCAGTTTTTATGGCACACGGTGTTTGATGGGAATCACTTGATACAGTTAAAATGAGTAGAGAACTTTTTGCTACCTGAGGAAGTTCATTCTAATCACACAGGTTCTCTGAAGTGGAAAACCTTCTCAAGGTGGAGTAAAATTGAGATGGAACCACAGAAGAGTTGCCAGAGAAAGGAAAAGGGAGCCACAGCCTGTGGGAAGTAATTCATCTCTAGATGGTACAAATGTGAGGAGAAAAAAATCTTCCCCTGAGATTTTAGATGAAATCATAGCCCTCCCATCATCACCATATAATATGTATCAATGTTTTAAATCAATTATTCATTTTAATTGAATGTTCACTGTATGCAAAACTCAGTGATTGTGTATTATATGCACAAGAGATTAGATTTTCTAATCTCTTCAAGGGAAACATATTGGATTAGAATTAAACTTAGAAGTTACTGAGTTCAGATTGTGAGATAATCTGATTATAACTGACACAAGGTCTTATTTTCAGAAACATCAGTAATTTTACTTGCCCTCCCACCCCATAATATCTTTTGTAGAACTGTAAAGAATTCATACGATTTTAACATTATGAATTAAAAAACTATGTCCCTAATTGTGTACTCCATGCTATGTTTAAGTATGGCTAGGTAAAATGTCACATTGAACTCTAAAAAACTAAATGTTAATAATTTTATGAATAATTGCCTATTTACACATTCTTGGGTTTAATTTGAATTCTGTACTGATTATACAATCCGTTGAATATTCATGTATAGACCTTCTCTATTACTCTGATGATCAGAGTTCTTCAGTGTTTCCCAAAAGCTGCCATATGACAATATTACCTACTATGATTAGGGATGCACTCCTCCAAACTATGTTTCAAAAAGCAAAAGAAGTGATGAGAAGTATGTGTATAAAATTAATTGACAAATTTCTATTTCAGGTGACCTTTGAGGAATCACACATGAAGATATCTTTGTGATTCCTTTCTCTCATGACCTTATGAACATTAAAATGCAGATGTTATTTTCTTCCTCCAACAGAAAATCAAGATTTAAAACACCTCACTACACAGTTGAATATATGAAAAGTAATCATAATTTTCTTTCAGTAGTACAATCCACATGGTACTTTGAAAGAATTCAATATACTGCAAAGAGCTACAGCAAAACATTCTTTTCAAATAAATGTACACACTTTAAACATTTGCATGAAAATATTCTCAAAAGCCCTATGTGTGCTTATGCATGTGTGTGTGTGTGTGTGTGTGTGTGTGTGTGTGTGTGTGTGTGTGTATGCATGCATATAACTTTTCCCTAAAGCTCAGTTTGGAGGACTTGCTTTCACTAGGAACCTTCCCATTACCTGGGTATAATCTTCTTAAAGCAGCAGGGGCTCCTTGCTCCACTGGAAATCTGCATTCCAGAGAAATGTTGTCTGCCAAAATTTAAATTCATTTGCACTTTGTGGAACCTTTTAGGGATACCTACTATGGTAAAATATGATTTTATACCTAGTAGGGTAGAATATGATTTTAAGGTGTGTGACAATTTTTCATGCTGCATTTGTTTAACTCTGTGAACCTGTGATTATTTGCCTGTCTGAAACACCTGATGGTCTAATAAAGGACTGAATGAGCAACAGATAGGCAGAAGAAAGGATAGGTGGGGCTGGCAGGCAGAGAGCATAAATAAAGGAGAAACCAGGCAGACAAAAGAAGCAATGAATGAACTAGTAGAGGAGGGCACTAGGGACCAGCTACCCAGCCACCCAGTCAATCACAGAGTAAGAGTGAAAAGTAAGGTATAAGAAATAGAGAAAGGTAAAATCCTAGGTGCAAAAGGTAGTTGGGATAATTTAAGATAAGAGAAGCTGGAGAGAAACAAGACAAGCTAAGACTGAAAATCCACGTTTTATTTACTTGGAAGCTGGGTGGTGGCAACCCCCTGAAGACCCCAAAACCCAAAAAAGAAAATCATAACATAATCACCTAGTCCACTTTTGTGGATAAAAATGAAATGTCTGAATTTAGATTTCTGAGGATTAAATAACACTCCATCCTTTCTCATTCTGGTATCATAAGCAAGAAGAATATTCACCTCAAAACTTTAGTTCTCATAGTTTTACACTTGGGGGATGGTAGCATTTATGACAATAAGTACCACAAAGTTTTATTTAGTTAAGAAATTTTCATAACACATATTAAGTCTCATCACAGTATGCAGCATATACTATGAACTAAATACAATTGAACTATTGTCCCTCTCATTAATGTGCCCATGTAGCTTTTACTGATCTGGTTTCATCTTTTGATTGGGTCTCATTCAGGTTTTATATAGAAGCTAATTTGATCATTGGAAACCCTGCTTTCATTAACAGCTCTAGGTTTTGAATGAGCATAACCATAATATTAAATCACACACTATCTGAAAATAGAAACTCTAGCCTATGTCTTAAACTCTCATCTAACAGTCCTGCGTCATTTAGTTCTAGATGAAAGATAAGGAAATTTTCTTTGTTTTGCTTTTGATTTTTGAAACAGGGATTCTCTGAGTAGTTCTGGTTGTTCAGGTACTTGCTGTGTATCTCAGGCTGATGTTCAGCTCAGAGATCTGATTGCCTCTACATCAAGAGTACTGCGATAGAAGGTGTGAACCACCATGACCTGGCTATGGAATATGCATTTTTAAAATGTGGTCCAAACTGATATTCATAATCAATCTCATGGGGAAGCCTCTATGCTCACTCAAGAAGTTTTACACTGACTTTCAATATTACAGTACATATTCTTTTTTAAAATAAATTTTATTTAAATTAGAAAAAATCTTATTTTACATATCAATTCTAGTTTCCTCTTTCTCCCATCCACCCAGCCCTTCCATGAAGTATCATCAAAGCCTAGGCACCCCCCCCTTCCCCATTGTGTCTAGGCTAAGAGGGTAAATATTCTCAAAACACTTGTAGACACTCCTAAGGTTGTCATCTTCTCATTTTCCTCATTGGTGGCATATAATTCTTAAAATTTTATTTCTCATAATATAAAGACAGTAATTAAATTATTTCTATATCTTAATCTTGTGAAAATTAATTCATAAATTTGCAATGTATTAATTTTATATTCTAAATACTGGTTTTTGAGATGTAGTTTATTTAAGAAGGAAACATAGCAATTACCATTATTAATATTAATGACAACCTTGTTGACATGAAGAATTAAAACAAAAATCTTACCAAAATAAATTTTGGTATTAGCTTCAAGATTATTTATATTTTGAATGATGTTTGTTTTCCACGATGTCACCATAAAAATTCTATAGAAATATCTGAATCTAATAAACAAACAAATGTGATATTATGTAATTGTACTTTCCTTTTTCTTCCTTTTTTTGACTTTACCATGTGTTTGTTTATCAGATATCTTAGAAATTCTCTGAATAAATGATGGGATATACTCTAGTAAATACAAAAAATAATTTTGATATTTTATATAAAATTTGTGTAGGAGAACTCTATTTATAATTTATGTATTTCTGTGTGCATGCATGTTTGTGTTTGGAAGGATTAAGAGCACAATATGTTTTATTGTGCATATATAGTAGACAGAGGACAAATTGCTGGAGATACTGAGAATGTTTTCTAGATATCTATTGTTACCTAGAAACCACGATTATAATTCATAAGTAGGATAAATTATTTTTTCCACAAATGTTTGTAGGAATTCCATGTGTATTTGAGAAAAAAATAAAGGAGAATATAGGATAATACCTTAACTGAAAATCTCTGATAGATAAGGGTACAAACCTTGTTGACACTGACTGACTGAACATTTGATTTAAGGTAGAATATGTCTCCAGTCCTATGAATAGACATAATGATCTAGGCAAATTGTATATAAAAAAAGCATTTAACTATGGGGTTTCTTATAGTTTCAGAGACTTACATTTTATCAAGGAGCAGGGAGCATGGGAGCAGGTAGAGATATTGATAAATAAATAGCTAAGAGCTATATCCTGATGTATAGAGAGAGGAAGGGCACAGAGCAAAGACTGGGCATAGCATGGGTTGTTGAATTCCCAAAGCTCACCTTCATTGACACACTTCCTCCAACAAGACCACACCTCCTAACCACTTCAATACCAGGGATTTTACTCCTGATAACTAACCATTAAAATATATGAATCTCTAAGGGCCAAACTGCCATAATCCCTGATTATTTTTTAATGTAAATAAGGGCATAACAGTCATAGATGTAATCATATAAATGTCTTTCCTTCATTGCTACTGCTGAAGCTAGTCTATTTTATATGAAAATTTGGCTCATAACAGTCAGTGATTTGTCATCTGTGAATTGCACAGAAAGAAAGATTGAATAGTATCCTGACAAATCTTATTAGAAAACCTCAGAGTAGAAGAAAAATTAACAGTCAATCCATTATAAATGTCTCATCCCCAGTGCTACTTTCTTTATAACTGTTGTATCTGTATTTCTTACTTATTAATTCTTCATCCTTATAAAATTGTTTTCATTGGTTGGATAGTCATGTATATCTCTGAACTAAGAAACTGGTATGCTACCATCTCCTCTTTTTTAAAAGTGGTATTGCAGAAAAATTTGTTATGATAAAACTGGATAACAAGTATGTGCCTTAAAATTAGTAATACTATTCTTTTATGTAGTTTTGAGTAGAAATCTTACGCTATCTGTCTTTTTAGATTTAGAACATATAAATAAAGTAGCAGAAGTGGAAAACAAGTCACTGTGTTAACATTTCCATGAAGTCTGTAAACTAATACTTTCATTTATATTTTTGAGAAAGATTATTGGTTCAAATAGTGACTATTGGTTCAAATAGTGAGCTGATCTAGTCTAATATAGGTGCTACTTATAAATTATTACTTTAATTTTTTTCCTATATAGCACTTTAAAAATGTGGTCTTTTTTATAGATTTTCTGAGGAATAACATGGCCTTTGTATATTTTATAATATTATAAACAAATTAAAGTTCCTTATTTTCATCTAGAAGTGGTAGATTAAATAGTTTATTAAGTTCTATGTTATTCCTTTTAATGATAAACCAGGTTGAATTCACAGTTTCTAAATTACTTGAAAACTTTATAATTCTTGTTTATCCAGCACAGCCCAGCAGGCTATTTCTGTATTAATATTCTCTAAACTTTAAGAGTACTAATACCTACTTCATGACTCTCCTAGAACCAACCGTGTGAATGTAATGCAAGTTCATCCAGAACAGCTCATCCATAACCTCATTCTGTGAGAAAACTCTGCTGCATAGTCATACCCCAGTAGGACCTGCTGAAATTCCTACAAAGCCTTGCAGTCTAGATTTCTGCACAGATAGAACATGTGTGTTTGCATACAACTCACTATCCATACAACTGAGTACTACCCCATCTTTCCTTATGTCTCTTTTGGTCTATAATTCTGTCTCCCAGATTGTCCCTCTCATTTTGTCCTATTCTGTCCCACTTATATCCATTCTTCATAATTCCCTCCCTTTTCACACTATCCTCCTCTCCTAAATCTCTCTCTCTCTCTCTCTCTCTCTCTCTCTCTCTCTCTCTCTCTCTCTCACTCACTCTCTGTCTCTCTCTCTCTGTCTCTCTCTCTCTTTTAAACACACACACACACACACACACACACACACACACACACACACACACTCATCTCCCAGGCATGCCTGTAATATGCTGCAGGAGTATTTTATCACTGATTTGTGTCCTTAACCCCTTTTACCACTTAATTTTTCACAGACATGCTATATTGTGCAGGCTGACAGTAAACTCTCTATGTGTCCATACAGAATTCAACCTTGAGATTCTCATACCTTAGCTTTTCAAGTACCTACAATTACAGGCATATGCCACCATTCCTAACTCAGATAATTTTTTTATTATTGTTATTATTTATGGATTTTTCTTTTTTCTATTTTTTCCTAATTTTTCAAATAGATCCCAGTTTCCTCTCCCTTTCTCCCTCTCTCTCTCTCTCTCCCATGCCCCCCCTACCACCCTCCCATCCCATTCCGCCACCAACACTCCATAGGGAGGGTAATGCCTTCCAGGAGGGATCAAGAAAATCTGTCAAGTCATTTGGAGTAGGGACTAGGACGTACCTCTTGCCTCTAGGTTAAGGGAGTATCCCTCCATGGATAATGTGCTACCAAAGTCCTTTTGTGCACCAGGGATTCATCCTGGTTCCACTGTCAGAGGTCCCATTGACTGCCAAGGCCTTCTAACTGAGATCCATGTTCAGGGGGTCTGATTCCGTCCAATGCTGGTTTCCCAGCTATCAGCCTGGGGGTCCTTATCACTCCTCCTCCCTCTGGACTTCAGTTTGGCTCAGTATTTAGCTGTGGGTGTCTGCTTCTGTTTCCATCAGCTACTAGAAGAGGGCTCTATGATGTTAGATAAGTTAGTCATCTATCTCATTATTAGAGAAGAGCATTTATGGTAGCCTTTCCACTGTTATTCAGATTGTTAGTTGGGGTCAGTCTTGTAGGTATCTGGACATTTCTCTAGAGTCAGTTTTCTCTTCAAACCTATAATGGCTCACTCTTTTATGGTATCTCACTTTTTAATTAATAAATTGATTAATTAATTTATTTTTGCTATCATTTATTCCTCTCCTGACTTAATCTTCCTAGTCCCCCATGCTCTCCTCTCCTCCCCTTCTCTTCTCCTAGCTCCCTCTCCACTCACCCCCCCACACACTCTCAATATGATTAGGAGATCTTGTTCCTTTCCCCTTCTGTGAGGGACCTTGTATGAATCTCTTAGGTTCCTCTTTGTATCCTAGTTTATCTGGAATGGTGAATTATAAGTTGGTGATCCTTTGCTCTACATCTAAAATCCATACATGAGTGCATACATACCAGATAACTTCTTAAGAACATTGGTTATAGAAATTTCAACAAGTGCACCTCACATTTTCATGTTTGAACTTTTTAAATTTTAGGACAGAATGCGATTTTATGTTAATGCACTTGTGGCACTTATTACATTAAATCAAATATATGCATACTGGGAAGAGGAATTGTCTTTCTGCTTGGTTGATAACTAGAGAGTATATGCTATACACAATTTATATGACTTTAAAATAACACTGACACAGTATAATGTAAACTTGTTAACACAGGAAGATTCTAGTGTGTAAAATGAGAGTATAATTTGTTGCGCTTGTTTCTAACTCTAAAAATATGATTTCAAGTAACCTCAACAATCAAATATAACAAAGTATTAAGATTTATCCAATAAAATAATTATCAAATCCTTATACCAAATTCAGATGAAAATGTATTAAAGAAATTTCTGGTATCAAAAGTAATCTTTAAAATGTATTAAAATTAAAATAGATTATAGTAAGCCCATTGAAATGTGGGACATAGGCTCTTGAAAATTTGCTCCTGGAGTGTGCCTTTCCTCTGTGCCTATCTACTTTAATTCTATTTCTTCTTTCCTTTATCTCATTCACTATAAAGTTATTTTTTACATTAAACAGCAATGTTTCTCTTCTCTTCTTAAATATTATTTTTATTTATTTCTTGAATAGACTTCATAATTTTGCTTGCATAATTATAATCTCAAAACAGATATTTTAACTCTATTTATCCATTTGCAGTGACTGACTTTTGACCAGTGTTAAGATATTCTGCAAGTTAAAATAAATGTTTCTTAAAAACAAAATTTTGAGGAACACTCTCACTTGTTGCTCTGTTCTTGAATGTCATATTTAGAAGAACCTGACCTCAAACTCACAAAGATTCACCTGCCATTTTCCCCAAGTGCTGCTGTTAAAGACATGGAATAAGTACAGCCAACATAACACAAGTTTTATTTGATTTATTCTTAAGTTTCTCTTTCTTATGTGACTTAGAACCAAGTAGCCACATATGAATTCTGCTTATCTCTCACCTATTATGTCTAGGTGACATTTTTAAAATCACTCCATGCTTTATAATCAACATCCAATAATCATCTCCTTGATATTTGCATTTAAATCAATTATATCTATTAGTTAATTGAATATTCATAAGAAGTCTATGCAGTAAATGTCAGTTTTATCGTTGTTTATACAGAAAAGCAACTGCAATCTACAATGACTTTACAACTTTCTAAATATTACAGCTTTCTATATTTTTGCTAGGTAATTAGGTAAGTACAAAGATTAGTGATACCAAAACAAATGAACAGAAAGCTTTTTTCAGTATTGCAATCTTATTATAATTTTCTTCTGCTTTCTTCAACTTTCATGAAAAACATTTCACCCTTTTTTCAGAATAGTATAAGCCTCTGATATGGTGGCACCTATCAATTAGCCTGGATTACTTAATCAGAAGCAGGGGGATTTCAGTTCTGTCTTCCTTCTTAGGAAGACACTGGCTTTGCACACCAAGGAATGGGACTGTCCATTTATGCAATTTGAGTCCTACATTCAACTTCTTCAAATTTTTGTTCAGTACAAGTCCAAATTTTGTTGTTACAGCGTACATATGTTATTACTTTCTAATTATTATCACAAATTTTAAATCTTCATTGCCAGTAAGATGAAGCAAAACACTAAGCTAACTTGTAAATAAAACACTTTAAATTACAATGTTTCTGTACCTCCCATACATCAATACTCTGAAACAAACACATTCCATGCTTTGGTTCAGATGCTTTAGAACAAAAAAAGTTTAGCATATTAATATTTTGTCAAAATTAATATAATACAAATAACATAAAATTTATATAATTTCCAAAATATAATCAGTCATTCATCTTGAACAATATGTGTGCTTATGAATAAATAAATTAGGCACTTCAATTTTACTTGGAAGATATACAAAGATCAAGAAATCATAAATCATGACCAAGTAGGCTTCATCCCAGAGATGCAGAGTTGGTTCTACATAAGAAATTCTATCAATATAATCCACCATATAAGTAAACTGAAAGAAAACACCACATGATCATGTCATTAGATTCTGGAAAAGCCTTTGATAAAATCCAACTTTCCTCCATTATAGAGGTATTGGAGAGATCAGCAATATAAGGTACATACCTGGACATAATAAAGGCTATATACAGCAAGTCAAAAGCCAAGATCAAAAGTGATTCCATTAAAATCAGGGAAAAGAAAGGCTGTCTACTTCCTCCATATCTATTCAATATTGTACCTGAAGTTCTACGTAGAGCAAAAAAATAGTTGGAAGTCAAACTTTCACTATTTGCAGATTATATTATAGTTTACATTAGTGACCCCAAAAATCTAAAAAATCTATTTTGGATCTCTTTATTAATGTGTCAGGATGTAAGATTAACTCAAAAATATCAGGAGTCCTCATACACTCAAACAATAAACAGGCTGAGAAAGAAATCAGAGAAACATCACCCTTAACAATAGCCTCAAATAACACTAAATATTTTGGGGTTAATTCTAACCAAACAAGTGAAAGCCTGGCATGACAAAAACTTTAAGTCTCTGAAGAAAGAAACTGAAAAAGATAAGAGAAAATGGAATGATCTCCCATGCTCTTTGATAGATAGAATAAACATAGTAAAAATGGCAATGTTACCAAAAGAAATCTACAGATTCATTGCAATGCCCATCCAAACACCAACACAATTCTTCACTGACCAATAAGGACAATACTCAAATTCATATCACTTCCTATGAAAAAGAAGCAACAATCAGAAAGGCTAAATTCAACCCTGCACAATAAACAAACTTCCAGAGGTATCAATCATCATCCCTAACATTAAATTCTACTATAGAGCTACAGAAAAAAAAAACAAAGGAAAATAAAAAACAAACAAACAAAACCTTCTTGGCACAGGAAAAAAAGCAAACACATGCTAAGTGTCCTTCCCCTATGATGAAACTGACGACTATGACTACTTTATATGCCCCATCCTAGAGTCTTCATTCAATAGCTAATGGAAACAGAAGCAGTTACCCACAGCTAAACACTGAACCAAACTCCTGGAATCTAGTTACAGAGAGGGAGTACTGATGAGCAAAGGGGTAAAGACTAGGCTAGAGAAATCCACAGAAACAGCTGACCTGAACAAGTGGTAGCTAATGGACCCCAAACTGACAGCTGGGAAACCAGCATAGGACCGTCCCAGAGCCCCTGAACTGACTTTGAAGATCGCCCATGGAATGCCTAGCCCTACCTGGGGAGCAGAAAGGTGATGGGGTAGGGGGTCAGTGGGTTCAAGGGAGAAAGGGAAGAAGAGAAAACTGGGATTGACATGTAAAACAAGATTGATACATTAAAAAAATAGAATAAAAAATTAATGAAATGTAACAATAATAAAAAAGCTAACACATGGATCAATGGAATCAAAGTGAAGACCAGATACTGAACAGCACATCTATGAACACCTGATTTTGACAAAGATACCAAATTCATACAATGAAAAACAATGGCACAACTGGATGCTGGCATGAGTGGATGTCAACATGTAGATGATGTGGGTGCCTGCAACAAACTGCCTAGCCAATTTATAATGCTAGTCCTCATCAACATGATCAAGTTTCTCCACAATTGGCTCTTTGGTCATTGCCCACTTCTATTTACTGTAGTTATTCCAATTTGTCCTATAATAAACTCTGATTCTTTTGGTTTTTTGAAGGGGTATTTTGTTTTCATTTTGCTCTTCTTCTATCTTTTTCTTTTGGATTTATACCTCACCACCTATCTTCTGCCACTTAGTAACTTCTAAATAACATAATTTCTCAAGGCAAGAAATGAATATAAATAAAATTTTAAAAACTCTAATAAAATTATTTCTGAGCTTTCTTCTAAATTTTAAACATTTTTTTTTTTGGTTAACCAGACAAAAATCCAATGAATTGACTCTGATTTTCATGATAGCATTATAGCACACTTTACTACTTGGGGTAGCCCAAATCCATTATGCAGGGTAGAATAAGGTCTCCTCTAGTGAGAGTGGAAAACTACCAACAGGACCATTGCGAGACTAAACAGACTTTGTTCTATTGCTTAAAGTTCCAAGAACAGACAGTGCTTCCAAAGAGCATTTCTCCTCTAGATTATGGACAGGCCCGTTTGCATTAACAGTTGAGAGAAAGGAAAATGTCGTTGCTCTTTACCAGAAGGCCTCTGAGCTAGGTGATTATTTTCAGAACTTCCAGCTTGTATACAATGCTGTCTCTCCCAAGGGCTAGAAATTGACTCATCTTTTTTTACTGATCATATAAATACGGCCACTTTTGTTTATGATTGTAGAAGTTGCTCAACATGAAGGTGTGGCCAAACTCTGCGCTGCTTCCTTAACTGCTATCTAATTAACTGTATCAGATGCTTACTCAGATGGTTTGAGTGGGTTAGTAACTATACACAGGTGATATGTGGCTTCATTCTGAATTGAGTCAATCATGATATTGAGTATAGGAAACAAGACCTGAATTTTAAATTAATAGAGTACTTTCTAAGAATTATTATTGATTCTTTGGATAATACCAATATGCATGTTAACAATTTTTCTACTACATTATTAATTCTGTGAAACCAAGATCAGCATTTCCTTAAAATTCTCTGTGTGTTTCCTATGTGAATTAGCGAATATGACACAATGGATACTCTAACATCACTTTAGAATATACTAATAAATGGAAATTGTCAGGATAGGTAGGAAGATGTTAATGAAAGTGTCTTACAAACAGCCTGGTTAATTTTATTAAAGGGAAAATGTGCTGTCAACCTCATTCTTCTAATTTCCTCTGGAAAATTTGGCAGCCTAGAGTAATTGAACATTTTGCCCAAGGTTACACAGCGAGTAAGAGTACCATAAGTGATGTCACAGCTGCTAGACAAAAGATTCCATGCTCTTAACTGAATTGGCCAGTAGAGAGATCACAGAGCTGTTAATCAGGAAATCAAGTTGTTCTGCTTAATTCTCTAACTAATTATCAAAGGCCCCAGGCAAGTTAGTCATTAACTCTTGCTTTAATATCTTTCTTTCTCATATATAGTTAAAAGGCTGTCTTACCTGCTACCTAGGGCTAAGGAGACCCAAGCATCACAAATTAAGCTAGGACAGTATTCCATGTGTTGATGCCATTGTTACTACAGTGTATGTCAGTTTTGGAATCACTCCCTGGTCATACATGGCTGAGATATTTAGTATCTTAAAGGTAACATACTGCATAAGACCTGCCTAATTCTAACTGCATAACAACTAGAGGCACATTTAGAAACTATTTAAATTTTGTGGCTCAGGAATCCACTTTACAAAATTTTAAGAGTCTTGGCATTCATCTCCAGGCACAAAGAGGCCAGCCAGTCCATGAAGCTGACTGGGGTTGGTAAGATTTTAGCTGCTTTACCAGTTCTGTCTTCCCAACCACAATTTTAATTTTATTTCACAATAGATTATAACAGATTAAGCCAGAATAGTTTCACTCTTAAGGAGCATCCTCCAACATTACCTTAGAATATACTAATAAATGAAAAAATAGGAGGGAAAAAATAGTGTTTTAGGGAATAAATACCCAGGCAAAATTTAAATCATTATGATTTCTTTGAATTATAGTAGGCTGTCAAAGATTGGTAGGAAGATGGTAATTAAAATACCTTGCAAACAACCTGGTTAATTTTATTAGAAATAAAATGTGCAATCAACCTTATTCATTCATTTACACCTGGGAAACTTGGAAGTTTAGAGTACTTGAATATTGTACCTGTGTCGTAGTTAGATAATAAATAAACTAACAGATTTAAATGCAAAATTTTCAAACCAATAAAACTGTATGTTTCATTAGTATAATAATAACAATATTTATTTTTGTTTGAATTTCTTTCTCACCTGGTATCAGTTCCACTGTATTTTGGGATATATCAAGCCAATTTTCTTGTGCATAATAATATTAAAACCATTAGACCACTTTAGGAAAGACCTTTTATACAGGAAAAGAAGCCCTTATCTTGTAACAGCACTGAAAGGCCTGAGAATGGGCTGGAAGGAGTTGGAGTCTGGATTCTACTTATAGGATTTTATCTTAGCATTCATACAATCGTTATGATGCAGGGTTCAGAATGTCTCATCAACAATACAGTTTCCGGAATCAAAAACAAAGTGTCCAAATAATGGTGTATCATAATACATCCAGTATAGGTGGTTTTGGATGTCTTATTATGAATTATAGGATATTTAATATCTAAACAAATACCCACATATCTATGTTTTTAATGTCAAAACCGAAATGAGTGAAATGAGAAGATATCGTACGGTGCTACTTTATATAAACTCTCCATTAGAACAAGAATATGATACAACCTAATATATATCTTGTGCTTGAATGATAATACCTGAGAACATCTATCACTCTAGTCATTGTTGAATAACAATTATGTTTCTCTGTAAATCAAATCTCAACTCGTTGTATCTAAGCAAATAATAATAATCACAAGTATCACAGAGCTAGAAGGAAAATATTCAGTTACTTTACTTCTGTTGTTTTAGGGGGACAATAGGTGACTCTTGACATTGGTGTGTCCTTATTGAGCATCTGTTGTGTTTCCTTCTGCTCTGAGTCAATAATTTCATTGTTTGAGAATCCACATCTAACACAATAACCAAACTTTCACTCTTGCTAGATCTCAGATACTGTTAAACCTGTTTGTAGTGATTAATCCAAAAAAGCTGTCTTATTACAATGTTATAGACTGATAGTTTAAACAATATAAATTTTTTTCATAGTTCTGGATGCCAGATATACAAGATAGAACAATGTCACCATTGTTTCTGATAAAGTCACTTTTCCTAGATTATAAAAGACTCTTCACTGTCTCTTAAATAGCCTTCTAACAAGTAAATGTGAAGGAAATTATAGGTAAGCATCTTTTGCTCCTCACAGAGAAACTAGTTATGTCAGATTATTGTTTGTTATTTTCTTAATGAACTTACTTAGAGATGGGCTTACATAAAAATATATAGTCAAGGCACCAGAAAGATACCTAGGGCCTTAAGAACTTAGCGAACTCTTCCAGAACACCCACGTTTGATTCTCAGCACCTATATAATAGCTTCCCACTGTTTGTGTTACAGTTATAGGTTAAAAGCTGAACAAGGTGGTGGGGGTTGTCGTGCATGGGGGCCACAAGTTGAGGGACCACCTGGGAGAGCATAGCAGGTTCCATGGCAGGTGAGTGTGAGAAAATAACAGGTTAGGCACATAGAGATTAAATGAGGACTATATTTAGAAAAGGAAGTGAGGGGGAATGGAAGAGACATAGAAGTACCAGGATTAGAAGAAAGGAGAGAAAGAGAGAGAGAGAGAGAGAGAGAGAGAGAGAGAGAGAGAGAGAGAGAGAGAGAGAGAGAGAGAGAAGAGTTGGAAAAAGAGCAAAGAGCAAAAGAGATCATAAGTGGACAGCAGGGGTCTGTCTTTAAAGGGGTGCTTTACACCTGCCTATAGACAAGTACTCATTGAACCCTGGGCTGACCAGAGTACTGCCTGAATATAATCTATAGGGAGAGCCCAGCATAAATGCCTGAAACCTTTCAGCTACTCCAGTACCAGGTATCTGCCTCTGACTTCTTGGACGCTGCATGAATGGGACACTGTTAACATGTTTGTAGGCAAAATGCCCATAAAAAGAAATATAAATAAATCATTAAAAATATAACCAAGTTGAGGATTAAACTTCACTATAAATAGAGGATGCCATACATTTAAGTCCAGAAGAATGAGATTCCTGGTGGTCTGTTTTATTCCTTTCCATTTCCATTCAGAAGCAATAATTTAGTTGCTTATGATTATAAAATTGGTAAGGCAGCAGATAAATTTGAAATGTTACTTAAGGGGAATAAGAAGTTTAAAATAATAATAAAATATGTTAAACTGAGTTCAATTGAGTCATTATTAACCTCATGATTGAAATACTTACTTTGCAATGCTTAAGACTTCTAAGCAGAAAGTATAAAAGTATTGCAAACCAGGGACATCTCTTATGAAGGTTCAGTTAGGTTAACAAAGAAAGGCAGATTCCACAGTTCTTAACCACGTCTACTACTCATATGGAAAACACAGAAATAGATATATTTCAGTGTACATACTACTTTCTTTGCAGTAGGAGTCAAAATCTGAAAGATGTCATCAGTAATCTATTCCATTATTATATAAGGCTAATTGTCCCAAATGATTGGTTAGAATGATACAATTTTAGTTTGTCATTGCCTCAAAGTTTTGCTGTTGTTCTTTTACTATGCCATGCATGGCTACTCTCCTTAGAAATGATATTGAATCAGATAATTCGTAAGTGTGTAGAATTTTTATTAGTCTCAGATTAGGTTTCTGATAAACACAGGAAGGCATGAATGGCAAGACTACATTCTGCATAAGTGACAGTTTTACTGAGGAAATATTGTTGTCCTCTATGTAATTGAATTGATTCAATATAATCTTACTGGCATTAAATCATTTGTTGATATAAAAATAATAGTAATAATATTATGGTAGAGATCATCTTCAGATATATTCTTATACTGGGCATATCATTAAACAGTCTGTATATCCAATACATAGCAGTATACTTTCAAGGGTTCCTTAAACCTGCTTGTTCCACAGATTACAGACACTGGAGTGACTTCAGAGGAAGATAAATGGTGGTCCATAGAAGAGAAAATGGTTTTTCTAATGGGTATTGAGCCTTAATGAGTGCTATCTGATAGGAATTCTTATTGGCCAGTGATGGCTCATGCCTTTGATCCCAGCACTCAGGAAGCAGAGGCAGGTGAAACCACTGTGAGTTCGAGTCTAGCCTAGTCTACAGAGGGATCCATGGCAGCCAGGCCTGTAACACAGAAAAACCCTGTCTGGAAAAAGAAAAAGAAAAGGAAACAATAAAAAAGAATTCTTTGTGAAAAACAGTATAGTCCACTATAAAGTACAGACAGGTATAAATTGCCTATCACTTTCCCCAACATGTTTCTAATCTGTTTTTCAAAATTTCAGTCCTTTCAATAAAACAGTTATTAGTCACAATTTTTGTGATGATTTTATTTTCAGGTAGTGTATTACAATCAGTTTATCTATTGAAATGGTTTTTCTTCTTATCAGAACCCAATGGTAATGGCTGTTGTAAGGTTTCCTGTTGTGGCCACACTTTTATTGGTAACACTTTTCTGGTAAGTTCACACAGTATGTTCCTCATTTCATAATCAGTCTGGGAAACTCCCATTAATTTATTGGTGTGTGCTATGGTATTGTAGAGGAAAGTGAATAAATGAGGCCAGGATGTTCCAGAGCATGAACCATGTGATACATAAAAATTACTGGTCAGGAATATTCTTCTTATCCCACATATTTCACTTATATTCATTATGCAATACTTCAGTGTATCTACTTTTATTTCATAGTGTGACATTGTATCCATTGCTTTTCTTATTTTTGTAACTAAATGCCTGGTGAAATCAACTTAAGAAAAGAAATACTGACTTTCTTAAAATATAAAATGGAATAATCCATAATGTTCTGGAAGTTATGGTGTATTCTATAACATTAGGAACATAGGGCTGGGTCACTTTTCATGGGCTTGGAAACAGGGGAAGATTGTGTTGACTCAAAGGCAGGTATAACTCAGTGCATATTCATTCAGACCCACTATCTCAAACTCTATCCCATCTCATCAAAGTGTCTCAACCTCTAAAACAGATTCATCAGGCAGGCACCAAGATTCAAACTTAGGAGTATGAGCACATTATTTTACATTCAAATAACAACAGTCTCCCTTTGGCCCCTATAGGCTAATGGTCAACTCATAATCCAAAATGCATCTACTCCAGCCTCACAGATTCTTAGAATTTTAATTAACCCCAATCAATATTTAAAAGTTTAAAGCCTTAAATATTTTCTGAGACAGACTAAAGACAGAGTCCTAACTGTGAGTTCTTGAAATACTAAAAGTCAACTGCCATAGTTTATACATAAAATCAAAAACCTATTTCAAAATGGTCCCCAAGGCCTTATATGACAGAAAACCAGCACCACAGTACCTCTGCTTTTAAATTCACCTTATTTTTTCAAAACATTCCTTTAAAAGGAAACTTTTTTCAGGCAAGTTTGCATTGTTTCTAGTACCCAGATGTGTGTGTTGGCTTTGATTCTGCCACCTAGTTGCCTTTTCCATTGTTCCAGAGCTTAGTGTAGATTTTCCAGGCATCACTCCATTTCAGTAATGTCTTCAATTATCAATCTTAGACAAGAGTACATCTTTATGTTGTATGAAAGGAAAACAAGATAACAAATTTGTAATCTGAGCTCCCTTATCGTAGTCTTGCCTCTAAGCCAGTAAGAATAAAAAATTCTTCTGACTTCTGCCCAAGAAAATGAATGGAAATTAGTTTTTGAGATTGTTGCATAAAAACCACCTCTCCTTATTTCTTGTTTTCAGTTTTGCTGTTTTCAGGTGACATGTAATCTATAGGAGTTAAGTCCTACAGAAAGATTCTTAGGTGTTTGCAGGCATGCCATTGATGATGAATATGCGACACGTGTTTCTCTCTTCCCTTTGATGCTTTGTGTATGAGGTGAGGTGTTTTTATCGGTCACATGGTTTTGCTGTGATCTGTTGCCTTCCTGCAGACACAATACAATGAAAAGAAACAGTCTTGTTTGGGCTTTCTAAATCTTTGAGCTACTAGAAAGCTGACTAAAGTATTTATGTTAAAGTGTTCATGAATCAAAGGAGAGATATTTCAAGGCCAAACATTAACATTATGAATGACAGAAGAATGAAGTAACTGTGGAAGCATGATACAAAATGTAAAATAAACTCCCAGTCCTTACTAGTAAAACTATTGAATACATAACTAAGAAGGTGGCATAAGAGAAATGTGTGACAGAGAATCCCCTATCAATATGATAGAACGTAATTTGAGCTCACTTTAGCTCTGGATATACACATAGGGCTCCAGATAACATGTGATATTCAGAAAGGACAGGGAGTAATTGATACCATGAAGAAATGCTGTATCAGCCATATGGTCAAGATCAGTATAAGCAGGGCTAAACCAGAGTGATTAGATGTACTAAATATGATGTGAAGAAATGGCATTTTACATCTCTAATTTTCCTCTCTAAGACACTGCATTCCAGTAATCATCATGAAGAAGCCTTGGGGCAAAAGCCAATTGAGGGACATTTTACAAAATTCATTCCTAGTACTTCTCAAATGCTGTCAAATTTCATCAGAAACAAGAACACTCTGTGAATCTTTCACAGGGCTAGAACCAGAGAAATAGGATCTACACACAAAGTTAGAGATTGGATACAATCCTGTAACCACAAAAGGGATAAAAAATTTTTAAAAGTAAAAATATAGGAATAGTAAATAACAATAAATAAATAGTGATGAATACATTATAATTTGTATATCTCACATATTTAAAGCATCAATGATAGGTATGACTACATATGTGAATGGGTACTTATGGGGTTGTCTGGTCCTTTCATTATTTATTCTCATTTTAAATAGCACATTTAAAATAAATAAAAACAATGTCCTTTAAAATAAACAACTATTGGGCATATGTATCAGATGACAAGAATTTCACTAGTAGTTTTAGCATTATGTCGGTCTCAAATCCATAGTGCAAAACATGCTGCTGCCTCTACTTAGTTTACCAAAGATATTCCTGCAATTTAGGAATATCCCCTTTTGAACTTCAGAGGAGATCTCTCCATGACTTCATCTATGCAAGCTTTTCTACATGTATATATTTAGGAATATATTTCATTTTCAAAAGATTTGTAAGAAAACTCGTGGATTTTCTTTACATAAGAAACCTCTCTGCAGAAGGAAACACAACCAAAAGGAAAAAAAAAGATTATTGAATCAATTATCTAACATATCTTTCAATCACAGTTGCTCAAATTTTATGAGGTTTGTCACCGATTCTTGTTGTATCATAAAGGCTACAACACAAGTCTAAATGAAATATTCTATTTCAGGGTTGCAGAAATAGCTTTCCCATTAAAAGACCCTGCTGCTTCTTCATAAGACTAACTTTCAGGCCCTAATATCCAAGTTTGGCAGTTCACAGCTGGAAGTAGCTCTAGGACAAGGACTCTACCCTTTTAACCTCTATAGGCAACAACATGCACGTGCAATAATCTCTGACCCCACATATTTAATCCACCAAATTTAAAATAATTAAAGAATATCTTGCTAGATATGGTGGCACTCATTTTTATTCCAACAATTTGGAAACAAAAGTAGACAGATCTCTATGAGTTTGAATTCTGTCTATTCTACAGAGTGAACCCCTTTCTGACAGAACTATATAGTGAGACCCCTGCCCCTCTCTCTTTCCCTGTGTTTTCAATTCAGTATGTCTTTTAAAAAACTAACAATATATTCTATTTCCTTATCTCCCCATTTTTCCATTTTAATCTTCTGGTGTCAGAGGCTGTTCCATGTTTATACTCTTGTCTGAAGGACTTGTGAACCAATGGCTCAGAAAGGATAGAAAACTGTAATAGCCAAATTACTAGGAACTTTGCCCTGTGATTATATCTTTCTTGTGTTTCTCAAAACTGACAGGGAAGCTACATGCATGGTATCACAGCATTTTACATACTTAAATAATCAGATCCAACAAAATACTAATGGACATGCCAACATAGAATGGGGTATCTCACCATGCCAAACTCCTAGGAAAGAATTACTGCCAACTAATGAATGCTGACAAGGGGAGGGTTAGTTTGTCCTGAAGGTGAGTCTACCAACACACACGTAAAAAAGACTCAAGTGACTCAGCAGGTTGTGTTTATATATTCACAATACATATGTAGCAATAATAACAAAGAGAAAAAGAAAAAGTGGCTGTCAATTTAAAGACTCTAAGGCAGGAGCCGGATGGAGAAAAGAGAAAAGGATGTAATGCAATTTCATTTTTATTAACTTTAAAGCTATATAAATAGAAAAGATTGTGTATTTGTGGAAAAAATAATGGAAATATTTATATTAGTTTTCATCATAGGATTTGGAAGTAACCAAAGTGCTTAAAACAAGAAACTATACTAAAAGATAAGAAGATATAAGATACACGTGTGTTTTAGTTTCATTTTGTTCAAGGTTAGTCATGTCCTAATTATTTGTTGCAAGAGAAATAGTTAATTACTGATGTTTACATTCATTTCTTTAATTAATAACTATGTTGATATAAATTCCTAAAACTTGTGTTTCTTCTTTTTCCTTGCCTTTTAGAGGCAAGAAATGTAATGAATAATGTTTGAATTAGGAGCTGAGTAAAATCTGACCATGTACGTTTTTGGAAATTTTCCATCCTTTCCATGAAGTAGAAAAGAACAGCTGTTATTAATCTTATTTAGAAAATATAGCAAATATTTAAATGATTGAAACATTAGAAAACTGAGTAGAAATATCTGAGCATATGTAGGTGTTTATCACAGTTTATAGTAATACTCTAACAGAAAGGAAGTCATGGAAAAAGGCATATTGTCTGAAAGTTGAAAGAGAGATTAGATAAGGAATTGATGACTGCCTAAGACCAATAGTAAAAATAAAATAAAATAAAATAAAACAATTGTAATAGCCAGTCTGGAAAATTTTAAAGGGATGACCAAAAGAGGTAAAACAGTATAGGATAAAAATCCCTCAATCCTTTCTTTATATTAACTAAATAACAACCTTTGTATGAACTTAAACGATGGGACACATTACACCTAACTTTGCCTTTTAAGAAACAGCTTTGAATTAACTCTGAGTCAGATTCTAAGACCAAGTGTTTGGGTTAAGACTTTTGAAAATAGTTGTATCACCCCCATTTGGCTTGAAACAGAATTACCTCATTCTCCTCTCAGGATGTAGTTTCTTAGACAATAGTTAGTTATTTCTAGAAGTGCAGTATTGCTTGTTTATGTGTATACAAGAAAAACATTCTGATTGAGAAGCATATCTCATATATATATATATATAATTAAGTGGAAGTATTTAGAAAATGGTTAGGGCAGTGAGGGTCACAGATGAGGAAATGAATGACCTACCAGTGGTCTGCAATTAAGAAATCTGCTGAGATCAATTAAGGCTGGGTTTTAAGTGGAAAAGAGTTACTCTTGTCTGTATTTTTGAAGCCCAGAATTGAGCTACAGAGATCACTTCAGGTAGGAACCAATGACCTGCAAAAATGTACTTGAGGCTAAAACTGCCTTGACTGATCATGATAATCTTCTCAGTCATAACTCTTTGATTTAGCCCCCCATTGAGAATCACACAGGCTCAAATACCAGAGACTTTGCTAGGAAAATGATTCCATAAATTAAAAATTAAAGTAATACCTCCACTTAAAAAAAGATGAAAGAAGTGTGAGGGGACATAAAAAAGGCATCTGACGTGAGGTATTTTAACTTCATTAATAGTCAAGAAATTGGCTGGATAATTTTAAACTGGTATAATGATTTCTCAGATCTAAAGAGTAACACTTCTGTTTTTATTTCCCTACATTTAAGAAAATAAGATACACTAAACATAGATTACCTGTTAACATTTCACAGTCCTCTTGTGTATATTATGGTCAGAATACATTATTTAATAGCTATTGAATGAATGCTCTATCCCAAGTGAATTATATATAGAAAGTTCTAAGACTTAGGAGAATTTATGATGAGGAGTCATTCTTTCTTTATATAACTGATTGTTTCACATTTTGTTAATATCTTATTCACAATTTATTAAGCTTTTATAGTATGATAATAGGAAACAAGAGTTGGTCATATATATATATATATGTATGTATGTATATATATATATGTATATATATATATATATATTTACTTACAAATATATGATGAACACTTAATCCTTTTTCTCATAAGGGAATATTCTGTATCTTCCTTCTTTCAGAAACTCAAGTTTGGAATTTTTCTATGACCACATGTGTTAGTTACTTGTCTGTTGCTCAGTTAAATTGTAAAGGTCAATGTCATATCAAGGAAGGAAAATTTATTTGAACTTATAATTTCACAGCAAGAGAGCAGAATGGCATTGGAGACATGACAGCAGTTTATAGGAGAAGGAAGCCGTATCACTTTCACCTGAAATTACAAACGACAGTCAGTAAACTGGCACCAAGGTGAGCCTAAACACTTTCAAAACTGTCTCTAATGACCCCCTTCAAAAAGGCTGGGTTTCTTAACATTTTCCAACTTGCCTACAGAGTAGCTACAACTCAAGACCAAATGATCCAATATTGGAGCCTAAAACTTAAGTCCTTGTATATAATATTTACTGTACCTTCTCAAGTAAATATTTTCTTCCATTTTCAATACTAAGAACCTAGGTCATATGCATAGTGAACCAATGTAGAATCCCACCACAAATCAATAAGCATGATATTGTAAAGTATTCTTTTTGTAAAAAAAAATCCATGACCAAAGAAGAATAGAGATTCCCATCTCTGCTTTATAAGCTAGATTCTTAATGACAGCATAGAGAAAGGAAGAAAACCTAAAACCTAGGAAGGTCCATGAGGAAGATCATACACTAAATTATACAACAATATGCCTTGCATCACCCATGTAATATTAAATAAATCTTAACAGTTTGTAATTTAAATATATGTTCATTTTTTCTATCCTGATCTCACCTAACTTAGGTCTAATATACAAATATGCTATGTTCCTATATCTTTAAGTATTTTTTCCCTTTACAAAAAGGAAACGGACATATTTATTTCTATAGCAAAATTATATGCTAAAGATTTCAGAGAGCCATTCAGACAAAATCACCTTTTTGGTGGGTAATTGGATATGACACTATGAGTTAGACCAACTAATTGTGAATATGGGCACAGCGATTAAAAAAAAAAAGTAAATGCTGTCATATATGAAAATTAGTGGAATATATTTCTTATGTTAACTCCACAGTTGACAAAGGATGTAATATTTAAGTTTTATAGATTCACATCTTAAATGGTTCAATATATCTACTGTCTCACAATTCATTCACAGTAATACAAATATGATAATCTGTTATAAATTCCATTCCAAATGTATCATTTGTCAATGCAGAGCATATTTAAATGAATCTCCATTTATAAATGCAAGTTTTCCTCTTTCTTATATCTGTGCATAATGCTTAAAGATATATATGTGTGTGAGCATGCATGTAAAGTAGAAAAGCAAATAGAAAAAATGCCTATATTTATTTTCTATTTAGCTTCTTAGAGGTAAGGTTTCCTTAGATAAAATATGTTTGCATTTACTGACTTCATGGTAATTTCCTCCTGTGTAGGCAGGCAGATATTTCTTTAATATAGTTTCAACTATCATTTAAAAAAGTAATCCTGAGTAATGTAAAACGTGTTTTGCTCCAGTGCTATTTATGTATGATGTGATTTTCTGAATAACTCCTCTTCTTCTGTTATTAGTTACCTTTTTAAATATACTTATTAAATATATACAGACATTATCACGGATTCTTCATAAATGATGTGAACTTTTCAAAATTTATAATGAATAAATATGCCTTTTAAAATAAATAATATGGTAATACAAATTCCCATTTTTTCTTTAGTAAGACTAAAATAAAATCAGGCTTTTTTAAATAATTTATATTGGAAATTTCAGGAAGTCTTCACAGTTTTGAAAGCAAATTCAAACCAGAATTGAGTGAATCTAGCATTTGTTATCTATTACTTTAATCTCATTAGCTGTCCTATCACGTAATTACATATTTTCATCAAAATTAGTAGTAGTAACTACATTTGGTATTTAGTTTTGATATGTAATTAAAGTGAAAAAGTATGTCTTTCATATGCTGAATGTATATGAAAATGTATACTTCATGTATGCATTTTTGTGAGTACAGAAGTATGTGTTTTATGTACATGTGATGCTATTGTTAACATCACTGTTGGATTTATTTATTTATTTATTTATTTATTTAGTCCTGAAATATTTTACTTGAGACCTCTTGTGTATTAGGGAAGTATTCTCCTACCCATTGATCAAATAAAACAGGTTCTAGTGTATTAAAAACCCTACCCTAAAAAATAATTTGCATGACTACCCAAAGAATCACTCTCATTCACCCACTGTTCACCAATATTTTCATATAAATGAGTAAGAAATCAATGTTTAAATTTGATAGTTCTGGGGTTGTTTGCTATGACATATTTAACAATAATATACTTATATATTGTAACTGTATGTATCATGCTAACAATCAGATATATACTCATTACTTAAGCAAGACTATCCACTAAAGCACACATAGTAATCCTCTTCTCTCCCTTTCTGCCTTAATGTGAGTTTTGCAAAGTTGTTCTTTCAAACATAGTTAGACTAGACATTGTGAAACTTTGAACTCAGTAAATCCTTTATCCCCACTTGCTCTATTATTTTGTTGGGGGGCAAAGGGAGCATTATACCACAGCAAAGCTACCTTACAAAATCACTAACTTATGGCCTCTGATTTTATGTCTATTCAGTAAAAAGAGTCACAGGGGCAATACACATTACATCATGGCAAATAGTAAAGAAAATAAAGATACAGAATAGTGGAAACCCAGAGAAGAATCAATGTCCAGAAAATTAGAATGAGACCATAAATAATAAACCCTGCTATTAAGAATGAGTCACTTAGAAAAAAACAGGATATTAGAAGCTTTCAGTGTTGTATTTGACAGCATGTGCTATGTGGCTAATTACATGCAGGGTTAAGGTGAAGTAGATATGAAGTCTGCTGAAATTGGTCAAGTCAGGAATTTCAAGAAAATTATGAGAGTATAGAATCACCTCATTTTAAAACCAACATGCAATGGAGTGGAAATAATGCCTGACTCATGAGTTTTGAATAGACTTTTAGAGAGAGCTTATATAGCAAAGGGATAAATTGTTTGATCCTTGCTGTAGCGTTTAGAAGAAAACAAGGGTTGTCATATATAGATTATAAATAGAATGACCTACATCAACTAAAAATAAAATAAAAATACCCCATTTAGTCTGAATGTTCCAAACCCTCTCACTCTTAACCTCTTGTCAATTTTATCATCATTACTTTAAATTTTCAGCTTAGTGGGATTTAAAAATCACCACAAAAACAAATAACCTCCTCTTATTGGTGAGGAAACAATTAGCTTTAGTTGGTTCATGTGGGAAGAATTACCTTAAATTTGCGTGGTACAATGCCCTGAGATGCTGTCTCAGCATCCTTCAAGGAGAAAAGTAGCTAAGCACAAATATTCATTGGTCCCAACAACATGATGGTGGTTTCTGCAGGATCAGAATGTTCAAGTTCCTACAATCATTATTGAAAGATAAACTCTAATTCACAAAACAAGCTTTCCCTTCCTAAACTGCTTTTCTCAATGATTTTTGTCACAACAAAAGTGAGACTAGTAACTAACATATCTCATAGTTGGTTTTAGGCTTCCAAATATTAACTGAAAATGTGTTTTCATGTGTCTGTGAGCTTGATTGTGAAGCTAGCTTGTTAAATTTATAATGAAAACAAATCATTTAAAAGAGAACTTATAACAACTAATTTCATATAAAGTTAAGGAAAAGCAATTAAGATAAATACCTTTAATATGATCCAAAATGTTTACAATTTGTATTGTAGTTAAAACAGTGACCTTTTAGCTTTTTGCTTAGCATATTCTTAAAATTCAAATTCATGTACTTACATAGGTCTCTTCTAATATACTTGAAAAGCAGTGCTGTATATTTTATATGTGACCATCTAAGACTAGTTTAACTTCCCAGCATCCATAGCTTTGGCTGATAAAGCTCATTAATAACATTTGAATGCCCCTTACTATTTTGTGATTGTTAATTAATAAGTTCCAAGTCATTTACAGCAGTTTGGTATTCCCAGAGAATGTTTATGCTTATCTTAGTCTTAAATTTTATCTTACATTTAGTTTCTTCAAAACTACTCCTCCCTAAACTTATTAACTGTAATTTTAATGAAGTGAAAGTAAATGCTGATGTATCATTTTCCTGTCCAGTGTACCTTACATACAAAGCAAGATTATAATAATTGAATAGACATTTTAATTATTCTAGGAATGTACTGAACTTTATATATTCAAGCCAATGCTCCATCACTGAACAACACACTCAGTACTTACCAAAAATATTTTTAAATGCAAATTTTCAGACCTAATCTGTGTATATGTTTCAATTTTCACTATCTTCCTTTGTAATATTTTAAATAAATCCCCATCATATTACCTTTATTTAATTGTGTTTTAATATTTTTAGCTTTTCTGTATTTTTAAAAAGCCTTAACTACTGAACAAATGTTTTCTTATTGTATATCCCAAATTTTGGTAAATTATTTCTTTTTTTAATCATTATTTTATGTGCATTGGCACTTTGACCATGGTGCAAGATCCCCTGGAACTGGAATTACAGTTAGTTGTGAGATGCCATGTGGTTGCTGGGAATTGCACATATGTCCTCTGGAAGAATGGTAAATGCTCTTAAACATTGAGCAATCTCCACAACCCTGGTGAATTATTTCTAATAAACATCAATTAATAGCAAATACAAAAACTGACTACAGTAAGCTATGTGTGATAATACATCCTAACAATCCTTGCACACTGGAAGCTAATGCTGTATGGTCTCAGATTTGAAACGATGGCTTAACAGTGTGAGGCAATAATATTTGTAACAACTACAAAAGAAGACACCAGATCACCTGTATCAGATTATGTACTTCTGAAAGTCAGAAATCTGCATTGATAAATATTGATATATATTGGTGAATATATTGCTTTTAATTATATATAAAATATATATATATTTTACAAGTGCCTTTTACAAGTGAAAGCATTTGAGACAGACAATTCTGAAATTCTTCTCTGGAGTTTTCAACCTTTATTTGTGAACATTGAATAAGTTAACCCTTCAAATTATATTCTTGTCAGTAAAACAAGTGCCATAAGGTGTATTTATTGGATTTCTGGAATGATTTTTATATAATAATGATATTCAATAGTGGAGCATATGCCTGGAATAACACAAATGGTTAATTAATCTTTGCAGTTGATACTACTAACATGTACTTACTCTCTTTTAAATTCACATGCAATGTTTTTTCTTATAATTGTGAACAATTTGAACATAATCTCACCAACATATTAAAACTAGTTTAGTGATATGTCTAGAGTTTTTATTCCTTAGGTTACTCCTGGTTTGATGTGTTCTTTGTTTTTGTTTTTTGTTTTGTTTTGTGTCTTTTGTTTTTTGAGACAGGATTTCTCTGTGTATCTCTGGCTGTTCTGGCACTAACTATATAGACCATGATGGACAGAGATTAACCTGGCTTTGTCTCCTGAGTACTGAGTTAAAAGGCATGTGCCACCACAGCCTGGCTATATGTTAATTCTTAGTCATCATTTCATACAACTCAAGGTCTCCTGTACTTTTATTTATTTTCTAGGAAAATCATTTGTTACTACCCAAATGCCATTTTCAGACTAAATATCAATGAGAAAATCCACATATTGTTATAACTGGGCATCTAATTTTAGTTTATCTTGTGGGTAGTGTTTTACATGAATTCACATAGAAAGTGCCCCTGGCTTCATAAGAACACAGATCACACTCTAGGGAGTTTACTATGTGGTTATTGATTACATGTGTTCTGTATAAAACTCTTACTTTTATGCTAATACTTAACTTGTGTTATTTTTCACTTTAATATTTATTTTTTGATATTAGTATCATTTTGCTTTATATGATGTCTAGTTAGGCTTTCAAATTTTATGTAAGTAAGATTTCATTACAAGAAGACGTAACCCTATTAAACCCAGCGACTAAGAAAATCTGGTTTACAATTGTGCTATTCTAAAATGAGAAAATGTTTTCTGAGCAGCTAACAGGCATAATATAAAAGTTCACTGTAGCTCAGCAGGGTCTTTTTCCATGTTGTGATTTTTGAATCTTACAGAAAAACTACTGTTTGCTTTTGTGAAGGTGAGAAAACTGGAGGGTCATGTTTCAGCTGGTGAACACTTCACTCACAGGCTTTGGGCCAGAAATCTTCAAATGTTGCACTCAGTCTATCCACAGGCGGCTAGCTGTGTGCAGGGAGTACTACATAGGGCTTGTCTGCTAAAGATTTGTCTTAGCTATAGTAATAACCACCAATTTGTTTCTTTCTTTTTCCTTCTACTTTTGTTTAGTAATGTTTTTACCAATATAAGTACTCTATTTTATTTCCCAAATTCATTGTAAAATATATATATATATATATATATATATATGTGTGTGTGTGTGTGTGTGTGTGTGTGTGTGTGTGTGTATCAGAATAGGATATATGTATATCCTATTCTGTAATATAATGAATAAATCAATTGATGTGTCATGTTAAATCTTTCTCTGACTTTTTTTCCAAGCACTAGATTTGTTTTGCTGATATTTTGCTTAGGAATTTTGTATTTTTTCCAACAAGATAATGGATTTGATAGTCTACATAAAGTGATATTTTATAACATTTTAATATCAATGTTATGTTGACTTAGAATGAGATGTTTCTGTTATCTCTCTCTGTACCTGGTAGTGTTGGCACCAATAGGTGTTGTGATGTCCCTTTAAATATGGGATACTTGACAATAATAGTTAAATCATCTGGGACAAAAACTTAATATCTCATTGTACTGTTAAAAAAGATAGCAAATTCTTCTCACGTTTTATTAATTTCCTTTTAGTAACCGGGTTCTTTAAAAACTGCAGCCATTCTAATCCACGTGTATATTTTTTTCTATGTTTGATTTAATAAGCTTCTGTGTTTGAAATGAAGTTGGAACTTAAGGCATTCGTCTGTTCTTGTTACTGGAAAAAGCTGTGCTGTTTTGTTCTGACATAATCCTGCACTTTGTTTCAGACAGTCTTTTCAGTGGGATTCTTCAGTTTTAGTATAATATTTGGTTTCACACTTGTATTTTTCTTCCTGTACATTTAAGGTTAACATATGCCTTTTTGTTTCTTTTGGCTTAATTTATAATTTTACTTTAATATTTTATTTATTGGCAGATATTTGTGTTTTATGATGTTTAGGTAATATTAATGCAGAGTTTTTATTATTTTTAAAAGTTTGTATACTATCTATTCTGTTTTAAATTTTTGATATTTCCCCCTTTGATCATGTTTTTACTTGTTTGCTATCATTCTTTACATTGAAGCATAATTAAGAACTTTAACACACTGGAAATTAACCAAGGAATTTAAACAGTAATTAAAATTATTACCATGTTACATACTGTTAAACAACTCAGAAGTTTACTTTTCATTTCTGACTTAGTAATGACTATCTAGCTCTTATGTTTTCTACAAATTTTAATTTTAAAATTATAGGTGCCAACCACTACTGCCTCTGTTGCCATGCCCAGTTTCCTGCCATATCTCCTCTGCTGGTTTCTGAGCCTACCTGATAACCTACTAGGCCAAAGTTCACCAGTAGATAATAAAAATTATTCAATTGCTTCAGATATAGCATTTAGCTCTGCAAGAGCTTTAGTCACAGTGTCTCTTTCTCTTATAGGGTAATTCCTTCTGTGTTCTCCTGCTAAAGGCTACCAATGCCAAGCTCAAAAACTGTTGTGGAATTCTTATTTAAGATGTGTTATTTATGTTAACTCTGAGGAACATTTGTATAATAATGCAAATATGTGATGATTCCTTTATCTTGAATGCAGATCGACATTGGACTGTATAGCAGTGACAATTAGCATTTAACAAATCCACCCACTAGATGTTTGGGTGTCCTACTTAGCAAAGCAGGTCATCAGATGTCAGTGGGGCCTCCCACTTGGCAAAGCCATGGGGTTACTGTCTGGATAACTTATTGTATCTGTAACTATCATGGATATTACTACTACACCTCCATAATAAGAAAGTCATGGAGTTCTTTCCATTGCCCTTTGGTGGCATGTTTTGTACTTGGGCACACGTATAACTTCAGATGGTCAGAAGGATGATTTCTGCTTAGGCTGTATAGTTTTGATGAGTAAAGAATACTAGGATATTTTACATTACTCATACTGTCAGGATTCTCATCACAAAGACAACCTTTCACAAAGACAAGCTAACTTTAGACTTCAGAGCAGATTCAAAGCAGGCTGGTTGCCCCAAGACACAAATATACAAGGTCATTTTCCCATGTGTTTTTCAAGTGTTTTTTTTTTTTTTTTTTTTTTTATTTATTTTTGATTCAGGGCTAGTGCTTGAAGCAACTCTAGTCTGCATACTCCCTAACTAATTGTTATAGCTAAGTCTTGATTTCCACTGTCATTTTGGTCTGGGAACCTTCACCTTCTTACAGCTACATGCATGGGTCAATATGATATTCTTATCCTGAGAGAAACTACGGACTACGGAACTTATCATGTGTTATGAGAATGGGTTTCAGCCCTGAAAAATGTAACTTATAATTGTTCAGTGTTTGCTTGTAAAAGAGGCAGATAGCAAAGATGTAGAGAAGCCGGAGGGAGAGAGCAGAGAGTGAGACAGAAGATCTGAAGCAGCAGAGGCAGCAGACAGAAGGGTGGATGCAGAGGGAGAAAGATAGTAGCAAAGGTACGGTTGAGAGAGAAGGAGAGAGCATAGAAAAGGATGTAGCTAATTAGTGAGAAGCTGCTGAATAGAGCTTTGGTAGGAGATATATAGATCTAATTAAGAAACTGTATACGAGCATGAGGGATATTTTTCAGAGAAATTATTTTCAAGATAAGGGGAACATTATTATCAGAAAGCATTTATGTTTGCTTATCCTCCACGCCACTCAGAAAAGTCTAACTCCCTGCTCTTTTCATGGATAGTTTGGTTTACCCTGGCGCTAACTAATGGTTGGATCCTGCCAAGTCAACAACAGTTGCATGTGTTTAATTCTCTGAAGCTGTGTTTCTTTGCCTGCCAAAAACACCTGGTTAGTCTAATAAAGAACTGGACAGCCAATAGCTTGATGAGAGAGGGAAAGGCATGGTCAAGCCAGAGATAATAAAGAGAAGATAGGATGGGGAAAAAAGAGAATGAGAAAAAAAGGAAAGGAGGATGCCAGGGACTGCCTAGAAAGCAACTAAAGAGTATGAAGGAAAGAGAAAGATAAAAGTCCCAGAGGCAGAAAGTAGATTAGATAATTTAAGTTAAGAAGAGCTGGCTAGAAACAAACCAAGCTAAAGTCAGACAGTCATAAGTAATAATAAGTCTCTGTATTTATTTGGGAGCAAGTATCAGATTCCCAAACAGCCAAAGAGTAAAAGAAAAACAAACAAACAAACACACAAAAAATAAACTACAGGATGCTTTTAATTTTTTGCATTGAAAAACAAATGTTCTCTCACCAAAACAGATTTAACCTTAGTGCTTACCATAAATAGCAAGACTTTCACGTGTGTCATGACCACATATAGGGTTCTACTTATATGGCATAATGTAGAGAGGATCCACTATACATTATGTTCATGTTACTCTGCCTAGAACTTCAGAAAGTGAAGGAGCACAGAGTAGTAATCAAACATATACAGATATTTCTAAATGTGCATGAAATCTACTTTTTTGTAAGTGACTTTATAACTATAATGCTATTATGATAATTTAATTGTAAACTTCCCAAAATCTTGAATTGCCTGAGGTGTGGCCTCTGAGAATATCTGTGAGCAATAATCTTGAGTAATATATGTTGGGATAATAGCCCATTGTGGGTGGAACCATATTCTAGGCTGGGGGTCCTGATAGTGAGCTGACCACTAGTGTACATTAACTGCATTCTGCTCCTGTAGTGTGTATGTTGGGACCAGTTGTTTCAAGTTCCTGCCAAGTTCAAGTTACTTTCCTTCAATGATGGACTGTCACTTGAAACTTCTTAAGTTTCTTTAGTAAAGATAGTTTATCATAGCAACAGAAAAAAATTGAAAACAGATACTCTTTACATTATATTATACATGTAAAAACACATAATTTCTTAAAGGTTTATGATTTTACTTTTCATTTATCTTGTGAATGTATGTTGTATATTTTGATAGATATATACTATTGCTAGGAATTGACAAGTCATAGTTTTATTGGCTTTTGTACAGAGAATACTAATAATATTAGCCACTAGTTTGTGTACTATAAATTGATCTTTTATAGAAGTTAAAGAAGTAGAATTATATTACATATACATATATAGTTAACATGAGAGTACATAACAGACAAATGAAAATATTTATATCCAAAACATACTTAATTTGTCATGTTTGTTTGACATGAAATAAATTATTTCTTAGAAATATAAGTGCGAAACATTTATTTTATAGAACACAATTTTGATTTGATAAAATTGTTAAGTTTTTAATTTTTATTTATTTAAAATACAGTTGATATTAGACACTTGTTTTCTGGGAGATTATATCTAGATAAAAATTATGTGTTTTAATAAAAATACAGCAAAATTAAAAACACCAATAAATTTGCAAAAGTTTATATGCACAATAATTTTAGTTTTAACTTTAAACAAGAATTGTTTTATAGAAAACTAAGAGCCATCTCATGTATACTAAAATAAAAATAATAGGTCATTTTAAAATGATAATTTTATATGTTAATCAGCATATATATATATATATATATATGAAACATAGCTTTCTGATAATGTGGCGCATTTATTTAACAAATGATAGGTATATGTTGATAGCGTTTCAGATCAATTACTGATAAAGAAACATTTTATAATCTAGTCTCTTAATGGAATTTTATGGAAGTAACAATTTTCTCTGTTCATACTTATTTAAAATTAATCAACTAACGAGGAATGTTTTAGAAAACTACTCATCATTTTCTATCAATGGATTTTGCTATATGTTATATTGGTTTATTTTTGCATACCTCAAATTATTCACTAGCACATCTGCTATCTAAATAATTTCATTAATTTTACATAGAAATTGTAGTTGTTTTCAACATGGACAATGAAATATCACCTGTTTCTGGCTAGTTAATTTAACTAGTAATTATTGTAGGACATGTGATGTAGATGTTTTCTGCATAAAAGAGTTGCCCAGAGAAGTTTATAGTAGGGCTGTCAGCAGGAAGCTAACAATTGGGGTGTTGTTGAGAAGAGGGTCGTAAACTTCTGTGTCTACTGCCAGATGGTGAAACAGATATGTGTATAGCAAAATCAAAAGTAATTACACAGTTGCAAGCCTTCTCAGTGTCATAATATACAAAGTAAAGGTTTGGAAACAACAACAACAACAACAACAACAAAATAAAAACAAGTTTTCCCAACCAATATAACATTTAAAACCCCGGGGCTACTGTATATTAGCCAATATTTTTACTTCAAATCATGTTTTTAACACAAATTATATATTTGGTGCTGTCAAATAATCAAATTAGCTTAATAATTTTATATTGTATGATCAAATAACTGATAGCTCAGAGAAAGATGTTATTACATAAATAAAAATTGAAATTGTTAAGTTTATTGTTTAATTACTAAAATGTGCTATATAAAGTTTTTGTTAGTTCTGCATTTATTTGTTTTCATGTGTATACACACACACACACACAGATATTTATAGTTATTACATTAGACACAGGCACCACGCCTATGCATGCATAACGATATACAGAAATACATATAAATAATCAAGAGTAAAATAATATTATAAATAAGACCAAAATGATATTAGTAACTTAGGCTCAATAAAGTAATAACCTTATGTAAGGTTAATGACATGTCCTCAAAACACAAGAATCAAAAGTGGCAATATTAAAACAGAAGGCAGGTCCATAAAAACAGTTGGCTACCTGATAGTACACCTTCATGAAGTGATAGAACTAACATAAATATAATAAATAAGGGAAAAGGGACTTAAACTAAACAATAGAATGACAACCACTAGAATACAATAATCAAAACTTACAGAAAAATCGCAGACCATTTTGTAGTGAAAGACAAAAATTAAAATCCAGTTAAGGAACCCCCACCCCTCCACTTGAAATGAAGGCAGTCTGACCTGGGTAGCTAACCCAGGCCACTATATTCCATTTCCCTGGAATTTGCCCTCCAGTCAGTGTGTAAGCAGGTGGTAAATAAGGTCCTAAAGAAACAAAGAGTTAGCTGCAAAACCAGTTTGATTAGACAAGATTAATTAGCACACCCTGAGTCCCTGAGGTCTGCTGACCAGAGACCATCCAGCCTCAAAGAGAGAGCCCATGACTCTGGTGACAGAGGGTCACAGCCCCATCCTAAGCTTTTGGTTTTTCCTTTAAAAGTACCTGTGCCATGTTGCTTCTCTAGCCTGCATGCTGAGGGAACCCGTTTGCACAAACATTTCCCCCCTGTTAATTAAAGCCTCTTATGTGTTGCATCAACTGGCCTAGACATTGAGTTCTTGGGGATACTGACCGAAACGGGGAGACTCTTCATTCTTAGGGTCTACAGTAGATTCTCGAGTGATCAAAATATTTTTCAGGATAGAACACATCTTAAGCCAAATTTTCTTCAGTATATTTTCTTATTTCTTATTTTGAACGTATGAATTCCTGTAGGCATGAATATATGTGTACCATGTATATGTCTGTTGCTCATTGAGTTTAAATGAAGGCATCTGATCTTCTGCAACAGGAGTTGCAATTTGCTGTGAGCTGCCAGAGGGGCTCTGTGAACTGAATGTAGGATATTTGCAAGATCCACAAGCCTTCTTAATTTCTGAGCCATCTGCCTATCCCTAAAAAATTGGTCTTTAATATATTTCAACATAAAAAATAAATTACCTTCCCTGATTCTAGTGTCAAAAAAGCCACTGGAATGTAAAAAATCATTTACAAAAGATACTGGGAAAGTGAGCCAAATTGTGGAAACTACTGATCATTTTATTAAAACAATCAATATAAGAGGAAAATCACAAAACATTTTTTTTTTCAAGACAGGGTTTCTCTGTATTGTTTTGGAACCTGTCCTGGAACTAGCTCTGTAGTCCAGGCTGGCCTCTAATTCACAGAGATCTGCCTGCCTTTCTCTCCTGCTTTCTGGGATTAAAGGCATGTACCACCAATGCCTGGCTACACAAAACTCTTTTTAAATGATGTAAACAAATAATCGATAAAATTGAAATCATCTGGGTTGGAGAGAAGGTTAAGAGCACAGGCTTCTCTCCAGAGGATCTAAGTTCATTTCCCTGCAACCACATGGTGGCTCAAACCATTTATAATGAGATCTAGTGTCCTTTTCTGGCATGCAGGCAGAACTCTATACAAAATAAATAAGTAGAAATCACCAAAAAATTATCTATCTAAAAGCAAGGTGAGAATTTACAGATGTATTAACACAAAACATCAAGAAATATTTAAAGTCAACCAAATAAATAAGCACTAACTATGAAAATAGGAAAATAGTTCCAAAAGCAATCAGAGAAGGGAAATAAAGATTAAAGTCACAAAAATAGGACCTATTCATATCATATCCAGCCTCCATATGTTAATCAGGGCATGCATCCCTCCTCTGCCTAAGTTCATTGTGATAAGTTCCCTAGCAGCCTGAAACCCTCAGAGTGACAAGGCCCCTCGCTGGTCACACAACTATTGGCTCTGATAAGTCTGGTTTGTCTTGACTTCACCCTTCTCCGACTTCATGCTCAGTTCAGGTTGTACATCTAATGCACAGGCCCAATCTGATGAGCCTTCTCTATTTTTCCCATGAGGCTTTTCTCTGGCTGCACTTCATTTTCACTGTCCTAGACTCATTAGGGAAAGGACCCTGGCACCGACACAACATACTCACAGTACATGGTATAGATCAGATAGTGAATCTTAGAGATCTTGTCCAAAAGGATCCAGCCTTTTTGCCCAGTGGGATCACGTCAATTCTTCTAATTCAGAATCAAACTAGAGTATCAGGAGTATTTCCCTGTGAACTTCTCAAACCTGATCTATAGCCAATATAGTTTAGGCAACAACAGCATTAAAAAAAACAAAAAAAAAAAAAAAACAAAAAAAACTTGGATTCAACTTAAACAACCCATAATCAGAAACACAAGCCATAAAAAGTTCTCATGTCCATATCTTGTTTCAAAAAACAAATGAAGAAATATCATGACATTATATCTCCACAAATATATATATATGTATGTATATATATATATACATACATATATATATATTTACCCTATAGAATCATTCTCCAATGAGAATTACCTAGATAAATTCCAGGACACAAAGTAAGAAGAACAATTAAAAACTTCATAAGAGTTCAGGGGGTTAAAAGAAGAAATAAAAACAAAACAAAACAACAACAAAATACATGAAATGAATCTTAAGAGAATAGCAATACAAACCACTAGGCAGTGGTGGCACACGCCTTTAATCACAGCACTCTTAAGGCAGATGTAGGTGGATCTCTGTGAGTTCGAGGCCAGCCTAGTCTACAGAGAGAGAATAGCAATAAATATCACTGTGATACCCATGAAACGAAAATACAGCTTAATGATATGACAAAGACAATCCTGAATTTGCAAAGCTAATTTCACAAAGAGATAGAAATTTTGAAGCTCAACCTGAAATAACAATATAAATGAAAGCATCAGCAACCAAAGGAGAAAATTCTGGCATGCAGGCAAAAAATTCAAGAAATGAGAGAGAAAGAGAAAGGGAGAGAGACAGAGACAGAGATGGAGATACAGAGACAGAGACAGAGAGGCAGGCAGAGGCAGACAGATACAGACAGGCAGACAGAGACAGACATAATCAGGATAGGGATATGTAAGAAAATAGGGCACCATGGAAGACCTGTTTTAGAACTACTAGCATAGTTGAAGGAAATATATACCAGGACAAAGGCACAGACCAGATCTTCAAAAAAGACAGTAGAGGAAAGCTACATGTAATTAGAAAAGACAAACCAATAGAGAACTATGTTCGATAATAAAAAGAGGAATATACATAGCAACAAATAGACAAGATTATTAGAGAATCTTCCCATTACATATCATTAAAAATAAATATATGGAAGAAAGAGTATGGAAAGTTGCAATAGAAAAATCACTTGTAAGTGAAAAGCCATCAGAATAAGAACTGATTTCTCAATGGAAGCATTAAAAGCTAGACGAGCTTGGAGAAAAATACACATATTCTAAAATATCTGAATTACCTATAAAGACTACTGCACCCAGCAAAATTATCTACAATAGCTGAGGAAAAATACATTCTCATGAGACAGGGTTTTTTCTTATAACAACCTGGCTCTTCTGGGACTCACTCTCTAGATCAGGTTAGTGTTGAACTCGGAGCCAGTGATCCTGAGTGTGAGTGCTGGGATTAAAGGAGTATCTCACCACTTCCTCAAAAGAAATACAATTTTACCTTTATATACAGGCTAATAGAATCCATGTCCCCAAAACAATCCTAAAGAAAATACTGTAAGCAAGTCTCTAGACAGAAGAGAGTGATAAGCATATCTAAAAGACTAGAGAGAAAATGCATAAACTCTTATGACAGAAACAGGGAATACTAAGTTGAAAAAAAGCAAAATTAACAGTGGAATGGGAATGATAAATACACTGTCTAGGTAATATATTTAAATATGGATGGCTTCAATTTCCCAATGAAAAGACACAGATTAGCTGGATGCATTAAAAAAGAAAATCCAACTTTCTGCTTTCTAACAGAAACTCCACTTTAAACAAAGGCTCTAGATTAAAGGGAAAATAAAGGAAAAGAATTCTAAGCAAATACAACATGAAGAAGTCTGCTGTAACTACCTAAATAGCTGAGAAATTAGACATCATACTTGAACAACAGAAAAACCAGATGAATTTCTAGTAATCACACAAAATCATGGAGATTAAAGAATACATTTAATTAAAGAATTGTAAACTGATCAAAGAGAATACCATAAAAAATGAAATAATTTCTTGAATTAATAAAGAATGAAAACACAGCAAACAGAATCTTTGGTACACATGAAAATGCAGTTCTAAGAATAAAATGTATAGCTCTCAACACCTATGTAATTTAAGGTAAGCAAAATAATACGATTCTCTAATAACTTTTCAAATATTTTCAATATCATCTTCCTTCCCACTATCAACATAAAGCCCTCTTCAGATTTTTTCCAATATCCCTTTCATCATATCTGTGTCCTCCTTTTTTAGATCTTAACCCCACTCAATGGAATCTGTCAACTTCCCTGACTTCTGACGTCTCTCCAGGTTATATACTCACTTCTAAAACTTCAAATATAATAAAGAGAGCATGTAGTATTTGTCTTTCTTAGTCTAAGTTATTTCACAAGAAGTAATAATTTTTAGTTCTATCCAATTACTTGAAAATTTTATGATTTCATTTTTTCCTTACAGCTGAGTATAATTCCTTTGCTTGTATACACCATGATTTTGTGATTCACTTATTTGTTGAAGGAAATTTATTTTTTTCATTTCCTAACCATTGTGAAAAGAGAGGCAATAGACATGCTAACAAAGTATCTAAGCAGCTGCCTCTCCAGCTGTTTGATCAAATAGCTAAGAATGGCATATCTAGATCATATATTAGATTTATTTTCAGTTTTTGATTATTTACCACACCATCTTCCAGAGAAGGTACAACCATTTGTTACTTGCAATTGAACAAGGGTTCCTGACTTTCAGTACTTCTTCCGGTATTTCCTGTCTGTTGGTGTTTATAATTTTGCCATTCTAACTGGGAAAAGATGAAATCTCAAAGTCATTTTAATTTGCTTTTGCCTAATTACTCAGGGGGTTGAAGACTTATAGATGTAAGCCAGTTTCATTTCTATATTTTTTAATATTTACAGATAAGTTTAGCATTCTTCCCTCATCTAAGAACCTTTATTATTATTATTATTATTATTATTATTATTATTATTATTATTTGTAGCAGATAGACCACTACAGGAGCATAGAATTGGTCAAAATTGAGAGGTGAATTGACCATGTGCTTAACAACAACTAATTGGTAAATCTGTAACACAATCCAGAAGCCCTAATGTTCAGGAAACATTTTAGAAGAGGGAGCAGAAACACTATGAGATCAGAAGACAAGAAATCAGCTGTAGGACTGTGTGTCTTAATTATTACAGGGACGTTGCACTCATAAATATAACAATATGGCTGCCTACCTATACAAGGCCTAAACAAAGGCAAGAGTAGACATGCCAATGTAGGGGTGGCAGATCTCATAAGACCCACCACAATGAAGAACTATAACCAATTAATGGTTACTAAAAGATGGAGGGGTGCTTGTCTCTAGGGAATCAGCCATCTAAATTGTTACCCACTAGGAGGTAATCAGCCCTAAACACACATATATAAATGCAACAGTAAATAGACTCAAAATGTTGTATTTATGTGTGTATGTGCACCACACATACACACACACTTACATATACATGTAATAACTCTAATTAAAAATTAAAGTTCAGTGATTTAAATGGAGTTCAGAGGACATGGGCTAGTTGGAGAGAGGGGAAGACATCTAAGTTACTGAAGTAAATTAATGTCTTAAAGACTAAAATTAGAACATATCTAATTGTGTCTTATTTCATTTAATATTCTGAGGCTTTTTTTTTTTTGCTCTTTTTTGTGCTTTCCAAGTTTAATAGTCTAAATTGGAGGCCAGTAAAATTGAAATGTCCACAGTTTTCTCAGGCTTTGTGCAGTTAAGACACATATAGGACTTACACAGGTTTTAACACAATTTTATGCTTGCTATGCTCAAGCCACTTTTCAAAGCACCTAAAATATTATGTTCCTCAACCACTGTTAAGTGGAAATACTGTGGTATACTCATTTTAAAGCAGGAAATTGACCACAATCAAATAGTAAATAAGAGAATTGAATGTAGCTCTTGGAATTGGACTACAGTATGTATCATAATGTCCATTGCCCTCAACCATAACACCGTCCCTTCCAAAGAACAGAATCATTATGTGTATTTTGATTATTTTACAGTTTAGCAGGCATCTGGTACAGGATGAGTAGGAGTGTTTGTTTTCTATATAAGTGAGAGCTGATAAATGGGAATGTATCCAGTCAGGAAGCAATGAAGAGATAGGTTAAAATATTGGCAGCACACATTGATAGAAATGAAAGATAATGAGGAGACAGAATTTAGAGGAAGGTGAGTAGGAGGATTGAGCTTCTAATTATTTCCTTCTCACCAGTGGGGGATAAGATCTCTTTGCCTGGTTACTGTTCATTGATTCCAGTCTTCAGGCTGCACATGTATAGGAAATTTGTAGGTGCCCCAAATATACTAGTAAACCAGTTATTGTAACTAAAACTGGGAAGAGGGAATACAAACAGTGTATGTGAATAAGATCTTAGGGACCAAAGACATTTAAAAATGCATGAAAAATACTTTTTAGCCCCAGTATCTGAAGTAGTCTTGACATATGACAATATTCAGCTTACAGTCCACAAAAACAAGGTAAATTTCTTACTTCCTGTTATGGTCATGCTGTGTGGTTAAGACTAAGTCTTTGAAGCATTTTAGTTGAAAGCATGACTCAATAGGTGCTTTCCTGCACCTCAGTTTCCTTAAAAAAAAAAAAAAAAAAAAAAACTGAGGACACTAATACTTTTTAGAACTATTTTAAATAATACATATAGTCATTCCCTGAAAGTCTAGCACCAATTATAAGCTCTGATGAATACAAAATTTCTCATAAACAACCAGTAATACATTTTAAAATACAAAGGCAATTCCTTATAAAACATGCCATATAATTATATTGAAATATTATATGAACACAAGATAATGTGATGATTTTAATGCAGTGATGACTGTGGGAAACCCAGAAGCACCCCTCAAAGAGGGAGAAGAGACACATTACAAAGTAATGTGAAAACATAAACTGTACATAAATAAGGAAGAATGAGCAGTGGACAGAACCCAACTTATATCATTTCTTACAGCCAGGCATGTCACAAAGAAATTATGTCATTATTGAGGATCCCGTGAGATTAAGGCCTTCAGTGGTTCATGCACTGAATCAAAGGCCACTACTGGCAGTTATACATTTTTTTTTTGTTTTTTCACCTCATTCACACTTACAGTTCTTTTTTCAGGTGCCATGCAGCCTAGGATGGCCTCAAACTTGTGTTGTAGCTGATGCTGGTTTTGAAGTCTTGATCCTCTTTGCTGCTGCTCCTCAAATATTGCAATATTTAGCATGTACTACCATGCCTGGATCAAAAATTATTTAATTCTTCCTCAGCATCACATGTAAGGTGTTTCCATATGACCTGTTGATTTCTGAAATTACTTGACACAAGTTAATGGTCTATCTTTCCTGTAACTAAATGTTTTGAAACTGTAATTTTTTCCAGTGTAGGAAAAACAAACAGAAAAGAAAATTTAAAACCTATTTCTTGACATTTCATTGGGAAATTCCAGTGGGAATTTCACACAAAAGTAATATTTTAGCAGCAGGCTGGAAGGAAGACTCATTGCCCTGTCAAGTACCAGTTACAAAATTAGACACAGCCGTAAAGTGAATAAATGAGGAATTAAAATGTTTTTGAAGCCCCTCATTTGTCTGAACTTTATTAAAATTTCTATGAAAGGGTAACAATATTGATCGATACATTGTCATATATACAGAATGAAAACAATGTGAACAGAAGAATGATAAATGATTTCATCTTAAAATTAAAATTACTGATGGCTAATGTTATCCAAATAGTACTAAGATGAATTAAGGAGATGGCATACCTTTATTTCTGAAAAAAAATTTACTTTCAAATAAATGGAATGATAAATCTAGAAAATATGGGGAAATAAGAACTAGAAACCTTACTAGGGAGAGGTCTGATTAACAATTGCTTGATTTGAAATAAACAGTCTTTTTTATGTTTTTAGCCAATGTTCAGGGTTTATGTGCATTTGCCTTAGTGTGTAATCTACGTTATAAATCATGAATGATTGATTATATTATTTGCTTTAAAAAATTAGCATTGGAATCAATTTTGATTCCCAGGAGATATGATTCCAATTTTCCTAGTCCTTTGTCCTTGGGCCTGCATAAAGGCAGGCAAAGTTGGCCGCCTTTATTTTTATTTTTTTCTAGATTCAAATTTTTAGTGTATTTAGAAATAGTTGTTATTTCTTTATACCAACTATTTTCTATCTGGTAGTAAAGTCTGTTTGGAACATGTCAGTATATTAAAGAATATGTGATTAGACAATGCATAAAGAACAATATTTGGAGAGTGATATTTTCGCATTTAATTTGACTTACCAGAGAGATAGTTCAGGCTGTTATCAAAGCAATATCCTTATGGAAGCATCAGCCCTTGCCCCAGTAAGAACAGAAGGAGAGACAATCACAATAAGACTCATCAGAGGCTTGGCACTATTGACCAATTAAGTATATGTGTGTGCTGTGGTGATCAGGGCATACCTTAATCTGTGCTAGTCAGTGACATGAATTGTTATCTGAATATTCCTCCTAGAATGAATAGCACTGTTTTTCTGAGAACATTCTCTGTCTGGTGATGGGGAATGTTTTTCTGTGTATGTTTGTCTTATTGGTTGATGAATAAGACACAGTTGGCCAACAAGGCAGCAAGATAAGTGGGACTAAGATATGAGGAGGATTCTGGGAAATGTTGGCAGAGAGGAGTTTTAATTAGATCCCACAAAGTGACACAGCTGGACAGAATCAGAATACAAGCAGGGACAAATAAGAAATCATGCTTTTCTCAGTGGCCTCATAGAGTCAGTCACCATGTAGGACACCAGAGAAGTAACAGGTCTCCAGACATTTCTCCTGTTAGAGAAGACCATGAGGAAATACTTAGATTGACAGAAGTGAGATAATGTTTGATACAAAGCTAGCCAATGAGTATCACTAGTCACTGGCCAACAGTTTCAAAATCAATATAGCATCTATGTGTTCATCTGGGTCTGAAGTGTTATCAGGGCCTGCTGGGCCAGAAAACTCACACAACACACTGGAGATAAGAAGTTATTAAACTTGACATTGATACTCCTTAAGAGTGCCTTCCTAATGTAAGATTTCCATTTCGAGAGTCCAAAATTCCTTGATTATTTTTTAATCTTTGCCTTTTCCTGATAAAATTTATTTTCACTAAAAACTGAAAAGTAAGTTTACTATAAAATAAAACACATTTGAGTTCCATTATACTTAAAATTTTAATTAAATTGTAGCTTAATATTCATAACTACAAATTAAACCATTATATCATCCATAAATATTTGCTATTATGTGAGAAGTATAAAACTCAGAAATTATTGCATGTATGACAGAAAATTTAGTATTACTCCAAAAATAAAGCTTTAGCAATATTGATTACCATAACTCTGACAATTGAAAACTGTGTATAGTATGTGCTTTACTAGAAAGACTACTCCTCTGTTAAAAGTTTTATTTATTCATATAAAAATAAAATACAGAGTTTTAACAATTTTATTTCCATAAACTTCAAATGATAGCTTCATCACCAAAAATCCTCCTTAAAATATTTTGTGTAGTTAATTTAATCATTACTATTATAATTTTAATAAATTAAATTAAATACAATATGGCAATTTTAGACTGTGTATGCTGCTTTTCCATTCTTAGACGGAGTAGATATACAGATACATACCCCAGAGGTAGATTGGGAATCAAGGAACATAGTCAAATGCTCTGTGCTTGCATTCTTTGTTCTTGTCTTGAATAGTAAGAGTACATGTTCTATAAATTACTATAGGCAATTACAGATTAGCAACACATAGTATCCAAACTGTTTGGACTATACAGTAAAAATCAGTCCATTGTTATTCTTAAGTAATAGTAACACATTAAAGAGGTAAAAGATAAGACAAAATTAACACACCTCTTTTATCTCCCTCCTCCTCTCCAAAATTCATGTTATATGATTTATATTTTCTTTCAGATACCTTGTTTAATTAAGAAAACGTCTAAATTGTTTCTATCCATAAGCTCTAGAAAAATTCAGTTAGCAATTATACTCTTTTGTTTTTCACTTACCAACATAGGGAAAGAACATAACTGTCTTTCCTCCCCTCTCATTTAATATTGCTTTGCCAGTGTTAATTAACATTTGCAATATTGATAAAATTGTATCCTATATGTGTCACCTGGAAAGCTGAATTCTTCAAACTCAAGAAGTCAGAAAAGCCCAGAGAAGTATTGGACTTCTTTTTCTACTTTCTACCATTCCTGTTCTTGATTTCTAAGTCTCACAAACCATTATTCATCACCAGTGATGGCCACAGAACCTAAAATACCTTTCTCACTGAAAAAGCCATGAACCCCAAAAGACCAACCTTTGTATTCTCTTGTAGCATTCTAATTTCAGAAGAGAGCTTATCCAGTACCTGGGAAGAATTCAATCTAGAAAGACAGTGTCATATTCACAGGAAGTTTTATTGCATCTCTCTTTCTGGTACTTATCATTATGTCCTGGGCTTTAATCAATCCTCATCAACCATATATTACATTAAAGAAGTTGGTTATCCCTGTGTCTCTGGGCCTTCATGTGTGAATGGTCCTATGCAGTACAAATCTTCACACACATTTTTTGCTGCCTTTATTGGCTCCTTTACTTGTAAGAACTTCAGCTGTGGTCCTTATATTGAGTGATAAAACATATCCTGCTATTTCTACCCTAAAATTATATCTCTGTCTTCTTTACTGTATTTGTATTTTAATAAAGTTTATTTTAATCATTGTTATAAATAGGAAGATTAATGTATGGAAAAATATTTAAGTAAATCTTCCAATATAATATTTAATAAATGGGATAAATAAAATACATTTTGCCAACAAGTACTCATGTGTGTTCATGTGTGTGTGTCTGTATGCATGTGAATATTTGTACACAACCATACATAGGTGTGAACGAATGTATATGTGTGTCATGACATGTATATATAAGTGAGAGAGAAAATCCAGTGTCACCCTGAACCGTCTGCCTTACTTTAGCAGGATTTATGAATGTTCACCAGGCAATCAGGCCATAGATTACTAGGGAACCTCTTCTTTCCATTTCCCATCTTTCTGTTTTGTTAGTTTCAATTTTATGTGTCTTGCTGTTTGCCCTGGGCTTTGAGTCTTCTGAAACTGGGGTTACAGGTAGTTGTTAGTTGCCATGTGGGTGCTGGGAATTGAACCTGGGTCCTCAGGAGAGCAGTTGGTGCTCTTAACCCCAGAGCCATCTTTCCAACACCCACTTCCCATCTTTCTAAGAATTATAAGTACCATGTGTCTAGTTTTTATGTGTGTACAGAGAATTTGAACTAGGTATTCACAGGTTTTTGCTATTTTAACAAGACTTTTATTTTCCATGATATATTTTCAACCCACACATAGGATTTGAAGACATGTTTTAAAAGCATGATTCAAATATCTTTACTAACAAGTATTGTAACATAAAAAAATGATGTAAGGTCTACAAATGATTAACTTCTAAATTGAGAAGATGTATTATTTTTGTCTGTAAAAACAAAAATAACTAGTCAGAGTTTGGGGAACAGAGAAAGTGCTTAGTGGTTGAGTGCATCCTGTTCTTGTGGAAGCCCTGAAGATTCTGTAGAGTACCCACATACTGTGCTAATTACTGCCTGTAACTTCATCTACAAGATGATCCAGTGTCTTTAGTCTTCATGAGTACCTACAAAGTCACACATTTATACATTAGGTTCCTCACAAAAACCAGGTTGTTAAGTGTTACAGCTGGTCTCCCCGCCGGCCTCCCGGTCCTGCCGCCACGTGGGCCCACAGCCGCGCAAGCCCCAAATAACACTCAGAGACTCTGTATTTGATACAATCCTGTTGGAAAGTTACCATTATTGTTTATGGGCTAGCTCTGCCTTAATTATTAACCCATTTCTACTTATCTAAGTATTTCCACGTGGTCCTCTTATCGGGAAGCCGCGCCGGGCGTCTTCCATCCTCCCAGGGCTACATCTCGACCCTGCCTTCTACTTCCTCTTTCCTCCTCCTAGTCTACTAGCCCCGCCTATCTAGTTTTCTATTGGCCACAGGGCTTTATTAACCAGTATGAGAAACATATATACAGAATAACATCTCCCATCAGTTAAGAGTAAGGTTTTTCCTGCCAGCCTGGTCCCACAGCCTCACCAGTCCCAAATAACACATAGAGATGCTCTATTAGATATAAAACCAATGGCCTGTTAAATAGAATTACTTATTGGCTAGCTCTGTCTTAAATATTAACCCATTTCTATTAATCTAATTATTTTCATGTGGTCTTATCTTACTGGAGAGAGGGGCCAGAGTTCTGCTCTCTCTGTCCTCCAACTTGAATCTTTTAACCACTACATCCTTTCTTCTTCTTGTCTCCTAGTCCCGACTATCTTGCTTTCCTATTGGCCAACAGTGCTTTATTCATTAACCAATACAAGAAATATATTTACAGAATGGCATCTCCCAACACCAGGTTTACTGTATTTTGATATTCTCAGATTCTCAGGGCTGTAGTATTTGATTGTTTTTTCTTTTTTAATTTCTGTTATTTTAATCTTTTAAGTTTCATAATTTATATACTGTATATTTATCAAATATACCTACCACTTCCTCTCTCCAACATTGCCTAATACCCTCATTCTTTCTCTCCACAAATTTTTGTTTTTTTCTTACTATTGCAAATAACTTCATGAGTTCAATTAGGACTGACCCTAACTGTATCCTTATGTGACAATATCTTGGGGTATGAGCAACACATTAGAGGCCCTGTTTGAAAAGGAGAGTGACTCTACCTCTCTTATCAGTATCAACTACCAATACTCTGTTCAACGGGCATTAGGGGCTCCTCCCTATTCATGGTGTAACTTTTACTTTTTAAATCATATGAAGGTATTGTTCAGGTAATTGTAGATACTACAAGTTGATCCATGAAACAACAAGGTCATTTCCAGAGGTCAACATTATATACCTTTACTCTCTACCAGCTGGGGTAGTTTGTACTCATTATTTCAGGAAGTTCCCTGAGCCATGGACTCTGGGATATTCATGTAAATGATGTTTAAAACTAAGTACACAATATTATGTATAATTACCAGTTATTTTAGTTATGAGACTGTGAATTAGTTACTAATCATTGAAAAAAGGGATTTTTACAATAGCTAGTAAAATTTTAGTCATCACATATCCATGGTATAAACACAAATATTTAGAATGCAGTTTGAAAGCATGATCATTTTGCAAAACAGCAACTGGTAGATTGCCCCTTAAGTTTCTGATCTCTCTACTCATGAGCTTTGACTAGATATGCAATATGTGTCATATAGTCCATCCTTTGGAGCAGAATGTACATCCAAATAGGAAATAGTTGGTTACTCCAGATTCATCACATCACTATTACATTGGTGCACACATATTGCCATCAGGTCAGTCTCATAACCACGAGGGCTAAGTACTGAGTAAGGCACCACATGTGATGATTCTGTCATACGTGAATCCTAGCTTTTAATTTTCTGTTTGTATGTTTAACTTGGAATTGAGACAAGAAGCAAAAAATGGGTTACTTGTAGTAGACATTTCAAGATTGTAATAGTACAACACGGGCCAAACAAAATAGAGACTAGAAATACTGGAACACTAAAGGATCCAGGGTGGAGGGTAGAGGAGAGAGGTAAATGGAATATTGGCAGAAGTTTTAACCAAAATGAAAACACATGGGAAGCTGATATCTTTCCATCCACCCAAAATATATTTAAAGGGAAGAAGGGAACAAATGTGACATGAGGAAAAAATTGGAAAACTAATCAGGGCTAACAGTTCAATATAGGATGAGGGATGAGAGAGAAGAGACACTAATGGTAACATAGACCAAATTAAGAATATATGAAACATATGTGTGGGAAATCCATGTGTTAGTCATCTATTAAAATACTTAATATTTGAAAAGGAAATGTTTGAACTGAAATATTCTACATGGGTGCAGAATGCTTCCCCAGGAATATGTAAGTTATTAGTAGAATTATAGGCCAGGAACAGAATATCTTCTCAGCTGTGAAATTCCCCTAGAGCAACACAGGCTACTACTGTTGCTCTTGGTTGTTCACTATGACAAGATGGTAAAACCTTACTGCTGAATAAACCAATTTCAAACTGACCAGTACAATCTTTTCCTAGCTTACATTTGGCCAGAAGGTGTCATGAAGCTGTCAGGGGAGAAAAACAATAATAAAATTATGTTCTAGTCACAGTACAACTACCTGAAAAATAGTACCATTTTTCTGAGCCTGGTTATGCTTATGTACAAAGGAACCATGTGAGCATTAGCTCTTGTATCATGATATATATTGTGAACCAAATAAAACTTCATAATTTATTTTCTTTTAGTGATATGTTTTAGGTATACATTACCGACAGCCTTAATTTGAATGGTAGTCCTGTTTCTGCCTCCTGATTGGTAGAAATGTAGAGCTGTGCTACTCTGTGCAGCAGTAGTGGATTTTAAATACAGAAGTGCCCGGCCGGCCTTGCAGTGCAGACTTTGTATCTCAGCAATCAGGAGGCAGATCTCCAAGTTTAAGGCCATCCTAGAACAAAGCCAGTTCCAGGAAACCATGACTGAGACATAAACCCTGTCTCAAAACAAACAAACAAAGAAACAAGACACAGATGGCTATCAAATAATTTGGTAGATGAGCACTGGATGCTATGACGTGATTGGTTCACGATGTGCGGGCTTTGTTGTAACCCTATAAAAGCTGTCTCAATTCTGTATCAGGTATCCTCAGCCCTCTAGCCTGCATGGCGTATGGTTGACGGCCCCAGTGCACTGGAATATAAAGAACCTTATGAGTTTGCATCAAAACTGCTTCTGGTGAGTGATTTGGGGGGGGGGGCTTTCCTGAGTGGGAGTGCGAGGGACCACGCTCTCGCAGGTCTTACAAAGTCAGGGATGGTAATACCTGCAGAAGATCCTTTATTGTACAGGGTTGTTTTGACTATCCTGGATCTTTAGTTTTTCGATATAAAATTGAGTATTTTTCCTTAAAGGTCTGTGAAGAATTATGCTGCTATTTTGATGGGGATTGCATTGAATCTGTAGACTGCTTTTGGCAAGATAGCCATTTTTGCTATGTTGATCCTAGCTATCTAAGAGCATAGGAGATTGTTCCATGACACAGTGGCAGCCCACAGAATGGGAAAACATATTCACCAACCCCACATCTGACAGAGGACTGATTTCAAAAGTATATGAAGAATTTAAGAAACTAGTTACCAAAACACCAAATAATCATATTGAAAAGTGGAGTGCAGAAGTAAATAGAGATTTCTCAAAAAAGAAACCTAAAATGGCACTTTAGAAAGTGTTCAACATCCTTAGCCATCAGGGAAATGCAAATCTAAACAACTCTGAGACACCATCTTACTCCAATCAGAATGGCTAAAATAAAAAACACTAAAACAGGTTCTGCTGGAGAGAAAGTGGACAAAGGCAACTCTCTTCCATTGCTGAATGGAGTGCAACTTGCATAGCCACTTTGAAAATCAATAAAACAGTTTCTCAATAATATAAGAATAAGTCTACCACAAGATCCAGCAATTCTCCTCTTAGGCATATACCCAAAGCCTGTACATTCATATAATAAGGACATCTGTTCAAATAGCCAGAACCGGGGATTAACCGAAATGCCCCTCAAAAATAAAAAAGGAATGTATGGAGAAAATGTGCCACATTTATACATTGGAGTACTGCTCAGCAGAAAACAACAACAATAACAACACAATGGAATCCTGAAATTCTCAGGCAAATGAACGGAATTAGAGTAAACCATTCTGAATGAGGTAACCTGGTCATAAAAAGGCAAATGTAGTAGGTACTCACTCATACATGGATTTTAGACACAGAACAAAGGATTACAGCCTACAATTGATACCATCACAAATGCTAGGTGGGTCCTAAGAGAAACATACATAGTTCCCCGGAGAAGTGGAAAGGGACAAGTTCTCCTGAGGAAATTGGGATTATGTGGGGAGGAGAGATGGAGTGAAGAATGAGGAGGGGGGGTTAGGTAGTCATGACAGAACAGGGAGACCAACTCAGGGAAAGAATAGAGGAGAGCAAGAAAAGAGATACCATAATAGAGGTAACCATTATAGATTTAAAGAGTAATATGTCACTAGGGAAAGGTCCAGAGACCTACAAGGATGACCCTAACTAACAATATAAGCAGTGGTGGGTAGTCTACCTTAAATGCCCTTCCCTGATAGTGAGATGATGACTATCTTACATGCATCCCAGAGCCTTCATCTAGTAGCTGATGGAATTAGAAGCAGATATAGCTAAACACCGAGCCAAATTGCTGTAATTCACTAGTAGAGAGGGAGGAGTGATGAACAAAGTGGTCAAGTCCAGGATGGAGAAACTGTAAGGATGGAAAAATTTAGCCTAACTCTCCACTGACCCCAGGAAGCTGGGAGTCTAAATCCCAGGCTAAAGGTCAACTTCTTGACTGTTTATGATAGCACCTGTGAGTGATTGAAGACAGGAAATGAGCCATGTCACCCCACCTACAAGCCTGTGTGAAAGCAGACTTCCTTGGCTAAGCGTGGGCTTGATAGTTTAAATTAATTGGTCTGCACTGGATGCTATGAGATGATTGGTTTATGATGTGTGGGCTTTGTTGTAACACTATAAAAGCTGTCTCAAGTTTGCATGGCGTATGGCTGTTGACCCCAGTGCACTTGCAATATAAAAGACCTCATGCTTTTGCATCAAGATAGCTTCTTGTGTGTGATTTGGGGGAGGGGGGCGCCTTCCTTGAGTGGGAGCGTGAAGGACCACATTCTCCGGGTCTTTCAAAACTTACAGCAACAGCTGACCTGAAGAAGAGAGATGTCATGGAGCCCAGTCTGATATCTGGAAAACCAGTATAGGACCAACCCAGACACCCTGAACATGGTTGTTAGTTAGGAAGACTGGCAGTCTATGGGGCCTCTGAACTTGTGGAGCCCATTCTACATAAGAGGATACTCTCTCACCCTAGACACATGAAGGAGGGCCTAGGCCCTGCTCCAAATGATATGGCAGACTTTGAAGATTCTCAATGTAAGGCCTTACCCTCCCTGGAAAGCAGACAGGAGATAGGATGGGGGTGGGTGTGGGCAGGGGAGGAGGGGAGATTGAGGAAACTAGGATTGATATGTAAAACAAGCTTGTTTTGAATTTAAATAAAAAATAGTATCAAAAAATAAAAGAGAAAAAAAAAACAACAACAAAAAATATAGAGTCTTCTTTAGTCCAGTGGGTTCCCATGTAACAACAATCCTATAGGGCATATTTTGTTTGTACTGCATTTTTCTATCTTTAAAGTTTCTCAGAAAATTGAACACCATTATATTTCTACGACAGGCACAATATTCCCTCTATTGTATCATTTTCATTAAAGGTTTCCTTGTTACAATGTGGTCTTCCTTGTGGTATAACTACATTCTAACTCAATTTTAGAATAGAAGAGCAACAAAAATGGGATAGTTACATACTATTAAACACAAACAGAGAAATAAAGATAGAGTATTTGCATATTATTTCCCCATACCAAATATGTAATAATTATGTTAGAATAATTACAATAAAGCAAGTCACTTGACATAAATATGAATATGTTACTTCTTAAAAAATGTTCTCTGTATACTTTATTCTGGACTTGGATTCTAAAGAGTTCTGGCAAAGGCATGGTTACTTCCTTGGTAAGCTCATTTGTCATCCTTGTTCTGCTCCCAGGGAGAAACTTCTCTATCCATTGTCTATTGACCTTGATTTTCCTCTCTAAGTGGTCCGGCCTTTTCTATTATTCCCTGTCCCCCTTTTGAGATGTGCAGATCATTTGAAGCTAAGTATTTGCTGATGCACATTGAGAGAACACTCAGAGGCTCCTAGGGCCTAACATGCAGTCTCTTTAAAATTACATTTTCAGCCTAAAAGAAAGCAGCTTTCCAATCTACTTGCTTTTTTGTCAATTTCTTCTGCAAATAACCCCAGACAGGGAGCCCATCTGGTCACAAAAATTAAACGTGAGCACCATCACCTTCTGTAATCAGGTCTTTCTTTTTTTTTTTTTTTTTCCTGTCCTTCAGGATCTCTTAGATGACAGAAAACTACAATAGTTAGGCAATTTAAAAGATATATACATGTCAACACAGAACCTGGCAGAGCTTATTGTACTTGACAGTCCTGATAGTCCTTTCATTTTCATTCTTAGGTACAAGATCATTTTTATTGTTAATCACATGCAATATTATAGTTACCTGGGTTTTTGATTGGGATTTCAAAACCCTACATTAGATGTCTAGATTAGTAATTCACATGGCTTTTGTAAAAAAAGACTAATCATTTCTGGAAGTCTAATAATAATACAAACAGTATAAAAAGATTGAAGCTAAATACAGTCTTTAGGAATTACTTAACTATCAGTGTCATTGCAAATATATATATATATATATATATATATATATATATGTACATATATATATATTATTTGCTAACATTTTTATTCGATTTAGTAAATTCAAATGGGCATTCTCCATATAACTTAATTGAATATTTAAATATAGTCACAAACATAAGAAATGGCTAAATAGTATATTTACTATGATTCTATCTATCTCTCAAATTATCTAAGTGGATTCAGGTATTTTGATAATGTAATAAAGCTTTTAAATATTATGTGTAGGAAATAGACTTGTTATAAATAACTTGGCCAAATTTGTTTTTTCCTCAAGTATCTATAATTGAGGAAGATAACATATATTCTGTTATTAAAATGTTGTTTCTTAGTATTTACTAAAGGCAAGCAAAGAACAAAGGACTGGATAAATATTACAGTTTTTCCTAAGGGTGTGGTTGTAGGAAAAACAGAATAGTATTACAAGTAAATGAATGATGTCTGTATATGTGTTCTCTAATCCAAATTGATATTAGGATCTTATGATTAATAGATTTATGCAAATAACCTTCTGGTCTTGGTGCACAAAACAAATGAGCATCTTGAAACAGAAGAGCATTCACCACCTCCTGAATGCATTTCAATATTTATTTGAATTTCAGCTTTTCACACATTTTAAATAAACTGACATTTATGGAATGTTATTAACCAATATATAGCTATTTATATGTACATTTGCAGATATATATGTATTATTTGGACATAATTTAATTAGACAAGGAAATACAATTGCTTATTATATTTGGTTGATTTGTATGGTTATTCCTCCAAACACTCTTAATAACACTGTGAAGTTGAAAAGTATTCAAATGTCTTGTTTCATTTGATATTTGGCATAAAACAAATAATTCACAAACCTATATCCCTAGACATGATAAATATTTCCCCCAATGAAAAATTGTTTCCTTGTATTATTTCTTACATTTTAAAAATAATTATCAGTTAAGAAGCTTTGGAAAGATGCTATAGGATATTTTTAATATAATCTTATCATGGTTTAATTCTGCATCTGAAAATTGTATTCTAGTTGGTTAATGGTAGAAAGCTAACTCTGAGTGAATTGAAGAGAAGTGATTTTGAAAAAATGGGAAAATAACTTGGCTCCTAGTTGCATGGAAGAAATACAGCCAAGGACGATTTTGCTGTTGTTTCTTTCATTTGCTGTCTTATTATATAAAAAGTTATATATTGGCATGCTTCTAGGACTAAATAGTAAATGTGCTAAATCATGCAGAAAAAGACTGATAAATAAGTGCTCACCACATATGTTCTTCATGTGAAATGTATGAGGTACATTAGATGTACAAATGAGACTAACAAGATGTGGTTTTTGATGACAGAGGTGAAGTCAGAGATGAAGGTTTAAATTATATTGACATTTACTCTTTTCTGTATTTTTTATTAGTATGTTGTACTTATATTGGTAATCTCATTTCGTCAACAGTTTTTATTCTGATTAGCCAGTATGTAAGTTATAGATAAACTCCTTCCTGAGTTTAACCTTTGTCACTAAAGACCTGTAAGAGAATTTTATGGTGTTTCTTTGTAACTTTTCTTATCATTCATTTCCTTACTATACAGACAACTGAAAAAAATCTTTCCAATGGAAACAAAAAATGTTATTGGGGGGAGTGAAAATTTTTTTGTGTGTGTCAAGGTCAATCATAGCCTTAGTTTCCTTTTCCAAAATCCTTCTGTATGTTCAAAATTCATAAGTTTTCTTTTATAACTATTACTTTTTCTATTTTCTTAGTGTCTTCTAAATATAGAATTATTTCAGTTCTGTGCATATTACTTTTCTCTGGTTCTACTTTTGTTGGTCAGACTGTTATTAAACTTACTTTAGTTCTCAAATTGTTCTTTTTTATTTTAAACAATCCTTTTGCACTCTTCTATAACACTTCATGTCATTAAAGTATATGTATTATGTATATATGGCATAATGTGTATAATGCACCTTACAGATGGGATTTATTGTTTTAAAATATTATGTTTCTGAGTTGATCTCATAGATTAACATATTTCTTTCTGCGAAGGTTTTATTGCTCTTGGCTTTATGCACATATTCTAGTTACAGACATGCTATTATCCTGATTTACAAGAATGATCCAAGCTCAAGATATCCTACATAAAGGAGAATTTGGGAAAAGGAAACTAAGATTATGATTGGCCTTGCCATAAAAAAATTTCATTCACAGAACTCCAATAGCACAAACACTGTGATCCACAATTAATAAATGGGCTCTCCTCAAACTGAGAAGCTTCTATAAGGCAAATGACACAGTTGACAAGACCAAACAGCAACCCACCAACTGGGAAAAGTTCTTCACCAATCCTACATCTGACAGAGGTCTGATCTCCAAAATATACAAAGAACTCAAGAAACTAGTCAACAAAACACCAAATAACCCTATTAAAAAATGGGATACAGAACTGAAGAGAGAATTCTCAATAGGTTGAAAGACACTTAAGAAAGGGCTCAACATCCTTAGCTATCAGGGAAATAAAAATCAAAACAACTTTGAGATGCGATCTTGCTCCTGCCAGAATGTCTAACATTAGAAACACCAAATACAATTTATGCTGGAGAGGATGTGGAGAAAAAGGAACACCCTTCCACTGCTGGTGGGAGTGCAAACCTGTACAGCAATTTTGGATATGGCAGTTCCTCAGGAAAATAGGAATCAGACTACCACAGGACCCGGCAATTCCCCTCTTAGGCATATACCCAAATGATCCAAATCCATATAACAAAGATATGTGTTCAACAGTGTTCATAGCAGCATTATTTGTAATAGCAAGAACATGGAAGCAAACTAGATACCCCTCAACTGCTCAACTGAAGAATGGATGAAGATGTGGCATATTTAAACAATAGAATACTACTCTGCCAAAAAAAAAAAAAAAAAAAAAAAAAGGAATCTTGAAATTTGCAGACAAATGTATGGAAGTTGAAGAAACCATCCTGAATGAGGTAATCCAATCACAAAAAGAAGAACATTATATATACTCACTCATATATGGATTTTAGACATAGATCAAAGGATCACCAGCCTATAATTCACACTGCCAGAGAAACTAGGAAACAAGGAGATTCATAAATGTTTCCTCACAGAAGGGGAAAGGGACAAGATCTCCTGAGCATATTGGGAGTAGAGGGGGAAAGTGAGTGGAGAGGGAGCTAGGAGAAAGAGAAAGGGAGAAGAAGAAAGCACATGGGACTAGGAAGATTGAGTCAAGGGAATAATAGATTTGGGGAACAGGAGAGAGAGAGAGAGAGAGAGAGAGAGAGAGAGAGAGAGAGAGAGAGAGAGAGAGAGAGAGAGAGAGGGAGAGAGAGAGAGAGAGGCCATAAAAGATGGAGCCATTATAGGTTTGAATAGAAAACTGACTCTAGAGAATTGTCCAGAGACCTACAACGCAGATCCCAACTAACAATTTGAGAAATGCTACCATAAAATGTCCTTCTCTGATAGTGAGATTGATGACTAACTTATCTACCATCATAGAGCCCTCATCTAGTAGCTTTTGGAAGCAGAAGCAGCCACCTACATCTAAACACTGAGTTGAATTGGAATCCAAATGCAGACAGGGAGGACAAGAATAGGCTACGAAAATACACAAGAGACAGCTGACCTGAACAAGGATGAGCTAATGGGCCCCCAGACTGATATTTGAGAATCCAGCATTGGTCTGACTCAGACCACCTGAACATGGGTCTCAGTTAGAAGCTGTGGCAGTCTAAGGGACCTCGAAGAGTGGAACCAGGATTTGTCCCTGGTGTACAAAATGAATTTGGGAGGACCTTCCCCATGGAGGGATACTCCCTTAACCTAGAGGCAGGAGGGAAGTCCTAGTCCATACTCCAAATGACTTAACAGATTTTGTTGACCCCTCCTGGAAGGCATCACCCTACATGTGGAGTGGGGTGGGTGAATGGGAGATTTAGGGTGGTAAGGGGTATGGAAGGGTGAGAGATAGGGAAAGAGGGAGAGAGGAAGGGAGAGGGAACTGGGATCTATATGTAAAATGAAAATAAAAAAAAAGAAATATATCAAGAAAAAACGGAAAAAAAAACCAAAAACCAAAACAAAACAAACAAAAAATAATGAAAAAATATTATATTATACAATATTTTCTGTACATTTTTATATTTTATAACCAGTGTCATATTTTCAATGTCTGTCATGTCAATAATTCCTAACATAAATAAAAAACAAAGAATTATGTTGCTTGAGCTAAAAAGAAATTCATTTATCCCAATAACTGTTTTGCTTTCATTGGAGAGCCTTGTTTTCAGTTTTCTGTTTTGTAAGAAAGATAGGAGAGTTACAAAGAAACACTGAAAATTTCTTTTATTATCTAAAACTTAGTTACTCCCAAAATATAAATTTAAACAAAAAATAAAATATCTGGAATTATGTTCTATTATTCCATTTAATATTTGTTACAGGTACTAAGCATTCACATGGATCTGATGTTTATTCTGGCATCAGTGTATGAAATAATTTCCACTCACTTTATTTTGAAGTGAGGATATTCTCAGTGGCACCATTCAATTTAAACAGTAAATATAAAATAGTTGAACTGGGATCCAGTCTCAGGTTGGATAAAGACTGAATCTTTGCCCTTTCTGCCATAATCTATTTCTAAGACTCAGAAACTACTTCAGCCTCTGTTATGAAATACTTTTTAAGGTATGTTACATTTGCTAATGCTGTGGGGCATTTGCTTAATGATATAAATATGTGTTGCTTTTGTTTTTGTTGTAATTGTTTAATGCTCTGAAGCTGTTTTCTTTGCCATTCTAAAATAGCTGATGGTGTAGTAAGTAGCTCAATGGCCAAGAGTGAGGCAGGAATAAGGATAGGTGGATCTGGCAGGCATAGAGAATAAATAGGAGGAGAAATCTGGAGAAAGAGTAGGACATCATGGAACAGCCACCAAGTCAGCCATGGAGTAAATGTGAAAAAAAAAAATATATATGCATAAGAAAAGGGAAAAGTTCATATGCAAAAGATAGCCAGGAAAAGTCAAAATAAGAAAAGCTGACTAGAACAAGCCAAGTTAAGTCCAAGCATTCAAAATTAAGAATAAGCCTCCATGTGTCATTTATCTGGGAACTGGGTGGGGGGCTCCAAAGTGATCAAAGAGCCCAAGAGCCAAAAGAGGAGAAAACAACCTCCTCATCATAATTATAATTTTCATCATAAGCCATTGTCTACTTTGGTCTCCATTCTTGAACAACTTATTAACACTTTCCATGCCAAGTCCTAATAACAATATTCTGCCATGTAGACAACAATCAAACATGGTAGGTAATGTATTGTATGAGTTAACTTACTTTTGTCATTTTCAAATCCAGTCACCACACATTTAAAATTGCTGTTTCAGAACTACTGTGCTGACTGTTTTTCTACATAACTGAATCTAAAATATAGCAGATTTTCTTAAGTTTTGTACAACATTGTGTTTAAATCTAGTTTTTAAGTCATCTCAATAAAAATGATCAATAGATGGAACTAGCCATTAAAATTGCTATAAGCAACAAAATATATTATTTAAGGAACAAGACCCTGAGAATTTCTATTTAGTCATACTTCTGTTTGCTAAACAAAACAAGGAGGGGAAAAGTACATATGACTGCCCCCCAAGGAGAAATGAGAAATAAATATTTTCAATTGGAGCTTCTACTTAAGAAATTTGACACAGGGAATAAAATGTGTGAGTTCAATGATACTAACTTCGAAATCTTGCCTGATGAATGGACATTTGTTTCTTAATAAAATATTGCATTATTTACAAACCACACAAAATGCAAACAATATCTCTAATGGTTTAAATGCATATTATCATTCTAAATGAAGCCATAACTAATGACACACTGGGAGAGGTTTCGTTTAGACTGAGGGTAGGTGTCTTGCAAATGAAAAGCTATTTAAGCGCTAAAATCAATTGACTACATAATACCATGTTTTCTGATGGGAATAATGCACAAAGAATGCCTGGAAGTTGTTTGTTACAATAGCTAAATGAGATTCTACCTCTGGTTATTATCAACCTCTACATTCATCATTATAAACCGCTTCATTTTTATTTTATTACATTGATTCACCTTAGCACCCAAGACAGTTTGCACTCCTACAAAATTCAGAAAACATTGATTTACTTAAATTATTCAATACTTTACTATATGGCTATTATGTCATTTAACATTTTAGACAAATCAATAGGACTTTTTTAATTGCCTGTCACATACCTAAGGTATTGCAAATGTGCTTTGCTAGAATCATTAATTTGCACTATGCTGATGACATTTTTAAATCATCTAGTTTAAAACAATAAAGTAGCATATGTAGGGGGAAGTACTAAGATATGAAATGAATAATTTAATCTACTTGGGACATAACAATGCAGAATATTTTATTAAGTTTATAATAGTCCTACTTCTCATATATCTGAAAGGTAAGCTGTTGTCTTCTGTGGAATGAATATACATACACACACACACATACACACACATGTGTATGTGTGTGTGTGTTTATATAAAACTTTATGTAAGTTTGAAAGATGACATGCCAATTATGCTTAATGCACTAATCTTTTTTAAATTTAATTTAATCTTTTTATTTTACATATTGATCACAGTTCCTTCTCCCTCACTCATTCCCTTTCCCTACCCATATGCACCCTGACCACCCTACACTTCCATCCCCCCATATTCTACATGTAGGGTGATGCCCTCCAGCAGGGGTCATCTAAATCTGTCAAGTCATTTGGAGTAGAGACTAGGCCTTCTCTCTTGTCTCTAGGTTAAGGGAGTATCCCTCCAGGGGGAATGTGCCCACAAGGTACTTTTGTATGGAATACATCCTGGTTCCACTGTCTGAGGTCCTTTAGACTGCTCATGCCTTCTAGCTGAGATCCATGTTCAGGGTATATGAGTCAGTCTCATGCTGGATTCCCACCTATCAGTCTGGGGGCCATTAGCTCCTCCTTGTTCAGGTCAGCCGTCTTTATGTGTTGCTCCCTCTCTGCATCTGTATTCCAGTTTGGCTCAGTGTTTAGTTGTGGGTGTTTGCTTCTGTTTCTAATATGTAATAGATGAGGGCTCCATGATGGTGGATAAATTAGTCATTGATCTCATTATCAGGGAAGGACTTTCATGGTAGCTGTTGCTCAAATTGTTATTTGGAGTTACTCTTGTAGGTCTCTGGACAGTTCTTTAGGTTCAGCTTTCTCTTCAATCCATACCACCCTGGATATGCCCAATCTTGTCTGATCTCGGAATCTAAGCAGGGTTGGTCCTGGTTAGTACTTGGATGGAAGAGCACTATATCTTCTGTTTGAGAAATATTCTATAGAAAATTTGAGCTGTACCTTAAAGGGGTGTTTATATTCAAAAAGATTATTTCAGCATAATTTAATATATTTGTTAATTGGAAGGATAGCATTATTTCTTCCTGCCAATGTTTTGTACTTTTTGATTATTCTGAAAGTAATCACTACAAATCTCTTATCTATAATGTAAGTCTGAGATGTTTATCCATTTTTCTTTTATAAAGAATGTTGTTTCTATTTTATTTGTTTTCCTATAAAACTTTTACCAGTGACATCTCTGATACAAAATAAATGCAAAATATGTATTGTTTAATGATTAATTGATAGATCTTTTCCTTTCAGTAACAGGCTAGTTGATAAAGATGTATATATTTTCTATCATTTCAAATAGCTGTTATTTGAAGAAAAAGACCATTTGATCTTAGTAATTAGCCTTTTATGTATAAATTTTCAGTGAAAAAAATTTAACTATGCTTCCAGCATTTATAGGACAAGAGATATTCCAGGAATGACATTTGTGTTATTGGCTTTGGTTTTATATTTGTCCTTTATTGAGTTGTATAACTAGTGTGTTTAACAGGAATACAAGAGTGATAATTTTCCATCACACAAAACTATATTCTGTGACAGAGCTAACATGGGGCACAGGTCATTCCTTGAAGAAAAGAGCAATAAGTTTACCATAGTTGAATTTACACATGCATTAGCCTTTGCCTTGTGGCATTATTCAGATTATAAGATGGTTACAGGCACAGTATGAGGGGAAATTACTCTTTCTGTTATGGGCAAATTGTAAATGAACCTATTATTTACCAATTTCAACTTCTTAATTTTTCTCAGGATGCAAGGAAACTGGGCTGGGCATGTAGCTCAATTGATATGCTTCGTGACTAATGACCTAGAAACTGTACACTCAATTTGCTGAAATCAGTAAATGAGGCTTGGTGGTTTGAGTTTAATATCTTAGGAGGTAGAGGCAGAAGAATAAGAGACTATATTTTCTTATGTAAGTTTCAACTTTTTACTCTGTTAAAATAAAAGAAATGAGAAAGAAAAGATTAAGTTTATATGAAATAATTGAGGCTATATTAAATAAATATGAATGGCATTGTGTTGGGAGCCATGTGGCTTAGTTTCAAGTAAGTACATGAACATTTATCAAATGGGTATTTGAGAGGCAGACACATGGTATTGGAACCTGTTATAATTCTTTTATTTTTTTCAGTCAAAACAATGTTGGTTGCTTAGGATTCCGGGATCTGGGTCAACTCCAATGGGGAGTTCATTCAGGTAGATTTAAGATAAATCTCTGTTAGACTAAAAGGAATATCTTTTGCAAAATTATTTTGAATAAACTGTGTTTCATGAAGGTAATGAAAATTTGCAATTGTTTTAAACAGGATTATTATGTTTAATAAAATAGATGGAGAGTTAAACAGGTAGTCAAAAATATGGTTTATTAATTAAATCATCATCATTTGTAATTTGCTAAAACCAAGGGAAGCATGGCATTTATCAACTTAAGACAATAGACCAACTGTAATTTCAGTTATCTCAGAAAAATTAAATACATAAATATGACTTTTAAACATAATGAAATATTTAATAAGGCCTTAGTACTTACAGCACACTCTTAAGAGGAAAGTTATCCATTCTAAAATTCTAAATATAAGAAGGTACAGAAAACATATTTGATAAAATACTTTCCGAAACATCCTGTGTCCAAGGAGAGATAAGACATACAAACCTTGGAATCTTAAATGTTGCCAAGAGGGTTTTCCCTTCTATATAAACAAAAGACAAAACTGTGGAGTGGATTATACAAATATTAAGAGAAACATATTAAGTACCATGTAAATGATGGTCCATGAATACCTTTGAATCTCATCAGATTGTATGGAGGCCAGTAATAATGGAACAATAATTCAGAATGCTGGAAGAGTATACTTATAATCAAGAATACTCTACTCAGAAAAAGACTAGTCCATCATAAATAAAGGGACAAATAAGAAGTGGAAAATGCCAGAAAGAGTCAATGATTCTAGATCACTTCTAATGCATCAGTTTCATATCTTTTCTAATTCCTATATTATCTAATTGGTTTCAATAGACATGAACTAAATAACCATACTTGATTATTTAGTCATGACTTTGTAAACTATGGCTATGTGAAAAGAAATTTTCATGGTTGATGGATTGATAGTAGAGTTTTTACTGTTTTGGGTCAATAGTGTGTACATTATAAAACTGTAGATATTCTTAGTACAGTAAAAAATTAATAAATACGTAAGAAATATCTCATGAGAGAATGAGAGTTTATAGAAATGTTTGTTTTGAGTTCAGCTTCAAAGCAGTTGAGCTTGGGTTTCAGTTGCTCATGTTCTTGGAGCAGAGTATCACAAAGTTCTCCTTAAGTCCACAATGACTTGTTCACAATTTGGAGAAGGCTTGACATGAGAAGCACAAATCCAAAATGTACCCCTTGAAGTCCCATATCTCAGGCAGTGGTTAGAAGTTGATAGTTTATTTTAAACCTATAATGGCTCCCTCTATTATAGTATCTCTTTTCTTTTCTTCTTTCTTTCTTTCTTTCTTTCTTTCTTTCTTTCTTTCTTTCTTTCTTTCTTCTTCTTTCTGAAGGTTCCTTCTGGGATGTATATATAATTTTTTTATATATCTTTCCCAGTTCCCTCTCCTCCCTCCTTCCCATGACCCAAGAACCCCCATCTAGTCCCTTTCCCACACTCCACTCCACAGGGAGGGTTGATGCCTTCCAAGAGGGATCATCAAAATCTGTTAAGTCATTTGGACCAGGGTCTAGGCCCTTCCTCCTGCCTCTAAGATAAGGGAGCATCCCTGCATGGAGAATGTGCTCCCAAAATCCTTTCATGAACCAGGGATAAATCCTGGTTCCACTGTCAGAAGTCCCTTAGATTGCCAAGACCTTCTAACTGAGACCCATATTCAGATGGTCTGAGTCAGTACAATGCTGATTTTCAGCTATTAGTCTGGAGGTCCATGAGTTTCTGCAGACTCAATTTTCCTTCTCCCCCTAGTTCTCCTCTCCCCTCCTCCTCCCTCCTTCTCTTTCTCCTAATGTCTTTCCCTCCATATCCTACTCCCAATTTGCTCAAGTGTTCTTTTCCCTTTCCCCTTTTGTGAGGGACCGTGCATGTCTCCCTAAGGGTCCTGCTTATTTTTTAGCTTCTCTGGCAGTGTGGATTGTAGGCTGGTGATCCTTTGCTATATGTCCAAAATTCATATATGAGTGAGTACATACCATGTTCCTCTTTTTTGACTGGGTTACTTCACTCAGGATAGTTTCCTCTAGTTCTATCCATTTGTGTGTGAATTCAAAGATCACATTATTTTTTCTGCTGAGTAGTACTCCATGTGTAAATGTTTCATATTTTCTTTATCCATTCTTAAGTTGAGGGGCATCTAGGTTTCTTCTAGGTTCTGGCTATTACAAATAATGCTGCTATGACTATAATCGAACAGATGTCTTTGTTGCATGAATGTCCATTATTTGGGTATATTCCTAGAAGTGTAATTGCTGGATCTTAAGGGAGATCCCCACTGATTCCCATTTTCCTGAGGATACACCATACTGATTTGGAAAGTGGCTGTACAAGTTTGCACTCCCACCAGCAGTGCAGGAGTTAAAGAATGACCCCAACAATCAATCTAAGAAGTATTGAAGAGGCTACCTTAAATGTCCTTGCCAGATAATGAGATTGGTGACTAACTTATATGCCATCCTAGAGCCCTCATCCAGTAGCTGATAGAGGCAGAAGCAGACACCCACAGCTAAACACTGAGCTGAACTTCTGGAATCTAGTGCAGAGAGGGAAGAGTGATAAGCAATGGGGTTAAGACCAGGATAGAGAAACCAAAAGAATCATCTGACCTGAATAAGGGAGAGCTCATGGACCACAAACTGATAGCTGGGAAACCAGTATAAGACTGACCCAGACTCCTGAATGTGGGTCTCATTTAGGTGGCCTGGGAAGTCTATAGTACCTCTGACAATGGGAGCAGGATGCATGAAAGGACTTCACAGTGGAGGGATACTCCCTAAGCCTAGAGACATACGGGAGGGCCTAGGCACTACACTAAATGATTTGACTAACTTTAATGATCCCTCATGAAAGGCCTCATTCTCCCTTGGGAGTGGATGATGGGATGGGTGGGTCTGTTGAAGGGCATGAGAGGATGAGAGGGAGAGGGAACTGGGATCAATATGTAAAATAAGAAAAAATATTAAATAAATAAAAAATTTAAAAATTAAAAAAGTGGATAGTTTCTTTCCTGCTAGGTAAAATAGATTGTTTGATGTGGTATCTTTTCCCTGTTGTTTAAATTCTTTAATTTTAGCTATTATTCACTGAGTTTTTCATCACTTGGGAACTTACTGTGGAAGACTCTTTAACCAATATAAATTTTTAAGTATCACTAAATATATACTTCATTACAGTGCATGATAACTTTCTGCATCAGAGATGTCACATACATGCCTGTCTATTTTTTGTGGGATTTGTAGCAATTACTTTATGTATAATCATTCATGTTTTTCAAAATGAATAAATCTTAGGCATGTGGGATCTAATGGGGGCATTTCTGTTCAAGAAATCAAAAATCTATAACTTGAAAACCAATTTTAGTGCTACTTTCTCCTATTGAATAGAATAAAAATTCTTCACAATAAGTCATGTTTTACAAATTTAAATATTTGTACATTAAAATAAGTCACATCATTATATGCTACTTAAATTGAATAGCCTAAGATCAGATATATATTTCTAATAGAATTTTTTTCTAGTGATCAATATGTGGTCACAGATCAGGAAAGGCTTCACATCGATGAGGAAAACATACAAACATCATGGCATGTGCTCATATCTGATGCATTGAGTAAAATCTAATTGCAAGATTTAAAATGAAACTTTTGACTTTTGGTAATGAGATAAAATATAATTTTCTTGTACCTCAAGCCATTATTCTTTAAATGTAAAACTTTATCATTATTAATAAAGCTTAGTTTTAAGTTTTATAAAATTATATTTACTTTACACTAGAAATCTTTAGTGACATTCATATATACTTTATAATATCTATTTTATCTTTAAATTCTATCTTTACAAAGATTATCATGACATGTTTTAGCCTTACACTTTGGTCTTAGTGCATCTATTTTTAGTTTGGAACATTTGTTTTCTTTAGAACAAAACTACTTCATATTCTAGAATCATTTCTGAACCAAACACATTTCCTTTCACCTTCAACCATGTTTATCAAAGCTATTACTCACTTCTATAATATTTGGCATTTCTTTATTGTGTTTTTTAATTCCTTTAAGTTTTAATTTTTTAATTGTGTGTGTGTGTATGTGTGTGTGTGTGTGTGTGTGTGTGTGTAACTTTATGGGTCTATATGTGGGTTTGGGCATGGTAGTTGAGTTAACAGTAGAGGTTAGAGAGCATGTACGATCCTCTGGAGATGGAGTTACAGATGACTCTGAGCTGCAAGCACTGTGAGACCTAGAATACAACTTGAGCTCTTTGCAAAGGCAGGAACTACTCTTAAATAGCAAGCAAATCATCCTAGTGTCATTTAAAAGTGTTTTCTTAGTTCCAAGGCATTTTAATAACAACCTGTGTGTATACACACTTAGGGGTGAAATGTCATTAAGACAACAATCTTGAACAAGAATAGGATTATGTGTTTTATTTTCAGTAAATAATGGGATACATTTTAAGTTTTATTTTGCATTCAGTCTGTACATGCTTTTAGGTGGAGTGTGGTAGTCTTGTATACCACTACAGATGTTGATAATTTAGAAGGAACTTTCAAGTGACCCTTCTCTCTTTCTATCATGTGTGTACCAGTGATAGAACTTAGATAGTCAGGCTTGACAGTAGGTGTCTCTCTCCACTGAACAATCTTGCCACCACTACCCATTTTATTATTCAGCTTAGATTTATATATATATATATATATATATATATATGTATGTATGTATGTATGTATATATATATATTCATGTGTATGTATATGACATGGATGTGTGGTTGTAGGAGTGCCACCAAATACTATATCAGGACAAAGGTAAATTGTAAATTTGTGGAGTTTGATTTTTCCATTCACCTCAAAGTTGATTCTAGAATTCAACACAGGTCCTCAGATTTAGATGACAAGAGCTTTAGCCATGGGGACATAACACTAGCTCCGTGTGTGTGTGTGTGTGTGTGTGTGTGTGTGTGTGTGTGTGTGTGTGTGTGTGTATGTGTGTGTTTGAATGTATGTATGCTTTTTTGTTCATATGTGTACATGTGCATATGTGGCCCTGGAGAACATAAGGGAAATATTACTCCATCATTGTTCACCCTTAGTTTCAGAGACAGGTCTCTTAGTCAACCCATAGCTAGCCATCTTGTTTTTACAAATTTTCATTTCAGTTTACCATGCTAGAATTAAAAGTAGACCTCATGAGGTTTCTGGGGATTAAAATTCTGGTCTTCTTGCTTTCACAGAGAGTGCTTCAATGTCTGATTCATGTCCTAGTCCCTCTTTACCTGATTGAAGAGACAATGTGAAAATGACAAAAACGCATTTTGTTTTAGATACTATTAGTCACTATGCTTGTTTTATATAATATCAATAATCACCTAGTTTCTAAGGCATATATGGTATTATATTATATTTTGTTTAGGTTACTTAAATAAAATTTGTATAGCTTAAATACAGCATTATTATTTTTGTGTCAACAGAATCATCTGAATGTCTTTGTCAAATACTAGATATTCCTAATATGACTGTGTAAGATGATAACAGATTTTAGGCCATAATTTATTCAGAGAATGTCAAGAAGTATTCTCCCTTTAAGCTAGCTATGAAAAGATGCAATAATACTTTTCCTTGAGTCAGCATGTTTACTGTTTGTATGCAGAGAACAAAGGGTAGTAGAAGATGGTGAAGAAGTGACAATAGGCAAGCTCAGGGAAAGACAGGGGGGTGTAAAATTTATAATCCTCAGAATTATTTGTGACAGCATCTAGTACATTGCTATTCATGGGGCTGAATGCATGGCTCAGTAGCAAAGAGAACTGTGTGCTCTTCCACAGCCCTCCAAAATAATTTTCCCCATCCATATGGTGGTATAAAACCTTCATTTAGTCCTGTATCATGAGATTCTATGTCCTCTCCTGGCCTATCTGCACAATGAAGGTAAGTGATATATACATATATATGCACCCATACACATAAAATAAAAATTAAAATAATATATTAGTTTTTTATTTTTCTCCCATGCAATATCTCAATTACAATTTTCCCTCCCTCCCTTCCCCCAAGTCTCACCCAAATCTCCTACCTCAGATTCAATTTGTCTTTCCTCAAAAAAGGGTAGGCCTCCCAGGGACATCTAAAATATAAAGCTTACTATCCTAAAATAAAAGCAAGCACTTACCATCATATGAAGGCTAGATAAGGAGACTCAGATTGAGGGAAAGGATCCCATGCCATATCAGGTAAAATATCAGAGGCAGCCATTGCTCTAACGGTAGGCATTCCACAAGAACACCAAGATTCTGAACCATAACATGAATGTATGGCATCTAGGGCAGACCCCCGTGGACTGCCTGATCTCTGTGAACCCCCATGAGTATATGTCAGTGAATTTTATGGGCCATGTTCTTCTGTGTCTTGTCTCCTCTGGTTCTTCTGATTTTTCCTTTACCACCTTCATAGTCCCTTCCACCTCTGAACTTACGTGTGACTCTGCATCCATAAGTTGCTGAATGAATTCTCCCTGGTGTCTCTGATTATGCCAGGCTCTGCTTCCAAAAATACTCTGCAGGCAGAAAAAAATGTAGGTCAAAGGTTTTATGGTTGGTTTGGTATTCCAATCCCTCCAATAGAGTCCTTGCAAGGTTACAGAAGATGGCCTGTTCATGCTCTGACCATTAATAGTCTTTGTTGGAGTTATTCTCCTAAATTCTACCTTATCCGAAAATGTCTCCCCATTCCAGGCATTTATTCTATTATTTTCTCCTTGCCTCTCCAGCCACTTGGTCTCTCTTGTTTTGAAAAGCACTTGCCCCAGTTTACCTGAGAAGTCTATTTCCCTATCCTAGAGAGATTCTTGGGTACTTCTGTAAGCCCTCCTTGTTAGTTAGCCTCTCTAGGATTGTGGACCTTAGCATTATCACTTTTACTTTACATGTAATGTCCACTTCTAACTTAGTAAATAGCATATTTATTTTTCTGAATCTAAAATACCTCATGCAGTGTGATATTTTTCAAGTTCCATCCACTTGCCTGCATATTTCATAATGCCATTGCTTTTGACAGGGGATGAAAATCACATTATCCATTCATCAGTTGAAGGACATCTCGGTTGTTTCTACTTTCTGGTTGTTATGAGTAAATCTGCTATGAAGAAAGTAGAACAAAGACCCTGGTGATTGGATAGAGAGTCTTTTGGATATATACCAAGGAGTTCTTACTCTTAATCTCTCTTCTTTATGATAGTTTTCAAAACTTACAGTGAATCAAGATGACCCAAGTTTGATTGCTGTTGCAACACATCTGACAATAATATATCCTAAAGGCTTTACCTAAAAGTTCAAACATCATTTGATCAAGTACAGAGGTGACAAACAAGTGGCTAGTATGTGAAATAAAAACAACCTAATATGAATTGGCCCTTGGATATGCATCTGCCCATCTCTCTGCTTTTCCAAGTTCTAATCAGTAGAATCTTCATTTTTTATTTCTGAGAACTTCATAGTTAAAATGATTTATATATATATATATATATATATATATATATATATATATATGGAATATATTACAATTTATTTTATCTCACTATAACTTTGGCCAGGTTGGAACTCACTATGAAGTGAATTCTTGTCTCAAAATCATAGCAATCCTTCTTTGAGAGCTAGTATTGCAAGCATAGCCCACCACACATATTACAATTTTATTTTAACATCAGTATTTCACTTTATATCCCAGATGAGACAGTGTGGGCTAAAATTCACAATTCTCTCTCATATCCCAAAATTAGAATAAAGACTATTTGATTACACCCATCTCAGAATAAAATTCATTTTCATATGTTAATATTTGTCTATTCATAATTTCAGTGAAAATACTGAAGTAATTGTTTAGATAGCATGGTATTTCAATTAATCTATTATTTTGAAATAACAATGTAGAAGGTTAATCCACATATTAATTCAATAAATTTAAAATGGGGGATGCTATCATTAAAATTTAGTCTTGCAGAAAGTATAGTTCAATTCACATCATAACCAGCATATTTTTCTATTCCTCAATCTGGTTATATTTGTTGGCAATGGATTTATGTCTAACTATTTTAGGTAATAAGATAAAATTATGATGCTCATATCTGTATATTTATCAAAACACAATTAAAGACTAAGATTATTTGATGTGTTCTGTAAGCTAATATTTTATATCTTCTGCACTTCCCAATCAAGTGTAAGCAGAGGTTCATTAAGAAACTGGATGAGGACTCACCACACCATCTTTCTTCATTCTCATTTTATTCTATCTCCCTCCTTTCTTTTTCACCACCTCCTTAGACTAATTTTTTCTCAACTTTTTAATTCTTCTGCAATTTTACACTGGAATATAATGAATTATAATTATTTTCATTCTCTTTTTCTCATTCTCATTCTCTTAATGCTTTGACTGAAGTCCTCTGGAATAAGATGACCCTTGCCCCATTGGTGTGCATATGTGTGTATGTGGGCAGTGGTCTGTATGTGTTTGGTGGGGCATGTGTGAATGAAGTAAACTAGAGTTACAGTCATCATTATGAGTATGTTTGGTTCATATAATTATGAATGGTTATAGAATTGAAGAATTTATAATAACACCCAAAGCAATGATGCCCATTATAATCCATCTGTACTTACACACTCAGAATTTTTATTCAATTCTTAGTATTTTTATGACAAAGTCTATATTTTCTCCCTTTCACACTGTGTGTGTGTGTGTGTGTGTGTGTGTGTGTGTGTGTGTGTGTGTGTACACGCACGAGCGCATTAGCACAAGCATGCACGTGTTTGGATAATATGTTCCACAGTTTTATAGTGCCTGTGAGCCAGGGGACAACTGTGGAAGTTGACGCCTAATGTGTGGCTTGGGGATCCTCCTCAGGCTTGGCAGTAGGTCTTTTACCCATTGAGCAATTTCTCTGGACCTAAGTTCTTTTATTTACATTATCTTTTGCAAAAAGTAAGAAAATATGAAGTTGTGTATTAGATGGATTATTCAAGAAAAAAGAGCTACAATTTTAGAAGTTGTAGAGCAGTCATCTTTTTGGGGAAACGGTAACCTGACTCTGTCAGCTTCTGTATTTAAATATCTAAAGAACATTTGGATGTTGATTATTTATTTAATACTTTGGATATAAATTTTGATTAAGTTTTGATGACTATTTTTTCAGTGGGCAGTACATTTTAACAAAATGCTTTCTATTTTATTTTTCAATATCATTTAATGATCAGAACTGAACTTTATATTAAGGTAGAATTTTCATGTCAACTTCTCATATGTATCTCCAAAAGTTTTACCTGTTGTATTATTGCTGACATGCTAAGTAAAAGATTTTTTCTCTATCAAATTCTCTAGTTGTTTATTTTACAGATTTAAAGTGAATTTCAAAACAACCTAACTTTCTAAATGTACCTGTAAATATCATATAACAAACAAGCTTCAGTGAAAAACAATTTCTTACAAAGCATACAATATCTAGTTTTTAAAACTATTATTTTTATCTGAATTGGAAACATATCAGAAAGTACAGATATGCTGTGTATATTGTGTCACTATTCTTTCTTCAATTGGAAAAGGTAAATGTTTGTTGATTATGGCATTCGAAATATTTTCCTCGTGGCCCATGAAATGTATTAAAGATACCAGGTGCAGAATATATTGTTGAACTTAGTATACATTAATTAGGATCTTGTATAATACTGAAATTTCTGTGACAAAGGTTGAGAAAAATTTCTTAGGACCAAGCCATTGTCAAGGCTTAGCAAGAATACTTTGCTGCCAAATTCAAAGACCTGAGTTCAGGTCTCAGGATCCGTACTTAGGAATAAAAGCTGGCTTCCACACATGTACTCTTCTCACCACACAGTAGCTGCTGTGTAAGCACACTTCTCACACAACAACCTAAATAACTAACGACTAAATTATAAATTCATTCCATTTAAATCTTACTGTCATCATTTTAGCATTATACATTATAACTTAGGTCGAATTAGGGCAATTTTCACTGCATGCCATATAGTGAAGGAAAGTCTCTTCTACCAAATGTGTTTTGGCCATGCCTATATATATAAAGAATTCAAGTCTCCTGAAGTAGCCAGTGCTTTTATTATTCACATACACTGCTATTTTTTTTTTGAAATGTCTAGTATCAAATACATTGTCAGGTTGACTTCTAAAATCAATGGTACATTATCTAGCAGTTTACACTCTATAAAATGATTTTTTCTTTTGTGAAACAGATTGGGTTGGTCTAACAATTTGTGTTGATTATGTTAGCTACCTTAGAATTTTGCGTGTTGGTGCATTTTATGGTAACCAGTCAGCATCATACACAAATCTATGCTTGCCTGAATAAATACAGAAAACCCAGATGTTTCTCCATTCACAATAATTTCATAAGCTTAAAGTCATATTACTTTCCATGTAATTCACTTAGCAAGCTGCATTGTTTATAAATTGTACATTGCAGAACATTATTTCTTTAACTCATGGTCCATGTTTAACTGGGATTCACTCCTGACTGGCCATGCCAGCAGCTGAACAGCACTACCTAACGTCAATATATACAATATACCCTAGTGTGTATTATTATCTCAGGAAGATAAAGTCATACAACTCGTAGAATGATCTCTACTAAATGGGCATGGCTTTGCCACCTTAATAAGGCTGAGAAATTCTCAAAGTGTTACAACTCAGGGATGTTTGAAGGTCCTTCCTTAAGGTGTATGCCTTGATATTTTAACTTATATTTATAGAACACTTTCTCATTTCACAATACCACATGCTAAGGTCTAGAAAACAAGAAACACTTGTATGCATTCTGCTTAAATTTAGAGGAGTTGACATTTCTCTAAAAATAATAGAGAGAAGAAAATGAACAATGGATGAAAATTGAGGGTTGGTCTATGATCTTTGTCTGAACTAGTTTGGTTTTAGACTTTGAAACACATATTTTCTAGTTGGTATTCTTGGTTTAGTTCTCTATAGCATCACATTCATTTTCCCAAAGAAGTAATATATACCACAAAATATTTTTATAATCATTGACTTTCTTTCCTTATATAAGTGGCCAATATGCATTTCTGCATATAAATGAAAGAATAAAAATCCTTTGAAAGGAAGGGGTTTTGTCTATATTTTCTCTGTGTGTTTTCTTCCTATACAAATATGTGTCTGGTATATTCTAGTTTCTAGAACAAAATTCTTGAATAAGTGAATAGAGCTTCATATTTATGATATAATTTGTTACATGACTTGCAACAGACTGCTCAGTGGGTTGCAGGTCTGTGTGGAGACCAAGACTCAGATGACCAGGTCAGGAGTGGCTTCGGCTTGACCGACAGACACAAACACACCTGAGGAGGTTTGTGAACTGCTGCAAAGTTTACTTCAGAATATCAGGTTTTTATACAGAAAGTTCAAAGAACAGATCTTTGGTCACAGTTTAAAGATAAACAGGCATTCTATAGATGTTAACATTTCCCTTTGAAGTTTCTCAGCAAGTGCATAATTGGGAACCTCTGTTTATTTTGGCCTGCTTGTGGTCAGCATATCAGAGATTTGATTTGTTGAGTTTAGAGGCTAATCTTTGTCTCTAGATAGTAAACTTTTATAGTGTTGATTTAGGGGCCCTAAGATCCCAAATTAGAGTATTGTTGTGAATCCCACAGCATGTTTGTTGTGGGCGGGTTAATTACAGGCAGGGTCTCATTGTGGGCTGCTTCCTATAGCCTTAGCCCTAATTGATTTATCAGGCCCTGGCTGACATCTGAAGTCACAACTGGCGCCTTAGGATCTGTGTCTGAAGGCACAGAGGGCAATACCCACCTATTTGCTGCTGATCTGTACCTCTTTCAATTCCTGAAACTATATCTAAGTGTTCTCTAGGTATCTCTGAATTACTAGTGGAGCTTACAGGCTAAAATATCCCTTGAATAAAAGGCAATATTGTTATCATAGCACAAAACACATCTAGCACCCATTCCAAACAGCCAGCCACGCAAGCAGCTGCAGGGACCTGAACCACTTTTCCCCAGGAGGCATAACCACGTGTGGTGCGAACCTCTGAACAGATAGCCATTGAGATTTCTCTCAGCATTGCTACACTGTCTCCACTGGGGCTGGTGTGGCAATGACTTGAGGAAAATAGCTTTATTTATGCTTCATTGGTTTATGTTCACATGAGACAGAGATGAATATCCAGGTAGCTACATGTTAGACACACACACAACACATTAGCATATACCCACTTGCATAAACACATGTGTGCATGTGTACATATACACACAAGCAAGCTTAATACTTAAAAAAAATAAAGTCCTTTTTTGTCAAGATTCTTTATTTTTTATGTACACTGAACATTTCAAATCTTCAATATGAACCTTAATTGATATCAAGGATTTCTCTTAATCCTACAATCTAATTCCTTGTTCTGTAGAAAGAAAAATTATTTAAGGTAATTTTGCCAAAAACATTTTTTTGACAAAAGTGATGGCTAGTGCTGAGGCAGAAATTTCCAATACTAACTGCATAGTTATTTTGATAAACAAATGTATTTATGTCTGTAATGGTGTAGGTATATATGTAGGTTGATGGCTGTATTAAGAACAATGGAAAGTTATATTGAGAAAGCCCCATATGTGATGTGACATTTTAGCAGGCTTAAAGGAGAAACAAATTACACATAGAACAAAAGCCCTTCAGAGAAGTGAACTGAACATGTAATGTCTACAGCTAAGAATGATCTGTCTAACATATCCGCGGAAGATCAAAGAGGCTCAATTGTTGATGGGTTTGAAAATAATTTTCCATCGAATCTCCTTTTTCAAACATAGGTACTTTGTTCTGTCACCTATTTTCCTATTCCAATCTTTGATCTTACAATAAGAAATTTTATGACTAGTATTAATCTGTTTTTCTGGCTAACTTTTACATTTATATGATGGTGAAGGGTAAATTGAAAAGTAATTAATTTAATTTCTATTGACTTTAACTCTGAATAAGCAAATTAGTTTGATCCTATTACCAGATTTTTTTTACATAAGACAATCTCATTAAGAGCCCTGAGATGTCACTTTAGAGTTGTTTGGTGAAAGAGATACATTCATGAATTAATTGTGCAATGTCCTTTCTAAGCTTAAATGGACTAGAGTTTCTCTTGCTATTGTTTGGAATCAGTATGATTGTTGTGTGAACTTCTGAAAAGAAAAGCATCCTCTAAAATAAAAATAAGTTAAAAGAAAGGAGAAAGTTAAAAGAAAAAATAATGAAATACATTTAAAAGGGAGGTTGGAAATACTAAAAAATAAATTTTTATTGCTCGCACATTACAACAAAAATACTTCTGAAAGTCATAAGGATATTTGTCAATGTTTTACTTCATTAATAAAGAAATGTATAATAATTCTAAATTAATAAAGTCATTGACAATTGATAATAGTAAATTTTTATATGTGATATTTCATTAGAATTATAAATTCAAGATTATGCCTATGAAATATGTGACTCTTATGCAGATTTTAAATAAGGAATTAACAATAGGTTTTAGTGAGTATACTGAGCAAGAGAATTGGAGACCATACTTTAATATACTAATATTTATGGAAATACTGATGTGTAATTACTTATAGAAAGATTGATTCAGGGAATGAGTAGAGCTGAGCAAGAAACGACATACCATAATTGAGGGAGCTATTATAGCTTTAAAGAGAAATCTGGCACTAGAGAAATGTCTATAATATACAAGGATGACACCAACTAAGAATGTAAGCAACAATGGAAAGGACTACCTTAAATGTCCTTCCCTTATAATTAGATTGATGACTACCCTATATGCCGTCCTAGAGCCCTCATCTAGATGGAAGGAGAAACAGAGACCCACAGCTGAATATTGAGCCAATCTCCTGAAATCCAGTCACAGAGAGCTAGCAGTGATGAACAAAGCAGTCAAGACCAGTCTGTGGAAATCCACTGAAAAGGCTGATCTGAACAAGGGGGAACTCATGGGCCCCAGACTGATAGCTTGGAAACCAGCATAAGACAGAACCAGGCCCGCTGAACCTGAACATGGTTGTCAGTTAGGAGGCCTTGACAATCTATAGGACCCCTGGTAATTGAACAGCATTTATCCCTGGTGTACAAATGGACATTGGGATTACATTCCCACAGTGGAACACTCTTTCAACCTGGACACATTGGGGAGTGCCTGGGCCCTGTCCCAAACGATGTGACAAACCTAGATGATCCCCTATGAAAGGTTTCACCCTTTATCTCTATATATTTATTTTTCCTTATTTTACATGTTGATCCCAGTTCCCTCTTCCTCCCTCACTCCCATGTCCCCGATGCCCCCTCCCCTCAGTCTCCACAGGAAGGGTGATGCTTTCTAGGAGGGAATCATCAAAATCTGTCAAGTCATTTTGAGTAGGGTCTAAGCCTTCACTACTGCCTCTAGGCTAAGGGAGTGTCCCTCCATGATTAATGTGCTCCCAGAGTCCTTTCATGCCCCAGGGATACATCCTGGTTTCGCTGTCAGAGGTCCCTTAGACTTCCCAGGCCTTCTAACTGAAACAGTGGAGCTGAGTTGGTATAATGCTGGTTTCACAGCTATCATTCTGGGGGTCCATGAGCTCCCCCTTGTTCATGTCAGCTGTCTCTTTGGGCTTCACACTTTCTATGGAACAGAAGAGACATGGGCAGGAGATGTGTGACAGGTATGGGAGGATGGGAGGGAGGGGGAATTGGGATTGATATATAAAGTAAGATTGTTTCTAACTTAAAAAAAAATGGAGATTGAAGCTGGACATTGGTGGCACATGCCTTTAATCCCATCCCTCTGGAGGCAGAGGCAGGAGTATATCTGTGAATTTGAGGCCATCCTGGTCTACAGAGCAAGTTCAGCACATGATCCAATGCAATGGGGCGAAACCCTGTCTTGAAAAACAAACAAGCAAGCAAACAAACAACCATCCAAAAATAGAGATTGAAAAAAAAAAAAAGAGTTTCAGTGCATAGGAAGCAAAAAAAAAAATAGTAAAATTTTGCCCTGCATCAGTCATATTTTAATATAAACCAAGGTATGCAGTTGAGTTATAACTGAAAACAGAAAAGTCTTGACATAAAAGACTATTTGCAAGAAAATAAAGGACCTGGATTTCTTTGTTTTAGGCACTCTAAAGAAACAAAGTACATAAATACCAAAGATGAAATGTTGTTTTAAATTCTTATATATATTTTTTTATATTTTTAACAGTATGGGGAAATAGTATTTTCACAGGAAGATTACACCAATTGGTTATCCAGTACTATATGGTCATCCCTGACTGGAATTATACATGTGTAACATAATTCATACTGAATAGGTTATAGTCAGGAGTGGGTGTATATTAGTGTGTATGTGAGTGTGTGTGTGTATGTGTATGTATTAAAAGGGGTCATACCCACACATTTGAATGATAGCAAATAGGGGTTAAGAGGATTTAGAAGAAGGAAATAGAAAGAAAATAGATATAATTATAATCACAAAAATAAATTTATGATTTTCCATAGGTCACTTGCCTATCTAGTCTCAGGTTATTGACTTCAAAACAGTGCTGGGTATGGACTCCATCTTGTGAAGTAAGCCTTAGCTCCAATAAAATATTGGTTGGTTACTCCCAAGCTTTCTTCTACAATATAGCTTATAGGCATGTCACTGTTGTAGATTGAGGTGATTATAGAGCATGAATACTATTCCATAGTATTAACTCAACTAGTACAAGAATACTAACTAGTCCATTGTATAAACACAACTGCTCTGTGTTTAATGAGTTGTATAGGTGCTGTCTTCACTAAGAGGACCTTACTGTCATTTTGTCAAGACCCACCAATAAAATGAGCAACAGTTTGCATTGTTTGTGGGTTCCCATGGCTTTCCTTTGTCAAATAACTCAGTTAGGTGTAAGTCAATGCTGTTACTAGAAGCTTCATTTGTGACAAGGTGTCCAGTTCACTACCTTCCCTTACCATAAACAATCTCCAATTGATAGCCACTTACAAATGAAAAAGTAATTTCCTCCAGGGGCTCTCACTGTAAAAAGAAACTATTCTTAAGAATGGGCCCCATGCACACTGGTAGATGACCAGTATGACACCAACTTAATGGCATTTTAGGGAAGTATTTACCTGATAATATTAAGTCAGGGGACTTTCTCCTTACTTTACAGGTCCTTTAAGTATATATTATGGCTTCTAGTTTGGGGTTTATGGGATTCTTGTGTTGTAAATGTTTCTGCATCTGCTTGTGCCTCTTGTGCTTTTTGTTTGGCTCTTTTTCTTATTTATTTATTTTGTCATATTTAGATTAATTTTATTTATCTTATTTTATTATTATTCCTCAGAAAACTGTTTGCTTTCATTTCCTCCTTTTATTATCTCATGCAATGTATCATGAATATAGCTTCCCTTCCTTGTACTCCTTCAAGTTCTTCCCCATCTTCCCTCCCATCAGGACCCACTTGCTGTCTCTCATCCATAAAGAATAAGCTTGTAAGAGATAATAATAAAATATAACAAAACAAAATATAGTACAATATAAAATAACAAAATCTAAATTAGAAATATCAAACCAACAGATTGGAAAGATACTCCAGAAAAGCCACAAGAATTTCTTGTCTTGTATTTCACACCATTTTTTTAATTCTGTAATTAAAAGTTATTAAATTTATGCAGTATTGTTTAGTAGCAGTGTGAAAAACAATGAATCAAAGTCAACATTTTTAGAAATTATCATTTTCACTGATTTTCATAACCTCAACTGTAGTGATATATTCACCTCTGCACCAGTAGCACTGACCCCACCTTTTGGCTGTGGTCACAGGTGTGGATGTGACCTGTTAAAAGTAAACAAATCAGGGTTCAAAGTTCCTATGAGAGCATTGGGGAACGGGGTATGTCTCCTTGAAACAGGAATGCTTCAGCAGTTACTTAATGTTTTCCATGTAAATTATTTACTAATAAGCTACACTTAAATTATACTAGGTCTGTGAATCCTAATATCCACAACCTCACTCAACTAAGACCAAAAGATTGTTGAGTTATGACACTGGGCATTGAGTTATGTACAGCTAGGATTCTATTATAAAGACAACACCTACACAACACAGTGAATATAAAAATGTTGAGCTAGTGCCTACATAGATCTTTCACTCTCATCTTCTAGTGGCTTCATACAGGAAGGTACTCTGCAGACTTCCCAAAGAACAACATAAACACCAATCAGTCACAGAACCATTATTTACAATCTGTGCTGCCTACAAAATATGATAGCGCAATGGTGTCACAAAATTTGAGGTAGTAACTAATTAATGACTGGTTTATTTTAATGCACACTCCAACAAATGCAATGCATACACATCAGTGCTTAGGTGGCCAAAAATGAGAGACCAGACATTCCAGAGACCCAGGTTAAAACCAATACCACTGGTATAGAAAATGTAGTAATAAAATAACTTCTAATAATATTCTGCAACATGTACATTTCAAATCATGAACAACAGATTGAGATGTGGTGTATTTAACATGGCAAAGTGGATCTGGCCTCCAGGTTCCAGCAGCATCCCTCAGTCCATAACAATTACAGAGTATGGTGGTATACCCTACTCTTTACCCTGAATTCTCCAGCTCTGGGGCTTGACTGCCCATTCACCAGAGACTATTCCCTGCAGAATCCAAATATTTTGTTACTTGTCCCTTTTGTACCTTTGTCCTCTTGGCTGCTATATCTGGTTCCCTTCTTCCTTCTCCTCACATGTCCCAACTCAGTCTAGTCTGGCCTCCCTGCACTTCCCCAGATGTCCCTACCTGTGATTATGCTTACCCACATTTGTATGATAAACTTCTTCTCTACCATACCTAGGAGCAATCATGTCCTTTTCAGAGAACCCAATGGAAAATATAGTGAAAAGATTGTAAAATCCAGACGGGATAGAGGACACCCAGAGAGCAAGGCAGCAAATATCATATGAACCCATGGAGACTGAAACAAGATGAAACAACAAGCCCAGGGCCAACATGTGTCTTACTAGGTACTCTGAATATACATTATAGCTTTAGATTGGGTGCGATTGTGGGAGTTCTGAATGTGTGAATGAGTGGACCTCTGATTATAGTGATTTCTCTTGGGGCTTTTTTTTCTGTTGGTTTGATTTGTTTACCTTCAATGTGACATTCTTTTGTTTTATATTACCAGATGTTATGCTATTATGCACTGCTGATATCTCTTAGAAGCCTACTCTTTTCTAGTGAGAGATATGTAGGTAGTGGATTGAGATGGGAAGGGATTTAATAATATGGAAAACATCTAACTGAAAAAAGAGATATATATGTTTAACATGATTTAAATTTCCAGTGTATACATGGCCAAAAATATGTGTGTGTGTGCATGTGTAATGTACTTAGACATAATTTGTGTGTTCAAATATTTGTTTATTAAATTAAAAATATAAAAGTAGCAAAACTAAGGTGAATTAAAAAATCAAGTAAATTTTATTTTTGTTTGTAATCTTACTCGATGAAAAGTGTTATAATGTCAGTTATGTAACTGAGAAAGAAGTTTTATTTCACATTAATAAATTACAAGTCTCAATTTGAGGCATATGCAATCAACATGATTATGTATTTACCAAATCACACCATATTTTTATGGAATGTGTAACAAACCACCACTCTTAGTTTTCCAATTTAGAACATTTATGATGGTATATCAATATCTATAGCTATATCTATATCTATATATCTATATCTATCTAGCCTCCTTCTCATTCAGGACTATCCTCTGTCTCCTCCCCATAAACTCACCACACGCTTTGGAATCATAGTAACTGGTTAAGTATGGCTTAGTGATATATTTACACTTATAAGTAGTACTTAGAAATGGCAGCATAATTATCAGAATTTCACTTTCTGTTCAGCTCCTTATCCATTTTATAGTTGAAAACACATTTCTGTTTGTACACTTTCTTTCCTCATTGATTCATTAGACCAGACATTCTTTTATTAGCAAGTCATCTAGCCAGTGTGTTTTCTTTTCTCCTGTATCATACCAGACTCTAGTGAGCTATGATGCAGACCCGACAGACAGTTATGACCATAGGGCTTCTTTTGACTACACTGAGGAAACCCAGCACCTTCTTCATGGCTAGAAATCTTTTCTTCTGTTTCACAGCTTTTGAATTCCTTAGATAAAATTCTTCAAACATATGCAATACATGTTTCAGTAGAAGCATGATAAGCAATGAATAACAGCCAACATTTGGAGGATTTAACATTTTTAAACGATCTTCCTTACCAAAGGATTTCCTAGGTGTGATACTGTAAACAGTTTCATTTATGTTCTTCAAAATGCAGACTTACTTTTTGACAGTAATTATTATTTATCTTACTTACATCAGTTTTCATTTTTTGTACATTGTCTGATGTCAGTTTGTTTACCAAAGTGGTACTAAATGTGTGCCATTACAAGGTGTTAGTGAAAATGGCTACATGAAATGAAACTTGCTTTTTCAACTGTCACTACATGTGTGGATTTATACCAGAAGTGTGGAACCATATAAAATCTCTACAGTCTTGAGGATCCATTTTGGGTTACCTTACTTCATTAGGTTTCATTATATTACTTGTGATGATGGGTTCAGATATTTATACTCATGAGAGCTGAACTTTTTTTCCTGTTAGAAGATTTGTCAAGACTTCATGCCTGTCATGCCCTTCATATATCAAGGGTAGAAACAGTAACTACTTATTTGTTTTACTTCGTTTGAAGAGTTGGGTGATTCAAGCAATCTCAAACTATAAATGTAGTTATGACATTGAGGTTGACCTTGAACTTCTGATGGTCCTGCCTCTATTTGACTCATGCTGGGATTATGTGTTAATGCTCCCAGTTTCTTTGTGTGGGTATGTCCTTGAAACAGTGTTGCATTTTTTGTTTGTTTGGGTTTTATTTTGTTTTTGTTTTTTTTTTTAGAATTAATTTATTTTATGTGTTTTGTTTACTTGTATGTTTTACAATAATATAAATAAATTATGGTCATCTCCCACTGAGGAAAGCCCAAAATGTTGTTAGCAAGGAGTTTTTTTAAAGGGTATACTAAGTTCTGAGTTCCATGTTCTGTTGGTCCCTCAAACAGGACATGAAGTAAATAGGTCACTATATACAGGAGCATTGTCAATCACATCAAACCTTATTCAAATCAAGGTCACTGAGGAAGAAAGTGAATCCTCACAAGACATGGTCATGTTTCATGCTTTAGATAAAGTGGAAAATTAGATGGTATCCAGAAACTTCGATCTTCAGTGTGAATAATTCCTAATTATCTTACATGCTAAAAAAAAAATCTTCATTTAATTATAATGTTGTTTGTTTTAGTTATAAAATGTTTTCTATTAAAGAGTCTTTTCTATTTAACTAGAATCACAATTAACCTGAAATCATTCATTATTTAATAAGGTGTCATTAAGTCTTCAACATTTTGCTCTCTTTAAATTATATACTTTAATAATTGTTTTATTTTGATTTTATTTAGAATTATAAGGCATTTCTTTTAAAGATAAAAGCAGAGCAAACACCATTAAAATGATCATACTCTCCTTGATGAGGCTGTTTACTCTAGAGGGTATTAGGTTTTAGTTTGCCTACAAAACCTTGCAATTCACAAAACCCTTCTGTATGTGTGCTTGTGTGCTTGTGTGCTTGTGTGCTTGGTGTATCTGCTGGAATGGGAATCTTCTTATTTTATTTAATTCCTCATTGTGTTTATTTATTTGCATGTACACACACACACACACACACACACACACACACACACACACGCAATAGAAGTTCTATCTGTTGGACTGCACATATGATTAAGCAGTTAAGAGTACATTTTGTTCTGCAGAGGATCCTGTTCAGTTACAATTACCCATATCAGCGGCTCACAACCAAGTACATTTCTAGGTCTGGAGGGTCTACTTAGCCCCTCTAGACTCCAATTCACCACCACACATGTAGTACATATAAATACTCAAAATTCACCAAATATTAAAGTTAAACAAAGTAAGTCTTATAAAAAGAGATAACTCCTGATTAAATTTTATTTCTCTTTTGATCAAATTATGACTTTATTTCCATATTTTAAAATATTTTCTGGACAAGTAAATAATTACAATATTAAATTTTTATTATATCTAATGTATTTTACTGAGTATAGATATTTTACTATTCAATTATATATAAATTAACACAGATTTACATAATAATAACCAAGTAAAATTTAGATATTTATGCCATTTGGACTGCAAGGGTGACAAAAATTATGTAATATGTTACAAGAGAGTCTATGAGGTATTTTTTTATGATCAACAATATATATCCTAAACTTAATGATCATGTTTAAAGTCATAAAATATGCCAATTATCTATCTAGTTATTTCTGGGAATCCTATAACAACAAATATATGATCAACTTTTTGGACCATTTTATTTGAGACAAGACCCTCAAAATAAAATTAAAGCATGTTGACAGACAGCTGGATATATCCCAGAAGAAATGTTAATGCAGAGAGAAACTAGAAACTATTTTTGAATTATTAAATAAGCAAAGAAACAGTTTGAGTGAAATAGGGAAAATGCCCTGCTCTTGAGTAAACTCTCTTTACAAGTGTTCTGATTATTTTAAAAACCAAGCAAACAGCATTGCAAACTGCAGTGTTAAGAAATATATCTTTGTATTTTCTATTAAGTTTATTTATAATATGAACTATAAAGAAAATAGGTGGGAATGTTAGGTCCACATTGGTGTCACTAATCATTCTGTGGACATATACACTTGTAGGTGGGAACAAAGTACATTCCTGTAGTCTTAAGACTCTGGAGGAAAAAAAGATTTGGGTTGCAGGAGTTCTTGGAAATAGCCAAGCTATCTAAAACCAAGCAATACTTGTGTTATAATTATTTCATTACTTTTCTCATAATTTTAATCTCATTATCTTAGAATTAGCTCAAAAATAAACAGAATTTGTTGTTGATTCTTCATAGCATTAATACTGTAAAAGTAAGAACATACTGAGTTATCACTGCCAAAAATTATATTATAGGCTGACTGGCAATTATTTGATTTATTGAGTGGATGTCAGATACTCTCATCAGTTCCTTGAGAATGCACTAAATACAAAATATTGTCATGCCAACCAACACCTGTTATGATCATGTTTGAATTTTCAGAATTTTGTAAAAGCTTAGAAAACCATGGTAAATTTTTTTACTTAAATTCCTGTAAAATTAAAAGAGTTGAATTAAAAGTTGTTGTGATAATTTTTCACAATTTTGAATATTATTTTGCTATAAACTTTCTGATTCCCTTAATGCATATGTCATGTTTCTGTTTATCAATGAATTTTTAAAACAACAAAGTTAGATTGTTCAAAAATTACATAACATAACATAAATTTTTATGTTATCAAAATGTAGTTTATTTAAGCAAAATACAAATGCATCTGGGCTTATGAAAAGTTTTCCTTCTGTCTTCTTCACTGGACAAGGTGTTTAGGGACCAAAAGAAATACATTCTTCTGGGTACATCATGTTTACAAGTTCATGGTTTCTGTGTACTCAGAGTATTTTCTAAATGACACAAACTTGTTTAAAACATCACCATGGAACCCATTTGCTCTCACAAGAGAATTCTTAATTAGCAAACACATCTGTGCCTTTTCACTATATTTTTGCATTGCTAGCAACAACTTAAACCACATTATTAAATTATAGTAAAAACTTATAAGTCTCATTGGACTTGTTTAGTGTTTCAGAAGGCAGAAGAAGTAGTGATCTCTATGTCTCTGGGGTTAGGGCTTGAATCACTTAAATTTTTTTGTAATGATGTTCTTAAATATTTAATAGTAAAATATTTTCAGCACCTTTCAAATATAAAAGACATTAAAAATTAACCTTCTTAGACTATTAAATGTTACCTGAGTAAATTTGATTGGAAGACTACCCAAGATCTCTAAAGAATCAGTTATGCTAGGAGATGCAGTTTTCTGAGAAACCAATAAATCATAATTCCAGTATTGACTAAAATATATATTAAATACTGAACATGTACAGCCATGTTAGAATGCTGGAGATTGTTTAAAATATTGAAGTGAATTACTTATGTTATATTCTACATGCTGGTTACCAAATCATGTCTAAAAATTAAAAATCACTGTCCTATATATTACAATTTTACCCTAAAATATACTGAAATGTACGCTAAAATATTTCCTCACTTTTCAGTATTTTTGTTATTGACTTTCTTTTATATCATTACACTATTTCACAGTCTTTCACTGGAAATTTACATGTGACTATTTCATCTGCAAATTAGAATTCAAAACAAACTTAATTTATATTGAATATTTGATAGTAAATATTATTGAAGTAAGGCAAATACAGACTCAATATTTGATCAAGAGATGCTTCTCCCTAAAAATCTTTGCTGATTTAATTTGTATAGGATGAACTTTGCAAGTACATGACAGATCTGTAGTGAGGTACATATTTAAAAACACACATTAATTAATTAATTAAGGAAAGTATAATTGTAGAAAAGCAGTTATTAACATCAAGTATGTTAAAAATCAGTTCTTGGAAACTTGATGAAGTTTTGTTCAATTTTAAGACACATGCAAACCAAGGATTAATTACAGTTGATTTCATGGAAGAATTAAATAAAATTTCTGGAGATCTTATACTTTTTACTAAATTTTTAATAAAACAATTAAGTTTCTTTTATATCACTTGAGGGCCAGCAGAGCTGAATTAATTTGATAGGACAAACTCAGTCTTAAATGAAATATTAAAAATATGTCAGCCAATTTCAACAACTTAATGATTTATAGAAAATCTAAATACAATATATGATATCACTCATTCTCAAATAACAGAAAAGGATCATTGGACTTGGGGTTCTGTGATTTGGAAATTTGCCTGCGTGACTTGCATGGGTTTTAAAATAGAGATTGAACACGAATTCTTGAGAGAACTTGATTTTATTAAATCTATGCAAAATATTTACACTTGCAGAAGTTCGTGACATTGCTGACTCTTTATTTCCTTCCTTGTGAAATACTTCTTTTAAATTACACATTCTACTTATGTATTCATTAGATAAACAGCAGGATGTTTTATTATGTCTAGACACATATAACAAAATTTCATTGAAATGAATTATGCAGCATCATGTCTTCCTTGTTCCAGAATTGCAAATCTTCATATACAACATATAATTGAGGTTAGGAGTATTCAAAACATTTCCCCTTCAAAATGAAACAAATGTCAGAGGGATCTAAAACATTAAAAAATGAAAATAACTCTAAACATAAAATCAAAATGGAAACAAGAAACAGACAACAATGTGTCCATGTCACCTCCAAACACAGCAGAGAAATATATAAGTCTTTCCAGTAAAGCCTAAAGTTAAAAATAGTTGATTCTCTCTGGTGGCTTTAAGAACTGTGAAAAACAGAAATAATCCAGAAGATGATTAGAAAGATTATCTACTTAGGAAAAAATAAAGATAAGCATTCACTAGTTTCGATAAGTTTGAAAAAAAATGCTTCTACGTTTAACAATGGCATTTATAAGGCCAACTAGTTGGAAACAGGTTGAATGATTTCATGTGATGAAAGCACTCAAATACATGGAGGTCAGAACTATGAGCCTAAAACAGGGTTAGGGGAAACAAAGGAGCTGGGTGTTAAGGCCCCTAGAATTGAAAATATATTTCTCATGGAAGCAAGTACTGCAGAGCTAATTCTCACTATATTCTGGAAAATTAAATAAAATGGATGATTGAAGTTTTTGGAGAATTGCAAAATAAACAATTACTTACTCTCTACGGGGCTGCATGAATAAGTGAGCTCACATGAGATTTATTTTTTAAATGCCATGTTGTCTCATTCTCATCCCTACGTTCCTGTGAACTATGTTTTCCAGGGTTATTTTGTCTCATCTTTGCCAAAAGCAAATCAGTATTAAACCTTCTGCTGTTTCTGTGCAGATTTTTGGCCAGTGGCCAAGGTGTGCTTTCTGCCAAACTCTCTGGAAGATGTCTTTTCTCTCTGGGGATTTATCCCACCTTGGTTTCTTTAATGACTTTACATGTGCCAGACACCTTCTCAAGGTATTGAAGACTGGCTATTTACATTAATTAATTTCCCATACCTGATCTCATTTCTGTAGTTACCAGAAAGCGGGGAGCAGATGTTTCTTCCCATTGTTCAGCAAGCTGCTTTGTTTGTGCTCGGACCCTCTATCATACAAAGGGATTCAAGTTAGTTTATCATCAGCTTCAGCAATCACACGTCTTGAAGTATCCTTTCTTTTTTCTGTAGCTTGCTCAAGTGTTCCAATTTTCCACAACATTTTTTTATTAAAATGGTTTCTGCACCTCCTCCTGGGACCAAACTACAAATAATAATTGAATGACTTTTCCACCATTGACTTAAAGTATCTTAACTTTGTCAATCTTAATGGTCAATCTCTTGTAGTAATTTAAATTATAGCCTATTTCAAAAATATGTATATATAGCCCATATATATATATATATATATATATATATATATATATATATATATTCATTCTATATATATTTTTTCTCAAACATTAGAAACTCCAGGATGACTTGGGAAGGCAAAACACCATAATCAGAATAGAATCTGATCATGAATAAAAATTTTCAATAAATGTAATAAAGGAAGAAAATATTTAAAAAAATTTAGCCATATGTATAAACTAAGCTATATTGGAAAATTGTTGATAAAAATCAAGCACACTCTGGACTTCTCTGTTTAGCATTGCTACATCGGTATATTTCTATGTATGATTCAACTTTTTTGTGTGTTTTGTCCAAAAAATGTAGATTTTGCTGGCAGCCTAATTTTTGTAACTCCTTCAGCTCACTAGGATCCCATTAATGTTAGTTCTTCATATGTGAGAATTAGTTTAAAATAGTGTAGATGTCAGATGGTGCTTTGATATTAATCACATCTGCACCCCTGGAGGGTAGTTAGTGTTATAATTAAGTCACTCTTAATAGTACTAAACAGTGTCCTGAAGATATAAAGTGGTTCTTTCTAATGATGCCTAGTTAGTGACCAAAGAACAGTAAAGACCCCATGAAAATTGTATCATTTTTTTGACCCTTGCTTTGTCAACTTCTTTTCTGTCTGGTCTTTATTCATAAAACTGCCTTTTCTAGTAAACTTGATGGGTGTATAAATATAAACTGGCTTTCAATTCTGTTAACTTACCGTTTGTTGATGTAATTTCTTTGACTCAATAGACACCCAATTACAATGTAGGACATAGGGGCATAACATCTCAAACAGGCTATTTGTGGGTTTTAATATTAGATTATTTGTCTTTCAATTCAATGAAGGCAGTGTTAATAATGCAATCTAAAAGTCTATGTTACTTCTGAAGCATTTTCTTTGATATATAATTCATTTAGACTTTATTAACTTGATTTAACACTGAAGGTGATTTGTTAGGGAAATCACCAATATATTAATGTAAAGATTTACAGGACACACAGATCACTGCCCAAGGTGCAAATAAGCCATCAAGTAATTTTAATTATTATAATGGAACTCTTCTCTACACTCAAAATTATTCTACTAAATGTTTATATGAAAATGAATTAGTATGTTAATTTTTCAATTTATTTATTACAATTACTGATTTTATATACATATATAATATTCCATTTATAGACAAAATTTTCATTGCACTGGATGGAGATTTTGGTCACATCTTATAAACAGAATGCTTAACCTGAAGTGACAGGCTTTTTACAGAAGACTGTATTTGATCATAAATGTAATAGTATTCTTTTTTATATTCAGAAATATTAGTTCATTAATTATGACAATGATGCTAAAAATAAACTAAATCATCCACTGGCCCTCTGTTATGCTCTCTTTGCTGTATAATAGGGATACTCTCTTATTTTATTTTTTTTTTTCATGAGGACTATTGGAGATAGTCTAGAAAAGTCCCTTCAAGATAAAGCTGGAAAATAAAAGGGTCAGGTTCAACACACAGGATTTTCTACAAAACCTGCCCCAAACCAAGGGTTAAACATGTTAGGAAGATGACAGCATGTATACACAATTAAAAGAGTTAGGAGTGGGGTGAAATATTTGGTTTGCAGGTTCATATTAGGCATTTAATATACTGACAGTATGTCATAAACAAAATGATGGAATATAATAGATTTTCTTAAAATATTATTTTAATGATGTAGTTGAGTGTTTTGCTGGCATGTCTGGTAGCTGAGTAACCAGAAGGTATTGAGTCTCCTTGAAGGGGATTTAGGAATACATGTATGTAAGCAATATACGGGCTTGACATCAAACACCAGGTCTTCCATATAAACAAAATTGCTCTTAATTATTAAGTCACATTTTCAACCTCAGTGATATATTTATTAATTTTTATTAAATTTCATTTTATGTGTTTGGTTGTTTTTCTAGCAAGTGTGACTGAGTAGCATGTGTATAAAACCCAAAAATGACATAATGATATCATCTGAATTTGGAAATATAAGAAGGTTGTCAGAGCCAACATCTAGTTTTTTGATACAGAATCTATCCCCTGATAAGTTGTAACAACCTCACTGCTATTCATGTCTGGCTATATTTTTCTTATCAGGTTCAACAAACAGTCCCCAACTAAAGCAACAGCCTTCCACATTGGAGAGTTGGTATAATAAGTATCCTTATGACAGCATAGATACATCTCAGTGTATTCCAGCTTCTCTGAGCAGAATGTTCTCCCAAGTTTAACCCCTTAATGCTTATATGAGTTGAATAAAGAATATTTGTACCCTATGACAAGTAGAAGATATATTCCAAAATCCCAATGGATACTTGGAATGATGGAAACTATTGAGACTTGTGTATATATAGTATTTTTCCCACAAATTCATAATACAGCTATGATAAAACCCAGGATAAAAATTAGTTTCATTGGGGTATTAATGGTTTTAGTGAATTAAATAAAATTATAATGAAATATATGGCTATTCTATTTATTTTAAAATTATGAATTGTTTTTTGGAATGTCTTATTGTTTTAGATCAAGGTTTACTGTAGGCAGATGAATATTGGTAGATTACAAAATGTATATAATAGAATTACACACACACACACACACACACACACACACAGACACACACACACACACACACACATATATATATATATATGCTTGAATGTAAAGGGGCCTTCAATTTTAAGAGAAAATTGGGAAGTTGAAGGAGAAGAAGAGTGGACTTGAGAAGATTCTATTGCATCATGTTGTAGCTAGATTAGTGAACAAAATAAGGAAGGTATGAAGATTAATGACTCTGTCAATCTCTCTATCTCTCTCTCTCTCTATATATATATATATATGTATATATATACATGTATATGAAATATGGTATATACTTTTCCATTCTGATTTTTAGTGAAAATATATACAATAAACACTAATGACAATTCATCAAGTTGAACTATATAATAAACTATGTAACTATTTAATGTGGTATATGATTTGGTTTAAAAAATTGACACTTAAATTGACTAGCAATGTTTTACTTAATTTATGTTTTTAAATTTATGTTTACTCTTTCATTTTTGCACTCTCTTTATTTGTTTATACATATATATGAGCAGTATATTTCATTGTGAATATAGTGATACATTACCCCTGATAATATTTCATTTTTTTTTCTGTTATATAAACTCTTAAATTTGATGATACTTTATACAGGAATGCTGTCAACAGTTTCAAGATATGCTAGCATGTGAAAAGAAAATGATAACATCATTACACATTGTTAGTCAAATGATATTTTAAAATTGGCTTTAAATTTTAAAGTGCTAAGTACATATTTGTACAGAAAAAATGGATACAGTGATTTTAGTTATTTACATTTTTTTAATTTACTTTTCTTTTTTAATTTTTATTTTACATTTCAATCCCAGATCCCTCTCTCTCTCTCCCTCCCTACCTACCTCTTTCTCTCTCTCCCACACTTTCATGCCCACTGAGCACCACCCTTTCTACCCCTCACCCACCCACTCCATATGTAGGGTGGTACATTCTAGGAGGAGTCATCAATATCTATTAGGCCATTTAGAGTAGGGACTAGGCCTTCCCTTCTGCCTCTAGATTAAATGAGTATCCCTCCATGGGGAATGTGCTCTCAAAGTCCTTTTGTGCATCAGAGATACATCCTGGTTCCACTCTCTGAGGTCCCTTAGACTTCCAAGGCCTTCTACTGATACCCATGTTCAGGGTGCCTTAGTCAGTTCCATGCTGGATTCCCATGGGGAATATAGCGGGGCCCATTAGCCCCCTTGTATAGGTCATCTGTCTCTATGTTTTTCTGTAGCCTGGTCTTGTTCTCCCTCTCTGCATCTGGATTCCAGTTCTGCTCAGTGTTTAGTTGTGCTTGTCTGCTTCTGTATTATCAGCTACTAGATATGGGTTCTATGATGGTAGAAAAGTTAGTCATCAATCTCATTATCAGGGAAAGGCATTTCTGGTAGCCTTTTCACTGTTGCTCAAATTCTTAGTTGGGGTCAGTCTTGTAGGTCTCTGTATATTTTTCTAGATTTAGTTTTCTTGTCTAACCTATAATGGCTCCATCTTTTATTCTCTCTCTCTCTCTCTCTCTCTCTCTCTCTCTCTCTCTGTCTCCTCTCTCTCTCTCTCTCTCTCTCTCTCTCTCTCTCTCTCTCTCTCCTTCTCTTTATCATTTTCTCTCCCTGACTCAATCTTCCTAGTCCCACATGCTTTCTTTCCTCCAATTCTCTTTCTCCTGGCTCCCTCTCCACTCACTGTCTCCCCACCACCCCCACTTCCAATATGCTCAGGAGATCTTGTTTCTTTATCCTTCAGTGAGAGATATTAAAGGAATTTCTTAGAATCCTCCTTTTATCCTAGTTTGTCTGATGGCATGAATTATAGGAAGGCGATCCTTTGCTCTATGTCTAAAATCCATATATGAGTGAGTACATACCATGTTCCTCTTTTTGTGACAGGGTTACATCAATCAGGATGGTTTCATCAAATTCCATCCACTTGCCTGAGAATTTCAAAATACCTTTGTTTTTTATTTTCCACAGAGCCTATCCCATTGTGTAAATGTGCCACATCTTCTTTATCCATTCTTCAGTTGCAGGACATCTAGGTTGCTTCCAGGTTCTTGCTATCACAAATAATGCTGCTATGAACATTGTTGAACACATATCTTTGGTGCATGGATGTGGACCATTTGGGTATATGCATGCCTAAGAAGGGGATCACCAGGTCCTTTGGTAGACTGATTCCCATTTTCCTAAGGAACAGCCATACTGATCTCCAAAATGGCTGTACAATTTTTCACTCCCACAAGCAGTGGAGGATTGTTCCTCTTTCTCCACTTCCTCTCTAGCATAAGTTGTGATTGGTGTTTCTAATTTTAGCCATTCTGGCAGCAGTAAGATGGTATCTCAGAGTTATTCTGATTTGCATTTCCTTGATGACTAAGAATGTTGAGTACTTAAGTATCATTTACTCTTTTGATTTCCTCAATTAGAATTCTCTATTCAATTCTGTCCCTACTTTTAATAAGGTTATTTGATGTTTTGGTGACTAGTTTCTTGAGATCTTTGTATATTTTGAGATCAGCCCTTAGTCAGATGTAGGATTGGTGAAGATCTTTTCCCAGTCTGTGGGCTGTCATTTGGTCTTGTCAACTGTGTCCTTTGCCTTACAGAAGCTTATAAGTTTGAAGAGATCCCATTTATTAATAGATGATCTCAGTGTCTGTGCAATTAGAATTATGCTCAGAAAGCAGTCTCCTGCACCAATTTGTTCAAGGGTACCTCCCTCTTTCTCTTCTAAGAGGTTCAGTGTGGCTGGAATTATGTTGTGGTCTTTGATCCATTTGGACTTGGGTTTTGTACATGGCGATAGAAATGGGTTATCTGCTGTCTTCTACACACTATCATTCAGTTGTGTCAGCACCCTTTGTTGAATATGAATTTATCCTCCCATTGTATACTTTTAGCTGTTTTGTCAAAAATCAGGTGTTCGTATGTGTGTGGGTTAATGCTAGTATTTTCAATTTGGTTCCATTGTTCTACCTGTCTATTTTTGAACCAATACCAGGCTGTTTTCAGGAATATAGCTCTATAGGAGGCCTTGAAGTTGGGGATAGCACTATGCCCTGCAGAATCCAGTTCTGTTATTACTTCTCTAGTTTAACATTACTCTATCTTCTCCTATCCTTCCTCTCTCTCAATTTCACTATACATTATTAGTTCTTTTCAGATACTCATAATATCATTATGCCTGTGACTTGCATTTGCATGACTTCTTAATGGTAAGGTATAATGAAGGATAGGGGAAAATACCAGGGCTTTGTGTTATGAATTCCTATTGAATGTTCAGCTTTTAACTATTTAGCAAGTAGGCTCAAAAATAGTAGCTTAGTAGACTATATCTGACTTTATAACTATAATTTTGTTGTCCCACTATCTTAATTTAGTATACCTAACAAAAGAATTAGAGGGGCTTCAATTTATGTTTAGTGAAATTGTACTATTATTTCACTGTCTATCAACCACAAATTACATTAGCTATTAAAGTGCAATTTAATTGAGTTGTTAACTGCTAATAATATTTTAAAACTTTTATTTTTCACTCTGCGGGTTTATGCATTATTATATCATATATTTCTCTTATTTATTAAATAAGGTCTCTACAATATCATAGTATTTTACATATGCTCATGTCATTTGCTACTCCTGTATACTTTCTGTCTTTTTGCTGGTTAGGGTATTTTTTTTGTAATTCTTGTTATTTACTACAGTACCATCCTCACTTATCCATTTTTTTCTTAATGTTAAGAGTTATATGATAAGTTCATGTGCTTTGCATATATTCACATTTTCATTTTATGGAGATAAATAGCAGTGTAAATTTAAACACACATATAAATGAAAATAATATTAACAAGTAAAAATTGAAGCCCAATTACATAATTAATTCTTTATTCTCCATTTAATTTCCCACACTTGTACCTCTAAACACTCAAACCTATAAAGCAATGATAACACTGTCAGTAGATTAGTGGTGATAAAATAAAATATCTTTTATCACAGCTGTAGCCAATATAGGAATTAAAACATCTTTAATGCATATTAAAAGGTAATAAAAATTGTCAATGAAAAGCTACAAAACAATTGAATATGTATTGAAATAAAACTCAAGTACTCTTAAAAGTAGATAAAAATCACTAGCAGTAGCTCTACAAAGAATTGTTTATAAAGGAAAGGTAGAAAATGACTTTAATTTTTATCATAAAAGAAGCTAAATGAATAAAAATCTTATAATAAATTACCTTACATAAGAATCTTAAAACTTTAGGATTCATCAGCATAGCTAAAATGCCTTATCTATATTCAACTATTTCTGGAAACTATATGTTTTCATGTGTGGAATTTTAAACATTTACCTAAATATAAAATTATACTTTAAAATTTGCCATGTATTGCAGTACCTTCTGGCAAAAATTTACATATACTTGAGCTAATAAAATTATAGGTCATATTTTCTCAAGATCTCTAATCATTTTAGTGTTTGTGTTCATTTAAATAAAATATTCATATTAATTATACACAATAAAATTAGAAATGATATATATCTTCACATATATGTGTAGTGTTTCCTCCTCTGTATTTTTCTTGAAATATATTTAGGAAGCAAATACTTTTGTGTATAGGAGTATGTGGATGGGTGTCTAGAGTTTATCCCAAATCACTTTGAGTAGCTTTAAATCATAGGTAAAATTAGTCATTCCATCATAGAGTAAATGTTTTGGCCTGTCATTTTTTTTCTGATGTCAGGAGTTATGATGATTAATAATTGCAGACACTTTTATGATTGATTTATGAAAATGAATTTAATAAATCTTAAAGTGTGGATTCATATATCATTAATAATCACAATATTTCAGATGAGATTATTTTCAACACTCAGATGAATGGTATAATTTAACTTAGCTCTGACAGAATTATTATTAATTCTGCATGACAACTTATACAATTCATATTCTATTTAAATGCTGCTCAAAGACTGTTCTATGCAGAGGCCTCTATAAATTATAAAATATGGTAGGTATAGTATTCCCAAAGAATGTAAGGTACTATAATCCATCAATAGCTTTTTTTTCAATTAGTGCATATGAAAATGCTATTAAAATATATTTTAAACTGTAGTCACTTAAATATGAGAAAAGAAAACTCATATATTTCTTTATTACTTACAAAGCTTAAAGCTATAAGTGGATTTATGTTATGGAGGTTGTCAAATCTTTTTGAAATAAATTACATAAAAGAACAGCAGCTAAGCTTAAGGATGAGCATACTAGTCTTATAAATAATCATTTTAACATTTGACTTATCACCAAGTATATATTTTTTGGTGATGTGAAGCAAAATTTTGAAAGAAATAAGTAATAATAAGATGCTACATATATCAATCTATTTTTAGATAAAGGAACAGGCATTCAGACTCAGACTATGGCTTTACTCAAAAGAATTTTTTCTATTTATTTAATTTATATTATGTTCTCATGTGTGAAGGGTCTGTGAACATCACAAGTTTTTTTTTCAGAGAGAGGGAATTTATCTTCATACAATATTATTTAAAATCTTAAGTATTCTTACATACTGGTAATATAATTTAGTGTCTAAATATTTATCAAAATTTTATTCAATAATAACTATTCTACATTATATGAAATATATAGTTATGATTTGGGCTTTATAATTTTTCTTTCTAGTAATATAAAAATTTTATTTTATTTGATATTGTTTCTGAAAGTCTCACATCTATTCCACATTGCACAAGGAAATATAGCTGTTTCTAAAGAAAAGTATCTACATTAATATTCTCAATAAAATATTTATGTTAGGAATTAACTTTTATGTTTAATGTATATATTGTCTTACATAAGTAACAGTGTGTTAAAATCAGTATTAGGAGAAACTTTTTAATCTGTGAGTTACTGTCAACAATTTAAATAACACTTATTCATACTAGCTAATAGGAAAAAAGGGAAGATAAAACAAACAAAAAATTGGAAGAAATGAATAAAATTATTGAAGAATATACAGAAAGCCAAGAAAAACAATTAAAAAGGTTCAAGACTTGAAAACGGAAATGGAGACAATAAAGAGAACACAACCCGAAGAAATGTTGGAAATAGAAAAACTGGGCAAATGATCAGGAACTGCAGACGCAAGCATAACTAACAGAATTCAAGAGATGGAAGAGAGAATCTAAGGTGCTGAAGATAAACTAGAGGAAATAGATTCATCGACCAAAGAAAATCATAAATACAACAAATCCTTAACACAAAACATCTAGGAAATATGGGACACTCTGAAAAGGCCAAACCTAAGAATAATAGGCATAGAGGAAGGTGAGGAAGCCTAGCTCAAAGGGGCCGAAAACATATTCAACAAAATCATCGAAGAAAACTTCCCAATTCTGAAGAAGGACATGCCCATGAAAGTTCAAGAAGCATACCAAACAACAAATTGAATGGACCAAAGAAAAAAGACCTCTTGACATAAAATAATAAAAACACCTAACATACAGAATAAAAAAAAGATTATTAAGAGCAGCGAAGCAAAAAGGACAGGTAACATATAAAGGCAGACCTATCAAAATTACACCTTACCTCTTTATGGAAACACTCAAGGCCAGAAGGTCCTGGATAGGTGTTTACAAGTATTAAGAGTCCATGAATGCCAGCCCAGGCTAATATACCCAACAAAATTCTCAATCATTATGGATGGAGAAAAAAAAGATATTTAATGACTTAGCCAGATTTTCACAATACATATCTACAAATGCAGCCATACAGAAATATTAGGAATGAAAACTCCAACCCAAAGAAGTTTACTAGCTCACAGAGAATTAGGCAACAGATAATCCCACTTCACCAGAAACCAAGGGTAAAGAAGGAGAAATAAATTCACAATACCACTGCCAAAAACAAATCTAAAACAAACAAACATAAACAATCAATGGTCCTTACTCTCCTTCAACATTAATGGGGTAAACTCACCTATAAAAATACAGAAGCTAACAGAATGGATACGAAGACAGAACTCAATCTTCTGCTGCATACAAGAAACACACCTAAGCAACAAAGATAGATATTAGCTCAGGATAAAGGGCTGGGGAAACATCTTCCAATCAAATGGACCCAAGAAGCATGCAGGTGTAGCTATCCTAATATCTAAAAAGTTAGACTTCAAACCAAAATTAATCAAAAGAGATGAAGACTGACATTTCATATTCATCACAGGAAAATCCATCAACAAAAAGTCTCGATTCTGAACATCTATGCCCCAAATACAAAGGCACCCACAATCGTAAAAGACGTTACTAAAACTCAAAGCTCACATAAAACCTCACACACTTATAGTGGGAGACTTCAACACACCACTCTCTCCACTAGACAGGACCACCAATCAGAAACTCAACAAAGAACTAAGAGAAGTTATGTCTGAACTGGGTTTAAAAGAAATCTATAGAACTTTCCGTCCAATCACAAAAAAATATACCTTCTTCTCTGCTCCACATGAACCTTCTCTAAAATTGACCACATACTATGTGGCATAACAAACCTCAACAGATACAAAAGAATTGGAATAGTCCCCTGTATCTTATCAGACAACCATGCCTTAAAATTGGAATTCAACAACAATACAAATCGCAAAAACCTACAAACTCATGGGAACTGAACGATGGGCAATTGCAACACACCTGAGTCAAAGAAGAAATAAAGAAAGAAATTAAGGACTTCCTCAAATTCAATGAGAATGAGAACAGGACAAATTTGATCATATGGGACACCTTGAAAGCAGTGCTACAAGGGAAGTTCATTGCACTGAGTGCCCATATGAAGAAAACAGAGGATAGCCACATTAGAGAATTAACAGCACAACAGAAAGCCTTAGAATAAAAAGAAACAAACTCATCCAGGAGGAGTAGACACCAGGAAATAATCAATTTGAGCGCTGAAATCAATAAAATAGAAACCAGGAAAACAATACAAAAAAATCAATGCAACAAAGAGTTGGTTTTTCGAGAAAATCAACATATAGACAAAACTTTATCCAAACTAATGAAGAAGCAGAGAGAGATCATGCAAATTAACAAAATCAGAAATGAAAAGGGGGACATAACAAAAGACACAGAGGAAATCTAGACAACTTTCAGGTGATACTTTGAAAACCTGTACTCTACAAAATTTAAAAATTCAAAGAAAATAGACTAATTTCTGGACAACTATCACTTACCAAAATTAAACCAAAAACAGACAAACAACTTATATAGATCTGTAACCCCCAATGAAATCAAAACAGTCATCCAAAGCCTTCCAACCAAAAAAAGCCTAGGGCCAGATGGCTTCAGTGCAGAATTCTACCAGAAATTCAAGGAAGAGCTAATTCCAATACTCCTCAAATTGTTCCACACAATAGAGACAGAAGGCACATTACCAAACTCTTTCTACGAGGTCACAATCACCTTGGTACCCAAGTCTCACAAAGATACAACTAAGAAAGAAAACTACTGACCAATATCCCTGATGTACATCAACGCAAAAATACTCAATAAAATACTGGCAAACCGAATCCAAGGATACATCAGAGAAATCATCCACCATGATCAAGTAAGCTTCATCCCTGGGTTGCAAGAATGGTTTAACATATGAAAATCTATCAACATGATCCACCATATAAACAAACTGAAAAATAAAAACGATATGATCATCTCCCTAGATGCTGAAAAAGCGTTCGACAAAATTCAACACATTTCACCATAAAGGTCTTGGAGATATCAGGGATAACAGGAACATACATAAACATAATAAAAGCAATATGCAGTAAACCAACAGCCAACAGCAAACTGAGTGGAGACAAGCATGAGGCAATTCCTCTAAAATCTGGAACAAGACAAGGCTGTCCTCTCTCTCCATATCTCTTCAATATTGTACTTGATGTTGTAGCTAAAGCTTTAAGAAAACAAAAGGAGATCAAGGGGATCCAAATTGGAAAGGAAGAAGTCAAAATGTTTCTATTTGCAGATGTTATGATAGTTTTCATAAGCGACCCAATAAACACTACCATGGAACTTCTACAGCTGAAAAACACCTTCAGCAAATTAGCAGGATACAAGATAAACTCAAAAAAATCAGTAGCCCTACTTTATTCAGATGACAAAGAGGCTGAGAAAGAAATAAGAGAAAGATCTCCCTTTACACTAGCCACAAACAACATAAAATATCTTGGGGTAATACTTACAAAACATGTGAAAGACCTATACAATAAGAGCATTGTGGCTTTAAAGAAAGAAATTAATGAAGATACCAGAAAATGGAAAGATCTCCCATGCTCTTGGATTGGAAGGATAAACATAGTAAAAATGGTAATCTTGCCAAAAGCAATCTATAGATTCAATGCAATCCTCATTAAAATCCCAGCACAATTCTTCACTGACCTTGAAAGGATAATAGTCAGGTTTGTATGGAAAAACAAATGGCCCAGAATAAGCAAAACAACTCTGTACAATAAAAGAAGTTCAGGAGGCATCACCATTCCTGACTTTAAGCTCTGCTACAGAGGTATAGTTCTGAAAACAGACTGGCATTGGCACAAAAATAGACAGGTAGACCAAGGGAATTGAATCAATAGTCCCGAAATTAGTTCACACACCTATGAACACCTGATTTCCACAAAACAGCTAAAAAAATACAATGGGGGTAGGAAAGCATCTTCAACAAATGGTGCTGGCATAATTGGATGATGATATGTAGAAGACTGCAGATAGACCCATGTCTATCACCATGAACAAAACTCAAGTCCAAACCTCAACATAAATCCAGCCACACTGAACCTTTTAGAAGAGAAAGAAGGAGGTACCCTTGAAGAAATTGATATAGGAAACTGCTTCCTGAACATAAATCCAGTAGCGTAGACACTGAGATCAACAATTAATAAATGGGACCTCCTCAAACTTAGAAGCTTCTGTAAGGCAAAGGACACAGTTGACAAGACCAAACAGCCGCCCACAGACTGGGAAAATTTTTTACCAATCCTACATCAGACAAAGGGCTGATCTCCAATATATACAAAGAACTCAAGAAACTAGTCAACAAAACACCAAATAACCCTATTAAAAAATGGGGTACAGAATTGAAGAATGAAATCTCAATAGAAGAAATCAAAGAGGCTGAAAGACACTTAAGAAAATGTTCAACATCCTTAGTTATCAGGGAAATGCAAATGAAAAGAACTTTGAGATACCATCTTACTCCTGCCAGAATGGCTAAAATTAGAAACACCAATGATAACTTATGCTTGAGAGGATGTGGGGAAAGGGGAACACTCCTTCACTGCTGGTGGGAGTGTAAACTTGTACAGCCATTTTGGAGATCAGTATGGCTGTTCCTCAGGAAAATGGGAATTAGTTTACCACAGGACCCAGCAATTCTACTCTTAACTATATACCCAAATGACTCACAATCATGCAACAAAGACATGTGCTCAACTATGTTCATAGCAGCATTATCTGTAATAGCAAGAACCTGGAAGCAACCTAGATGCCCTTCAACTAAAGGTGGATATAGAAGATATGGCACATCTACACAATGGAATACTACTCTGCAGAATAAAATAACAGAATTTTGAAATCCACAGGCAATTAGATGGATGATGGGAGATGTTATTCTGTATATATGTTTCTCATACTGGTCAATAAAGCTCTGTGGCCAATAGAAAACTAGATAGGCGGGGCTAGGAGACTAGGAGAAGGAAAGAGGAAATGGGAAGGAGGGGTCAAGATGTAGCCTAGGGAAGAAGCAGGACGCCTGCTGCGGCTCCCCGATAAGACGACCACGTGGAAATACTTAGATAAGTAGACATGGGTTAATAATTAAGACAGAGCTAGCCCATAAACAGTAATGGTAATTGGCCAACAGGATTGTATCAAATACAGAGTCTCTGAGTATTATTTGGGGCTGGCGCGGCTATGGGCCCAGACTGGCAGGCTGGCAGAAACATACACACTACAGATGGCACCCAAATTGGCTATAAGAACTTTCACTTAAAACTAATAAGAGCTTAAGAAATGTTTTAGAAACAAAGGAACAGAGACTAGCAAGACTTCTTGGTAGCAGCATTTTCTCGGTTGGATTTGTTTTGCTGTAGACAGAGATTTGCATGGCTCCTTTAAGCGAGGTTTCCAAAATTAGCATAAGTGGCTAAAAGCTGCCTTGCTTTTAAAGAGCTCTGCTAAAAATTCATTGGTGTGTGCGAGAGCTGCAATGAAGGTTTACACTGTGTTTTAAAAAATACGCTGGCTTGGGAGAGAAAAGGAAACAGGATACAATGGTTTAAAAAGCAAAAAGAAAGTAAAATGGATGGTTGTGGTGGCGCAGGCCATTGATCCCAGCACTCTGGAAACAGAGGCAAACAAATCTCTGTGATTTCAAAGTAAACCTGGTATGCACTGAATTCCAGGACAGATAAAAGTTACACAGAGAAACCCTATCTCAAAATATGTAAAGATAGAAATAGAATAAATAGAGTAATAAAAAAGCCACGTAAAGATGGAAAGCACAGAGAAATTTTGGATACTATATGCGATTCTATTGTCTTTAAATCATTTGATTGCTGAAAAAATAACAACTACTGATAAAAGAAATGCTGCTGGATTAATTCAATTTATATATTTTAAAAATGCTTTGACTCAAAAAGTTAAGCCTAAGGATAAGTTACTGGGGGAAAGGATTTCTATTTTTGTTTCCACAGAAAATGAAAAGCTATGGATTCTTTCCAGATTTATATGGTTTGATTAAGAAAGACCCCCTGAAGCAAACTACAGCCAAGATTTCTGCATCTTCTTTGGACCCCCATGACAGCGCCCTCTACCAGCAGGAAGTAGTTTGGAAAGAAAGACGCCCAAATTCCCAAATATTGTTTAGAAATGTTTGTTTTCATTTAAATGGACTTGGTTATAAATGGCTATAACCACAAACAATCTTTTTAAAGATAAAAAGGGAATTATGGTATAGATATGAATACTTTGCTTTGAAATGGATTTTCTTTTATTGATACAATTTAAGGTCAATTTTATGATTTGTATATTTCTCCTCTTGTTTAGGTATTGTGTTTATATAGCTCATTGGAAAATGTAATGTATAATTTAGTACAGATTATAGATAGTTACCTATGATAATGAGAATTTATAATTAAGTTAGTTAAGATTTCTAGATATACAGAGATGTATTTGAGAGGAATACGCATTCTTCAAACCTTTCAAAGACCTACAGAATATGGCATTTAAAATGGTTTAGGGTTTTTCTTGACAGTGAGGCACAACTGCTCCTGGTAACACCACCTGCATCAGAAAGAAAGATGGACATTGAAGAAACACATTATGGAGTTTGCTTCTAATATGGCAAGACTGGCCATTTGGACAAGGTACTGCTCTTCTGGACTGTTTGACTTTATTTTGTAGATACTGGACATGCAGGACCCACAAAAAGATGACTGCTGATGCAAGATGGACATTGCTACAGGATTCCTGCTTCATGGAAATGGCAGCCAGACATTCTGCAGGACACAGAGAAAAATGACTGACAAACTGTCAATACAAGTGGACAGTTTAAAGTTTCCTGCTTTGTTGAGGAGTCTAGAGACACACTATGGCCTATGGGCTGAGGATAGAACATTAAGAACAACTTTGGGTGACTGATCAGTTAATGAGTTGTCTCTGTCATTTCTAGAGTTTATATATTATCCTTCTGTGGTCTTTGAAGGAGTTGAAGACAGATAGTTTTGGTTATAGTTTTCCTTAGTTAGGATTAAAGATAAGTTACATATATTACATATAGGACTTTGGACTCACAAAGATAGGATAGATGATATTTTCTTTAAGTCTTACAAAATGTTAATGGACTAAATATTGTTTACTATGATTCTTATTTGATAACTGTTGTATGATATATTTTGCTATGTTAAGGTTAAACCCCTACTTTTATTTTAGACAGAAAAGAGGAGATGATGGGAGATGTTATTCTGTATATATGTTTCTCATACTGGTTAATAAAGCTCTGTGGCCAATAGAAAACTAAATAGGCAGGGCTAGGAGACTAGGAGAAGGAAAGAGGAAATGGGAAGGAGGGGTCAAGATGTAGCCTAGGAAAGAAGCAGGACGCCTGCTGCGGCTCCCCGATAAGACGACCACGTGGAAATACTTAGATAAGTAGACATGGGTTAATAATTAAGACAGAGCTAGCCCATAAACAGTAATGGTAATTGGCCAACAGGATTGTATCAAATACAGAGTCTCTGAGTATTATTTGGGGCTGGCACGGCTGTGGGCCCAGACTGGCAGGCTTGCGGGCTGGTGGAAACATACATGCTATAGATGGAACTTGAAGAAACCATCCTGAATGAGGTAACCTAGTTACAAAATGAGGAACAGGGTATGTACTCACTAAAATATGGATTTTAGACCTTGATCAATGGATCACCAATCTATAATACACACCACCAGATGAACTGGGATACAAGGTGTATCCTAAGAGATTCATATATAGTAGTCACAAAAGGGGGAAGGGACCATTCCCCCAGAGCACATGGGAAATGGGGGGCAGTGAATGAAGAGAGAACTAGAAGAAAGAGAAGGGGAGAAGAGGAAAACACGTGTGGCTAGATAGGTTGAATAGGGTTAGGGTTGCATAAAATAGGGAGCCATTATTGGTTTTAAAAGAAAACTGAACCTAAGAAAGTTCTAGAGAACTGCAAGACTGACTCCAACTAATAATCCAAGCAACCATGGAAAGGCTACCATAAATGCCCTTCTCTGATAGTGAGATCATCAACTAAATTATGCACCATCATGGAGTCCTCAACTAGTACCTGTTGGAAACAGCAGCAAACACCCATAACCAAACACTGAGTCGAACTAGAATCCAGATGCAGAGAGAGGGGACAAGACCAGGTTGCAGAAACACACAAAGGCAGCTGACCTGAACAAGGAGTGACTAATGGGTCCCCCAGACTGATAGCTGAGAATCCAGCATGGGACTGACTCAGACCCCCTGAATATGGGTCTCAGCTAGAAGGACTGAGCAGTCTGGGGGACCTCAGACAGTACAATCAGGATATATTTCTGGTGCACAAAAGGACCTTGTGGACACACCCCTCATGGATGGATACCCCCTTAACCTAGAGACAGGAGAGAAGTGCTAGTCCCTACTTCAAATGACTTGACAGACTTACATGACCAAACCTGGATATCATAGCCCTACAAGTGGAATGGGGGTGGGAGGGGTGGGAGGGGAGGGTGTCCATGGTGCATGTCACAGGGGAAAGAGGGTAAGAGTGAGTGAGGGAAGGAGGGGAGGAGGGAGGAATGGAGAGGAAACTAGGATCCACATATAAAATTTTTAAATTATATTATTATTTAAAAAAAGAAGGAAAATGCTGCTGGATTAATTGAATATATATATGTATGTATATATATGTATATATATATATATATATATATATATATATATATTTAAAATTCTTTGACTTCAAAAAAATAATCCTAAGGACAAGTTACTGCTGAAAAGAATTTCTAATTTTGTTTCCACAGAAAATGAAAAGCTTTGTATCCCTTTCAGACTAATGTGGTTTGATCGAGCAAGACCCCCTGAAGCAGTGTCAATGGGATAATGTAGCCTTGCAGACCACTGCAGCCCGGATTTTTGAGTCTTCTTAGGATTCACCCATGACAGCACCCCCTACCAGCAGGAAGTAGCTTGGAAAAACAATGCCCAAATTCCCAAATATTGTTTATAATTTTTTTTTTCATTTTAAAAAAGTCATGTATAACCATGTCCAGTATAAAGTAAAAAAATGTTAAAAAATAGTTATAAATAATTTCCATTAGTCTCCTAAAACATGAAACTTGTATTCAACATTATCAGAAAGAGAAATGGATGTTTAACATTCATATTAAAACTTAACTGGTTGAAATAATGAACAAATTCTAAATAAATTACAAAGAGGTATGAAGACCTTTTTTCCATATACAACACAGCAGTTATTAATAGCAACATAAAAGTAGGTGACTTCAGGATATTTGTTAGATGCTACAGCAACTTCACTCTGAGGAAAGTTAACAGGCTTATTTTATTGCTCCTCTGTAAAGCATACATGAGCATAATAGACATCACATAGTTTCATAGGAAGCATCTAAATATGTGAATAAAAGTAATCAGCTATAAGAACTTTGGGATGTAAGACACAGTATGTTTGCATGATTCTCCTCTTTTTTTTCTTGTTATTATATCAAAGACTTGGAGTTGATTAATGTGGTCAGTATAAACTTTAGGAGGCCCAGATCACGATTTGATTTTCAAGAACAACTATTACTGTAGATAAGGGCATAGATGTATGAGCCATGCTAACAAATGCTTTGGAGGAAGCCTAAAATATATTTTCCTGCCTCAGAGAAGGCATCTTTATTTCTTGGTCAAAGTGATGTCAAGGAAAACAACTGTGAAAGCTCAAAGCTCAAATTCCCATAAAGCAACTGATAGCCATGTCACGATCTCTCTATCAAAGCAGTGAGTGAGTGAGTGATAATTCGGAACACAGTTGCTACCTATCAAGCAGAAAGGATATAATTCATCTCTTGGCCCCTCATGGTGAGTGTTACCATAACAGATCTTACTGTGTTTCAGTACTTTACAAAGCCAATGAGCAATCACTTTTCTGTTCTGTCACTAGAAGTCAATTAAGGAGAAATATTGAGGTTTTCCACATCACAGCAGTCATCAGAGACTTTGAAAGGTGTTAAGCTTTATCCCATTACCTTGCCCTCATAATAAGATACCAAATACGAATGACACACTTGAGGCCCACAGCTCTGTGGGATGATATTCTGCCAAAAAGATCCACATAAAGCCTATGCCAGTCTGACGCCTTATAGTAAATAATTAAAATCTCCAAATTTTAGTAGTAAAAATGTATATGTCACCAGATTGTGGTGGTATATGCCTTTAATCACAGCACTCGGGAGTCAGAAGCAGGTGGATCTCTGTAAGTTCGAGACCAGCCTGGTCTACTCGAGCTAGTTCCAGGCCAACCTCAAAAGCCATAGAGAAACCCTATCTCGAAAAACAAAACAAAACAAACAAAATGTACATGTCATTTCAAGAATCACTAAAACATCTAACTAATTTAAAATAAAACTTCAGAGGCTATAATTGTAATGGAAAAGATTTTATTGGACTCATTTTTGAAAGTGAAATGTCAAAGTTTCTATTATAAAATTAGTAAATGTCATTACAAGTATGTTTGACACATGAAAGTCTGGAAAAGTTTAACAAATATCAAAGGAAAAAATGTTTTCTAGAAAATGCAAAGGAGATTATACGTTACAAAATTAAGAGTCAGAAAGAAGAGGCAATTCAGTGGCAAAGCAGACTAAAAATATATTAAATGGAAAATTCAAATAATACTGTACTCATATGCAAATGAAACAAAAATTGGCCAAATGATTTAACAAGCAGGAAAATAATCAAACAACTACTGAAAAAAAAATTATAACAAGGCCTCAAGAGCTTTGAGGATATGTGATAGAAGAGAGTTCATGATGCCTTAGGGAATTAGATGAATGAAAAGAGAACTGAAAAGTTATTTTAAAAGCATGGATAATTTCTTACTAAACTAGAATTATTTCTCTTTAGTTTTCTGTGAGAATTTTATATACACCTATACTATGTTTTGATAAATTCCACATTTCATTCCTATCTCTACAATTCTTTATTCAACAACCGCTTTTCCTCCCAAGTGCAAGAACTAACAACCCCTCTTTCTAAGTCATAGGGGCTACCTCAGGAGAAAGGGGAGAAAGAATGTAAGATCAGAGGCAGTGGACAACTGCAACAAAGTGTTAATGTCTGCTGGAAGTGTCAGGGCTGTTTTATGCATGAGCTTCAGTGGCTGTATTAGCATGTCCAAGATATTTATAGCATCAAATTCCTCAAACTTCATGGGTTTAGCTGGCATAGTTGAAGGCAATTAGTCTCTCCACTAACTGAGATGCTATTAGCAATCATTGGCTGCAGAGGAAAGAGAGATCATTTTGTTTAACATGGAACCCCTGAGAGCTTACTCATGATCTCATAATCATACACCCGTGATACAAACAGCACTAAAGAGACATAATATCTTCAGGAGAAAAATATGAAAGACAGAAAGCATATTAATCTTGCTTTCAAGATTAAAATACCTTAAAAGGACAAACTGTAAGACATTTGGTCCTAATTCTTCTAAAACTTAAATCCAAAAAAAAATTGTGGCAAACAATGAGATCAATGGTCTATTACATACTGTAGGTAAGTTTGTTTAATTATACTTATGTTTCAGCCAAAACCATGAAAATCATAGAAAATTGTCTTAATATTTTTTGCATTATGAAACATCACACACACACACACACATACACACACACACACACACACACACACACACACACACACACACACAAGGTTTTTGCAAACTCAAAAATCTACTTTAATAAAGGGAAAATTTTAGGATATATTCTTCAATTTTGTAAGCACTTGGATCTCCAAGTGTTTCTCACTACATTGATATAAAGTAGACATTAAAAAACTTTTGCTTGTTTTACAATTTTTAAATAAACAATGGATAAAACATAATGTCTCAACTAATATATGGAGCCACAGTGAACTAAAAAAAATAAAAACAAATTGAGACTCGGGTATTGATACTCATCTATCACCTCAAAATTTAGAGGTGGGAATAGGATTGTCATTTAAATCAAGCCTGTATGGTATACACCATTAATTCTGGAACTTCTAAGCTCAATATAAATGTTCTATATAGTATGCTGAGCATCAGCCAGATCTACATAGTGAGGAACTCTAACAAAGTGTAAAATAAAATAATTGCAAATTGAAAACAAGCTTGGTCTACATAGTTTGTTCTAGCCAAGATTAAGATAGATGGCAAAAATCTGTCATAAAACTTTTTTTTTTTCAACAAGGAAAGAAAACAGTGTCTAGTAGAATACCAGGGCATAGTCAATGCATATAGCATGCTAAATTTATAGAGAAATAAATAGACAAGAATCTAAAATTAATGATCTCAATGAATTTTACAAAATTTTTTATGAAAAAGAAGACAAATAAATATGCCCCAACTATTTTTATAAATGTAAAATAATTTTAAAACCAAAACTAAAAGAAAGAAAAAAGGAAATTGCAAAATCCTTCTATTGAGGTTTCTCAATCAGAATTTACAAGATCACTATTATCTTTATAACACCTTCATTGGCTTGAATTAGAAATCCTTTTTTATTTTATTCAAGACAGAGGATTTCAAACAGCCATGTGACTCTTTAGCAAAATCTCACATATATATATTCATAACTAAAACAATAAAAATTTTTTCACATAGGTACATATACCCCTTACATACACACATGGAAATAATAATTAAGAATTTAAAAGTTCAGCGTAACCTATCACCCAGTAATAATCAAAGTATTGCAATTGTTATTAGTACTTTATTATAATTATAATTAATATCAAACATGGAAAAACCAAGGAAAATTTTTATAATTATTTTAAAATAATTTCAATGAATTCAAAGACAGTAGCAAAGATTGTTCATTCAAAATTTCGTGTTATGCTGTGTAAACAATTATCTTCAACATTTCAATAACCTGTAGGGATGTATCTATTTTGTGCCTTATGTTAAACATAAAATATGAGAAAGCAGATTTTATTCCTGAAAGAAAATTTTATATTATATTTAACATTTGTTAATATTGTTGACTTGTTAATTTTGTTACCATTTAATATGCAAATCTTTTGACACTTTAGCAATATCCTATAGCTATTACCAACTATACAGAACTTGTATACTTGCATACACATTAAGCATTTTTTTAAGTTAAACTCCATATTAAGAAAATGTTTGACAAATGTAAGACATAGTAAGGAAGATTTTAATTAAAAACAGTTTGCCTCTGAAGTTTATGTTGATTGATTTTTGTGTTAAATAAATAATTTTGTTTGATTTTACTAATTTTATTATTTAGTTATACTTTTAACCAAAGGCCTTTCATATGCTAGGCAAGCATTCTACCACTGATCATATATATTATTTTTAAGATTTTCTTGTTTTTTATTGATACTATATATTTCTTAAATTTCAAAGTCAGGAATCTATGTAGGATTATGAATTTCATATATCTCAATTTAATGTGTTTGTAACCTTGAAAAATTATATTAATATCTGAATCCCTGGTGACTGAAATATTTGTAGTTGGTTCTGATGATTTTTATCTCAATCTAATATGTAACTTATCATTGAACTCAAGTGAGTGTCTTTCTAAATTCTCCATTTTGCTGTAGTGGTAAAATAATTTGGTTGTTTAGAATACTTAAAATTATTGATGAGTTTGAGAAAAATGTTTAGATCCTACAAACTTATTGATAAATTCAATGGCACAATAACACATTTTATTAGTAACTTGGCATCAACAGATTTGACAACGCACTAAACATATCTTTTTACTCTAATAAAATAAAATTAATATTGTTATTAATATGCTTTGAAGGAACTACATTTATGAGACTTGGATTAAGTTTATCTGGAACAAAACCACAAATTAGCATATAAAAATTATCTTTATTATTTGAGTGAAACTTATTTTAATTTTTCTTCATTTTAAGTAACCAAGGATCACATTGCAAATCAATGTCATGAGCAATACACCAGAAAACTCACTTCAAATATTTAGCAATATGCTTCATTCAAACAATATAAAAAAATCACTTTTATGACATGAACTAAACTATCTAATGGAAACACTAAGGTGAAAGTCGTGGTTACCTTGTGTTATGGAAACACACTCAACTACTTAGAAATTTTAGTGAAATAGCTGTATGCAGCCTGCTAGTGGGTCTGTGAAAATGTATTATAGGCTGCAGGCTTTAACTATTGATGGGACACATGACTGGCTCTATTCTGGCATCATCTCATTATATCCGACAAGCAACAGGAAATTGCTTATTCCAAAACATAATTTAAGACATAGCATTTACTCTTCTGCTTTTTAAAAGCATCCACTAAGCAATGACTTTTATTGAGAATCTGAACAACTGGAATTTATTTCATGCTCTATAACTTCATGAGAAACAAGTGATAATAAACAGACTGATATAAAGGGATATCCACAAAGCAGGGAGGAAAATGCAGTGTATTAACATCAATAATCATGATTTCTAGAAAAACATGCTTGAGGTATGGAAGGAAAACATACACCTGTGATGACTGCTGCTAATGGGTTATAATAAAACTACTAACTTACAGTGGGGTCAGTTTCCAGGATCTAGTTATTCCTTGGGTTTGGAATAGTTTTCTTCACTGTAGTTCTAGGGTTACAATCAATTTATATTAGGTAAACAATAGAAAACTTGACCTCTTTCTACTATTTACAAATCCATCCTTACTTCATTGGATGACTGTTGGAAGCTGCAATGAGAACCAACCAAACAGCACAAGTTCGTACCTGAGTGGGTGGGGTATGAATGAGGGAAAGGCTAGCTGTAGACAATAAAGAAAAGTCAGAGACACAGAATAGATATCAGGAGGGCAGATTCAGTTAAGTCTGAATTGCCAAGAGTTTATTTTTTACCATTCTTTAATATAACTTAACCAAAAAGGGGCACATGGTATCATGTATAAGGAACAAACAGACTTTTCTTCCTCCTTTTTCTTTGGGTTCAGAACCACACCTTAGATTCAATTTCTTGTTCCCTAGCCTTGAGGGTCAAGAGTAGCCACACCTCAAATCATGTCTGTTGTTATCTAGAATAAGACACATAAACACCCTACTGTAAACCACACCTTTGACCATTAGGTCTTATGACTTGCTGAGAACAGTTTTGAACTCTATGCCCTTGAGTGAAGATGCAGTGCAGCCATCTTTATGGGCACGCCGACAGATCCACTTGTTTATTTTTTAAATATCTGCTTTCAAATAGTTGCCTTTTAGCATTTCTATGACACCATAAGAAAATAACACACCCAGTGCTTAAGAAAATTTATATAAAATCTCAGGCTAATGTTGAAGGCAGGTTGTACAGTCAAGTCTCTCCAGATACCTTCTAGCCATTACTTGTAAAGATATTGTCTAAGAAATAAACAGAGTGATTAAGACATGTCACAGGCTATGTCACAGTATGAAAACAACATTAAACCTCTATGGGAGTATAGTCTGCACTGAAATACACAAATATTTTGCTACACAATTAGGATTGCAAAATTAAATTCTGATATTGCATACTAAAGAATCTCATGTAATTTTAAATGGTCAGAATAATTTTTACACTATGGATACTGTGGTTTTAAAATGTCTATACTCACATGTTTCACTATAATTAGAATTATTGAATGACTCTTCATCATCTTTGGTAATTCTCAAATCTGCCAGTAAAATATCCCATGTATGAAGGCATATGTAAATGACCACTATGTACTAATATAGTGCTTGTGTTATTTATAATTAGCAGTTAGTCATTAATGTATTTGTTTCTGTTAACTTCATTTTCTACTCATTTTAATCATTTATAGATATGTAAAAGCATATAGTAGACTATGCATATTTTTAAGAAAAATGTGTATTGCAATTCTTACAGCAAATGCTTTAAACTTTTCTTTCCTAATATAAGGTTTAATCATATTTCTTAATTTTTTTGACTTTGGTGCATATTTAACAAATAACCAAAGTTATTGTTATATGTGATAGTCATAGATGAATTCTTTAATGTGTATAGGCATAACATGGTGGTTACACTTATATATAGAGAGCACATTTCAAGACAAAGAAAATAATGGACTAACTTTCAGGAATATTAGAAACCTTAATATTTAGGCAAGGACAAGGATTGTTTACCCAAAGAACATATAATACATGTTCTCATTTCATAACGTAATTAGTAGGGTTATGCTCAGTCATATTTATTATTTATGAGTACCCCTTATATGTATAAGCCAATAAAGATACCTCTATTAATTGGAGCATGGATTGTTCAAATTAGTGGTTATAAGCTTATTAAAGAGCTGTTTCCTTGATCTTAATTCTTTTCCAATATGGAAGCAAAAAAGCAAGCTTTGAGTACCAAAATCAGTAAGTGAGGCTAGCATAAGTAAGGTAATGCTTATTAATGTAAAATATAGAGTGGTCATAGAAGTGGAATTTTGGGTGTGGATAATATTGAAGGTAAAAATTAAGAGCTTAATAAAAACAAAGATGCATGTAATGTTCAACATTATGTATAGATGAAAATTGAGAAAGTTATACAGATTGCTTATATTATTCAGATTTTCATGATTGTGCAATGGTTTGTTTGTGATTTATGATTGAATATTCCCATGTCCTACTTCTTTTCTCCATATGTAATCTCTGATATTATTATTTTCTTTGAAAAATATTGTATTAAACAATTATAAAGCAGAAATTAAAAGCCCCCCAAATCAGAATTGGTATGTTCAGCAAATTTTCTCCAAATCATCACACCCATGTATATAGCTTTGAAAATGAAACAAAATATAATTTAAATGCATATTCTTATTTGGCTCGTTCAGCCAACATATCTTTAGTGAATGACCTGACTTCTAATATAAAACTTACATTTCATCTGTTTGTAGATGTTATATAAGTGACACCATGTATTTTCTCTTTATTAGCATTGCAGTTTTGAGTTTTATCCTACCTAAGTAGCTATAAATAGTTCGTTTAAATATTTGTAGGTATATATAATACAATTGGCTATAATCTGAGACCAGTGCTATTTAATATTATTTTAAAATTTTACTATGTGTTAAAAGATTGTCAAAGTAATAGAGAATTTAAGTTTCTTAATTTTAATTGAGCTTGAATTTAAGCTCTCACATGTGGCTAGTCTTTACAACACTGAAAGACTAAACTGCAGCTTTTTTGTGTGAATATGCCATTACTCGTGTATGGAGAAAATTCTTTAGCACTCTCAAATTTATGCTTTCAAAATGCTGTTATTATATATTAACTTACTATCTCTTGAAGAGTAATGCACATACATCTTCTCTGAATATGTCTTGTCATAATTTCAACTTCAGTAAATTTTGTCACCTTACTATTTTCAAACTGGTTTCACTGTTAAGGCAAACATGCTTACTTGCTATTTGGCAAGAGATAGATTTTATAACCTGTTTTAGTCTTTGTAACAGAGTAACAAAACATTTTTTTCATATATATATAATTTTATTAGGAATTCACTGTGTCTTTCATCCCCAATAACTTATCACTCTAGTATAATCAGAGGAAAGTGTTAGAAACTTAATCATTTTAAAGGTTGTGTCATTTAACCTCTTTAGGCCTGTGAGAAGTGGCAGTAAGAAAAACACATGCATGATCACATGCTGCAGTGAGCACGCACACAGACAGCTGGACAACCTTACATTTGTGGTCACGTTCAGAATAGGGAAAGAAATAACTCCACATAAAGTACAGGTTTTCGTAGATATTAGCATATCCTGTTATCCACATACCATATTAATTTAGGATGCTAACACTGTGGTAATCTAAGTATAAGATGTATGTGGTAGAAGTGTACTAACTTAATTTTTTCTCACTCTAAAATTACTATGAAATGAAAATTCTATCTTATTTTTGTTATAAAAACATGAGGTCAACAACACAGAAATTTTAGCTTTCACCAGAGGCCCCTGCTCTGAAATTTTAACAAGTAACTTTCAAAGTTAAAGTAAGAATAATATTTCTTAGCAGGTAGTTAGAAACCAGAAATTTTAATGTAATTATGTATAGGAAAGTTTGAAAGATATGTATTTCCCTAAATTTAATGCAAGAGGTCACTGAATACTTACAGATGTCCTTCTTAGACACTAGAGGAGATTGAAAGGAACATGAATTGCTAACCTGCCTCATTGCACTGATACCCCATGATTGACTTACTGTGACAAACAGCAAATGAGATTTTTTTTTTAAGGAGTACAATGACACACTGACTAGTTTTCCAGCCCCAAGCATATGGTAGGTAGTAGAAGCCAAAATCACTTTTCTTTTTGAGAAAAGAAACATCACTGTTATTTTATCAACATAAGAGATTAATTTTAGAGGCACCAATGTCCATGAACATATTTCTCTTCAGACATCTCCAAGGTCAAAGGACTTTTGCATTGCTGAACACTTGTTATGTGGGACAGCTTAAGCCTTTCAGGAACAATCAGAACTCACCATGTATTGACTTCGCTTTCTAAACATCAAGCTGAATATTTCTATTTCTAGCTCGACTTTTACATACTCTGCTCTCATGTCTACATGTCTCATCTCTTTGTTTGGCACTAGAGCTGACAACTCTATGAACTTCATTAAAAACAAAATTCAAAAGGAAGTTCTGTGGATTCAAAGTCGTAACTACATATGTATGCTACATGTAAGCATAACTTCACATTATTTTACTTAGAATTTGTGTGTGAAAGAATGGCATATTTATATCCCTTGAATCATGCAGTGTATATGCTTGGTCTGTGGCGGTTTAGATGAATGTCTTCTAGCAAGTGAATAATAATAGCACAATTGGAAATTACAAATACTTATGTAGGAAAAGTCAATAATTAGCATTAGACTAAACTGTACAACTCCAGTACACAGTTCTTTCAAGATCTCTAATTCTTATATCGCTGATTAAATGAAATCATTCTATGTGTTCCTATGAGTCAGATATTGTGTATTTATTTTATTTTATTCATTATATCAGAATGCTGTGCAAGGCAGCATGGTCATATTCACTCCCAGCTTCTTTAATATTCACCCTCGCACCCCTTACATTGCTAACCATAGAGCTCATGTTTTACTGTGTTTCCTCCCTACCAAGTTCAGTTTGTGTTACTCAAATATATTTGGCAGTGAGGTGTTACATCATTAAAGGAAACTGATTCTCTTTGCCCAGATTTATCAAATTTCTGTAGCTCCTCAGTTCATGCTCACATTCTCTGCTGCACACTGTGATTTTGTCTGCTTTGAACTTGTAGAAATTTTGTGCTTGCTGCTATAATCTCTGTGATATTTCCTTATATCTGTTTTCTTTAAATTAGCTAGCACCTCTGAATCTTACAATCTTTCTTGTCTCCTACAACAATTATTGATCATAGAGACAGGGGTGTGGTTTTATTTCCAAGAGTGAAATATATCAAGATCAGTGATATTTGCATTTGAACCAATTAAATATATAACATTTTATTTTTACTAAAAATCTCCCTTGCAGTAAATGGAATCCTTTCTTGTTCTTGATATTGCATGAAAGCCACTTATAATGATCATTGAAAATAATAATCTGATTACAAATGGACAGAAGAATTTAAAACTCAGAATCTGAAATTTACATGGAAAAATACAAGGATATTAAATAAATATATTTTTTTATCATAATAATTTCTGTCTAAGCATCTGGTATGTAGGAGTTTGATTTATTTTCAAAACAGTGTTCTATCTTATTGTTTTGATCCTGATACTTTCCTCATTGTTTAACTGAAAACAATTTTTTCATACAACATATTCGACTATGGTTTCCTACCCCTCACCTCATGAAACCTGACTCTTTCTGTCTCTTATTAGAAAACAATCAGCCACCTAAAGAGTGATATAAAGGTTTTAAAAAACACACATAATAGGGCAAAACAAACAGTTATGAAAGAAAAAGAAACTACAAGAAACACAAATACATGCTAATTCACACACATTTGTACACAAATGAGTTACATAAAAAGCATAAAAAGCACAAAGCTCTAAGCCATAGTGTATTTTCAAAAAACACAAACAAAAATACACTAGCAAAACATTATGAGAGAAAGACTCTCCAAGGATGTTATTCTGTTTGTTTTGTTCTGGGTATAGACTTTTGGGCATGACACCTGACCTTAAGAATGATTTGCATCCCCAATAGGACTCTGGTAGATAGAACTAATATATCACAGGCAAAGACTCGCAACTAGAGATAGCTTCTGGATTAGGGATGTTATCTTCTGTACAGTTCTGTTAGCACTGGGGCTTTCTCTGGAATAGACCATGCAAGCCCTGAGCATGCTAGGAAAGACTCGATGACTTCATCTGTGTGTTGGTCCTGCTATGTTTAAAAGGCTTTGGTTCATGGTATCTTTCATCTCCTCTGGCTCTTCTAATAATGTTTCCACCTCTTTGGTAAATTTCTCTGATCCCAAAGGAGAGGAATTTGTTGGAGACTTCCCATTTAGTGTTAAGTGTTCAAGATCTCACTCTCTGCGCTTGCCCGTATGTGTGTCTCTGTGTTGTTCCATCATCATCTCTGATGATGGCTGAGCAAGGCAGTGACTATCAGTAGAACAGAATATCATTGTGAGTCATTGTATAGCTGTGTTCCTTTAGCAGATAACTAGTAGTTGGTTTTCCCCTAGGTCCTATAGTCTATCTGGTTTCAGGGTCTTAGCTACCTGAGCAATGCCAGGTATGGGTTCCATCTCATGGAGGTTGCCTTAAATCAAATCAGACTTTAATTGGTTACCATCCTGCAAGTTTTGTGCCACTCTTTGGTGCACCATGCAAGTATTTTATTACTATAGAAATAAAAGTTTGTAGCTTTGTATGCTTTTACCATTGGTCTTTAGTAGAACAAAATGAGCCTTGCAGTACCTTGAAAACTAGTCTATAGGATGTAAAGCACTAGATTGGAACTCTACTCTGTGTTCAATGATTGGTGTAGGTATCAACTTCAGAATCAAGGCCTAGGTTTTTGAAGAAAAATGAATGGCCATGGTAATAGAATAGGCTGTTGGGGGAATCAATGGGGTCCACTTGGCCAAAAATTCAATGATATATAATCCATTACTGACAATGTAAGCTTCATTTGGTGATGGCAGATGTCCAGTATGGGCTCATTTTCAAAGTTTATTTAGTAATTTTATTAGATCATGTTCACATATGTATATATGCTTGGAAGCTTTGCTTATGAAGCCTCACATAACACTTAGTTTTAAATGTCCCTTCATATATTCCTTCCATATCCCTGTTTGATCTGGTGACACTCTACATCATGTAAATAGATAACTTATTCAAAAGCATGGAATTTACATGTACCAGTATGAATTTAATATACAGATAGGCATGCTCTTGGAGATATCATTAGTTTCCTCTAGGTCAACTGGTCTGCATCTATTTATTGACTATAATTTCCATTCAAACTTCATGAACTTTAATTTGAAATCAGATAAAATTTATTGAATGGCAATAGATTCACAATTAAAATCAAACACACCAAAAATTTCTTGAACTGTTTGTTATATCTTCAATGTTGCAATAACCTTAGTTTTCCTTTTTGTTTTGTTGTAACAGTTTTCATGTCGTTCATGCTGGCATCATACTTACTATGGAGACTAGGCTGAAATTGTGTTCTTGATCCTTCCTGTCTCTACTTCTCAAGTGGTAGGATTATAAGAATTTATCACCCTGATAAATGATTCAGCTTTCTGCTATTTCTGGCTTACATTCCCCACATTTATATGTGGAAATCCCAATTCCAGATTTATGGTGTGTGGAATATGCCTTAGAAGACAATGAGGTAATAAAAAAGATGGAGGCCTTTAGATATAAATTTTAGTAATTTAATATTTACAGTTTCAAAGGGAGGCTGATGAATGAGCTTGGCTGGTGAAGATATTTGTTGAAAAGTCTGAGGATGTATAGTCATCAAACCTCTTGGGTGGACCGTTTCCTAAGTCAGCAAGACCTTTGCATTTGGGCTTCTGAACCTCCAATATCATAAGAAATACATTTATTTTGTAAAGTAGTTTGTTTACAGCATTAGCTTTAGCTACTTAAACTAAAATATAAAATTATGAAAATTAGCATTATATCATTTTAATAGACTGTATACTCTTTGTATGTAAACTGTATAGGGAATACCTGGCTAAATACAAAAGTACTGTTACAGTGTTACAGCTGTTCAAAGCATCACTTCTAGAGGTGGTTGCATACAAGAAAGACATGCGACAACCAAAGTCTGAATAATTAATTAAATAAATGCAACAGTAAAACAAAGAAGTTTTTTTAAGAGTATCTTTTAAAATATAATATCCCACCTGGAATGTTTTCCATTGGAAAACACTAGTTGATCACCATTTATGTGTACTTAAGAAATTAAGAAGTATATATGGCAAATAAGTAAAAGCTAAATGGGCAAAGTTAAAAAAAAATGCCGTTATTCTGAATTAAGAGCCATTTGCCATCTATGGAGTTCTAATGCCATTATTCTAAAGTCAAGATTTAACCTACTTTCTTATGCCAAAGGCTCTTCAGTTTTCTTCACATGTTACACTTATACAGTAGAATATTTGAGAACACCATTTACTAAGTTAGAAATGCACTGAATTAATATGTATGATTCTGTATCTCATTAAAAGAAGAAAACATTAGCATTAGATTTAGTGGATGGTGTTCTAATCTAATATAAAAATCAGAGGTTTAGTTTTGAAATTTGGTACCTTATGCTTTGAAAGATAATCCATAAAATCAAATAATTTAAAGAGGTGTATAAGCTTAATGGCATTGAAATGGCCATTCCCTGGCTTGTTTCAGATCAGTCAGAGATGTGCCATCCCATCACAGCCCTTGTGCACAAAGAACACTGTGGATCTTCATAACCCTTTGAGCTCATATCAATCACTGGAAAATAACATTTTTTCCTCAGAATGAGCTGTCACTATCAATTTTAACATTAGCTGCAGAAGAACTGAATTCTATCCAAATTTCCAGCAAGCCATTTGGTTCTCTATGTTGCAAACCAAATGACTTGTAAAACTGTACTCTTTCCCTACTGCTTTACAGTAAATACAATAATACCATTATAAGGACTTCAATGTTAAGAGTTTTTGTACAAATTTCTACCTAAGTTTCTAATGATATTTTCCTAATTTATAAATATTTTAGATTAATTTTTTCTGTTCAGTGAAAAGTCCTTTTCTCTTTATCTGCAGCCTGCTTGATTCATCAGTGCCTTAGGGCTGAGGATATGTGATCACCAAGGTAAATCAGTGCTTTATAATGCCCTGTTTCTGTTCCCATTATAAAACTGTATAACAGTAGATTTCTCCCGGTAAAGATCATGGTCAGAATAAAATAATATTATTGCATACATCTGAATAAAAAGTCAGTTTTTCTGCCACAACAATTTTGATGTAGTGCATACATCTTTTAATATTTAAGATTATTTGTATCTTAGATAAAAATGTTTATCTTTAGAAATTCATGTGTTCCCTTTATGTAATTTGTACTTTGACTAATTTATTCCAAAAAAGTGTGTGTTTGTGTGTGTGTGTATATGTGTGTGTAGAATTTCACATTTCAGGAGATAAACCCTTTATTTCTATTATCTAAATAAGTTTAAACTCTATGAGATGTCATTTTTTGTCAAATTTTATTGTAATTATAATTTTAATATGCCATACTGTGAACTCCTTTGCATGACGTTCTTGTTACTATTGTACAGCAAAATTAAAAAAAATGACTAGAGTTTTTTCAATTTTGAAATAAAATAGATTGCAGTACCTGAAAAATATTGCTGATTGAGAAGGAATAAGGGCCATATTAGGGCATTTAATTCTGAATCTACACCTACACTTTTAACAATCACTAACATATTTTACTGATGAAATGAGGTTAAAACATTAAGTTGTAATACCAATAATATAAACCTAGAGACAGATATTGGAGTTCAAAATGAATATGAAAAAAGCAATGCAGGTAGGCCCACAAGAGTTCTCACCTCTATCAATGCTCAGATCAAAGGGGTGATCCATTGACTTCAGAATGCATCTCCAGACTGCACTGCTGTCCACCATGTCTCAGAAATCTAGACTTCCTGCCTGAGACTTCCTTATTTCCTTGTATATTCTCTAAAGATATAAAAGATTAAAGATATAAACTTTAATTCTCTTTTGGACTGATTTACTCTTATGTGGGATGGGGTGGCTATAACCAACCAGAGATCCATCTGCCTCTGTCTCATGTGTGTGCCACCACTGCCAGACATCTATGGCTGTGGCATTCTGATTTTTTTAAAAGTTTTATTAATAATAAATAATATAAAACCACATTAAGTTTTATGTATTGTTAGTAAGTTACTATAGTGTTATTAATTAGCAGGCAAACATATTCTGGTTGCAAATTTTGGAAGTGTCCTAATTTGGGAACTTTAGAAAATTGTCTATTAAGAGGGGTTTCAAACAGAAAGTTTTATTTTACCTGTATTTCATTAAGCTATCTGAATAGTAACAACAACAAGCTTTAGACACATAACTCTTTCATCCTTTGATGAAAATACAAAACTTCAATAACAGGTATTCCTGGTAAATTGATGTCTCTCTGTAGTGGTTTGAATGAAGATGGCCCACATGGGCTCTTAGGATTGAATATTTGGTGCCCAGTTGGGGAACTGTTGGAGAAGGATAGAGAAGTGTTGCCTTATTAGGGAAGGTATTTGAAAAGCTGTGTCATTTCCAGTTAGCTCTCTCTGTTTCATGCTAGTGATCAAGATAAAGGTCCTCATGTACGGCTCCAGTATCATGCTGAGCTGCCTGCCACTATGCTTTCTCTAATGACAGTCACAGACTCAGTCTTTGAAAATGTAAACCTTAAGTTAAACATTGTCTTCTGCTATTTACTAGGATCATGGTGTTTATCACGACAATAGAAGTAGCGATAATATACTTTTATCCCTTTAGAAAATGAAAACTTCTATATCATACAATATTTTTTTAACCTTAATCATTTGCAAGTACTTAAATTATGGTATGTGTTTCACTATACATGTACATGCCAATCATGTACAGCTTAATTCCCCATTTAACAAGTAGTTAAGAAAAGGATGCCATGTAACTTCTTTACTTCATTCACAAACAATTTGCCACTATACTCTAAAGTTGCTCCATCAGATGTTCACAACACCTAATATGTAGTTGGATATGTTCGACTTGTCTCAATGACTACTAATGTATTTTTTCAATGAAATTGTGTAGAATTACCCTTTAGATTTGAAATTCCAACAAATTTTATTTTAAGTAGATTTCACTATCCTACAAATAGTACTTCATCACATTAACATAAAAGTACTTTAATTATATATTTAGTGTCCTGACATGTGATGTGATGTACAGAGCTGTGAAGTGTCGTGCCTTAAAGATGGCGCTGGCTTCTGCCTTCCACCTTCCTGAGGGTGAGCACTCTCTGCCGTAAATAAGTCCTTATTTGGTTAAGTCTGTTCAGCCTGTCTGCTTCTGCGTTAGAGTAGCCTATCTGCAGGGTCCACTTAGCTCACTGGGGTTGGTTAGCGCAAGGGGATTTAAGCCTGTGCAGGGGTACCCCAGGACCCCGCAGGTCAAAAGAAGCATGTTCAAGGATCCTGATTAAAACTGCATGAAGAAGATCTTCTCGGAATCGCTTCTTCCTTGCTGGTGAGGGCAGGCACGTACAATGTGATAACAAATATGTAATTATTTCATATCCACTACATTTAAATGAAATGTTCTTTTTACTTCATTGTTACCATTTAAATGTGAATCATATTGTATCAAGTGTTCAGTTGCACAATGATTGTCATTTTCTTCTTAGAATACATTGTGGCTCAATAAAAATATAAAAACATTTTAATACCCTATCCTAATTGGAGTGTTATGTTGCACGCCTACCTAGGCCAGCAAAGAAATGCGCAACCAAGACTCTTCTTCAAGCAGTTTTATTCAGGATCATTGTACATCAGCTTCCTCTGCTCCTATCAGCTTAGCTTCTCACATCAGCTTACCCTGCTTCTCTCATCAGCCTACTCTGTTTCCCTCATCAGCTTACTCTGCATCTCTCATCAGCTTACTCTGCTTCTCTCATCAGCTGACTCTGTTTCTCCCAGACACCCCAGCAAGCTCTTAAATGTGCTCACAGCCCAATCAGCTCATGCCACCTGGTGATCCCGGATAGGTCACAGAAGGAGGAAGCACACCAGATCCATCAAGCACTGCCAAATAAGGCTTGTTTACAGCTAAGCTCGAACTACCTGGCATCCAGCCAGGTGCCATCTTGGGGCTGTGGCTTCCCACAGTGTTATAAATCTGTCTGAGGTTTACCTTCTTATTTCTTTGATGATTGATTATCTCAGTTATGTATAAACATTTTAAGTTATGTGAATGTCTTATGAAAAGAAATTATTTTTTTCAAGTTTGCTGACTACTTTTATAATGTAGGTTATTTCTTGTTATTTGATCTTCATATATTCATGGTAATATGCCTTTTTTTGAAATTTGTTGTTTGCATATCTAATTATATGTATTCTTTTTTAGTACACAAGGATATAAGGAATTTATAATAATTCAAATTTCACTAGTGAAAATTAAGGTTAAAATAAAGTGTTAGACAGTGTGTTGGCTTCTCACGTGTTAATTGTCTTTGTTCCATTAGTTAGGGATTACTATCTTCAGTATATAACTTAATGACTTTAAAACATGGACTGAACAAGCATTTGACTATCATTGAAATATTAGAACACCAAGTGATGTTCAACACCTTAATGAATTAACAGAATGTTTTAGATTGCGCAAATTATATGAAATTAACTAAGTACAAACATATGTTCCACTTGTACAGCAAGCCAGAAGCATAAATAAATAAAAATAGATAAATAAATAACTGACATGCTATGATTCCATACATGTTTCACTTCCAGAATGGAAGAAACAATGATGAAGGACAGTTGATTAGTTATTATAAGGGAATGGAAATTTGAAGAAAAAGTGCTTTCCCACCTAAATATCATACATTTTTCTTTAGGCTCACCAAAATAGTAGGAGATGCCTGTTCCATACAATAACAAAGGTTCTATATGAGTAGAGAACCAAGTCTTTTAACCATTTAAGGATCTATGGAAGAGAACATCGCAATTTCCAGTCTGTGTGGACAACTGGAGCCTAAATTAATTGGTGACTTTATTCCAATTTACCAACTTACCTGCTGACTCAAAGAGAAATTTGTTTTGACATTATAGAAATCAATTTAACTAAGCCAGCAGTTATTTCATATACTAGGTAAATTAAGGATGAATTATCTAGAGGAAACTGTCTTTAAAATTTAGTGTAAAATTCTGTTATTGTCATGTCATCCCAATCAAAGAATTATTACTATATGTTTTGTGAATATATGTGTTCAATTGTGTCTGCTTATGTACAATAAATGAGACATGTCCAGTGTATGCAATGGCTTGGTGTATTTCATGTGTTACACCTCAATTTAGGACCAATGTTTATTCAACAGTAATAATTAGTATTGCTAAAGGTAAGTGAAATTTTGTGATACATTCAATCTAAATATTTTACCTCAATCTAGATATTTTAAGAGGACTTGCTGCTTAGGAAAAATTTTTAATTAATTTTTAAACTTAAATTAAAAATAATCTTATTTTACATACCAATACGAGTTTTCTCTCCCTCTAGTCCTTCCATTCCCCCAACCATTCCCCCTTCCCACTCCCCATCCATTCCTCAGGGAGGGTGAGGCCTCTCATAGGGGATCATCAAAGTCTTTCACAATATTTGGGACAGGACAAAGGCCCTCCCCCATGTATCTATGCTGAGAGAGTATGCTTCTATAAGAATGGGCTCCAAAAGCCCGTGCATGCACTAGGAATAAATATTGGTTCCATAGCCTGAGGCCCCATATATCGCTCAAGTCACCCAACTGACATCCAAAGTCAGGGGTACTCGTTGAGTCTTATGCAGAATCTCCAGCTGTCCGCCTAACACAATCCTTTCTTATTTGATAATCTCTCTGAATATCAGTGACATTTTGTCTCTGATTTTGTTTTTAATTAACAAGTTATTTTAATCCTATACCAGACTTAGAAATATTCAGTAGCTTTTGTACCTACCTTTAAACATTCTCTTGTGTCTAGCAAGAAGCCTTCTCCTCTAAGAAAATGAAAATGTTTAAACTTAATTTTGATTTTTTCCATCTTTTAGATTCTGCTTCAGTAATCGTAATTTATATTATTATTCAATTTTAAGTATTATTTTAAGCAATATTGTGTCCTTTTTGGTCAATCTACATACTTGACTATGTTATTAATTCATTAATTCATTAATGTTACTTGTCACTGAACGAAACTACCTCAGTTTGTAAAGAGCAACTTATAGCTTTATAAAAGCTAGGGTGTTCTAATGGTATGCTCTTTGACCAAGAACCCATCACTGGAAACAAAAATTTTTTTTTTTTTCTATTTTTTATTTTTATTTAACATGTCAATTCTAGTTCCCTCTCCCTCTCTCTTCTACCCTGACATGCCCTCCCGTCCACCCTCCCCTTCTATACACACCCACCCCACTCCACATGTAGGGTGATACCATCCAGGAGGGTTTATCTAAATCTGTCAAGTCATTTAGAGTAGGAATTTTCTCCTGTCTCTAGGTTAAGGGAGTATCCCTCCATGGGAGATGGGCTCGCAAAGACATTTTGTGCAACAGGGATATATCCTGATCCCACTGTCTGAGGTCCCTTAGACTGCCCAAGCCTTCTAGCTGAGACCCATGTCCAGGGGGTATGAGTCAGTCCAATACTGGATTACCAGCTATCCATTTCAGGGTCCATTAGCTCCTCCTTATTCAGGTCAGCTGTCTCTATGTATTTCTGTAGCCTTGTCTTGTCCTCCCTCTCTGTATATGGATTCCAGTTTGGCTCAGTGTTTATTTGTTACTGTTTGCTTTTGTTTCCATCAGCTACTAGATGAGGGCTCTATGGAGGTGGATATATTAGTCTTTGATCTCATTATCAAGGAAGGGTATTTATGGTAGCCATTCCACTATTACTCGAAATGTTAGTTGGGGTTAGTCTTTTAGGTCTCTGGACATTTCTCTAGAGTCAGTTTTCTCTTCAAACCTATAATGGCTTCCTCTATTATGGTCTCTCTTCTATTCCTCCCCTGACTCAATCTTCCTTGTCCCACACGCTTTCCTTTCCTCCCCTTCTCTTCATCCTAGTTAGTTCCCTCTCCAATCACTGCCCTTCCCCCTCTCCCCATATGCTCAGGAGATCTTGTACCTTTACACTTCTGTGAGGGACCTTATATGAATCACTTAAAATCCTCCTTGTATCTTAGTTTCTCTGATGGTGTGAATTATAGGCTGATATTATTTTGCTCTATGTCTAAAATACATATATGAGTGAGTACATACCATGTTCCTCTTTTTGTGACTGGGTTACCTCATTCAGGATAGTTTCTTCCAGTTCTATCCACTTGCCTGCAAATTTCAAGATTCCATTGGTTTTTTGTTTTGTTTTGTTTCTGTTTTTTTTTTCTGCATAGTATTAAATTGTGTAAATGTGCCAACATCCTTAGCTATCAGGGAAATGCAAATCAAAATAACTCTGAGATACCATCTTACTCCTGCCAGAATGACTAAAATTAGAAACAGCAATGACAACTTATGCTGGAGAGTATGTGGAGAAAGGGGAACATTCCTCCACTGCTGGTGGGAGTGCAAACTTGTACAGCCATTTTGGAGATCAGTGTGGCAATTACTCAGGAAAACTGGGAATTAGTCTACCACAGTACCAGGCAATCCCCCTCTTAGTCATATACCCAATTGATCCACATCCATGCAACAAAGACATAGGTTTTATCATAGCAGCATTATTTGTAATAGCAAGAACTGGAAGCAACATAGATGCCCCTCAACTGAAGAATGGATAAAGAAGATGTGGCACATTTATACAATGGAATACTACTCTGCGGAAAAAAAAATGGAATTGTTTTCTAATTTTTATTATTTTTTTTATTTTATATATTGATCCCAATTCCATCAGCCTCCCATCATCCCATGCTGCCCTACCCAACACACTCCAGAAAGAAGATTAGGCCATCCAGGAGGGATACTCAAAAATCTGTTGAATCATTTGGAGTAGGGCATAGACACTCCTTCCATTCTCTGGGCTAAGGGAGTATCCTTCCATGGGCAATGTGCTCCCAAAATACTTTTGTGCACCAGGGTTACATCCTGGTTCTACTCTCAAAGTTCCAATAGACTTCCCAGGCCTTCCAACTGAAACTCATGTTCATGGGGTCTGTTTGAGTCCAATGCTGGGGCTTCGTCTTAACCCCATTTTTTATTACTCCTCCCTGTCTGTAACTGTATTACAAAAGTTCAGCTCAATGTATAGCTGTGGGTGTCTGCTTCAATTTCCATCAGCTACTAGAAAAGTCTCTAAGATGCATATAAGATAGTTATTAATCTCAATAAGAGGGAAGGACATTTAAGGTAGCCTTTCTACTTTTGCTCAGATTGTTAGTTGGGATCATCCTTGTAGGTCTTTGGACATTTCTCTAGAGTCAGTTTTCTCTACAAACCTATAATGGAAAGGGGTGGGGGAAGAAAACAGTTAAGAGACATTTTAGATAAGAGAACTACAGTTGGGCCTTTGTTCCCCACATTATTTGGCTGTTTCATTTTGGTACCTTTTATATATGTATATATTTTAGGATGCTTCTATTGGATTAGGTTTCCATACAATCCCTGCCTTGGATGTTCATTTTGGTTGTCTCTCCTTATATTCACCCCCTTGTCTTTTTTTTCCATCTCCTTATGCACTTGATCTTCTGATTCCAGCCTCCCATTCACTTATATCTCTCCTATTGATCCTTGCTAGCAATTCATCAGTCTCTTCCTTGGTTCCTAATATCTGTGGTTCTACATACTGTAGATTAGATATCAGTGACTTAACAGCTAATATCTACAAAATGTGAATCCATACTATATTTGTCTAATTGGGTCTGGCATATATCACTCAGGATATTTGTTTTTGTTGTTGTTTCTATTTTTTAGGGTTTCATCTGTTTACATATGAATATCATGTCTTTAACAACTGAGTAATATTATATTATGTAAATGAAACACAGCTTCTTTATTCATCTGTTGAAGGACATGTAGATTATTTTCAGTTTCTGTGTATTGTGAAAGGAACAACAAGAAACATGGTTGAGAAAGTGGTTCTATAACAAGACAATGTGTCATTTGAGTATATGTCCCATACTGGTAGAGCTGGATGTGGATCTAGATGGATTCCAGTCACCATGAAGAACTGTCACTATGATTTCCACAGTGGCTGTGTAAATTTGAACTTTCACCAGCCACAGATGAGTGTTACACTTATTCCATTTCTTTTTCTCACCAGCATGAACTTCCATTTGTCTTGTTGATCTTAGCCATTTGTCATGTGTAAGATGTGATCTCAAAATAGTTTTGAGTTGCATTTCCTTGATGAATAAGGCTACAGAACATTTCATCAAGTGTTTCTCAACAATTTGAGATTCCTTGATTGAGAATTCTATGTTTTGATCTATATAACACCACCATGATCACTATGCCCATTTTTATTTTTTGAGACAGAGTTTTTCTGTGTAGTCTTGCTAGATCTTGAATTCACTCCATTGACCAGGTTGCCCTTGAAATCAAAGATCTGCCTGACTCTGCTTCTCAACTGCTGGGATTAAAGGACTGTTACAATATTATCAGGCCTTTTACCCTATTTTTATATTGGCTTATTTATTTCCTTATATCTAGTTTCTAGTCTGCATGAAAATGAAATCAGCTACAACCCCTTTGAACTACAATAGTGTCCTACCTGCAAAATATAATAGAATGATAACATAAAGCTTCTGGGAGGAACCTACCAATTTCTTGACTGAATGACCATTCCATGATAGCAATACTGTTTGAGGATAGATAGCTCACAGATATAGGAAAATCATTGTTTTCCTAAAAGGTCAAAACAATGATTTCTGATAACATTCTGTTGTATTTATATATTAGAGACTTGCTCAGTCATCATCAGAGAAGCTTCCTACTTAGTAGACGGAAACACTTCCAGACAGCCACAACTCAACACTATTAAGAAAGTGGGAGACTTTGGAAAGCTGAGTCCAAGAGAGGGTATCTACAACAAATCTCTTCACTCGGGGATCAGAGAACCCTGAAGAGGAGACAGAATATCTAATAGCCCGAAGGGGTAGAAGACACCAGGAAGACAATACCTTCTAAATAAAAAAGATTTTTACATACATGAACTCATAGAGACTGAAACAGAATGCTAGAGCACTAATTGGTCCATACCAGATGGGGTCCTAGAACTGAGAGGAGAAGTGGACACATGGCTTCTCCAGATACCCAGAAGCTATCTCCAATTGAAAATTGCAAGAGGCAATTTAGTTTGTCCCAAGAGAGTCTCACACTCTATCTTACAAACATTCATTTTAGGAACCAAATTGCATTTGTCAAATGCTTTTAGCTATGTAGTGTTCCTTCAGACAGAGATCATAACTCCAATGATTTAAGTCAATTAACTTGATGTTTTACACATATAAATTCAAACAAAAAATAAGTTTTATTGGAATAATTAGGAATTTGTAGTAATACAGACCATTAGCCAGAGGAAGACTGTTAGTCTATTCTTAACTTCACAAAATCAACAAATATTCATTGATAACTCATTGTAAACCATGTGTAGTGTATAATCTTCCTTCAAAATTTTAAAAATGTATCATACTTAAGAAGGATATTTGAAAATGTATAACATCATTTCATACATTACACCCATCTGCAAGTCAAGACTTTTTAAAAATATGCATCAATGCTTAAAATACTGTTTCAAGTCTTTCAACTGGATGCCAGTGAGAGTATCTCACAATCTCTCCATGAATTATCACCCACTATTGGTAATATGTTGTGAGGTCATAAATTAGTCATATAATGCATACAAAATCATGATAGAAGTATTTTTTTTAAATTTTAGTTAATATTTGAATAGTTCAACCCAAAGCAAACCACACAGGATCCTAAATGTAGCTTGCAAACTGTGATAATTTCCCCAGGCCCATAAAAATTTTTGCAACATTTTAACTTACAGGTCTATTATCAGAAAGCAATCATCTGACTATTAAGAATTACCCATAAATTAACTCAACTTTCCATGTTTTATTTCACTTTGTAGCCATGTAATACATTGCATTGTATAAAACATTAATGTTAAAGTTAGATTGATATCCAACTTTAGCATGTTTTCAAAAATTTAAAACCCATAATGCAGAGAAAATATTTCCTGTGAACACTATTTTAGAAGTAAAGCTATTTCTACTCTGGCATTGTGGGCATTACAATTTATATCACTGATGCAATTTATATCATTGTGAAGCTTTAAATCATTAAGAATGATTTTGAGTTGTTTTAGTTGCCTTGCTGTGCTGCATGTGATTCATAATAGTCTGCCAAAGCAAAAAGCAAGGGTTGAAAATTATTAAACAAGAAAACTGTATAGTCATTTCACTAGTTCTTCCTATTTAGTCAAAATAATCAGAAGAAAATACATAATCAAAAGTTAGTAAGTTTCATTTGTGAGCAAGTGATCATAAACAAAATTGAGAAAGCCTAGGTTACTACACTACTGTTTTTATACTGCCTATTCATCCATATTCAAGTATTAAGTAAAATCATTCCTTGGAATGGGGGCTCAGCTTTAAGTTCAGTCAAGTTAGAATTACACTCGTGTGTGTTATCACAGGATGATATGCTCTTTAAATTGTTCCTGTAAGTTATAAACAGAAGCATGCTTTCAAAATACAGAAGAAAATATTTCATTTCAGCATTTCTTTATGTTTTTATTCTTAGACACTACGTTCTTAACTCTTGAAAGCTTGAATTCAATTAATGAATGCATCCAGATCTAAATTATTTAACAAGATTTATGTATCTACAAGAACCATGAGTCATAGAACAGGGCTGACTATTGTTACTGTAAGGATGGAAGAATTTAGCCTAACTCTCCACTGATCCCAGGAAGCTATTAAATTCCAGACCCCATCCCCTGGGAGTAAGTAGGCAACAGGTCACATTCTTTGCAGTTTACAACAGGGTTGTTTACATCAGGACCTATGAGTACAGGAAATGGGCTTTGTCACCCCCCCCTCAGGAGCCTGCACAAATGCAGACCTCTGAGGCTATAGAAAACTGATTGGTCTATAAAACGCAGGCTTGGATGGTTTAAATTCATTGGCCTGCACCTGGCAGGCTCTGGATGCTATGAGATGATTAGTTTAAGATGTGCAGGCTTTGTTGTAACCCTAGAAAAGCTGTCTCAATTCTGTACTAAAGATCCTCAGTCCTCTACCCCTGCGTGGCATATGGCTGTGGACTCCAGTGCATTTGGAATATAAAAGACCTCATGCTTTTACATCAAGACGCCACTTCTTGTGAGTGATTTGGGGAGGGCTGTCTTTAATGAGTCAGGGCGTGAGGGTCCACTCTTGGCAGGTCTTTCATTATGAGTAGGTTTTTCTCTGCTGGTTTTGTCCCACGGCCATGCCAGTCCCCGATAACACATAGAGACTCTGTATTTGATATAATTGTGTTGGGCAGTTACTAATTTCTTATCAGCTAGTTCTGTCTTAAATATTAACCCATTTCTATTAATCTAAGTATTTCCACATTTTCTCATCTTATGGGCAAGTAGTGCCGGCATTCTGGTTTCTCCAGTCTCTCCATGCTGACTCTTCTCTTTCCTCTATCCTCCTTGTCTCCTAGTCCCTCCTATCTTCCTTTCCTATTGGCCAACAGTGCTTTATTCATTAACCAATAAGAGAAACATATTTACAGAATGACATCTACCATCAGACTATTTCTTTTCCAATGTTCAAAATTATATTTTATTTGTTATTGTAATTCCTAGCAATTTAACATACAGGTGATATTCTCAAATTCTTAGAGATTGGCTCTTGGAAGGGAAGTGTTTTCTAAACCTTAGAAATCTAACAAAACAATCTCACAATTTTGTGAATGTGAAATAGATCCAAACTGTAGTATGTTTCTGAAAGTGTTGCTGATGTACGCTAAATATTTTCAGATAACTTCTCTGCATGAAGGGACAAGTCCCCCTCTGTTTTCCTCTTCCTCAAAATGCTTGGGGTTTATTTCTAACTAATAATGAGCTTCCCAAATATGTGTTACTTAATAGGAATAAGAATTAAAATTGCCCTATGCATTTTGAAAGACTGCATTTTTATGGCCATTTTGAACTCTTTAACTACTTGTTATGTGATCTGCTTGCCAATTATTTTCCCAAGCCACAGATGTCAATGCCTACTCATCTGTCTCTCTGTTTGTTTCTGATGCTCCGCAGCCTGCATGGGTTTCATTCTAACTAACATTTGATCACTTGAGGAGGTAGAAAGAAATTTTAAATCTGTTGCATTTTCCACTACCATCTCTGTACCTCCTTCCCACTCAATTTTACTTTATTGTACGCAGTTATACTTTTAGTGTATGAATAATGGGCATTTCAAATGAGCTTTTTTTTTGTTCTCTTTCTTTTTTAAAAAAATGTGAACATGAAAATCAAATCTACTTTCAACAAAAAAATATACAAACACACACAAATGCAGATATGTGCACACATAGTTCTAGTTCTTACAATATTCTGTCCCCTTTCCTTGGATGCTGTTTGAACCTTGGGTGATAAAGTTGTATTGTAGGTGCATTAAGTGTGACTGGACACTCAAAAATCTGTTGTTCTCTGAATTTTGGCCTGCTATGAATGCATGTAATGAGCTCCATCTGCTATAAAGATATTTCTTTGATAAATGATAACTTAACGATTTTCTCAATATTTAATATACATTAAGTTTTTAATCTTTACAGTATTTTACAAATATTTAATCATGAAAAAGTATTTTACGGTCACCATCCTTTAGTCAGTTGTATCTCCCATTTTATTTTACAATATCTATGTTTATTAACCATTTTAATCTGTTTAAAATAGTTTTATGATTCACAAACCTAATTTCTGTTACTTAAGAGATGTAGCACTTTCAGAATCATACTAGTGTTGCTAATATGAAAGGATATTTTCAAAAGTTGCTAACGAAATGCCATGATGAGAGTTAAATCTAAAGGTTCCATGTTGTGGAAGAAAAACAACAATCCTCACAAGTTGGTTTACACACAGATGCACACATATAAACATACAGACACATACACAAAAAGAACAAATATATGTTTAAAAGGCATGAAAGCAATTAATACAGCAGAAGAGGTTTAATATATATATACATATATGTATATATATATTATGTCACTGACCTTGTTTGAGTGTCTACTTCCTGTCTTTAAGAGAAAACAGGAAAATATAGACGCATACAAAATTTAATAGTTGCATCATTTGATTATGTAATAGTAATTTGCCCAAGAAAAAAGTGATGAATTCCATCCAACATGAAGCATTTTCACAAATACATTTTACATTCACCATATCACTCTAATAAGAGGGGTTTGTCAATATTAAAGATTTTAGAATAAAAAAAAAGAGGGAGAGAAATCTTCTATTTCCCATTTCCAGGGAAATCCATGAGTCCATATTCCTCTTTGGGCTAGTCCTTATTGCCAAGCTTCTCTGGGGATGTGGATTGTAGCTTAGTTATCATTTACATAACAGTTAGTATTCACTTATAAGTGGATAGTACAATGTTTTTCTTTCAGTGTATGTGTTACCATAGTCATAATGACTTTTTCTAGTTCCAACCATGTGCCTTCAAATTTCCTGATGACACTGTTTGCAATAGATGAGTTATACTCCATTATATAAGTGTAATACATTTTCTTTATTCAGTCTTCAGTTTGAGGGGCATCTAGGTTATTTCCAGTTTCTGGTCATTATTACTATAGAATGACTGAGCATAATTTGAACATATTCCCAATACTGGTATAGAAGGCTCTTGAAGTAGATTGATTCCCATGTTTTTGAGAATACTCCATATTGATTTCCAAAGTCATTGCACATGTTTGAATTCTCACCAGCAGTGGAGGACTGTTTCCCTTGTTCAACGGCCTCGCCATCATAAGCTGTCATTAGTGCTTTTTGATTTTAGCAATTATTATAGATATAAGATGGTATCACAGAGTCATTTTGCTTCTATTTCCCTGATAGCTGAGAATGTTAAACATTCTTAGGGTAGATTGGGTCTGGTGGGTATGGGGACATGAAGAATTGGTTGGGGAAGGAGGCAAGTAACAAAAGAGATATCTTGGTCCTGCTGGCAAGGTTCCACAGCCGCACCAGCCCCAAATAACACATAGAGACTATAATAGATATAATTCAGTTCGCCTGTTATTAGCATTTTTTATTGGCTAGCTCTGTCTTAAATATTAACCCATTTCTATTAATCTAAGTTTTTCCACGTAGTCTTATTTTACCAGAGAGAGGCCCCAACTTCTGTCCTCTTAAGTCTCTACATGTTGACTTTTCCTCCCCCAACCCCCAACCAATTTTTCCTATCACTTCCTCTTTCCTCCTTGTCTCATAGTCCCTCCTATCTTGCTTTTCTGTTGACCAACAGTGCTTTCTTCATTAATCAATACAAGAAACATATTTACAGAATGACATCTCCCACCAGTAGGGTCATGTAGAAACCAGGTGCAAAGGAAAATCCCATGAATTTGTAAGGATGACCCCCAGATAAGACTGCTAGCAATAGTGGAGAACATGCCTGAATTGGCCATCTCCTGTAAAATGATTAACGACTATCCCAATTGGCATCAGAGAGCCTTCAACTAGTGACTGATAGAAAACAGATTCACAAATCCACAGCCAAACACTGAATTGAGCTTTGGGAATCTTGTTGAATATAGGGTAGAAAGATTGTACAAGTTGGGGTGGGAGGGAGTCAAAGATATCACAATGGAATCCTCAGAATCAACTAATCTGGGCTCATAGGAAAACACAGACTCTAGACCAACACTTAGGGAGACTGGATGGGAATGTCCTAGGACCTGTACATATGTGTTGCAATTGTGTAGTTTGGTCTTTGTGGGGTTCCTTGCAGAGAGAGCAGGGCCTATCACTAATGCTTGGAATGGCTTTAAGAAACCCATTCCTCCTATTAGGTTGCCTTGCCCAACCTTAATACAAGGGGAAGGACTTAGTCTTACCTCAACTTGACATACCATGTTTTTTTGAAATTCATGGCAGGCCTGTCCCTTTTTTGAAGATAAACAGCAAAAGAATAGATTATAAGGGAGATGTGGGGAAAGGGAATCTGAAGAGAGGGAGGAAGAAACTGCAGTTGGGATGTAAAATACAACTCTAAATTAATAATAATAATAATAATAATAACACTAATAAATATAACAAAAAACAACAAATTGAATGTTTAAAATAAAAGAGTGAATTAGGCTGTGTTTTATTGTAATTTTGTAAATTTTTACATTTTCACCTTTACAATATGCCTGTATTCTATGCTAGGCAACTCAAAAATTTGTTTATATAAACCTAATAAAGTTAATTACTTATGTGCAAGTTGGAGGAACTCTCAAGTAATTTTGAAAATAACTAATAATTAGAGACAGAAATTTCAGGTCCATTGTCCATAGAATAAAATCCTAGACACCCAGTATTCCCAGTGGTATAAATTACATGAGTATCAATTGCACATTTACAAATATCTTAACATGTTTTCCAGGATTTTATACCCATATAAAGATAAGATGGTTGAAATGCTAGTATATTAGAAGTGTTAATATGTCATATGTATTTATTAACCTCTGTTTAGACATCCTCTTTCACATTATGAGCTATTTTTGGTGATTAAGCAAATTATCACTTAGTAAAATTTCCTTGTTTTATTTAACAGCGAAATATATTTATATACTTGCTTATCAGCAAAAGAGATTTTCAAAAATGGATTCTGATCTTAAGTATATTAATGGAGATGTCCTTTGACATTAATAGGAGGTTCCATCTATGTCCTGCCAGTGAAAGAGGAAAGTTAGGAATAGCAATAATTAGATAATAATTAGATAATAAATAGCAATATTAGATAATAAGCTGTCAGAAAATTGTCTTCTTACATTCAGATTCATTAGCATATCAAAGAAATAAATCGAAACAATGGTAGGATACAAATTATAATATTTCATTAAATATCTGCCATGCATTAGTAGCTTCAAAGTTTAAAGATATTGACTATAATTATGGAATTTAATGAATTTTGACTAATGTCCATGAAATTATTTTTACCTTAAAGCTTTATCCTTTATTGAATTTTGTATAAAATAATTTTTTAACTTAATTCATATGGTTTCCTGATCTCTAATTTAAAAATCACTTAGTCATCTATCTTTGGCCATATTATTTGAATTCTTTCATATAGATGACTGAAAAGTAGATCATCTAGATGGACCATTTTTGCTTTCTGGTCACTGTTCTATCATATCCAATCCCTGGGGCTCCTGGGGCTCCTTTATTTTGTTTCTGGCAGCCTTGTGTAAATTGGAGTGTTCCTATTCTCATCTGCTCATTCCTTTACTGTCATAACAATCCCATTTTTGTATTGAAAATTGGTCTTCTCTGAGGCTTAAATATTGTTTTATGTTCTTTATGGTTCCGATATTCTAAATGAAAACTAAGATTTATGATGCCCTGGAGAGACCACTTGTTTTCAGTCCTTCAAAGAAAAATGTTACATTAAAGAGAGTGTGGGTAACCCCACAGTGCATCACAATGTTGTAAGAAATATTAACTATGCTAGAAAGAAAAGGAACAGCATGCTTATTTATGGAGCTGAAAATTATTGTATGTGCTAATGTGATTATATGAATATTCACAACTCTTCTTACCATACTTTTTCAAAGATATTGTTCATCAGTAAACTTTCCCTAAAAATATCTGCCTTCCTTGAATCGGTTTACTCTTTATGTATCTGTACACAGAGGGGCTGAATAACATCCAGGGAATTTATCTATTTTCTGGGAGAGGAGAAATCTATGATTTAGGATAAATGCAAAGCATTAATAAATTCCACAGGCTGTCATATAAATTGTAATTCAATCAAAAATAGAAAAAATTAAAAAAGCAACCATAACTTATAAGTTTTATCTTCAAAAGATGACTTTTATATTTTTCCTGTACTCCAACTAGAATAGCTCATGAGCCAACACACATACTCATGTGCCAGCCAACACACTTAATCCACTATATAAAGTCAGTGCTAGGAACATTGTCTTTTTAAGTTAGAGGAATTTTAATTTAGATGGTTATTTTTTAGCATAAATACACCTCACTTGCCTGAATAATCTCACTATTGAAATTTTTGGTGTTAAGATTTAATCATTGACATATTATGTATATGGGTGTTTTGCTTGCATGAATATTTGTTCATTACATACCTGAATTTTCTCCTGAAAATGGAGTTAGAAATGTTTTTTAGCCACATTGTGGATGCTGGGAATTGATCTGGAAGAACAGCCAGTGCTATTAAATACTGAGGCAGTCTTCCAGCTACATCACTTAAAAATATTCATTGAAGTCTGTGGGGCCACTGGCAGTGGAACCAGGATTTATCCCTTGTGCTTGGACTGGTGTTTTGGAGCCCATTCTTTTTGGAGAGGTATCTTTCTCATCATAGATACAGGGGAGAGTGCCTTCATTCTGCCTTAAAGAGATGTGCCAGACTTTGTTGACTTCCCATGGGAAGCCTTTCCCTCCCTGAGGATTGGCGGTCAGGTGGTATGGGTAGAAGGTATGGGGAGCATGAGGAGTAGAGGTAATGGAAGCTGCTTTAAGATTGCTTAAAATTTTAAAAATAAAAATAAATAAAAGATATTCTTTTGAAATAGCATTAATGGTGCTTCCTTAACTTGTGCTGTATCCTTAGCCTGCTGTTGATTGCCTATCAATAGCCATATACTGTTTTTCTTTTGCTAGCAGAGCTTCAAGTCTTTGGAGCTTGTTGCTGTTATGTATACTTAAAATGTGTCCTGTCTTCACAATGTTCTGAGACAATGGTGGCACAAAGTTGTCAACCCATGACTGTTACTATCTGAGGCCCACACAATGAGAAGGATACTATACCTGACAATAGCCAGGAACTAGAGATGGACTAGTCCAGACCCAGGGTAGAACCAAATATGACTATAAAAACAACAAACAAACAAATAAACAAACCAAAAAGCAAATAAATGATTCCTAATGACACTCGGCTATGCTAATAGATTGGTATCTAACCCAAATGCCATCATAGGGGCATCATACAGCAACCAAGGGCAGCAGATGCACAGACATACTGCCAGAAATAAAATAATAATACAGAAACTATTGCGTTATAGATAATGTTAGATGGCTACTCTTGGAAAAGTTTCATTCTTTGAAAATGCTGTATAATTAAAATATGCAGTAAGGGGTGTATCCTCCCCTTCCATTCATAAATCACATACAAATTGATGATACTATTACAATGGGACATCAGCAGTGATTCAATCTGTGTTGCTATAAAAGCTACTCTGCTCAGTTTTGTTGTTTTCCTGCTAATCTTTATTTCTTATTCATTCTTAAAGACTTTGCTGAAAGCATATAATAAAAGTATATAGTTAGATTACAATTTTGGATAACTATGCTGTCTTAACATCATAAAATCTTGAAATTTCTCATAAGAGATTATAGTATACATTTAGCAATGAATTAATTTCAGTACTTTATTATATAATGTTTTAAAACACTTGAGTATAATGTCATCACTATATTTTAAGTGTAGGCTGAAATTATTTGCATGTATCCAATATTGTATTTCCTAAAATTATTTTCATTGTTTTTGTTTTATATATTTAACATGTAAAAACATAAAAAACATGTATGTGTGATATCATGTGATATTTGATACTCATATCATGAACATTTGACACTGTTCAGTCCTTAAATTAGATTAAAAAGAAATATATTTGCATAAAAATTCCTATAAAACTACAGTATCTATGAACCACAATAAATATCACCATGGCAAATAAATCATAGGAGTAGAATAGTGGCACTCATATATTGAGGATTACCAACACCATTCCAATTATAATTCAGATCCACTCAATTGCAGGGAATCTATGCTGTGAACCTATAACACTGGCCACACCCTTTTTAGTGTGGCTTCAGGCAGATGAAAATGGGAGGAGGGAACCTTGAAGCATGTCTTCAACCCTACTCTTAGTCCCTCTGTCCCTATACATTTAACCAATCTCATGTTTCATTTTACCTGAGATAGGGTTCCATTATCTAAAAAATGAACATTTACTTCCTGCAAAGGCCAAATTGAATGCCAAATTATTGAGTCATACAGGTAACATATCACCCCTGTATCCAGTCAGCCTTCAAGCATAATGTTATTTATTTTTACTTTCAATTTAGGTCTTTTATCATTTATAGAAGTCAGCCAAAATAGGTTTTATATTTCCTCCATGAATGTTTGATTCATCTTCCAAAACTAAATTTTGCAACTATAGTTCTTACTTGATATCTGTTTTGTTATATATATTTTTACATTTTAAAGTTAAAACCTTCAGAAAAGAGGAGATGATGGGAGATGTTATTCTGTATATGTTTCTCATCTTGACTGATGAATAAAACACTATGAGGCTAGTGGTCAGGCAGGAAGGATGGGTGCTACCAGATGACAATAATTCTGAGACGTTAGGCAGAGAGAACTCATAATGTGAGTCGGGGAAGAGAGTACATGAGTCAAGCATTCTCTGGTAAGATTGATCATGCAGAAATACAAAGAAGTTTTGGATTAATAATTAAGAATGACCTAGCCAATAAGAAGCTAAAGCTATTGGCCTACATTTTCACAGCTGATATACTGTGGGCCCAGGCTGGCAAGCAAGAAACCTCTGCTTTACCATGCCTAGTAGTATAAGCTACCAGGAACCAGTGCATGTTAAGGTTATGAAAACCACAGGAAAACCTAATTTATACTTTTCTAAACCATTACAACCACAAACTACATTGAAAGTATATGTCATTATAATTATGGATCAGTGTAGCACCCTGTCTTCATCACGGAATCTTCCTTTGCAGACAGACACAAACTTATACAGAAATTCAAACTTGTCAGCATTAGGAGATCTGAGATAGAGAGATGGCATAATGGTTAAGAGAATTGGCTGCTCTACCTATAAACTTTGGTTAGAAATCCAATACGCACATTACAGCTAGAAACATGACTGTAAACCCAGTTCCTGGTTACCAAAATTTTCTTGCTTCTATGGGTACCAGGTAAACCAACATTTTGCACATAGACTCAAGATAATACAATGTAAATATAAAATTAAATGCCTTAATTAATTTTTATTTTATTTTTATACATTAAAAATTAAAATACAATCAAATCACTTCATTGTACTTTTGTCTCTCTCCAGACTCTTCCAAATCCCTTCTCTTTCATTCCATCTGAACTTTCTATTTGATACTCTTTCCCTTGGTTACTTTTGTATATACAAAAGTATATATGTAAATAGATAAACACACCTGATAAGGTCAGGTTTCCTGTTAGTGTGTATATGGTTTTAAGACTGATCACTTTATATTGAATAATAAATTAGGGGTATTTCCCCTGGAAAGTAGAATTCTCCCTCTCAGCAGACATTAATTGGCTCTGTTTTGTTCATTTGTTTGTTTAGTTTTATTTGTTTGGTTTTTGTCTAGAATTGTCCCTGTAATATTGTTCCCTCCTCCATAATAGCATGTCTCCTGATAATCTTACAAAAAATGAAGACATCTCATAAAAACACAACTGGAGCAATGCAGAATTTAACAGATCATTTGAACCCAGTAACATTTGATACTGTTACATTACAGCTCAGGGATCATTGTGGAAAAGCAAGCAGAACAAATTGAGACAGAATACCAGAATGTCTACTGTTAAACTGTCTCTCATAGATATAGCCTCATAAGCAAGTTTTAAACAATGGCTGCATAAATAAAAATACTTTAAATACAGATATAAGTATTGTTACATGTATGCATATATATGTATATATATGAAAGTTGTTTAACACACACATATTTGCACATACATTCATGAGATACATACAGGATGTATACATAATTTACATGATAATATATGAACCTTTTAAAGAAATTATTTCTTCAAAAATTATAAGTTTATATAATGTTCTTTGATCAAATTCCTCCCTCTTAATCATCCTCTCTAATCATCATCGTCCAATCATTTTTTTCCCTAAGCCCCTCTTCTGAATTCATGTCTTTCATTTTATGTGTGTGTGTGACCAACTCTATTGGATTGGCCTAAATGAGCATGGATGAGACTCTGATACTAAAAATAAAAGAAACATTTAAAAAGCAATTATATCACTGAAAAGTATGGTTTTTTCCCCTGTAACCATTAACTATTTATAGTTTCTCTGAGAATGATGGTCGTAATTTTTGACTACACAGCCCTAAATTGATTATCTACAATGCACTCCAAGAATTATGAAACCATCAGGGAAGAGGAGACAGAAAAATGTAAGTCAACTAGAATGCCAAGGAGTAATATAAAATACTGTGTTTTTGAAATGACATGACTATGATACCTATTCACTCATTGTAGCAGGGGATGCCTACATCCATCTGTACAATATTAGCTCATTGATATAAGAAACTTGGTGAGGAAACCCATGAGAAAACAGTAGACAAGAGGTAGAAGCACTTTCCTAGTATTTATCCCTATTAACCTTTGAATGAATTCCTGTCTTGGCCTCTGCTTTATGAAACATCACAATTCTAAAGCTGATGATCTTTAAGAGAAGAGTGATCTAGCCAAGGTAAAGATCAAAGAGGAAAAAATATAAGCTAAACTTGTATCACTATTGTGTTTTACAAAATTAAAATTGGGATTGTACTTGACAGAACTAAAAAATGGGCTTTTGAGGAGTTCTATGGAATAAAATAATAAGATAAAAATATAATAACATGTACAAACGAATAACGATAAGAATGAGAGAAAAATGGATGTATAGTTTACATTGTTTGGGGGGAGGGCCTAGTCCCTCCTTCATGTGTCTAGGCTGAGTGAGTATTCCTCTGTGAGTAATGGACACCAATGTCCATTCCTACACTAGGTATAAATGCTATTCCATTACCAGGGGACCCATAGACTGCTTAGCCGTCTTGTCACCCATGTGCAGGGGAAGTAGTGCCATCCTATGCTGCTTTGAAAGCTGTCAGTCTGTGGTCCATGACTGTTCAGGTCAATTCTGTCTGTGGGTTTCTCCAGCATGGTCATCATTCCTAGATTTCTATACTTGGATTCCAGGAATTCGGCTCAGTGCTTAGCTATGGGACTCTGCTTCTGTTTCTATTAGCTACTGGATTAAGATTCTATGATGTCACATACGGTAGCCATCAATCTCATTATAGATGAATGACATTTGAGATAGCCTCTTCCATATTGCATAGAATGTTAGTTGGGGCTATCCTAGTATATGTATGGACTTTTCCCTAGTGCCAAATTTCTGTATAGACCTATAAGACTCCCTTTATTAAAATATCTCTTTTCTTGCTCTCCTCTATTTTTCCCCTGATTCAATATTCCTGGTTCTCTCATGCTTTTGTTCCCCCTCCTCTTCTTCCCTTCTCTTTCCCATAACTCCCTTTTCTTCCTTTGTGCTCCCAATTTTTCAGGAGATCTTGTCCCTTTCCCCTTCTCCAGAAGACCATGTATGTCTCTCTTTAGTTCTTCTCTGCTACTTAGCTTCTGTTGAGGTGAGGATTGTGGGCTGGTAATTCTTTGCTCTAGGTCTATAATCTATATATGAGTGAGTACATACTATGTCTGTCTTTTTGTGACTGGGTTAAATCACTCAGGATGGTTTCTTCTAGCTCCATCCATTTGCCTGTGACTTTCAAGATTCCATTGTTTTTTTGTTTGTTTGTTTGTTTGTTTTTCTGCTGTGTAATATTTGATTGTGTAAATGTACCATGTCTTCTTAATCCATTCTTCAGTTGAGGGGGGGTCTAAACTGCTTCCAGGTTCTAGCTATTACTAATAATGCTACTATGAAAATAGTTGAACAGATGTCCTTGTATGAATGTGCATCCTTTTGGTATATGCCCAAGAATGGAATTGCTGGTTCTTATGATAGACTAATTCCCATTTTCCTAAGGAACCACCATACTAATTTCCAAAGTAGTGGTAGAAGTTTGGGCTCCCACAGTAGTAGAGGAATGTTCCCTTTTCCCCACATTCTCTCTAGCGTAAACTATCTTTGGTGTTTTTTATTTTAGTCATTCTGACAGATGCAAGATGATATATCAGAGTTGTTTTTATTTGTATTTCCCTGATGGCTAAGCATGTTGATTACTTTCTTAAGAGTCTTTTAGCTATTTTGGATTCCTCTGTCTAGAATTCTCTATTTAATTGTGTACCCCACTTTTTAATTGGATCATTTGGTGTTTTGGTGACTAGCTTCTTGAGATCATTGTATATTTTGGAAATCAGCTCTCTGTCAATATGGGGTTGGTGAAGACTTTTTATGATTTTGTGTGGTGCTGTTTCTCTTGATACACTTACTTTTATAGATTATACATTTTTAAATAACAGATCACATGAAATTTGCTTTGCAGTCTGGAAAAAAGTATATATTGTCTTTATAATAAATTTAAAGACTTAAATTATCATGTATGTTCTTTAGATAAAACAAATCTAAAATATGAAAATATTCCACTTTAATACCTCAAATTAAAAAATTAATTATTTGGTTATTTAGGGATAAGTTCTTATCTTTTCAATCGTTCAATTCTTTACTCTATTCACGTATGACTTCTATGGAGTCAGTTCACAAATACTTGGCTGATAACTGTCTACATGGTTCCAGGTGACAATTATTTTCAAAGCTAAGGCCATGGAGAGGACTTAAGTAGATAAATAACATCTAGCTTTATTCTTTCCAAATTTGTCAACATCAGAACAGAGTAGTCATTTCCTAAGTGCATAGTGCTATCAATATTAGCCAAGAATAAACTTGAACTTGAGGACCCTAACTCCTTATCTAATAGATACAATCAATCCACTTTAAACTGGATGTAAGTGTCACTTCCAGTGGGACATTTGTCATCTCCTAATCAGTAAAAATAGAATTAGGCAACATAACTGAAATAAGAACATTCTTTCCTATTCATTCTTATGTGTACTCATGGTGGTTATGTGAAACATAGATATTCATTCATTTCTTTTTAACTTATAGATATATGAATACTATCTGCAATTGATTTACAAATCACTCAAGATCATTAGGGCTTTTCTCCCTGTTTAAATTGTAAGAATAGTATTTTCCAGAAATAAAGGTCAGTCTCATTTACTAGATTTCCCATCAATATAACATCTGCATGCTCAAATGTGGCAAAATCCATCATTTGAAAACTGTCACTGTTACTTACCAATATTGTTTAGTGAATTCATACTATACTTTGTTATTGGACAAATAATATTCAACATAATAGTCTATGTTGAATCATCAACATAGATTATATTGGTTTTCACATTCAAAACAGAAGGTCATGCGCAGCACATCTCTAGGAGAGACCTGGCAAGTTTTAAACATTTTACTTTAGTCATATATTTAAATACTGGTCTGTACATGAGGCAACATTAACTTTAGAGAAGGAAACACTGTGAGAAGGTCGAGGTCAAAAATCAAGACTCATAATGGTCTAAAACATAGAATGTATAAGTCAAAGTTATAATCCTTAAAAACACAATGTTTAAATGCCCTTTGAATTATACTTTCTGAGGTAAAGGATATTAGACTTCAGTACTAGAATACCTGCATGACATATGTGAAGGTGTGGGCTGAGTTTCCTGCACCAGAACAATGAATAAATGAATGAACAATCAAATATATTTATGAATTGCCAAATATTTTGCAATTCATTCATATCCATAAAGCAATCTCAAGATTTGATCTGGAAGTTTATTAAGTATACATTTTTCTCTAAATATATCAGTTCTGTAATTTATCAATGAATCCTGACTAAGAAAGAATTGGAAATTTGAGATGTTTATTAAGAAATTGGCTTAGATATTCTACTGTCATGATAAAATAATTTGATCAAAACTAACCCTGAGAGGGAAGAGTTTGTTTTACTTTATAATGTCCAAATGAGTGTTCATTATGAAGGTATGTCAGGGAAGAAACACAAAACAGAAACCTGTAGGCAGGGACTGAACCAGAGGCCATTGGGCATGGCTGCTTACTGACTTACTTCTTATGGTTTACCCAGGTATCCAGTACTACCTTCCCAAGTGTGGTACCACCCTCTGTGCGTTGGGACATCAATCGTAAATGCCTTTTATATTTGCATACAAGCCAAACACATTTAAGAATTTTCTCATTTAAGATTACTTCATTCCAAATAATACTAGCATATGTAAAGCTGGCAAAAACTCTAGACAGCTAGAATTTTTGTTTATATTTTGTTTAAGGTAAAATGAAAAGCCTTTCCACAGGGCTAGTTTGATTTATGATATTTATTTTGTATAATCATCAGTTTTAATCATTTTTCCTAATTGTAACTGATACTCTTCACATCCATTGCTTTGTATGTTTCTATGTATCTTTCTTTCTTGATTTTATCTCTGTCTGTATCTCTTTCTTTCTCCACTACGCCCTTTTTCTCTTGTTAGTGATCAAACCCATGCTTTATCACTGAGATGAAGTCAAGCCCCCAGTTTTTTCTTAGATCTTAGTGTGGGAGTGAACCTAGGTTCTCAAAAATTTTAAGAAGTAATTGTACAACTAAGATATACATCAGATTTTTCCTAATCCCACCTTTGTATACCTTTACACTTGTGTATTTTTCTGAATGCATGAAACTATCTTATATTTGCATGCTATCCTAAATATATAACTATAAAAGTACATACAGTGTATATTTTGATTCTTTTACATTTTTCTAAATACATTTAAAATATACTAATGAATTAGTGAACTTTAACAGAAGTTAACAGACATTTACTGGTTGTTTTGTTTTTGTATTTTTGTATATTTTTTTTTTTTTGCTTTAAAGTAATAAGTATGTTGTCACTGTCAGGAATAAGTCAATGGCTTTTACTAATGAAAATGGAGTTTTAAAAGGTTTCTTAGCAGGTGTCCTATGAAAATCAAGTGATGTCTTGATAGCATCCCTCTCCTTGGGAACCTATGGACAACTGAAGAGCCTTACCTTAGCAGTTATAAAAACAAAATGAAATATGCAGTTTCATCTGACCTTCAAAATAATAGCAAGGATGCAAGTACAATGGATATAAAACTTGAATTTGGGTGAAATACATATCAAAAATGATAAATTTGAGATTCATGGCATTTTATTTAGATCTCTGTTTAAAAATACTATTTCCTTAAAGTGATTCCATTGTATTAGTCTATTTCATTTTCTCATCATAACTTGTTAAACATAAATAATGTCTCCAACCCCCAAATTTCTATCGCCCAGAACTAACTATAATAAATTATTTACAATTATATGTTTTCGTGCTCATACCAAAGAGAATAAATGGAGTTGTATTACATGGGGAATTATGCTCATTTCTGAGACGCTAAGTTGTCAAATAAAAGTTTTAACACTTGATGTTTGATACCTCTCCTTGGTGTTTCAGTCAGAAATGTCAGCAACATTTCTAAAATAATAACATCTCTTGCCTTTGCTCTTGTTTGATACTTAGATCCATTGCTGAAGACAGTGCACACACAGGAAGAGGAGAAAACAAGATGGCACTAACAAAAAAACTTCCTTCTGTTGACTAGATTTTTGTATTACTGGAAAAAGGTGCTATGTGTGCTGCTTGGTGTTACTGGGATTCATGAAAATATTACCCAGCTGTGAACCCCACGATCTTCACTAATGATCAATATGGCCAGGTGTTCTCATGTGTGTATTAGTGTCATAAATATTTTCGGATTACCAGTAGATTTCTGATTGGATTTAAAGCCTGCTCCTCAGGAAAATAAAAACAAACCCAAAAACTGGATGCCTCATTCTGTAAAAATGATCAAGATTCCATGGCTAGTGAGCTAACAGGCACATACTACTATTATTCTGTTAAATGGAAAAAGTATTTATCTCCTCTGTAAATTCATCTCCATATTTCTCACATCAGCACTCTGAAGGCAGCAGGAAGTTTCTTTGTTCAATAGGCAATGATAATTACAAAGTCACAACTGTTCAGAGAATAAGTTCAGAGAATAATAACAGGGAATTGCTCAGATACAAATGTGGTAACTATGTCACACACCTCCTCATGAAAGCTCAGAAGCCATCATGTAATAGGAGACTAAAAAGTTTAAGACTTCAAGACAAGGAGAACAGCAGTGAAATGCTATCAGAACTGCTATTATCAAGAACATGTGGCAACTGTAGTTGTATGCACAAGACCTATGCAAACTCAAGCCAGTCAACACTATCATGAATGGGAGGGTTTCCTGAACTCTTAACCCCTACTAATGGCTTATGGGGAGCAGATAACTTCAGGTTGAGAGACTGTAACTTTTCTTTAAGGGTATTGTTCCTGGTACGTCAACCACTCTACAGGGATAGCTCTACAGCCAAGAGTATTGAAGCAGAACAAATTGAATTGGATAAATAATTAAAACTAAGAAAAGAAAAGAAGAACTAAAGTTGAGAGGGAGGTGGGGTGGGAAAAGTTGAGCAAACTATGATCAAAGCACAATGTATGAAATTCTTAAGAACTAATGTAAATATTAAAAAATAAATATTGAAGATAAATGTGTGGCATAAATTAATTTTATTATATCAAAATTAATATATTTATAATAAAATAGTGAAAACCCAACTTATATATTGCTACATCTTTGCCCTTTCCCTAGATTTTTTCCTAAAATAAATGTCTCTTTATCTTATTGGTCTTACATGGAGAATTAGCAATAAATTAGTTTTTTGCTATAACATCTTGAAATATGAAAGACAGTAATACATATTATATTAAAATTTGCAGTGTGCTGGCACATTATTACAGTAAATAAAAATTGTTATATCATTATGTAAATATGAATCAATCTCCCATAAATTCCAAAGAGTACAATGTAAACATTTAAAAATATGTCATTTTTAAAACTGTATAGAGAACATTAGATTGTGTTACTCTAATTGTTAAAATATGTTGATTTTTTGTTTTAATATATAAGTAAGAGAATTCTACCATGAAAATAATTGCTGACTCGATACACAAAAAAGAAATGAAGGTGTTGCTCGCAGACATAAATACAGAAATTTAATGAATCATCCAGTTGAAATTTTCCAGGCATTTTATTACAGTTTTAAATTCAGTTTAGATTTTAGGGAAGTCACTTGAGCACTGCCTAAAAGAGAATAAAGATGGGAATTATTTTGTATAGGCAGGTGTCCCTTCTAGTTATTTTTAAATACCACCTATGTCAAATTAACTCTCAATTTCCTGAGTGACAATAATTTTGTTCTGAGTAGCTTTGCACATTGTGGTGCTTCTACAATTTCTGCTTCAATCAGTATGATTTGGCTGTTATTTTGTTAGCCATATCTTCTTTAACACCCAGATTTCTTATTGGGATACATCTTTTACCCCCCCCCTTCAAATCATGCCTTTAATCAAGGTATAAATCCAACCCAATTGTTGGAAGATCTAGGTCATATCTGGTCTGTAGAAGTGGACAATTCTTTCCTGATACTACCTCTTCTGATTATGACAGAAGATGAAAAATGAAGGGTGACCTAATATGAATAAAAGAAATTTGCTCTGGATCATTTTTAGTGAAGAAGAAACATAGGTATCGGAGCATAAGAGAGAAAAATAATTTGACATATATAAGGATCTGCAGAGAAGAATGAGGACAGAGGAGGACATTTCAAACTGCCTTTAAAAAAAAAGTGAGAAAATGAGAAAAGCAAAGTGTGGGAGGAAATGTATGAAAAAAAAATTTAATGAAAATCAGCGGGATCATTCTTCTATCTTTGAGATAAGCAATAAAGGCTAAACCTGGTTCCGATCAAACACTCTGGATCTGGCTGATTGGCAAATGGTGAAGTCAGGGTTCAGGTCAGAAAGAGAAGGGAGACAATCATAGAGGGATTAGCATCTCAAAAAGAAGCCTGAGAGAAAAGCAGAAATGGAAAGTGAAGGAAGCTTCAGGAGAATAATGAACAAGAGGAACAGTAAGAAAGGAAAGGAAAATATATATGCCACCTAATTAGATGACCATTGCTTGCAGCCAAAAGGTATATGTGGGGAAAATGATGTTGAAAGAGTAATGAATATTAAAATAGGAGGATCGCAAGATCTGTGAAAGTAGAAATAAACATCTATTATTAGTATGCATAAGAGATTTCAAGCTAGATCATGTAACCATGTTTAGAGGAAGTGCCCTTGTATAGGAACTTTGCAAGACTAAAAAGAAATCACAAAAATTTCACAGACAGCAATTCCCCATAACTGGAGGAACTGAATTACTCTGAGGTTGTTTGCATGCTGCTTATTAGAGATATAAGTAAAGCTTAAACAATTCCTGACATACATAGAAGGGAAAGTCAATCAAGAAAATAGATGTCAGCGTGAACTCAAATGCATGTGAAAGTAGACTGATCTTTTGGTATCTCAAACATAGAGCAAACTGCTATTGAAAGGTGAAGAGCAGTGAAAGGGCTCAGGAACTCTGAATATTAAAGTGAAATTTGGAATGCAAATGGATTAGAGATGCTAGAGTGCCTGATTCTGTTACTGAAGAGATGTATGAGCAATGCAAGAATGTCTACACTAATATTGGAGCCTGGAGGGCACTAGCTGAAAATTCTAGGTTCTTATATCCCAGATCAAGGAATTAGACCAGATAAGATGTAAAGACAGTCTGCAAAAGTGCATCAACACTTCTAAGAGTAAATTGTGGATTTCCCTATTTTTTTGTTGCACACATGTTAGTAACATTTTTGGTATTTTGAAGCCAGGGACAGTTTTAGGTTTGAATATTGCCTGTGAATTGTAGTCTGTTTTGTGGGTTTTTCTTTTCCTTTTCTTTTCTTTCTTTTCTTTTCTTTTTTTTTTTTTTTGGCTAATAGATACAAGGATTACAAAAGAAAGGAGAAACTTGAACATAATTTTATTGGCGTTTGAATGAAAGACAACACAAAAAGAAAATGTGAATTTTTGCAACATTGGTAGAAAAGCAACAAATAATAAAAAGAAAATAAAAGGCATAATTTTATACTTTTAAGTGAGAAATAAGTCTTCAAGCAGCTGCAAGAAAGTAACAATCTTTAGGAAATGAATAAAGATATCAGAGCAAGCCATGGTTAAGACTTTGACTGTTGTCCTAGGAATAGATAGGGGTAGGGAGTAAGAAAGAGATATGATTTCATTTTTCCTTAGAAATTGAGAAATTCAATAAGGCACTGCCATGAATTTCTAGAAGCAACTGCATTATGAGAGAAGTTTCAGGGGTCTGTAAAGGCATAGAGAATACCTATCCTTCCCATCTTCTTAACTGGTTTTTATCATTCTCAGGTTTCCTGAGGTCTCCAGCCCAGGTGATTGACAGGCCCAGTTGATTAACTCTTAGTGGAAGGAGGAAACACTCAGTTTTGAAGGTGTTATAATACTTTGAGTGATTTAGAAACCTGTGACATCACCCACTGTCAGAGTAGGACTTAGATCCCATTCTTTTGACCAAAAACATCTAATAGTAGTCTACTAACCATAAGAAAAAATAATTACAAAAAAGAAGGAAATAACATTTTATAGCCAAGTTTTCCTATGAAGAATAAATATTTCTTATTGGGGCTCACCAATCCCTGTTACCCCAAGATTATGATATTTAAAATATTCTTTTGTTTTTTCATATGTGAGTGTGTCATATATACTTGGTAACGTGTGTATGTACACACATGAATGTAGGTGTCCATGCACATGTAGGCACAGGATCAATGTCAAATGGAATCTATTTATTGATTTCTCTATTTATTTTCTGAGAAACCCTTCACTGAACTTGCTTCTTAACAAATACACCCAGCCTTTTTGCACAATTTTCATGCTGGTTCCCTCTTTATTGTTACTGAGCAACTGAACTTTGCCATTTTAGTATGAAGCATTTCAGGTGAATTCAATATCCAGTACCTGATTGTTAATGTCTCAGATCACACACAGAGTGCTTAAATGTTGTTGTTAACTATGGCACATACATTTATTTTATCTTAACTGACAGGGTATCTTTCTTTTTAAGTAAGCTAAATTCTCTGAAAGATTTGATACCATTATTTTCCTTGAATTTTATGGAATTGTTCCTTTTCATTTTAGAAAGTGGTTTGTGTCATTGGTTGAAACATCAAGTGGATTTGGAACTTCCCTCAACATTTTGAGCTGCTTATTAAAGGGGCCAGTTAGTGCTTGTGACCCATGAAACACACCACCTCTTTGTTTACACATTCTCAATATTTATATTCACAAGGAAAGCACCATATCTACTTTGATTACCAAACCTGTGCTCCCATCTTTTAAGTTCTGCAGAATCGCAATGCTTCATGCTATTTCTTAGGGTTTTATTAATGCTTTTATTCTGATCTGTGTCATTGCTCTCTTACCCTTTTATTTCTTCACTCAAACATCCTGAGCATTCTTATCTTGCCTGTTGAAAAATGTCCCCTTCTTGAGTACAATTACATTTTATTAAAAAGTTATCAGCATTTTGTCAAAGTAGAAGTATTTCTCCATTTCAGGGGAAAAAAAAGAGTGAGAGATCTTTATGTGGTCCACTAAAAAATACTTAATGCTAAACTGGACAGTCTTATAATGTTTGCACCATTCTTAAATTGACAGTATATTTTAAATAGGCCATTCAAAAAATATGAGTCTTCTGTATTTTGATTTTGAATACTCAAAGTCTGTTTTTACTTTGATAAATCAAACATACTAAACATGGTAGAAGAGTGACTTTCTGTTGAAGAAACTTTAGACTTAGTGTTAAGAATGTATTCTGTGGAAAAGTACCTTACTGAAACTTAGCCAAATAATAAAAATTCAAAAATTCAACCTCCTATAGTCTTTATGATTAAAGCAAGTAATCTTAGAACCATTTATGTAAAATGGTGAAAATATTCCATGTTGCTTTTACTCTTTTAATATAAATTGATTAATTGTAATTATATCATAAATATTTAAATTGGCCTATATTTAAAAGTTTAAATCTAAAACAAGTATAAATTTAAACAAGTATAAAAATGATGTAAAAATTAAAGAAAGATATGTTTTTTTTTAAATTTTATTTTGAAATTTAATTTATTAATTGAAAGAGATATTTTCATAGAACATATTCTGTTTCTGGGTTCCCCTCCCATGGCTTCTCCTAAATTCTCCCAACTTCCCCTCCAAACAACAGTATATAACCATATCTAATCCAAGAAGCTTCTATTGAAAATTTCCATTTATTATTTAAAAATCAATCTCAATAAAATATAGTATCATACTCATAGTTGTAATGAGAATCTATATGAGTGAACATTCCTCTCCTTTCTTAAATAAGTGTATTTTTATTTTTATGTGTATTTGTTTATTTTCATACATGTCTGTGTACCACCTGTGTTTCTGGTGAACAAGGAGTCTAGAAGAGGGTTTGGGCTTCCCTGAGGCAGTTTCAGACAGTTGTGAATCATAACCTATGAGCTAACAATCAAAGATCAGTTCCCTGGAAGGATGGAAAATGGTCTTAACCACTAGGCCATGTCCATGCTTACATCCAGCACAATGATGGAAAGTTTTATCTTCCCCCATATAAAAGGCAATTTCTCAATGTATTATGTTAAGGTAATTATGAATATTTATTTAGCCACACAGGAATTTCCTGTCATTTACGAGACACAATTTTAGATGCTAAGATTCAGTCTGTCACTACCCATTTCAAAACAGAACTAGACAGGTGGTGACCAACAAATTAGAGTTCATTGAAAGTGCTAAAATAGGTTCTGTAGAGGAAATGATGACTAATATGAGACTTTAATGAAGATCACGCAGAAAATGTGAAACTGGAGATGGACAGAATGTGAGACTAAGACTGGGTTCTTATACTGTAAGAAATAAGAAGTGAGAACTTAAGGTAAAAGACATTATAGAATAAAATAGAATCAAACTTTATTGTCTAATAAAGTGATAAAATAACAACAACATAATCAAGATAGGCTGACTGAAAATAGTTGAGCCATAAAAAAAAAAAAGAAAATGTACCCATGTAGACGAAAAAGTAACATTTAAAGGTTATCTATATAATTTTCTTCCAAATGACATATAAATTCAGAATATAGCCATACATACTTTCATGGTAAATAATTTACAAAATAATAAAGAATTAATATTAAATATGGAAGAGAAATGAACAGACATTAGTGCTTGAATCTCTGCATGAGTAAAAGTTCTGTGAAAGAAAAAACAATAGTAGTCTTAGAAATTTATCATTTTAAAAGTGCTAGAAGGAGCCTGGCAGTGGTGACACACACCTTTAATCCCAGCACTTGAAAGGCAGAGACAGGTGGATCTCTGTGAGTTCAAGGCCAGCCTGGTCTACATAGCTAGTTCCAGGACAGCTATGGCTGTTACACAGAGTAATCCTGTCTTAAAACAAACAAACAAACAAGGAACAAACAAACAAAAAGAGATAGAAAGAAAAACAATTGTATGATTATTTGTCTGCACTTGAAATGACTGGAAACATTTAGATTGATTTCTAAGGAATAAATTTAGAACGCATAAAGAAAGGGAAAATCTTATGGTTTAAATGTTCTACCCAAATATCAGCTTCAAATTTAAATGCCAAAACAACTATATTAAGGTAATGATTGAAGAAATAGAGATACCAAATACTGTTATTTTATCTATTTGTGCTACAATATGAACATATAAGTGAATATCATATTGAACATGAATATGTATGGTTATGTTCTTTCAATTTAATAAATATAAACCTGGTTGTAAACATCTTTTCAACATCTCAATGAATGAATTAAATACTATCTTGGAGACCAAAATTGTTTTAATTATATGACTACAGACATTTTTGTGGTTTAATCCTCTTACACTAAAACTTCCATTATTAGCTGGATGTACACATGAGTGCCCAACGGTTACTCATTGTTATAGATGTTAAATTTTAGTGTTGAACTAGGGTACACATTCTTCTTCTTTCATGCAGACAATTTCTAAAATGCTAAATTCTGTGACTATCTGAACTGTGAAAATACAAAATACCTATTAGATGTGTCCTGTAAAGAGTATGTTTTCCCTGCCAACTTTGTCCCACTGCCACGCCAGCCCCCAATAACACGCAGAGACCCTGAGTTAGATATAATCCTGTTTGGCCAGTTACTAGTTTCTTATCAGATAGCTCTTTCTTATTTATTAACCCATTTCTATTAATCTAAGTATTTTCATGTGGTCTCATCTTACAGGAGAGCGGGCTGGCATTCTGCTCTCTCCAGTCTTCCCATGTTGACTCCTCCTTACTACTTTATTTTTCCTCCTTGTCTCATAGTCCCTCCTATGCCACCACATCCAGCAACTCTCTGTCTTTTTAAAACCATTTTGGGGCGCCATATGAAACGAGTTTTCATCCAGCCAGCCTGGACCCACAGCTGCACTAGTCAGCCCCAATATTAAGCAGAGACTCTGTATTTGATATAATGCTGTTGGCCAGTTACTAGTTTCTTATTGGCTAGCTCTGTCTTAATTATTAACCAGTTTCTTTAATCTAAGTGTTTCCACATGGTCCCATCTTACCGGAGAGCGGGCTGGCATTCTGTTCTTTCCAGTCTCTCCATGCTGACTCCTCCATCTACTTCCTCTTTCCTCCTTGTCCCCTATTCCCTCCTATGCCACCACACCCAGCAACTCTCATCTGAATTTTGAAAATACAAAATATCTATTATATGTGTTCTTAGACATGTTGACCCTAGGAAGGATGGCTGCCATTGGACTCTATCCAAAAGACTATAGGCAAGATTGATAACTTCTCTGTGGTTTGACCCCTGATAATTTTGGGCAGTACTGGGTGAATTCATTACTACTCTAGAGTGTACTGGATTGATTCTCAATTGTTTGTCACCATCCTGAATTGATTCCTTCAAGGCTCCTCCCTTCCCTTTTCTTACCTACAAGAAATGGGGGCTAAAATCTAGTAAGCAGAGATGATGGGTAAGATAAGGAAAGAGAAAAAACAATTCTCCTGCCTCACCCTTCTTATTCTCATACTATTCCGTCTGTCAAAGTGGCCAATTCTATTTCATCTTTAGCTGTATTATTGTGAGTAATTCCTTATTTTTCTGTTTATCTATTACATTTGATTATGTTACTTGCTGATTGATAATCAAGAACTTTCAATTGTATCATTTAATACAGGTAGTTATACACATAATTGAAATAATTTGTCCTTCTTACCTACTATTACAATTCCCTAGGTATAAAACAATACTTATTTTTCCCTCTTTTTAGTAACAAACAAGCAAAGAATAACATATTTTATAGAACATTAAAAAGTCAGACACTTATTAAATACTTTTGCTATTAACCACTGACAAACAGATATTGCACTTTGTGTTTCTAAATATAAGCCTCTCTGTGTTTCTAAATGTAAGCCACCCCCTTGCCTGAAACCATATCCTCTGCTAATATTCTTCAGGAAAATATAATTTATATCAAATATCAGCTTGATTTCTACATGGACCAGAGTTATTCTAAAGAGCACAATTTTAGAGTATTTCACTTGACATTGACAGATATAGAAAGTAACAGTATTAAATGTTAAATGCCACTTATCACACTAGACATTATTTGGCTAGAGATCTTAGAAATCTCCTGGTTAAAAAAAATTCACTGGGATTCTATATGGATTTCTGAAAAATCTTTTGTGCATGTGCTGGAACATCAATATGTGCATCTAAATGTAAGTGGAAATTTGTTGCAGGAGGTTACTGTCAGAGTTGTTCTACAGTGGTTACAGACCCTCAGCTGTTTGCACTTTCTGATTCCTTTCTATCAAGGGAGGAGAAGGAGTTGCTCTTTGGTCTGGGGAAAAGCATTTATATTTTACATTTCATTATGCAGGCTATTTTTTAGCCCAGGAGTTACGTGCAATCTGCCTAACTTTGCAGGATATGGACTGACCAAGATAATTACTGGTATTCCACAGCTGTTCAAATTGTTTATTCATGTATTCGTTCATTTATTCATTTATTTACTTACTTACCTATATACTTATTTATTTTTTTTGTAGGTAGTAAATAAAGAGCTGTAGTTTTTAAGTATTGAGTCCACATACAGTGCCAACAGATCATGGAAAAACAAATTTAAAACTCAAAAAAATCGATTCAGAAGAATTTATCTCTAAGCAGTATTAAAATATCAGAAAAAACTGAAAAAAGAACTTAAAATTTTACCATTTAGCATTTTAGAAATGCTATTTTTTTCAATAAAAATTTTGTGTAATGTATGCTTATCTATGTGCACATGATATTCTGTAAGCTGGGGGAGTTGGATACTCCATGTGGTATCCTGCAAGCCTGGGGAGATGGATGCTCAGAAAGTGGAGTTACACATGATGTGATCCAACTTTAGCCCTGTGAAGGAGCAGGTTCTCCATATCCAAACCATCTCTCCAACTTTATTTCAATACTAAAATAATCTTCATAAACACCTTACATTTACAAAGCAGGAAAATGTATTCAACTCATTTTCAAGATAATGGTGGCTGTCTCTGCTTAGATCTGAAGGGGACATCCAGTAATATGTTACACCATAATAGGCAGCAGTAAATGTAGACACATTTGGGAACAAGGAATGACATCATCATAAGCAAAATGATAGACAGATGATTAGAAACAAATGCAGAATTCCATGGCCCTTTATTAAGCACTCACCATGAGAAGCACAAGTAAAAATAACCCAGAGACTGGTATTTGGGTTCAAATTGAAGATTAAAGAAGTGAAGTGACCAAGTATCAGAAAGCTTTGAACTCTATCAATGCTCAGACTGAAGGAGTGATCCACTGAACCTCAGATTGCATCTCCAGACTACACTGCTCCTTACCAAATTTCAGACTGCTTCTGAGACTGTACTGAGCTCCTTTTTTTTTCTCTAGTGTCAGAATTAAAACTTAAGTTCTGTTTCTTTTTTTTTAGACTGATTCACTCTCATGTAGCCTAGGGTGGCCTTGAACTTGTAGAGATGGATCTGCCTCTTTCTCCTGAGTTCTGGGATTAAAGGTGTGTTCCACCACTGTACAGTTTCTATGGCTGTGTCTATCTTTGCAATCTGATCTCCACACAAACATTATTAGATCATCAACAATATATTACCACAGGCAATTTATCCAGCAGTTCAGAATATTCTGTTCTTCCAGAGGACCACAATTATGTTCCCTGCACCCACACTGGTGACTCACAACTACTTGAAACTCCAGCTCTAGGGTATATGATATCCTCTTCTGATTTGTATAAGCATGCATACACAAAAACACACACATATACACAGAAATAAAATTTTAAAAACTGAATTAAAAGAAGGAGAAAGAACTCACCAGGACTTTCTATAAAAATACGTAAGCACCTTTCAAGGACTTATCTCTATTTAACTTGAAAACTCATTAGTAGTTCACACCATTAAGTTTTTCCATCTACCTTTCCTTCTGGGTCCCTCCAGCCAAGGCAAAAGCTCCCAATCAACTTATGAGAAAACAATTTGAAACTACATCCTAAAAGTAGTAATTATCTGCTGAGCTTTGTGCTATTCTGCTGCTTCCTAAAATTAAAAAAAGTATATTTTTATCTTTTTATTTATATAAATTATTTGAACCTTTCCAACCATATGAAATAAAATACATTGAAAATATGAGGTAACACTTTAACATTGCAAATATATTTATACATATATTGAATTTTAGTAGAGAGAATGAACTTACAAATTTGTTTATGATACATAAATATTTTAAAAATATATTTAAAAATAGTTTCAAAATAAGATATAGGAAGTAAAAAGTTTTCAAGAAGTAGGAATACCTACTGCAAGTTTCAAAACTTGTAAGCTCTTAAAAACATGTAAGATTGTTCCATTTAATTATTCCGTGATGAGAAATAATAAGATGTAAGATTAGAAAATAGTTTGGGGCCATATTTTGAAGGTTTTCAAGTGCCATCTTAGATAATTGGACTTTATCCTCTCATATACAATGATGCTTTGTGTGCGCTTAAAACAGAAAAGCAATGAACTAAAAGGTGGCAGGTTTCCCTACTTCAGAAACGTGTATGAAGTCTCTGTTATGTTGAAAGCTAGTTCAGAGGGAGGAGGTTTTCACAGAATTTCCAGTTCAGGTAATTCAGGGTTTTGCAACCCAAGTACACAGTGTGTTTAGTAATAGACACATAACATACCTTGTACCACTTTGCGTGAAACTAAGAGTAAAAATAAAATTTTAAAAGAGTAAAAATAATGCTCCTGGAGTCTCTTGAACAACCAGGACCACCAACTTAAATGAGGGCTCATCATACCTGGTGTTGGGGTTTTTGTTAGTCATTGGCTTTGGAGCTAATGTTGTCAAAACAAATGAGAAATTTCATTTAAACTGACTGTACATTTGTACAGCAACTTAAGTGTATTATAGTTTTGGGCTTTTGTTGTTGCTTTTACACCAGAGGGTAGATACTTAATGCCATGATTAACTATGACTTTTTCAAATATCCTTACAATTAGGTCACCATCCTTTCTCATTCTGTATTTATCTCTATCCCCCTCCCATTTTCCCCACATGCCCAGTCAAATCATGTGTACCCTGTTATTGCTCTCTCAAATAATTATTTCCATAAAATAAATGAATACATTTAAAATACTTTAATAGTGTGAGATACTGGAAACATTTTACTGCTGAAAATATGCAAGAAGGGTATATGAAAATCTATTCTATATAAAGACGCTAATGAGGAATAATTGTACTAGTCTCAGTATCTTCTCAGGGACAGAATTCTTTCTATGCTTCTATGCTACTAAGGTTGTTTCCTCTGATGTGATATATCCTGTCAATTTTGGAGGTTCAAAAAATTCTGTTTACCCCTTGTATGGGAAGATTTTTTTTTTAATAATATAATTTGAAAAATTTACATGTCGATCCCAGTTTCCTCTCCCTCCCTCCTTCCCTCCCTTCCTCCTTCACTTCCTCCTCCTTTCCCTCCCTCCCATCCTGTCCCCTCACCACCATTCCACATGTAGAGCTATGCTACCAAGGTGGGGTCATGGAAATCTGTCAAGTCATTTGAAATAGGGGTATGGGAAGATTCTTAACAGTTGTCTCCTGGTCCCTTTCATCTCTCATTATTTCAGTTCATGACTCACAGTGTATTGTTCCTTCTTTCCTGCATCTCTTGTATCCTCTTTCATTTTCAGTGCACTAATTCATCCTTTCCTCCATCCATTCTGTCACCATAATTTTTCCTTGCTACCTTCCTTCATTTCAACATTTTGCTATCAATTATTGGAATTATATGAATTTATGTATCATGCACTTCTATAAAAAATACCTAACAATCACTACTTCAATAACCATTTAGGCATTAATTTCTAGCTTCAACATTCAGAACTTAATTTGAGTGGCTAATCAAATTGAATATTTCCTGATGGGAGATGTTATTCTGTATATATGTTTCTCATACTGTTAATAAAGCCCTGTGTCCAATAGAAAACTAGATAGGCGGGGCTAGGAGACCAGGAGGAGGAAAGAGGAAGTGCTAAGGCGGAGTCAAGATGGAGACCAGGGAGGAAAAAAGATGCCGGCCGCGGCTCCCCATAAGATGACCACGTGGAAATACTTAGATAAGTAGAAATGGGTTACTAATTAAGACAGAGCTACCCCATAATGGTAATTGGCAAACAGGATTGTATCAAATACAGAATCTCAGCATATTATTTGGGGCCGGCCCACCAGACCAGTGGCGGGTAGGCTGGCGGCAGGCTGGCAGGACGGTATGAAAAACCTGGCAGTAACATAATGGTGTCAGAAGTGGAACTGAGAACTTTCACTTAAAACTTAACACAAGCTTAAAAAATAGTTTTTAAAAACAAAAGAACAGAGACTAACAAGACCTCTTGGTAGCAGCATTTTCTCGGTTGGATTTGTTTTGCTGTAGACAGAGATTTGCCTGGCTCCTTTAAGGGAGGTTTCCAAAAATAGCATAAGCGGCAAAAAGCCACCTTGCTTTTAAAGAGCTCTGCTAACAATTCATTGGTGTGCATGAGAGCTACAATGAAGGTTTACACTATGTTTTAAAAAATATGCTGGCTTGGGAGAGAAAAAGAAGCAGGATATAATGGTTTAAAAAAGAAAAAGGGAAATAGAATGGCTGGATATGGTGGCGCATGCCATTAATCCCAGCATTCAGAAGACAGAGGCAAGCAGATCTCTGTGATTTCAAAGTAAACATGTTATGCAGTGAATTCCATGACAGATAAAAGTTACACAGAGAAACCCTGTCTCAAAATATGTAAAAATAGAAGTAGAAGAAATAGAGTAATAAAAAAGCCAAGTAAAGATGGAAAGCACAGAGAAATTTTGGATACTATATGTGATTCTGTTGTCTTTAAATTATTTGATGGCTGAGAAAATAACAACTACTGATAAAAGAAATGCTGCTGGATTAATTCAATTTATATATTTTAAAAATGCTTTGACTCCAAAATTTAAGCCTAAGGACAAGTTACGGGGGAAAAGGATTTCTATTTTTGTTTCCACAGAAAATGAAAAGCTGTGGATTACTTCCAGACTAACATGGTTTGATCAAGCAAAATCCCCTAAAGCAATGTCAGTGGGACATTGCAACCTTACAGACCACTACAGCCAAGATTTTTATGTCTTCTTAGGATCCCCCATGACAGCGCCCCCTACAAGCTGAAGTAGTTTGGAAAGAACAACGCCTAAATTCCGAAATATTGTTTACAAATATTTGTTTTCATTTAAATTGGCCTGGTTATAAATGGTTAATGACCACAAGCAATCTTTTTAAAGGTAAAAAAGGAATTATGGCATAGATATGAATACTTTGCTTTGGAATGGATTTTCTTTTATTGATTCAATTTAAGGTCAATTTTGTAATATGTATATTTTTCCTCTTGTTTAGGTATTGTGTTTATATAGCTCTTTGGAAAATGTAATGTATAATTTAGTACAGAGTATAGAGAGTTACCTATGATAGTTAAAACTTAGAGTTAAGTGAGTTTGAATTTCTTGATATGCAGAGATGTATTTGAGATGAATAGGCATTCTTCAAACCTTTCAAAGACCTACAGAATATGGCATTTAAAATGGTTCAGGGTTTTTCTGGACAGTGAGGAACAACTGCTCCTGGCAACACCACCTGCATTAGAAAGGAGATGGACATTGAAGAAACTCGTTACGAAGTTTGCTTCTAATAAGGCAAGACTAGTCATTTGAACAAGGTACTTCTTTTGTCTAGAATGTTTGACTTTATGTTGTAGAAACTGGACATGCAGGACCAACAAAAAGATGACTGCTGATGCAAGATGAATATTGCTACAGGATTCCTGCTTCATGGAAGAAGCAGACATTCTGCAGGACACAGAGAAAAATGACTGACAAACTGCCATTACAGGTGGACAGTTTAAAGTTTCCTGCTTTGCTGAAAGTCTGCCAGACACATTATGGCCTATGGGCTGAAGATGGAACATTATGAAAGAACTTCGGGTGACTGACCAGGCAGTGAGTTGTCTCTATCATTTCTAGAGTTTATATATTATCCTTCTGTGGTCTTTGAAGGAGTTGAAGACTGATAGCTATAGTTATATTTTTCCTTAGTTAGGATTAAAGATAAGTTACATATAGGACTTTAGACTCACATAGATAGGATAGATGATATTTTCTTTAAGTCTTACAAAATGTTAATGGACTAAATATTGTTAACTGTGATTCTTATTTGATAACTGTTGTATGGTACATTTTGCTATGTTAAGGTTAAAACCCTTCTCTTTATTTTAGACAGAAAAGAGGAGATGATGGGAGATGTTATTCTGTAAATATGTTTCTCATACTGGTTAATTAATAAAGCCTGTGGCCAATACAAAACAAGATAGGTGGAGCTAGGAGACCAAGAGGAGGAAAGAAGAAGTGGTAAGGAGAGTCAAAATGTAGACCTGGAAGGAAGGAAGACGCTGGCCTCTACTCCCCGATAAGATGACCACGTGGAAATACTTAGATAAGTAGAAATAGGTTAATAATTAAGACAGAGCTAGCCCAGTAACAATGATGGTAACTGGCCAACAGGATTGTATCAAATACAGAGTCTCTGAGTGTTATTTGGTGCTCACATGGCGGCAGGACCGTGGCGGCGGGACTATTGCGGCAGGACCGGCAGTAGCTGGCAGGAAAAACCTGCCCATAACAATTTCCCAGTTTGACTACCTTGTCATGAAAAACAATTTTTACTCATGGATTTGTGAAAACTTTTTCTGAAATATTTCTAACTTAGTAGGTTTAATCTTACAAAAATGTATGGGCATCAGTAAAAACAAGAGTGATCATTTATGAATTAAGACAATTATGATACCTATTTTCTATGGTTTCTTATAAGAAGAAGAAGGTAATTAAAGAGTAGATAAAGCATTTAAATCTGATACATTGTATCATTTTAACTATGGAACCATAATATCTGACTAGTTTAACTTAATTTTTGTGTCATACATGATTTACATTATACATAATGACACGTATATTAATTCCAAGAAAATACAAAATACTGTCTGTACTAATACTGATGGTGGAGTTGGTTCTATACTACATAGAGGGTGGAATAATTTCAGAAATTATTTTCCATTTAGAGAGTGTTCCTGGATCTAAACTCTGAAAGGTCTATTAATCATTATTTATTCTTGGTTTTGTTTTTGTTTTTCAGAATAAATGACTTAGAAATTAAAATGTTTATTACTATCCCTTAGCCACTTAGTAATTTTGTCAGATACACGAATTTAAAGAAAACAGATGGAACATAGAAGAAAACTGAAAATTTGAATATATATATAAATTTATGGGTATATTATATTATACACATAAGTTAAAACCCCTTCATATAGCATCATAATGAAAACCTTATAATTTTTATTATACTATCTTAGCTTTTACTAGATTGTTTTCAAGAACATTTTCACTTATCATACTAATTATATCCTTATAAGTAAAAGAGGAAAAAGTAGGAATCATAAAAGAGGACAATTGTCCAAAACTATTGATCTATGAATCTTCCACTAGAAATGATTGTTTTCCCTTATCTTATTTCAGGTTTTTGTTTTTCATTATTTTTTTTACTTTCATATACATGGTAATTTTCACTCCTCTATTTCTCCTGTCACTCTTTCTCCATCTCCTGTCTTTTACAGATGTACTTCCCATTTATTTCTCTTCAGAAAGATCAGTCCTCACAGTAATATAAACTGGGATTAACATGAAAAAACAACCTTGTTTCAAATTTAAATTTTAAAAATGAAAAAAATAAAAATAAAAAAAATAAAATAAAAGAGCAGGCCCATCCCCCTGAATATCAAGCATAGAAGAGGCAAATTAGAGAGTAGAGCCTAACTTAACTTCATCCAGCGATAGTTAGGAGCAAATTGAGAGACCTTTTGGAACTCAGTGAACATCATAGAATAACAGGCCAGGTGCTGGTGAGAGGAGAGGGTCGCAGGAACCAGAGGGTACTAGTACAGTATGAGAATTGACACACAGAGTCAACTAAGCGGATCTCACAGAGACTGAAAAAATAATCTTGGACCTTGTAGAGTACGAGCTAGGTTTGGGTGGCATTTTTTCCCCCTTTTGGTGATATTCTTGCTCTTTGTACTTTTGTGTTCTTGTAGGACTCATAACAGTGGATATGGGGGTCTCTGACTATTTTGCCTGCTTTTAGAACCATTTTCTTCCTACTAATTTGCCAACTCCACTTTGATGTAAGAGTTCTTCACAGTTTTATACTTTAGCATTTTTTTAAACATTTTCTTTATTTTTATTTTTATTTTATATATCGATCCCTGTAGCATGTCTGTTTTCTGCCAGCCTGCCCACTGCTGGTCTGGTCCCAAAGCCACGCCAGCCCCCAATAACATGCTGAGACTCTGTATTTGATACAATCCTGTGGGCCAGTGACTATCATTGTTTATGGTCTAGCTCTGTCTTAATGATTAACCCATTTCTTTTATTCTAAGTATTTCCACGTGGCTCATCTTACTGGAGAGCAGTGGGCCACATCTTCTCTCTCCAGGCTCTACATGCTGACTCCTCCTAACTACTTCCTCTATCCTCCTTGTCTCCTAACCCAGCCTATCTTGCATTCTCATTGGCCACAGTGCTTTATTGTTTAACCAGTATGAGAAACATAATTACAGAATAACATTTCCCATCAGATCCCAGTTCCTACTTCCTCCCTCCCTTCCTCCTTCCCTTCCTCCATTTGCCCCCTTTTCCCCCTCACATGTAACCTGACCCTCTTTCTCTTCCACCCCCCCCACGCTCCACATGCAGGGTAATGCCATCCAGAAAGGGTCATGTAAATCTGTCAAGTCATTTGAGTAGGGAATAAGATTTCTCTCCTGTATCTAGGTTAAGGGATTATCCCTCCATGGGGAATATGCCCACAAGATATTTTGTGTACCAGGAATACATCCTGGTTCCACTGTCTGACATCCTTTAGATTGTTCAGGTCTTCTAGCTGAGACACATTTTCAAGGGGGTCTGAGTCAGTCCCAAGCTGGATTCCCAGATATCAGTTTGGGGGCACATTAACTCCTCCTTGTTCAGGTCAGTTGTCTCTATGTGTTGCTGTAGCGTGGTGTTGTCCTCCTCTCTGCATATGGATTCTAGTTTGACACAGTGTTTAGTTGTGGGTGTTTGCTTGTGAGTCCAACAGGTACTAGATTAGGGTTCCATGATGGTGGATATGTAGACATTGATCTCATTGTCAGGGAAGGGCAATTAAGGTAGCCTTTCTTTCCATAGTTGGTCAAATTGTTAGTTAGAGTCAGTCTTGTAGGACTCTGGACATTTCTTTAGGTTCAGTTTTCTCTTCAATTCTAACATGGCTCCCTCTTTTATGTTTTCTCCCTCTCTCTCTCTCTCTCTCTCTCTCTCTCTCTCTCTCTCTCTGTCTCATACTTTTATCTCTTTTCTGTCTTCTATTCCTCCCCTGATACAATCTTCTTTGTCCCACATGCTTTCCTCTCCTCTCCTTCTCTTTCTCCTAGTTCCCTCTCCATGCACTCCCCACCCCACATCCCATGTTCTCTGGAGAACTTGCTCCTTCCCCTTCCCATGAGGGACCTTATAAGAAACTCTTAGAATCCAACTTCTATCCTAGTTCCTCAGGTGATGAGAATTATAGACTGGTGATCCTTTGCTCTAGGTCTAAAATCCATATATGAGCAAGTACATACCATGTTCCACTTTTTGTGACTGGGTGACCCCATTCAGGATGGATTGTTCAAGTTCCACCCACTTGCCTGTGAATTTCAAGATTCCATTGTTTTGTTTTTTTTTTTTTTCCCTCAGAGTAGTATTCCTTTGTGTAGATATGCCACATCTTCTTCATTCTTCACTTGAGGGGCATCTAGGTTGCTTCCAGGTTCTTGCTATTAAAAATAATGCTTCTATGAACATAGTTTAGCACATGTCTTTGTTGCATGATTGTGAATCATTTGGGTATATGCCTAAGAGGGGGATTACTGGGTCCTGTGGTAGACTAATTCCCATTTTTCTGAGGTACCACCATACTGATCTCTAAAATGGCTGTATAAGTTTTTACTTACAGCAGCAGTGGAGGAGTGTTCCCCTTTCTCCACATCCTCTCCAGCATAAGTTGTCATTGGTGTTTCTAATTTTAGCCATTCTGGCAGGAGTAAGATGGTATCTTAAAGTTGTTTTGATTTGCATTTCCCTGATAGCTAAGGATGTTGAGCACTTTCTTAAGTGTCTTTCAGGATTTTTGATTTCCTTTATTGAGAATTCTATCTTCAGTTCTGTACCCCATATTTTAATAGGGTTATTTGATGTTTTGTTGAATTGTTTCTTGCTTTCTTTGTATATTTTGGAGATCAGCCCTTTGTCAGATGTAGGGTTGTTAAAAATCTTTTCCAATTCTGTGGGCTGCCATTTGGTCTTGTCCACCTTGTCATTTGCATTACAGAAGCTTCTAAATTTGAGGAGGTCCCATTTATTAATTGTTATTCTTAGTGTCTGTGTTACATGAGTTATGTTCAGGAAGCGGTTTCCTATACCAATACATTCAACGGTACCTCCTACTTTCTCTTCTAAGAGGTTCAGTGTGGCTGGATTTATGTTGAGGCCTTTGATCCATTTGGACTTGAGTTTTGTGCATGGTGATAGGCATGGGGTTTTCTGTAGTCTTCTACACACCATCATCCAATTGTGCCAGCACCATTTGTTGAAGATGCTTTCCTCCCTGCTTTGTATATTTTTAGCTGCTTTGTCAAAAATCATGTGTTCATAGGTGTGTGGGTTAATATAATAATTTTCGCTTCAATTCCATTGGTCTACTTATCTATTTTTGTGGCAATAACGGGCTGTTTTCAAGACTATAGCTCTGTAGTAGACCTTAAATTCAGGGATGGTGATGCCTCCTGAAGTATTTTATTGTGCAGGGTCATTTTTGGCTATACTGGATTTTCTGTTTTTTCATATAAATTTGATTATTATCCTTTCTAGTTCAGAGAAATTAATGAGAATTGCATTAAATCTGTAGATTGCTCTTGACAAGATTGCCATTTTTACTATGTTTACTTACCTATCCAAGAGCATGGGAGATTTTACAATTTTCTGATATCTAAATTTCCTTTAAAGACACAAAGTTCTTATTATATAGATCTTTCACTTGTTTGGTGTTACCCCAAGATACTTTATGCTGTTTTTGGCTACTGTAAATGGTGATATTTCTCTGATTTCTTTCTCAGCTCCTTAGTAAAGTAGGGCTACTGATTTTTTTTTATGTTTATCCTGTATCCTTTTAGTTTGCTATAGGTGTTTATAAGCTGTAGGAGTTCTCTGTTTGGATTTTTTGGATTGCTTATGTAAACTATCATATCATCTGCAAATAGAGTAAGTTTGACTTCTCCCTTTCCAGTTTGAATCCCCTTGATCTCCTTTTGTTGTCTTACTGCTTTAGCTTATGTCCTTTCATAGGTGATTTAAGACCATTAATATTGAGGGAGAATAAGGACCTTTGATTGTTAATGCTTGTTTGTTTTAGATTTGTTGTTACCAGTGGTGTTGTGAATATATTTGTCCTGCTTTACCCTTGAGTTCTGGTGAAGTGGGATTATCTATTACCCATGTCTTTAGGAGTGTAGTTAACTCTTTTGGGTTGGAAGTTTCTTTCCAGAACTTTCTGTGGGGCTGGATTTGTAGATATGTATTGTGAAAATCTGGCTTTTTCATTAAATATCTTGTTCTATCCATCTATAGTGATTGAGAGTTTTGCTGGGTTTAGTAGCTTGGGCTGGCATCCGTGGACTCTAGGTACTTGTAGAACATCTATCCAGGACTTTCTGGCCTTGACAGTTTCCATGGAGAAGTAAGGTGCAATTTTGATAGGTCTGCCTTTATATGTTTCCTGTTCTTTTCCTTCACTGCCTTTAGTATTCTTTCTTTATTCTGTATGTTAGGTGTTTTGATTATTATTATATGTCAAGGGGTCTTTTTTCTTTGGTCCAGTCTATTTGCAGTTTGGTATGCTTCTTGTACTGCCCTGAGCATGTCCTTCTTCAGATTGGGACAGTTTTTCTCTATGATTTTGTTGAATATGTTTTCGGCACCTTTGAGCTGGGCTTCCTTACCTTCCTTTATGCCTATTATTCTTAGGTTTGGCCTTTCCACGATATTCCACATTTGTTGGACGTTTTGTGTTACAGATTTGTTGGATTTACAATTTTCTTTTGTGGATGAATCTATTTCCTCTAGTTTATCTTCAGCGCCTGAGATTCTCTCTTCCATCTCTTTAATTCTGTTGGTTATGCTTGTGTCTGTAGTTCCTGATCATTTACCCAGTTTTTCTATTTCAGCATTTCTTCAGTTTGTGTTTTCTTTATTGTCTTTATTTCAAGTCTTACACCATTTCTTTCACTTGTTTAATTGTCCCCCCCCCTTGGGTTTCTGTACTTTTTTAAGAAATTTGTTCATTTTGTTCCAATTTTTTGTTTGTTTTTCTTCCATTTCTTTAAGGGATTTTCTCACATCTTCTTTGAGAGCCTCTATCATTTTGTGATGATAATTTTTAAGTCATTCTCTTCTTCTTCATCTGCTTTGGGGTGATCAGGTCTAGTTGGTGTACAGTCCCTAAATTCTGGTAGTATCATGCTTGTCTTTCTATTATTAGATATTTTCTTGTATTGTCATCTTCCCATTGCTTCTTCCAGTAGGTGTAGTTGGGGTCTCTCTATGGTACTCCCCAGGTGGGATTAGGTGGGTTAAATGTTCGATGTCTGTAGCTCTGGGTGGACCCAGCTCTCTAGGATGTCTCTCATCAGGCAGGAGCCAGGAGATGGGGGTCAAAGCTCAGGGTACAACAGAAGATCTTAGATGGGGGTCAACGATCCTGAAGCCTGAGACTCAGGATGTTCCAGTGGTTAATAGGAGGATCTAGCCTGGCCTGGCACTCTCCATCTGAGGCCTCTTTAGCAGTCCCAGTGATTATGGTCAAGGATCCAGCCCTCAGGGGCTCAGAATGGCCCTGAGGGGATAGGTAGATCTCTGGGAGGAGCCCAGAACTCTATCAGAAGACTGGTAGTGGGAGTCATAGACCAAACAGGTGGGGACTCCAGGTGGTCCTACATGTATAGTTAGATCTAGTGTGCTCAGAACAACTCCAAGTAGTTTCCTGAAGGTAACAAGATTGTTGGCTCCACCCTCTGTCCCAGTACTCAACCAGAGTGGTAGGACAATAGGCAGGGTAAGGCACAGGTTAAGGGGAAGGGCTTACTTTTTGTGGGTGTGGGTGGTGTGTATCAATGGGGACAGGACACAGGGGGAGCCAGATCTGGGGCAAATCCAGGTAGTTCCCAGGGAAGGGTGTGGGAGGAATTCCTCCCGAATTGGTACCAGACCAATTCGGCCCCAGGCCTCTTACAGAGGTGACTCTAGTAGAGGCCTGGCAATAGACTTCAAAGATTATGGGGGTCAAAAACTAGGCAGAGACTCAGGATTATTCAACAGCAATAGGAGGATCTAGCTGGGGCCTGGCACTTTTCAGATGAGGCCTCTTTAACAGAGGCCCGGAGATGGGGATCTCACTTTCTTTTTTATTAATAAGACACTCTTGATACATTCTCTGCAGCCCATGTTTGCCTGCAACTCACAGAAATTAAAACGAAATCAAGCATATGATGTGTTTACAATTTCATTGTTCATGACTGCAATTTAATTGGTAAAACTTTCTTGAGAAATATTAATATGATCACTTTAATTGGGTTTTATTTTGGTTTTTTGGTTTTCTTTTCTTATTTTACATATCAATCCCAGTTTCCTCTCCCTCCCATCCTCCCATGCTGCCCTCCCTGCTCCCCCATCCCATTCTCCATCCACTCACAGGGAGAGTGAGGTGTTTTAGGAGGGATCATCAAAATCTGTCAAGTCATTTGGAGTAGTGTCTAGGCCTTCCTTCTTGTCTATAGATTAGGTGAGTATCCCTCCATGCGGAATATGCCCCCAAATGGCTTTAATGCACCATATATACATCCTGGTTTCATGTATATGAGGTCCTGTAGATTGCTCTGGCGTTCTGAGACCCACGTTGAAGGGATCTGCACCAGTCCAATGCTGGTTCCCCAGCTATCAGTCTGGGGTCCATGAGCTCCCCCTTGTTCAGGTCAGCTGTCTCTGTGGGTTTCTGTAGCCTCTTCTGGAGCCCATCACTCCCCCCTCTCTGCAACTGGATTCCAGGAGTTGAGCTGGGTGTTTAGCTGTGGCTGTCTGCTTCTTTTTCCATCATCTACTAGATGAGGGCTCTAGGATGGCATATAAGTGAGTTATCAATCTCATTATGAGGGAAGGGCGTTTAAGGTGGCCTCTCCACTATTGTTCAGATTGTTATTTGGGGTCATCCTTGTAGGTCTTGGCATTTCTCTTGTGTCACTTTTCAATTCAAACCTATAATGGCTCTCTCTATTATGGTATCTGTTTTCTTGCTCTCGTCTATTCGTCCCCTGACTCAGTGTACTTTAGGAATACTTATCTTATGTTTTGTGTAAGTTTTGTCAGGCCAAAACCTCATAGTTGATAAAAACATCTGTATTTCAGAGTTCCAAATCTATGATATGCTTCATTATGAAGTAATATCAAGTTTATGAACTGCAAATAAATATAAAACCACTATTTCACTTAATCATTTAAGACAATAATTCACAATACTAGAAAATTCAAACAATCCTATCTTAAGAAGTTATTTTTAATACTAAGGTAGATCCTATATTTATTTGGTTAATTATATTTACATATATAATCTATTAAATACAGAAATTCTTAAATATGAGATGGTAGTATTTTAAGGAATAATTAATGCAACTTTAATTTAACATATGGCTCAGATAAAGTTCTTTGAATTTTTGAATGAATGATTGAATCCAGAGTTTTGCATGTCCTAAACATGCAATCTAGCACTAACATTTATGCACCATCCTAAGAATGCTAGCTTTCTATTTTTAGACTCAAATATACAATTGAAAAAAGGATGAAATAAATTAAGAGACACATCCACAAGTATATATGATTTTGTTTTTATTTTTTGTTTGTAACTACTATAATAGTGTAAGCTAATGTGAAACATGCTTGACATCATCATAATCAATTTTATTGCTTTAATTTTAGATAATTTATTTCATTAAAGAGTAGGTATTATCTCATGAAATTTAGGTTTAACCTTGAAATCTAAGCATTTATCTGTTATATCCCTGTTGTAAAATTGTTTATGCATCTTTACACACACACACACACACACATATATACATACACATATATATGTGTATATATATGTATATGTATATATATATATATATGTTTTAATATATATATGTATGTTCACTATGTGCATTGTCAGTGACTTCGAAGGACAGAAAGTTGAGTTGGATCTCTTGGAACTGGAGTTATATGTAGCTGGGTGTTTCCTTATGTGGGTGTTTGTAACAGAAATTTGGCCTCAGAAGGAGCAGTAGGTGCTCTTAACCACTTAACAGCAGCCCTTTTTTTCTTCTTTATCACAATTTTGAACACATTTGAAGGTAAATTTACTCATCAGTCAGAAAATAAAATATTATATCTGATTTTCATACGATTATGGGTCATTGCCACTGAAGTACAAATCATCAATAATTTACTTAAAAATATCCATTACATATTTAATATTTCCTAAAATTTTAGTATTTCCATGAAATTGAGAGTAAATTAATAAATGAAAAATACAGAGAAACATCTTAAGGTCTCCTAATTTTGTAAGATCTAGCCATATCCATTTTACTCTACTAAGCATTATTTCCTTGTTCAAAATTATGGTCCTCACTTTTAGAGCATTCTTTGGTTGTTATAGGCAATCTTTGATTTCTATTTAAAAGACATCCCAAACATCCTTCATAAGTGTTTATGTTGAAAAAATTTTCAGGTGTAGAGACATGTGTCCCAGGGCACTTTCCCATCAAAGGGTTAATTATGTTGCCTAAGGCCACAAGAATGTATGATCTAAGCTTGTACATTGGGTTCAGGAATTGTCAGCTATAAGGTTTCAGCAGAATGTACTTTTCTATCAATTAATTAGATAAGAAATACAGATACATTAACTATGTTGTAGTTTGAGCACACAAAGACCAAGATTTTATTTGTTATGTTACATCCAGGAGAATATAGATGCTTAATATGATAGTCAAGCTTGTCATAGAATTACTGTAGGTTGTAGAATATTGACCCTGTGTATATTTACAGTTATCCATAGCAGAGGATATTCTCTTGAATATAGAAGTCAAAATTGAGATAACAAAAATATCAATTGTCACAGAAGCGTTTTATGACAAGCCATGTAAAGTTGGGATGGTACTAATATTCAAGGTTAGGAGGACAGGATGTGTCCTTCAAACACAATTCTTCATTCCACAGAAGTTCATTTTTTATTCTATCTCTTGGCTTCAATCTATGAATTGAGTAATAAGAAACAATAAATGCTGCATGCAGCAGACACAGGGACTGGGACAGTGGCATTGAATGTGATTATCCTTTAATTTTGTGACTCCTCTAGGGATACTCTGTCATTAGTATTTAAATCACTTCATAAATATTTCACTTTAAATACGATTGTAAAGTCTTGTGTATGCCTTAATTTGTGTCTAGCATAATGGTTTTGTATAGTGAGACAATTTCATCAGGGCACTTACACGATTAAAAAGAGATTTAATAGAACACCGCATCTTTACTTTGATTTGGCCATGGAATGGAAAACAAGAGAGGCATTTCATATTCAGAAACAACAATTTGTATTTCAGTACTTGAAAATCTACAAATACATGTCTAAGTAAAAGTATTCAAAATAGCTCCAGGTGCTACCTTAAACATAGTAGAACCGGAGAGAAAAAGAACACAGGAACATGAGGTTCAATAGACAGAAGAAATTATGGGAAAATATCTTAGATATTTTTTAACATTTAATTTTCTTTGACCTCTATTCTGTTGTTCTTCTGTCTAAGAGCTATTTCATTAAACTCATGGATTTGTAAAACTACTCACAGATAATATCAATAACACAATCCTGTGTACACACTAGACAACAGAATTTTTATTGTATTTGTTCCTCTCTTATATGCTAATGGCAGATGCTCAGCAAATATCCTTCCTCGATCATTCTCTTTCTTATGTAGTTTGGTTTTACTTACTTTAAATCCTCACAAAATACCTCAAGAAAGGAGCTATATCTTGGTAATTCCATCTTTTGTAATAATAAGACAGTTGAATAATAAAGAGTTATTATTGAAAGAACTTCCTCTTAAGGGTCCATATATGGTAAAAGAAAAATGAATTGTGTTTTTTTCCACAATCAGTGCCATATTTTTACCCATAAAGTAAAAGTTTGCTATAGTTTTAAATTACATACCTAGACAAAAAGTCTTCAGGATAATATAAAAAAAAGAGACAGGTAAGAAGTAAATGAAAATTTTAAGTTGAAAGAGCATTTCAATAACATTAAAATTGTTGAGCTCAATGAAAGTAAGCCATTAAAAGAGGATGACATTTTTCTTTTTTAAATTTAGCACTCAGGTAGGACAAAGGACCATATAAAAATGAAAGAAAGGTCTTACATTCTTTCTGATCCATTTCAGCAGTTTTTCATAAGCCAAAAATGCAGGATCTGAGCTGCAGCATCAAATCCTGGACCTGGGTATCCCCAACCCGGTATTAGTGTTGTGTCTAGTTGCCGGCTCTTGTAAAGATCTCCATTTGCTATAGGCAGCAGATACTTTTAGAAGGAACGATAGACAATTGTACTTTTCTGTGGATGTGAAGACAAGATTTTAAACAAATTTAAAAAACATGCCATGTTCCCAAAGTCTTTTTGTGCACCAGGGGTACATCCTGGTTCCACTATCAGAGGTCCCACATGGAGAGATACTTCCTTAACCTAGAGGCAGAAGGTAGGGCCTAGTTCCTACTCCAAATGACATGACAGATTTTGATGATTCCTCCTGGAAGGGATCACCCTCCCTGTGGAATGGGGGGGTGGGATAGTAGGGTAGTTGGGCAGATTGGGAGGGTGAGAGGAAGGGAGGTAGGAAGGGAGGGAGAGAGAAAGAGAGGGTGATGGGACTGGGATTGATAAGTAAAGTAGAAAAAACTATTATGCTGTGTAACACCTTTCTTGGAGAGTCCATACAAACACAATAATAGCAATATCAAAAAAACATGGTAACACAGAAGGAGGGAAATGACATGGTGTTTGGGTATTTGGAATGAGATTAAATGCTTGTCCTAAAGTTCATGGACTCTTTGGGAAAGATTACCTTGTGGATGGTTGTATGTTACTGAGGTTGGACTTGAGGTTTCAAAAAATCCTTAAGTTGGGTCACTGCAGGAACGTTAGCAAAAGATTAGTGAAATTCACTTCTAAAACATAAATTTGAAAATAAAAAATTTGGGAACAATTATTTAATATTAACAGCATAATTTCAGAAGATATGTAGATTACAAAATAAACTTATCTGGAGTGGCAAAAAGTAATAACTAGTCTGATAAAATGTCATTGAAGCATTACAATGTCATGAATGCAGCATACAACACAAAGTCTCACCAGAATAAAAAGAACTCCTGGATTTCAAATTGTTTTCAATGGGAACTTAATAATACTAACTTTTAAAGTCAAATCTAGACACTAACAATTAGAAGGTAAACAAGTAATGCAATATCAAGACACTAGAATGGAAAAAGAAAATATTTGAGACATGCAGAGATAAACTCTCAATCATCTAAGGAAAAATTAGAATAAAGAAAATAAAAATAACATGTCAGAAGTAGGATTAAACATGAACTTGAGGAATAACATTCTAATAAATCTATTGAGACACACTTGTAAAATTACCCCACCCCAAATACTTGTTCATTCCATTTACCATGAAACAGAATGATTTAAGCTCAAGGGTGCAGAATAGATGGGGAGGGGAGGGTGGGTAGAACTGGAGGGAATTGGTAAAATGGATAATTATGATAAAAAATGAATGCATTATATGACATTGTCAAAGAATTAGTAAACATTAATTGTGAAAAAAGAGAAAATAAATATGTCAAACAGTCTAACACAATGGAATTCCTAAAAAAAAAAATTAAATAGCCACAGTCTCACAATTTTTGGCAAATGCATCAGACATTGCAGAGAAGAAAAAAATAATTGTGGGAAAAATATACACTGCTATATTAATATGAAAATGAAAGAAACTTTGATAAAATAATAAACCAGACCAATGATAATTACTATAAAAGAATAAAAACCTTAAGATGATCCTTCAATTAATTTAAAAGCAGAATACAGTTAATAGCATAGACACTTGACATAGTCATATCAAAGTAGAAAGAGCTTTTAATAGAGGATTTTCTAGGTGTCAAAATTGTAGAAGAACTTCATGGGCAGGTAATTCTTCATTTGGATTGAAAAATCAAGGACTAACAAAGTTTGTATCCCTAATACCCAGAGCCTTTCAAGAATCTACTTGACATTTGGAGCTTCAATGGTCTAGTGATATATTTGCATTATAGTCTTTCTGAGCTCCAAGATTTTGGATCAATTAATTCCCTATATAATAGTAACTTCAAAACTGTACTTACCGTTCACATTTTCAGGGAGATAGACTAAATAGACTTGCTACAGTTCTCCTATGAAATACAAAAAAATGTCTGCTTGTTAGGTGCAAAACACTTTATAAGAAGTAAGTATCAGTCAATGGTAGAGTACAGTTTATCTCAGGACACCAGGACCAAATTTAGAATGTAATAGTGAATTTCTAGCTTCCTGTTTGCACAAATTATGATCTTTCATGGCCACACCTATTATTTCAAATACTTTCACCAACTGCAGATTAAACATTTGAATATATAAGACTGTGGGAGTGATTCTCATACAAAATTAGGAATAGTTTCCATAAGGGCAGTTAACATTCTGTGGAGGAAATAAGCTTCATTCATTTTGCCTTACCGAAGTATGTCTTCCCCCAATTTCCCATGGTGGGGAAACAGAAACCTCTTGGAGAGAGTCTGTGAGAGAGTAATGACTTTCATCACCAGCTAAGGTTTTAATCAGCTATGAGAAATAGGCTGTGTGAAAGACATTTTAGAAGGATGGTATCAGCAGAGGGCAGGAAGCCAACCAGAATGAAGCATCTATTTTCCCAGTGATAGCCAATGTTATTTCCACATTTCACACGGATTCTAGTGACCAGAATATTCTAATAAAAGTATACCTGCCTTAAATAATGGTATTTACATAAACCAATGCTCCTCTCTAGGACAGTTTAATTATTTCAGATGTGATTCAAATTTAAGTTAAATAGGAACATTTCTTAAAAATAGGTTTAAAGTTCTTTGTATATTATTACTTTATTGCTTCGGTGTCTGCTCTACCATATTTTGGTTTGAATTAAGCATCTAGTGAGAAGGGCTACCCTTCTTTATCATTATTATTGTTGTTGTTGTTCTTTTCATTTATTCTACATCATGACCACAGTTTTCCCTCCTTTCTCTCCTCCCATTCCTTCCATCCCACACCGGCCTCCACTCTCACTCATCCCCATCTACTCCACCTCCAATAAGAAAGGAGCAGGCCTCCCAAGGGCTTCAACAAAGCACTGCTTATCAAGTTGAGGCAGGACAAACCTCGTTCCCTTGAATCTAGCTGGGCTAGGCAACCTAGTATGGGAATAGGTTTCCAAAAGTCACCTATGTACCATGGAAAGGCCCTTATCCAACTGCTAAGAACCTCCAAAACAGACCAAGCTACACAACTCTCACACAAATGCAGGTGACCTAGGTCAGTATTGTGAAGATATCCTACCTTCCATCCAGGATCTTTGAAATCTGAGGGGACAAGCTCAGCCGTCTCAATGGATTCACCCATCATGACCTTGGCCTCCCTGACTAGTACAATCTCTCCTGTCTCTCTTCAAATTGATCTTGGCTCAGTGCATAACTAGGGATTACTGCTTCCATCAGTTACTGAATGAATGCTTTATGATTACAATTAGAGTAGTCACCAATCTGATCAAAGAAGGCCAGTTCAGGCACCCTCTCCATTATTGCTAGGTGTCTTAACTGGAGTCATCCTTGTAGATTCCTAGAAAGAATTCTTTACACCAGATTTCTCCCTAATCTCCAAATGGCACCCCATCAACATACCTCTTTCTTCATTCTCATCCTCCATCCTGCCCCCAACCAACCCAATCATATCCCTGATTTTCCCATCCTCCCCTTCCCTTGCCCTCAGTTTCTATTTCCCCTTCCCAGAGAAATCCATGAGTCTCTCTGTGGTTAGCATTAGTCTCAAGATATTTTATATTAGTTGTGGCTATTGAAAAGGATATAGTTTTTGTGATTTCTTTCTCAGCCTGATTATCATCTGCATATAGGAGGACTACTGATATTTTGGTCTTAATGTTGTATCTGGCCACATCCCTGATTTCTAGGGTACAATTTTTGTGGTTCCTGTTCATTTCTGATTTTGTTAAATTTGATATTTTCTCTCTTAATTTTTTTTAGTTTGAATAAGTGTTTATATTTCTTGTTGATTTTCTCCAAGAAACAACTCTTTGTTTCATTGATTTTTTTTATATTCTATTTATTAATATTTTATTAATTCTAGCCCCAAGTACTCCTTTTGGGTGAATTTCCTCTTTTTCTGTTCTAGAGCTTTCAGGTGTGCCATTAAGTTAGTAGCATTATTTCTAGAATTTTTATGCTGGTACTGTACTTAGTATTATGAACTTTCCTTTTAGTACTGTTTTAGTAGTGTCCCATAAGTTTGAGTATGTTGTGCATTTATTTTAGTTGGATTTCTTAGAAATTGTTAGATTCTTTCTTTATTTCTTTGTTGATCCAGTAGTAATTCAGTTGAGAGTTTTTCAGTTTCCATGTGTTTGCAGGCTTTCTGTATTTTGTGTTGTTGTTAAATTCTAACATTAACCCATGGTGATCTGATAAGATATAGAGGGTTTTCCCAATACATTTGTATTTGGTAAGATTTGCCTTGTGACCAAGAATGGGGTCAAGTTTAGAGAAGGTTTCACATGGTGCTGTGAAGAAGGTTTATTCTATTGAATTTGTATGGAATGTTCTATAGGTATCTGTTAAGTTCATTTGAGTCATAACATACTAGTTCTATTGTTTCTCTGTTACATTTCTAACTGACAGACATTTCCATTGATGAGTTTAAGACATTGAATTCTCCCCTATTAATATGTGGAATTTGATATGTGATTTAAACTTTAATAATGTTTCTTTTACAAATTTGTATGCCCTTATATTTGGGTCCCTGGTTGGCAGTTCAGTCTTCATGGGCTCCTATGAACCCAGGTTAGTTGATTCTGTGTGTTTTCTTTGAGTTCCCTGAAACTTTTGGGTATTGCAACCCTTCCTCCCTCTCTTCCACAGGATTCACAAGCTCCACATCATATTTGGCTGTGTGTCTCAGTCTTTCTGATGACACTTTGGCTAGACATCACCCTATGAGTATAGTAGAACAGAATATTATTAGGAATCATTTCATTGACTTTCCTTTTCCTTGTTATTCATGTTTAGTTCTTCCCTATCTTTCTGGGGTATCCCATCTCTGGGTCTTGGTCATGAGGGGAGAGGGAGAGACAACTGAGTTCATGAGTCTCCAACTGTGTCAGTCATTAGTTTGTCACTCTCACAATCTCAGTGCCATCTTTCCAGTGCATAATGTAGGCAGGATAAATTGTAGGTTAAGTTGTATATGGCCCATTTCTTCACTCTGGATGACTTGCCTGATTAAAGGAGATGGCCTGTTCAGGCTGCATACCCCCTGTTTCTACAAGTCTTAGCGATGGCCACACTCATAGAGTCCTGGGAATTTCTACTGCTCAAGTATAGTAGCTCATCCCAGAGATGTCCCCAAATTCTCCCCCCACACTTGATCTCTCCAGTTCTCATGCCGATGACCCATTTCAGGTCTAGATTCCATCTTATACCTGTCCTAAATGTGAAGATCAAAACACAAGTGATAGCTCATGTTGGAAAGAATATGGAACAAGGGGAATACTCTTTACCTGCTGGTCAGAGAGTAAACTTGTACAGCCACTTTGGAAATCAACATTGATGTTTCTATGAAAATTGGGAAGCCATCTAACTCAAAACCAAGTCCTGTCACTCCTGGGCATATACCCAAAGGATACTTCACCATACCACAAGGACACTAGCTCAACTATTTTAATAGCAGCTTTATTCATAATAGTCAGAAGCTGAAAACAACCAAGATGCCCCTCAACCAAAGGATGAATAAAGAAAATGTGATACATTTATACAATGGAGTATTACTCAGCTATCTAACACAATGACATTAGGAAATTTGTAGGCAAATGGAAGACACTATAGAATATCATCATTAGTAAGGAAACCCAGACCCCGAAAGACAAACATGGTATGCACTCACTTATATTTATATATAGTAAAGTAAAGTAGAACCATGATTCAACCCACAGACACAGTGAAGCTAAGTATTAAGGAGGGCTAAAGGGAGGAAGTTGGATACATGAATCTCATTGGGAAGGGGAAATATAGAGACCCATTTTAGCTGAACACTCTGTGAAAAACAATAATCAGGCAAAAAATGAATTATTGTGGCTAAATAAAAATCTCCATTCAACTGAAAACTAAAAATTTAAATAAATATAAGGGCATAGAATGACTATGCATGAAAAATAACCTTAAAGCCATACTGTTCATATATTGGAATACACTACATAAAAGACCAATGTCATTTTCATAGAAATTAACTGTTCTGCAACTACATGAGCTCTTATAATTTGTATGTCACAATGTGATGCATTTCAGTCACCATTTATCAAATGCATGGTGAGTAGCTCCCTGGTGTCAGGTGCACATTATAAAGGCAGTATTGTGAAGCAGACATCAACAGGACAATGTGCTTCAGACTTTGTGAGAGCTGCAATATAGTTTATCTTGTACTGTTCTTTAGACTCAGCGGTGCTGCAAGATAAAATTATCCAGACTGGAATGACTCTCTTAATTAGTAGGGAAAGAGATGCATGATTGATTTTAAAAATATCAATTTTAAGCTAGCTTAAGTTATTCTTCTAGATTTTAAAACTAAAGAGCCATACAGAGAAGATAAAATTTCACCTCATTTGGAACATGTTTATACATCATTTCCTGAATACTTTACACTATTGTTGCTTTATGTAAGACACAGAGGATTAGGTAATATTAGGGTGTTTCTTGAGAGAAACTTACAAGTGATATTTGCAACCCTGGAAGGCTGAAAGTCTGAAATTGAATCAAATATTATTGTGTGTTTGTGTTATGTGAACCCTACACATTTTCTTCTTTGTATTTAAGGTCTCACACATTAGATGACTGAAGGAATATAAATTAAGCAAAATGCATTTAATAGATTTTCATATTTAATTATATGAGAAAAAATTATGTATCTCGAATCTTGTAAGTACATCATAAAAATATCAATTTAGCTACATATAGGATATTACAGCAATTGACCCTGTATTCACAGAGTGTGAATAGGATCTCTCAGAGTACATTTATTGCAACAAATATCTCAGTAGGCAATCATTCACATATAAAGTATCTCCTTTGTGTTTCATGACAGGTCTTGAAAATTGGTGTCCATTGAATTTACAGCTCCTACTTTTCAGGACGTGTTGCATTGTAACAAGATATTTGAGGACAGGAAATGCTCAGTATATACAATGTCTGTGACTGTAATTGCCTTTTGTTTACACTGGAATATTTTGGCATTGTTATTCATATATCCAAAGGCCAAAGGAACAAAACAGTTCATAATTATTTCTAAATCATTTGACCATAGATGGTTACTATAAGTGTTTTGTACAAATAAAGCAGAACTGAAATGTCATGAGTTTAATAATAAAAACTATTTTTATATAAAACAAATAAGTTAGTGACTTATTTGACAGCATTGCTAGGTCTTATATATTATCAAAAAAGGTAATCATATCGTAATCTTTGTTTTATACCTGTGTTATCAGAAATAGGTGATATTAACTATTTCATTTATATAATACCATGGGCTTGTTAGCTTCCCTCCTATATCAGAAGTAGGAATCTTTTCTGTTTTAGCTCAATGCCAGTTTGGTGCTGACTGCCTGCTGCTTCCCAACTACATATCTAGAATTTTGTAGTTTAATTGCCACTTGCACAGTGGTATTGTACATAAACACAGCAGCTGCTACTGTATGTTGGAAGTGGCTCAGAAAAATCTATGGACACTGTTCAGCTTTTACTGAAAAGCCAAAAAATTAGACCCAGCTGCATTACTCTAACAGCTTGGCAATATAGCACCTTCACAAAAAAGAATTCAACCCATTGGAAAACTTTTGCAATATGAGTGAGACCTTACCATGGCATGGAGCCATGGGGACTAGTGTTAAAAACTTTTGAAAATGAGGAGGTTTTGTCTTTCTTTTCTCAACCACAGAAGTACTTGGACTTTGTTCCTTAGTATTCTGTGTTGTTACAAATTTCCCCTAGAGACAAGAAAGCTAATATGAAACTTGGATATCTTCCTGGTAACAGGTAGAGATTATGTTCTTCTTGGTTAGCTCAGTTAAAAACTGAAATCAAAGGGGAAATTTAAAGAAATCTTCAGAGTAGACTTTTGCTGAAGCAGATTGCAACACTTTAATGAAATTTTTGGTATATGGATGGGGTGATCACCTGATGTCCTATTGAAAATATAGCAATGAAAGAGAAGAGAGAGAGAGCAAGAGAGAGAGAGAGAGAGAGAGAGAGAGAGAGAGACATAAACAAAAAAGGAAACTTCCACTTTGAGGTCATACTGATATGTCCCAAGCTTACTTTTGTATAAGGCTATACATTAGAAAGACATTTTCTATTTTTATATGCAAGTAGTACTTGTATATAAAGTACATTTGTAATAAAATGAAAGTATGTAAACTATATAATGCATTTGTAATAAAATAAAATATCAAGATCACATTTCATTGACTTGACTGTCCCTGCTGTATACAAGGATTTCTGTACTTCAGCATTTACAACTCAAAGTGGAATTTTCTGCAAAGTAAAGATTCTCATGAAACATAGAAACTAGACATTATAGGTCCATTGTAAAATGTTATTATTACCATGCTCTTTATCTGTTTATCCAGTAAATTTTAGGAAGTCTAAGGTTGTCTAGAAAGAACTTAAAGCCAATTAGAAACATGAAGCTTTTTCTTTTCCTGGATCATAATATTTTAAAAAGGAAGTCTTCTCATTTGATCATCAACAATTTCATGCACTGTGATGTATACTTTTACTATTATAATGCCTCAATTCCCACCACACCTTTGTTTGACCTAATTCTACTTATCAGTCCTCTTGTAGACTAGTGGCTATTTTGTTACCCACTGTCTTTAAACAGGATTAGAAAGTTTTGTCACTACTTACAATATACTAAATTCCTCAGTAGGTACACAGATAAAGATATTGACTACCCTTCTATCAAAAAACAACATTAACAGGAACTTTAGCAAAGTGGTTTGGGCCACATCTTCTCTGCTGCAAACTCTTCATTACTTCTTGATAATCTCAATCTTGTGTAGAGCTGAAGCTACTGTGATGTACAAAAGAAGCTATCATGCTACAGTACTTTACATTAAATGGCTATATGATATTCTGTAATACCTACATAATATCAAAATTTCTGTCATACATTTTGTATTTTAGAAGCACAGTGATATGTTTTTCTATTCTAGGATCTAAGGGACCCCTTATACCGAAATCCAGTGGCTACTTCCTGATTTTGATATTATTAAAATCATGTATATTTGTGATAGGAATACTTTTTTCTGTAACTTACTAATCGATCTTTTTGATAAGCCAAGTTTTAATCCTTACCATAGTAGTGTTTCAGAAAAATGTCTACATTTAGGATAATGACACTATTAACTAATTCAAGTCCACTACTTTGAACCTGTGTAATCTATATGGGTCTTTCCTTTTGTTTAATAATCACAGTACAACTACTTATATATTTATTATTGCAGTAATCACTATTTTTCTAACTAGAAAAACATTTTATTCTTAGATTCTATCTTTCTATTTCATTTACCAATACAAAAAAGTTTTTACAACTGTAATGTCAATAATTTTACTCCTAAACAGAAATTCATTTTTAAAATTTTACTTCCCTTATTTTTATCTTATTACTTCATTTTCATAAGTTCTACTTTTGAAATGCATTATAATATATCATTTACAATTTAATACTTTATTTGACTGTTAAGCATCATAGTCTCAAGGTTAGATGTTACCACTGTAATATATTTATATTTAGTTGTATTTTCTTCTTAATCCTTCATCTTCTATATATTCCTACTCAACACACTCCTTCATTTCTTGAATTATTCTATATCTTACATAGTCTAACAATTTTCTGTAATCACAAAAATATTTTATCCTACTTCTCTTCTTTTAAAAGTTGAACAGAATTTTCTTGTTAAATGTAAATATATATTAATCTTTCTTTTATTAAAACATTTATTCATTTTATGCTGGACATAATTATACATGCCTTTTTTAAATGAAAACAAACATTTATAAACAATATTTGGGAATTTGGCATCATTCTTTCCAAACTGCTTCCTGCTGGTAGGGGGCACTGTCATGGGGGAATCCTAAGAAGACTCAGAAATCCTGGCTGTAGTGGTCTGCAATGATGCATTGTCTCATTGACGTTACTTCAGGGGGTCTTGCTTGATCAAACCACATTATGCTTCAACTACAAAAGATGGGATAAATATTTTCCAAAGCCTACAAAGAAATTCCAAACTTCCACAAGTGCCTGTGTGGAATATATCCAGAAATTCTGTTTTTAGATAAAATGATAAAAGAAGTTTGTATACTTTGGGAGTGTTGCCTTTAAGGATAATACTATATTCCTCTCTATCAAACTTCAGCTGCAATAATGTGTTAGCTTTTCAGTCTAAAAACCCTTAAAATGGTTTTTAGAGAAGGAAATTTTTTTTTAATCCATAGTTAAAGAAGGAAGAAAAATCGGTCTGTTCTCATTTGATGGTGTCCATGAAAGAATGAGAGAGAGAGAGAGAGAGAGAGAGAGAGAGAGAGAGAGAAGGGATGCTCAGCCCATTCAGCAGTGAGTAAACCATAAGATATTTATGACCCAGTCACCTAACAACTCTATCTCTGAGTACCAATGTATTAAAGGCTAAATATTTATCACATGTCCATTTAAGGACACTGTAGAATCAAATAATGACTCATTTCAGAATTTGGTTCAAGGATGACACTCTTGAGAATCACAATTATGTTGGAAAAAACTATCAAAATGCATGATTTTTGCAGGGCAACTTTATTAAATTATAAATATAAAATATATTTTAATTCAAAATGTTTCCTTAAGATCACTTTTCATATTTCTGAATCATGAACATTGATAAACTTCCCCCAGATTACCCTACAATATTTCTATTATATTGTAAGTACAGAGACTTATGGTTGTCTAGACATAAATTTTCTTCCATGTGGCCCTAAAATAGGACAGGTCTTCACATAATCATAACTGTAGTGCACTACAAAAATTCTATCATCCAATAAATGTTTATCTTGTCAGTAATTTTAAATTTCAGCTTCAAAACAATAATTATAAAATGATGCCCAATACAGATTTTTAATTAAAATCATTGTTTTCTTTTCCTTAAAACTGGTGAGTTTTCCATCAGAATCTCTGAAAACACTGGCTTACAATTTGTAATGAACAATCTAGAAATGCTGAGGTACTTGTCACTAAATACCACAACTATTAAAATACTTGCTGGCCCCTGGGATCTCCAGGTTAATAAGAGACACTGCCTTCCAGTTGGAGGGGGCATAGACAGCATCATTCTTGGTCTTTCTAAACTTTGGCTTACAGTTATTCATATGAGTGAATTTCCAGTATAGTCATCTATAGTCTTCCTTACATATACTCAGGACCTTCTGTCATACTTTTTTTTATGCTTAAATGCATATTAAGTTAAATATGTATAATCACATTTTTATTCTATATTCTATATATGATTGGTTGCCCTCAGCACTCTTGACAAGTCATCTTCTCAGAATGGTTATTGATGGGAGATTTTATTCTGTAAATATGTTTCTCATACTGGTTAATGAATAAAGCACTGTGGCCAATGGGAAAGCAAGATAGGCAGGGCTAGGAGACAAGGAGGAAAGAGAAAGTAGTTAGGAGGAGTCATCATGGAGAGCCTGTAGAGGTAGCACGCCATCCTCTGGGTGGTAAGATGTGCCACCTAGAAATACTTAGAATAGTAGAAATGGGTTAATCTTTAAGACAGAGCTAGCCAGTAACAAACTAGTACCTGGCCAGCTGCCTTATATCAATACAGAATCTCTGAGTGTTATTTGGGGTTGTCAGGGCAGTGGGACCAGGTTGAAAACATACACGATACAGGTTGTTCTTAATTATATTATTTTAAATTATACTCGTTAATACTGTCCTCTTTCCTGCAATATTTAAGTTTCTATGTGACAAACAACTTTATGTGTTTTGCTTTTGCAAATACATTGATTAACATAAGGCAATAATAAATGTACTTCTATCCAAGTGGCATTAATAGCAATGAAGGATGTATATTAAAAAGATAATTTGTATTATAGTGAATATTTCAATGAATGGTAAATGTAAAAAATCCTTGCTTAATCAGTTGTCAAAATTTAATTCACTTCAATCCTAAAATATGTTTCCTGTGATATATGAGTGATAAAATATATTGGAGAAACAGAGAAAGAGGGGAGTTTGAATATTTGACATCCATGTGTATCATGAGTAACATGATATGACAAAGGGTGCAGTGGACATGGAGATAAGGTCATGCTATTTATGTAACTCACAAGCAAAACTCATCCAGCCCATCATAAGTCTGTACACCATCTCTGCAAGCCAGAACTTTATATCAGACACCAAGAATTAACTTTTGAATCTAAGATATTGCTTAACCTCACCTCCTTGGGTTTCTTTGTAACTTTTTTCATTTATTTGCAATATTTTTCTTGTTACTTGTTTTTCTGTTTTAATTATCCATTGTGTCTCTATGTATTAGCATTCTCTGAATACTCATATGTGAAATAACTTTCCAATTTACCTAATAAATGATTTAAAAATATATCTTAGCTATCTGTTTTCTCTACTCTTCCTGAAGCCACAGCTGGAATTATCTCCAGGAAAATATGTTGATGTCATATTTCAAGGGTTCAACAGATATTTTTGACATATTAAAAATGTTATACTTATTAAAATTTGTCATATCCTAATCAAACAGTTCATTTGAAATATAAGTAACTACTTGGGAAGTAGAAAAAGGATTCATTGTTTAAGAGAACAGATTGCTGTTTCAGATAACCAGAATTTGATTACCAGCACTCATATAGCACCATACAATTATCTATGTAGGCACAAGTTCAGCAAAGGTTGAAATACATATATATATATGTATACATATATATGTATGTATTATAATTTTATTTATACATTTATTTAAAATATACATAAAATATAATTAGATAACTGATGCTATAATATTGTACAATTATTGTATCAGAAGACTATAATAAATAAAAGTATATGTTTTCCTATTTTTTAGCAAATAGTATGTAGGTTTTCTTAAATTCAATGCCTAAGAAAATCTTATGTCATTACAGGAAGCAGAGAATAGTTACCTACTTCATGGAAATTTGCTTTGCATCTTCATTTAGCTGGAAATTAAAATTTGCATTTCAGGTCAATTTTCATTTAATTTAGTTTTTAAATTCTTTGCTGAACAAATGATTAGTGATTGCAATTTAATCCTTCTACCTCCTAAAATTTTTTCCTCATACTGAATATGTATAATAACATGTATCCTACACAACCTATGATGCCAAACAGATTCACAAAGAAGAATGGAGATAAGGATCATATTCAAGGTCTGCGAACAGTCAAAGTCTGAGCTGCAAGAAAAGATCATTCTCTGGGCAATCGGTGGGTTTTGATCTTCATCCATGATGAGCAGCAATACAAATCTCCCTGAACAAAGAGAAGCAAAATACATCAGTTCGATTTAAGTAACTGACATATGTCTTTACATATGTTTTGTTCCATTATATTCCCTGTATTGAAATATCCTCAGTGATCTCAACTCATAACTCATAACTCCCAGCTGGTATCAATTAGAAAAGGATACTTTCTCTATATTCATAACAGCATGAGTCTTAATGGCAAGAACCTGGAAACAACTTAGATGCCCCTCTACCAAAGAATGGGTAAAGAAAATGTGGTACATTTACACAACAGAATATTACTTAGCAGAAAAAAAAATGACATCATGAAATTTGCAGGCAAATGGCTGGAACTAGAAAACAAAACTGATACTCAGTGAGGTAACTGAGACCCAAAAGTCAAACATGGTATGTACTCATTCATTAGTTGGTGTTAGAAATAAAATGAAGAATAACCAGGCTACAACCCATAGCCCCAGTAAAGCTAGGCAACAAGGAGGGCCCAAAGGGAGATATAGAGAAATATTGATTTCTCTGGGAAGGGGGAATAGAGCAGATTTCCTAGGCAAACTGAGAGGGGTTGGGAATGGAGATTTAGCAACATGAGGCTTCTGATTGGGTCAGTTGGGGCAGGCAGGACAGATAAGGAGAATACTGAAAGAGATACCTTGATGGAAAATGATGGCAGGGTTAGGAATGATTTTGGGGTTAGGAAGGAACCTGGTTCCAGGGAATCTCCCAGTAATCCACAGGGATGACCCTTTAACACTAATAATAAAAACCCAGAGACAGACAATAGGGTTCAAACTGAAGATCAGAGAAGCAAAGCAGCCAGCCCCTAGAGAGTTCTCACCTCTACCAATTCTCAGACCAAAGGGGCAATTCACTGAACCTCAGAATGCATCTTCAGCCTGGACTGCTCCTCATCAAATCTTAGACTTCTCCTGACACTGCACTGAGCTCCTTATATTTTCTCTCTAGTACTGGGATTAAAGTTGTGCACTCTGTTTATCTTTTAGACTGATTCACTCTCATGTAGCCCTGAGTGAACTAGAACTTACAGAGATCCAACTGCCTCTGTCTAGTGAGTCCTGCGATTAAAGGTGTGTGTTATCACTGCTCTGTTTCTATGGCTGTGGATAGCTTTGCATTTTGATCTCCAAGAAAGCTTTTGTAGATCATAAACAATATATCACCATATGACACCAGCTAAGACTCCTAGAAATAGTGGAGAGGCTGGCTGAACTGGCCTTCTACTGGAATCAGATTGGTGACTACACTAATTTTCATACTCAAACTCAATTCAAGTAATTATTTACAAATTAATGAACCTGTCTTGTTTGATAATCTAATGAAAATTTGTATTTTCCCTTACATCTGACTCATTTTATCATCTTAAGGGTCCTTGTGGTTCCTTTCAGCTCATATTTCTATTTATGAAGAAAAACAACTAAATCCAACATAGCCTTTCACCTCAGTAATCTAAATAAAGACATATGTAGACACAAACAACTAGAGAGAGCAGAGTCACAGGCAGCCATTTTGTTGTATCATAACATAAAGTTGTAATATCACTGGGATTTGGGATGGCCCCTTGCCATTGAAAGCCTAATGAAAGATTATTATTGTATTCTTTCAAAATGTGTCTGATTAATTAGCTATGAGAAACTACTATGTAGAATGAACAATCTACATATTAACAGTAATAAATAAAGGCTTTAATCACTGTCAGGACCAATACTTGAAAACACTAAAATACTAATTGTTCTAAACTAAAAAGAAGAAAATGATAGGTAATTATTATTGTTTTGCTTGTTATGTGTGTGAATATTGATGATATTAAGTATCTTCCTCTCCATAAATTGTCATGTGTACTTTCTTACAAAATTTAATAACCTTTCACTTCTTAAACTGCATAGCCTTGTCTTTTCTGTACTTGATTTGTGGTGCCTAATTTAATGAATATTGAGTCTGTCTCCATTTTTCATTTTGGTGAACTACTCTATTTATCGTTCCTGTGAAAATGTCACACTACTTTTATTGCTATGACATTAACACTAGAGAAATTTTTCTTTATTTGTTAGGGGTTCCATGTATTGAAAATTTTCAGTAGCCATATAGACACTGTAATGTTTGGCAATTCATACAAGAAAGCTTATGAAGTATTGCTGAAATTCAGTTTATTTTGTAGATGAATTGGTATACCATCCACAAGTCAATTCACATTAATCACTCAAAAGATAAATCCCAACAGGGGACTGAGCTACCACAAAGGCTCCTCTCTCTGCAGATGCTTAGGTTCATCTTAAAGGTAATAATATTTTAATAATATCTTGGTTTCAGCTACTTCCAAGACTAGGTTGTTGCTACTGAAAAGAAAGTCTATGACAGGTTGGTTTAATTTTATTTTTTTTTAGAGTATGGCATTTTTGTATGTTTCCCTCCTACCTCTGTGCACATCACAGGATCATTTTCATACAATTATGTATTCAAATGTTAGTTAAAAGAAAATAACACCTTTTAGCTGTTTTGTCAAAAATCAGGTGTGTGAAGGTGTGTGGGTTAATATCAGGACTTTTGATTCAATTCGATTGGTCTACATGTCTATTTTTGAGCCACTACCAGGCTATTTTCAGGATTATAGTGTTTGCTCATACCTCAGCCAGCAACCATGACTCTTCTTCAAGCAGTTTATTCAGGAACGTTGTACATATGTTTCTGCTTCTCCCAGCTTCAGCAAGCCCTTAAAATGTGTTCTCACAGCCCAATCAGCTCATGCCACCTGGCAATCCTGTATAGGCCACAAAAGGAGGAAGCGCACCAGATCCATCAAGCACTTCCAAATAAGGCTTGTTTATAGCTAAGCTTGAACTACTAGGCACTATCTTGGGGCTGTGGCTTCCCACAGTTCCCCCTTTTATGTTTTAATTGCAACAGGCAAGGGTAGAGGTCTGATCTCTGATGAACAAGGGACTTTGTTATGGCCCCACGCCCAGTTATCAGCCAAGCTGATGCCACATCCATCCCGTATCTTTTCTCAGAGATGGAATTAGGATACCAATCCATATGCAGTCAGACTTGCCCTCCATGAAGCTGCTAGAAGCTAACCTCAAGTGTAATACTTTGTCTCGAATCCTGAGTGTGATGACTGCTTAGCCCTTTCAAGCCTGAGGTGATTGACCTGCTTCAAGGGCTGCAAAGGCTTGTACAATCATGACATTACTTCTCCTCTGTGTAACCCTTATCCTGCAGATACCATAAGGCAATGAGACTGACTAGGATAAGTACCCCTCCCGGGCACCCATTCTCGCCAATTCTTTCAGATGATTTATGGTTGGGTGATCCATGCAGACAATCCCTCAGCAACAGAGACATTGACCCAGGTGGAATTCACATTCATGATAGGAAGCCTCAGGTTGTGCATCAACTTATTAAAGTCGCCAGACCAGTTATCTAAAAGATACTGTGAGAGCTGTTTAGACATATTGGCTCCTAAAGAATAATTCTGGTAGGATACTGCAGTCATTCATAAGCCAATCATCTTCCATTCACAGCCCAGCTGTGTCAACTGCCACAGAGCATCGACCTGTTCCTGAACAAGGTCAATGTGTTGATTTAGTACCATTATACTGCCTTTCAGCTGGGCATTAAGGTAAGACTGCACATCCAAGGTGGTAGCCACATTAGCTGACAAGTTATTCAAGGTGGCTGCAGTTTGGACCCTGGAATGCATGGCAATGGGAGCTGTGATGCCAGCAATGGCTGCAGTTGTAATCACCACCACAATGGCAGCAGTAATCCCGAAGTCTCTTTTCTATCTAAACATAGTCATGGCACTTGAACTCTCTACTGGAATGGGAACATATCTAGGCATTCTGGTAACCATGGTGAAAGGAAATTTGCTTCCATCCTAGCATAGGGAATAAAAGCATATTTGTGGAGTACAATTTAAAACCCCTCCTTCTGAAAAGGTAACACATTTACTATTCTGACTAATACTAGATACTATAAAGAAACACAAATTCCCTTCCAACCCAAAACTAATATTACCCTCTACAGAAATTATATCTTTCTAAAGACAAATAAGGTAAATTCAAGCTTAAATTGCTACTGAAAACCTAGAAAAAACTTGACCTAGTGCCTAATTGGCATGGGCTTTGGTAACAATGATAGGATTCCCCACCGCTGGTCGGCTTTCATCGCATCAATCAGCATGACCATCAGCAGCAGCAGCATCAGGTGAAATGAAAAAGGGCTATAAATGCCTCCAAATTAACTCTTGCAGCTGTATTATATATGGCTGAATAGGGCTATTTACTTTTACCTTCCCTGCTACCTCCAGTTCTCTAACCAAACTAACAACATAATTGGAATCTGAAATCAAATTAAAGGCCTCAGGGACTTTCCTAAACAAGTGTTGCCCTGCGTTATTCTGAAAAACAGGATAACACAATTCATGTCTCACTTCCTTCCATTCTTCTGGGCAAAAGGACCGCCCCTCAGAACCTCCCAGGAAGGAACCTACATTATACGGAGGAGAGGGTGGTCCCAGAGTGTAGGCTCACCATACAAAATTCAGAGCGCTTCAGCAAAGATGACTTCTACATTTTTCTTTACCAGCATTTCTAGTTCCTCTTCTGATTCTGAGCTACTCTCCTCTAAACTTTCCTCTGCATTTTACTTTTCTGATTTCATGGAGCGCTCTTCTACTTTGTTCGAACATGGAACTTTATTACTCCTCACTGGAGACCATATCCCTCGTGTCTTTACCCAGGGCTTTAGCATGGTCCCAACCTACCTGGGACTTCATTGCTCCTTACCGGAGACCTTATTCCTCGCCTCTTTACCAAGGACTTTAGCTTGGTCCCAACATACCTGGGACTTTCCAGTCAACTGGCCTGACTGCAGAAAGTTCTGAGCCGTTCACCCACGGAGATGGTCCCTGTATGGGCCACCACTTGTTCGCGCCTCCTTCTCTGCCAGCAAGAAAACACGACCAGGACTCTTCTTCAAGCAGTTTATTCAGGAACCTTGTACATCAGCTTTGCTTCTCTCAGCCCCAGCAAGCCCTTAAAATGTGTTCTCATAGCCCAATCAGCTCATGCCACATGGCAATCCCGGATAGGCTACAGAAGGAGGAAGTACACCAGATCCATCAAGCACTTCCAAATAAGGCTTGTTTACAGCTAAGCTTGAATTACCTGGCATCCAGCCAGGTGCCATCTTGGAGCTGTGGCTTTCCATATTAAAGCTCTATAATAGAGCATAAAGTCAGAGATGGTGATGCCTCCTAATGTTCTTTTATTGTAAAGAGATATTATATCCTGGGTCTTGTGATTTTCCATATAGAGTTTATTATTATTCTTTCAGGGACACTGACATATTTTTGGTGAGATTTTGGTGGTAATTGCATTGAATCTGTAGATTGCTTTTGGCAAGATCCCCATTTTTATTATGTTTGTCCTACCTATTCAAGAGCATTCTGGTATTTTCTTTAGTTCTTTCTATAAAGTCACAAATTCTTTCTATATAGGTTTTAGACTTTTTAAGAGTAAGTGTTAACAAAGGTACTTTATGTTGTTTATAGCTATTGTAAAGGGTGAAGTTTCTCTGATTTCTTTCTTAGCCTCTTTAACACACACACATACACCTACTAAACCTGATTTTTGACAAAACAGCTAAAAGTATACAATGGACAGAGGAAAGCATCTTCAGCAAATGATTCTGGCAACAACTGGATGATAGTGTGTAGAAGATTGCAGATAGACCCATGTCTATCACCATGCACAAAAATCAACTCCAAATATATCAAAGACCTCAACATAAACCACATTGAACTTCTAAGAAGAAAAAAAAATGGAGGTACCCTTGAACAAATTGGTACAGGAGACCACTTCCTGAACATAACACCAGTAGCACAGACACTGCAATCAACAATTAATAAATGGGACCTCCTCAAATTTAGAAGCTTCTGTAAGGCAAAGGATGCAGTTGACAAGACCAACCTGCAGCCCACAGACTGGGAAAATATCTTCATCAATCCTACAGCTGACAGAGGGCTGGTCTCCAAAATATGCAAAGAATTCAAGATACTAGTCACCAAAACACCAAATAACCCTATTAAAAATTAGGGTACATAACTGAAGAGAGAATTCTCAATAGAGAAAATCAAAATGGCTGAAAGACACTTAAGAAAGTGCTCAACATCCTTAGCTATTAGGGAAATGCTTACTCTTGCCAGAATGGCTAAAATTAGAAACACTAATAACAAATTATGCTTGAGAGGATATGGAGAAAAGGGAACACTCCACCTCTGCTGATTGGAGTGCAAACTTGTACAGCCATTTTGTAGAGCAATATGGCTGTTCCTCAGGAAAGTAGGAATCAGTTTAACACAGGACCTGGAAAACCCACTCTTAGGCATATACCCAAGTGATCCACATCCATGGAACAAAGACATCCTTTCCACTATGTTCATAGCAGCAAGAACCTGGAAGCAACCTAGATGCCCCTCAAGTGAAAAATAGATAAAGAAGATATGGCACATTTACACAATGAAATATTACCATAAAAAAACGAAAATACAAAAAATAAAATAAAACAAACAACCAAACCAAAAAATATTCCAATGGCATCATGAAATTTGCAGGCAAGTGGATGGAACTTAAAGAGATTTTGATTGAAGAAACCCAGTCACAAAAAGCAGAACATGGTATATACTCACTCTCATATATGGATTTCAGACAAAGAGCTAAGGATCACCAGCCTATAATTCACACTGACAGAAAAACTACAAGGAGGAACCTAAGAGATTCATAAAATGTTCCTCACAGAAGAGGAAAGGAATAAGATCTCCTGGGCATATTAGGAGTGGAGGGAGGCAGTGAATGAAGAGGGAGCTAGGAGAAAGAGAAGAAAGGAGAGGAAACCATGTGGGACAAGGAAGACTGAGTTAGGGAAGGAATAAACAAGGGAAGGAGAGAGAGAGAGAGAGAGAGAGAGAGAGAGAGAGAGAGAGAGAGAGAGAGAGAGAGAGAGAGAGAGAGGGAGAGAGAGAGAGAGAGAGAGAGAGAGAGCATAAAAGAGGAAGTCATTATAGGTTTGAAGAGAAAACTGAATATAGAGAAATGTCTAGAGACCTACAAGGATGACCCCAACTAATAATCTGAGCAACAGTGGAAATTCTACCTTAAATTCCCTTCTTTGATAATAAGATTCATGACTAACTTCTCTACCATAATAGAGCCCTCATCCTGTAGCTGATGGAAACAGAAGCAGACACCCACAGCTAAACACTAAGCTGAACTGGAATCCAGATGCAAAGAGGGAGGAGTAGTAAAAACAATGGGGACAAGACCAGGCTACAGAAAACCACAGAGACAGCTGACTTGGACAATGGGTAGTTAATGGCCCCCCCAGACTGATAACTAGAAAACCAGTATTAGACCATCTCAGACCCCTGAACATGGTTCGCAGTTAGAAGGGCTGAATAGTCTGAAAAATTAATAGACAGGGTAGGGATAAGACATAGGGAGAAGAGGATCATCAAGCTAAAGGCAGAATAAATAAAAGAGGTGAAGGAGTTCAGCTAGGCCAACAGAAACAGCATTGATAATCTGGGACAGGGAAACCTTTAATTCCACAGATATTCTCTTAGAAAAAGCTTACCACACTTCCTCTAAACATAAAAACAAAGTAAATTCAACAAGAGAATATGGTTTATGGGTATGTTGAAATTGGATGTTTAAGATAGTAAAAACTGGATGGAGAAATGACTGTAGGAAGATATACCATTTAAGTTGCCTGGCACAGGTGGAGTTGCTCAGTCTATTTGTGTATAGTCTCTTGCATGGGCATAATTCACATGTATCTCTCTATTTTTTCAATTTCATTCTGAGTCTAGATTCCCAACTTGTAGAACACTCTGAGTTTCTGACTTAAACTTTTCCCCACAGAGCAAGAGGAATTATATAGCCTATTTCAAATTGTCACTTGGCAGATGTCCTGAAGAGAGAGTGTGCACCACACTCTCTTCTCCAAGTGTGTACATACCTATTGCAGTTTAATAAGGGTCAGGATAAACAAATAGGTCAAATAGATGTTTATTAAGGGGGAAACAACTCACAACACAGACAATGAACACAGCAGTTGGAACCAGATGCTCCTCTCTCCACTTCCCTCCAGAAAGAGACCATTCCCCACCTCCTTCAGAGATCTAGTTCCACAAGTCACTTCTGCCCCGGCTCCACCTCTCAATGGGTATATTTAGTGCCACAGAAGCAGACAAAGTGAATATCCCACTACAATTCCCCTTTTAGTCTAAAGAAAAGATTTAAGCTTGATACAAAACTATATACAAAACAGTGAATAACAAATGTGCTCTAAGAAGAAGAAATCAAGAACAAAACCACCTACATCTCTAGTCCTAGGATGAAGGCATAAGGGAGTTTACAATAGAGTTGTTCTAAGCTGGAAAGCTTAAGTCTAGTACCTAATATATCTAACTAGGAAGAGAGAATAATAGTTGTGATAGTTTAATTTACAACCTCATCAAGACCTGAGAAGGAAAATAACGATACTAGGGTAGACAGGAAGTGCGGATGGGCAACTTCCAAAAGGTGCAGTGAGGAGAGGCACAACAAGCTATCTGGACAGTCACCCAAAGTCTCACAGCAACATTGGTACAGCTAGTTTTGGCTAAGGCCAGGAGTATTTGACAGACCACAACAAAAGCAGGGAGGTAGAAAGACTGTCTTACCCTGACTTGGGAAGGTTCAGCAGTCTTCTATGTTTGTCTCCTGCAAGCACATAGGACCACATGTCCAAATCAGTGGTCAAGGTTGAGGCAGTTCCTTGCCCAAGAGGCCATTAGCCGAAGTGAGGATGAACTCCAGAAGGAGCAACAACAGTGTCCAACATATTTTCGGGAAAGTGCATGGTGATGTCAGGAGCAACAGTGTCTCATGTCAACAGAGTACTAATATAAAAACATTTAAATGCCATGTTCTGCAGGTTTATGAAGTGATTGAAGATTAAGTATCTATGTCTGACTAATCTCATAGGCAAAGGAAACATGGGTGAGGATAATCTGTAATACTCAGGAATTTAGCTAAAAATCCTGAATAAAACTTCCTTGAGTAAAGCAAGGATAAATACCTAAACAATATAACTATTTGCACGTGCACACACACACACACACACACACACACACACACACACACACACACACACACAGGTAAATTCCTAAAGTAGAGGTAGAGTAGAAATGTCTAAATAGGAGGTAGAGCTCTAAAGAGCGGCAAGACAAATAGCAAAGTTAAAAAACTGGAACATCAGATGGAAAGAGTAGTAGATAGTATCTCTACTGGATAGAACATTGTTTCTGGAAGGCAGTTTACATGCCATTCAGATAATATCTAAGGATGAAAATATCAAAAACATGGAACCATTCGTAGATGGAGAAAGTAGGAAACTGACCAATGCAATGAAGTTTCTAGAAAGAGATATGCTTCAAGAAGTTCAGACACTCAAAGAAGCAATAGTTAATAGACTTCAGGCCTTAGACAGACTTCCCTTTCTTTTATCTATTACTGAAAACACAGAGTGAATTGTATGAGGCCACATCATTGCTTTAAGCTTTTCTTCTAATCTATGCAGTTCTGCTCAAGCACATGGATGAGTGCACACCCTAACTGGATATTTCATGTGTGTATTTTTTTGACGTTCATTCCTTTCTATACAATGAAACTACAGTTTATCTGTGAATATACAACTATAAGGTTAGATGTTCTCTTATGGTTTCCAGTCTGTTTCCTGAAGATTCCAGCAATCAGAGCTATTTGGATTCATACTTTTCACTTTTTATACTACTGATAGAAATTGAAGTATCCATATCTACAATTTCATAGCAGCTCCACACACTTTATCTGGGAGTCAACTACTCTCAAGTAGTACATCAAGCACTATTTGAGGATTTATGTTGCTTTTCCACTTAAAGAGTACAGTAGTTTATGAAAAATCTATGTGTGAAACCTAGAGACACTATTTCTTTTGAGACAGTGTCACTGAATACCGTCTTGCTTTCCAGCAATCCACTGCATAGTTCTGGCTGTCTTACTGTATAAAGACCTATCTGCCCCTGTCTCCCCAGTGCTTGGATTGATGGTATGTACCCACATGCCCTAGAGGATCTTCTATTTCAGACTTTCAAGAAAAAAGTTTGTATTTATTTTGTGAAAGGGAGAGTTTGTTTGCATTTCCTTTTTCCTTTCATTTTATTGAAAAATATGTTCTTCTCTCATACAATACATCCCAACCATATCTTTCCCTCCCATTCATTCCAATTAACTACCCTTACAACTCTCCTTTTCCCCAGATCAACAACCCTTCTGTTGTTTCAAAAAAAACCCTTTCAAAAAAAAAAAAAAAAAAAGAATAGGTCTTCAAGAGAGGATAGCCAAACAGAACAAGAGAGAGTAAGACAAGGAAAGACATCCTATTAAGGCTTGTCAAAGCAATCCAGTATCAATTTTTTTTGTTTGTGAGAAAAAGGCAGTTTGGTTAAGAAACTTTAATCCCAGCACTTTGGAGGCAGAGGCAGAAGGTACTCTGTATGTTCAAGACCAGCACGATCTACAAAAGCTAGTTCCATGACATCCTCCAAAGCCACAGAGAAACCTTGTCTCAAAAAAATGAAAATTAAAAAAGAACCTCATAACTTAATTGTTCTTTTATGCAAAAGAATCCCACATCCTTAAACTTTTTTTTAATAATTCATATTATGAAGTAAAAGAGATACTAGATTTCCAGCTATATCATCTCTAAACATTGACTATAGTTATTATTTGTTATTAAAACCTAGTAGAAGGCAAATCTTAGAAGAATATCATTCAAATATTGTATTAGCTATCCCCTCACATTTTAACTCAAATGGGTTATATACCACCATAGACAGTTATCTATAATTAGATTGTGAAATAATCACCAGAGTCTCTTATTAAAGTTTAGCTATGATAAAGTTGTTCTGGGTTGGAGCCTTAGGACTTGCATTTCAGACAAAATTCCAGGTATTATTTAGGTTGTTGTTTCTCTAAAAATCTCCAGAACAAGAAATGTGTATACTGTCTAGGTCATAAAATTCACAAAACTACATAATATTCTCATGAAGGAAATATAGAATTAAGTTCTTCATATTCTTATTGGTCATAAGAAGAGCTACAGAAGGATGATTTTTCCAGCTTTATTTCATATTTTCATAAAGGTTTATAGCTAATATGCTATGACTCATGAGAGAAACCATCAGGCAAATTTGATCCTAAGAATTCGGATATTATTTATGGTCAATTTTTCTCTACAGCCATCTCTGTCACTTATCGTTGGCATAACATAAAATAAATTCTTATTAACAATTCATAACTCTCTCCAATAATACAACTTCAAAGAACTTGCCTTAATTTTATGAAAACTTTACAAAATTAAGGGGAATAAAATAAATTTCTTTTGGAAAATTTGGGAGAGCAAAATAGAATCATATATAAAATATTGAAAATTTGGATTAACAAGGGTGGTCCAATGTCAGTACAATGGAGCTGAAACACATTGGTAAATGATATCACCAAGGTAACTGTAACATTTTTCTTATGTGCTAATTGTGAAACTTGTGTGAAGTCATTGCCTAAGCTATCAATTATAGAAGAGTGTGGTCAATAAAATCATGTACCATATTAAATTAGTTGACACTAATTTAGGTATTTACTAAAGTAATAGAGTTTAATCCAACATGCCATTAATTATATATTAATTAGTATCATGTACTGTTTGAGTTATACAATTGGTTTAAGATTTTAAATAATATCAAATGATATCTATTATTTATTAAGTCTTAGAGTCAAATTTTAGTCAACTATCAATTTTGTTACTTTTAAAAATATAAAGAAGATGTAGCACAACTACACAATGGAATATTACTTTGCAGAAAAAAAAATAACGGAAACTTGAAATTCGCAGGCAAGTGGATATAACTTTAAGAAACCATCCAGAGTGATGTAACCCCATGACAAAAAGAGGAACAGGGTATGTACTCGCTCATATATGGATTTCAGACATAAAGAAAAGGATCACCAGCCTATAATACACAGCACCAGACAAACTGGGATTTGAGGTGTATTCTAAGCTATTAATATAGGGTCCCTCACAAAAGAGGGAAGGGACAAGTCCCCCAGAGCACATGGGAAATGGGGAGGCAGTGCATGGAGAGAAAAGTAGGAGAAAAAGAAGGGGAGGAGAGGAAAACACCTGGGACTAGATAGACTGAGTCAGGTGAGGGGGGGCATAAAAGAGGGAGCCATTATAGGTTTAAAGAGAAAACTGAACCTAAAGAAAGGTCTGGAGAACCACAAGACTGACTCCAACTAATAATTCGAGCAACCATGGAAAGGCTACCATAAATACCCTTCCCTGACAGTGAGATCATCAAGTAAATTATCCACCATCATGGAGCCCTCATCTAGTACCTCATGGAAAAAGAAGCAAACACCCATAAGCAAACACTAAGTCAAACTAGAAACCAGATGCAGAGAGGATACAAGACCAGGTTGCAGAAACACACAAAGACAGCTGAGCTGAACAAAGGAGGAGCTAATGACCCCCTGCCCCTGCCAGACTGATAGCTGGGAATCCAGCATGGGACTGACTCTGACACCCTGAATATGGATCTCAACTAGAAGGACTGAGCAGTTTGTGGGACCTCAGACAGTAGAAACAGGTGCAAAAAAGGACCTTGTTTACACATCCCTCTTGGAGGGATACCCCCTTAACCTAGAAACAGTAGAGAAGTCCTCGTCCCTACTTCAAATGACTTGACAGATTTACATGACCCAACCCTACAAGTGGAATGGGGGAGGGGAGGGTGGCTAGGGTGCATGTCACAGGAGAAAGAGGGTAAGATGGAGGGAGGGAGGGTTGGAGGGAGGAAGGGAGAGGAAAATTGGATATACATGTAAAATTTTAAATTATATTATTAATAAAAAAGAAGCAAAAAACAAATTATGCTAGATTAATTCAATATATATTATTGAATTATATATTAATATATAAATAATATTATTAATTATTAATATATAATATTAATATATAATACAAATAATATATTCATATATAAATATGTATAATATTTATATATTATATACTATATATATATAAAATTCAATAATATATATTGAATTATATATAATATATATATATATTTAAAATGCTTTGACTTCAAAATTTAAGTCTAAAGACAAGTTACTGGGAAAAAGGATTTCTAATTTTGTTTCTACAGAAAATAAAAAGCTGTGGATTCCACCCAGACTAATCAAGCAAGACCCGATGAAGCTACGTCAATGGGACAATGCAGACTTGCAGACCACTGCAGCCAGGATTTCTGCATCTTCTTAGGATTCCCCCATGACAGCACCCCCTACCAGCAGGAAGCAGTTTGGAAAGAATATTGATTATAAATGTTTGTTTTCATTAAAAAAAAAAGAAAGTCTTTGTATGAATAAAAATAATAAAAAATATTAATAGCTACAAAAAAAAAAAAGAAATAAATAGGATGTTCAGCAGAACATTCCAAGGTACAGGCTTAAAGTTTCACAGACAGCTGAAGAATAGCTCAGGGCTATCTCTCTTGCTACAATTTACAGCCAATTACAGCTTAGCTAAACAACTTAGGGCACTCCTTCTACTGACCTTCTCACTCTGCCTATGTGCCAGTGCCCATGCCCTGGTTATGTACAAACATCCACTCACATCCTGCACATGGTCTTATACAAGCCTCCCCTGAGAAAATAAAATTTGTCAGCTTGTTCCAAAAAAATATATATTTCTGACAAATTTCTACATGTACATAATGTATTTTGACCACACTCGCCACCTGTTACTCTGTCTCCCATATGTTCCTACAGAATCTCTTTTTCATACTCATGCCGGTACAATATTTATACCTTATTTTCTGGTTCAGCTTTTGTGGAATTTACCATAGTTGCTGTGTGTTCATGATGATAATAAGTATGGCATATCTACAAGAAGAAGTATCCTTCTCCACCCTTTATCTTTTACTGTATTTCTGGTACTCAGATCCACTTTTGCCCTCTTAGGGTTAAGAACTCAGCAATCACTTATTGTTATCATTTGGAACACTTACAGCTCTTGATATTAACTATCACCCACTGGAAAAAGAAATGTTTCTGCCTATGGCACTTAGCTAACCAAAGTTATGATCATATTATAAGTATTCATAATACTGTCTCCAAACTTTTCCTCTTAGCTTAACACTTTATACTGTTTATAATTGTAATATGATCATCCAACTCTTGAAAATACTATAAAGTAGTATGCTGTGCAAGGCTCCTCACTAGCATAAACATCTCATTCTGACTAAAAATGTGATGTAGTGATAGTATATATTGCCTATGATGTTTGAGAAATGATAAAATTTGTAGAACTGATCTGCTCATGTGTTTGCATGCAGGTATTATCGTGCTGAATATTTTTGCTAAAAGTCTAAAACTAATCATTTACCTACAGACTCAAATAATTACCCAAATATATAAACACACACACACACACATATACACTAACAGAGCTTTTGGCATATGACTTTTTTATCTAGGTAAATAGAGCACATCTCATATTTACCCATATTTCTATCAGTCATCACCACTAAAGGATTTAATGCTCTGGCTTTCTTTCAACTTTCAAGTTATCAAGGTCTTACAAATCCTATGTTTGCCTTATGGTATGTAAGAATGTGTTTCACAATTCTTCAAACGTGCAACCTATTTCTCTGTCTCTTCTCAAATTTACAGTTCATCATTATTGAGTAGTTTTCAAATCATTCCTACCATTCCTTGCCCCCACCACCCCCCAAAAAACTAACTTTTCTCATGGAGGATTTTGTTGTTTTGCTTTGTTTTCCCTCAAGTATGGGAATATCAATCACTTGAATTTTTTTCAAGGTCATAACAATATGCAGACCACTTCCTTTTCTTGTGAATACTACCCCAGATTTCTAGTATTCATCCTTGAACAATATTATCCACTTTACCTGTTCAGAGAGAAAAATCTCTTGATCCTTCCACCAATGATCAAAAACATCCTTTATACCAGTCCTGCTGTTAAGGGAAGTGAGTCCAAATCCATATAAAATATCTTCTTTCTTCTAGACATTTTGAAATATCATTTATTGCTAATCAAAAAAAAATAGATACAAACTCAAAATCTCAATAAGCCAAAAATTTTATAAACTAGTTCTTAAATTACTAATAAACAAATGTAAAAAGAAATTAACAGTATATCTATAAGATGCAAATAATGTAACATCCTTAGGCATTTCAATTTATTATCTTATTCAGAATGTAAGGTGTGTTGATACAAAGCTAGTGTCAATGTACTGGAATTTTGGTTGGGATTTTCTAAAAAGTTGACCATCCTTACCCTATCATATATATGATATGACTATGTATGATATAAATATATATATGCATTCAAGTACAGAAATTCAAGAAAACTGTTCTCAAGTGGATAAGCCAGGTGATAAACAGAAACTATTGATATGTAATTTTATTATATTTAGAAAATGAAATCTCAAATCTTAATGAAAAGTCTTTGAATTTTACCTGCAAGAACAAAACTAGGTATTAAAATGTGTTTGAACACACTAAGCCAAATACAAACATTTTTTTGATAACTGCCGTTAGAGACCATCCTAACAGACCAAGAAAAATTGTTTTGCCTGACATGGTTTCCGGTCATAAAACCATAAGGAAAAGAGAAAGCAATTGTGAATTCCAGAATAGTCTTTATCTTTAAGAGAAAATAATGGATCTTTGTTCCCCCAAATCTAAATTCCCAGTCTCATCCCCAGCTCTACAGAACACATATGGCAGCCTTGTCTGAAACCGGCCCCCCTCCCCCAAATCTCCTGTTGCTCCAAGAGACCATTCACCTTAGCTTTCTTTCCCCTAGTTTTGTTTTTACCAGTCCTTGTTCCTGCAAGCACTCTCTGCTACCCCACAGATTGTGCCTGTCAGGTACAGTACCAGCCGAATTCTTCTCTCTGTTCCCCCAGATTCAATCCCCAAGTATAGTGCCCAGTTCAGCAGCCTAACAAAAATGGCTGCCTTCCCTTCACTTTGCTCCCATCTCCTGTGGGACCTACAGATCTTTTCCTTCTAGCTTGCTTTCCCCAAAGCCCTAGTTTTGTCTCAGACCCCAAGGCTAGCTAGCAACTGAAAGATTTCTTCTCCTGAAACAAGAAAATCTCTCCTACTGCTAGCCAAGCTTGCTAGCCATACAAAACGGCAGATCAAAACTATTCCATCTGTTGGAAAGACTAAGATCAATTACACAAGTGTCAGCTCCTGCTGGTGAGAAAGTAGAGCAAGGGGTATCTTTTTCCATTGTTTGTGGGATTGCAAAATTTTTCACTCATATGAAAATCAATATGGTTGTCCCTGAGAAATTCTGTATTCAATTTACCTTAAGATCCAGCTACACACTATTTGGGTACATACCCAAAAGATAATCTATTCTACTACTAGTACAGTTGGCCAACGAGGACCATGTTCATTACAGCTTTATTCCTAAAAATCTTTAACTGTGAACAACATAGATATCCCTAAAGAGAAAAATAGATTAAGTAAATGTTGTACATTTACCCCGTGGTGACAAGGCCACAGATACTCCAACAAAGCCACACCTCCTAATACTCCCTTTTGAATTACATTGGAAAAATGCAAATATAATTGCTTTCTATTCTCACTTCTCTACATGAAAACCTATTATGCATAGAAGTTTTTAATCTCTAAATGAATTTTCATAGAAATACACTTAATATCTGTATTGGAAATTAAGGGGAAAAAGCTGAAAAAAATTACGAAACTTTCAATAATTGGTATGTGTTTCATCTCCAAATAGCAATGATTATAGGATTACCATGTGTGTAAAACATAAAACAGTTGTTAAAGGAATAAAATGAAAACTAAGGATAAATAACAAATATGAATGAAAATGTCCAGATTATTAACATTTTTCTTACCCCATAAGTTTAATCCCTTTATATCATTTGATCTAAACTACCAAATTGCTTTATATTGCATTTTAATCATAATTAAAACTTTTTAAAGAATTCATGCCAGTAGAATGTATATACTTTAATTGCACACAATTCCAATTAGATTCTCTTTTTCAAGACTTTTTTGATATCTACTCAAATAATGAAATCAATAGTAATTGTCTTTATTCCTCAAAAAGCCTAGTATGATTTGTTTTTGTTTTGGATGTCCTCAAATAGTATTATGGATTTAAATTGTGATTTGTCCTCTTGAAGTACATATATAACATTAGATTCCCTAGGGAAAACACATTTTCATGAAAAATACTCTTTTGTGTTAAGGATCTTGCACTGAAAGCTCGATTGCTTTCTCTTTGATCTAAAAGTTATGGCAAGATGGTTGAACCATAAGTAGAATCTGAATGTCTTCCCAGTTTCCATACTTGTAAATCAGTGAATTTTTTCAGTATTAATGAGCAAATACACACACCATATTTGTTGATTTTTATCACTCTTCATTTGCTGTCATAGCAGCAAAAAATGACTAAAATAGCTAATAAGTAGAAAAGGTTTTAGGTGGGCTTATATGATGTTCTATTTTTAAGTTATTTCTGAGCATCTTTATTAAATAAACAGAAACCAGCATTATTGATGAAGTATTAAAAGTTGATGTTCAAATGTCTAATCATTCACACTAATAACTTCACATTGGATTCTCTCTCTAGTTCATATGCAGTTGTTTATTGATGCATATTTGTGCATGAGGGTAAGTATGTTCAATATAAATATATATATATATATGAGTAAACATATTTTCTAAGCAGAGCTCAGTGTTATTCTATACATTGTTAAAAATACTTACTTAAGACCTTAAGATGTGAAATATAAAATACCCCATACATAATTATTTACAGAAATTAATCTTCACTAATGTGAACATTGCAATACACCCTTAGTGAAGATACAAGTAAGAATCATGGAAAATAAAAGTTTCAAATTTATTAAATTTCACTCATCTTGAGGTTCGTGGTATTGACTTAGTGAGTAGGGATTGTGACTTTATCACTGACATGTCTGTGATTATATGTTAAAGATGACAAAGGCAATTGATAAATAATCTCTGATGGCCAGCACATGATCGTCCCTTACTCAGCTCTTCATGTAATCCCATTTACAAATTTTGCTTCAATTTGATACTATCTTGATAAAAATAAGTTTGATTTTTAAATAACATGGATTACATGAAGTAAACAATCTAAAGCTTTTATACTTTTAAAATAGCAATATTGAAAGAATAAATGTCTTCATTTCAAATTTACTTTAATAATCATCAAAGTGAAACATTTTTAGAAGTTTAATATAATTTAAATTTTGATAACATTATCATAATTTAAAATTCATAGTTAAAGTAATATTCTGGGCATGAGATTTTTTTTCTGACCCAGCCTTACACATACTGATTTCTGGATATATATTTGATTTGTGAAGATATATTAATGAAATCTTTAGGAAATTTCTAGATGACAAATAGTATTAACAAAAAATAATAAGAAATATATGAGTACTGATTTTTATTAGATTTGTGTTTAATAAAAGTATTATTTAGCTGTTTAATGGAACAAATCTTAAAATTGTGTTCTTTCTTTACTAAATGACAAGGCTTAGTTTTGAAATATTTAATGTCTTCCAAGTATCTCTAATCAATGACATTTATTGTATCTTCTTTCTTTCTATAACTACAATAAACTCTATAACAACTAATGTATTTAAATATTTTTATTTTATTTGAAAGGTTTTACAAATAATAGTATTATAAGCTCTCCAAGAATTTTTTGCAATTTAAAAAATCATACTTACAAGCCTTCCCTACTCTCCCTAGTTCCAATATCCACTCACTCCAATCCAATCAACTTGTTTCCTTTTGGTTTTTAATACAACATTTAATACAAATTTGTGTTTCCCAAAAAAGAAATACAATACATGTGGTTATTCTTTGGATGGTGACCAACTTATCAGGGCTACGCTAATAGGAAAATACAAAGCAAACATCCAGTATTCTCCATTCACTTCAAACCTAGAGGTGATATTTCATGTCCAACTCACATCTCAATGATAGGATTTGGAACTGCACAGGTTTTAAAATGATGTCATAGGTGCTGTGAGTTAATTAAATTTGGCTGTTGTGTTTTATCAAGAAGATATGGTTTCTTTCTAGTAATCTTAGGTTGAAATTATCTATGATGATATAAAAGTATTTAAATGGGAAGATAAAAGTAATAAGATAGGAACAGAGGTCACAAAGTTATATCTTTGATGATCAAACAGTTGAGATCTGTTTCATCAGTATAATAGCATCAAAAATAATACATTATATAGTTTAAAATATAAAATGTATAAGTCAAAATGTTCTTATCATAAAATTATGTGTGAGGGATTGTGTAGTTAATTAATTTATGCATTTAAATTCTGCAGAAGTATTAATATCTTACCTTATCCATACACACACACACACACACATATATATATATATACATATATATATATATACATGGATACAATTTTATTTGACATTAACACTTTAATGAGAGTGACATAGAATTAAAATTATAAAAAGTATGTGAACTATACAAAATAAAATACAACCTATAATGCAAACAAATTACATGGTTGAAATTAATTGGAAGCAAATATGTTTATTGGGGTTTGGACATCAATGGAAATTAGTTGAAAAGCTTTAAATATGGAAGCAAACTATATCATATTTCATAAAGTAGTATAAAAGTTTTGTTTTGTTCTTACATCAAGATGTACAGATGCTTATGGAACAGAACAATTTGCTCAATCTGGAAAGTCAAATTGTTGCTGCATAAATGTAACTTCAATAGTATAATTAAAATTAAAAAATCAAAAAATGACTTTAAACTTAATAATTGTATTTCATATTTTTCTTGAATATTTTGAAAATGTACTCATGTATTTTACTACGGTACCTTTTTTAAAAGGCATGTACCCATAGAAAGTCCTTGGAGATATATCATTAAGTATTAAATTTACCACATGTTCTACAATTGCCTCCTTATCACTACATCGCTAACTTTTCAGCCTTACTAATAATTTAAAATGAATATTAAAAAATGGTTCTATGAAACATCTCAGAAGCTCTGACGGTGACAAATACCACAATGCCATCCATGTTTTAACTGTCAAGACTGCAAGTGAACTATGTCGGAAGCATTGGCTATCTGTCTTAGAGTGTTTTAACTAAAACATTTGTCACCAAAACAAAGTAATGATAGAGCAATGCATTTAGGCTTCTTATTTCCTCATCTCGCACTGGTTACATTTTGTATACAAGACATCAAATCAATGTTAGGATGTAGCTCAAGTGGGACAAGCAATTTACTTTTAATAAGCGAGAAAGCACACATAATGGGCAAATGTCACAAGATGAAGGAGTACTTTTTCAAACTGTGGAGAAAGTCTTACCATTTATTTTCAGATGCTTACTAGATAAAGTGAGTGCAAGTAGAATTTACAAAAACTCAAGAGTAAAGTAAAAGAAATATTGTATCTCTTGCAAAATGACCACAGGAATTAAGTAAAGTCATTGAGAAAGATTGCTGATAAATCCAGGGGCTTTGCACATTACAGGAAATGTCTAACATACACTGTATTCACCAAAGACATTTCAGAGTAAAATTCTATGCACTGAAAATGCAGAAGGGGTGGTTGGGACAATGACAGTAGTGGAAGTCATAGAGATTAATCATGTACTTTATAAAAAAAAAAAAAAAGATCCAGAATGAGGAGAAATCAATGCATTCACAAAAAACTAACAAATAAGCTATACAAATTAGGCAATTTAGTTTTTCCCATAAATGTCATGCTTACCTGGTAGCGGAAATGGCAAGACCAAGATGGAAGTTTACCCAGGATGAGGCTTACCTATTTCAATCTGGATCCTCTGGCTCCTGTGAATTCACAAATGCAGGAAATTCGACTGCATATTGTATAGTAGGAGTGGAATGCATTGAATAGTATTTCTTTCTTTCTTTTTTTATTAATAATATAATTTAAAAATTATACATGCTGATCCCAGTTTCCTCTCCCCCCTTCCTCTTACCCTCTTTGCCCTCTCACATGTACCCTGAACACCATCGCCTCCCGTTCCCCACCCCCATTCCACATGTAGGACTATGCTATCCAGGTGGGATCATGCATATCTGTCAAGCCATTTGAAGAAGGGAGTAGGATTTCTCTCCTGTCTCAAGGTTAATTGAGTATCCCTCCTTGGGGGATGTGTCAGCAAGGTCCTTTTGTGCACCAGGAATACATCCTGGTTCCACTGTCTGAGGTCCCTTAGACTGGGTCTGAGTCAATCCCATGCTGGATTCCCAGCTACTAGTCTGGGGGGTCCATTACCTCCTCCTTGTTCAGCTCAGCTGTCTTTGTGTGTTTCTGCAACCTGGTCTTGTCCTCTCTCACTGCATCTGGATTCTAGTTTGACTCAGTGTTTAGTTATGGGTATTTGCTTCTATTTTCAACAGGTACTAGATGAGGGATCCATGATGGGGGATAATTTAGTTGATCTCACTATCAGGGATGGGCATTTATGGTAGTCTTTCCAAGGTTGCTCAAATTGTTAGTTAGAGTCAGTCTTGTAGGTCTCTAGACCTTTCTTTATGTTCAGTTTTTTCTTCAACCAATAATGGCTCCCTCTTTTATGTTCTCTATCTCTCTCTTTTCTATCTTCTATTCTTAGCCTGACTCAATCCTCCTATTCTCATGTGCGTTCTTCTCCTCTCCTTCTCTTTCTCCTAGTTCTCTCTCCATTCACTGCCCTCCCCAGTTTCCATGAGCTTTGGGGGACTTGTCCCTTCTCCCTTTTGTGGGGGACAATATATGAATCTCTTAGAATACACCTTGCATCCTAGTTCCTCTGGCATTGTGAATTATAGGCTGGTGATCATTTGCTCTACATCTAAAACCCATATATGAATGAGTACATACTGTGTTCCTCTTTTTGTGACTGGGTTACCTCATTCAGGGTGGTCTCTTCAAGTTCCATCCACTTGCCTGCAAATTTCAAGAGTCTGTTACTCTTTCTGGAGAGTAGTATTCCATTGTGTAATGTGCCACATCTTCTTTATCCATTCTTCAGATGAGGGGCATCTAGGTTGCTTCCAGGTTCTTCCTATTACAAATAATGCTGCTATGAACATAGTTGATCACAAGCCTTTGTTTCATGGATGTGGATCATTTGTGTATATGCCTAAGAGGGGAATTGCTGGGTCCTGGGGTAAACTGATTCCCATTTTTCTAATGAACCACCATACTGATCTCCAAATTGGCTGTACAAATTTGCACTCCCACCAGCAGTGGAGGAGTGTTCCCCTTTGTTCACATCCTCTCCAGCATAAGTTGTCATTGGTGTTTCTAATTTTAGCCATTCTGGCAGGAGTAAGGTTGTATCTCAAAGTTGTTTTGATCTGCATTTCCCTGATGGCTAAGGACATTGAGCACTTTCTTAAGTGTTTTTCAGCCTTTTTTGATTTCCTCTATTGAGAATTCTTTCTTCAATTCTGTACCCTGACCACCCCTCCCCTCTCATTCCCCCACCCCCATTCCACATGTAGGGCTATGCTATCCAGGTGGAGTCATAAAAGTCTATCAAGTCATTTGAAGTAGGGACTAGGACTACTCTTCTGTCTGTATGTTAAGGGAGTGTCCCTCTATGGGGGATGTGTCTGCAAGGTCCTTTTGTGCACCAGGTATAAATTCTGGTTCTTATCTGTTTAGTCCTTCATGATCTCCAGCTGTAATTTTGTGTCATTCCCAATTTTCACAAGTTGTACTTTTGTTGCTTTCTGGGACTTGCTGTCAGTTTACCACTTTTATTGATCTCTTCACAAAGTGCCAGAATTTGGGTTTATTGATTCTGTCCATTGTGTTTTCTTTGTCAATTTAATCGATTTTGCCTGCGCCTTTATAATATACTTTAGTCACATTAAGGTTTAATCCACTCTTTGCTTGCTATGCCATTTAGAGTAAATTTACACAGTATATATTTTCTTGGTTTTCTACTAAATATAAAAGTTTCTAATTACTAATTAATTTAATTAATTCAAAATATTTTAGCTATATTTTTGTTTGTTTCTTTTAGCTATTTTCAAGTTTGTTTCCAGGCTTCTGCTTCTTACAAGATTACTTAGAAATGAGCTTCATGGACTTGCTGTATTTTATCTTATGTTTTTACATAGATTTCTAGTTTCATTTTATATGAATACAGACTATGGTTTTAGTGAATACCATTTATAATACTTATCATGATAACTCAAACTTACACAAATAAGTACAGACATCAAAGGTATTCTTCTAGTAACAGAAACAATCTTCCCTAGGAAGAAAATATACTGATTATTCAATACCTAATGATAAACTCAGAAAACATGCATTTGAATAACCTTATACAAACCGAATAAATTAGTATATTGAAATATATTATGTGCATGCATGCATATGATAACAATTAATGTAAACAGAAGTAATGAATTTGAAAGAGTACAAGGATGGTTGTATAGGAGCTTTTGGGTGTATGAAAGTAGAGAAGAAAACGTTATAAAAGTATTACTCTAAAATGATAGGGAAAAATCTCTACAGTGTGGGAAGAGAAACAATGACAATGAAGCAAGCAACAAGAAAAAGGACATGAAAAGAGAGAGGAAGACACCAGAGTTGACCTCTGGTTGCACACTCTAACACATAGATAGAAAGAGAGAGAGAGAGAGAGAGAGAGAGAGAGAGAGAGAGAGAGAGAGAGAGAGAGCAGGGAGAGAAGAGAGAACATGCAGTTTATTGACAATATCGAACATTCAAGTAATGTGTTTTTCTTAAGTCCGCACTGACCAATGATTATAACAATTCTGATGTTTTCCTATCTCCTTCAGCAAATTACCAGGATACAAGACTAACTAAAAAAAAAAAAAAAAAATCAGGGTCTGAGAATAAAATCAGAGAAACATCACCCTCACAATAGCCACTAACAAAATATCTTGAGGTAAGGCTAACCAAACAATTGAAAGACCTATATAACAAGAACTTTGTGTATTTAAAGAAAGAAATTAAAACAGATAGAACCAAGTGGAAAGATCTCTCATGCTCTTGGATAGGCAGGATCAACATAGTAAAAAATGGCAATCTTGCCAAAAGCAATCTACAGATTCAATGCAATCTCCATCAAAATCACAGAATAAGTTTTCACAGCTCTTGAAAGGACAACAGCCAGGAGAGCCAAAAAAAAAAAAACCCTGTACAATAAAGGCACTTCTGAGGACATCACTATCACTGACTTCAAACTCTACTAGTGACCTGAAAACAGTTTAGTATTGGCACAAAAAAAAGACAGGTATACCAATGGAATCAAATTGAAAACCCTGATATTAACACACACACACCTACGAAAACATGATTTTTGACACAGAAGTTAAAATTATATAATGTACAAAAGAAAGTATCTTCAACAAAATGGTGCTGGCATAAATGGATCCTGGTGTGTAGAAGACTGCAGATAGATCCAAACCTTAAGTTCAAATGGATCAAAGATGTCAACCTAAAACAAGCCATGCTGAATTTATAGAAGAGAAAGTGGGAGGTACCTTTGAGTGTGTGGGTCCAGGAGAATGCTTCCTGAATATACCACCAGTAGCAAAGACACTGAGATCAACAATTAAGAGCAACCTCTGTGTTCATTTTTATAACAGGTGGTAAATCCCTCATTCAATATGTTGATTTTATCATCCCCTGCATGGGAAGAAGCTTTACACTGAGTAACATTTATTAACATTAACAATTCTGAGCCTTTTCAAATTATGATAATTTACTACTTTCTTGATTGGGTATGGTATATTAGCTTAGTGATTTCACACAACAAGATTAACCATAGAATGGGGTCCAATGTGGACTTCTATGTCTGCCAAGTGGCTTTGCCAAACTCCTCTTCTCTTCTCTTCTCTTCTCTTCTCTCCTCTTCTCTTCTCTTCTCTTCTCTTCCTCTCTGATATCTATGGTTGATGAAAGCTATAAGGTTCTATAGCTAAATACTCTTCTGTGATTGGAAGGAATGTACAGAAAGCAGGTGAGAAAACTCAAAAACAGTCCACTTGGTCAGATTTTCGTATGAGTATACCTTCAGATGACAGAGTGAAGTAATTCCTTTAGGATTTCTTTCCTCACAATGACATGTGGCTCCCTCTATTACTGCGGTTTCTTTTTACATTGTTGGAAGTTGAGAAAAAAATTATTTATTTATTTTAATATAATGCTTTCTCTATTCTTTATGATTTGGAATTCTAATTTCCATTATTCAAATCACAATTATAAGTTCCTCATTTTCACCTGTCATGAACTAAGTACTTCCTGGTTGGTTTGGCTAGTGAAAGGACACTAGAATATAGAGATATGGCTCTATATTCTAGGCTCTATCTTTAGTTACCTCTATGTATAAACATACTGCAAATTGGAAAAGTATCTCTCTCATGAATTAAGTTTAGGTATTATGATTACATTCATTATTTTAAAACCAAATTATCATTATATAGATCAAATCAGTCTTGAACTCATTATATAAAACAGACTGTATATGTATTATCTTCTTATCTGTTTCCCACATTCTGAGATTACAGGAACACAGAACTATAACATTCTGCTTCCTTTAAAATGGGATCTGAAATATAATCCATATGTTTAATGTTAGTGTCAGTTCTCTAAACCTCAACATATTTATACAAACCAATATTAGATCTTATATTTTTAATGTCTTCCATTGCTATATGTAATTACAATGCATTAAATGTTTGGTATTAACATGTTATGACAAGATATATTTTAGATTTCAATTATAAAATACAGACTACCATATCTATTGATCTATAAATTTACATAAGGTGATTTGCATGTTTAATTAGCATTTGTGGAGGATGACAAAGTAGAAATGATGAAGCAGAGGTCTTATATATGAAACTGATACAAAACTTTCTAAAAATTAAATAAAAGATAATCTGGATGAGTGTGCTCAAGTTTTCTAAAACAAGTTTTATTCTTGCTTGCTTCTCTGTGTGGCGATTCCCCTGCAGGCTTTACAACAGGCAGGGAAAACTGATCCACAGTAAAACAAAAGTAAAACTCAGCTCAGCCTGATTTTAATGTGGCTAGTGCTGGACCAGGAAGTCTAGAGTCTGGCCCACATCATTTTACTTTAGCTTATTTATGCACAGCTCAATTTTTTAAAAAATAGTATTCAGATAACAATTAACTCAGTCCCAAGTGCATAGTTGAAGACATGTTTACACGAAGATACAAAGTATATCTAGCTTCTTTCACAAAACTGAATACTGTTGATTCAGAGATAGTGTCCAAAATTTAGAGTCTAGTAAGCTTGACTGAGGTAAACATAAGGCCTGCGGGTTTTATTCACAGGTAGTTCTAAGATACCATAGAAGTCACTTAGGCTGTTATATAACATAAGTGATCTCATAGGAGTGAGGAATATGGTCTAAACACATTTTCAAGATTAAGGGGGATAGGTCTTGGGTAAGTAAAAGCATATATTCTATGAGAAATGGGATTATCCTGTTTCATCAGACAGCAATAGATCACCAGATTGTAAAACTACACCATCCCTAGCATTCTAGGAAGAGCAGCTATACAACTCATTCCATGGAAGAGGTAAGCTCTGTGTGTAACTTTCCTGGCTTCTGCAGTGCTTAATTGTGTGAACAAGGTTTTTTTATCCTCTGCATCTCTGTATTGGTATGGCATCCTGAACATGTCCTTCACAAATTGGTATTCTGATGTAAAGAAGGAGATATAATCCTTTTCTGAAGATAAGGCATTATCAAGTAATGCTAATTTAAATATCATCTATAATGCATGTCATTACACTTATATTTAACATCAGTTTGAAGTTATTAAAATATTACTTTATGAGGCTTCTATTTATCATTTACATTCAGAAAGTTTTTATGTGCAACTTTACATAATGACCTGTGAAAAAGCACAATTCTCTGCAAGCACAGATGAGAACACACATCTTTTGTTAAGATTGAACACTTTAAAGGGTGAAATATCTTCCCTCTTTTCTGAGTCCAATCAAAATTTTCCTTCAAAGGGTGCTTATTCTCTCTTCTCATCATGAACAATAGCCTACAAACTGTTATTGCAGAAGATTGCATTAAAATGTCCTCATAATATGTTTAATATATCACATTTCTAGTATCATATTTGAAATCAGCTTTACATTTATATTTGATATATAACAAAAAAAATGAGCATAGTAACAAAGTAAAAGTATAACAAAGTAGCATACAATAAATTGATTGTTAAATGAAGTATTGAAAACTACATATCCCATAGTTTTAGCAATATTTATACATAATTTGAGCAATAAAATCACATATATTTTTCAAGCATATTTATCCCTTTTAAAATTGTGCCCAGATTAATAGTTTCTTTATATTTTCATCTTAAAAATGTTTTTGTAGTTATCTGAACTCACTTATACTTTAACACACACAAAAAAATGTACAATGGCTCTTCTGTTAAAATTTATCTCTTTAACGTATGTGCAATGAAAACTGCTATATTTGCATTTTTGCAAATCTGGTAAGGAACAGACCATTAATATTTCTAATTTTCCTGGGTAAGCATAATTTTTGTACTACTATTAATTTTTAGGTATAAGAAATGAGAACATCTATTTTTATTTTTTGTGGTATGTTTACTTGGTAGGTATTTAAAAAGTGTTATTAAGGATGAAGAATATATGAAATATAAATGTAAATTAAAATAAATTGATAGGAATACATGTAAATTTAATCTCTTAATAATTGTATTGTAATACTGAAAAACAATGTTAATTACCAAGAATTAGCATTTGTTTGTGTCTTGGAGTATGTTTATGTATATGAGCACATATGCACTCAGGTAAAGTTAGTGTGGTGTGGGTATGTGTGTAGAGAGAGAGACTAGAGGCTATGTTTTGAATATCTTCATTTCATATACTCTATTTTAAAAATCTTGGTTCCTCACCATTTGGGCAAGAATAGAATTAGGAGAACTAACTTTTATTTATTTCAAAGGAAAATTGGAAGACTACAGGTTTTATCATTTTGTTGTTGTAACTTTTATGCTGAGAACTACTTGAAACTAGAATTTTATACAATATTAATAAATATTTGTTTAATGAAGAATTTGTTAGCCAGTTTCTTGTAATATAATAAAAATTAGGGTGAAACATAATATATAGCAATATATTCATAAACACTTAGAAAACTAACACCAACTATATTATTTAATCACTGAAGGTCTAATAGTAATATTGGTGTTTGAAGTTCAAAAGATCATTTGTAATTCAATATAAAGTTATTTTCTTCTGTCTTTCAAGAAATAATTCGATTATAATTTTTTAAACTTAGGAATTGAATAGAGTAAAATAAACTATCCAAATATGAGCCTGAGATATTGATGTGTACCCGTAATAAGATTTCTGAAGTTTTCAAAAATACACTATGTTCACCAGACAAAAGAGAAAATATTGAGACTTTAAATGATTAGCTAGCTCAAAAGTGCAATGCATTTTCTAGACTATATTGAAATCAATATATTCAGAAGTGTGTTCAAGACAAACTGTAAAGTCTTCTACACAACATACAGATGTATCAAAAATCATTCTCATCAGTAAATGCTCTGAAGACAATCACCAGAAATAGAAGACTAAAATTATTTTTTTATTTTTTTATTTTACATATCAATCCCAGTTCCCTCTCCCTTCCATTCTCCCATGTCCTCCGAAACCCCCTCCCATCCCATTCCCCACCCACTCCACTGGGAGGGCGAGGTCTTCCAGGAGGAGTCATCAAAATCTGCGAAGTCATTTGGAGTAGGGCTAAGACCTTCCCTTCTGTCTCTAGGTAAAGGGTGTATCCTTCTATGGGGAATATGCTCCCAAGGTTCTTTTGTGCACCAAGGACACATCCTGGTTCCACTGTCAGAGGTTCCTTAGAATGCCCAGGCCTTCTGAGACCCATGTTCAGGAGGTCCGAGTCAGTACAATGCTGGTTTCCCAGCTGTCAGTCTGGGGGTCAATGAGCTCCCCATTGTTTAGGTCAGCTGTCTCTGTGGGTTTGAAAACTAACCTAGAACTATCCTTGAAACTTCATGTAGTAGCTGTTGGAAACAGAAGCAGACATCATTCTAAACACTGAACTGAACTCCTGGAAACCAGTTGCAGAGAGGGAGGAGTGATAAGAAAAGGGGTCAAGACCTGTCTACAGAAGATTAAAATTAATTAAAAGCATGAGACAGCATGATATCTAGAAATCTGTTTGTTTATAAATTACATTAATCAATTTAAAATCTAGGAACCGTGATTTACAGGAGTCAACATCTTAAATTAATACCTATAATTTACAGATTGATGAAATTCAATACACATACATGGAGACAGGGATACATATTTTTATTCAATTTTTATTCAATATATATATATATATATACTCATCTGTAAGCTATTTCCACCATAAGAGCCTAAAATTTTGACTTCATATTCTAAAGCAATGGCTCAAAGATAATTTCTCATATTCTAAATATGCTAATCAACAAAATGTTAATGTTGAACATCTTAATTTTGTGAATATTGGATAAGAGTTTGAATTTTACTTTTATTATGTTGGCATACAAACTGTTCTTCTTCAGTCTTATTGCAAAAAATAATTTTCAAATAAGTTTTTTTTTTACTTATTTAACTTTCTTAAGTTTTTGAAGTAAAATTTCATTATAAGTTTTTAGTGATTTATTATTTTATACATTGCAAACCATACGCAGGAACACACATAAAAATCCACCTAAAGGTGCAAAATTTTCCAGGGTGGTAAAACAACTAAAATTTATTGCTATATGTTTGTGTTCTGAAATTCAATATATATATATATACATATATATATATATATATATATCCATTCTGTATATATTGGAAAATAAATTGATATATGAATTTTATATAGTAATTCTAAGACTTTACACATAGTTTTATAACTGTATGAATAAATATTAAAATTAATTTTCCTTTCAATTTACCTGAATTATGAAGTTTTTCCTAATCCAAAATTTGTTATAAACCTTTCAGTTACCATTCATTAATTTTTAACTACAATTAGAAATCACATGATAAAGTTATAAAATATATTTTCATAGATTTTTGTTTCTCTCTAAAAAATGTTTTACAACTGTATTTTTCATGCTCTACTTACAATTGTTTCAAATAATTGGCTGTCTATCTAATCATTTAAATTGTGTTATTGCCCTAATCAAAAAGTAAGTAAAAATATCAAGGTAGATATGCTATGTTTATTTAGACATAAATATATGTAAATGTACACTGTATGTATATAGATTTATATGTCTATAGTCACTTTATAACATAAAAATTATAAGCATACATTTTATGGACACTTATTTCTTCATATACAGATTTTGTAAATATAATATTATGAAAATTGAATAAGTATATATAATTCATATACAATTATTTAAACTGGTCTAAGTATAACAAAACAGTCTGCAAATCATATCTGCTATCTCTAAAGTAAATAATAGCAGACTTCCTATGATACTATTGTTACTATGATACTAAATATTCCTTAAATCTTATGCTCTGTTCTAAATCTTCACAAATAGGACAAGATAAACACATATACAATGATGTAGGTATTTTATTATTCACCCAACTGATATGTGATTTATTTGATCAAAGCATTACATAATCTCTTTAAAATTAATGTAGGGTCAGCTCACTTTATGACCATTTATGCTATCTCTAATTTCCAAAGTGACCTCTCCCTATTTTTACATCTCAATCATTACACCTGTTTTTTATTTGCATTAGATTTACTGCTATTCCTTAACCATCTATAGTAGATAGGATCCTTTAGACAATTAATTAATTAATTTAATGTATGTGGCATTCAACTTCCTAGTTCTGATATTAGAAAACACAAAACAATATGAGTACATGTTCAGCAATCTTATGCAGTATATAACTCATGCTCAAAAAGTCATTTGTTCCTTGTTTCATTAAGAATATGTTTTCATAAAAGGTAATTACATTATGTTTGTTCTCCACCTACTCCTCCTAGATACTCCTTAGCTTACTTCACATCTAGGACTACACTCCTTCTGTCTCTCCTTTAAAAACAAACAGGCTTCTAAAGAATAATTATGAAACAATATAAAACAAAATCAAATTGGAATAAGATAAAAAAAATCAGCAGACAAAAGAGCCAAAGAAAAAAATCCAAGGAAAAGGTTGTAGATGAAAAGATACTCATGTTTGCACTCACAGGAATCCCATAAAAACACAAACCATAACCGTAATATACAGAAAAACAACTTGTTAACCTTAAAAAATAATGCTCCAATTTAGCATTATGAGACAAAGATCTCCCAGAGATATCTTCGAATTCTTTTTGTGCTGGCCATCTATTGTTGATCTTTAAGAGTGTTTTGTTTCCTCAATAAGACTCCTGTGTGTGGGGAACTAAATCAGTTAGTGGGCATATCCACCATTTACAAACCAATATATGTGGAGTAAACTTTTCTCAACCCTTTACCCTGAGGTAAAGTCTAACTTTGATGTTGGGGAGGGTTTCTTGTATGCAGTAGTATGGATTCTGTTTTCACACCATTCTGATAACCTATGTCTTTTTACTGCGAAACTGAGTCTATTGATACTGAGAGATATCAACATCAAAATTGAACTTTCAACCTCCCTGGCAAGATGTATTAGGGCAATGTGGGTAGAGAACTCTTGGGGTGGTCAACCAGTGACTGGTCTAACTTGAGACCAACTCCATGAGAGGGAGCCTATGCCAGAAACTACCTAGATGTTCAGGAATCAGAAGCTGGATAGTAATAATTTAGAGACATATTGTAGAAAATATCAGTAAAATAATTCCTAATAATACCTTTACATTTATAGATTGGTGCCTAGCCCAGTCACCTTCAAAGACACTACCACAGGCAGCTCATGGGAGCAGATGCAATGATCCACAGACAAACAGGCAGAATGAAGGACCTATTTCTCCTCTTGGTGTTCAGGGAAACCTATGGAAGATATGTAGGAGCCAGAGTGGTCATGAGTGCCAGGAGAACACAGCCCACAGCCTAAGTAGAGCTCACAGGAACCCACTGATATTGAAGCAGCAATTATTGACATTGTATGAGTCTGTGTTTGGTCCTCTGCATGTACATTATGGTGGCTAGTTTGATTTTTCTTTACTTTTCTTTTCTTTTTTTTTTTTTTTTGTGGAATCTCTTAACACTGGGAGTGGAGATGGAGATGTCTCTGACACTTTTGTGTGCCCTTGAGACCCTTTATCTTGATCATCTCAATATGGGGGTTTGTGTGTAGTTTTATCAGATCTTGTTATGCAATAGTTGTTTATATTCCTGGGAGAGCTGTTCATTTTCTAAATTCCCCCCACCTCTGTGTGTGTGTGTGTGTGTGTGTGTGTGTGTATGTGTGTGTTTATGCTTGTGCTCACTGAAGCCAGAGGTCAACTTAGAATTTGTTTCCTCTTCCCACCTTGTAGGTCTCAGCAGTTGAATTTAGGTCCTCAGGCTCAGTGGTAAGTTAGTGCCTTTTTACCTGCTGATTTTGGTATAGTGAGGACACCAGACGACTGCTCATTTCTAAAATGAAGTAGAGCAGGAATGTCTCTGGGCATAAGGGGAGGGTTGGGGGAAATGGGAAGATTGTCAGGAAGGAAAACTATGTGGGTTATATTGAAAACAAAAACTAAAATAAATTAATAAATAAATAAAATTTAAAAGAAGAAATAAATGTTGTCAAATGATTCAGGGACTTACATGGGAATTTATACCGTGACTAACACAAATTAAATATAAAATGGTAAATTGGAAGAAATGTCTTTCTGATTGGCTTAAACCTCGAAGGCATGGTTCTATAAAAGGCCCTTGATGGGAAGAACTTGCTCTACTCCAGAAAATGCACCTGTGAAAAGAGTACCATCTTAGCACCTGACACCATGATCCTCTCCTGCTGCTGCCCTTGCTTTTTGGCTATCTTCTGCAGGAACACCAGCTGCCAGCTCTGATTCCCATCACCTCATGCTAAATCACCTGCTGTGAAAGCACCTGTAGCAACTAACTTTGGTTCCTGTCTGCTGCAACACATCCTGCTTACAGCTGCATATAGGAGTGCCTAACCAGCCTAACTCTGGGGAGAGCAGACATGAGCTAACTGCACAAAGCCACAACTTAACCTTTGCTGACAGCATTCATGTTCTCACCAGGAAACCCTACAAGCATTAATTCTTACTTAAGTGTGTGAAGATGGAGTCCCCTCTGTCACTCTCCTCATCTCCAGAGTTTATAGATCTTGTGCTATATTTGTGGGTGGCCGACATGAAGGCCTGGCATCAGTTTAAATTCTGAGCCAAGATCTTGATAACTCTCACCAGCTAAGAAAAAAACTTCTTGAAAATATCTTTATTTAACTATTTATCTTCTTAACTGTATTTTCTTCTGGGTTAAGACAGAATTTTATGTACTATTTTCTTCGTTTTGCTCAATATGTGTTGAGTACCTAAAAGCAAACAATTTTAAAAATCTCTGTGCTATCATTCCATAAAATGTGGAGAATATATTCAGAAGATAGCAACAAAGGTAATAAAATACTGAAATGAGAAGTAATCATGAGTAGAAAATAACTATTGTAAAATTAGACAATATATATTTATTTCGTATATGCAGTCCATTGTCTTCTGTTGTCAAAAGCATTTGATGCTATGAGTTATAAAGCAAACAAACTCTTGAGCACTGTGATAAACCAGGATAAATGTTAATTGGACAGCATCATATTCACATGCATCATGCATAAATTACTATCGAAGAAAGAAAATGTATTAAAGTATATTAAACTGTACTGTTATACATTTCATTTTCTATGATGAATATGAGTAAGCATTAAAAAATTGATGATTGATGGAGCACATTAATGTTAAATTTAAGCTGCAATAATTATAACATTTGTAAAGTATAGTACAGTTGATATTCAAGGTATTTATTATTATTTTGGAAAATATCACTGAAAAATCAAAATATATTAACTTGTGCCAGAAAACATTAGTGATAAGCATAAAAACTAATATAAATGAAAATTCAGTAAATCATTATAAAAATAAAATTTTAGAACTATATCTTGGGATGTAGTTTCTATACTGAATGTTTTGTTTTGTATGCAGTATTCCTTGATTTTGTTACTCAATACAAGATGCTTAATTAAACTATAAGAAAGGGAATATGTGACAGGGTATCTTTAAGTGTCAGTAATTGTTAAGCACATAATATTTTAATCCAGAACTTACATTTTTGTCAATATCAATGTAAGAAATGAGAAGTAATAGTAAATAAAGGTTTGGATTTTCTGCTTTATTCCTATAAATACCAAATTAAGAATGTTTTAGGCAATATTTATTGAATTAGTATAATATTGTCATGGAGATGTCCTGCAACATATCACCACAACGTTGTTTATAATGGTTTCTCCAAAGTTTAGACTGTGCAACCCAAGGAAAAATTTACCTATTCACCAAATTTTGGAGGCATAATAAAATCTCATAAAATTATACCAATAAGAAGTTGTCAATTGACCATCTAAATTTTATTAAGTATTATTGAAACCAATTAAAAATTGAAATCCATGCCAAAAACAAATTATAAGTGAAACTGGTTCGGAATTAGGTATAAGTATGTTGCTTGTCTTGGTAAATCATAATTATCCTTATGATTACATTATATTACAAACAAAATCTGTAACTATAAAACCAGATTTATGGATAGAGAATTTATATGCATTAATGGGATTGCCAAGTAAATTAATTACCCTTTGCACAAACACATCAAACCAAAAACTCCATTGATAGGCACACCAAAAAAAAATGTTCATACATAGTATTGATATTAATATGAGCTATAATGTACAGATAGACTGAAACCTTGTAATGAAAATGAAAGTACATTTAATAATGCAAGCTTATAATATTAATCAGTATTATCTTAATATTGTGGTCATTTAAATTTCATACATGACAGATAATCCCACTTCACCAGAAACCAAGGGTAAAGAAGGGCAAATAAATTCACAATACCACTGCCAAAAGCAAATAAAAAACAAACAAACATTAACAATCAATGATCCTTACTCTACCTCAACATTAATGGTTTAAACTCTCCTATAAAAAGACACAGGCTAACAGAATAGATATGAAGACAGAATTCATCCTTCTGCTGCAAAAAAGAAACATACCTAAGCTACAAAGATAGACATTACCTCAGGGTAAAGGGTTGGGAAAAGATCTTCCAATCAAATGGACACAAGAAGCAAGCAGGTGTGGCTATTCTAATATCTAACAAGTTAGACTGCAAACCAAACTTAATCTAATGAGATGAATATGGTCATTTCATATTCATCGCAAGAGAAATGCAACAACAAAAAGTCTCGATTCTGAACATCTATGCCCCAAATACAAAGGCACCAATATTCGTAAACCCTACAAACTCATGGGAACTGAACAAAGAGCAATTGCAACACACCTGGGTCAAAGAAGAAATAAAGAAAGAAATTAAGGAATTCCTAAAATTCAATGAGAATGAGGACACGACATATCCGAACTAATGGGATACCTTGAAAGCAGTGTTAAGAGGGAAGTTCATTGCATTGAGTGCCCATATAAAGAAAACAGAGGATAGTCACATTAGAGAACTAACAGCGCAACTGAAAGCCTTAGAACAAAAAGAAGCAAACTCACCCTGGAGGAGTAGACAACAGGAAATAATCAATTTGAGGGCTGAAATCAATAAAATAGAAACCAGAAAAACAATACAAAAATCAATGGAACAAAGAGTTGGTTTTTTGAGAAAATCAACAAGATAGACAAACCTTTATCCAAACTAATGAAAAAGCAGAGAGAGATCATGAAAATTAACAAAATCAGAAATGAAAAGGGAGACATAACAACAGACACAGAGGAAATCCAGACAACTTTCAGGTCATACATTGAAAACCAGTACTCTACAAAATTTGAAAATTCAAAGCAAATGGAAAATTTCTGGATAACTATCACTTACCAAAATTACACCAAGAACAGACAAACAACTTAAATAGACCTATAAACCTCAATGAAATTGCAACAGTCATAGAAAACCTTCCATCCAAAAAAAAAAGGCCAGGGCCAGAAGGCTTCAGTGTAGAATTCTACCAGAAATTCAAGGAAGAGCTAATTCCAATACTCCACAAATTGTGCCACACAATAGACACAGAAGGCACATTACCAAAATCTTTCTACAAGGCCACAATCACCTTGGTACCCATGCCTCACCAAGATATAACTAAGAAAGAAAACTATAGACCAATATCCCTGAGGAACATCAAAGCAAAAATACTCACTAAATCCTGGCAACCAAATCCAAGAATACATCAGAGAAATCATCAACCATGACCAATTAGGCTTAATCTCTGGGTTGCAAGGATGGTTTAACATATAAAAATCTATCAACGTGATCCACCGTATAAACAAACTGAAAAAGAAAAACGATATGATCATCTCACTAGATGCCAAAAAGCCTTCGACAAAATTCAACACCCTTACATGATAAAGGTTTGGGGAGATCAAGGATAACAGGAACATACCTAAACATAATAAAAGCAATATACAGCAAAACAACAGCTAACATCAAACTGAATGGAGAGAAGCTTAAGGCAATTCCTCTAAAATCAGGAACAAGACAAGGCTGTCTTTTCTCTACATATCTCTTCAATATTGTCCTTGAAGGTCTAGCTAAATCTATAAGACAACAAAAGGAGATCAAGGGGACCTAAATTGGAAAGGAAGGAGTCAAACTGTCTCTAGTTGCTGATGATATGATAGTTTACATAATCGACCCAATAAGCTCTACCAGGGAACTCCTACAGCTGATAAACACCTTCAACAAACTAGCAGGATACAAGATAAACTCAAAACATCAGTAGTCCTACTTTAATCAAATGACAAAGAGGCTGAGAAAGAAATCAGAGAAAGATAACCCTTTACAATAGCCACAAACAACATAAAATATCTCAAGGTAAAGCTTACCAAACATGTGAAAAAACTACACAATAAAAACTTTATGTCTTTAAAGAAAGAAATTAAAGAAGATACCAGAAAATGGACATATCTCCCACGCACTTAGATTGGAAGGATAAATATAGTAAAAATGGCAATCTTCCCAAAAGCAATCTATAGATTCAATGCAATCCTCATTAAAATCCCACCTCAATTCTTCACTGAATTGAAAGGATAAGAGTCAACTCTGTATGGAAAAAGAAAAGACCCAGTATAGCCCAAAACAACCCTATACAATAAAAGAACTTCAGGAGGCACCACCATCCCTGACTTTAAGCTCTGCTACAAAGCTATAGTCCTGGAAACAGCCTGGTATTGGCACAAAAACAGACAGGTAGACCAATGGAATTAAATAAAAAAGTCCAGATATTACTCTACACACCTATGAACACCTTATTTTTGACAAAACAGCTAAAAACATACACTGGGGGGGGTGGAAAGCATCTTCAACAAATGGTGCTGGCACAATTGGATGATGGTGTGTAGAAGACTGCAGATAGACCCATGTCTATCACCATGCACAAAATTCAATTTGAAATGGATCAAAGACCTCCACATAAATCCAGCCAAACTGAACCTCTTAGAAGAGACAGTAGGAGGTACCCTTGAACATATTGGTATAGAAGACCGCTTCCTGACATAATTCTAGTATCACAGACACTGAGATCAACAATTAATAAATGGGACTTCCTCAAACTTATGAGCTTCTGTAAGGCAAAAGACACAGTTGAAAGACCAAAAGGCAGCCAAAAGACTGGGAAAAATTTTTACCAATCCTACATCTGAAAAAGAGCTGATCTCCAAAATATACAATGAATTCAAGAAACTAATCAACAAAACACCAAATAGCCATATTAAAAAAAAATGGGATACAGAATTGAAGAAAGAATTCTCAATAGAGGAAATCAAAGAGGCTGAAAGACACTTAAGAAAATGTTAAACATCCTCCGTTATTAGGGAAATGCAAATGAAACAACTTTGAGATACCATCTTACTCCTGCCAGAATGGCTAAAATCAGAAACACCAATGACAACTTATGCTGGAGAGGATGTGGAGAAAGGGGAACACTCCTTCACTGCTGGTGGGAGTGTAAAAAAGTACAGTCATTTTGGAGACCAGTATGGAATTTCCTCAGGAAAATAGGAATTAGCTTACCACAAGACATAGCAATTCTACTCTTAGGTATATACCCAAATGATCCACATCCATGCAACAAAGGCATGTGCTCAACTCTGTTCATAGCAGGATTATTTTTAATAGCAAGAACCTGGAAGCAACCTAGATGCCCCTCAACTGAAGAATGGATAAAGAAGATGTGGCACATCTACACAATGGAATACTACTCTGCAGAAAAAAATAAAAGAATCTTGAAATTCGCAGGCAAGTGGATGGAACTTGAAGGAACTATCCTGAATGATGTAACCCAGTCACAAAAAGAGGAACAGGGTATGTACTCACTCAAATATGGATTTTAGACATAGAGCAAAGGATCACCAGCCTATAATACATACCACCAGACAAACTGGGATACAAGGTATATTCTAAGAGATGCACATATGGTCCCTCACAAAAAGGGGAAGGGACAAGTCCCCCAGAGCTCTTGGAAAATGGAGGGGAGCAGTGAATGGAGAGAAACTAGGAGAAAAATAAGGGGAGGAGAGGAAAACACATGTGACTAGATAGGTTGAGTCAGTGTGAGAGGGGGTGTCATAAAAGATGGAGTCATTACTGGTTTTAATAGAAAACTGATCCTAAAGAAAGGTCTAGAGAACAAGACCGACTCTAATAATTTGAGCAACCATGGAAAGGCAACCATAAATGCCCTTCCCCAATAGTGAGATCATCAACTAAATTATCCACCATCATGGAGTCCTCATCTAGTACCTGTTGGAAACAGAAGGAAAAACCTATAACCAATCACTGAGTCAAACCAGAATCCAGATGCATAGAGAGGGGACAACACCAGGTTGCAGAAACTCACAAAGACAGTTTACCTGAACAAGGAGGAGCTTGGGCCTCTCAGACTGTTGGCTAGGAACCCAGCAAGGTACTGATTCAATCCCCCTCAATATGGGTCTCAGGTAGAAGGACTGAGCATTCTGTGGGACCTCAGACAGTAGAAACAGGATCTATTTCTGGTGCACAAAAGGACCTTGTGAACACATCCCCCATGGAGGGATACCCCCTTAACCTAGAGACAGGAGAGCAGTCCTAATCCCTACTTAAAATGACTTGACAGATTTACATGACCCAACCTGTATAGCATAGCCCTACAAGTGAAATGGTGGTGGGGGGGATGGGAGGGGAGAGTGGCCAGGGTGCATGTCACAGGGGAAAGTGGACAAGAGGAAGGGAGGGAAGGAGGGATGGGGGGAGGGATGGTTGGAGGGAGGAAGGGAGAAGAAAGTGCGGTCCACAATGTAAAAATTTTAAATTATATTATTATTAAAAGAAGAAGAAAAAATGCTGCTGGATTAATTCAATACATACATACATACACACACACACACACACACACACACACACATATATATATACATATATATATATACATTTTTAAAATTTTATAAATGTTTTAAATATGTATATATACATATACATATTTAAAATGTTTTGACTTCAAAATTTTGTTTCCACAGAAAATGAAAAGCTGTGGATCCCTTCTAGAATAACGTGTTTTGATCGAGAAGATCCCCTGAAGCAACGTCAATAGCACAATGCAGCCTTGCAGACCACTACAGCCAGGATTTCTGCATCTTCTTAGGATTCTCCTATGACAGTGCCTCCTACCAGCAGGAAGCAGCTTGGAAAGAAAGACGCCCAAATTCCCAAATATTGTTTATAAATATTTGTTTCCATTTAAAAAAAGGCATCTATAATTATGTCCAACATAAAATAAATAAATGTTTTTAAAAAATAATTCATACATTACATATATTATTTGAGTTTGCATTATATTATATGTCTATGATGAAATCATTGATGTGTATGTTTTATTTAGTGAAATTCCTAAAATGTTGGAAGCTTAATGTCTGTCCTTACCTCAGGATATATGCACAAGAGAGCCTTTCATCACAGGAGTTAATAAAGGCAATGAGTGTATGAAGAATACCTGCATAAGATAAGCGAAATTGCCATCACATTTGACAATAGGATAATGAATTCACACTCTAAGCTAGGCTGTGTTTACCAAGAGTCTACCCATGAAAAATATTATGTAATTCTGTTTTATTTTTCATCACAGTCTTTGAAATATTGATTTGTGATTATTGATTAAGTTAAAATTATAAATTTAGTAGATTCTCAAGTTTGTCATTTGCAAATTGGAAAGTGTTCTGTGAGTAGGTGATAGGTAGCCATTCACTGTAATCTTTCTTTGTTTATATTTTGTTTAGAAACACTCATATTTTACATACAAATCCCAGTTCTCTCTGCCTCCCACTCTCCCATATTCCCCACTGATCCCTTCCTCATCCCACCCTACATCTAATCCCCAAATCTTCCATTGGGATTCATGAAAGTCTGTCACATGATTTGCAGGAGGGCCTAGACCCTCTCTGTGTATTGGGCTGAGAGTGTATCCCTGCTAGGGGATTGGTCTCCCAAAGCCCATTTGTGCACTAGGGATAAATACTGGTTCCACTGTCAGAGATCCCATAGACTGCTCAGGCCTCCTAACTGGCACCCACATTCAGAGGACTTGGTTCGGTCCAACACGGGTTCCCCAGCTTTACAACTGGGGTACATGTGCTCCTACATGGTCAGGCCAGCTAGTTTTGTGGGTTTCTCCAGCATTGGGTTGACCCCTTTGCTCATCACTCCTCCCTCTCTACAATGGTATTCTAGGAGTTTGGCTCAGTGCTTAGATGTAAGTGATTGCTTCTGCTTCCATTAGTTACTGGCTGAAGGCTCTAGGGTGCTATTTAAGGTCTGAATGTGCACAAAACGCCTAGATAGTGCATTTAAATTGTTAAAATGGAAATTTTTTTGTAGAGATCTGCGAAGTGCCATGCCTTAAAGATGGCACTGGCTTCTGCCTTCCACCTCCCCAAGGGTGAGCGCCCTCTGGCGTAAACAAGCCCTTATTTGGTTAAGTCTGTTCAGCCTGTCTGCTTCCACTTTAGAGTAGCCTATCTGCAGGGTCCACAGTAGCTCACTGGGGATGGTTAGCACAAGGGAATTTAAGCCTGTGCAAGGAACATGTTTCAAAGATCCTGATTAAAACTGCATGAAGAAGATATTCCCAGAGTCGCATCGTCCTTGCTGGCAGGAGTAGGCACGCACAAATGGTGGCCCATATGGGGAATTTTTCAGATCAGAACTTCTTGCAGTCAGGGCAGCTCTGGAAAGTTCCCAAGGTAAGTTAGGATAAATTTAAGGTCCTCAGTAAAAAGGCAATAAGATCTCCAGTAAGGAGCAATAAAGTTCCGGGTTTGGACTAAACTAAGGCCCTGCATAAAGAGGCAATAAGGTCTCCGGTATGGAGCAATAAAGTCCCAGGTAAGTTGAGACTAACTTAAAGACCGCAGAAATAAATGGCAATAAAGTCTCAGGCATTGAGGAGAGGTTGTAACAAACCAAATGTAAAATTTTCAAAATGGGGATTTCTCAGTCTCATCCAATTTTCTAGCTCTTAAGGAGCTACTTTTGTCAAAGAAACTTAAGATAAAGAAAAGCACACTAGAAAGATTCCTGAGCAAATGCGATGCCATTGCACCATGGTTCGCAGTTTCAGGAGACCTCATGGTAGCACGCTGGGACAAGTTAGGCAGGGATCTTGACTTTGCTTGGGAACAAGGGACGCTAAAGTCCAGAGTCTGACTTGTTTGGACGTTAGTGTGTGGCTGTATCGAAGACAAGAGGTACTGTAAAGAGGTGATGGAAAAAGGGAAAGCTGCACTAGAAATGTTGAAAGAAGAAAGATCAGAAGAGGTTGAGAGCACAGGAGAGTCAGGTACGAATGAAACAGATTCTGAGGAAGAATTGCAAGCCCTTGTAGAAAAGGTTCAGCAACAATCCCTTAAGGGGCAAAGGGGGAAGGGAGAGGAGAAATGGCGATGTGGGGAGGAAAGGGACCCTCCTGGGACAATGCCATCAGGGCCTTCTCCTGATCAGAGTGAGGAAGGGCGGGGCCCAGGTACAGGGTGTTCCTTTTGCCCTGAGGTCTGGAAATCCTTATAAAATGACTTAAGTCTTGAACAAGTAAATCAGATTACCATAAAATCATGGAAGTCATTACCCAATAAGGGAGAGGTGATTGGTAATCTCACTAAGATACTGCAAGCCTCAATGGAACAATTTTCAGATTTTATGGCCTGTTTGGTAGAGGCTGTGGAGAGAGATTTTGGCATTATAGTAGCCATAGTTGCAGCTATCTCTTTTCCAATTGTGGGTTCAGTCACAGCTGCCGTGGCTATGAGCACATTGGTGCAGACAGCCTGTAAGCCAAATGAGTTGTCCAAGTATGTGGCTACCTCCTTGGATGCTCAATCCACAATTGGTCCTCAACTAAAAGGAGGTTTAATGACTGTAAACCAAAGCATTAATCTGGTGCAGGAGCAAATATATATCTTGTGGCCCAATTGGTATGTGAAATGAAATATCCAGGTTTGTGTGTTACCAGCATTCAGTATGAGAACTTTACACATGCTGCTAATTTGTCACGACAGTTGTCTAGCTATCTTTTAGGAAATTGGTCTGCTGACATTGATGACCTGATGGCACAGCTGCGAATGACCATCGTTGCAGTGAATTCATTGTGTGTGGATGTAGGACTGGCTTCCAGATTGTCATCATGGTTCCCGTTGCCATGGATCATCTGAAAGAGTGGGCGGGAATGGGAGCCATGGCTGTCCTCTTGTTGCTTATCTCCTTCGTGGGCCTATGGTGCCTTTGCAAGATGAAGTTTGCTCAGAAGCGGTATGCAGCTATGGTTGTCCATGCATTTACAGCCATTGAGGCAGGACAGTCTCCCCAAGCATGGCTTGCAGACATGAACAAGAATTGATCCTTCACACTCAGGTTGTATGGCTCACCACTGCACTATGAGTTAGCTCTGGAAGTGAGCAACTCTGAGAAGGGCAAGTCTTGTTGCATGTGGGTTGATGTCTGAGGCCCTACCTCCAGGAAAAAGATGCTGGACGGGTGTGGCACTGACTTGGCTGACTACCAGGATTCAGGGTCATTACAATGTCCACTGCTTTACTGGAGACCAGACCACTACCCTTGCCTGTTACGTTATTAAAACAAAAAAAGGGGAACTGTAGAGAGCCACGAAGTGCCACGTCTTAAAGATGGTGCTGACTCCTGCATTCTAGCTCCCCAAGAGTGAGCACTCTCTGGCGTAAACAAGCCCTTATTTGGTTAAGTCGGTTCAGCCTGTCTGCTTCCGCATTTGCAGGGTCCATGTAGCTCACTGGGGTTGGTTAGTGCAAGGGAATTTAAGCCTGTGCAAGGGTCCCCTAATCTCCCACGGGTCAGAAGAACATGTTTCAAGGATCCTGATTAAAACTTCATGAAGAATATCTTCCCAGAGTTGCGTTTGCCTTACTGGCAAGGGTAGGTGCATACAAATTTTTAAGTTTTATACACAGTATGTGAAAATCACTGAATATCATTCCTTACATAGAACATTGAATGGTATGTCTATAAGGACATTACCCGTGTTTATTATCTTTGATTTTTATCGTTGTGTATAGGAAATGTTACAGATTTCTAACAGATAAAAGAGTTTCAATTTTTTTTGAGCAAATAACTTATAAATTCACATTGTCTTTTGAAATATACCTGTATTTAGATCTTTAATTAAAACATTGCTCCTGTTATCAAGTTGAGTGTCTGTTTTATCACTTTTCCTGCACTTCTTTCTCCTTTAATTCACACAAAGTACTAACTTCTCTTTCTTCCTAGTCTCTGGTCTACAAAGTGACTCAAGCTTGTCCCTGTGCCCACAGGCTACTCACTCACTCTCTGCGGCTAATATTCATCTCATTTGTCGCTGAGGACACATTTCCCTTCTGCTAATCAAGTATCTCAGTACTTAGAGTATGAAATTCTCTCTCTCTCTCTCTCTCTCTCTCTCTCTCTCTCTCTCTCTCTCTCTCTCTTCTCTCTCGGTATCTCTCTATCTCTCTTTCTCCTATCCATCCACTTTCCAATAAAATAACATTACATTGTCTATTATTTTAAATTTATAAATAATTCTTTAATATTAATCTTTATTTAGCACAAAAATGGAATCATATTGAGGACATTTTATAACAAAATGTGCTATAATAATTTTATGTGCATGTTAAGTTATAAAAGATGGAGTGACCTTAGATATTCATGTCAAATTAATAAAATCTAGAGTCACTGAAGAAGAAACATCACTTCAGATTTTAGTTGATAATATTGGCTAATGTACCTGTCTCTGTGGATTTTTCTCAACTGATAATTGGTTTGGGAGGCTCCAGCCCACTGAGGGCACCATTAGAGTCAGGCAAGTGGTCCTGGGCTGTGTAAGCAACCTAACTGGGCTTAAGCCAAAATGAAAGCCAGAAAGTAGTATCACTTCATGGATCCTGTGCTTTGTTCCTACCTCAAGTTTTCATGATCATCTATGAACTGGAATGCTTAATATAGAATAACCACACCCTGAGACAGATTGAATGTTCCTGTGAAACTTCTTATCCTCCACTACTGGCTCATCTAGTCTTTTCATTTCTCCTCAGAAGAAACACTATTCAGTGTAGCATATGTGGCATGCTTAGTTAGGTATGAACATTGGCATTTGTTGGTCAAATTCTAGTTCTAGTATGTCTAATTGCACGACTTTAGGCACATTTATTTAATTGTTTTGGTGCTTTGCTCTCAGTTCATGCCTTAGTGACAATAGTATTTTAAGGTATAGACTTATTTTGAAACAGTCAAAAAGATGAAAAAATAGAGCATACTTTGAAAAAAATCTAAGCTATCTGAGTAAAGAATATACTAACCTTTTTAGGTCAGTATATGAAGTATAGATAATAAGACATAGAGAAAAGGTTTTATTTTGGATAGAGAAAATGAATATCCACTTGGTTATGGAGGTGAAGATAATTTGGGAGGAACTGAGGGTAAATTCATCAGACAATTGTATGAAAAAATTAAAAGATGTTATTTATTGATGGTAAGATACCTCAGTCAGTATTGTACTTGAGTCACAATCACAAAGACTTGAGTTTGATCCCCAGAGGCTAAAAAAAAATCATACTCATTATGGTAGTTCTTTCCTCTAATCAAAAGATGGAGGGAGAAATCAAGCAAATCCCAAAGGATACTGGTTGACATCCTTGTTCACTCAGTGAGAGACCATGTTTTAACAAAGTGAATGACTATGGAGGAAGCACACATGAATAATTCTTCTGGCCTCCACACTGCCATATATGAGTACCTGCACATACATATGTACCTGTATATACTGTATATACTTACACATGACATATATATATATATATATATATATATATATATATATGTGTGTGTGTGTGTGTGTGTATAAATATTTATATATAGTTAATGTTTTCATCTACTTGAAAATGTGACATAATTCAAACTGTAATTTTTAAAAGTATGATATAAATTTGACTATAAAGTCAAATAAAAGATAACATGATTAAAGCTTATGTGTGTGTGAATGATAACACTTAAATGTACATCAAGAGAATAGAAAATTTAAAAGTAAATGCTCAAGGTAGCTTAATTTCGAATTGTTGCTTCCACAGAGAACTTATAATAATATTGTTCTGTAATCAGTAACTTTGTAAGTGTGAGAAAATTTATTGATTTTTTTTTAAAAAATTTACAGTCAAGGTTGTAATAAATTGTTGTAACCTGGTATCAACTAAAATAATTCTAATTGTATACACAATTATACCTCAGGGGACAGAAGATGTTTGAGGAGTGACAAACTTGAAGGTCCTTGAAGACTGATATTTTATACTCTTGTTCAATATAGAGTTGCTGAATTGCCTTTTCAGAAGAACCCAATTCCAGGGCCAATAAGAGCACTCTGGGTTAACAATGTACTATTTCTTTCTATTGAAAAACTCTTTACATGCAAAGAATTATTCAGTTGGATGTTCCATGTCTTGCTCTCAATGTTTTCCTAATAGTCTGTATATAATAAACACATTGGAATTTTCTCTGAAGTACACCACACAGTGCTACCTGATGGCCACTCTGCAGAAATAATGGGGCAAATACGTTCAAGTCATAGATATAATTGTCCCTTCTACCAGGTATTATTATTACCTTCCATGTTCCCCTGATGTTAGTGCACTTCCTTTTTATTACCTACTTCATATGCACCTTTATAATGTAAAACCAGAGTGAGAGAACATGATTGTAGCATTGTCTGCAGATGAGCATGAGTGAATATAGTAACCTCAGAACAGTTAACACTTATTTTTGCAAACACAATTGCCATATTAGATATCTTCCTGGAATTGATTTAGTGCTTACCACTTAGAAAAGGTTTTATTTCTGCAATCACATTAGCTCTTCTCCAACCCAAATTTGATTAGCAAAGTACTTTTGTCACATTAAGCCAAATCAATACATTTCACTTTTGAATTTCAAAATTCAACTCCATCATGAAGTTATGCCATGGTTTGGGAGTTCAATCCAGTGAGCTTAAGGTTAACTGCAAATCTGGCTGCTCTTCTTTGACAAACCACGTCTATACTTGAGTGTGACTTATTCTTTATCCATGTTCCTGGTTCTCTATTAATTCCCAGCTTTAAAACCATTTTTTAAGTCTCATTTTATTAACTTCAGTGTAAACATGTTCTTAATAGGTCTAGATAATAAAAGGCCAGAATCAAATATAGAGGAAAATGCTAAGAGAGAAGGAGCAATCCACAGCACACCTTAACTCCTAAGTGTCTCAGCAGAGAAGAGAGTGATTTCTGTTTGTCCCTAATTATATCCTGTTTCTGCCCAGCTTTGTCACTTCCTGGTTGTCTGTACAGGCCTCCAGATCTCTATGGTTAGCTAGTGGCAAGTTACTGCACAGGTATGTCACTTCCTCCCACCTGAACAGACCTTCAGACCTCTATAGTTAGCTAGTGACATCTCCATTCTTTGGCCCCAAGACAGGCTTTACTTGTGCAAGGAAAATTTCACACCTCAGTGAAATGAAATAAAAATGAAAATTAAATATCAATCTGTGTTGGAAACAGAATTTTTTTAAATACAAATTTAACAGCTATGCACACATCACAGAGGAACTTTATGTATTTTGCGGTAAGAAGATGATAATATCACAAATGTATCAAGAAAAAAAATCTTCCACAGAAATGTACGCATATACTTGTGTGTCTTGAATGCATGGATAAAACATTCACTATGGGTTAAATAATTTTACCAAATTCACAGTATCAGAAAATTTGAGAACAAGGGTATTATGCTCAAGAAGTCTTTTTCTAATGTTTCTTAACTGGCGTTTGTTACCAGCAGTTTTCCCACCAGCCTGCTCCCATAGCCACATCAACCACAAATAACACACAGAGATGTTGTATTATATATAAAGCTGTTGGCCTGTTACTAGCGTTTCTTATTTGCTAGCTCTGTCTTAAATATTAACACATTTCTATTCATTTGTTTCCACGTGTTCTTATCTTACTGGATAGATGGTCTGGACTTCTCTCAAGTCCCTACATCTTGACTCTCCTTACTATCTCCCAGAAACCTCCTGGTCTCTTAGTCCCACCTATCTTGTTTTCATATTTGTCAGCAGTGCTGTATTCATTAACCAACAAGTGAAACATATTTACAGAATGACATGCCCATCAAGCATGTATGTCACCAAAATATTTTGTTAAATATCTATGTGATTGACACAAGATAAATGAATTAGTCACACTTTGATATCTTTCTTTCTAATTTGTATCCCTTTTATTTCCTCCAGTTGTCTTATTGTTCTAGCTAGAAACCCAAGTAATATATTAAATAGGCATGGAGAGAGTAGACAGTCTTGTCTTGTTCCTGAATTTAGTGGAATTGTTTTGATTTTTCTCTCCATTAATTTTGATGTTGACAATCAGCTTTCTGTTATTGATTCATTTAATATTTAGGTATGCCCAATGTATCCTGATCTCTCCAAGATTTTATTCATGAAGATGGATTTTGTTAAAGGCTTTTAGGCATCTACATAGATGATCATGTGATTTTCCTCTTCTTTCAGATTGTTTATTGTTTATATTGAAAACTTTTTATAAGTTGAACTATCCCTGCGTATTTGTTATGAAGCCTACTTGTTCACAGTGGATGATACTTTTGATGTGTTCAGTATTCAGTTTACCAGAATTTTATTGAGTGTTCTTGCTTCAATGTTAGTAATTGAATTGAAAACCTAGACATAAATCCATACACTTATGAAAACTTAGTTTTGACAAAGAAACTAAAATTATTCTATGGAAAATACAGTTGTCAACAAATGGTAGTTTTCTAACTGGATCTTAGCACAAAGAAGAAGGCAAATAGATTTATATCTATCATGCTGTACAAAATTAAAGTATAGCTGGATCAAAGACTTCAAAAATATCCAGATACACTGAACCTGATAAAAGATAATGTGGGAAATAATCTTGAACATATTGTCACAGGATATATTCATCCTAAGTGAGGTAACACAGACCCAGAAAGACATTGTATGTACTCTCTCAAAAAAGGCTATTATCTGTAAAATAAAGGAGAACTGTGATATAACACAGACCCAGAGAGATTAGATAAGAATAAATGTTTATGGGGGGGGGTTACCCAGATCTACCTATGAAGGGGAAATAGAAGAAAGCTCTGTCCACAGGGGCATGGGAGAACTATTGGAAATTAAAGACTAATAAAAAAGGAAGAATTAAGCTTACCCAATAAAAATCCAAACAAATGGTTATGTAATACCAAGTACTCAACATTGGAAAAATATATATTCACAAACAACTAAACAGACCAGGGGATGGTCTGTTCACATTTGTATAATGTTGCACTTCTTTATTCCCAGAACTTGGGAGGCAGAAAAAGGCCTTCTACAGTCAGAGGCCAACTTAACCTACAGAAAGTTATAGGAAAATCAGAGATACATAGTGAGACACTGTCTAAAACAAACAAAACAAACAAATAAAAAAAAGCTAATGATATGCTGTTTTGAAATCTCAAACACTGAGCAGATCACCTGGAATCCAGTTGCAGAGAGGGAGAAGTGATAAGAAAGGGAGTCAAGGCCTGGCTACAGAAACACACAAAGACAGTTGACCTGAACAAGGAGAGCTCATGGATTCACAGACTGATAGTTGGGAAATCAGCATTGGACCGACTCAGACCCTAAACATGGGTCTTAGTTAGAAGACCTGGGCAGTCTAAGGGACCTCTCACTGTGGAACCAAGATATATTTTTCGTGCAAGAAAAGATGTTGAAAACACATTCCCAATGGGAGCATACTCCCTTAGCCTAGAGGCATGAAGGAGGGCCTAGTCCCTACTCCAAATGACTTGGCAGATTTTGATGATCCTTCCTGGAAGGCATCACTCCAAGGGGAGTGGAGGCAAAAATGCGATGGGAGCAGTCAGGGGGCATGGGAGGGAGGGAGAGGGAAATGGGATTTATATGTAAAATAAGAATAAATATACATATATATATGTGTATATATATATATGTGTGTGTATATACATATATATGTGCACATATATATACGTATATATACATATATGTGTGGATATATACGTATATATACACATCTATATATCTCATACAATAAAAATGTAATTTTAAAAGATAATTTTATGTGAAAAAGCTGGTAATGTGGAAAAGCTTTGGGATGGTAACAAAATGTTTTATTAGGTAGATTATTTTCCAGTAGCTCTTTATGTTCTTTGTGTAATGACAGACTTTTAAAGTAAATATACAATTTTCCAATAACTGATTATAAATTTAATCTGTCTTTGTCTATGCAGTATAGGACATATTTTCTTAATTTTACTACCCTTTCCATTTCTAGAATAGTCTTCTCCCAGTTTTTCTCTTGTTCTATCTCATATTAACCCATGTTTAAACTAGTATTCTACTTCAAATCCAAGGCTGTAGTCTGTATTTCTACCCCCAGTCCTATTTAAGATTATTATATATGAATATCCTTTGGTTTAAAATTTTCATCCTTAAGTGATAATATAGTTATATTTCTGTTGCTCTAATGAAATAAATTCACAAAGCAATTTGGAAAAGAGGACATTCTTTTAAAGAAGACCCTAGTTTGGCTACAAGCACCCAGAATCAGAGTGTTTCATCTACTCATAATTCTGGCTAAAATTGATCTCATATTTATTTCTGGATGCGCACTTTTACTGCAAGGTGCAGGTATTGCTGCCTATACACATAATCTTAAAAATGAATAAAAAAACATAAATATAGTGAACATCAAAAAAGGTTTTAATTCAAATTATAATTAAGTGGCTAGTTGTGCCTCATCTAAAGTCAAAAGAAGAGAGAAGAGAATGAAAACATGCTCCCTGGTCATTTTGTCATCATTAGCTACATTTGTTGGTTTAGGTTTTCCAGAACTATTTACAGAGGAAGTGGTGGGACCCATAGTGTATTTCCACATCAATTGCCAACCTGGCTATGTTACACAGACATAATCATGGTCGAGATTGATTCAAGTAACTCTAGGACATCCAAATTGACCTTTAAAACTACTGAGCATAGGTGACTAGTTGCTTTAATGACAATTTATATGTGGTCAAATGAAATAGAAAACAGCCTGGATTATAAAATGAAGACTGTAATGAGAGTTTAATTTTTGACATTTACATGCTGACTTATTTACATTTATTAATTCACTGCTTTGAAGATATGGCAATATGACTTCTAATGCCTTTCAGTCTCATAGGGAAATTATAAGGCTCAGTGTTACTTCCTTTAAAAACAAATTAAGAATTGATGAATAGATGTTATATTTGTATGCATACTTACTTATATATCAACAGCAAATAAGATTTGACAAAGAGTTTTAATATATATATATATATATATATATACATAATAAACCCTGTTTTAATATATAAAATATTAAAGTATTAAAACATTGTACATGTTTATTAAAACTCACTAAATCTAATTATTTATGATAATGTAAAACATAACAACAGACAATAATTAGATCATATTATTTTAATGGTATAATATCATTAGGAATAACTCAGAATCTAATATCTTCACAATGCTTTTATAAGAAGGCAATGAGTCATTAGACATAGTGTTTACATATATGCTTGCTCTCTTAGCAGAAGCAATTTTTAAATGAACAAAATTGTAAAATTCCAGTGTTTCTCTAACAAATTTATAACACATCATCTTTTTAGTCATTTGGAAGACTACACAGCCTTATATTGTTCCAGTTTCCCTTATTTACCTGTCTTATTGAGATTTTCTCAAAGGATGGACAAGCATGATAATATGTGGGTGCTTTGTGTTACATATATTATGACATGCCATGTGGTCTTGACTAAATATGTTTCATTGTCCTTGTGATAGCAATAGTTATCCAAATAGATCCAGGTTGTAGCTGATACTTTACTTAGCATGTTATAAAATTTATGTTCATAGCTGAAGACAGTTACTTGTCTATCCAAACATCAATAATAATGTACCGTGAACAGAATGACAGCAGTCATCAGTTTTATATTTTTGAGGCTACTGTTGGTATTTTTAATGGTATTTTTAATGACCTAGGTTAAGTTTGTTCCCAAGCAGCAGCCCCTTTCTAAATAAGTTCATGTGTGTTTTCTCCCTTTTATGAGTTTGAGAAAAATACATCACTAATGACAGGGAAAGCCTAAGCAATAAAGTCTATTGTCCTCTCTCATCTGAGCTATATTTTCTATAGAATTATTTAAAAGATTACAATAGCCATGGTCTCTTTAAGGGTGAAAGTGAATTCTCAATAAATCTTTCCTCAGAGTTTCTATTTCATGGCTTCCCATACTTGAAGAAAATATTTATGTTCAGGTCTGCAAGTGTTTTCCTACTTTTAGCTTATGCCATAAATCTCATCTACTACATTTGGCTTATCACTTAGTGGCACAAAGCAATATTCATTGTAACTCTAGGAACTTGCACTTCTCCCCTTAGTACTTCATATTCTCTTTCATATTGAAACATATTGAACTTTGCTCACAGTGCTTCAGGAATCTTGATAGATGGATATTCCTGTGAAGCTTAACATGAAAGGTGGCTTAGTTAAATCAAGACCTATATTATTTTCCTCAAATACCTAACATATCACTTGTCCAATGAATATTTGCCTGACTTTGGGGCATATTTGGTGCTGATCTGCTTCCATTTTTATCACTGTTGTTTTTTCTCATACTCAAATCAAGGCTTAAGATGTCATGGCTTCACTGAACAGCTTAAATACGCTCAGATCTATTGATATGAGTCTGCCCTTGCACATATGTGTGTGTGAATTGAAGACTTCTCTGATAGCTTTAAGTGAATTTTTAAAAATTCTTTCAAATATGATATAAAAATATTATAGGTGCTGTCATTTTTAATGAAGCAATTAACATTAAAGGGAAAATAAGTATAAATTGTGAAAACACACACTATCCCAATAATCTCAGTACTGGTTGCCATATTTAGTCTCTAGGATAGATATTAAAAGAGATATTTATTAAGTGCATATAAATCTAAGCAAAATAATCTGTTTCATTCAAAGTAGAAAGCTCAAATTCTAGATGTGTCTCTAAGGACAAAGAGGAGAGAATGGAAATTATAATGTACCAAATGCAAGAAAAATGTAGAAAAAACTGAGAAACTAAACCAAATAAATGAAACACTGTTGTTAAAGACTATGTATATATCAAGAAACAGATTGATGAGTGTTTACCTCAGTTGACTCTTTATGGCTATTCCAAGGCTCCATGGGCAAAACAGGAAATCATATTGGTAGCCAAGTGTCCACAGACATTCTACTTAGAATGTAGTAGTGAAACAGATAATTAAACAATGACATAATTAAACAAAACACAAAAATATTTCATCATAAATAACTCCAAGTATCTGAGAATATTCTTCAAGGATTAAGCAATGCTGTGCACATGAAAACTCTGAATAAATAAGGAAACAATCCTCTTGAAATGGGGTTTAATTCACTGTCACTAATAGCAAAGTGTTATAGTGATAACTCATTTTCTCTTCTGCCAGAGCATAAAACATCACACACAAAGAACACTATGTAGTAATAGAGAATGATCAGCTCCAGTAAAAAGTATTCTGCAAATATCCTAAGACACCTTCAATGTTCTAGCATAAAAAAACTAAAATTACCTTAAAGCAGAATGAGCAATAAAGTGATACTGCCTAACACCTAGGACAATGACACATAGTATCTCATACTCAATAAATACAGTCAAGAGTGTCATGAAACAATAAGTATCATGACAAAATAAATCACTCCAACTAGAGGCATCAGTGACGATGTTTTACTTTAAAGGCAAAGATACTTAAACAATATTAAAAATGCAATATATTTGCATCCCTCCTCTTCTCCAATCTCTGCCCCATTCTGCCCTCTCTTTTTTGGAAGTAGTGGGAACTGGGATCTGTATGTACAATTAGAAAAGATTGTTTTAAAATAAAAAATATTAAAAGAACTGATAAGTAACATTTTAAAATGCATTATACATACATACATACATACATACATATATTCAAACTAATGAAACAAGCAAACTAACATGAAATAACACTGAATAGAAGCAAGGAAAAAAGAAATAAGTTAAAGATGAAAATTCAAATAAAATAATTTAAGTAAAAGTACTATACATTAGATACTATAAAATCATTAGAAAAATGGAAGATAAAATACTAAGGACTATTTAAGATGGATGTCAACATTTTACAAAGTGAAGTATAATTGTAAAAAGAGTATAAATGTTTCCAGTGTTGCTCAAATTGTTAGTTGGGGTAAGTCTTGTCAGTCTCTGGACATTTCTCTAGAGTCAGTTACTCTTTAAACTTATAACGATTCCCTATTTTATTTTCTCTCTCTCTCTCTCTCTCTCTCTCTCTCTCTCTCTCTCTCTCTCTCTCTCTCTCTCTCTCTCTCTCTCTCTCTCTCTCTCTCTCTCTCTCTCTCTCTCTCCTCTCTCTCTCTTCTCTTCTTTTCCCTCATCTATTCCTCCCCTGACTCAATCTTCCTAGTCCCATGTGCTTTCCTCTCCTCCCATTCTCTTTATCCTAGTTCCCTCTCCACTCAAAGCTCTCGCCTCCCAATATGCTCTGTAGATCTTGCTCTTTCCCCTTCTGTGAGGGACCTTATATGAATCTCTGAGAATCCTCCTTGTATCCTAGTTTCTGTGGAGGTATGAATTAATGAATTATAGGCTGGTGATCCTTTGCTCGAGGTCTAAAGTCCATATATGGGTGAGTACATACCATGTTCCTCTTTTTGTGACTCGGTTACCTCATTCAGGATGGTTTCTTCAATTTCCATCTCCTTGCCTGTGAATTTCAAGATTCCATTATTTTTTTACTACAGAGTAGTATTCCATTGTGTAGATGTGCCACAACTTCTTTATCCATTCTTCAGTTGAGGGGCATCTAGCTTGCTTCTGGGTTCTTGCTATTACAAATAATGCTGCCATGAACATAGTTGATCACATGTCTTTGTTGCATAGATATGGATCCTTTGGGTTTATGCCTAAGAGTGGGATTGCTGGGTCCTATGGTAGACTGATTCCCATTTTCCTGAGGAACTGCCATACTGATCTCCAAAATGGTTGTACAATTTGCACTCCCACCAGCAGTGGAGGAGTGTTCCCATTTCTCCACATCCTCTCCAGCATAAGTTGTCATTGGTGTTTCTAGTTCTAGCCATTCTGGCAGGAGTAACTTGGTATCTCAAAGTTGTTTTGATTTTCATTTCCCTGAGACCTAAGGATGTTGAATACTTTCTTAAGTGTCTTTCAGCCTTTTTTATTGAGAATTATTGGTGTTTTTTGTTGTTGTTGTTGTTACTAGTTTCTTGAGTTCTTTGTATATTTTGAGATCAGCCCTCAGTCAGATGTAGGATTGGTGAAGATATTTTCCCAGACTGTGGGATGCTGTTTGGTCTTGTCCACTGTGTCCTTTGCATTACAGAAGCTACTAAGTTTGATGAGGTCCCATTTATTAATTATTGATCTCAGTGTCTGTGCTACTGTAAATGACCTTCCCTGTTAATGAGATCTATGACTAGCCTATCCACCATCATAAAGCCCTCATCTAGTAGCTGATGGAAACAGAAGCAAGCACCCATAACTAAATACTGAGCCAATCTGTAATCCAGATGCAGAGAGGAAGGACAATCCCAGGCTGCAGAAACACATAGAGACAGCAGACTTGATCAAGGAGTAGCTAATGGGCCCCCAGACTGGTAGCTGTGAATCCAGCATGGGGCTGACTCAGACCCCCTTAAAATGGGTCTAAGCTAAAAGCCCTGAGCAGTCTAAGGGACCTCAGACCTGGTGTACAAAAGGACTTTGGGGGCACATCGCCCATATAGGGATACTCCCTTGACCTAGAGACAGGAGAGAAGTCCTAGAACCTACTTCAAATGATTTGACAGATTTAGATACCCTTCCTTGAGGGCATCACCCTACATGTGGAGTGGGGGAGCATGGCAGAGGAGAGTTTTCATGGGTTATGAGAGTGTGGAAGAGAGGGAAAGATGGAGTGAGGGAGGGAGGGAAGGAGAGGTGACAGGGATCAATATGTAAAATAAAATTTAAAATATTTAAAAAATATCATAAGTGATCTATGAAGAATTGAAAAGTAAATTGTGCACATATCCATTTAAAATATCTAATGTATTTTCCAAAGGCAAACACAGAAGGAAGAGCAACCCATAATTGCATATCTATTTTTATATCCACCTACTTACCATTAAATTTACAATGACTGAGGGCTTAGAAAGTTTCTAAAACTGTGAAAATATTTTTGGCAAGTATATAATCACCAGTAATATTTTCTACAGCTATCATAAAGTCATTCTAGTACTTTCAATCATTGTATTTTACTGTTTTTTGCTAAATTTCTCAGGTTACTTTAGAATCATTAAATCTCTAGCTTTTCCATTTTATTAATTTAAACAATTTACCTATACCCTCTAATCATCAAATTGAAGCTTTCAATCATCATTTTTCTGTATTTTCAATGTTGGATCTGTGTTACTCCTGGAAGTTTACATTATGACATCTCATTTGTGTTCATTAAATCCCTTAATGTTGATGGGTAATATTTTCCTAAAGGATTGGAAAATCTTATTTCATTTAAAATTGATACTATGCTTTCACTATGTTACTTTTTTTGTAATGCAGCAAAATATAGTAAGATAAAACAAAAACTAATATGTCAATATAGGACAAAACAGAACAAAAAATCCCAAGAGAAGATACAGGAAACAGAGCTCTACTTGTGTGCAAACTTCAGGAATGTCATAAAAACATTAACCTGGAAGCTATAATGTATTCAAAGGACCTGTGAGGTAATAAAAAATTAAATATATTAATAAAATATATTTTAACATATCATTTATATTAAAATAAATATAAATATATACAAATATAATAAGATACAATTTAAAAATAAGAAATAAAAGTCTATAGCACAACATTATTATGCAAGGAACCTCCAATGACATAATCAAGTTTGTTTTCTCTTGGCCCTTTAATGCTGGGCATATGACTTAATATTAGTTGTAGTTTGTTTCTCTCGATAAACTAGTTTGAAAGAGACTAATTTGTCATTTGCAAGTTGCTATTAATTGGAGATTTCTTTGGGGTGAGCAATGGGCCTTATGTCCTTTTATGACCTTTATTTGTTTTCCTTTCAGATTTAGGACCACATCTGGCATAGTCTACAGGCCTATTCATGCTGCCTTTGTCTCAGTGAGTTCATGTATGTGTTGAAGATGTTAATTTAAAGCATCTTGAATCTTGGTGTTCTCCATGCCCTCTGGCTTCTACATTCTTCTGCAGAGTTCCTTGCACCCTGAAAGGGGGGGATTTGATGGAGATATCACATTTAGGGTAGATGTTACAATAACTTTTACTCTGCATTATGTTTGGCTCTGGAATTCTATATTTGTTCCAATCTGCTACTTCTGTTACCCAAGAAGTATCTTTGGCCTGCCATCTAAGAAAAACGACAGAATGACTTTTTAATGCTTATTGTGAAAGCTCAGCTTTAGCTTTGGCTTGTTCCTTGCTAGTTCTTATAACTTTATATCATTAATCTACATTCGTAATACATATATATATATGTATATATATACATATCTATATAATTTTTAATTTAAATTAGAAACAAGCTTGTTTTAAATATCAATTGCAGCTCCCACACCTTCCTATCCTCCCCTGTTCCCCCCATCAACCCTCATCCCATGCCATTATTTCTTTTTATTCATTGACAACCATTACTCTTTACTGCCCATCGTGCTTCCTTCCTCATTATTCCCAGGGATCTCTCTCTGCCTTTATGTCTTCCTCCTCTCTGCCTAGCTATTGGCTGTTCAGATTCTTGGTACACTAATAATTCAATACTTCTTTACAGTATACAAATATCTCACTATATTCCATCTCATGAATTAGGTCTTAAGTCAAAGAAGACATTCATTAATTACCACCACAAGCTTTGTGACATCATTGCTCTAGCATATTTTTTTTAGATAGCACAGATTGTAGAGTAAAGTTTTGGGGCTGAAGAGATGGCTCAGCTGTTAAAGGCCAGATTCATAATCAAAAAATATAAAAAAGAAGGATTGGGGGCATGGTTTAGTTATCATTGGAATAATAGTTAATATTTACATATAAGCCAATGCATACCATATATTTTGTCATGTCTCTAGGTTAACTTACTCAGAAAAATTTCCTTTATAATTCCATCCATTTATCTACTAATATCATTGTTACATTTTTGAAATGCTGTGTAATAATCATTAAGTAAATATAACGTAGTCTCTTTGTTCATTCACTTGTTGAGAGGCATTTTATTAAAATTTCTGGATAGTATGAGTAGAGCTATAATGAACATAGTTGAACAAGTGTCTCTCTGGTAAAAATTAAGCTTCTTTTGGATATATGTCCAAGAGTAGTATAGCTAATTTTTAAGGTAGATTGACTCTCATATTTGAGATACTACAACATTGCCTGGAGTTACAGAATATCTAAATCGAAAAAATTTGTATTACAAGGGGAAATAAGAGACACAGAAGAAATATAGAAATCAGAAGAACATATTTAAAGTCCTGGACTCCACCAAATTAGAATATCTAAAGAGATGGATATATTTCTTAATACCATTTACCAAGAAAACAAGATTAAATAGGCAATTTAAACAGACCTATAATCCTCAGTGAAACAGAAGAATGAATGTCTCCCAAAACAACAAAATCCCTTGGCCAGATGACTTTAATGTAAAATTCTAGCAACCATCAAAGAAGAGTCAATACCAATACTCCTCAACTTAGTCCAGAAACAAAGAAACATTGCCCAGTTAATTTTATGAGGCCACAGTTATTCTCATACCTAAACCACATAAAGACCTAATAAAGAATCAATTTCTCTTATAAACACAGACTCATAAATTTCTCAGTGAAATACCTGCAAATCAAGTCCACCATAATTGGTGTTCTCAACCAACAGGTTCAACGAAGGCCAGTATGTATTCTTCTAAGTATGGATCTTACCAAAAGTGATATCACCCATATGGTCTAACTCCAGTCAACACACTTCTCTTCTCTACACCCCCCACACACAATGTATTTTATTGAGCCTTATTTTTTTTAAAAAAATATTTTTCTTATTATTTTTCAGACATTTTAAGTGTTACTAATCTCTTTCTCTGTCACATTATGAATTACCTTTCATTTCCCTCTCCTAAGTAAAATTTCCTCCTCATTTAGCCTCTCTTACCCTTCAGTGAATGTGTGTATGTATGTGTATGTGTATATATATATATATATATATATATATATATATATATATATATATGTATGTGTGTATTAGTGTTTGTGTCTCTGTGCTTGTGTTAATGTGTGTTTTAGGTGACAAGATCTTATTAAGTGCTGCTTTAGTCTCCAAATTAGTGAGAATGTAAGCACATGAATCACACTCACCTTTTGTAGTTAGGTATGCTAAAATAATATTTTTATTAACTGATTACCTTAATAATGAATTCAGTTAATATTTGTAAGGATTTAATTAATATTTACATGAATTACAACAATATAAAAGCACCATGTTTGATCTTTTGATTGAGATATCAGAAATTAAATGTAAACATGGACCAAGGAAAATTACAAAATACATGAAAAAAAACTGATATTTATTGGTTTCAGTATAATTATGGCAACGACTATGTTGCAGATAACAGTGTTGATAGATGAAAAGTTGAACTCCTAATTGATTCCAAAAGAATTAATACTAAATCAATCAATCTTTGATTGATATTTGGCTACATTATTATATCATAAGTACTTCTTAATGGTTCTTACATATGACTTTCTTCTAGTGTTTGGTACATGTCAATTCCTTATGTAATCCTCAACATAACAATTTACAAAAGTTTTACCTCATTATATTTATTTGCCAGTTCATAAAACTCAGTTGGAATACTGGCCTGTAGTGCTAGCATTTGTGAGGTTGATATGGAGATTTATTTTTTCTTAAAGATTTAAAATTTTTTATAATTTTTTGTCTAATTTTACATATCAATACCAGTTCCCTCTCCCTTCCTCTCTCCCTCCCTCCGATGCCCCCTGACCACCCTCCCATCCCATTCCCCACCAACACTCCACAAGGAGGGTGATGCGTTCCAGGAAGGATCAACACAATTATGAGTTTGATACCAGCCTGGGTTACACAGCACAACATTACCCTTTTTTAAATGTATTAGAATTGATTTTATTTTTTAAATATCTGTTTATTATTTTTAAATATTGACATTTATGGAAAGGAAATTCATTTGACTTATAAGCCCTGATAAGGCAATATAAAATTTGAATATATTATATAATTGAAGATCAAAGTAATTGTCTTGTATATTTATCCACTCTAAAATCTATGAACCTATTATACAACTAGGAGTTCAATTTTTAAATATCTCCCCTTCTAATGATTAAAGAAAAATATTTCAGCATTTCTCTGTTAAAGACATCAAGTGAATGATTCAACACAAAACACTAACATTTTGATACTTTGTAAATTCCAAAAGTATTGATTTTGGTAAAACATATTTTTATAAAAAATATTAACTATTTTAAAAGAAATTTTATGAACATTATTTACCACAAGAACTTAGAGATTGGAACAAAAACAAAGATGTGCTTAGCAAGTAGGCAAAAACACTTTTTATTGAGCACAAAGAACTATGTGAGTTGTTTCAGCATATGATAAAAATCCTAAAAAAGTCCTACGAGAAAAAAAGCAGGAAACTTCATCATTAGCTCAGAGGAGAAAGGAATATATGAAATAAAGAAGAAAAAGAAAAAGAAAAAATTAGTGTGAGGATCCGAGATGTAAGGTTTTCATTCCTGCACAGTTAAAATATTGCAGGGTGCATCCTGAGAATGGATTACTATTTTATTTTTGCTCCTTCAAAGCATCATGGAAGAACAATGACTTTATAATAGATAGATCTTTCCCCCAATCTGCTGCATTTCTAGAGACTGTCAAGAAACATTCCATCAAAGATATGGACCGTGCTTTTTCCCACAATACAGAAAATATCCATTATTAAAGCCCTATAGTCCACTGAACTCTAATGATATATAGTGAACTTTTCTTAAAAAATGTCTTATATATTTACACATTTTATTTATTCCTTTACTTTTTAGGTGGTGTCTCACTTTATATCTCAGAATGCACTTCAATTCACAACATACCACAGAATGTTTTCAAAATTATACAACCCTCCTGTCTTAGTTACAAAAGGGCTGTAATTATATGCCTGAACAGCCATACCAGGTTCAAATCAAGTTTCTTAACTACATCTCAAAAATCAGTCTGTTTAATTTCATTTTATCAAATCTTAAAGTCTTTGTTCATCCACAGTTACTTCTCTTCTCTAATCCAAAACTAGGAATTTCAATCAACTACTTTCTCAGACCTCCATTGTTCATGACTATATATCTGACATTCTAATCCCTTGCTTCCAAAAGCCACAGATGGGATTTGTTACTAAAAAGAAAAAGAATACAACATACCACTTTCAAGTGTAGTGTTTGTATATGCTTAAATAGTCAATCTACTTCCCTCAAAGTAGTGCTTTTTTTCTTAATATTTTATTTCAATTAAATATTTATTTCCATCCCTTTCTTTCTTCCAATCCTTATTTTGCCCTCCCCTTCATTCCCTCTACTGTACCATCTGTTAATCTCTCTCCATACTTCCATTACTCACTTTCAAATATGTAGTATCCTCTTCATTATTTTCTTAAATATTTATAAATATATAAATACCTGTAGCCTGTTGTGTCAGGTTGGTGTTATTTGTTTGTATATGATTTCAGTGCTAACAACTCAGTATTATATAACCCTTTAGGAAACTCTCACTCTCTCAGTAGTCATTTGTTGGATTTTATTCTTTTTCTAGAGGTAAGGCTCCTTGAGGCTTTCCAATACCACATTAGCTTGTCTAATAGTATTATCGTTGTCTGAGAATTGTCTAACCTCAAGTAATATTGAAATGTTTTTAGTCTAGCTTCACTGTTATTTCTAGAAGAAATTATCTCCCAATAGACTTCCTGGTCTTTGTCTCTTACCATCTTTTCACAAGCCCTGAAATCCATGAACTACAACTGGGACTAGCATGGCTAGATAACCATAAGGTTGTTACAACTGTTTAACTGGTCATTCAAAAAGAGAGAAATAATGCCTTTTACTTGACACTTGAGTAACTAACTACCTGTATCTAATGAGGTCATGAACCCTGTAGTAAAACCTACTGCCTCTACTTTACTAGAACGTTATAATTGCTGTGTTTTAAATGTTAAGGTTTATGCTAATAGGTGTAACATGAAAATAAAAGACCCAGAGACAGATATTGACTTCAAGCTTCAAGGTGAAGATTAGAAAATTAAAGCTCTTACCTCTAACTCAGGCTGAAAAAGCTGATCAACAAGCACTTCACCAATCCTTAGACTGCTGTCTCTACTCATCATTATTATAATCATAAATTATGTGGGGAACCTTGCATGGATTCCATGACAGGAGAGGGTGACACAGGAGAAAGGACAAATATGCCAGGCAAAGTTTAAGTGAGAAGTGTTATTTTTTTTTTTAGAAAGGAGAGGGAAGGGAGAATAAAAGAGGTAAAGAGAAGACAAGCAGAGTGAATCAGAGTGAGAGAGACAGAGACAGAGATAAAGGTAGAGAACAAGATATCGGGGACATGGGAAAAGAGAGCCAGGAAAGAGATAGCAGAAAGAGAGGAATGAGAAAGAGAGCATAACTGGGTAGTAGTTCTTCTTATAAAGGAATCCTGTCCTAACAGGGTATTGCTAGAATGCATTCTGCCAGGTGATAATGGCAGGCTAGCATAATGCCTTCAATCCTTACAATCATGGCTGGAGAGAATCCTGAGACAGCCTACAGAAGACTCTGCTCCTATCTTTTGTTTTTTTTTTTTTAATTTAAATTAAAAACAATTTTATTTTATAAGCCAATTTCAATTCCTTCTCCCTCCTGTCCTCCCATGTCCCCCACCAATCCTCTATCCCTCCCCTATCCACTCCTCAGGAAGGGTGAGGCCTCCCATGGGGAATCATCAAAGTATGACACATCATTTGGGGCAGGGCCTATCCTCTCCCTTATCCACTCCCTAGGCTGAGGGGATATAACTCCATGGGGAATGGGCATCCCAAAGTCTATCATGCACAAGGGATAAATGTTTGTTCCACTGCCAGAGGCACATTTCAGGGACCTTTACCTCTCTAGTGCTGGAATTATAGGAGTGTAATCCTAGGTGCTGAGATCATCATTGTGTGAGTTGTTTCTCTTAGCTCTGGAAAAATTGTGTGTGGTCAGTGTGGTCTTCTAATAAGAGAAATCCCTATACGTCTTAATCCTGAGTTCTGAGATTAAAGGTGTGTGCCTGTCTTCTATGGCTTGTGACTAACTTTGCTTTCTGAATATCAGGCAGGCTTTAATGAATTGTAAATAATATATAACCACAGCGTTATGTAATTAAAGGGTCTTCTCTTTGTAGCATATTGAAGCAATCAAAGAATCAAAGCCAGACAAAAACACACAGCAGGACTAATTGTGGAAAGCCCAGCCCCAGGGACACAGTGTTACAATTATTTAAGTACTGCATTATATGAAAAACTATGACATTATTCTGGTATCTAAAATAAAATATTGCAAATAAGAAACTACTTTTCTAACAATGCTGAACACCACCATGAAATAAATAGCATGGTGGTTACCCACAGTCTCTTACATAGGCTGCAGTACAAAAAGGTTCCTCCGTGCTACTGTCTGTGGTCTTAAGTTACTAGATCAAGCTTCGTCAACATGCTGCATGGCAGGTTTGGAATTTAGCTCCTACATACAGAAAAGGATTACAGAATCACAGTAACACATATTCTGATGGGAAAAAAAAACTTCTAAACAGGGTATAGTGTGCTTGAAAATATACTTAGGCTTGGGAGAGAAAATATGTTGAACATTCCTAAAAACCAGAGTAATAAAAATGTAATAAGATATGTAAAGATGGAAAATACACAGAGAGTCTCAACCCTACATGCTATTGTATTGTCTTTGAATGTTTTGGCTTCTAAGAAGCACTGGGTTATAAAAACTTCTAGATTGAATCAATGTATATATTTTAAAAATATCTTGACTTTGAATTTAAGTGAAAAAAAAAAACAATGTTTTTTGGCAGGGGGTTATGTTTTTATTTCCACAGGAAATAAGAGATGGTGGGTTCATTCTGGGTTGCAGAAAATCAGGTTTGATTGAGGAAGACCCCAGAAATCTTGAGTATAATCATAATAAAATAAACCTAGAGAAATGATAAAACACATTATATATCTTTTTTTCTTCTAAACCATATAACAGAAAAATCATCTTTGACTGATGTATAAAATGCACAGTCTATAGTTGTGTTTCAGATATATATGCTATCTTTCAAAGTTTGTCCATTTTCAGAGCATTGAGACCAGACACCAATGAAAAAAATCTCAGATGATCGAACATATGAAACAGCTTCAAGGCTGCTGATTGAGATAATCCAGCCTCACAATATAATCCAGCCAAGACTTAACAATACTACAATTTTCACAAGGTTATCCCAAAAATGTCATTACCCCTAAAGAACAGGAAGTAGTCTAGAGAAATATACCCATATTACCAAAAATTTGGTTATGGATATTTGTTAAGGTTTAAGGGGGGTATGGTTATAAGTTATTGCTAATGGTCAGGAGAAAACTAAAGAGAATAGATTCTAAGATCTCTTTCTGAAAAGAAAAAGACAGAGAAATAGAAATGATCAGATAAATGTATAGATTTTTGAAGTTACTTTAATTTAAAAAACAACTATTAATCTTAAATATTTTACATTGGAATGGATTTTGGTTTATTGATACAAATTTAAAGTTAATTTTGTTATACTTAATGTAAATGTCTACTCTTGTTTAAGGTATAGTGTACATGTAGCTCATTTAAAAATTCAATGTATAAATTAAAAATACAGTCAAGCTTATAGTCATGTTAGGTACATTTTCAAGGTAATATACATATGTATTTGGATAGGCAGATGGTAATCAAACACTTTACCAACCTCCAGAATATGGTATTTGCTATGTTTAGTAACCTAAGGCTTTTCATGACAGTGAGACATGTCTGCTCCTGGGTAGCATTAATAAACTTCAGAGAAGACAATGGACATTGAGACGTCCCATATTAAGTTTATATTTTTAATAGAAAATCTAACCATATAGGCAAATAAACTATATTTGCCTCATTTGCTGATAATATACTATCCAAACTTGACCAGCAGGGCACAAGAAAGGCAACTGCCAAACTTTGCCAAGACAAGGTAGGAGAGTCCTTTAAAATTTGTTGTTGCACAGAAAAGTCTATCAGATATGTTAGGCCTGTAGGTCAGAGTGGTATGCCATAATGTCAGAGAGGACCTTTAGATGACTGTAGAGGCAGTCTGATGACAGTCCCTGTCACTGGATAACATTTTTCATCTTTTTGTGGTCTTTGACAATGATAAAGACTAAATAGTTAAATTTATAGCTTTCCTTAATTATGATAGAAAGAAAATTAAGCAAAAAATTGCCTTATTTAATAATTGTTTAGATGTATACAATTTTACTATGCTAAAATTAAAAGATTTTTCAATTACACAAAAGGCATAAATGGTGTGAAATAATCTTTTTATACACTGTCAAGATTTGTCACTAGGATTAGTTTAATAAAAAATATCGTTAACCTATAGCCAGGCATGAATTATAGACAGGACAACCAAACTAGGAGAATAATGGGAAGAAGAAAGGTGGAGTGAGAGGAGATGATCAGCCAGCTGCCGAGGAAGCAGGATATGTAGAAAATGAGGTAGCAAGTCGGGAGCTCTGTGGCAAAGCATAGATAAGAAATATGGGCTAATTTAAATGAAAGATTTATCTAGTAACAAACCTGAGAGTTAAAGCATTTGTAAAGCAACTACAGGTTATTTGGGAGGAGAATGTAGGAACAGAAAAATTGCCTACAGCTACCAAACTCCCTAGCATATTATTACTGTGTTTGATTTCCAAGTATGTACCATGGTAACATGTAAACTAGGGAAAGTTGCTGCATGTAAAAATAATTTTTATATGTTGGAGCCCGTGTATGCAGTATTGGGTCAAGTTAGAAGAGCAGACAAGTATGTACTTCAATATAATTGTTCTATTGTGAGAAATTATTTGATAGGTTTCTGGTCATAATATTTGCAGACCACTTGATTTTTAGCATAACTTGAACATAGGGGATTTCTTTTTATATAATCAGAAATGATGGAAACAAACATATCCATTCCATATGCAAATATTATGACATATTTACCCATGAAGATTCTTAAAGGTGTTGAAAATCTCAACAAACACTTGCATATATGTCATTTGTTCTAATTTTTAATAATAGCATAATTTAATTTTTACATCTTGACTATACACAGGTCAGTCCACTGTTTTCATCCTAATGCATTTAAAAGACTATTTTATTATGCTATATTAATTTGTTAATTTTAATGTCAATGATTTAAACTTTTTAATTAATACTTTGATAGTCATTTTTTGGGGACAGTACTTTGAGTGATCCAGGCATATTGTGCATTTATGTATAACTGCTCTGCAAATAAGTTATGTTGCAAGACCAATTATTTATTTGTAATGACACTAACATATTTCCATTGAGTTACTTATTTAGAATATAAAACAAGATTTAATCAGTACAATAATATAATGTATCATAAGAAAAAATTATAACCTTTTCAAATACAATAGAAAATAAATCACAAGTAAAAGTCTTTTAATTTTGTCTATAATCTATTATATTCTTGTTATCTCTATTTGAGATTATGGACACTATAATAAATACATTGACTCATTTTTCTCCAAGTACAAATATAATGAAGCATAATATACAAAAATAGCTCTATCTTCAAATATGACAATATAATGAAAATATATATAAAGAAGAAAAATTAAAAGCAAATGCACTCATTTCAGAGAAATAGCATTTCAAAATTGGAAGCAAAATTTTAAGCTTAAAATATGTATTTTCATATATAAACAAGGTGATTTCTAATAAAAGATTTCCTTTCATCCTTTGATAGAAAGGATTTATCTGACTAACCTTCACATTTGTGACAGGTTTTCACATTGTTGTCTCACTAATCTGTGAATATAGGATTAATCACTCCTTCCAGTGGCACAGTATGTTTCTGTCAAGTTGAATTCTCCTTAAGAGAAAATCCACTAGCCTGAACATTGAAGATAACAAGAAAATCAACACAAATTTGTTAAACTTTCTAATACTTTCAGGTAAATATGTCTTATTGATATACATTTTAAGCAACTTAAACCTGACATAAAACTAAATCAAATGTGGCCCCAGGTGGTGTGTGGTCTGATATAATAATTAACTTTTGCAGCCTTCTGTCCTGCCATGGTTCCTTAAATTAATGCTTTTTCCTTTGCAACCTATTATCTGAATTGAAATGCTATACTGTGATAAAGGACAGAATAAGAAATGTCTCTGATTTTGACACAAAAACATCCTCCATAAAATAAGTTTATACCAAAATATCTCCTCCTAACACTTTCCTCCCAAGGACTAACACATTTATATCTAGTTATTGGGGAGAGATTGATTTAAAAATTCAAACTTCGAATATTTGGAAGTGAAATAAATAATTAAAATCTTATACTACAAATAATATATAAAACATACAAATCAGTACTCTGCCCATAATGACTACATAATAACCACAAGCATATCAAATTAAGGATGACACTCTTCTGCCTAATCTGAAAAAATATATATTTATGATTTCTTATGTAGAAAGTACTGTTTACAATATGAATAAATAGAAATGGATATGCTTACCCATTAATTATAAGGTTTCTTAAATTCAGCTACCAGTTTTTAAACACTTCTTATATGTCACCGTCTTTGTAAAAATCAAAGACCAAAATGATGCACAAGATTGATTGAGACCATGACTTATGATAAAATTCACAGAGACTTTGAGCCAAATGAAAAAGTCCACTAGCAAACTAAGTCAAAGATACATTCATTATTATCTGAATTCATATTTATACTAGGCAACTACATATTAATAAATTCTTACAATATACTTAGATACATAATAATATTTAAAAAATTCTTGTGGAGATAACTTATCATAGTATATAAAGTTAAGAATCACTATCCCAGTAATTATAGGAATTTAAAAAGCATTTTTTTTCTTACTAAAAATGTGTAATAATACTTTATTTACCTTGTAAAATAGATACTTTTTTCTTCTGGTTTTGTTTTTTTCAAGACAGGGTTTCTCAGTGGCTTTGGAAGCTGTCCTCAAACTAGCTCTTGTAGACCATACTGGTCTCAAACTCATAGAGATCCACCTGCCTCTGACTCCCAAGGGCTGGGATTAAAAGCATGAAACACCACCACCTGGCTTAATAGATACATTCTCATCCATTAATGAATGTATATTTTGACCTTGTTTTGTCAGCTCCACTATACTCCATTCGTAAATATATGAGAGGTTATCTGTTTCAGGAACTCACGTGACATTTCATAAAATGTAATCATTTCTCAGGAGTAAAGAGCAAAAATGTAAAGATTTGTTTATATTTGGCAACACTAAAATGTTTCATGACACACAAGACTCATAGACATATCTTGAATTTGGGGTCATCAACCCAATATTGACCAAAGACAATAGGAATACCAAGATAAAGTAAGCCATTTACACATGCTCACTGCTCTATAACAAATAAAAGAACTCATGAAGAAAGCCACATGAAAGCCCAATATTGCTACATAATATATATGTTATCTAATTTTACTTTTACAAAGAGTATTACACATTTTCATATGACTTGTATACCTTTCACAATTTTAAGAATTGTATATCTAAAATGTTACTTAAACAATGTCATTCATCAGTTTTATATATGTCTCTAATATCTCATAATTTTCCCTTTTTATTCTAAAATTCAGGGTACAGTAATAGTGATTGTAGAAAATTTAGAAGTAGGCACAATCATAATATTTGAAAGTACCATCACATAAATTGAAACAGTTTAAAATTAGTGATTTTCATGAATTAAGAATATGTGTATTTGCTCCAGCACAAGAGTATAATTGCCAGCATATGACAATAATATATTATTTTCAGCATAGCATATGGAATATTTTGACAGTAAGTGCATCATAAGAACATGACAGGCTTGATAAAGGATATTTTTTCAGTAAATAAGCAATCCCCCTGTAGGAGAACATGTACAAAAGATTATACTATAATCTAAGTAGATATCCTGGGTGACTCAAACTAATTAAATGTTTATAAGGATTGAGTGTACGATTGTTTGTATATCAAAACAGTATTTGAGACTGTGTGCATATATATGTGTTCTGTTGTTGCACATGTAAGGAATATAATGAATTGGTGTAGCCCTTTGTGAAGTGTCTAATCATTCATCATTCAGCATTCTGAAAACCATTCTTCTATACTAATTTACTTGCTTTATAATTTTCAAAAGCAGAAAATTAAGGAGATTATCACGTTTTTCAAATAAACACATATTTGAATTGCAACATTTTAAAAAAGACACTCAATATTCCTGAGATCTGGGTGTCTCACCATGTTATTCACTTGTTAAAAAAAAAATAAAACATTTTCTTGAAATGCCACAATGAAATATGTTAAACTGATATGGAGGATTCTGAGATCTTGCTAAACACTTTCATTGCATCTTTAAGATTCCTTCTCTCAGTATTACAAAGCGATTACTTTTTTTTGTGCATATGCTCGTATGTAGGTTGTGCACTCCTGTGCACATGCAAATGGGCAATAGAGCTCAAAATCAGGTACTATTTACCAAGAGTCTCTCACAATGAATTTGAGACAAATTCTTTCACCTGAAACTGAGGCTTGCCAATTATACCAGGCTACCAGATTAGAGAGTTACAAGAATATGGGCTGCCTACATGGCACTAGGACTTCAAGTAGAAACTGCTAATATTAGCTTTTAAACAATTAAATTATGTATGATTTGGTGATATTGGCATTAGCCAATGTTTTATTCTGGTTCCAAAATATTTGCTTCATGATCCAATTTATTCCTTAACTGCATATTGGTTGAGCCAGATAAGAGAAGCACATGGATTTGCATTGTGGGTTTATTCCAAATGTCTGGGATTCTTTGGAGAAAGGTCTGGTTTCTGTATAAAATTTTATGCTGACATCTGTGAAGAAGGAAGGGATCTGGTGATTGTGTGTAGAACTATCAAAGAACCCAAGAGGCAGAGGCCAGCAGATCTGAGTTCAAGACTTGCCTGTTTCATAGAATGAATTACTGGACAGAAAGAGCTACACAGGGAAGCCCTGTCTCTTTTACAACACCCAGGAGGTAGAGGCAGACAAATCTCTGAGTTCAAAGTCAGACTTGTTTACACAGAGAAAATATGTCTCAAAAGATCCAAACGAACTACATAAACAATAAAGAATTAAATTTCCCAGAATTACAAAAGTACATTGCATAGTGTTTCTTCATCAATGTCCTGCTCCAAAAGTGAAAATGTATTTTTTCTGATAATTTATAATACATTAGCCTATTATTGTTTCATACAAAGTATAAAATGTACAAATATATGCAAATGTAATCACCAACTGTGAAAATTTACACTATGTTAACACCGTCTTATCATTAGCACCACTGGCGTATGAAAAATAACTTGCAAATTTGACAGTGCACTAATAGTCTTACACACTAGCCTATTTTGCTATGTGTGAATGAAGAGTTGTGAAAGAAGCTCAGTCTGCAGAGAGTGACTAGGCTATTAGAATTTTGGTACTTTGGAGAGTTTCTAACGCTGCAGTTCTAAAATTCTAGCTACCTTGTCCTGGTCTAGTTTTATCTCTTCAGAACAGCTATTTATTGACAAACCCCCCTTCCATGTCTGAACTACTACGTTTTGTCTAATAGATAAAAATTGTTTTAAATCTATTAACTTATCAGAGTACCAATCCAAACTAATACTACCATCAAAGAGCATCATCAACCTCTAAAAATGTTTCCCTCATATCACTCCGACTCCCTGACATACTCATACATATTTTTGAAACTTGCTTTGATTTGCAACTTTCTTTATTCTGTAAAGGTGTAAAAACTTCATGAAATTGTTTCCACATTGGAACATGGAACTTGGGGTAAGGTTCAATTTGTTATCTGAAGACATGGCCATTTACAATGGCTCCAGAGTAAACTATTCATATGCCTTTTGATAGGAGTGATTTTGGTGTTTTGGTGTTGTTGTTGTTGCATGAATGCAGGTTTAATCACTGTTTCAATAAGGTTTGTATGTTTATATCCATATGATGGAAATGTATGCTTATAATTTACTCATCCTTTTATTCAGTATACTTAATTTGATACATTTTGACAAATGGTTAACAATTCTTATTTCATCAGTTGTTTTTGCAAACGTGGCCATGCATGCATTCTGAGTATTAAGGCTGTTCATAAATATTTATATTCCTCTTCATTGTAGATTGCCAATATCATATCAATAAATTTCCTTTTTTACTTCATTTCATACTATTTACCTAATTTTAGAGACAATAAGGGTGATATTTTAATTTTCTGTGTGATTTCTCTTATTTTGATTTTTCTAATTATATTTACTTTTAAAAGAAACTGTATACTAACAAAATGAAAATGTTCATCACTTTTTTCTTTTTCATTTTTTTATTTTTATTTAAATTAGAAACATTATCATTTTATATATCAGTCCCAGTTTCTTCTCCTTCCCATACTCCCTTTTTCCTCACCTAGCACCCCCCATCCTACCCACCATCCAGGGAAAGTTATTACTCTCCTTGGATCAACAAAGTCTGTCTCATCATTTGAGGCAGGGCCTAGGCTATCCTCCACCACCCCACTCCCATGTATTTAGGCTGAGGGAGTATCCCTCCATGGGTGAATGGGCTCCCAAAGTCCATTCATGCACTGGGGATAAATAATGGCTCCACCAGCAGAGGTCCCATAGATTGCCCATGTCTCCTAACTCAACCACATTCAGGGTACCTGGCTAGCCCTATTCTGGTTCCCCGGCTGTCTGTCTGGGTCCATAACCTTGCTCAGATCAGCTATTTCTGTGGGTTTCCCAAGCATTGACTTGACCCATTTACTCATCACTTCTCCTCTACAACTGGATTCCAGGAATTCAGCTCAGTGCTAATGGGTTAGCTGTGGTGTCTGCTTCTGCTTCCATTAGCCACTAAATAAAAGCTCTAGGATGGCATATAAGGTAGTCATCAGTATCATTATCAGGGAAGGGCATTTAAGATAGCATCTCCATTATTGCTTAGATTGTTAGTTGGGAACATCCTTGCTAGTGTCTGGATATTTCCCTAGTGCTATATTTCTCTTTAAAGCTATACTGTCTTCGTGTATGAAGGTATCTCTTTTTTGCTCTCCTCTATTCTTCCCCTGACTCAATCTAAAACATAATCCCAAAACTTTTTGTTTGGCCTGCTGCTCTCCAAGACCTGAAGATGACCTCAGCATCATATTTATACTATGATTTCACCAAAATGAAGAGACATAGTGCATAGCTTGACAGTTATCTGGTTATATATATATATATATATATATATATATATATATGAATGAAAAAGATTATAGGATTTTTATATTTGGAAACTCTCCACATTCTTATTGCTGCCCTAATAAACATGGAATTGAGAGTCTCGAAAAAAATGTTGAAGTGAGTATTTTTGAAAGGTAAAATTTTATAATCAGTTATAGAAATCATCAATAGACCCTACAATTTACTGTAGAAGTCACAGAATTATCTAAGTTATGATACAACATGATGGAATATAAACTGAAAAAAAGTGTTATTGTTTCTCATGCTTTGCTTTAAATCACAGACTCTAATATGATTATATAATCTCTAAAATTAGAAAAAAATATTTGACCAATAGTCCTAAAGATTTATCTGAAAAATAAAAATTTAGGAATAATTAAATTTTATGACATTAGTCAAATATAGAATTATTTTGAATAGCTTAAAAACAAACTCCAGTGAATTCACTTAATCAATAGTCAATATTTTTAATATATATTATCAAAGTAGGTATGGTTTCAAATTTCACATTATCATGTTTCCATTCCAATCTTGATTCAATTATTTTTATGAAAATATGGAAATCTACTTATAAATTAGATACAAAACAAGATTCAGTGCTTATCTCCATAGATTATTCTCTATACTCTCAATTCCTATATCAAATTGAATGAAAGTATTATTATAATTATTCAATGTTTTAGAAAGCTTGGGGTCCACAATAAAATGATGGTTTTATTTTAACCTAAACATTTACTTTAATAAAAAAAAATATGTATGAAATTTTAAGCAATATGTTTTATTTAAAAGTATTTATTTGTATGTAAAATATTATTTAAAAATAATTATTTTAAATTGGCGTTCTGGCTTGGATCATGGTGGTGCAGTTGCTGTGGGTGGTGCAGTGGCTGCAGAGCCTCCTGGCCTCCGGGGCTATGTTTCAGAGCAGGGGATGGCTACACCCATTCAGTACTGTTACCCAAAGAATTTCTGGGGAAGACTGTAGTTCTGAAGACCCTCCTGAGGTACTTGGTCCCTCCCTTGCTAAACATGCCTTAAGACCAAAAACTAATAAACTGGAAAAAGAAGTTCAGGATTTAACACTGAGATACCAGAGAGCTGTCACTGAATGTGGAACATTATAAGATAAACCCAGAGATGTGTGGAAGATGCCAAGATACTTGGAATCCAGAGCTTCTGTAAGGACTTGGTGGAAGTGGCGGACATTTTGGAGAAGACTGCCAAATGTTTTTCAGAAGGAGCCAAACCCGAAGACCACAAACTTACTCTGGAAAAAAAGTCTTTCAAGGACTGTCCCTTTTAGAAGCAAAGCTGAAAAGTGTGTTTGCCAAGCATAGCCTAGAGAAAATGACACCCACTGGAGACAAATACAACCCTCATGAGAATGAACTCAGCTGTCACATACCAGAAGGTGTTGGGTTACAGCCTGGCACTATGGTAGTAATACGGAAAGATGGCTACAAACTTCATGGCCAAATGGAAGTGGCAGTGGGTCTCGGAGAAAGTCATGAACAAGCCACCAGGAACGAAAACTCCCAGTGCCCTGGTGCCCATGTCTCCTTTATTTATTAAGCTGGTTTGTATTACACATGAGGTCCTTCATGTGCTCTGCTTTGGATTTAGCCATATTGGCTTTATCTCTACAGTATCTTATGGGTTTTATGTGACCTGTTAGGTCTCATCAGAAGTCCTACCATTGTGCATTTGAACAATGTGATGAGTGTCTTATGGCCTTTACCAAAATGTTTACAAAAATCATTTAAATTGATACTCTGATCATTGAATCCAAAATCCTGTATGTGTGTTTTCAACTAATTGTTGGAATTAGTACAGCATCTTGTACTAATATATTTTATGGGAATATTTATATTTATTTATAATTATTTATACTTATATTTATAGTTATTTGTATTTTATGGGAAAAGGAGATGGTGGGGATTGGTTTAGTATTTAAGTACTTACGTGACAAAGCTTTACCCTTTTATAAGTTTAAATCATTTGGGTTGACTTATAGGCTTCTTTATTTCATTTAGTCAATGTTTGTATTTGTATTCCCTGTTAGGGATCACACATCATTCCATAGCCACCCCTTTCTGTTCCCATTTGGAAGGGCTAAAGGGTCCAGCCAGTCTTCCTTTTTCTAGTTGGTAAGGTGTACTCTTTTATTAAACTGGTCTCAAGTCTATGAACAGGCAAGCTGTGACTGACTCCACAATCCAACCCACTCCCAGGGAGACCAAAAGCTTCCCTACACCTCAAGTTGGAGAGTTATGCTGGGGGGGGCAGGCATAGTGGCTGGCCAGTCAAAATTCAAAACAAAGTATCATGGTGGATGATTTGTTGCAGTACATAATTTACACAAAGTAATGCTGCCCTCTCCCTTTTGTGCACTCAGTATGAACTGGGCCATCCTCCTTTCCACTTTAGGGTATGGTGCTGCCCTGAAGAAGACAAGGGACTTCCTGAAGCAACAGCAATAAAATACAATGAAAGTCCTCGGCCACATTGTAAAAGTTTGGGAATTCTTACCCCAATCAGCTTCTGTCACCTTTGCCATACCAGGTTTTGAATACTGAATCAAAAGCCCAAAAAATTATATATATATATATATATATATATATATATATATATGTATATATACATATATATATTAGACAAAAAATATTTTTTTTTAATTTTGAGAGGACAGAATGAAATCTTAATTGAATAGTGATTTTAATCCCATTTCCAAAAGCACTTGTTTAGTACATATTAATATAACTTGAATTGCCATTTGCACATTTCTCATTAGCTTTCATGGCACCAATTCAAATGTCCCTGAGTGTGTACTGTTGTGAAGAAGTGGGACTGAAACTTTACTCATTCTCCATGTGTGTGCTCCATGGAAAAATCTGTGTACTTTTCAGTCTAGTGTCAATTACCAGCTTATACTTCTAGTTCCTGTTAGAATCCTGCGTGAATTTTAATAGTATTATACCAACAGTCAAATGAGAATTACATGATTTCATTTAAATCTGTGACATTTACATAAAAAAGATTGGCTCTTTGATACCATATGCATGAGTAATTCTGTCACAATGATCAACCAACCATTGTCTTGTATATTGAGATACCAAAGAGAAGCATTTTGGTGTTGGGTGGTCCTTCCTTATAAACATAAAAACCCTTCGTGTAGGAATAGACAAGAGAAGAGAAAAGATAAGAGAGAGAGAGAGAGAGAGAGAGAGAGAGAGAGAGAGAGAGAGAGAGAGATCATAAAAGAAGGAGACATTATAGGTTTGAAGAGAAAACTGAACCTAGAGAAATATCAAGAGATCTACAAGACTGACTCCAACTAACAATTTGAATAGTGGAATGGCTATCATAAATGCCCTTCCCTGATAATGAGATCAATGTCTAACTTATCCATCATCACAGAGCCCTCATCTAGTAGCTTATGGAAACAGAAGCAGACACCCACTACTAAACACTGAGCCAACTGGTATCCAGATGCAGAGAGGAAGGACAAGCAAGGCTGCAGAAACACATAGAGAAATCTGACTTGAACAAGGAGGAGCTAATTGGCCCCCAGGCTGATAGGTGGGAATCCAGCATGGCACTGACTCAGCCCCCCAAATTTGGGTCTTAGCTAGAAGGCCTTGGCTAGAAGTGTCCTCTGATAGTGGAACCAGGATGCATCCCGGTGCACAAAAGGACTTTGGGAGCACATGTAGAGATACTCCTTTTACCTAGAAACTGGAGGGAAGGCCAGGTCCCTACTCCAAATGACTTGACAGATTTAGATGACTCCTCCTAGAAGGCATCATTTTACATGTGGAAAAGGGGGGGGATGGAGGGGAGGATAGTCAGGGGGCATGAAATGGTGGGAGAGTGGGAAAGGAGGGAGGAAGGGAGGGAGGGAGAGGTAACTGGGATCGATATGTAAAATAAAAGTAAAAAAATAAAAAGAGAGGAAAGAAAACCCTTAGAGTAAACAGAAAGACAAATAATTGCACCTAACTTCCTTCTACCTAAATATAATTTATTATATATATTCACAGATTTTTCTTCTTCTTTATCAAAAACTATTCATATTTTCTTTAAAGTTATATACTTTGATAAGTGTAGAAATATTTTAGGTTTTTTTCTGTTTTAATTTTATATATATTCACTGTTTGCCTGCATGGATATCAGTACACTATGTGCATGCCTGGTGCCTGTTGAATGAAGCCTCTTAGAATTGAAGTTACAAATGGTTGGGATCCATCTGGGTGCTCTGAATTGAGCTGGGTCCTCTGGAAGAACACTCAGTGCTCTTAATAGTAGTGCCATTTTGAGTTGCACATCTCTAAATTGTTTATTATTTAAATTTGAAACAAGCCTGTTTTACATGTCAATCCCGGTACCCACACCCTTCTGTCGTCCCTGTTCCCTAACCAATCCCCATCCCATCACAGGGGGAGGCCTTCCATGGGGAGTCTTCAAAGTTTTTCATATCATTTGGAAAAGATCCCAGTCTCTCACCCATGAGTCTAGGCTGAGGATAAATCCCTGTATGTGGAATGGGCTCCCAAAGGTCCTTCATATGCCAGGGATAAATACTGATCCACTTTTCTAAATTTTAAATTGAATTATATGCCATTGAAAGTCATTAGTGTATACATCAATTTTAATAGTGTATTATACTGTGTAATTTGATGAAAATTATGTATATCTATAAGTGAACTTTCAAAATGATATTCCAGTCCAATGTTCATGATTGAATCTATAGAAACATATTTCTTCAGTTTTTATTTTTAGTCTGGAATTTGGTTTTGATAAATAAGAGTTTAATAATCAGTAACATACATCTATCAGTTCCTGAACTGTTCCCTTTGGTCTTACTATCATTTTATATAAATATTTTGCGGAGAGACTTATTGTTACATACATTTCATTAGGCTCTATTTGCCCGATTTCAAAGAATTAGGAGGAGAAAAAAAACACACACACACACACAAACAAATGCTCGATAAATATCAGGACAATGGAGAAAACACAAATTTAAAGGTTGGAAAAGCGAAATCTCCCGGGATATTCATTTTATAAGAGGTAATTGAGTACAATTCTGAAACACAAATTTAGAGATGAGGATCTCCATAAAGCCTGGAGATGAAGGGAAAAGCTAACAGTTTTATTATGGCCATATAAGTGCAATTCATTTCATACCCTCTATTAAACAGCCTATGACTGTACCACATAAAACACTACAAGTCTATTGATAAGTACAATTATTTGGTACCAAAATATTTATTAGTAGGCCATCTAGTCACACTAAACATTGACTTTATATATGGTAAATAGTAGAACTTCAATTTTGATGTCTCATTCATGCTGAGTAAGTGGTTTAATATATTGGTATGAAGGACCAGGGTGTGCCCATCCCAGGTAACTCTCAGGAGACTAATGAACCACATTTATCAGCAATTATACATATGTAAATAATTATTTTTTGATAATGGGTACTTAGTTTATTTTTGTTCTGGTTCATCTTGAGTTAAGGTTATGAAAATTTTGTACAATTTACAGTACTTGATTATATGTTCTCCTCTATTATTTGCCACTATATGTGTTCCTTCTCCCCCTAACATATTCTACATTTTATTACTTTGAATTACATTTTTTTCATGTTTTGATAAATTAATTTCAGGAAAAAGGTATGTGTCAGCCACCATTCTAAATTAGTTCCCACTTGTGTCTTGAAACAATACTTTATTTTCATTCATAATCTCATATCATTATATTACATTATTTTTCTATTGGTTTTAGCATGGTGGCCCCAGAGGTGGAAGGGGTAAGAAGATATCTGTGTACATAGTGAGTTCCAGGACAGTGAGAGCTACACTGAAAGACCCTTTCTCAAAATAGATATTTTATATAGATTTTACATATTTCTCCTGGGATTAGACCCTAACTTGTTAGACTGTAGGTCACAAATCCATATGGGATAATATAAATGAATGTGGGAGTTTTAAAAAAAATTTAACAATAATTAGATTTCTGATTACATATTGACTAGACATTAATAAAATATTACAAATCAAAGTTATACTAACAGCACTCACCTTAATATTGTGTGGTTTCACTGCAAACTTCCATCTGAACAGTCATAGCTAACAAAGGCTGCCTGGCACATGTAGGCACAAATTATAGACCTGTGAATGGTGTAAATTGCCTAAATTAACTGGAAAAGTGTATTCTTATATTGATTAAAGTATGCAAAATTCACATTTTAATATTTCCTGGTATTGATTTTAACATGTATAACATATTGTGACATTGTATTACAACATGATAAATATTTGATTTTAAAAATTGCTAAGTGGTCTTTCAGATTAGTTGAGAATTTTCAATAATCTCTGAAATAAGCCTAAACACAATCCTGCCAACTTGAACTATGACTTTATGATAAATAATTATTTTATTAATGAAAATTATTTAGTAATAATATTTGATTCTAAAAGTAACAAATATTCTCTTTCCTATAGTATCAAAATCAAATGTAATTTTTGCCTATGCACACACACATGTGGAAGTCAGAGGAGAGGGCCATTTGTCTACCTTTAAACACTATATATTACACTATATATTATTTCAATGTGACTGGATGTCTCAATGAACTGGCCCTCAGTGTTTAATAGCTATACTAATGGTTAGCAAGACTTCAGGCTCCTCATGTCTTTGCTCCTACCCAGTTCAGGTGTCATTGGTTCACTGGTTTCACACAGATTTCTTTTTAATTTTTTTAAGGCTGCTAAGGATAAAAATCTATGCTTCTATCATGCTTTGCAACCATGAAATTTACTTACCAACCTATCTGCCCATCCAAGATTTAATTATTCTTAATTTTTTAATCATTTTCTCAGATACTACCTCCTGACTTACTCCCTTTCCTCCTCCCATTCGTTTGTGCCTACTTCGATTCTCCCCTAGATCCACTCCTACTTTGTTTCTCTTCAGAAAAGAACAGACCTCCCAGGGATATAATCACATCCCATCCCAGGATTTTACTAGATGCATAAATAAAGCACATCTGGTTCAGCATATGCAAATCTTTAGTGAGTAATATTGTTAATGAAAATTCTTTCCTGCCAGACTGGTTTCACAGCCGCCTCTACCCAAATAAACACACAGATGCTATAAGAGTTATAAAAACTATTGGTCAGTGTCTTAGGCATCTTATTGGCTAACTCTGTCTTAATTATTAACCCATTTCTATTAATCTATGCATTTCCAAGTAGTCTTGTCTTACCAGAGAACACATGGTGCCTACTCTCTTCGCATTTGACTACATTTCTCAGAATTTTCCTCATCTCCTAGTACTGCCTAATCTTTCTGACTGGCCAATCAGCTAATCAGTGCTTTATTTATCAGCCAGTAAGAGAAACATACAGAAGGGCATTTCCCATCATGATATAACAAGGAATTTTTAAAAGTAATTTTTTATGATTTTAAATTCATATATATATTTGACTTTATACCTGTTTTATGTTACTATACTTAGGGTATTATGAAAAGTGGTGCTATTTTTAGTTTGCCTCTTCCCATTAACTCAAATTTTAACTAAACCAAGATCTCAGATTTTAACTTCAATGTGAGAAGTGTTGGATTGGTCAGAACTTAGTGAGTCAACAGTCATATTTCTATTACCCTCTTCTGCATCTTTGCTCCTAGCACATAGGCCATATTCTAAAAACATTAGAGAGAGGATGAATTTTTAGGGAAATACTAGAGGGAAAATGTATATCATTGCAATAATATTATTCTATAGAAAAAATAAACTAATTTTGGCAACCTTACTTAATAGAGTAGCATACAGCTATTTCATGATACAGAGTCTAATATTGGTGTTTAAGCTTCAAGCTGAAGTTCAGAGAAGCAAAGCAGCTAAGACAGTAGGTCTTACCTCTAACTTCAGGTTTTTCCTGTCCTAAAAATTCTTACAGGCAAACAGCTTTCAGTTACTGTCTCCTCCTCCTTTTATCCAATTCTCTGCCCAGCCATGTTATTCCTTTCTCTGCCTCCCTTGTGCTGGAATTAAAGATGTGTGAATCCAGGAGCTGATACAACCTTTGTATAAGTTGTTTCTTTTAGGATATATCAATTTTGTGTAGTCAGTGTGGCCTTGAACTAACAGAGATTCATCTAATTCTTAATCCTGAGGTTTATGATTAAAGGTGTGTATTACCAACACCTGACTTCTATAGCTTGTGACTCACCTTGTGTTGTGAATCCTCAGGAAGGCTTTAATAAATCATAAATAATATATCACCAACATAACCTTACAAAATGTTGGATTTATGGCTAAATCCAATAACTCTTTTCTAACTGAATGTTCACTGTTTGCTATTTTTGGCATGCCTCTTCCCATTGACTCAGGAAGATACTTACTATCTCTAGATTATAGTTCCTGCCTCTATAGAACTGCTAATATGAACTTATTATATTAACTGGAATAAAGTTTATTATTATACAGTATTATTTCATATGATTTTAGAGCCTTAGTAAGTTCAAATTCTACCAAATGAAATATCAAAAATTAAAACAAATTAAACCTAGGTACATAATAGAATATTATCAGTAATACTTCAAAAGATCTTTTCTGTTACACATCTAGGTGAATGAAAGAATTTTGAGTGGTAAAAATACAATTTAACAATACTATATATAGCATATGCTTTTTATTGGCTCAACTTGGCCAGATATATATTATTATGCTATCTATGAAATTGAATATTATCATTCAAGGAACATTTTATTAAAAAAATCATACACAGGCCTGACAATTTGGACTCAAGTTCTTTGACAAGAAGTTTTCAAATTATATTAACTATAACAAAGAAAGTGAAAACTTCTATAAATTCAGTTGGAAAATAGAAAATGCAGCAAGAATCACTATGAACATAAAACACAGAGTTCTTTGGCCTCTGGGCATTACAGGAGCATATTTTGTACATAGCAAACAAATTGAATGGGCCTATTTGAAAATCATTGTTATTGGGAAGGGAAATTATTCTAGAAAATATTCTTACTTTAATACCACAAATGTGAATGGAAGTCAGACACTCAAAGGTCAGCTTGAAGAATACTGAATGAAATTTGAGGCAAGGGATTTAGAATTTTAGATATAAAAGATTGACAAGTCCCATTTAACCAAATCAAAAACAACTTGTTATGAAAGAGAAAAAAAAAATCAATATTCTATACATCCTTGGATGTTTTATCAATTCTCTTAAAGGTAAAAAATGAAAATAAAGAAGATAACTATCCTCAATTATATATATGTATATATATATAATTTGTCATATATATATAATTTGTCATTATATATATACATATATATATATGAAAAATTCCCTGAATCAGGTAAAAACCATAAACCAGTAAGCTAGTAAGCTAGTAGGTAATAAGAAGCACAGCTTTGATGTTTGACTCTGTATGGAAAAGCAAAATCACATTTCTCCTTCTCTCCTCTTCTGCCTCCCTTGTCTTCTCATATTTCCCTCTTCTCTCTAGCCCTACTGTCCCTCTTCTCTCTCCCTCTCCCTGAGTTTTATGGTTGTGCCCTTTAACTACCACTATTACTACAACTATGTAGTAGATAGACTATCCTTTTCCTCCTCCTCTTTCTCTTCTCCCTCTTCCAACATATTCTTCCATCTTCCTACTTCATGCTCTTCATCTTCTCTGGAGATCTTAGAAACCTATAGAGCAATATCCTAGGTAGATCATCTCCCTGACTAAGGCTTGCCAGAGGACCAGGTGGAAATAACAAAGACAAACAACTGAAGTAAATACACATACATGAGTCAGCATCACTATGAAATGAAAGTAAATGCATTGTTCGATATCCCTATTTCTGAGTACCCTAAGTCCTATTTGTTTGAAATTTTATTTTCAATTCTTACCAGGAGAAAAAATGTGCTGAGTAGGTATTACTAAATCTTGACTAATACAGCCTAAAATTCTTAATATTAAGTTTTGGAGTATCTACTTAAAATAATAGAAAACAAATTAAAAAACAAAATCTAATTGAATTATGTAGACAAATATCATAGGTATAGCTAATATAAATGTTTGGTTAACATATTGACTGTTTCTACCATATGGGATTTTGGTGATTAAATTATGAATTATAATTATTAATTATAATTAATAGTAATTTAAAGTTAACTTCATTCAAAAATTATTCCATTTTCTTAGGAAGTCACTCAGAGTAAGGGAAAAAATAGTAATATTGAAAAATCCATATACAGTTTCAACAGCAACTCAATATGCAATATCTTAAGGGCTTAACTACCATGTCTTGGATGGTTACATATGCCAATGAATGTGGGCAAAAGTACCAAGTAAAACTGAAATAAAGGAAGCATTCTAAATTTTAAATGAATTATAGTATTACCTGAATTTTACTAAGTAGCAATACATTAAATAATGTAATCTTGGCAAATTACTCTAATTCATATACAAAAAGTATCACAAGCAACCAAGGAAAAGTATTTTTAAATACAGCAACAAAACAAGACTAAGTCAAAATGAGATTATAGAATAAGTTTCTAAACCATAAATACTTTGTCTGGCAAAGTTATTTTTTAATGTGAAGGTGGCAGATAAAAATACCAAAATTTCAAAGAAACATCTACATCCTCTGTGAAAAAATTAATTAGAAGTTGCATCATAGCCAGAAGTCATACTTTATATCGCCGAGCAGTGAACAGTTAAAGTGTTAAAAATAACTTGAAATGACAGTTATAATTATCTTTTCCTCAATAGTGGAAAAAGTATTACTGCATAGTGACACTTGTTATCTAGGAAAACTGAAAGGATAATATCATGGTTCCTTGGGGTTAAATATAACTATATTTATATTGTTGGTTACTGAAATATGAACAAATGTCAAGGTCTGGCTTGGGTCTCCCATTCTTTCTTTATATTGTACTAACTGAATCATTTTGACATAGTAGCATGTGAGACAGTGTGGTTTAGTCAACTTAGATACTCATCAAATGACTAAAAGGTCAATTTGTTATGGCCATTTGATGATGAATTGTTAGTAACTGAGGTGCACCATTGCTTGTTACTAACAAATCCTACACATAAGCATGTATTGATGTTCAAAATCTGAAATTAATGTTATAGATAAGATACTTACAGTCATTACAATTTTCCTTATCTAATATTTAGTGTCTTTGTAAATATTGCATTTTTAAACAAACATATTCTTTTTGTATCTTTGTTTCTCATAATAATCCCAGTTCCATCTCCCTTCCCTCATTCTGCTCCCACCTCCTTCCCCTTACCTCACTCCCATCTGCTCATCAAAAAGGGTAAGTCCTCCCTTTGGAAGTCAATAACATCTGTCCCAGCACTACTACTCTGAAGCAGGTCCAAGATCGCCCCCTAGGTCTAGCAAGGTATCTCTCCATAGAAAATGGGCTCCAAAAAAATAGTTCACATACTAGGAAATGATCCTGGTACCACTGCCTACCGGTAGCCCTAACAACTGTCCAAGCCACCCACTGTTAACTTCATTCAGGAGCAGGTTTTTGATCTTATGCAGGGTCCTCAGCTGTCAGTCCAGAGTCTGTGAGTTACTACAAGCTCAGGTCAGCTGTTGTGCGGGTTTTCCCTTCATGGTCTTGATAGCTTTGCTCATATTATAGATCCTTTCTGTCTTACTGGACTCTGTGAGTTTGAACAATGATTAGTTGTGAATCTCTGCATCTGTTTCCATCAGTTATGCATAAAGATTCTATGCTGACAATTATGATAGACACTAATCAGATCACAGGAGAAGGCCAGCTCAGGCACTGTTCCACTGTTGTTAAAGGTATTATCTTGGGGGATTATCCTTGTATATTCCTGGGAATTTCCCTAGTGCCAGGTTTCTCATGAATCCCTTAATAGCTCCCTCTCTGTCCTTCCTCCAACATGACCATCCTGTTTCCTCTGTTCTTCTCTCCATTCCCCTTCTCTGTTCCTCTCTCCCCTTCCACTCTCTACCTTCCCTCCCACATACCAAATTTACTTAAGGTCTTGTGTCTATTTCCCCTTCCTAGGTAAATCCATTAATACATAAGTTTTAAACAAATTGCCCAAAATTAAAAGTAAGTATTGCAGATAGAAGTGTTGGCTAGCATATGAGACCTATACTAAGTTATGTATTTGCAAAAAATACTGCCAGAATAGGAAGAGTATACTTGCAGTGATCAATAGAAGCTCACACTATGTTTTTTTCAGAATACTTTTCTCAAACTAAAATCACATCTTTTTAAGGCATGGAGTATATTTCTTAAAACAGAATAAAATTTAACAATGACTTATAATTTTATATTTAGGTCACCTTGCTATTGATTTTAATACCATGTTGATATTTGTAAATCTTAATTGTAGAATTCTGCTACTTTATTTCAGTTTGGCAGATTTGAGGCATTCATTTATAGTCACAATCAGCTTGCCTTCAATTTCTTTCAGCATTTTCTCAATGTAGCAAGCATATCATCTTACTGAACACTAAGAAATTTCGTTCTTTGCCATAAACAATTGTTTTTACATGTGTGAGAATATCCTCCTCTTCCCTTCTGTTCATAATAGAACATGATTTTGAAGTAGAACTCAAACAAATCACTAAAAGTACAATGACAGTATTGTGCCAAAAATAGCAAAGGGTCTTTTTTTTTTCTCTCTTTGTTCCACCTTATGGTTGTTATGGGTTTTTATCAGAAATGACTTTTCAGGTTCTATTCAATGAGTGATTCAGTGAGGTTTATTGAACAGCCCCCCAAATTCACAAAACACATGAATTCAGGTTGGGGAGAAAATGTTGATCCCAGAATACTTGGGTCAAATATCATTCTAAAAATCAATTGAAATTAAAATAGACAAAATATAGGAACAAGGCTATCAAATCACACTTTAGAAGGATTGTAATATTAGACAAATGTTTAGAAACACCATGGTATTTAGATAAGTGTAGTGATACCTTGCTTGTATAAATAAAGCCCATCTTAAGGTCAAAGAAAGTAGCTTGCCACTAGCTAAGCAAAGAGGTCTGGAAGCCTGTATAAAGAGGAATACATTGCTGGGTAGAAACAGGATATAAGCAGGGAGAAATAGGAAATTCTCTTGACAGCTGACATGCTAAGGAGGCAAGTATGGTCATGGCTTGCTTCTTCTCATTGACTTCTCAGCATTTTCCTCTATTTCTGACTCTGGATCTTTAATTATTTAGAACAATTAAGAACTCCATTTACAGAAAAGTCTCTCAAAGAGAAAAATATTGAAATGTCTATTTTTAAGTAGTCATAGTTGAGAGACAGTATTAATCAAAGAAGTTCCTCTTCAGTCTATCTGTGTACTTGTCTTAGTTGGCTTTGTCAGTTAGACACAGTCTTGTGTCATCTAAACGAAAGGCTCAATTAAGAATTTACCAATGTCATAATGCACTATCTATGGTTTTTTTCTTATTAATTCATGTTGGGAGGCTTAGCCCACTGGGAGGCACCACCCATGGGCTGGAGGTATTGGTTGTATATATAAATGCTTCCTTGATGTTTCACACACACACACACACACACACACACACACACACACACACACACACACACACAGACACGAGTCTTATGAGTCTTATTTAAGAACATATGATGCTTGGTATAGTGCCTCAATGGGAGATCTTTCTAAGTTCAGGGCCAGTCTGTTCTACGTAAGGCAAAGAAAGAAAAGAAAATGAACAACACAACCACATGAATGTCTGAAATCACTAAGAGTTGATACATGATAGTAGCTGCTGCATTCAGTCTGTCTACCATCCTCTATGAGCTTTGACTTCTCACACCCAGGCAACATATGGATAAGAGGATTCCGAGGAAGTTGCAGGGAATTGGAATATCTAACTCTCCTCTAACTTGTACTTTTCCCAAATGATCATAATTCATGAAAGTTCAGGCATGTTTAATTGTCCTAAATCATTCTGACCACCATGGATGATTATTGGGGAATAAGGGCACTGAATTCTCAAGACTACTTCCTGCTTACCTGGAAGGAATCAGCCATCTTTGGAAGACCTGAGAAATTTGGGGTGTTGTCACATCCAGGGAGAGCTGGTTGTTTCATCACAGACCAGGTTGTCTGAAAGTTTCTGGCATCCCTTAGGCCTGGCAAGCTGTTGACAGAGTAGGGGAAAAGGTTAGATTAGGAAAACATTTTTGTTTTTCTTGGATCCTGGTACTTGACAAGAGAAGAAACATTAGATGAGGGAGGGGTTACCTATGGGGTCCCAAGATGCTGGATGGGAGTCCTGGGACCAGGGAAAAGTTGAATGATGTTTATCTGGCATTAATCTGACTTGTTTCGATGGGTCCAATTGAGCTTTTTGGAACTTACAAGAATTCTTGGAGTTTTTGAAAACAAATGTTTTAGACACATTAGCGTTTCTATTGTTTAAAAACTGTATTGAGATTTGCATTGTAGAAATGGCAGTATTTATGTCAGAAATGATTTGGTTGAAAGCATCAACACTGTTAAAATTGAAAGATATCTTTAGCACAATAAAAAACACCTAAATTTTGAGTCTCTTTAACTCTTTTTGCCTTCCTCTCTTCTCCCACTTCCCTTTTTAATAAAACTTCTTACTTACCTCCCTGTTGTCTGGCATGTTTTACCCCCGTCATGGTCAGCCTCACCTGCCATGGAAACTTCTACACCTAACATACTATCATACCAATAATAATAGTTGTAGATTCTTATCTAGGGTCTGTGACTTATCTAACCACTACTTCCTGACCCTCCATGATGAAGACTAGTTCATCTATAGAACAGGGCCTTAATTCAATTACAAAATAATCCATTACTAAATAGCACCATGCCACTTTTGTACTAGTTGGCATATCCTACTAGATCATGCTACTATAGCTAACAGGGCTTACATCTAGGTAAGACTGATGATGATGTTCCCCCTCTGGTAACAAACATATTCCCTCTAAACTGTATAAAATTCACCCAATAAAGATAAAGATTCCAGGTATACATCAGATTGATATCTCCATATTACATGATTAGAGTTGATAGAGTTGGAAACCGGAATCGGGAAAGCAAGTATTACATGTTCTTCCTTATATTTTTGGTTGTGAGACTAGCCTTTAACAGTTGAGCCACCTCTCAAGCCCTACATTTCTTCCCTTAAGTGGTTGCCAGATTTGAATCTTTGGATATGTCTATTTAAATTGGTGTATCTATAGACTTTAGAAAACTGTGGTGGGAACATGCAGAGAGTTCTGGAAAGGGGAAATGGAATGTGAATGGTGTGAAAATGTAATGAGAAACAATGAAGCAGGAAAAATTGGATAGAGTAGGAGACATGCATGCCAGGCAAAAATGGGATTGTAGTAAGGGATAACACTGAAGATCTTTGGAAAGTCAAGTTCAGACATAGAACTGTACATCCTTCCTAAAAGTCTTACATAGATAACAAGTATTTCAACATAGCTACCATAATAGGGGACACTTGTATATGATCAAATAAAAATCTTAGTTCTAGGAATACGTCACAATACCTACTGGGCCCACTATAGCAAAAATCATTACAAGCTGTTGCCATTTTCTGGTTTGCTCTCCAAAACTTAATGATGGCAAACTTTTGCTGAAATTAGTTACTAGAAAAAAATAATTAAAAAAAAACATGGTAATCAAAGGTACATGAGGATTTTGGATAAATAAAAAACAGCATAAGTATGATCATATTAATTAATAAATGTCTATCATAGGTTGCAAGAAAATATAACTTTCTTAGGAAACCTTTTTGAATGTTAAGTTTAATTACAGACTGCAAAAGACTCACTATATATTGTACTTCCAAAGATACTATCTGTGTTCAATGCAGTATTAACAATTCTAGTAGGGCAAGAATATAAAAGAGAGTCACTCTGTAACTGACTTGCTAACACTTTCTTTATAATATTTATTGTGTACAAAAATCAAAGCTAGTTAGAAATTATGTATGGCAGACTAGTACTTATATTCTTTGTTTCTCCAGGGATGTTTTTGGTTTCTTGCTTATATCTATAGCTTATTGAGAAGTGACTTAGACTTAATTCAATTGAAAACATGATTTATATCAATAACATGATATGATATTAAGACAAATATGGCTATTAAGACATATATGAATTTCTAAGCAAATCACTTAGCACTGGGGAGTAACTATCTTAAGTTATATAGAGTCTTAAATGCAATGTAACACCATAAAGAAAAGCTCAGGCTAGAGCCCTTAGATGGGTTTCAAAGATTATCAAATATTGGTTTCATTCTAAAATCAAAGTAAGAGGAAAACAATTTGAATATTTTGTTTGATCCATTAGACTACAACACATCTTCCCTGAAAATGCCAATTTAAGCAGTATTCAGAAACTGATGGAAAAAGACTAAATATCGCATGGTGTTATGGATCTAATAGGCAGTCTTAGAGCTTAAGGAACTGGCACTTTGACAATTACTCATGAATTCTCTTTCTCCAGTGAGCAAATGATAGTGATATTGTCAACAACTCAATTTCAAATTGGGTCTGTTGGAAATAGACCATGACAACCAACCAACCAACAACAATAATGGAAATTTTGTAATAGAAACTTACCTTTGTTTGCTTGAGAGAGTATACTTTGAGAAATAATTGTTAGTCTCTTACTGAGACTTCAATTATATAACTTTTCTGTAATCGATTCCTTCAAATTGAAGCAATCCTGCCTCAGTGGAGGAAAGGGACATGCAAAGTTTTATAGACAAAAAAGAATCTTATTAAAAAAAAAACCTTATGAGTCATGGATCTAAGCAATATTCATGAGGCCTCTCTCAGAGATTATTTGTAGTGATCAATTATTTATGGAGGAGGATACACTTCAGTGCTTGAAAGGGTGACAAGGAGAAACAGGGATAGTACTTTCCTGAGACACCACCAAAGTTGGGGTAGTCAATTTCAGGGATGGTTTTCATTCATTCAATCTTCTGTATTTCATACTTCATCCATATGGCCCTAAGTAACTCCAATATTCTCATGTGCTCATCAAACTAATGTTAAGCGGAACTATGTCTTCCAGAAAAAGATTCATATAATAGAAAAAGATATGTAACTATTTTATGATCCTTAAATATAATCATCACACTGGTTTTGTTGGAACATTATCTTACAATAGAAGGAAATTTGCCTTCATATAAACAGAATATGCTGTGTAGAGTAGTAGTGCTGGGGGCACCTACTATAATTATATGGAAAAGCCTTATACCCTTAGGGTTGTTTGCCTGATAAATACCAAGAATCACTTAGTATTTCTCAAATTCACAAGTTAATGTGCTTATTTCAATATTATTAATTGGAATAAGATAAATACATGACAAGGAGACTGTAGAGATGGCTCAATGTGCAAAGTGCCTGCCAACAAAGCATTTGTGTGATGGGAGATGGTATTTTGTAAATATGTTTCTCATACTGCTTAATTAATAAAGCCCTGTTGGCCAATAGGAAACTAGATAGGCAGGGCTAGGAGATTAGAAGGAGGAAAGATGAAGTAGTTAGAAGGAGTCAAGATGTAGACCGGGGAGGAAGGAAGACGCTGGCCGTGGCTCCCCATAAGATGACCACGTGGAAATATTTACATAAGTAGAAATGGGTTAATAATTAAGACAGAGAGTGTCCATAAATAATAATGGTAACTGGCCAACAGGATTGTATCATATACAGAGTCTCTGAGTGTTATTTGGGGCTGCCGTTCCAGACCGGTGGCTGGCTGGCTGGCGGAAAACATACAAGCAACATTTGTGTCTATATGTGAATCCCCATTAACAATGTAAAATCAGGGGTAGTCATGAATCTTTGAAATCAGGGTGCTTGTATGGATGTGGCAAGTAGGAACAGGAGAACCTCCAGAAACTGGAAAAAAACTACTAGATTGATATACACAGCAGTACATAAGAAACCCTGTCTCAAACAAGGTTAATGTGGGAGTTGTTAAAGGACTGTCATTTATATGTATGTGAACTCATAAAATCTAAAACACACTAAGAGACAAATAGAGAAAGAGAGACTTAGTTTACAGATAATCAACTGCTCTATTTAGCTTTTTCTGTTTTTATTTAAAAACTATATAAAATTAAAATATAATTACATCATTTGGCTTTCCTCCCTCAAATATCTCCCATGTACCCACTTCCTTTTTCCAATATTCATGGCCTATTCAGTTTACATAATGGTACTAGTATGTATATTATTCCTTTTAATTGCCAATTTGATACAGCCTAGAGTCAAATCAGTAGACAATTTATTTAAGAGATTGTCTGGATCATGTTGGACTGTAGACATCTTTGTCGGCTTGTCTTTATGTGAAAAAAGCCAGCATATTTCTATGATCTTTAGTTGTATAAGAAAGGTAGCTAAACATGAGTCTGTGAACTAAGTGGTAGACCTTGGAATATCATAAAAGCAAACCATAATGATTATTCTAGGAAAATAATGTTCACTAGGAAAAACCTACAGAAATTATTCCATATTGTTTAAAGCAAACAGTGTGGACCTTCTGGGCAGATTCAAAAGCAATTCAAAGTAATTTAAGATTCATTGTGATGCTAGGTGACCATTAGCAAAGATTCTAAAAGAATTCTGTATTTTGTGTTATTTTAGAGTTTTTAATTTGTATCTGAAGATACATTTCCTCCTATGAGCTAACATGTTGTAGATCATGTATTTTTGTGGATAGAGAGAAATGATCTAAGGAAGCTCATGAATGAACTGAACTTACTGTAAATTACTTTCATTCTTCTATGATAATAGAAGAAAATAGACCTTTTTTTTTTACAGCAATGCCCAGTCCATACTACATAGTGTTTTGCCTAGAACATGAGGACACTAGATTGATAAAGTGGGTGAACTACATACATCTTGACTCATATTTCATTACTTTAAATAAAAAAAGAGTGAAATTCATGTCATTTTAAAAGTTAACCATTGTAGCCTTCACCCAGCAAGTGATGGAAGCAGATGCAGAGATCCACAGCTAAACAATGGGCCAAGCTCCCAGTGTTCAATCAAAGAGAGGAAAGAGCGATAATAAGTGAAAAGAGGTCAAGACCAGTTTGGGGATACTCACAGAAACAGCTGAGCTGAGCTAATGAGAGCTCACCATTTCTTTACTGACAATGGGGGAAACTGCATAGGACCAAACGAAGCCCTGTGAATGAGGGTGACTATCGTATGGGTTGGGCAGGTGGGGTCATTGGTACTGGGACAAGGATTTATCCATATTGCTTGAACTAGCTTTTTGGAGCCCATTGTCTTTGGAGGAATATAATGCTCAGTCTAGCTATGGTGGAGTAGTCTTAGTTCTGCCTCAATATGTTGATATGCCAGATTTTGTTGACTCCCCGTGGGAGTGGATGGGGGTTGTGAGGAGGAGGATAGGGAGAGTAGGAAGAGGGGAGAAAGTGGAAACTGGGATTGGTATGTAAAATGAGAAAAATGTTTTAAAATATAAACATTTAACCATTTTAAAACAAATCATTTCATAGTATTCAATGCATAAATAATGTTGTGATTGGAAATGTCATTCTGTAAATATGTTTTTGTATTGGTTAATTAATAAAGCACTGTTGGCCAATAGGAAAGCAAGATAGGTGGGACTAGGAAACTAGGAGGAGAGGGGAAGTAGTAGGGAGGAGATTGAAGATGGAGGACTTGGAGAGAGAATAGTGCCAGTCCCTCTCTCCAGTAAGACCATGTGGAAGTACTTAGATTAATAGAAATGTGTTAATATTTAAGACAGAGCTAGCCGATAAGAAACTAGTAACTGGCCAACAGAATTGTATCTAATACAGTGTCTCTGTGTGTGTTATTTGGCTGGGCATAGCTGTGGGTCCAGGCTGGGGGAACAGCCTTACTGCTAACATAATGTTGTCCAAAACAAACCAAACAACTTCCAGTTTAAACTTAAGAAAAGCTTAAGAAAGGGTTTTAGACACAAAAGAAAAAAGACAAGCAAGCCTTCTTGGTAGCAGCAGTTTTCTCAGTTGCACTCTGTTTTGCTAGAGACAGAGATTTGCGCAGCTCCTTTAAGGAAGGTTTCCTGACTCAGCATAAGCAGCAAAAAACCACATGGCTGTTAAAAAACACTACTAACTGAATGGTGTGTACGAGAGCTGGCAATGACAGTGACCACATCTCCAAGCTGGCAACATTCTACTGGGTGGCAGCGTAGACCAAGGCAGTGAGCACAACTCTTAGTTCTGGCAGTAAAGGACCCGCCACCATCTTAGATAGACTGTGGCTAACATAGCTGTGGCTTTCATTTTAGCAATGTTTTTTACCAGATAAAAGACTAATGGCCAGAAAAAGATAAAGATTTACATTAAAGATAGATTCAGATTAAGAAACATCTCTAAAAGTTTACAGTGTGTTTTAAAATATACATAGATTTGGGACAGAGAAATAAAAAGAATTAAATGGTTTAAAACTGAAAAGACAGAGAGTAGCTGAGTGTGGTGGCACATGCCTTTAATTCCAGCACTGGGGACACAGAGGCAGGCATATCTCTGTGAATTCCTAGTAAATCTGGCATACAGAGTTAATTCCAGGATAGATAAAAGTTACACAGAGAAAACCTGTCTCAAAAATGAATATATAAAAATAAAAGAAATAAAGTAATAAAAAAGCCACGTAAAGATGGAAAGCACAGTATGAATCTGGATAGTGTACGGTATTATATTTTCTTTAAATTGTTTGAGTGTTGAGGAAATAACAACTATTAAAACAAATGCTGTTGGATTAATTCAATATATATATTGAGCTAATATATATATTGAATATATATTTAATATATATATATTTTTTTTAAAAAAAGCTTTGATTTCAAAATTTAATTCTAAGGACAGATTACTAGGGAAATGGATTTATACTTTTGTTTTCACAGAAAATGCAAAGCTGTGGATTCTTTCCAGACTAATGTGGTTTGATCGAGCAAGACACCCTGGAGCAATGTCTATGGGACAATGCAGCCTTGCCGACTACAGCATGGATTTCTGTGTCTTCTTAGGATCCCCCATGACAACACCCCCTACTAGCAGGAAGAAGTTTGGAACAAACAACGCCCAAATTCCCAAATATTATTTATAAATGTTTGTTTTCATTTAATTGTGCTTGGTAACAAAGGGTTAATGACCACAACTAATCTTTTTAAAGGTAAAAGGGGAGTAATGGAATATATATATATGAATACTTTGTTTTGGAATGGATTTTCATTTATTGATAAAATTTAAGGTCAATTTTGTGATATATATATTTCTCCTCTTGTTTAGGTATTGTGTTTATTAGCTCATTTAAAAATGTATAATTTAGTACAGATTTTAGATAGTTAGGTTTTACCTATAATAGTCAAAACTTATAGATAAGTAAGTTAGTATTTCTAGATATACAGAGATGTATTTGAGATAAATAGGCATTCTTCAAACCTTTTAATGATTTACAGAATATGGCATTTAAAATGGTTTAGGATTTTTTCTTGACAGTGAGGCACACCTGCTCCTGGCAACACCAATTGCATCAAAAAGGAAGAAGGACATTAATGAACCCATTATTGAATTAACTTTCAATATGGCAAGACTAGCTTTTGGGACAAGATACTGCTCTTTTCTTAATTGCTTGACTTTATGCTGTATAAACTGGACATGCAGGACCCACAGGAAATTGACTGCTGATACAAAATGAACATTGCCACAGGATTGCTGCTAAGGGAAGAGTCTCCCAGACAGTCCGCAGGACACAGAGAAAAATACTGATAAACCGCCAATACAGATGGACAGTTTACGGTTTCCTGCTTTGTTAATGAGTCTGTCAGACACTATGACCTATAGGCTGAAGATGGAACATAACAGAAGAAGTTTGGGTGACTGATGAGGCAGTGAGTTATCTGTGTCATTTCTAGAGTTTATATACTATCCTTCTGTGGTATTCGATGGAGTTGAAGACAGATAGTTATGGTTATAGTTTTCTTAGTTAGAATTAAAGATAAGTTACATATTTAGAATCACAAAGATAGGATAGATAATAGAATATTTTCTTTAAATCTTACTAAATATTAATGGATTAAATATTAACTATGATTCTTATTTGATAACTGCTTTGTTATATATTTTACTATGTTAATTTCAAAACATTTATTTTAGAAAGAAAAGAGGAGATGATGGGAGATGTTATTCTGTAAATATGTTTCTTGTATTGGTTAATGAAAAAATCACTGTTGGCTAATAGGAAAGCTAGATAGGTGGGACTAGAAGACTAGTAGGAGAGGGAGGAGATTGAAGATGGAGGACATGGAGAGAGAAGAATGTCAGGGCCTCTCTCCAGTAAGATGAGACCATGTGGAAATACTTAGATTAATAGAAAAGGGTTAATCATTAAGACAAAGCCAGTCAATAAGAAACATTGGAAACAGGCCACCAGCTTTATATCTAATACAGTATCTCTGTGTGTGTTATTTGGGGCTGGCGTGGTGGTGGAACCAGACCAGCTACAGGAAAAATCTACCCCTAACAATGTTGTGCAAGCATCCCTTCTATTACATAGCAAAGCAATTCTACTATATCTCAAGATAACCCCATAGTTATTTTATAATTATTCCTGTGCTGCTTCATCTCATCATAGACACTGGCAGCAATCCCATTTACTGTGTAACAATTTGTTTCTTTTTCTTGACATAATTGTGAGTTGGGGTGTGTGTGTGTGTGTGTGTGTGTGTGTGTGTGTGTGTGTGTGTGTGCGTGTGCGTGTGTGTGTGTGTACACATGGCACAATGAACATGTGGAGGCCGGCAGACAATTCCCAGGAATCACTTCTCATTTTCTACTAAATAATCCAGGTATCAAACTCAAATCTTCAGACCTGCACAGCAAGCAGGTTTTCCCACCAGACCAGCTAGCTACCTTCCAGACCTATTTTTGTTTCAGTCTCTCAGTGTTCTAGGATTTCACAAATGAGAAAGAGAATAACTACAAACAAATTCCATTAATTTTGTAAAGTTTCCTGTTTGTAGAAAAGACTGATATGGGAAAAGAAAAGAAAAAGAAAAAGAAAAAATATGTAAAAGACAAACAGTGGGATTTCCCTCTACAAAAATGTTTTGGAATGACAAATATACAATATTCATGATAAAAGGTATGTTAATTGCATCATAGAAATTATAGAAGATGCCAGCACTAGCTAAGCAGTGAGAATTGGTCTTTTAGTGTGTAATATTATGACTAGTCAATTTTCTTACCTAATAGTGTTCTGAGTATGGTAGAAAATATTACCAGGAATGTCATGTGATTATTTTAAGAAGATATTGGTAATGGAAGTTTAGATATAACAGTGTAGTAGCGGTACAGATCACCTGCCATGTTTATCATCATCAGGGCCACTGCCTGTACTCTATTAATATAGGTATTATGACCTAATTTTTAGTGCTGAGGGCAGAACCTGTGGCTTTACATATGGCAGACCAATACTCTATCCAGCTCTCAATTGATTTAGATGCATCTGTTTCATTTTAAATAACACTTTTGTTGAATTAAAAGGGACTAGAGTGTTAGTGTAGATTTAGGACTTCACAAAATAAACAATGAAGACTCAAACATGCGGTATCATAAGGATAATAATGCTGGGAATATTTTACCTCACTATGCACAAATTCCCAGTGAACTGGAAGAAATGTAGGAACAAAAGTGACTCTAGTTTGTTGGAACTGTAAAAGTAGGAAAAGGATTAGTAGACATGAATCGGAATCCAATCACAGCGGTAGAATATAGAATCAATGTCCTTACTACAACATAGTAGCAAGGATTAGAATTTGCTCTAAATATTAACAAATGAAAAATATAGTAGTAGGTAATAGGCAAGACAACCATAACTGAAATAAATATTCATGATCACTATCAGCCAGGTTGCAGAAGAAATACATCTGCAGTCAGTACATCAAGGAAAAGCACAATACATGAAGGTAACTTGTAATCTTAGCTATGTATTCTAGTGCATAGATGGGAAATTTAAGAAATATAAATCTATGCTGCCCTAAAGTTTTTCTTTCCTTATTTTTTTTTGAACAGTGACAGGCATTTGTTTAGATGTTTATATATGCTTTAGAGTTATAACTCCAGCATTGAGTAGATGCAAAATCATGGCAGCAAAACCTCAAGAATATTGCTACATTGAATTTAATAGAAAATAATTTGCAAACTGTAGTCCTTTAATATGATAGGGGGACAGCTTGATGAAAGGCTGATTCATACTTTGACCTCTACCCTTTGATCGACTGTCTTCTACACATTTAACAAACAAATTAAAATACAATCACAGCTCATGACAAAAGAAAACACATAATCATACTCTATGTTAGAAACCAATGATAATAACTAATTTAGAGAAGATTGTAAAGTACTGTGAAGATTACGAGAGTCTACATATAATTGATAATTGGTTATTTCCAGAATAACCTAAGGCCCTTCAAGATCATAGGAAAATTAGATCAGATACTGAAAAGTATATTTAGAAAATGGAAGCAATACAGTATAAAATAATACCTTTTTCATAATTTGTCTCATTCTCCTTTATTTTAATTCTGGAAAATAAATTTAACGTATGAATATTTACCTGAATAACTTGTGAGGTTGGTATGAATGTTTAAACAATAAGATAATGATATATTGCTGCAATATACAACTCTTCTTTTATTACTTCTAGCTGCTCTGGCAATACTTCATCAGGGGAAAAGCTAGCTTTATAAAAAGAAGTATTCTAGAACTTAGGAATCATGTAGGAACTCTTAAAAACTTATTAAAGGTCTTAATAAATCCTAGAAAATGTTAGTCAAAGACAACGAAGTGTTTTAATTACTGTATTCCAGGATCTCAAATGTCTTTACACAGAAGATATTGGCCAGCTGTTCTTTATCTCCATGGTGAGGGGAGCAACAGATGAAGGCTCTGATGGCTGCAATAAAAGAAGCAGTGCACAGGGGCTACTAAAGCAGGACTGAAAACATTTTGCCTTGTGTTAAAATTCTGTTCCAGAGCTCATTTTACCTGAATGGTTTCTTGTGTGCTGGGAACCACAAGTATGTGGCCAAGGAAAACTTTAAGGATGTACTTTCCTGTCCTTCAAGATCTTTGGATGTTTTTTAAACTTGAACTTCCCAGCATGTAAAACATATGGAAGTTAGTTCATGCAAGACATTTCATAAGTCATGTGATTTAATTTGGGACCATGATACTATCCATTATTGTGACAAGGATTGAAATTTGAAATATTTTTAAAGACAAAGTATATTCCTTTTCTGCAAACTTGTCTTATCATTTCCTATCAAAGTTTTAACTAAATTTTGATTTGATAAGAAGCTATCACTAATATTCAGATGACATGAGATAAGGAAAACAAAATAACCTGGGATTCATCAGTTTTCAAATGCAAGAGAAATATGCCAATAAGTATCTGTGCTTACATATAAATGAGAATAGGGACATATTTAATAACCTTTGCAAGAAAACATTTTATGTGAGAACTCTTATAGGTACTTTCAGTGAGGAAATTAATAGGTTCCTAAGGCAGGGTAGGGAAGGACATTAACTATGCTATCAGTGAAATTGATTGGCAACAGTCAAATTTTAGTAGAAGTATACACACGTAAGTACAAAAAAATGATGTAATTAAAGCAAAAGAGCAGGACCAAATTAAATAAATAAAACAATATAATAGCAAACAAATAAACAAGCCAAATCAAACAAATAAACAGGGCAATAAACTAATGGGGCAAACAAAAACAATGTATATAAAATCAGTATAATAATAACCTGATTTAAAAATTTTACCTTTTTGGGAGGCATAGTACATGCAATATACAAACGAATGTGCTAATGAGAAAATATTCGATATTAGTTTCTTGTGCTACATCTTTTTGTTTCCAGAACTGATAGTCTCTGTTAGTAAAATAGGGTCAATATCTTAGGATATATTATGAGGATATAATGGTTAAGCAATTGAAAATACTTAGACCAGGCAAGTAGTGTACAGTACAGTCAGTGGATTCTGAAATACTGTTATGACTAGTTTCAACATAAAATATCACCGGTAATATATTGTTAATTTGTTTTCTTTTTATTTTGTGCAAGTATTATAAGCATGTATGTGTGTGTGAGAGAGAGGGTTGAGATTGGATGTATGTGTACTGTGTGTATGTGTATGATTGTGTGCACATGCATGTGGAAACCAGCTTATTTTAAATGTCTACCTTTAATACCTTGCACCCTATGTGTTCAGAAAGGTTCTATCACTCAACCTTGAGGTACCAAGGAAACAGGCATACATAGTCACATAGGGATGGATTAACATACGAAAATCTATCAACATGATCCACCATATAAACAAAATGAAAAAGAAAAATCATATGATGCTGAGAAAGCCTTTGAAAAAACTCAACAACATTCCATGATAAAGGTCTTGGAGAGATCAGGGATAACAGGAACATATCTAAACATAATAAGAGCAGTATACAGTAAACCAACAGCCAACATCAAACTGAATGGACAGAACTTAAGGCGATTCCTCTAAAATCAGGAACAAGACAAGGCTATCCTCTCCATATTTCTTCAATATTGTACTTGAAGTTCTACTTAAAGCTATAAAACAACAAAAGGAGATCAAGGATATCCAAATTGGGAAGGAAGAAGTCAAACTGTCTCTATTTGCAGATGATATGATAGTTTACATAAGCAACCCAATAAAACTCGACCAGGGAATTCCTACAGCTGATAAACACCTTAAGCAAACTAGCATGATACAAGATAAACTCAAAAAAATCAGTAGCCCTACTTTATTCAGACAACAAAGAGGCTGAAAAAGAAATCAAAGAGACATCACCCTTTGCAATGGCCACAAAGTATCTTGGGGTAATGCTTACCAAACATGTGAAAGACCTATACAATAAGAACATTGTGGCTTTAAAGAAAGACATTAAAGAAGATACCAGAAAATGAAAAGATCTCCCATACTCTTGGATAGGAGGGATAAATATAGTAAAAATGATAATCTTGCCAAAAGCAATCTACAGATTCAAAGCAATCCCCATTAAAATCCCACCACAATTCTTCACTTACATTGAAAGGATAATAGTCAACTTTGTGTGGAAAAACAAAAGGCCCAGGATAGCCAAAACAACCCTGTACAATAAAAGAACTTCAGGAGGCATCACCATCACTGACTTTAAGTCTATTATAGAGCTATAGTTCTGAAAACATTCTGGTAATTGCACAAAAATAGACAGGTAGACCATGGAATCGAATCGAAAATCCTGATATACCCATACACCTGATTTTTGACAAAACATCTAAAAGAATACAATAGGGGGAGGAAAGCAACTTCAAAAAATGGTGCTGGCATAATTTGATGATGATGTGTAAAAGACTGCAGAGAGACCCATTTATATCTCCATGCACAAAACTCAAGTCCAAATGGATCAAAACCTCAACATATATCCAGCCACACTGAACCTATTAGAAGAGAAAGTAGGAGGTACCCTTAAACAAATTGGTATGGAAGACTGCTTACTGAACACCAAATAATCCAATTAAAAAGTGGGGTAAGGAGCTAAATAGAGAATTCTCAATGGAGGAATCTAAGATGGCTTAAAGACACTTAAGAAAGTGCTCAACAGCATTAGCCATCTAGGAAATGTAAAACAAAACAACTCTGAGATATCATCTTACTCCTGTTAGAATGACTAAAATCAAAAACATCATAGACAGTTTATGCTGGAGAGGATGTGGAGAAAGGGCACACTCCTTCACTGCTGGTGGGAGTGCAAACTCTTACAGCCACATCAGTATTGCAGTTCCCCAGGAAAATGGGAGTTAGTCTGTCTCAAGACCCAGTAATTCTACTCTTACTTATATAGCCAAAAGATGCACCTTCATACAACAAGGACATCTGTTCAACTATGTTTATAGCAGCATTATTTTTAATATCCAGAACTTGGAAGAAACCTAGACGCAGTTCAACTCAAGAATGGATAGAGAAAATGTGGTACATTTACACAATGGAGAAAACACAGCAGGAAACAAACAAACAAAACAACAACAACCATCAAGAAAGAAACAATGGAATATTGAAATGTGCAGGCAAATGGGTGGAACTGGAAGAAACCATCCTGAGTAAGGTAATTCAGTTACAAAAGGACAAATATGGTATGTATTCACTCATATATGTATTTTAGACATAGAGCAAAAAATCACCAGCCTACAATTCACACTGCCAGAAAAGCTAGAAAACAAGGAAGTCCCTAAGAAAAACTTGCATGTTCCCCCAGATATGGGGAAAAAGACAAGATCTCCTGATAAATTGGGACCATGGAGGGAGGGGAGAGGGAGTTAGGAGAAAGAGAAGGGGAGAAAAGAAAGGGAGAGGTCAACATGAGGGAACAGAAAAATTGAGAAAATGAAAGGAGAGAACAAGATAAACAATACCATAATAGAGGAAGCCATTTATGCATTTAAGGATACATCTGTCACTAGGGAAATGTACAGAGATCTACAAGTATGAACCCACCTAACATTCTAAGCAATAGTGGAGAGGCTACCTTTAATTCTATTCCCTGATAATGAGATTGATGACTACCTTATATGACATCCTAGGGCCTTCATGTAATAGCTGATAGTGAAACATAAGCAGATTACCACAGCTAAACTCTAGCTGAACTCCTGGATTCTAGTTACAGACATGGAAGAGTGATAAGCAAAGGGGTCAAGACCGGGCCAGAGAAACCCAGTGAATTAGCTAACCTGAACAAGGGGGAGCTCATGCACCCCAGTCTGATAGCTGGAAAATCCGCATAGGACTATCCCAAACCCCCGTATGTGTTAGGAGGACTGGGCAGTCTATGGGGCCTCTAGTAACGGATCTAGTAATGGCTTCTAGTAATGGACCCCTAGTATATGAATGGAATTTGGGAGCCCATCCCACATAGAGGGATACTTTCTTAGCCTAGACACATGGGTAGGGCCCAGGCCCTACCCCAAATGATATGACTTTGAAGACTACCTATGGAAAGCCTCACCCTCCCTGGGGAGTAGAAAGGAGGTGGGCTGAGATTTGGTGTGGTGAAAGGCAAGGATGTGAGGGTGAGGGAACTGCCATTGACATATAAAATAACCTTGTTTCAAATTTAAATTAAAAAAGGAAAAAAATATTAAATGAAACCAAAGAATATTCAGTGGTGGTTTCAGTTAAATAACTTGTCCAGGTAAAACACTATGGCTAATAATATCCAGGTTGTAGGAGATTCAGGCAGCAATTGTTGGAAGGATAACTTCATATACATTTCTGCTTTTGAGTCCGGTAGAGAAAAGTGTATCACTAATTCCTAAAAAGTTATTACTCATCCTTGATTAGCCTTCCCACAATATAGAATAAAGGACCATAAAAAATAGAGTTTATATTTAGTGAAAATTAATTGCTTATAAATATCTTTCATTTTATGTTAAAATTCTTAATTTTTAATGTGTATGTGTTTTTCCAGAATGTTTATCTGAGTACTATGCATGCTTGGTGCATTCAGAGCCCAGAAGGGGGCACTGACTCTGGTACAACTGGAGTCACTGACCCTTGTTACCCACCTGGCCCCAAGACATGTGACTTGTACCTGTGATTTGTGACATGTAGTGTTACACACTATGGTAGCATTCAGTGCTTTTAACTACTATACCATCTCTCTACCATTACCTGTTCATTTACCAGACTCTGATTCAGTTTTCCTCAGTAACTTCATTTAAATTTGGCTTCAGTGCATCTAATGAAGCAGGCCCACAAGAAGATCAAGCTATACAACTCTCACATATATGTAGAGTGCCTGTGTCAGTACCACGCAAGTTCCCTGGTTATTGATTCAGTCCCTTTGGGCTCCTATGTGCCCAGGCCAGTTGGTTCTGTTGGCTTTCTTGTGATGTCCCTTTGGCTTTTACAAGCCTTCCTCCCTCTCTTCAACAGGATTCCTCAAACACTGACAACTGTTTCGCTGTGAGTCTTCATGTTTTCATCAGTTGCTGGGTGAAGCCTCTATGATGGCAGTTGGATTAGGTAGCAATCTATGAGTGTTTCAAAATACCATTAGGAGTCATTATGATGTTCTACCAAATGCTGAACACTAGAACATTTCTAGTACAGACTGAGACCCTCAACCTGTGCTTTTCCTGTTCTCATACAATTACTTCTATTTATAGACAATTAAACAATTATTGTTTTCTGGATGTGGATGTTTGTGCACGTGTGTGTGTGTATGTGTGTGTGTGTATGTGTGTGTACATGTATACCATAGCAAATGTGAACATCAGAGAAAGGTTTGCTGTACTTGGATCTTTTTTTACACCATTGTATACTGTTGATTGAACTCAGCTCTTCAAGCAAGCACCTGTAACTACTGAGTTCTCAAAACTAGCCAGAGAATGGGATATACATGCTAATTTTTAACTTAAAATGTTTTTTTCTTGAAGTTTTTATTTAAAACAGAAGAAGGAACAGTGTGTGTCAAGACAACAAATATCCTGGCTTTCTCTGTGTTTCAGTACTATCTTTACCCACTAGCTGATTTGAAGCTGTTACTGTGATGCAGTTCTTATCTAAGGTATTTTAAAAATGTCATACAGCATGATCATGAGAGAATCAATTAATTTCTTTCATAAAGATTAATAGGAATTCAAATCTGAGTAACTCATTCCAAGCAATGTCTGAATTTTTCCTTTTAGAAATGAAAGGAGGCAGTAATAATGAAGACAAAGGTTCGAAATAGAGTTTTAATTTGGCATATTTGGAAAAAAATGTATTAATAACCTGTTTTTGTTTTAGAGATAACATAACTATGTGTTAATTATATTATAAGTGTAAGTCTACACAAATTTAAAATTATGAGAAGGAATATAAAGATTTAATCGTTTTCCACTTTGTTCCCAAGCAGGCACAGGCTTTCTTGCTAAAATCATGTCACAGGATGCGGTATCTATTGAGGTCCTTCAGCCAGTACAGCTAGAAATACAACACAAAATAGATGAGGTTTCTGTTTGCCCTGCCTGCAGCATCTCCTCTGGCCATTTTAGACTTGGCCCTGATGGGTTTCTGAGGGAGTGACATTCATCTGCCCTTGGGCAGAAACACATCTTCTAGTCAGAATTGTAAAAGCTCAATTTTTTTTTTTTTTGTGTGTGTGTGTGTGTGGTAAAATCTCAAATATTTTCTTTAAAGCCACCGTTTAAAAGTTTTCTCCTTCCCCAAACTATTAATATGAAAATAGAGACAACTCGCCTTTAATCCCTACTTCATGTTTCACATGAAAGACCTTTCTAATCTTGAATATATTAGTTCCCTAGATGTGTGCATCTGATTTGAAAGTGAATATGCTTAAGGCTCAGTGAAAAATACATTCCCTCAGTTTGACTCCTACATATTGCAACTTTTATTTAAGGTCAATGAAATTACAACATCCTTGGCTTCACAAGTCCAATACACATTCCTCACATACTATTTTGAAATTCTGTGATACAATGTGAATGTTTTCAGGGTATTTTCCTCAGCCTCCATGACAATTTTACAGTGTTCTACCAAGAATACTCTTTGGAAACTTTACTTTTATTTCTTTCAGATTCCAAAAGGAGGAACTAATATATTTACATACACCTAATTTTATTATCTATGATTTATAAAAATGTTTTAACAAAAATTTAAATAAAATATTTGCTGAGAGTTTTTTTATTAATAGTTAGAAAGGAACAAGTAACATACTATATAAATATGAACAAAACAGAATTAGTTATTTGTTAGTAAAAATATACTTCATAAATCTTTTATAGAGATTTCTTGACAACATAATTCAAAGCAATAAAATATAGTAAAGCCTAATACATCACTCCTAGGGAGATAATTAAACTAACATGTTAAAATTGTTCATTAAAATTTTGTTTATATTTTTTGAAAAATCAAATGGTTGTGTTGAAAGAATTGCATAAATTTTGAAATTGGAAATTTTACTTTTATATTTTTGTATTCTTTAATATTTGGGCATCTGTATTAAGGTTTTAGAGCTGGATAAAATTTAAAAATTACAAATTGATAAAAACAAAGCAGCATGTAATATTTTGATTTCTAAAAACATTCAAACTTTACAACTTAAGATGAAAAATTTATTCATCAATATTACACATGTATTAATTGGGGCACATCATAGCATTTTTATTGCATTACTGTTTTCATTCTTTAAAAGCATAAGATATTCAAAATGTTTAAAATGACAAACTAAACTATTTAAAGACCCAAGATTGCAGTTTTAGATTATTTGATGAAGTTTTAATATTTCTCAGTCTAAAGTCACTTGTTCCCCTCTCTAATTTAATGATAGAAATATTTTTATTCAGGATTGTATACAAATGAAAATTACTTTATATTGTAAATTTAAAAGTATATGGAAGTATTAATGGCAGTAAGGTAACAATGATTTGTACTTCTTTAGAAAATATTAAGTCTTCATGTTGCCTTCATGAAAGCAGTGTCCCCTTGAACTTTATGTCTGTAGATCCAAGATTATTTGTAAAATATTCTCAGTACCCCATTTGACATGCATATATGTTCATCTCATTTATGAATCAATTACTCAAATATGAAGTTACATTCAAAATGATGATTTACCTTTTAAACTTTAATATTTACATGAAGACATCATTAACACATAAGCCATAGTTGGTCTAGGATGAGAGAATTCAAGTTAGTCTTCAGGTTCTAAAATTCATATTTCATTTAAAAATAGGCAGAAAGGGGCTGCCAAAATGGCTCAGTGGATAATGATACCAGAAGAGATAAGATTATATCCCTTTAACCCAAGTAAAATTTGGGCAGGGTGGCTTCTGTCTGTAATTCTAGAACTCTAAGGGATAAAACCAGATAGACTAGTAATTTACCATTTAGCATATACAAATCCATGGACTTCAAAGTCAATGAGAGCCTCTTGCTTAACAATAAAATCAGAAGGAAGCAGAAAGTACTTAAGAAAAGATAATGTATGTTAACCTTAACATAATACATGCCAGTGATAATAATGATGGTAATGTCACTACTACTACTACTACCAGTAAAAATAAAATAATAATAATAATAATAATAATAATAATAATAATAATAATAGTAGTAGTAGTAGTAGTAGTAGTAGTAGTAGTAGTAGTAAAAAATGTCAAACAAGAGACTATGAACACAATTGGTATGATAACAGAAAGACAGGGGTTCTATGAACAATAGGGCAAGCCACCAAGTCATGGAGATAAGGGTTTAGAAAGCAGACAGATTCAATGCTGAGTATTCATAAATAGCTGCTGGAGAGATGCTCAGATTAGTATAGGTACATATCTTATTTAAATGAGTAGTTCATCTCCTGTTTCCTTATTTTGTCCTACTTTTATTTTAGTTGAAAGTAGAGTCTTCCCAGGCCACCTCCACTGTCTCCCTTCTCCCTCTGTGGTGCTTTGAATGTAATTGGCTATCATTAGCTCACACATAGTGGCACTATTTTAAGGTGTGGCTTTGTTGAAATAAATGTGACTTTGTTGAAGGAAATTCTATGTGAGTGTGGATTTCAAGACCTAGTACATGTTAAAGCCACACCCAGTGTCTCCAATTACCTCTTGATGCCCGCAAGTCAAATTATAGGACACTTGGCTACTTCTCCAGCTCCATGTCTGTCTGCATGTCTGAAACTGTAAGCCAACCAATTAAATGTTTTCCTTTATAAGAAGGGGGAAATGAGGTTAGTATGTAAAATGAAAAATTATTAAATTAAAACATTAAATGAAAGTTGGTCTTGTCATGGTGTCCCTTCACAGAAATAGACACCCTAACTAATATACCCCAGATAAACTCCCTCTTCATTCCCTCTTCAGAAAAGAGCAGGCCTCCAAGAGACAAAAACAAAAACTAAATAAATATATGAAACAATCCACATTAATATTCTCATATACTTTTATATCAGTGCCTCATCCAGTCATTATCAGAGAGGCTTCTTCAGGTAGCAGATGGGAACATGTGCAGACACCATATTCACACATTTTCTATAGAGGGATTCTAAACTGGATGTCTCAGATAACCTCCCGTGGAGCTCAAGGCATAAAGGAAGAGTGATGATGGCCCTACTTCTTTATTATAGCATATCCTTTTTATTTATTCATGTATTCATTTATTTTTGTTCTTTGAGGGCTGGTAAATCAGGATTTTCCCTGTAACAAAGGAAAGTATGTCTCATGTTCAAGTGCAGTTCTTGACTCAATCAGGATATGAGAGAAACTTTTTATATGTATAAAGGATACTAGTGCCCACAACTCTTGCCAATTAGAAAAGGGTATTCTTGATTATGGTCCATGTTATTTGTTGGAGAAATTCCAAACAATTTATATCCCCAAGGCAAAACGTTGTCCAGGGATGCAAAGATTGCAGAGAGCATTATATAATTTACTTTCTTCCTCGTAAGTATGTACTTAAAGATTATAGCTTACTAACACATTCCAACCGGAAAAAAAATGTAATAAGATAGTAGCACTAAACTTTTGATTAAATACAACATTTAAATTTGTATATTCTTTGTATTTTTTGAAAATAAACTATTTTCTATGAAAGTGTCTTTCTACTCACACACTGAATAATAGCATTCTGAAGTTTAAAAAGATAATAAAAATTTAGTTTTAATTGTTTATATTTCAACTTGCAAATGTCTTAAATTTCATTAGTAATTTACAACTGTGGGTTTCAAAATATTTTTAATACAGTCTTTACTAATAATCATATAGTGGATATACTATCTTACACATCTACAAGTAATAAATGCAAATACTTATTTTATAGAAAATAATTTTTTTTTAACCTGAACAATCCTAACATTTGGTTTTATTACTACTTCTTCTCAAAGACAATCTTAGAGTCATATTTGATTTTGTTTGTAATTACTAGAGTCCTGTATCATATCTTTATTACAAAACAAGCAAAAATCTCTGATTATAATAACACCTCCCACAACACTGTGTAAAAGATTACACCTTTCAACATCATTTAAGATGTTCAATAGTTAGAGACTAAACATACCCTATAAACATGTAATTGGACAGATGATTTCCTAGAGAAGATATCGAACAAAATATCAATAAACATAACAAAGATGTAAATAATGTAAATTATATGCATTGACAAAGGTAAGCTTAGATGATTATAAAAGTAAACAAAAGCATTTTGGAAAAATCATTTGAGAAAAACAAAACCAACTGAGTTGGTTGCCCTCACTGTGTTTTTGTAACCTAAGAGCTGTGTTTGCAGGGAAGTTGATTCAAAATATTGAATGGTAGACACATTATTGAGAAAGCCTGTATTAAGATATCAAACAGGCACAAAAAGGTCTATGGAAACTTAAAGCTTAAATTTTCTAAAACTTTTTTTTGGTGCAACAAATCAAAGCATATTGTGGAATTAATTGCTAGGATGTGATTTTTTTTTGAAGTATACAATTAATTGATATTCCTTAAGACCATATTTATTTGTTAACACCAAATTGTATGCCTACATAAAATGATTAAACCAACCATAATTTGGAAATATTCACATAATGTTTCATATTATAGAATCCTCCAAAACATGTCATGTTTGTAGATGGGTTAATTTGAGCTGAAGGCAATTGAAGAATAAGACACTAGAAGACAATCTCTGGCCTTCTTTTTGGCTGAAACCAAGGCAAAGATTTCCTCTTGTGGTAGCATTTTCCTCTTACAAAATAAAAAGAGTTCTCTTCCTTAGTGGAAACAGGTTATAAAGAGTATAGAAACAAAATCTTAAGATTTTCTATCATTAATGAGTCCCACATATATTCATTTTACAACAATTATCTTTCATCTAGCCATGCCTCCACCATTTTTAAGAAGGCAGATAAGTCTTCTCATTTAATTAAAATTTGCATTTTCATGTTCTATGCAGACCTCCATTTATATAAAATATATTATCGCCAGTCAAATTTGAGGGAACAGAGTGGGAGCTTATGAAGTAAGAAAAGATACACTTTTTTGTGACCACAATTGATGATGTAGCTAGGAACATGCTATTCACTGACAGATTCTGCTTGAGTTAATAATGTTTAGAGCTGTGAACTGAATGGGTACATGCCCATATTTGAATGTGTGAAAATTCTACTTCACAATGTGATGATACTAGAATACTAGTCCTGGAATGTGATTATGTCACAAGGTGGAAACCTTATAAATATATGAACATGATTACTGTACTGACAAAGACACTAGAGTTTTTCTCCCCTGTTCTACAACTTGTACAGACACAATAAACTAGATATGGATACACAAAGAAAAAATAGTTATAAGCTAGAACCTAATAACACTGTTGCAATGGCCTGTTTCCTACCATCCACTATTGTGTAAAAGAAATGTTTGTTACTTAAGTCGTTCTTTGTGTTGTCTTGTATAACATCTCCAACTGACTGCTGAAGGCAGCAAAAGTCAAGCATTCTCCCTGAGCCTCCTATTGTGTTTTCAATCTATACTGGTAGAATGGCAAGCTCTGTCTTTTACTGTCCTTTATTTCTTGGTGTACAAAAGGAGAAAACATTGATTTGAACTACCATAGGGATTGCCACTTATATTTTACTTGAATTTTAATATTGATCTTTCCTCTTCCTAAGGTAGCTATGATTTCCTTTTCCCTTTGTCATTTAGAAATTTATCTTAAGTCAGAAAATCCGAAGGTAGATCCAGGATTAATGACTAAATATGTATGTGTCTCCTGAGGCTGTTCAAATGAAGAGAGTTTGTAGTTCTCTTCAGACTAGTATGCATTTGGAAAAAGCCTGAGTCTCTAGAAGACCTAGAATTGTCTTATATTCTGATTTTAATATGCAAAGAAATATTCATTTGGACAATTCAATTTCCAAAGGATACAGATGATCAATTTAAAATAAATGTCAAAAGTTTATAATGAAAACCTAAGGCTGGAGGTTTAATGACAGCCTTCTACATCTGATGGAGAAAACGCTTAAGGAAGTTTGCCTAAGAAAAAAATGTCCATATAAATTATTTTTCATTAATGTGTTCGTTATTTGAAGGGAATTATTCTTGGATGAACTGACTCAGACAATTAGAATCTGGTCTAATGTATACATCAACCATATAGTACACCAGAGAAAGATATTGTTACAAAGACAATCTTAACTCTCTGGGGCGAATGTGTCTTTAGTTAACTTGTTTAACACTGGAAATATTTTCTTACACCCTGAGACATCTGCTCAAGGATAATTTGCATATCCATAGTGAAAAGGTTCTCTTATGTCTCAACAGTAGCTTCTACTTCTTTTCATGATTCCCCTCTTTGTGTTGCCCTTGGATAGGATAAGACTCTACAATTAACTGATACGTTGACATATCATCTAGTTTGGAAACACTTCTATAATGGAAAGGATTAGGTTTTATATGTAGTACAGATTGAACAAGGACACAAAAATACTATGAATAGAAAAAAGGAAACCCATAATATTAAACCATTTATATTTGAAATTCTTGTCTTTTTATCCTAGAACTCTAGTTCTGGCAACAAATTATGTATCTATATTTCTGCTACAAAACCTAATCCCTAAATTTTGCCATCATTTCTTCTGCAAATTCCTTCAATTCTCATATCTACTCCTCAAGTTTCCTAGAAAAGCTCTTAAACATTCAGCTGTCAATTTACCTTCCATTGTTATAAAACACACACACACACACACACACACACACACACACACACACACAAACTCAAAAAACAAACAAACAAACAAAAAACACTCAAAGCTGACCACTAAGCTTGAGTTACATAATCACATGCCAAAACATATAGCAAGGAAGCAGCTTTGGCAGAAGCTTTGGGGACTGAACTTAGGACCAGGATTATGTGGTTGTCCTCTGCAATCATACCTTCTTCCCAGTACATTGTAATTATGTCCTATCATCACCAACTTCTCAACCATGTTCACCTCTCTCACTTGCTCTTGCTCTTCACTAACATACCTATAACTCTTGAGAATCCTTGGGGAAAACTAATTCTACATAACTAGAATTTGTTCTCCTTCCCCCTTCCCTTCTTCCCTCCTCTTTCTCCTATCTCTCTTCCACTCTCAACATGCTCTGAATTTACTCAGTAGATCTTGACCCTTTCCCCTTCTCAGGGGTCCATGTATGCCACTCTTAGGTTCCTGCTTGTTTCCTAGCTTCTCTGGGGTGTTGCATTGAATACTAGGTATCATTTGCTCTATGTTTAATATCCACTTACAAGTGAGAACATACCATGTTTATCTTTCTGTGTCTACGATACCTCACTCAGGATGGTTTCTTCTCTTTCCATACATTGAGGAATTAGGAAGGTCCAATTGGGGGAAGAATAGAGAAGAAGAGTAAGGAAAGAGATACCTTAATAGAGGGAACATTATGGGCTTAATAAGAAATCTGACACTAGGGAAATCTCCAGGGATACATAAGAATTGACCCTAATTAAGAATTTAAGCAATCATGGAGAAGCTACCTTAAAAGTCCTTCCTGAATAATAAAATTAACAACTACCTTCAATGCCATTCTAGAGTACTAACCCAGTAACTGCTGGAAGGAAAGGCAGAAATTAAAAGCTAAGCACTGAGCCCATCTCCTGGAATCCAATTGTAGAGAGGCAGGGGTGATGAGCAATGAGGTCAAGACCATACTGTAGAAACCCACAGGTATTGATGACCTGAGTAAGTGGGAGCTCATGGATTCTAGACTGATACCTGGAGAATCAGTATAAGACTGAACGAGGCCCCCTGAATGTGGGTGTCAGCTGGGAGGACTGCACAGCCTATAGGGCCCGGCCAGCAAAATTTACTGCACAAAAGGATTTTGGGAGCCCATTCCCTTTGGAGGGTTACTGCCTCAGCCAAGAGACATGGGGAGGGCCTAGGACCTGTCCCAAATGATATGACAGACTTTGATGATCTCTCATAGAAGGGCCACGAAGTAGATGGGAATGGAATGGGTGGTGATGGGGGAAATGAGAGGACTGGATGGAGAAGGAACCAGGATTGGTATGTAAAATGAGATTGCTTTCAATTTAAATTTTAAAATGTTAAGGAAAAAATAACTAGAATATATAGACTTTTTTCCTCCAGTAATCTTCTTTGACTCAAATAAACTCTGCTTTTGTGCTCACTATAACTGAATTAAACTTTGAAGTACACAAGTCTCATAACAATCTCTATGTGTGTGCACATGTGTGTGTGTGTGTGTGTGTGTGTGTGTGTGTGTGTGTGTTTCTGTCTGTGTGGGTGTCTATATGTGTGGTTTAGATTATATATATATATATATATATATATATACATATATATATGTATATATGGTAGATGATAGATAGATATAACTTGTCTTTGGCTTTGTTTTATGACAAATCCAATTTGCTTCCAGTTACCAAAAATCCAACCAGATTTGCAGAGATGCTAAGATATAGTGACTAATGCCATCTCCATACACATAGATCTCAGCTGATCCTGTAGGAACTCTTCTCATCTGTGATTTTAGTATACTGATATAAAATGAAAGACAGCTTCCTGCTTAGTTCTGACTACCCATAATAAACCAATAGGGAACCAACTCTTGAATTTACATGAAAAAGGCTTTGTTGGAGAACCTCATTCAATACCTGTGAACTGAATGATTGCTAGGTATTGAATGTGTATATGTTGACTATACAATCTCCCATTGCTGATGCAGAGCTTTTGGAATTTGCAGTTATATTCAGAACAGTGAGTGGCCTCTTCCCTTTATCTCCTTCCTTCTGAGTATTTTATGGAAGGAAGGCTTACTTTAGCTCTTAATTCATCATAGTTCAGAAATGGCACTGTCAAGTGCTTGAGACAGGTGGTCACATGCATCCACAATCAAGAACATAGAGCAATGAACCCTAGTATACAGTTTCTTTTCTCCATTTGTGTATAGTCCAGTATGCATGTCGAAGTGGTATTTGTGTCTAGAGCTGAGAAGACATCCAACAATGATTAACCTATTTTAGAAAGTCTATTCTTCATTCTCAATGAGTCTTTTTATTCTATGTAATCTCTTACAGGCTTGCTTGAACACTGGTCTTCTAGATGACTTCTTATCCTGTCAAGTTGACAAGTAAGATTATCACAATAGTCACACTCTAAGTCTTTTACACTCTGCTATACTTTGTACTGGTTGACAGTCTACTTATGGTCTACAAAACTAACTGAAAATGTACAGCCATTCTCCAAGCCAGGTATCCACTTAACCAAGTCATACAGTGAAACATTACTGATTATGTCATAATTGCTTAACATATTATACTTGAAGCATGATAATATTTGCCATTGTAAAATCAGAGCAAGTAACTGAATTCATTGGTTTTCTGTAAGCCTTCATATGAACAGAAAGAAAATTTCACCCATGTATACTGATTTGAGATGGGTTTATATCCTGTCATGTAGTTGTTTCATTCGGGAAACCCCACAGATTCTTAACTTCTGAGTGATGTTAAATGCCAGAAACAACAAAGAAATGCTATGCTATTACAGCATATCCAATTCTCTGGTAGCACCACTATTACTCACAGTCCATCCTCTACAAAGTAAATTGATGGTATATCTTGAGGAAATGATAATTCAAACATAACATCTCAGTATATAACAATAAGTAACCCTGCTCTTTTTATACAATTTATAAACATGCTTTTACCCATGCCTTGTATATCCATCATGAAAATACATCAAAATCAGGAAAAAAATGACAGATGGGTGCAACAAAAAAACAGACAATTATGAGAGGGATCAAACATGGAAATAAATAGGCTTCAGTTAGCCTCCTGTCTTTTTGTCTTTGGGCTGCAACTTTTCTCCCATCAGGTGGAATACAAGTGTATATAGCAGATAGCCTAGGAAATAAAAAATCAATGCATCCATAAAAGTCTGACCAAATCATTTTCAAGACTATCACCCATATATCTTATAGAATTTGTTGAGCAAACTTGGAAACCTCAGGAAGTCTCCTTCGTTTACTACCCCCGGGTAATGTTCCACATGAATAGTACAAATTTATGTTGACCACAAGAGAAATACTCTGTTTAAAATATGGTTAGCATGTTCTATAGATGCACTGGATACTATCCAAGTGGGCTCACTAACATGCTAGTTTTAAAACAAATAAGTATTAATATCATTCCTCATTTTGGTTTTCTTCTATGTCCTAATTCAGACCAGAGAACTGATTTCACAACAGAAATCAGCCGTTTACTTAAAAATCTCTGAGATATTCATTAAAACTTTATGCTTAGTACCATCTCATCTTCAATGCTCAGGGCAAATGAAATGCAAAAATATAGGCATAAAAAGGAATGTAGAGGGAAAAACATTTTGAAAACTGGATTAAATGTTCAGACACATAATCCATTGTGTACTAAGTAAATAAAATTAACTCCATTTATCCCCAAAAATTTTGAAGAAAAATAGTTTCAGATCCTAGAAAATAAGATATGAACTAACTGAATCTGGTATCCATATTTTCCTTCAAAATCTTTCACTGGGGAAGTGATAAACAATTTCTGATACTTTAAAGAACTTTTGTTTTGCTTCATTTACTGTAAGTTTGCTTGAAGATGGCCTGTTCAATCTTTCTTATTTTTTTTTCTCAAAATTATAATACAGTTTGTTTTATCCTTCACAATATTTGTCCTGTTTTTATTAGGCTGTCTTCCATGGTGACTTAACAAGATCCCCCACAGAAGGGGAAAATGACAAGATTTACTGAGCATATTGGGAGCTGGGGGATGAGAATGAATGGAGAGGGAGTTAGGAGAAAGAGAAGGGTAGAAGAGAATGGGAGAGAAGAACACGAGGGACCAGGAATACCAGGGATGAATAGACAGAGCAAAAAAAGAGATACCATAATAGAGGGAGCCTTTATAGGTTTTAAGAGTAAAAGGACTCTAGATAAATGGCCAGAGACCTACAAGGATGACCCCAACTAACAATCTGAGCATAGTGGAAAGGCTAAATACATTTTCCTGATGAGATTGATGACCAACTTACATGCCATACTAGAGACCTCATCTAGTAGCTGATGGAGACAGAAACAGATACCTGCAGCTAAACACTGAGCCAGACTCCTGTAGTCCAGTTGGAGAGAGGGAGGAGTGACAAGAAAAGGGGTCAAGACCAGCCTGCAGAGACCCACAGAGACAGCTGCTGACCTGAACAAGGAGGAATCACAGACCCCAGACTGATAGCTGGGAAATCATCATTGGACTGACCCAGACCACCTGAACGAGGGTCTCAGTTGGAGAGCCTGGGTACTTGTACAGGACCTCTGACAGTGAAACTAAGATGTGCCCTTGAAGCATGAAAGGACTGTGAGAGAAGATTCCCCATGGAGGGATACTCCCTTAACCTCTAGACAGGAGGTAGGGCCTAGGTCCGACTCCAAATGATTTGGTGAATTTTGATGGTCACTCCTGGAAGACCTCACCCTCACTGTGGGGTGGGTGTAGAATGAATGGGATGGGAGGGAATAAGGGGAAATGGGAGAATGGATGAGAGAAAAAAGTGGGAGCAATATGTAATATAAGAAATAATGATCATAATAATAGGAAAACAAAACCAAAATTAAAATGTTCAAGATATGGCAAATGCTGTTGAACATGTGTGGAAATGAATTTTCACATATACAACAGAAAGAATGAATGGTGGTATAGTCATGTAAAACAACAAGGAATTTGCTCAAGAAAATCGAATTAGGACTGCCGTACAACTCAACAACACTATCTCTGATTGTATTACCTGAAAAATGAAATGGTGAATAGATTTATGCACTCAAATATTTATTCCAGTATTGCTCAAAATTCCAGGTAGTAAAATTATTCCGAATTCTTCATTATGCAATGGATGTATCAAAGATATGCCATATAAACAATGAAATCCCCTCAGGAAATAAAATCGTCTAAAAGAGTTATTTCTTGAGAGATTTTTAAATTAATTCAATTATGTGTGTCAGGCTATGTCTGCCTATGAAGTATGTACATGTAAATACAAGTTGTCTCAAGTTTCTGCTTGACTCACTTATGTGATAGAGTGTGACCTGTGATTGCAAGCTAGAATAATCCTTTGCATATCCAGGTTTCTTTTGGTCATAACTTTCACAGCAGTAGTACCCTAACAAAGGTATTATTGTGTTACGAGTAAGGTTATCGCCGCCAGTCTGGTACCATTGCCATGCCAGCCCCAATGACACACATAGACTCTGTATTTGGTATTATGCTGTTGGCCAGTTACTACCATTTCTTATCAGCTAACTCTGTCTTAAATATTAACCCATTTCTGTTTCCACGTGGTCTCATCTTACCGGCAAGAGGGACTGGAGTTCTACCTCACCGGTCTCTCCATGCTCACTCCTCCTTACTACTTCCTCTTTCTTCCTAGTCTCCTAGTTCTGTCTATCTTGCTTTCCTATTGGCCAACAGTGTTTATTCATTAACCAATACAAGAAACATACTTACAGAATGACAATTCCCATTATCTCCTCTTTTCTGTCTAAAGTAAAAAGAAGGGTTTTAACCTTAATATGGCATATTATATCACAAAACAGTTATCAAATTAGAATCACAGTTAACAACATTTAGTTCATTAACATATAGTAATACTTAAAGAAAATATTTTATCATCTATCCTAAAATCTTATATGTAACTTATCTTTAATCCGAACTAAGGAAAACTATAACCGTAACTATCTGTCTTTAACTCCTTCAAAGACCACAGAAGGATAGATAATATATAAACTCTAGAAATGGCAGAGGCAACTCACTGCCTGGTCTGTCACCTGAAGTTCTTCTTAGAGATCCATCTTCAGCCCACAGGCCATAGTGTGCCTGGCAGACTCCTCAGCAAAGCAGGAAACTTTAAACTGTCCACCTGTATAGGCAGTTTGTCAGTAGCTTTTGTTTGTATCATGCAAAATGTCTGGCAGACTCTTCCATGAAGCAGGAATCCTGTAGCAAATGTCCATCTTGTATCAGCAGTCGTTTTCCTGTGGGTCCTGCATGTCCAGTTTATACAGCATAAAGTCAAACAATCTACACAAGAGCAGTATCTTGCCCAAATGGCTAATTTTGCTATATTGAAAGCAAACTCTATAATGTGTTTCTTCAAGGTTCATATTCCTTTCTGACCTGGTGTTGCCAGGTGCAATTGTTCCTCACTGTTAAGAAAAACACTAAACCATTTTAAATGCCATATTCTGTAGGTCTTTGAAAGATTTGAAGAATGCCTATTCATCTCAACTACATCTCTACAGACCTAGAAAACCTAATTCACCTATTTATAAGTTTTGACTATTATAGGTAACTATCTAAAATCTGTACTAAATTGTACATTACATTTTTAAATGAGCTATATAAATACAATACAAAAGGAGAAATATACTTATCACAAAATTGGCCTTAAATTTGTATTAATAAATGAAAATCCATTCCAAAACAAAGTATTTATATTTATACCATAATCCTCTTTTTACCTTTAGAAAGATTGGTGTGGTCATTAACCATTTACAACCAACCCCATTTAAATGAAAACAAACATTTATAAACAATATTTGGGAATTTGGGCGTTGTTCTTTTCAAACTGCTTTTTGCTGGTAGGGGACACTGTCATGAGGATCCCAAGAAGACACAGAAAACTTGGCTGTAGTTTGTAAGGCTGCCTTGTCCTAACTGTTTTGAACATTGGATCACCTGGGATACTGTTTTAGGGGGTATTGCTTGATCAAACCATTTTAGTCTGGATGGAATCCACAGCTTTTTATTTTTTGTGAAAACAAAATTAGAAATCCTTTCCCCAAGTTACTTTTCCTTAGATTTAATTTTAAAGTCAAGCATTTTTAAAATATGTAACTTGAATTAATCCAGCAACATTTCTTTTAACAGTTGTTATTTCCTCAGCAGTTAAACAATACAAAGACATTATAATATTGTACAGTATCCAGATTCTCTCCATCTTTTTGTGGCATTTTATTACTCTCTTTTTATTTTTATTTTTTTATTTTTTGAGGCAGAGTTTCTCTATGCAACTTTTATTTGTCCTGGAATTAACTCTGTATACCAGGTTTACTTTGAAATCACAGAGATCTGCTTGCCTCTGCCTCCTGAGTGCTGGAATTAGAGGCATGTGCCATCACTTCCAGCTCCTCTGTCTTTTAAAACTTTTTTTTCTCTCCCAAGCCTACGTATATTTTAAAACACATTGTAAACTTTTAGCGGTTTTTCTTAATTTGAATCTGTCTTTACTGTAAATCTTTAACTTTTTTTGGCCACTAATCTTTTATCTGGTAAAAACAACATTGCTAAAACGAAATCCACAGTTGTTTTAGCTGCAGTCTGTCCAAGATGGTGGCAGTTATTTTACTCCCAGCACTGAGAGCTGTACTCACTGTCTTGGTCTGTGCTGCCATCTAGCAGCATGCTGCCAGCTTGGAGATGTGGTCACTGCCATTGCCAGCTCTTGTACACACCAATGAATTGTTAGCCATGTGGCTTTTTGCTGCTTATGCTGAGTCAGGAGCCTCACAAAAAAGGACAGAGTCCAAACACAGAAAAATGCTGCTACCAAGAAGCATTGCTTGTCTCTGTTCTTTTGTTTCTCAAAACTATTTTTTAAGCTTTTGTTAAGTTTTAAATGAAAGTTCTCAATCCCACTTCTGACACCATTTGTTACAAGAAAGGTTTTCCCAGTTGGTCTGGTCCTACCGCCAAGCCAGCTCCAATAACACACATTATTGACTATTTTAATTACTCTTAGTTGATCAATATCAAGCATGAGCATATATGTGTGTGTATATTTGTATATACATAAAAATATAAAACTATGATAAAAATATTTTATGTGTTCTGATGATTCACAAACATGCCCTTACATATTAAAAATTAGATTATATAGCTAAATGTTAACTTATGAAAGGAATAATTCACAATAGTGGAAAATTAAGTAGTTAAAATAAAATAATGGAAACATGATGTGTATTAACAAAAATATATAAATATTAATTTAGTTTTAAAATATAATAAAGCATATTCAACTTGCAAATTATTTTGGAAAACATATATAAGTAATAAGATATAAGGAACTCAAGGTCATGTTTAAAGCTAACTCAGCTTTACAGTTAATTATAGACCTGAGGGAGAGAAAAAAATAAGAGAATTTAAAATTTCTGTCGAAAGACTTGTTACCTAAGTGTTTTTCCTTGGCTCACATCAGCATATTGTCTGTAGATTCATCTGGGAGAGTCTCAGCCTCTGACCTCCACTATTAAATCAGAATCTGTATTTTAAAATTGAAATTTGAAAGTGACAACCATAAATATTAATTTCTTTATTTTTTCTTCACCTATGTATCACACATTTGGAGCTCATCTTATGAATACTATAAAGTATGCATACATCTTTTTCATTTTCTAATTTGCACTAATTCAATTATGTAGTGATTATTTATAATTACTACACTACCACATTTACAAACCATGATGTAAGATTTAATAAGAGATGCCTGGTGAGGCAAAGGCAGGAGTATTTACAATGTCACAACAAATTCTATTTGGTAAAAAAGTCTCTATAGGAGATGTATTGGGATGTAGTCATAGACACTGCTTCATGAGAGTACTCATGTACAGAGTTTGTTAGTATTCATTCAGGCATCTCTACTGGCCTGTCATTAGGGATCTGAAAGTATATACCCTCAGCTGTAGCCACTAGGAACACCACCTCTGCACATTGACTACCTTCCTTTTTAAAAAGGCCCTGCCCTACCAATCTCCCATTTCTCTCTCTCTTTCTTACTCCCTCCCCCTCCATCACTCCCTCCTTCTATCTGTCTCCCTCTCCCTCTCTCTCTCTCTCTGCTTTTCTGTTGTCTTATGCTGAAGTGCTGCTCCTTTCCCAGAGAACATTTTCCCTTCCTTCTCCCTCCTTTTCACATTCACTTTCTCCCAATAAAAAGCCCCTCCACATAATCTGTCACATGGCCTCTTTCTCTCTTTCACCATTTTAAATAATTACAATAGACTTTATGCAATATTTCTATATGTAAGTTTTGATGGAATAACAAAGTTGTAAATATTTTTATTTTTGTGCTTTAGTAAAATGCTTGCCATGCTATAACTATTCTGGTATGTATACATTAAAGAGAGATTATAATTTATGATAGTTTGCTAATTGTAGTGGGTTGGTGTTTACAAATATTACCCCAGTTTTAATACCTGGCTTCTTCTCTTGGTCTAAGACAAAATACCTCATGATCTGATCCTCATCATTGTAGATCTCTCAGGTACTAGATTATATTTCTCTATCTTTCCATTTCCAGGGATGCTCTTCTCCTGGATCCTTGTTTCATTCTCTGTTTAAAACTACATGGAAATCTCTCAGGATATTTTTATTTAGAAATAAATAACCTTTAATATTTATCTACCAACATTATGATCATATATCATTTGTTGATTATATTTGTCTTACATCATTGAATGATCACTATTCCTTTCAAATAAAATATTAGAGAAAAGGACTACATTTTATTCATTTATATTCTCAGTACACTCATTATTTCTTGTAAATTTTCAATATTTTCAGCATAAGTTTTAGCTGATAGAATGCCACAAATATCTAGACTATACGAAATCAATTTTTACATCTTGGTATGGTGCATTTCTTATTCACTTGTTTTGTTTTTACATAAAAGAAAATGTTACACTGGTCAAAGTAGTATAGTTGTTAGAAATAGTATTCATTTCTTTCTTCTCATTAACTTCCAGACCTCTTTTCTTCCTTCTGTTTTCTTCTTTATAGAGTCGTGTTAAATGGGATACATAAACAATACCTAGCTTCCAGTAAAATTTTTATATTTTTAACCCAGTAATGGGAATCCCTTCATATCAAGATTCACTGCATATTTTCAGAGTTTGATTGGACATCTCCTAATAAAAAGAGCCATACAATTTTTGGAAAGTTTATTGCCTAGCTTCAGGGTGGGTGCTGTTAATGGAATTTTATGGGGAAAAAATGGAGAAATTCAGATAGTGTTGAGGTATATAATTCCTGGTCTTGAAATAACCTCAACTCGAGGCCAAGTAACATTAAACATAGTTCCTTATGTTACACAATTCACACCATTCCATCACTTTCCAGTACTCATAATTTCCCTACTTATATCTTTCGATATATTTTAACACTGATCACACCTAAAGGTTCAAGAATTTTCACCCATCGTATTATGCATTTTAATATTCATATGTGTTTAAGATAATTGACATGATGGGCCATCATCATCAGACACACTGACAATTTCAAATAATGTGTCTAAAAAATTAAAGAAATAATCAGAAAAAAAGCAGTTGTTGCACTCCTGCTGTTAGTTATCTTTCAATAGGGAACTTTGAGACAATATAGGGTGATATATACCTGGCTTGGACATTGCTTGATATCAAGAAGTTTCTAATTACAGGATTGTATTTGAAATATCAACACACATTTTAAAAAAGATATTGGACACAAATCTGTTAAACCAAACAAAGAAAAGTATTTTCTTGAAATTTTTGATTATTTAATTATCAGCACATGAAATTCAAGGTTCTCAAAGAAAAGCCACCTTTAGGATGCTAGCCTTGATTTTTACTTTTTTCTAAGAATCATGCTTCACCATTTTTAATTTATATTATACTGTCCTTAAATTTAATTTCTATCTATCAGTATTTCAGTTTTGATTTGAAAAGCTTTTGAAAGATCTCTTCTATCCATTTGCTAATTTGATAGGAAAACTCTTTTGCTATATGCCAGCATCTATTCAGAGAAATTATAGAGCTGAGACTGTTTTGTGCATTTCTTAGTACACAGCACTCACACAAGTGGGAAATACTCAATAAAGAGAAGATGTCATAGAGTTCTTAAATTCTGTAATGAAATTCTAAACTCTACATTAGATGTGAGAGCTCAAATATGATCAGAATAAAATATCTAAGACTTTTGAGCTGTTTCTTATCCAATCCCTCTTACAACTCCCCTAATCAAGGTAGGAGCTGAATAACTCAAAGGCTCCAGACACTTAGAGCTATCTCAAGTGAATAAAGAAAGTTTTTATGAGTTTCTGAAGTCAGCACTTGTTATTAGGAACTCTCATGAAATAAAGGCATCTTTTCTAAATGTCATTTATACGTACTTGAGAATCATAAGGAAGATGAATATCCTCTATAAAATCATACAAGTAGTTCTAGCTAATTCCACAAAGTCACCTAGAGACACATTTCCTCCACCTGGCTTATCATAACAATAAGCATGCTGTAGACAGAAGTATAAAAACAACAAAGAGGGCCACAGTTTTCACCACCTTAAGCAAATCTATGAGTGCCACATGAGCCTTCAGAAGTATCCGAGGGCAACAGAATACACAGCCTCTTCAGCCAGCATGTTTCTCTCCTCTCATTTTTGAATACCTGAAAAAATACTGGGTGGATTTTCTTATAAATCAATTTTGGGTATGAACATAATGCTTGCTAATGTGAAAAGTACTGTCCATACTGAATATTTTATATTTTATGATATTTAACTAACTTCATAAAGCGAATTTTTTTCATAGTGATTGGCAGATGTAAAAGTGTATCTTTGCTGCCTGTGACAATTTTAAGAAAGAAAGAAAGAATTAATACTAGAGCATTTTGGCCTGAGGCTAATAATGGCAAATTTCCAAAAGAAACATGAAATATTCTTCCCGCTTAGAACATGAAAATTGAGATATAAAAGGGGATCTTTGTGCAGCTGTAACTACACCTGTCACTGCACATGACAGATATAATGAGCTTGGATCCCCCTGGTTCTAGAGAAAATGAAATAGGAACCTCAAGAGATCTTCTCATTTCTAAGAAATTTAAAATGCTGACAGCTAATTTTTTTTTTATCAAAAGTGGGTAGATTTTGTATTCTCACTATATTTTTTGACTTGAACATTGTTTTCATTTATAGTGTAAATTCTTTTAAACATACATATCTCTAGAGTAGCACATCCCATAGAAAAGTTTGAGCAGCATATACCTACCATGCATTAATTTCATATTTGCTATTAATTTTATTAAAGAATTTTGAACAAATTAGACTAATCTTAATATTATACAATATCTAAATGCATTTATTATAATTCTATTTTAATTGTAAATCAAGTAATATTTACTGACCAATAATCAAAAAGATGCATGAATTTATACTGAGTATATCTGGTAATCCATGTGTGGTGAGTTGTGGACAGTATAAATCTGTTGAATAAAGTAAATCTAGTTGGACTGACTAAGTTGATTATATTAAATGAAACTATCAGAATATTTTTATAGTAATTTATAATAATTCTGATTATTTTAGATATAGCTATAGAAGACAAAGCTGAATCATTTTTGAAAAACTTTTAAGAGTGCTTATTTTAAAATTAGACAACAAGATATTTTAAACTAATCAAATCTGTCTGAATATAATATTACAAAACAAAAGAGTTTATATTCCTATATGGTAGTATATTAAGAATTTTAAGATAGTTTATCTTAGAAAATATGGAAATAACTTAATTTGAGATTTTTGTCCATTTTTACTAAACAGGTTTTTATATTTCAGTTTAAATTTCATTACAGTTTAATTTAAGGATTCAAGAAGAAATAGATTGTGAATATCATAAAACAGTGCTGTCTCATTGGTATAAATAAAGTAGTTTATAACTTCCAGATGGCTCGGCCTTTGTGGTGCACACTTTTAGTTCCAGGATTGGGGAGTCAGAGGAAGGTGGATATCTGTGAGTTCCAGTCAAGCCTGGTCTACAGAGATAGTTCCAAGACTGGCTCCAAAGCAATACAGAGAAAAAACCTGTCTCAAATAAATAATAAACAAATAAATACATAAATAAACCCCAAAACAAACAAAACACCAAACATGTAAAACAAAAAACAAATAATTTCCAGTTTCTGTCTTATTTTAAAACAACCTCATAAATGGAATAAGCTCCATCATAAGTAATAATAGCAAACTTAGTAAAATTCTACAGATAGATAATTTTATGTACATCCCTGAATGACACATGAAGAGAAAGAATGGAAAACACAGCCTAACTAGACAGGTGTGATAGACAAAAGAAGCCACTCACTGGAGCACTGCATGACAAGCAGGAAGGAAATAAGTAGCCCTTCACTCATCATAACCTTACCCAATATTGATCACAAACCTGCCTTTCATTAAGGCTTTGAGATTCTGTGTCAAAACACATCATTCAAATGGTCAAAAGAAACTTTGCCAATTTAAACAGGTAGTCAGTGCAATGCTTTCTGTATTCAGTTATTAAAGAAGGGTAGTATGACCTTCTAAGTTGTATAAATACAATGGATAAAGGTAATTATTGTCCTTTTGAAAAGTATTACAAAACAAGGTAAGGTATTTTTTCAGAAACTACCGATAATGAAGGATTTTATTTATTTTCTGCTTTCGAGGGAGGTTCTAAACTTAGAGGTATTATTGTTAGAAATAATTACTTTTATGAAACTAAGAAATGTATTTGTCATTAAAATGGTGACCAAACAATTTAAGTAACATGAACAAATATGGTCTTGATATTGAGTTCCACAGATTAAGTGTTCCCTCAAGAAATTGATTTTCCTTGCTATTAGGAGGATTGGGCAGTCTATGGAGCCTCTGGAAGGGGATGGGTATTTATCCCTAGTATATCCCTAGTATATATATTTATCCCTAGGTATTTATCCCTAGGACTTTGGAGCCTACCCAACATAAATAACTCCTTCAACCTAGACACATGGGGGAGGGCCTGGCTCCTGGTTCAATTGACTTGACAGGCTTTGAAGATCCCCCATGGAAGGCATCGTCTTCCCTGGGGAGCAGAAAGGGGATGAGATGGGGGTTGTGGGGCAGACAGAGGTGCGGGAGGGGGAAGGAACTGGGGTTGACATGTAAAACAAGCTTGTTTCAAATATAAATAAAAATATCTAATAAAGAAATTGATTTTAAAATATTCCTGTTAAAATTAAAAAAAAAAGGTACTTGACATAATTAACATACAGAAAGTAGTTTTTTATCTTTCAGACAAAGTGGCCATTCTCCATCCTTGGCCAGAAACTGTAAAGCCTCTGGGGACTTTGCTAAGATATAATGTTGCTGAGTATATAGTACAGAACTCTGCTCGCCTTGTAGAAACAGTAATGGTAAATGAAAAGGTAGGAGTTTGTTTTCTATAATACCTGTGTTCATAAAGATGTTGACCCAATGGCCTCTTTCCATATCCAACCTCCAGAAGTTTTCATTTACGACTATATTGAGGAAAAGCCTTTAAGACATCAGGCTTTCAGAGTTCTTACATATGAACTTGCAGCAGTTACAAAATTTTTAAAATTCCTGGACTTTCTAACAAGCATAATGTATAATGGAGATATAAAGTAAATTTTGTGAAAACTATCTGCTTACATGTCCTAAAATATAATAAGCTTGAGAACATGAAAGCTACCATATTTTCAGTCTGGCTGATGATATTCTCACAGAGCCCCTTTCCACTTGTATTCAGTCTTCAGTTTATTAGCTATTAGTTTCGGTCAATTTAGATTATTGTGGTGTTGCACCATGAATGTAGTCCACTGGTTCAAACATTCCTATTCCTAAATGTCTTCATTGTCATTTATAGAGAATAATGTCTGATGACATACCTGTCCACCTCCTGACCAAATTGGTATTTATTATCACACAGAACTTTACAAAATTATTTGCCCCTAATAATCAGAAATCAGTGTGTAATATTGGGCAGGAAATTGGCAAGAAGAGAGAAGAGTTTGCTTTGAGGGTGTTTGTCCTAGATATGTCAAAGATGCTACATCCATGAAGTATTATCAACATGGCCGCCTAAAGAAGATTTAAACAATGATGCCACCAATGGACACAATGCCAGATAAGGTGAATAACTTGCAAATCCTCAAACCTAGATAAGATACTAGGGGCAACACAGTAGTGCTGAGAATGTGACTGTGTGTTATTGGCGGCAGGCGTGGCAGCTGCGGGACCAGACCGGCAGTGGGGGAAAAACCTGCTGGTAACATAAGGGTGTCAGATGTTATTCTGTAAATATGTTTCTCATACTGGTTAATGAATAAAGCCCTGTTGACCAATGGGAAAACAAGATAGGAGGGACTAGGAGACAAGGAGGAAAGAAGTAGGGAGGAGGGGTCAGCTGGACAGAGCAGATGCGGGCCTGCTGCTCTCCCACAAGATGACCAAGTGGAAATAATTAGAAAAGAAGAAATGGGTTAATCATTAATACAGAGCTAGCCAATAAACACTGATAGTAACTGGCCAACAACATTATATCAAATACAGAGTCTCTGCATGTTATTTCAGAGTCTCTTCTTGTTATTGGGGGCTAGGGTGGCGGCAGGACCAGACTAGTCATGGGCAAGCTGGCAGAAAACAACTAGCTACATTTGACACCCAATGTGGCTAATAAGAACTTTATCATACAACTAAAAAAAGCTTAAGAAATGTTTTAGAAACAAAGGAACTAAGACAAGCAAGGCTTCTTGGTAGCAACATTTTTCTGGCTTATACTCGGTTTTGTGAGAGACAAGTAAATATTTGTGGAGCTCCTTTAAAGGAGGTTTTCAAAATTTGCATAAGCAGCAAAAAAAAAAACAAAAAACCGCATTGCTTTTTAAAGAGCTCTGCTAACAATTCATTGGTGTGTACGAGGGCTGGCAATGATGTTTTACTGTGTGTTTAAAAATATACGTTGACTTGGGAGAAAAAAAAAGACAAAGAATAATTTTTTTTTAAAAACAACAGAGTGTGGCTGGGTCTGGTGGCACACAACTTTAATCCCAGCACTCGGGAGGAAGAGACAAACAGATCTCTGTAATTTCAAAGGAAATCTGGTATACAGAGTAAATTCCAGGACAGATAAAAGTTACACAGAGAAACCCTCTCTCAAAATATGTAAAAATAGAAGAATTAGAGTTATAAAAAAGCCACGTAAAGATGGAAAGCACAGAGAAACTTTGGATATTGTATGCTGTTCTGTTATCTTTAAATTGTTTGACTGCTGAGGAAATAACAATTACTGATAAAAGAGATGCTGCTGGACTAATCCAATTTATATATTTTAAAAATGCTTTGACTCCAACATTTAAGTCCAAGGACATGTTACTGGGGAAAAGGATTTCTAATTTTGTTTCCACAGAAAATGAAAAGCTGTGGATTTCTTCCAGACTAACATGGATTGATCAATCCAGGCCCCCTGAAACAGTGCCCCGGGTGATCCAACATTCAATGCAATTGGGACAAAGCAGCCTTGCAGACTACAGCCATGATTTCTGTGTCTTCTTAGTCTTTCTCCATGACAGTGCCCCCTAACAGCAGGAAGTAGTTTGGAAATAACGACACCCAAATTCCCAAATATTGTTTATAAATGTTTGTTTTCATTTAAGTGGGCTTGGTTATAAATGGTTAATGACCACAACCAATCTTTTTAAAGGTAAAAAGGAAATTATGGTATAGATATGAATATTTTGTTTTGGAATGGATTTTTATTTATTGATGCAATTTAAGTTCAACCTTGTGATATGTGTATTTCTCCTCTTATTTAGGTATTATGTTTATATAGTTCATTTAAAAATATAATGTATAATTTAGTACAGATTATAGGTAGTTACCTATGACAGTTAAAACTTAGAGTTAAGTTAGTTAGTATTTCTAGATATACAGAGATGTATTTGAGATAAATAGGCATTCTTCAAACCTTTCAAAGACCTAAAGAATATGACATTTAAAATGGTTTAGGGTTTTTTTTGACAGTGAGACATAACTGCACCTGGCAACACCACCTGCATCAGAAAGGAATTATTGGACCTTGAAGAAACTCATCACAAAGTTTGCTTGCTTTCAATATGGCAAGACTAGCCAATTGGGCCAGAGACTGCTCTTGTCTTGACTGTTTGACTTTATGCAGGACCAACAGATGGACAGTTTAAATTTTCCTGCTTTGTGGAGGAGTCTGCCAGACACACTAAGGCCTATGTGCTGAAGATGGAATATTACAGAAGAACTTCAGGTGAGTGACCAGGCAGTGAGCTTTCTCTGTTATTTCTAGAGTTTATATATTGTCCTTCTGCGGTCTTTGAAGGAGTTGAAGACAGATAGTTATGGTTATAGTTTTCCTGAGTTTGGATTAAAGATAAGTTACATATAGGACTTTAGACTCACAAAGATAGGATAGATGATATTGTCTTTAAGTCTTACAAAATGTTAATGGACTAAATATTGTGAACTGTGATTCTTATTTGATAATTGTTGTGTGATATATTTTGGTATGTTAAGGTTAAAACACTTCTTTTATTTTAGACAGAAAAGAAGAGATGTTGGGAGATGTTATTCTGTAATACGTTTTTCATACTGGTAAATGAATAAAAACCTGTTGACCAATGGGAAAGCAAGATAGAAGGGACTAGGAGACAAGGAGGAAAGAGGAAGTATGGAGGAGGAGTCAGCATGTAGAGCCTGAACAGAGCAGATACAGGACCGCTGCTCTCTGATAAGATGACCAAGTGGAAATACTTAGATAAGTAGAAATCGGTTAATCATTAAGACAGCGCTAGCCGATAAACAATGATAGTAACTGGCCAAAAACATTATATCAAATACAGGATCTCTGTGTGTTATTTGTGGCTGGCATGGCAGTGGGACCAGACCAGCGGTGGGGATAAACCTGCTTGTAACAGTGGGACCAATTATTTTTCCCCAGAAAATACCCACACATGCAATTAATTATTCGATGCCAAGTTGTCAGTCTTCATTGTGTGTATGTATGTGTGCACCATTACAGACTGAACAAGTTATATATAGGAAGGTAAGTACAACAACCAAAATTAAAGAAAACTCATCCATGAATTTGATGATAGCAAATGTGATGCATGCTAGGTGTTGGAGGGAGGAAATGGAAGGAGGCTAATGATGAAATTATTTTATAATTACAATAATAAAATTATTATAAGATATCTAGGAAGAAATTCAAACATTTGTTTATATGACTTTGAGTATCTACTTAAGTTTTCTGAGCTACACCTATTCATTTGGGTAAATGTTCTAAGTATCTATATTAAACTTTCTATAAATAGCTTACAATTCTAAGACATCTTTGGACTCAACTACATGGAGGAATTTTAACAGGTCCCTCATGACAGCCTGCTTACCAGTGAGGCTGGCGTTCTCTGTGTACATTTAATTTGAGTATCCTTCACATCCTACTGCCCTTGGGAATTTGAACTTCTTTCATAGCAGCTGAGCTCACACCAAGCAAGGTTACATCTGTCTGGGAAGTCTCCCAGAATGGCTACTGACCAATAATTAACATTTGAATACTCCTAAAACGACTGGGATTTTATAGAAAAATAGATACAATTCTTACCATCTGTTTTATGCATTATTTTTGTAAATCTGTGCAAATTCTCATTTGTAACTGAATTATCTCTTTCATTTTACAAGATGGAATCTTATAATTGATTCTATATCTTACATAATTATTACTTGTGAGTTTTTAAGCTATTTTAATTTTTTCAGCTACAATTAGGTTAATATTTCCTTCAGTCAATTTATTTCTATGTATTGTTTTTATTTTAAGGTTATTAAATACTATGTCACAAATGAAAATTGTTTCATAATTTAAGATATAGACTTGATACTTTAATAAAAAAACAGAAGTTATGAGGAATAGCTACTAATGTGTGCACAAATTTGTTCCTATACATAAAATGATGAACTGTTTAAATTCATGCTACATTTGATATAAGGTGAAGATGTTCATACATTTCCAAAATAGCTCTTTTAACTCTTTTAATCTATACTGAATTTGTCCAAATTGTTCATCTATATGTGTAGTGCTTGATGTAATCATAGGCCAAAAGTTAGAAATTTAATTTTAATGTTTTCATAATAACAAAACATCACCAAATGAGATTTCTAATGGAAAAGCTTTCCCAATAATTAATATTGAACTACAATATTTTCTCTTCTACTAGAAGAGAAAAAGAGGAAGAGTAGTAAGGAAAAAATGAGGAGAGAGATGAAGGAAGGAACACTTAAAGACCTCAATCTTTAATACTTTGGGCTTTCAGGTTTATTGGAAAGTAAGAGTGTTTGCCTACCTATGTGATTAAGGCTTTAGGCATGAAGGAATTGCCTGAGGTTTCTTTTTTTCAGGTGTTTTATAAGAGAAAAGCAAAGAGAATGTGGACTCGTAGTAAGTAGTGATACAAAAAGGAGACTATGTAGAATTTAATGGGAAGGACATAATCTGAGCTAACAGGTCATTTAAGAACTATTGGCACCCAGCGCTGGCCATAGAAACAAGAGCTAGAGAAACTAAAAGAACCAGAAGGGAGGACAAATGGCAGCCTGGATTCTTAGAAACTTTTGTCCTTTATTCAGGGCAAGTGTTCAGATTTATGTTAGCCTTGGTACTTTAAAATGGTACTTAATTCTACATTTTTTCCCGCAATTATGATGTATTTTATACCATTTAATTCATAAAATTATCAAGATATTATTAGAGTTCATTGCATATTTTCCTATACAAGATTTCTACTCTTTACACCCCAGCATAGTGAATTCTGTAAATAAACAAAAAGTGTTAACTGCTTGACATAGGCTTTTGTCAGATGTTGCTGAATGTGATAGAGATTGGAAATCAGATCACATTTCTTTTTCTTTAGGTAATTATTTTAAACATTGAGTAAAATAATTTTAATACATATATGTGTGTCTTTATGCTTATACACTTTTGAACCATCATTTTAATAGCTTACATTTGACAAAATCCAAGGAACATATATTTGTTAGTTGGTATATGTGTTGATGAGAAAAAATTATCTGTGTGTGTGTGTGTGTGTGTGTGTGTGTGTTGTGTGTGTGTGTGTGTGTGTGTGTGTGTTTGTATGTGTGCGCACGCGTGTGTGCCCATGTTACTTCTCCTGGTGGTTCTTTTTGTTGTTGTTGTTGTTGCTTTATTTTTTTTGTCTTGTTTTCTTGGTTGTGTGCCTATTTGTTTTGTGTAAGCAAAGGAGATGTGGAGTAGAAGTGGTGAGAAAGTAAGGAATACCTGGGAAGAAATATGGGGGTAGAACTGTAATAAAAATATATTGAGCAAGTTTTCAAAAAAAAAAGTCCTACATGAGATTTGGATTTATTTAGATCTGATTAAAACAATCAAACAAATCCCCCAATAATAATACAATATAATAAAAACATAGGAAATATTTCATTATAACATGTGTTTCACTTATTTATTTATTTCAGTACGTGTTCCAAACAATCCAGGCCTTTGCAAATTCCATGTTGCCAGGGCTCTACTGCTGAGTTACATTACAGGACTGTTCATATTTTTTCCTATTATATTGTTTCCTTAGTTTATGTAGGTTAAATTGACAATATATTAAAAGGAATGATACTTAAACCAATACTTCCATGTGTAGAATGTCCATGAAATTAGCTTGCAAAAGTTACAACACTCATATTCCTATTTAATCCACTACATTTTACCAAATTACATAGTTTACATACTTTCCCTTAACTTGCATATGTGAAAGATGAAGTTTTCTTTTGAAAATTTAATACGAATTAGTGTTAAGTATGTAGGTGCAGATTTTGAGAATTAAATAATGATGCTAGGTTGCAAAAATAAACATGTATAGAAGCAAAGGAGAAAAAAAAGCAAAATGAACATTTTAACTTTTGATTAAGGTATTGAAAAAATGAGGTGAAGCAGCATATATATATGCGTATGTATATATATATGTACATATATATATATATATATACATATATATATATATATATATATATATATATATATGAAGCCCCATGACAAATGTGAGATGAATGGTGACAGATTTTTATATTTCATTATGTAGTAGAACCCAATTATAGCACCCAATTATAAATAAAAACTTTAGCAAAGTGAATAGAGGTTCAAGTTTTCATAAAAATCACAGACCATGTTTTTATGAGAATAGCATATATCCTATTAGAAGAACCAGAAAGGAACAAGGAAAATATCATCTCAAGATATGTTCCTAGACACCAATTAATGAAATGGCTCATCTTCAAAGGTACAAAGAGGTATTTTATTCTTCTAGAGAACCAGAGGGACCAGGAAATTAGGGCAACTCTCAGTTCATATTTCTTCTGCACTGAAATAAGGTGCTAATGCATTTCTGAGGTGGTAAAAGAGAAAGAAAGAAATATTCAGTTTAGCTCTAGTCCTGGAATGTGTTTTCTTCTCTGCAAAATAACAATGACTTGGAGAAAGAAAACATAGAATAAGTGAAATAACTTCAAGAAATCACAGTAATATCTATTATGATAAAATAAAGCAGTTTTAAGGTACAGCTAGAAATAAACTAATTTCAAAAACACCTAGAAATAATAATAAATCACAGTAACATAAGGGAAATTACTGTCATGTTGTGTCTAAATTATGGTTGTTGGTTTTCTTAGTCAGGGTTAATATTGCTTTGATAAAACAGCATAACCAAAATTAAGTTGGGAAGGAAATGTCTTATTAGGCTTATACCTTCAAATTATAATCCATCATTGAAGGAAGTTAAGGCAAGAACTCAACAGGGCAGAATTCTAGAGTTAGAAGCCAATGGAGAGCTGGTACAGGGATGCTGCTTAGTGGCTTGTTCATCATGACTTTCTCAGCCAGATTTCTTATAGAACCTAGGAATTCTAGCACATTGATGCCCCATGCACAGTGATCTGAACTCCCCCTCCCCCCAATCACTAATTAAGAAATGCCTTAAAGGCTTCGCTGTTTAAAGGCCTGTATTCTGGAGTAATTTTCTCAATATAGGTTTCCTTTTCTTACATGACTATACATTCTGTCATGTTGAACTAAAACTAGCATTTGGAGGGGTAGAAGCCAATGCAAATTGATGCTGCATCCCACACACAACTATTAATACTAGAAATGATGCATGACATAATGAAAAAGGAAACATTTGAGTTTTTAAAATTAGTTCTTTGAGAATTCTGTAAAATTCTTCTGGCATGCAGACATACATGCAAATAGAGCACTCACATACATAAAATTAATAACCAAATCTTTAAAAACTAATATGTTAATTCCTAGCACTGGTAACACATGGCTTTAATCCCAGCATTCAGGAGGCAGAGTCAGACAGATCTCTGTGAGTTTGAGCCCAGCCTGGTCTACTGAGTGAGTTCCAAGACAGACTCCAAAGCTATACAGTGAAGCTCTGTCTCAAAAAACAAACAACAAAAAACAAAAACAAAACAAAAAACCTAATGTGTTAAGCACGTTGTTCCCTTCCCTTACCTGTTGCAAGATCCATCCAGCTTTCCTACTCAAGCAACTCTCTGTCATTTTTATATACTATGAATGATGAGTTGTGATGCCCAAATATTCTTGAATATGTTGTTTTATATTAGAGAATGATCCACTTACCAGGTGTACACTATTATAGAAAACAGGCTTCCTTTTTACCTGCAGCTGTCAATTGGCAATGAACATATTTCACTATGGGTGGTTTTTCATATCCTACTCCTTTCTATCAGAATTTGGTCTGGCTTAAGTTTTTAATGTCTTGTGAAAGCTATCATAACTGCTATGAGTTTATATGCATAGCTTCCCTACTTTCTAGCTCTCTAAAAGGCAAGACTTCATTATAGTCATCCACTGTGTCTGGCTCTCACGTGGTTAACATCTCTTCTTCAGTCGTCTGTGAGTCAAAGCCAAGAGAAAGTTGAAAACAAGTTGAAAGAAGTACATAATGACAAACAAAAAGGAAAGAATGCTGTAGGATGGTCTGTGGCTCTCTATCAATAGCTGTAGTCCAATGAAGTTCCTTACCCCAAAATCTCAACAAAATGAAGAATGAGGCATTTTTCTTTAATGATCAAATCTTCAATATCACTAAAGAAGTCTAGCAGCACACTCAAATACAAGTTTCATTTATAATACATGGTGAAATTCCATGTTATAACTTTCCTTCTCTAGTGTTCTGAAATGCTCTGTCAGGTACAATGAATGGCCAAGGATGTCTGAAAAAGGAACCTTGCTACAATAAATGCAGCCTCTGAAAATCTTCTTGGTATTAAGACACCATCCATCTAAAGGAGAATCAACAGTTTCCCACCCATGTGAATTTGGCCTCATCAATGTCTCCAGCCCAAAGCAACTGTAAATAACTGAGGACATCCCATAAATACATAATTGAGAAGGTAAGTGAGTGATTCAGGCAAAGAAAGATTCATGCAAATGTGCAGATGGCTTTTAGTTTCTATCCTAGGAAGTCTGAAAAATTCCCCAATTCCCTCCCAAGCTTGAAATTCAGCCCCTTTCAAGAATGACTTTGTTCTCTCTCTCTCTCTCTCTCTCTCTCTCTCTCTCTCTCTCTCTCTCTCTCTCTCTCTCTCTGTGTGTGTGTGTGTGTGTATGTGTTTATTGCATATCATATTAGGTAAACATGAAAGTTTTCTCAAACAGCTTTAGTTTTTGATGAGGTAATTACTTTTTTAAAGATATGTTACATTTGCTTAGGCTAATCAATATTAACTATTGTACTGGTGTCTTTGTTAAGGATGAAAAGATGAGTTACATTTATTTGTGCTGTAATTCTATAATTATGTAAAGATGTGTTTCATTTATTTATCCTTAACTCTCTAAGGCACCTGATTGATCTAATAAAAAGTTGAAAGGGCAATAGGTAGAGGTGGGGCTAACAGAGACAGAATAAATAGGGGGAGAAATGTAGGCTCCAAACAGAGAGAAGAAGAGAGCAAGGAAGAAAAATAAGGACATACCTAGGACCAGAATCCAGGCAGCTACCAAACAGACAGACAAGCAGTGAAAGTAAGAAATACAGAAAGAAAGAGAGAGAAGAAAAAAGAGAAAGGGAGTGTGTGTGTGTGTGTGTGTGTGTGTGTGTGTGTGTGTGAGTGAGAGAGAGAGAGAGAGAGAGAGAGAGAGAGAGAGAGAGAGAGAGAGAGAGAGAGAGAGAGAGAGAAAGGAAGTAAAGTTAAAAAAGCCTGAAGGCAAAACATAGATGAGGAGAAACAGGATAAGTTAAGATTTAAGAGCTAGCATGACACGAGAGCTAAGATAAGGCTAAGAATTCATAACTAATAAGAAGTCTCCATGCCATGGGTTGGGAACTGCTTGGTGGCCTAAAAGAAAGCCTGCTGCAGGTGTTATTTGTCCTTCTCTTCTCCATCTTTACTGACTGCTCTTCTCTTGGCACACTTAGATCTCCCTTTCCATTTTTCCGTTTCTTACTTTATATTACCTGTATCCTGCTATTCCCCTTTCAGAGCCAGTCCATCTACCACCAGCATGACCCCATTTTCTTTCCTACTTTCTGTGGTTCCTCCATTTTATACACTCACATCTGAGGATTTGGAATTAGGGACTAGAGATGCCCAAGAACACATGGTGTTAGTCTTTTCTTGCCTAGGTATTTACCCAATATACTCTTTTCTATGTCCAGTCAGATACATACAAATTTCACTATTTCCTTGCCTTTAGAGGTGAATAGTGTCCCATTGTGTAGGTGTACAGTGTACTATATTTTCCTCACCCATTAATCTGTTGGAGTGTGTTTAGATTGTTTTCATTTCCTTACATCTTGAATAGTGCAGCAATGAATACTGTTGAGTAAGATTCTCTGGAGAAGTATGTCAAGTCTTTTGAGAATATGCCCAGGACTGATACAGCTGGGCCACATGGTAAAATTTATAGGTCACTCAATTTATACATTCTATTTAATTTCTGGTGATATTACTTTTTAACATTATGAAAAGAACATTTGTCATTTTTAGTTTAGTGTAACTGCTCAAGTAAGAAAAGCTACAGTGTTTTCTATAGCAATAATATAATCAATGGCTTAGAATAATTGTTCTTGACTTTTATTGACCTTCCTTTTTCAAACAATAATTACTTATTAAAAACCACTTCAAGCTATGTTGTGTTCAAGGCACTGGGAATATATCAGCTAGGAAAACATAAAGTACATCATAATTAGTGTTGGAATATAGAATATGAAAACAAAATACACATCTGCTGAATTCAGAAATAAAAATGGGTCAAAATATCAACTATGTTGTGTAATGTGAACATATTTTAACAGAAAATACTTTTATTAATTATTTGAGAATTTAATACATCAAACAGTCAATTTTAGTGATATACAAGTGGATTGTTCTTGCTAAATCCTCCAGATTAAATCATCAGCTGTGGTGATATATTGTTTATGATTTATTAAAGCTTGCCTGAGGAGTCAGACAGCAAAGTCAGCCACAAGCCATGGAAGCTAGATAAACACATTTAATCCCAGCAGTCAGAAACTAAGAGGTGGTGGTATACACCTTTAATCCTAGGTTCAGTATTAAGAGGTAGATGAATCTTTGTAAATCGTTGGCCACCCGGATCTACACAAAAATTGAAACAGTTTTAAAGAGAATTATAGCTCACATCATTAATCCCATCCTTAGGGAAGTATATAACACAGAAGCAAGGTCTCAGTAGAGGTTTTTGATCTCCAGCCTCACTTGGCAGAAGATATGGAGCACATGGACACAAGATCAGTCCTTTCAACCCAAGAGGGAGATAAGTGCTAGAGGATGGGTACTTTGCTTTTCTAATTTTAAGCTGTAAATTTGAACCCCAATATCAGTCTCTGGGTCATTTCTTTATTTGTGTTACAATCAGCCCCATCTCCCTTCCAATGCCCCCTTGTTTTGTTATTTACTCATTGTTTTTATTTAAAAAAAAATCTAAGCCACTGAATACAATCTGTGCTTATTTTATCAGAAACTAAAAGGGAATAGGCTATCCACTTGAACATGGTGGAAGTTCCAAGGTCAAAACCATTAAAGGAAACCAACTCTCCCTCTCAGGGTAGACATCAGTTTTCAATAACTCTAAAATCAAGTTGGAGCTAGTGAGATGCTGCCCACACAATACTGGAATGTTTACTGACCTGATCCTATGAAAGGCTGCCAGCAAAAGTGTCTGTCTCTTCACAAGCTCAAGCTTATAATACTATTTGTTATGATGGTTAGTTTTCTTTTTTCAATTTAACAGTATGTGAAATCTCAGGGGAAGGAGTCTCAATGAACAAATGTAGAGATCAGGTAAGTCTGTGCACATGAATTCCAGTAGGACTCTATCTTGTTTATTTTAATTGAGATGGGAAATCTTACCCATTGTGGGTGACACTGTTAACCTGGTTTGTGACATGGATTCTGTAAGTGTGTAGCAGTGATGTGAACTAATAAGTATGCATTGATTGGTTCTTTGTTCTTGGCTATAAATGCGATTGGCTGCTCTAACATCATGCTTTGCCTTCTCCACAATGATGAACTATAATTGGGAATGATCTGAATAAACATTTCTTACTTAAAGTTATCCTTGTCAAGATACTTTTTCAGAGCAACAGAAATGTACCTAGTATATTTGTTTATTAAAACAAAGTAGTGATAAAAAAACTTTCATGGATTTAGGATAGTAGAAAAAATGTGTATTCATGCATTTTTATTTTATAAAATTAAATTGAAAACTGAGGTTTGAAAACTGAGTTTAGGAGAATATTTTACACATGTATTTATTTGTGTGACTGAATGTGTGTGTGTGTGTGTGTGTGTGTGTGTGTGTGTGTGTGTATGTGTGTGATATCAGACCATTTTTACATGTCAATAGAACAGATTCTCTTGAGAAACTACCAATGGAAAAAGAAAGAACACGTACAGAAGAAATAACCTTGGAATACTTCAGAAAAGGGAAAGTGTTCAAGACAAGATGTATGTTTTAACTTTTGTTAAATTTGTTGGAAGTGCATGGACACCGTCTGACAGTTGGGGAAGCAGCATAGGACTGAACCAGGCCCCCCGAATGTGGGTGTAAGTTGGGAGGCCAGTGTAGGCTATGGGGACTCTGGTAGTGGATCAGTATTTATCCCCAATGCATAGACTTTGGGAGCTGATTCCCTACGTAGGGATACTTTCTCAGCCTAGATAATACAGAGGAGAGCCTAGATCCTGTCCCAAATGATGTGACAAACTTCAATGATCCCCCATAGAAGGCTTCACCCTCCCTGCGGAGGAGGTTGGTGGGAGGCATGGGGTGTTGGTGGGGGCCATAGGAGGAACAGGAGATTAGTATGTAAAATAAGATTGTTTATACTTTAAATAAAAAGAAAAACATTAGATTAAAACTTTAGAAAATATTTCTAATAAGAAAAGGAAAGAGTGAATATTAACCTAATGTATATATTCTTAGAAACACAAGTTTAGTTGCAATTTTTCTACATTTTTAGTAAAGCATTTATTAAAATAAACTTCTGAATGTAAAAGCTAGGAAGCAAGATGAGACTATGAAAAGGAAACCCATACTGTCATTAGTACCTAAAGAAACTGCTAAGAAGCACAGGTATGTATATTACCAGTCAAGTTTCCATTTGAGGTTTCTGGGCTTTGTTGATTACACTGTGCTCTTAAGAAGTTTTCCCTCTTTTGGAAACCAATAAAAGTTGCTAGCTTTTTGCCTCTAATTCTGACTGATAATAAATTCTCCAGCAAATGATGTTTTCTTCTGAAAGTATTTTAGCAATATCAAAATGCTTTTAACTGTTTTCATTACACGTGTTAGAGAAGGAGGCATGTTAACCAGAACTATTGTGCTATACTGCAGGATGCTAGTGGATAAGGATAATGTGAATTATCCTTATCTCTGGAATTTAGAAAACAAATGACTTGCTGTGATGCTCTATAAATGCATCTCAAAACACATGAGGTACCTTGTTTTATAGGAGGAAACTAAGACTTCTGATTTGTAACTTTATTGGCAAATACATCTGTGTTCATAACTTTATTGGCAAATACATCTGCGTTCCTACATGTTTTATCTTGAATTTGTAAACTTTTGAGTAAAATTATGCACAGTGCCTGTGCATATGTGTGTACTTTTATGTGGGTGTGTGAGTACAGGACCACATACACCACAACATATTTGTTGAGGTCAGAGATATCTCGGGTGTCAATCCTCATCTTTTACCTTCTATGAGAGAGTCCCTTGTTCTTTCCTGCTAAATATGTTGGTTCTTAGTTTATCTAAAAATTTACAGAGATTCCCATATTTCCATCTTGTAACTTGTAGGTTGCATAGGAAATATATTGGAATTTTATCTTGCCTTGTCATCTTGTTTGCTCGAAGTCTCTCTGCTTTTTACTCGTTATGAGGCAAAACCCATTATCTACCAAGAATCTGTATCTCGTGTATATGTCAGAGACAATGGGGCTGAAACATAGGTTAAAATACACCCTTTTTGAGTTTTTTGGTCAAGAATTGTTATTATGCCAGTAAAATTTATTAAACATATGTTAGACCAGGATCAGGCAATGAGTTGAATCTCCCCAGATGTTTGTAGTAGCAATCTTCTCCAGAGTGCTTTCTTTTCTCTTTTAAAATAAGGAAATCTGAATCACAGCTGCATGTACTTTAGAGATAACAAGAAGAACCTATATCTGTACTAATTTCAGAATTAGTATTATTAGATAATAATACTTATTATATTATTGTTGTTTTGTGGGTATTGTTAAATTTAGACTCAATGATCACTGATATTTGTCTTCCTTAGCAATCCAGCAAATGCTTTTAGTTAGTCTCACTCATGTCATACTTGCTTTGTTATCCAGGATTCACTTGCCTTTTGGAGGCACTAAAATGGCTTATGAAACTATCCAAAAGAAAAAGTAGAATGAAACCATGCTGATAAACACAAATCTCAGAATCCAACCTTCAGAGACAGAGTGTTACTAATACCTTCTGGTCAAGGTGGCAATGCTGGTAAGGGGCCAGGAACAATTGATCCCACCCCTATGTAAGAGCTTAGATCTAAAGAACTAAATGGGGACACAGAGGATTAATGTTTCTGACATATAGGCAATGCCTTACCTCTCGTCAGTTTAGGAATGTGCTACTACCTAAACAATACTAAAATAATTCTAAAAGATCTGTGATAATTTGATGTCAAAAGCCAGGATTCTGAGAGCTGGCCAACCCAAAACTTCACACTTTTGAAAGTCAATGAATCCATGAAGCACCATTCCAGTTAATACATTTTATGTTTAAATTCCATACTGAAAAAAAACTTTTCTATTTCAGTAGAAAAAAATGTGCTCCGTGGCTTATAGCTTTTTCTTCATTATCAAGTAATGTTGTTCACCACTTCTCCCAATTTCTTCCTTCTTTTAAGCATTGACTCCTTACACTTCTTTGCTGTTTACTCACTAAACATAAAAATGTAGCCACCTCTTTGGTATCTATAAGTAACCATGTGCCCAAACACACATACGTTTACAGATCCCAATGTGAGGTTAAAATCAATGGGCTACACATATCTTCCCTTTTTTGTTATTTACTTATGAATAAGTAAGCATATTGATTTATACAAGTGACATAAGTGTATTTATGAAATGAAATTTGTACATAATATCTGGCTTTGTTTTAATGAATGAAATATGCACATATCTTGATTGTCCAGCTGAAAGTTAGCAGTTCAGAATAACTGAGGTTCATTAGGTGCAGAAGATAGAAAAGAAAGGAAATACATCATTTAGTCAACCCTAGCTACTGGAAATTTAGAGAAAACTAAAGAAAAGGAGAGAAAAATAAATTTGGCCTTGACCTATTCTGACATCTTATTGACATCCCATTGATGCCTAATTAAGTAGATCTATTTCTCCTTTCATGATTTTCACAGGAAATCAATTTTCCTCTTAAAATGAAAATATTTCACACAAAATAAAGAGTTGTATGTGAAAGGTCTGAAAACAGTGAAATGCTTGAGGGGTGTGTGTGGGTTGAGAGAGAAGAAATATTTGACAAAGAATTTACTCTTGTACTTGTATTTACAAAGCTGAGATATATCAAAGAGGAGAAAAATCTCATGGTCTTAGCCACGCAAGATGCCAGACACTGGAGAGGAAAACACATAGGGGTTTTAGTAAGATGCACAGAATAGGTCAGCTAAATGCAAATTGTGAAACTCAAAGGCTGGTTTTAATCCACTTCTCTTGCTTAGAAGAGAGCTTTAAGCCTCTCAAAATTCCAAGAGGCTCATATATTTAGGACTAGTTAAAATCCTATTAAACCAGAGAGGGATTATGTAGATCATTAGAAGGGAGAAGGGTGAGTTTGCTCATTTTAATATACCATTTGTTGAATTAATTTTGATTGTTGATGCATTCGGTTTGATTCCATTTCATACACAATACTATTCATAAGCCTTTGCACAGGGGCTGAACATGACCAAGAGGAAATATTTAGAATACTTTACAACTTTATATTTACCTGTGCAAGGTGAAGGCACATATTCAGAATCAAACATAAATCCACAGGTGATGTTTTATAGATCAACTCCTCCTGACCATTTGGATGTAAGATGGAAAGTTTTAGGAAATTGGGCAAAACATTTGGTTTACTGGCATGGTTTCTATTTGTTCAGTTTGTGAGTGTGTGTGTGTGTGTGTGTGTGTGTGTGTGTATGTGTGTGTGTGTGTGTTTTAATTTATTTATGTTCATTGAAATATGTGTCTGCAAACCAATATTTGATCAGTGCTTAAATTTTAACATGTTGGTGACATTGGTCGTTCTGGATTTTGCAAAATACCATTTTATTTAAAATTTCATGTAAACGTATACATTAACCCCTCCAATTGAAATAACCCCTCACCCTTTTTAAATATAACTTCATGTGATTATTTATAAAATCAATGAAATCATTTAGTGAAATGAAATGAATTAAACCCTACACACAAGTGTAGGATCATATATTGGATCATGTTTAGCCCCTATTATACAGACATCCTGCGGAAAACAAAAATTTTATTCTGCCAGAATCATGAAAATGAAAATTCATGCCAGCAGTGAAATGAACTTTATGAGTTCTACCAATTTGGTGCTGAGTTTTCATGAATCTGATACTTTGTAGGTCATAAGCATATAGTAATAGCTACTGTGAATGAATTTTTGCAATGACCTTGTCACAACTGGCAAATCCTTCTTTGTTGTAGATAGTAGTGATATAGTCCCTTGATCTGCACCTGTGGCACAGTCCATGCCCATTGTGTATGGGGACAGGGACAAACATTATCTAGGGGAACTAAATGCTAGGAGGGGCCCCCAGGAGCTCTCTTGCTTGCAGCAGGGGGACAGGAGAACATCCAGAGACATCCTTGGGTCCAGGAAACTGCTGGTATTCATCTGCCTATGTAGTAAATTATTTCTACCCGAATAAACATCTATTTGGCCTATTGGTTTCTCCTGATCCTTATAAATCCACAATGGCAGATGACCACCACCCCAGGCCCTTTAATTTTTCTTCCTACTTTACTGCAATTACCACTGTGCCTTGAGTAAATAGGGTATGATATTGGCATCTGATTTAGAGTTCTTCATGCCATAGCCTTTTATTATTTACACATTGACAAGTTCTGAATCTCTGCTGATCACAATCATGGTTTCCTGATTAAAATAATTTTATGTCACAAGGATTTAAAAATATCTTATTACATGAGTATAAGGGTATAAATTTGGTAACTAATTTATTTCTAAGTCTATTTAGGAGAATATTATGTTTCAGGTCAAATTAAGGGATCTAGGTATAATTCTATATTGTGAAGTTAGCTTTTAACTCCATCAGAGATTGATTACTGCCATAGCATTGAAGTCACTGTAATTTATGCCCTTGTGTATATCTTGCCAGGAATGTTGTTGTAACTTACAGTCACAGCTAGGTAATTGGGTTAACAAAAGTAATGGCTGAATTGACAAAAAGTATGAGTTATAAATACTACAGGTATTTGGAAACTTATTATGGAAACCTATTACTAGGTGCTTACCAAAAATAATACATACATACACATGTACAGGGACAATAATGCAGTTATCCTCTTACAGTTAAAATGCCTCTGCCAGATATCATAGTCCATTAAATGCATAACTCCAGTGCTAGGTGTGGAATATATCTTTATGTGTTATTGTTTCATGGAATTCCATACAGTGAACTCAACATTTTGGACCATAGCCATTATTTTTGCATATACTGAAGAACAGGATAAAGACCCTACTGCTGAAAATACCACAAACTTGAGTTCATATAACATGAAGGAATCTCCATGGAAACTTCATCCCATCTGACTAATATGAATAGTGCTTGAAAGTTCTATGAACACTACCAAAGGGGTGGTGGTGATGATTTTAAGTTCTTAGTTATTTATTTTTATTTTTATTTTACATATTGATCCCAGTTACCCCTCCTCCCTTAATTACTCTCCCCCCCCACATGCACCCCAATGACCCTCCCCCTCATTCCCCCCCAATCCAAATGTAGGGTGATACCATCCAGGAAGGGTATCTAAATCTGTCAAATCATTTGAAGTAGGGACTAGGACTTCTCTCCTGTCTCTAGATAAAGGGGGAATGTGCCCAAAAGGACCATTTGTGCACCAAGAATACATCCTGGTTCCACTGTCTGATGTCCCTTAGACTGCTCAGTCCTTCTAGCTGAGACCCATATTCAGTGGTTCTGAGTCAGTCCCATGCTGGATTCCCAGCTATCAGTCTTAGTTCCTCTTTGTTCAGGTCAGCTGTCTCTATGTGTTTCTGCAACCTGGTCTTGTCCTCTCTCTGCATCTGGATTCCAGTTCAGCTCAGTGTTTAGTTTTGGATGTTTGCTTCTGTTTCCAACAGGTACTAGATGAGGGCTCCATGATGGTGGATAAGTTAATCATCAATCTCATTATAAGGGAAGGGCATTTATGGTAGTCTTTCCATTTTTGCTCATATTGTTAGTTGGAATCAGTCTTGTAGGTCTCTAGACATTTCTTTAGGTTCTGTTTTCTCTTCAAACATATAATGGCTCCCTCTTTTATGTGCTCTCTGTCTGTCTGTCTGTCTGTCTGTCTGTCTCTCTCTCTCTCTCTCTCTCTCTCTCTCTCTCTCTCTCTCTCTGTCTTTCTTTTCTGTATTCTATTTCTTCCCTGACTCAACATTCCTAGTTCCACCAGCTTTCCTCTCCTCCCCTTCTTTCTCCTAGTTCCCTCTCCCCTCATTGCCCTCCCACTCCTTGTCCCTTCCCCCTTCTGTGAGGGACCTTATATGAATCTCTTAGAATCCACCTTATATCCTATTTCCTCTGGCAGTGTGAATTGTAGGCTGGTGATCCTTTGCTCTAGGTCTAAAATCCATATATGAGCAATCACATACCATGTTCCTATTTTTTGTGACTGGGTTACCTCATTCAGGATGGTTTTTTCAAGTTCCATCCACATGCCTGCGAATTTCTAGATTGGAGAGATGGCTCAGCTGTTAATGGCTAGGCTCACAGCCTAAAACTTAAGTTCTTAATTCTTAAAGAGAATATGTGATTCATCTTGCCACATATGAATGAGCTAATAAATACAGTTTATATGCAAAGCTTTTTATAAAACTAAATGCTGTTCTTTTAAAATTAAACTAAATGAAGTAACAAAGTAACCTTTCACTGTGATTAAGATTTAAAAAAACAAAACAAACACAAGAGTATCTTTAATTAAATACTGATGGTGAATTGTTATGATTCATACAAAGCATTATTAACATGCATTCAAATGGAATCTGTCCTTCCTATGGTGGAAGTTGATTGCTGAACTCGTATGCTACACAATGAATGTCTGGATATATAGAATGATATGGATGTATATTCATAGGTTACTGATGAGTAACCAAGTGGCATGGCATAGATAGCACTTTCAATAATTTAGCCATGTAGATGGCTGTGCAGAATATTGATGCACTTCTCTATTAAATTTGCACATGTGATAAAAAGAACCTATGCTCTATTCATAGATCATATTAGAAAATAAGAACTTGAATTAATATTTATCTTAGAATATTTTCCCAAGAAAATAATTATTTAAAACATGTTGTTGTATGCCAAGTGAGCAAAATAGAGCAAGAAAAACCTTTAAAGACAGCTTTGTCATACAACATTTACCTTTAAATAAATGCATGAGATATGGAACTAAAAATATGTTATATATGTCAAAGAAACAGTCATTAAACTGTTCCCTCAAAGCATTCTAGCTAGGTCATTTTCAGAATGAATGGCTGAAGCTGAGTAAGGGCACTTTGTATTTAATGTCTACCTTTAGGATATTATTCTATATGAAATTTCTGTTCAACACAGATTTTTTTGTTTTAATGTCAATGTTGAGGAATGATTTCTGCTATTCTAGCAAAATAATGCTTATAAGAACAGTTTCATAAAGCTATTTCTAATATACATTAATTAATTTGATAACTGAACTGAAATGATTACTAATATCCCTAAAAATGAATTCTGAAGAAAGATGATAGTCACAAGTCATGAGCAAAGGGGGAGATATTACATTTTGGCACTTAGTAGCAGAACTATATATGTATGTATGCATGTATATATGTATTTATGTATGCATGCATGTATGTGTGTATGCATGTACATATGTTTGTATGTGTATATATATAACTTGGTAATGGAAAAAGATTAAAGGACTTATTATCTGATTGAAATTGTATACACATTAGTAAATATATTGGTAGAAGCTGTACAGAAATTGCTAGTGTTTTTATCACAAACTTGTAATTCCATATTTTGAGAACAAATGATTCCCAAACCAGAAAATTGATGAAATGGAAACTACTTTACAGCTACTTTATTATGAAAATATTTATTTTTCCAAATAGACATGTCTTTCTTCATTGTATCACAATACACAGGTTTAAAACTCACAATAATGCTTTAAAACTGATATTGTATATAAAATATATTTCTTGTTTCTATATCTAATTATGAAATATGTAGAGATAAATTTATATGACAACTTATATATTAAGAGTTAGATCTTGTAATTTTTGCCTGCAAATATATCATTTTTTTCATCTTAAAATCATTATGCTATCTTAACTTTTTATTCCATGTTAATGTTATATATTGATGTATGTTTTCCCACAGGATGTTTATGATTGGCAGCAAAAACATGAAATATCAACCCCTGTGTATAATGCCTTTTTTTGTCAGTAACATGAATATCAAATAGGAGATTTTCCTTCCTGTATTCATTCTTTTACTTATCATTCTGCAAGACTTTCTAAAGGACAGTGTATGTGCTAACTTTAGTAATCTGTCTGCTGGTTAGAGAAAAAATGTTTTGCCCCTGTGAAGCTTATAATTCAGTGAGAAGTAGAGGAGCAAAAGGGGCAAAGAAATAAAGTAGGGTATTAGTTATTCATGTTAATGAAATGGTGCTGTCAAGAGATCTTCCAAGTATTTGTCAGTAAAAAGTGAATGAATGCCAGGAATCATGTAGAGGAAGTACATGCACCAAGATCTTAGAATATTAAGTACAAATATAAAAGAGGATAAATAATAACAATCACAATTGTCACAAATGACAATAGAAGAATGGGTCATGTAATATTTTTGGAGTCCTGCTGTGAGACACAAAACATATAGCATTCCATTACTCTTGCCCCCATGTGTATCACCAATGGTAGAGAAAATAAATCAGTTTCGAAAAGATGTGTTTAAAGACTGTTGTCAAGTTAATTAACATCTCAGTAATATTGAACACATGACAGCTTGGTTTCCACTTATTAAGTTTGTTCCTTGATGTAGAAGCCAGAAAACAAAACCATGTGAATACAATGACAACTTTTGCTAAATTGTGACTGAAATTTGAATGTATTTTAAAATTCATAAGCCACACTTGATTTCATGGAAGAAGTCAATCTCAATCATTGTATTTTCTTTAATCAAATACTTTTCAATGAAAATACTATTCTTTCTTTTTTTAATATAAATTTGAAACAAGCTTGTTTACCTGTTAATCCCAGTTTCCTCTCCCCTCTCCCCTTCCTCCTTTCCAGCCTTCCCACCCCCATCCCAACCCCTTTCTGCTCCGCAGGGAGTGCGAGGCATTCCATGGGGGATCTTCTAAGTCTATCATATTATATGGAGCAGGTCCTAGGCCCTCCCCCATATGCCTAGGCTTAGAGAGTATTTCTCTATGTAAATGGGCTCCCAAAGTCCATTCATATACTAGGGATAAATACTGATCCACTGTCAGAAACCCCCAAAGATTGCCCAGTATTCTTAACTAACAACCACATTCAGGGAGTCTGGGTTGATCCTATGCTGGTTTCCCAGCTATCAGACTCTTATGTAAGTGAAAAATATCTAATTATTAAAAATTCCCAAGATAAAATGTAAGAATATCCTGTTGTTTTTGGAAAAATTTCCTTTTCTCTAGGTTTATTTTTTCAATTGCTCTATTAATATTTTTTATTTAATTTAGAAACAATTTTTTATTTTACATATCAATCCCAGTTTCCCCTTCCTCCTATTCTCCCATGCCCCACAACCCCCCCTCCTCTTCTACTCCCCAGGGAGGGTGAGGACTTCCATGGGGGATTATCAAAACCTGTCACACCATTTCCTGGCAGGGTCTAGGCCCTCCCCTATGTATCTAGGCTGAGGGAGTATTCCTCCATGGAGAATGGGCTATCCAAGTCCATTTGTGCACTAGAGATATATACTGGTTCTACTGTCATAGATCCCAAAGACTGTCCAGGCCTCCTAACTGACAACCACATTCAGGAGGCTTGGTTCAGTCTAATTCTGGTTTGCCAGTTGTCTGAATGGGGTCCATGACCTCCCACTTGTTCATGTCAGCTGTATCTGTGGGTTTTCCCAGACTGGTCTTGGCCCATTGGCTTATCACTCCTTTCTCTTTACACTGGATTCAGGAGTTCAGCTCAGTGTTTAGCTGTGGATGTCTGCCTAAGCTTCCATCAGCGACTGGATGAAGGCTCTACGATCTCATTTAAAGTAGTTATCAATCTCATTATTGGGAAAGGGCATTTAAAGTAGACTCTCCATTATTGTTTCTAAATACAAAGACAAAACTAGACACCAACATGAAGATAAGTAATTAATATTTCTAACAAACACCTAAGCTATTTCAGTATTAATGGCTTCAATGTTAGTTTTCAAATTGTGGTCAGTTATTTTTATATTTAATGTTTGCTAGTTACATTGACAATTTTGCATATAAGTTTATCATAAAACTTTTAGAAAGAAAGAATTAAAATTAAAATACTGACTTTTAATGAAAAATAATTTGAGATGTTGAAAATGAAGTTCATTTGGAAGTCTGGGTGTATACGAATAGGTTTCATTTAATTAATCATGAAGTGTTTTCTCTTAGCAAACATGGGAGATGCTAGCAGAAAAGTAGCCTAGTCTTAGTATTTGTCTACATTTGGCTGGAGTGAATGTTAACATTTCAGATTCCCATCATTGCACGTTTTCTATTGGAAAGTCATCTTTTAAGAAAGTAAATGTTCAAACAAAAGGAATTTTTATTGTTTAAGAGTCATGCAGTAGGGCAAAGCCACTTTAATTGCATTTTTTTTAAGTGGTAGACAGGGTTGGTCTTTATTAGTGTTAGATCCCAGCACTGACAGTTCTCCAGGCATATTTTGCAAATTGTTTCCTTACAAATGTTGCTTTGCGATTTATATCAGATAGCATATATTTGCATGTAAAGCCAAAAATAATCAAAAAATATATTTAGGAAGGAAATAAAATGTTTCTTGTAGATATTTACATCTCATTATTTTCAATGATAGGAATATGACTATATAATACAAGTAATAAGGAAAGTAGGAATTCTGGTGACTAAGGAATGATAAATCTCTTCATTTTCTGTTTCTTGCTTTAATTGGTTAGTTTATATGTGTTTCATTTCTCTTAGCTCTGAAAGTTTTACTGATAAAACAACAACAAAACAGATCTTATGGATTTATTTTCAGTGAAACATTGCAATTACACCCTTAGTAAATTATAAAAAATTATAAAAATTATTTTTTATAAAATAATTTATAAAAAATTATAAATATTTTAAACATAATAGATAATAAAGAATATTATTATATAAGAAATATATATAAGAAATAAATAGAAATATATGCATATTCAATTATTCAAAATGCAATTGAATCTATAACTCAGATATTTAAAAAAATCATTCATTTTGTAAGTTATATGATGGTTATGGAGGGCTAGAAAAGTATTTAAGCATTTTGAAAAGAGTTTATTGCATTGATTTAGTCACTTTTGTTATTATCATTGTTGTATATGAAAGAAGAGGTAGCAAAGTTAATTTGTTACACAAAGTACAGGAGGCTTGAAAGTTCATGAACCAATCATTACAAGTTTTAGTTAGTATTTGACTACATAAAGGTTTTCATAAATGTTGCATTTTCCTATTTATTCACATAACAAAGCAAAGAATTGGTTAGCTGGAGGCTCATAAATATGGGAGGGAATGGAATGCCACTTATGGATGTATTGTTCCCACAAACAAATCATCTTCTAAAAGGTCTCTTTTTTTCTAGCAACACATAATTCTTTTGTAGGCTAACAATTCAACATTAACCTTCAGGTGAGTTAATATTCTTCCTTCGCCATGATTTACTTTACATTATTTCAGTTTCAAGGCATGAACTATTACATTTCATTTTTTTATACATGTAGTAATCCTAGATCATTAGTGAATAAATGCAAGTGCCTAGTTTAACCACCCCAAATAATACATTAAAAATACTTTAGATTCATTATCAAAACACAATTTTTAATTATCTTGATTTTATTAAGTTGCAATAGGGACATCCTTGAAATGGAAAAGCTAAATAATGTGTCAACATGCCACGTTCATCATCGTCAACTATGATACTTTTATAATCACCAATCTATTAAGTGGTGTTATATTTATTATACCATTGATTTATTTTGACTTAACAATTGATTGTTTTATTTTTAAGATTAACACTTATACCTGGAAAATGATCAGTTTCCGTTTTCATGACACCATTTCAAATGAAGGATCATAGTATGTTGAGTATAAGCATCTGGACTCTTTTAGTAAATACAATCATCTCACGTGATAGCTTACTATTTTAATGATACGATAGTATCAGAACTATGTAGCTGGGCTTGTTACAAATGATGTACAATATGGATATAGAATGTAGAAGGAATAAAACTTTTCTAAAATATGATCTTCTACCATGTGAAAGATTGGAAAATTTGATTCCCATCATTTCAGATCTTAGCATTCTTTTATTTTTTTTTAATTTTACAAATCTATCCAAGTTCTCTCTCCTTCCCTCCTTCCCTCCCTCTCCTCCTCCCTCCCATTCCCCATGACCACCCTCCCCATCCCACTCCCCCCACTTCACAGGGAGGATGCCTTCCAAGAGAGGTCATCTAAATCTGTCAAGTAAGATAGAGTAGAGACTCGGCCCTTCCTCGTGCCTCTAGATTAAGGGAGTATCCCTCCATGGGGAATGTGCTCCTAAACTCCTTTTATTCACCAGAGATACACCCTGATTCTACTATCAGAGGTCCCTTAGACTGCACAGGCTTTCTAACTGAGACCCATGTTCAGGGATCTGAGTCAGTCCAATGCTGGTTTCTCAGCTATCAGTCTGGGGGTCCATGAGCACCTCCTTGTTCAGGTCAGCTGTCTCTGTGGGTTTCTGTAGCCTGGTCTTGTCCTCCCTCTCTGCATCTAGATTCCAGTTCGGCTCAGTGTTTAGCTATGGGTGTCTGCTTCTGTTTCCATCAGCTACTAGATGAGGGCTCTATGATGCTGGATAAGTTAGTCATCAATCTCATTATCAGGGATGCATTATCAGGGAAGGGCATTTATGGTAGTCTTCCCACTGTTGCTCAAATTGTTAGTTTCGGTCAGTCTTGTAGGTCTCTGAACATTTCTCTAGAGTCAGTTTTTTCTTCAAACCTATCATCTTTTATGGTATCTCTTTCACTCTCAACTTTTTCTCCTGACTATTCCTCCCCTGACTTCTTAGGAAGTGAAAAATAGATAGGTTCACTAAGCTGCACATCTCGTATTTTAACCAAATTACAAATATGTCTTTTATATGTTTCTGAGATTTGAAGACTTATAGATATTTTGAACTCATATTTCCCTAAAATTTAATATATATATTTAGAAAAAAATAACTTTTGCTGTTATTAAATAAATTATATATCAATATAACTTTGATTTGATTTATTTTAAATTTTTGAAACATATTATTTTTGCCTCAAACAATTGTGAATGGTAAATACCTATAAAAGTGCTTTGACTAAATTAGCTGAGAAATATCTAGTCAACATTATTTTATTATTCTCAAATAAATATTTTCATTTTATAAAATTATGTTTTTTATATAATATATAAAATCTAGAATATTGGTCAGAGTTTCCATTTTAATTTACATTCTTGTCAATTCACTCATAAATTTTTACAGTCAACATTGATCCTGAATTATTGAAAGGATAAAGTTTCTTTTAATTGTCTCTTTTCATGTGTGTTCATGTATGAACATCTGTATTTGGTGCATGCTGAGGTCAGTTTAGTTCTTGTTTTCACTTTGTTTTCGGCAGCCTGTCTTTGTCATTTCTTATTGCACATGATATATTTGTGTTGAATGAGAAAACTTATATCAATTCATTAAAGCAGAAAGTGATTGGTAAAGACATCTGCCAGTTTCTTCTAGCTGAGGTTGCACATATTTGCAAACATGCTACACACACACACACACACACACACACACACACACACACACACAAACTCACACACACACACACACACACACACAACACACACTACATTACTTTAACAGGCCACAAGTTCTGGAGAAAACTACCTACATCATGACAGAAGTATTGAGATTGCTGTCCTAGACATGACATGTGATCATGAAACAGCATGAGTTCCATCAATGCATGGAATTATGTAATGAAATGCAACTGATAAAGTTTTAATAGGATTACAACTTTGTGTGGATGTGAGATATTACCAGCTTTCTTTCATGGTGTTTGTCAGATCTTCTATATTCTATCTCTAAATACTGAAAAACTGAGTAGAGTATGTTGGAATTAGGGAGACCATTGAAGTGGTAAATGCCTGGTTCATATTCTAAAGTAAGGACAAGTTTAGAGTCAACAGTTGCACCAATGTTTTAAATTTTTATTTATAAATTATTTGTTTATGAACAACTATATCTCTCCTTTTTCAGTTTCTGAATAGAACTATATCCTTTGTCACATGCAGTTCTGAAACAGAAATCCCAAAGGGAAGATACTGCTGGTTAGAAATTGCTCTCCCAAGCTGTGATACATTTGGTCTCTGTCTCAGTTATCTTCTTGTCTTGAAGACTGTTCTACTCAATGCTTCATCTTATTTCTTCTTTGAAATTATTAAGACATTTGGAAAAAAGATCTGTATAATTTAACAATGACATAAGAGTAGGTATTTGCACACATAATATGTAAAAGAGAGAGATGCAAAATTGCATCTGTTTTCCCTTTGCTTTAAAGTCAGTCTGTCTCACTTGAACATACACTAGCGGGGAATTCTCTCATTAGAATATTTATATCTTTTCTTACATTTTTTCCAAATATCTTTTCTTTGGGACATAAGATTTTCCTGAACCATAATTTCCATGGTGTATGAATGAGAAAGTATGAATTTTCCATTTTATTCAAACTACCATGTTGTGCCTAAAACGGCTGGCATAAAAGGTTTAGTGGAACTTCCTAAGCATGGCTAGAGTTTGGCAAACTGTGTTTGTCCTATCAGTTCTGCAAAGGAGTGACTCAGCAAAACTGCCTTTGCCCAGCTACTGCTAACATGGTGAATCATAATTGGCCCCAATACCTCAACCCATCCTAAGGTTTTGTCACGGCCCCAGTACTATACAAGTACCTACCTGCTACAATAAAATGATCTCCTGCTTTGACAAGGCTCCCAGCTCAGTGTGGTTCTCTCCAGTGGCTAAGAGGGAGGTCTGGGTTTTGGACACTCTCTATCCAGCTCAGCCCCAGAAGAGACCAGCTGGACCTGCCCTTCCAAAGCCCTACCTGCCAGAGAACCAGGCACTACCATACATTGCTTGGGTCAGAACACACTAAGTAAATCAACTCTTCTCACCTGCATCTACTTTGCTGAGTAGCATTCATAGTATAGAAGGGAGTTTTAAAGGCTGATAAAGAGAATATAAGTCATCCATGGTCTCCCTATGAATGACTTTTTTTGTTTTGGTTTTTTGAGACAGGGTTTCTCTGTAGCTTTTGAGCCTGTCTTACAAAACGTTCTGTAGGCCAGGCTGGCCTCATACTCACAGAAATCTATGAGCCTTTGCCTCCTGTGCTGGGATTAAAGGCATGTGACCCCACTTCCCAGCCCTATGAATTAATTTTCTCTCAACCTTACTGGTAAGATGTACCCAATGGTTAAAAAGAAAACTGAAGTGGCTGATTTCTGATTTTAGCGTAAGACAAAAGTGCTCTGTGTTCCCTGATAAGATTTAAAAAGTCTATAAGAAAGAATTAATCCCTCATAGTGTAAGCTCATTGAGTGACCTAAGACTGAAGAGACCTTTGCTTGTAGGGTCAATCTACTGCCTACTTAACTAAATTGGCATAGAATCTGACTACCTTAGCAATATCCATGCTTATATTCTTTGGCAAAGAATACTCTGCCTTAATTAGAGATGTTTCTTTTTGTAATGAACAGATGTGAACACAGAGTAACATGAGTACACAGTATTTTGAAAATTAAAGACAGTTGAGAGTTCAACCCTAATTAAGACATTGTTATAGATCAGTAAACACTGTGGAAGAAGAAGCAGAGAGAACATAAAACCTAGAAGAGGGAGAAAAGGACTCTGAAACTCCATCATCTGTTTTTGACATGACCATGATAATCATTAATTTACAGGAATTCTGACATCTGTTTGTGACTAAGCTATGAAAATCACAAATTTTATAGGGGCTCTGACTACTGCACTGGACCCACAAAAGTTGAGCCCACTGAACATTCAGGTATAAATAAGAAGGGGGTTCATTGGACTATAGCATTTAATAATGAACTATGGGCAGCTAACATATTTAAGGGAAAGGTAGAAGCACACTATCCAATTATGTATACTTGTGAGGCTAACAGGGTGTAGTAGATAGTTCCAAGCCAGACACAAAATAAAGTCATGAATCAGACAGAAATTTCTAGGGAAGACAGAGAAAAGACAAGTTGGAAGGGAAATGAGAGGGAGTTGGGGGAGGAGTAACAAGAGTGTATTATATAGATGTATAAAATTAACAAAAAGTAAAATGGATTAATTAAAAAAATTGAAAAAATGTTTAAGAGATTAGAATGGATTTCTAGAGACCAACCCTCTGTAAGAGCATTTCCTTCTAGTACCTTCTTTTTCTTAACAGGACTCTATATACTGCATTTCATTTTAGAATTGTGTGCCCTTAAATGGACTAAAGAAATTTTACTTCTCTCAGTGAATTAAAATACAATTTTAACAAATATATGACATGCATGTATGTGTGTTTGCAAATACACATATATCAATGTATAATGTACATACAGGAAAATAATTTAGATTATATGTGCATGGTTTTGTATATACAGATGTATATTTTTCAGTTCCTGTATGAAAAAGAAAACAAAATCTTGCTTCCTGTCTCCTACAATGACAAATATTTTTAATGTGAATAGGACAGTTTTATTTAGTACTATGTAATTCAATTTCAATATAAATATACAAGTTACTACCATCCCTTTTGTCTAATTATGTGTTAATTTTGGAATACAATGCTAATTTTACCTAATAAAACTTGTCAAATTAAGACTATTACAAAACTTGCACATATGTTTGAAAGAGAAAAATAATGAAAAGCTATGTTCCTACAAAAAAAAATAAATAAAAATACAATGAGTTATGTGACACTACTAATTCCAATTTTGGATGGGCAACTGAAATCATCTCATCTTCTCAAACACATGAAAATAAATTCATATCTTGACCCAATGTAATTGCTGTACTCATTTGATCTGTGCTAGATGTGGTGATCCTGTTTAATTTAATAAGAAATGATGGACATATAATAATCTAAAACAACTTTTACAAACATACCTAAAATGTTACCTTGATGTCTTCTACTCTTTCACCACAATGCAAAGGTAAGTTCAATGAAACATTTAATCTCTTCCCCACTAGAAAACAAAATTTTTGAAGTAATCTCCCAGGTTCAATATGTCTCCAAATGTCTGACATTATATTCTGTTGAGTGACTGTCATCTTAGGCATGGGAGAATAAGGAAGGAGATGATGTTTATGGACAGAATATTCCTCTTTCATGTTAGTGTTTATCTTTTCCTATTAGTTTACCAAGTGTTATAGAAGCTTTGTTAAAAATCTTCTTGATGTAATCTAGTATATTCATGACTCACTTCACATTTTTTACATCTTGACTCTGAATTATTTGAATAAATATTTAAATAATACATTTGTCTTGATATCATTGATTTAAAGATGTGTAGTTCTGGCAGTTCACTTCATTTGCTCTGTGATTTGGCTGTTCCACTCACTCATTTGTTTCATTTTTTTCCTGATTTCTTGTAATGTTCAGTCTTAAATTATTTATAGCACAACAACAATGCTTCACTCTCTTGAGATTATTATGAAAACACTACTCTCTGTCTATCATTTGCTACTAGTGATCTACCCTATTTGTATCTTCTGAGTTACTTCATGATAAAATGTGCTCAGTTGTACTTCCCTCTAACAGCAGTAACAAAATCAGCATGAAGCTTATCCCTCATCAGTAATACACTGTGGTGGATCCAGTGAATGTATACATTATCCATTAAATAATGTTGACCCTGAGATATTGAAAGTACTAAGGCAAATTTTCCAGCCCTATTAATAAATATGCAACAGTGACCCAAATTATTATTTACTAGTGTTTAGGCATATGCTACACAGCTCAGTCCCTCAGTCTACCTGTCTTCGTAATGTTTGTTACATTGCTACAAGTTCTTTCAATAGTAGAGTTGAGTATTTACATGTGGATCTAGGCCACACCTTTCTTCCCTAACCATAAATCCTCCTCTTTTGTTTCTTCTGAATGGCTGTTAATCAAACAGGTTTCTTCAATACAGCATCTAAGGACAGCCCTTGATGGTGCTCTCATAATATCACCACACAGTCACTACTTCCAGAATTCCCTTTAGTGAAAGCTCACAAATGCAATGTGCTAGGATTGCTACGTGTGTGGTCATATTTCCATTCCTCATCCTTATCATTCCTGCATGCAATGAAACAGGATAAAAATATTATTCCAAAAGGTTAAAATAAAAACAGATGAAATTCCATGGACTAATAAAGACCACAATCCATGATAATTCGTAAGGAATTTGCATCCCTAATTTCAATATCTGGGAGTATTGCTGGTATCATCTGTGTTCAAATAGCTTTGTACACTGTCATATGTACAGTCATCTATTCATTTCCTGAAATCCCTTATACAAGAACAGAAATATTTCTTTCAAAATTGATTATCTCAGGTATTTTGTCCTATTGACAGAAAGATAATTAAAATGCACATACAGAAGGGCAAACACAGAAAAGAATATTTTATGAGTATGAGTAGTTGTTTGTGCTGAAAATAACCAATAAAGTACAGTAACCTAGGATTTTATTGTCAAACATATGTCAAGTAAATGTAATTAGAAAGGGAATTTCAGATAAAAAAGAGGGCAAAAAGAAACAACATATGTGAGTGATGAAAATATAGAAGTATTGTACATTGGAATACTGTACAACACTACAGTGTATGAAATTTTACCTGATAATTTTAGTTTGAATAAATGTGAAATATTTTAATTTAAACAAAAATATGATATGGTAGAATACAAAATGTTTAAATAAATAAATTCATCTTGTGCTATTAAAATTTTTTAAATTGAATGATATTAATAGTAACATAAATAGATCAGACAGTATTATTCTTTCAGTATTACATACAGAATAAAACTTGAAAGTAAAACACTAAGTCATGAAACTAAGAATCAAAGTTACTCTGGAGAGAATCTGGTAACCTATTTACTATGGTAGCTTTTAACTTTTGTGAACATTGCGTATTTATTTGACTCTGTGGTTCTTTATATATGTACTTAATTTACTTTTGTCTCTAAACATAAGATATACAGAACAATAACACAGTTGTAAAGAAAAAGGATATTTAAAAATAACCATGGAAGAATGAAATCAAAACAAAATTATCCATAATACCTAAGCTTAAGGAAAATGATTTTGAGTAAATATGAAAAATTATGCATTTTATAGCAAAAGGAAGCACTGTAGGATTATGTTGTACACTGTTGCTTTATACTACTCAAGAACAAAATCAGCAGTCCTCTACACACACTTCCCTAAGCATATATTTTCCTAAAAGAAAAATACTTCTAGGCTTAATTTGTCTTATTTGCCCAGAGGTATTGCTTATAAGATACTTTGCCAATTTTTTAATGATATCAATGAGTGAGCCAGGATTGTTCTATGCCAGCTGCACAGGACTAATTATCTGCTTTCCTCAAATGTCTATCTTTAATAATTATGGCTTATTGGGACTATATAGGCTCCAGGTTTGGGAGTAACAAGAGTACTGAGTAATCGTATTTTGTCTTTTAATGGATATTGGTTTTATATATCAATGCAATGATACTCATGGATTGGTGACTACCCCAAAAGGCATCAGAGAGACTTCATTCAGTATCTGAAGGAAACAGACATGAAACCCACAGTCAAACATTATGCTGATCTCAGGGGCTTTTGCTGAAGGGAGGGATGTGGATTGCAGAAGACAGAGGGGTCCAAGACACCACAAGAAAACCAAAAGAAACAACTAACCTGGAATCTCAGGAGCTCACAGAGTCTGAACCATCAACCAGGGAGCCTGCATGTGTCCAACCTAGGCCCTCTACATATATGTGACAGTTGTGTATCTTGGTCCTCTTATGGGACTCCTAAAAGTGGGAGGAAGGGCTGTCCTTAACATTTTGGCTGGTTTGGGGAAACTATTCTTCTTACTGGATTGTCTTGCCTATCTTTAACACAAGGGAAGATATTGAGTTTTACTATAACTGGATATATTGTGCTTTGTTGATACCAAGGGGTAGAGCAGGAAAGAGGAAGTGGGGAGAGGAAATGGGAGGACAGGAAAGAGGAGAAACTGTAGATGAGACATAAAATAAATTAATTTAAAAAAGGAAAACAAATGACAGAATCACATAAAATGTCTAATAATGATTTTTATTAGTATTCAGGCATTTGTATTAGCATGTGTTAGGGGTTCTGGCCGGATGTGATCTCATCTGCAGCCATTAAGATCACAACCTATGTATATTCAGTATGTTCTGATTTAAAAAGTCCCTGCTCACCTCACATTGTCCTCCTCTCTGTCTGTATGACCCCCTGTCTCTCTATCTTTCTATAGAAGCATGAGGGGACTAGACAACAATTTATAAAAATCCCATTTTTTAAGACAAAGTTTTAGTTTATTAGTAAATATTCACCATCTAGTCTAGTCAGATTGGATTATTATGTGATATTTCCTCTGTGTGTTTGTGTGTGTGTGTGTTTGTGTGTTATGTGTTTGTGCATGCACACATGTATAATGGGTATAATGTGATAATGTGATGGGAACAGATTAATTGCTTCCTACATCTATCTCCAACTTAATTTTTGATATATAATCTCTCACTGAACCCAGACGTTTTGTTGACTTGACACAGTGACTGTCCAGCAAACTTCTAGTCTCCTCCTGTCTGTGAATTGTTGAGGATATAATATATAAGTTTGTATATTTATATATGTTTTTATGCATAAATATAAACCTTGTATATATTTATATATAAGCATGTTTTATAGAGATAATTTTATCAATATATGTTCTAACAATGATTTCTTTTCTAAAGGACAAGGGATAATGAAAAGCTGCTAAATTGTTATTTTAACTGGCTTAAATGAAAACCATCAGGCTTCAACCTTATGTGTGATAATTCACCTTAGTATTCTCTTATATCTTGTATCATGTCCGTGGTAGATTGCCTTTCCAAGGAAGACAGCCAAGGAAATAACCTTGAAGATAGAAACAGTGTGTCCTTCTGTGACAGATGGCAGATATGTTTCCTCTCCAATGCTGTTTATCAAAGATAATGCCTCCTTCCGGGCTAATGGCAGGACAGGTCTACTAGCAGTTTTCTTAATAAAATCAGTTTTCCAAATTTGAATTTCCTCAACTGTGACATGAAATTACTGTGTATAGCATCCACCTGGGGCAGTCTCAGCATTGTCTTAAGGGATTTTAGGGATGTGAAAAACCCAATTGGTCATGAATCTCATGCTGGCTATAATGCTGAGTAATAAAGACCCTCATCTTTGAACTAGGAACTTCCTATCTTCAGGGAAGAACTATGAAACCAAGGCAGGTTGCCTTGCTTAAGTAAAGCAGCAGTTAAAATAATCTGTAGTTGTAAAAATTCATTTATTTCTAACTGATGAATAAAAAATGAAAATATATCTATGAATGAGGTTCCATGTAAGTTAAGCACATGTGTACATTGTATAATATAAAAGTGGGGTATAATGTTTATACCTCAATATCAAAAACTAACTTTACACTAAATTGTACATTCCCGTGGCTCTCTGAACATTTTACTTTGGACATGCACATTTCATAATCATAACATATATTAGTATAGCACCCTACTATAGTGTAATAAACTAGAAAGTTGATATTAGAGTATTCTAGTACTATTCATCAAGTATTCCTAAAACTACTTTCCTTACTGGTCTCCTCATGTTCTGGAAATCTCCATACTGCTACAGACAACAAAGAAGCAATATGAAGAATCCTTACAAAGTACCAACTACTAGAACTATCAGGAAGTTGGAAATATTTGCTAAGTAACATTATTAAAATCATATAAAATCAGTATATTTAAGACACAGGTATATGATATATACTATATCAATATATTACTAAAGGAATAAAGAAAATGTGGTGTATAAATGCAAGGGAATATTTAATAATAATAATAATAACAATAATAATAATGCCTTTTTGTTTTGGAAGAAAGCATTACTCTGTGTAACCTGGACTGTGTGGAACTCACTTTATATATGGAGGGTGGATCAAACTCACAGCGATACACCTACGTCTGCTTCCCAAGAGCTGAGATTAAAGGCATATTCCATAAACATCTAGTAGATTATTATTTACCCATAAAGTCGAATAAAATTATGCCATTTGCATTCAATCAATGCAGATAGATAAAGGTCATTTTATTATTTGATGTAAACCAAGTGTGGATGGATAGACAAAATCTCTTGCATATAACTTTCAATCTGAAACAAAATAGAATAATTTTCTTATGAAAGTGAGTCTGCCATAATATACTTCCTAAATAATTACGCTTGCTACTATGCCAATATTACTTATCTAAGCCCACATTACTCATTACATTTCTCATTCATTTATTCTTTAATCAAAATTTTCAATTTTATTTACTCAATTTTAAATATTTATATAGCTTAGATATAGAGAAATTAACCTCATTTTTATTTAATAATACCAGGTTTGAAAATACTTTAAGTAGAAATACAAATTATTAAGAAAAAGTGATGTGTTTAAATATGTGATGCTATAATTTTAATTTGGGGGTAAAGATTTATCAGAATTTTGAGATCTGTGTGTAAGTAACCATTCATCATATAGCTATAAAAGATGATGTTCATGAATTTGTATTTTCATTTGACATAATAAATTGCTACATGAAAGTAGCCAAAGATATAAACTTATGACAGCAAAGATGAGTGAATATCTTCTGTAGCTGAATATATTCTAAAAATCGTATATCCTCCATATCATGGAAAAATCCCCCATATTTTATGACACATTCTTTGAATTTCTGATGTATTTTCACTTATTATTTGATCCCATTACATTTACTATATTCCAATGTTCATATATATGTATATATATATGTATATGTATATATATACATATATAAGATTTTTAATTTAAATTTGAAACAAGTTTGTTTTGCATATCAATCGTTTTTGATTCCTCCTGCCCTCTCCTGTTCCACCTACAAATCCCATCACAACCCTTTTCTCCTCCCCACAGAAGGTGAGGCCTTCTATGGGGAGACTTCAAAGTCTGTCATATCATTTGGAGCATGGCCCAGGCACTCCTTCATATGTCTAATGTAAAGAAGTATTCCTCTATGTGTAATGGCTTCACAAAGTCCATTCATACACTAGGAATGAATACTGATCCACTACCAGAAGTGCCATAGACTGCCCAATCCTCCTAACTAAGGTCACATTAAGGGAATCTGGGTGGGTCCTATGATGGTTTCCCAGTTATCAGACTGGAGTCCATGAGCTCTCCCTTGTTCAAGTTAGCAGATTCTATGGGTTTCTGCAGACTGGTCTGGACTCCTTTCCTCATCATACCTCCATGTTTACAGCTGGATTCCACGAGTTGGGCTCAGTGTTTTGCTGTGGTTGTCTGCTTATGCTTCCATCAGCTATTACATGAAGGCTCTGGGATGGCATATAAGGTAGTCATCAATCTCATTTTCAGGAAATGAAATTTAAGGTAGCCTCTCCACTATTCCTTAGATGGTTAGTTGGGGTCATCCTTGTAGATCTCTAGACATTTCCCTAGTGCCAGATTTCTCTTAAAACCTATAATGACTCCCTCTATTATGGTATCTCTCTTCTTGTTCTCATCTATTCTTTCCCTGACTCAATCCTCTTGCTCCCTCCTGCCCTCCTCTTCCTCCTAATCCCCTCTTCCCTCCCCTCAAGCTCTAAATTTGCTTCAGAAATATGGTCCGTTGCCCCTTCTCTAGGGGAACATATTTGTCTCTTTTAGGGTCATTCTTAATTTTTAGCTTTTGTTGCTGTGTGGACTGTAGTCTGGTAATCCTTTGCTCTATGTTTAAAAGACGTATATGAGTGACTACATACAGTGTTTGTCTTTTTGTGACTGAGTTATTTCATTCAGGATGGTTTCTTCTAGTTTCATCCATTTGCCTGCAAATTTCAAGATGCGATTGTTTTTTGTTTGTTCGATTTTTTTTTTGTTTTGTTTTGTTTTGTGCCTGCCCAGTACTCCATTTTGTAAATGTACCACAATCTCCATCCATTCTTCTGGTAAGGGGCATGTAGGTTCTGGCTATTACAAATAATGCTGCTATGAACATAGGTGAACAGATGTCTTTATGAATGTGGAAATTTTGGGTATATGCCTAAAAGTGGAATTACTGGATCTTGTAGTAGACTGATTCCCATTTTCCTGAAAATACAACATACTGATTTGCAAAATGACTGTACAAGTTTGTACTCCCACCAACAATGGAGGAATGTACCCCTTTTTCCATATCCTCTCCAACATAAACTGTCTTTGGTGTTTTTGATTTAGCCATTTTGAAAGGAGAAAGATGGTATCTCAGAGTTGTTTTGATTTGCATTTCCCTGATAGTTAAGAATGTTGACTTAAGATAGCTTAAGTATCTTTCAGCAAATTTAGATCCCGCTATTGAGAATTCTTTATTTAGTTATGTACCTGACTTTTTAACTGGATTATTGGGTGTTTCGGTAACTAACTTCTTGAATTTTTAGTACATTTTGGAAATCAGCCCTCTGTCAGATGTGGGGTTGGTGTAGATATTTTTCCATTCAGTGGGATGCCTTTTTGTCTTGTTGACTGTGTCCTTTGCCTTACAGATGCTTTTTTGTTTCAGGAGGTCCAACTTTTAATTGTTTATCTCAGTGTCTCAGTTTATCTCAGGTATTATGTTCAAGAAGCAGTCTCCTATACCAATTCCTGCAAGGGTACTTCCCACTTTCTTTTTTTTTTTTAATAGTTTCAGTGAGGCAAGATTTATGTTGAGATCATTGATCCATTTGGACTTAAGTTTGGTGCATGGTGATAGACATGGATCGATCAGCAGTCTTCTGCTGGTACTGGTCAGCATCCAGTTACACCAGCCCCATTTGTTGAAGATGCTTTCTTTTATAATTTTATAATTTTATAATTTTAGTTTCTTTGTCAAAAATCAGAAGTTTCTAGGTGTGTGGGTTAATATGAGGGTTTTCAATTCAATTCCAAAAGTCTTCCTGTCTGTTTTTTGTGCCCATACCAAGATGTTTTCAGGACTATAGCTCTATAAAGAGCTTGAAGTCAGGGATTGTGATGCCACTGGAAGTTCCTTTATTTTTCAGGGTTGTTTTGGCTATCCTGGGTCTTTTGTTTTTCCATATAAACTTGAGATTGTTCTTTCAAGATCAGTGAAGAATTGTGCTGGGATTTTAATGGGGATTGCATTGAATCTGTAGATTGTTTTTGACGAGATTGCCATTTTTACTTTGTTGATCCTACCTATCCAAGAGCATGAGAGAGTTTTCCATTTTCTGGTATCTTCTTTAATTTCATTCTTTAAAGAGTCACAGTTCTTGCTAAATAGGTCTTTGTCTTGTTTGGATAGCATCACCCTAAGATATTTTATGTTGTTTATGGTTATTATAAAGTGTGATATTTCTCTGATTTCATCTCAGCCTCTTTATCATCCTTATATAGTAGTGCTACTGATTTTTTTGAATTAATTTAGTATCCTGCCACTTTGCTGAAGGTGTTTCTCAGCTGTAGGAGTTCCCTGGTAGAGTTTTTTGGGTAACTTATGTAAACTATCATATCACCTACAAATTGTGAGAGTTTGACTTCTTCATTTCCAATTTTTATCCCCTTGATATTCTTTTCTTATTGCTCTAGCAAGATCTTCAAATACAAAGCTGAAAAGATATGGAGGAAGTAGATTACAATGTCTTTTTACTGATTTCAGAGGAATCACATTAAGTTTCTCTACCTTTAGTTTGATGTTGGCTGTTGGTTTGTTGTATATTGCTTTTATTATGTTTATGCATGTTCCTGCTATTGCTGGGCTCTCCAAGACCTTCATCCTGAAGGGATGTTGGATTTTGTCAAAGGAATTTTCAGCTTCTAGTGAGAATGACATTTAGGTTTTCTTTTTCAGTTTGTTTACATGGTGGATTACAATGACGAATTTTTATGTTTAACCATCCCTTCATCCCTGGGATGAATCCTACTTGGTCATGTTGGATGTGTTCTCTGATGTGTTCTTGGATTCCATTTGCCATTATTTTATTGAGTTTTTTTGCCTTGTAAAAAGAGTTTGTCAATGGCCCTTCTTCTTCTATTATGTGGAACACTTTGAAGAGTATTAGTTTTTCTTTGAATTTCTGGTAGAATTCTGGACTGAAACCATCTGGCTCTGGACATTTTTAGTTGGGAGGCTTTTGACAACTGCTTCTATTTCATTAGGGGTTATAGGTCTATTAAATTGTTTATCTGTTCTTGATTTAATTTTGGTAAGTGAATTCTATACAAAAAATTGTCCATTTCTGTTGAATTTCTGAATTTTTGGAGTACAGGTTTTCATACTATGACCTGAAGATTCTCTGAGTTTCCTCACTGTCCATTCTCATTTCCTCTTTTCATTACTGATCTGGTTAATTGTGATATTGTGTCTGCTTTTTGGCTAGTTTGGGTAAATATTGATATATCTTTTTGATTTTCTGAAACAAGTCTTTGTTACATTCATTCTTTGTATTGTTTTCATGGCTTGTACTTTGTTGATTTTAAACTTCAATATGATTATTTCCTCTTGTCTACTCCATCTGGGTGATTTTGTTTCTTTTTGTTCTAGAGTTTTCAGTTGTGCTGTTAACTATCTAATGTGACTATTCTTCGGTTTCTTCAAGTGAGCACTTAGTGCTATGAACTTTCCTCTTAGTGCTGCTTTAAAAGTGTCCCATAAATTTTGGTATGTTGTGTCTTCATTGTCATTAAATTCTAGAAAATCTTTAGTTTCTTTATTTCTTCTTTGATGCAGGAATGGTGCAATTGTACATTGTTCAGTTTCCATTAGTTTGTTTGGTCCTGCAATTTGTGTTGTTGAATGCTAACTTTAGAGCAAGTTGGTCCATTTTTTTGTACCTTTTGTGGTTTACTATATTGCTTAGTATGTGTTCAATTTTAAGTTGATTCCAAGTGGTACTCAGACAAAAGTATATTCTTTTGTTTGGATGAAATGTTCAATAAATGTCTGTTAATCCCAATTGGATCATAACTTCTGTTTGTTCCTTTGTTTCTTTGTTAAGCTTCTGTCTAGTGGACCTCTCTAGTTTCTGTCTAGTAGAGACTGGGTGTTGAAATCTCCCACTATATGTGTATGAGGTTTTATGTGAAATTTGAGTTTTAGTAATATGTCTTTAATGAATGTGGGTGCCTTTGTATTCGGGGCATGATGTTCAGAATTGAGACTTCATCTTGTATTTCTCCTGTGATGAATAGAAATGTCCTTCTTCATCTCTTTAGATTGATTTTAGTTCAAAGTCTAATTTTTAAATATTAGGATTTCTGCAGTGTCTTTTTTCCTTGGGTCCATTTTATTGGAAAATCTTTCCTCAACCCTTAACTTGGAGGTAAAGTCTGTCTAAGGAGTTGAGATATGTTTCTTGTATGCAGCACAAGGATGGATTCTGTCTTCGTATCCATTCTTTTAACCTGTGTCTTATTATAGGTGAGTTAAGACTATTAATATTGAGAAATATTAATGGTGATTAATTGTTAATGCTTGTTGGTCTTTGATTTGTTGCTAGTGGTGGTATTATATGTGGATTCCCCCCCCCATTTTTCTTTTGGCTGTTGGAAAAATGGGATTATCTATTGCCTATGTTTTTGTAGGTGGAGTTTACTTTGTGGGTTGGAGTTTTCCTTCCAGAACTTTTAGTATGCCTGATTAATTGATAATTATTGTTTAAATCAGGTTTTGTCACAAAATATCTTGTTTTCTCCATCTATAGTGACTTTATTTTTTGCTGGGTATAGCAGTCTGGCTTAGCATTCATGAACTACTACTGATGGTAGAATATCTATCCATGACTTTCTGGCTTTCAGAGTTTCCATGGAGAAGTTAGGTGTTATTTGGTATGTTTGCTTTTATGTGTTACTTGATCCTTTTCCTTCACTGTTCTTAATATTCTTTCTTTATTCTGTGCATTGGGTGTTTTGAATATTATGTGACAAGGAAACATTTTCTTGTGTTCCATTCTATTTGGTGTTCTGTAATCTTCTTGTATTTTCATTGGAATGTCTATATTTAGGTTGGGAATGTATTCTTTTATGATTTTGTTGAATATATTCTATACCTCTGAGTTGGGTTTCTTCATCTTCTTCTATACCTATTATTCTAAGTTTTGGCCTGTTCATATTTTTTCCATATTTTCTAGATATTATGTGTTAGGGATTTGTTCAACTTACAATTTTCTTTGGTCGATTTCTCCTATTGTATCGTTAGAGCCTGAGTTTCTCTCTTCTATCTCTTATATTCTGCTATTATGAATGCATCTGTAGTTCCTGATCACTTACCCAGCTTTTCTGTTTCCAACATCTCCTCAGTTTGTGTTTTGTCTCCTTTTCAGTTTTCAGATCATAGACTGTTTGAATTGGTTCCTTCATATGTTTGCTTTTTCTTGGCTTTCCTTTTTTTAAAGATATTTGTTGATTTCTTGCCTTTTTGGTTTGGTTTTTCTTCCATTTCTTTGAAGGATCTTTTTATTTCCTCTTTTAGGGTCTGTATCACCTTCATGAAGTTGTTTTTAAGTCATTATCATCTTCTTCATCTGTGTTGGGATGTTCAAATCTTACTGGTGTTGAGTCCCTAGACTACTAGGGGTGTTGTATTGATCTTTTGGTTGTTGAATTATACAGCCAACAATAATGTTCTTATACTGATGTCTATCCATCCATTCTTCCACTGTGTACTGGTGGGATCTCTCCCTTTGCTGGTGAGTACAGGACCAAGGTTCTCTTCTGCAAGCAGATCCAGTACTTCGATGGCTCACCTCACCCAGTACACCCTGTAGGTGGATGTGGGAATAGGGCCCTGGCAGACTGTGGATGTGATAGTCCTCTGGGATGGCTGGGATGGTTATCCTGTGCACAGTCTCCATTCTTTAGGAGGCTCCAAGGAGGGCGCTGGAAGGCAGGCTCCCTCCTTTGACAGAGACATGGCCAGGATGCTGGCAGACTCTGGACAGGTTGTTCTGCCAGGATGTGATCCCTCCTCCAATGTTTCTGAATAGAGTACTTATACGGACTTCAAAGAGACTATATATATATATATATATATATATATATATATATATATATCTCTTGAAAATCTCTTAAAAGTCATATCAATTAGCAATTATATTTATGATAATGAAATAGGATACTCCTGAAAGTTTGAAAATGGTTTGTCTGATCTGCTGGTACTGTTTTAATGTTAACTTGAGGAGTGGTTTGCTAATAATTCATCATCATTTTGTACATCATTGACTATGCATTGAAAATTCAAGGTTTTAAAATATGTGTTACAAATGGTGTACTAAAACTTGTCTTTGATTTTTGGGTTCAAAATCTGAAAGGTATAACTTAATTGAAATCCTGTGCCTATAAAGAGTACTGCTCTGGCTTGAGGACAGTAGGTCAGGCATAGCTGTCTCTCTCACAGAGTGTGATATAGGGTTGGGGTGTTCAATCACAAAATGTTATATTTGAAGGTGTTTTCTTGTTCAGTAGTATTAGCTGCATGCATAGGTGATGACTGGAAATGTGAAAACTTTCAGCACTAAATTTTTGGTGAGTTGAGGGTTGTCAAGGATTTATATGATGCTGCATAACTGAACCAAGAAAAGAATGTTGGCCATGACTCAAATAAAAGCAGACACTACATGATGGCATTCAGAACTATTCTAAGTTGTGTATTTCCTCCACAGAAGTTTAAAAACATGTTATTTTCTACTAATGCCTTTAAGTAGAGTAACTGCAAAATTCTAGAAATTTCTCAAACCCCAGAGGGGCTACAAATACATATATTGGCCAGAAGAAACAATAGTTCTTCTTTGGAATACTCTATCAATATGCAGTTACAGATGCTTTCAAATATGTACATAATTTTCTGATACCTTAGAAGTTAGACCACAGGAAAGAAATTTGAGGTACGATTCTGTTCTGATAATTTTAGTCTTTTATTCTAAGCATGCAGTTTACTTGAGAAGACACTAGGGCGACAGTGACAAACTGCATTATTTGGTGAGTCACTTGGACTACCCTGATCAAATCTTCAATAGTTTGTCATGCCTAGCACTGGGGATTTATTGCTCTATGATTGTGAGGGGGAAATTATCTGCCCAAGTGGTTTAACTTCCTTTGATATATATATGTATATATATATATATATATATACATATATATATATATACATATATATGTATATATATATATATATATACATATATATGTGTATATATGTACATATATATGTGTATATATATAGCAATTTTTTATTAAAGTAAATATATATAAATATATATTAAAGTAAATATATGCATATATAGCAATTATATATATATATAACATTATATAATATATATATAAAACATTACCTTGAGACTTTTCAACTAGCCTTGGTGTTTTTTTCCTCAGTTTGTATTGACCTCCCTCATCTTCCCAAGTGTAATTCTCACCTCTTTTCAACTTCCCAATTCAAATCACCTGTATCATACTATTCCCTTCTTAACTTTACCCTCTCAATGCCTCTGACTATACTTCACTGCTTTGTATGTTTTTCATATGTTGTATAAGAATACCTGAAGATTTATGTCTAGGTATCATAGATGTGAGAGAACATGCATTGATAAGAGGTGTCATTCTGTAAATATCTTTCTCTTATTGGTTAATGAATAAAGCACTGTTGGCAAGATAGGCAGGACTAGGAGACTAGGAGCAGAGAGGAAAAAGTAGGGAGGAGATTCAAGATGGAGAATGGAGAGAGTAAAATGACAGTCCCTCTCTCCAATAAGAAAAGAACATGTGGAAATATTAAGATTAATAGAATTGGGTTAATATTTAAGACAGAGCCATCTGATAGGAAACTACTAACTTGCCTATAGGTTTATATCTAATACACAGTGTCTCTGTGTATAATTTGGGGCTGGCATGGTAGTGGGACAACCAACAAGAAAATCCTGCTCCTAACAAAATGGTTCTGAATGTGGACCTGATAACTTCCACTTAAAACCTAACAAAAGCTTCAAAAACTTAGAAACAAAACAACAAAAACAAGTAAGGCTTCTTGGTAGCAGTATTTTTCTCAGTAGTTCTCTGCTTTGCTAGAGACAAGCAGAGATTTGTGCATCTCTTTAATGGAGGTTTCCTGGCTCAGCATAAGTGGCAAAAAAACTGCATGGTTTTTAAGAAGTGCTGCTAACAATTCAGTGGTGTATATGAGAGGTGGCAATGGCAGTGGCCATATCTCCAAGCCAGCAACATGCTGCTGGATAGCAGCATAGACAAAGGCAGTGATAACAGCTTTCAGTTCTGGTGGTAAGTGTACCAGTTGCCATCTTTGCTAAACCTAAAATACAGCTAATACAGCTGTGGCTTTCATTTTAGCAGTGTTGTTGTTTAGTAGATATAAGACTCGTGGCCAGAAAAAGATAAAGATTTACAAAGATATAAAGACAGATTCAGATTAAGATAAACCTCTAAAGGTTTATAGTGTGTTATAAAATATATGTAGACTTGGATGAGGAAAAGAAACAGGATACAATTATTTAAAAAGAATAATAAAAAGAAAGAGTGTAGCTGCATTTAGTAGCACATGCTTTTAATCCCAGCACTTGGAAAACAGAGTCAAGCAGATCTCTTTGATTTTAAAGAAAACCAAATGCACAGAGTTAATTCCAGGACAGTTAAATTTTCACAGAGAAACCCTGTCTCAAAATGAAAAAATAGAAATAAAACAAAGAGTAATAAAAAAGCTATATAAAAACTTTGGATATATGCTACTCTGTTGTCTCTAAATTGCTAGAATGCCCTGGAAATAACAATTGTTAAAAGAAATGCTGCTGGATTAAGGCAATTCCTCCAAAATCAGAAATAAGACAAAGCTGTCCACTCCATATCTCTTCAAGGTTGTATTGAAGTACTAGCTAAAGATTGAGTCAGGGTAGGAATAGAAGACAGAATAGAGAGAGGGGGAGAGAGGGGGGAGAACATAAAAGAGGGAGCCATTATAAGTTTGAAGAGAAAACTGAACATAAAGAAATGTCTAGAGACTGACTCCAATTAAGAATATGAGCAACCATGGAAAGGCTACCATAAATGCCCTTCCCTGATAGTAAGATCAACTAAATTATCTACCATCAAGGAGCCCTCATCTAGTTCCTGTTGGAAACAGAAGCAAACACCCATAACCAAACCCTGTGTCGAACTAGAATCCAGATACAGAGAGTGAGGACAAGACTAGGTTGCAGAAACAGATAGAGACAGCTGATCTGAACAAGGAGGAGCTAAAGCCCCTCCCCCCAGACTGATAGCTGGAAATCCAGCATGGGACAGACTCTGACCTCCAGAATATGGGTCTCAGCTAGAAGGACTGAGCAGTATAAGGGACCTCAGACAGTAGAACCAGGATGTATTCCTAGTACAAAAAAGGGCCTTGTGGACACATCCCCCATGCATGGATACTCCCTTAAGCTATAGACAGGAGAGAAGTCCTAGTCCCTACTTCAAATGACATGACAGATTTACATGACCTTACCTGAATAGCATAGCCCTACAGATAGATTGGGGGTGGGGACTGTGAGGGGGGATGTTCAGGGTGCATGTGAGGGGGGAAAGTGGGGAAGAGGGAGGGGAGGAGGTAGGGAAGAATGGAGGGAGGGAGGGGAAACATGTAAAATTTTTAAATTATATTATTAATAAAAAAAGATAGTCAACACAAATGAAAAAAGAAGAGAAATGCTGCTGGATTAATCCAATGTATATATTTTCAAAATGCTATCACTTCAAATATTAAGTTCAAGGACAGATTACTAGGGAAAAATAGATTTCTACTTTTGTTTCCACAAAAAATGAAAAGCCACAGATTCCTTGTAGACTAATGTGGTTTGATCAAGCCAGACCCCTGAAACAGTGTCCCAGGTGATCCAACTTTCAAAACAGCTGGGACAAAGCAGCCTTACAGACCACTACAACCAGGATTTCTTCATTGTCTTAAGATCCCCATGACAGTGCCTACCAGCAGGAAGCAGTTTGGAAATAATGACGCCCAAATTCTAAAATATTGTCTATAAATGTTTGTTTCAATTAAAATGGATTGTTATAAATGGTTAATGATCACAACCAATTCATTTAAAAGTAAAAAGGGGAATATGGTATAGAAATATATACTTTGTTTTGGAATGGATTTTTACTTTTTGATATAATTCAAGGTCAATTTTGTGATATGTATATTTCTCCTCTTGTTTAGGTACTGTTTTTATATAGCTCGTTAAGAAATGTAGTGTGTAATTTAGTACAGATTATAGATAGTTATCTATAATAGTCAAAACTTAGTTAGGTTTTACCGATAATAGTCAAAACTTATAATTAAGTGAGTTAGGATTTCTAGATATATAGAGATGTATTTGAGATGGATAGCCTTTCTTATTATCTTTCAAAGACCAACAGAATATGGCATTTAAAATCGTTTAGGGTTTTTCTTGAAAATGAGGCACAACTGCTCCTGGCAACACCATCTGTGTCAGAAAAGAAGATGGACATTGAAGAAACTCATTATGGCGTTTGCTTTCAATATTGCAAGACTAGACATTTTGGCAAGACACTGGTCTCATCTGGACTGTTTGACTTTATGCTATAGAAACTGGACATGCAGGACCCACAGGACAGTGATTGCTGATGCAAGATGGACATTGCTACAGGGTTCCTGCTTCATGGAAGAGTCTGGCAGACATTCTGAAGGGCACATATAAAAGTGATTGACAAACTGAAAATACCGGTGGACAGTTTAGTTTCCTGCTTTCCAAGAAGTCTGCCAGACACATTATGGCATTTAGGCTGAAGATGGAACATTAGAGAAGAACTTTGGATGACTGACCAGGCAGTGAGATGTATCTGTAATTTCTAGAGTTTATATATTATCCTTCTGTGGTCTTTGAAGGAATTTAAGACAGAGAGTCTTGATTATAGTTTCCCCTAGTTAAGATTAAAGGTAAGTTACATATAGGACTTTAAATTCACAAAAATAGGATACATGATGAAAAATTATCTTTAAATCTTATTACTTGTTAATAAACTAAATATTATTAACTGTGATTCTTATTTGATAACTGTTGTGTAATATATTTTGCTATGGTAAGGTTAAAACCATTTTTTATTTTAGACAGGAGAGAAGAGATGATGTGAGATGTCATTCTGTAAATATATTTCTCTTATTGGTTAATGAATAAAGCACTGTTGGCCAATAGGAAAGCAAGATAGGCAGGGCTAGGAGACAAGGAGGATTCTAGGAAAGGGTAAGGAGGAGTCAAGATGTAGAGACTGGAGAGAACAGAGGTCCAGGCCCTCTCTCCAATAAGGTGAGACCACGTGGAAATACTTAGATTGATAGAAATTGATTAATATTTAAGTCAGAGCTAGCCAATAAGAAATGCTAGTAGCAGCCAAACAGAATTATATCTAATAATGTTTCTCTGTGTGTTATTTTGAGGCTGGTGCAGATCAGGGACAAGACTGGCAGAACACATTCTTAACAATGTGGTTTTTTGTTATATGGCTGGAATATATGGCTCAATATAATTTTAGTTTAGTTATGTAACTCAAAATTGCATGCAATTTTTTTTCTTTATTGTTGAATAACATTCTATTTTGCTTATGTCCCATTTTGTCATTACTCATTTTTGAAGGACATCTAGGTGTTTGTTACTGATTTCTAGTTCCTCAGTATTGTAAATGGGGTGTCTATAAACATTGTTAAACTCAATTTTCTGTAAAGTAGAATGCTTACTCCTTTGGACATATGCCGATAAGTGGTATTGCTGGGTCATACCTTTATGTTTAGTTTTTTTGAGGATTATTCATACTGATTTTCAGAGTAGCTTGACCTATTTGAACCCAAACAATGGCGAAGGAGATTTTTTTTTCTATCAACCCTGCTGGCATTTGTTCTCCCTCCTTTTGTTGACCTATGGCATTCTGACCAGGAGTGAGAAAAACATTTAATTAATGTACTGGCTTGCATTTCTAAAGTTTCTTTAGATAACAAAAAATATCTAGTATTTCATAGGCAGTTGTTACTTCTTTAGCTGTTGGTGAATGTGCTCACTTCTTTTCTTGGCTTGTTTTCTGAAGTTTTGGTATATTTCTCACATTAAACCTATATCAGATATGTATCTGGTAAAGATTGTCTCCTCATGTGTGACTTTCTTCTTCACTTGGTTATTTTCTTATGCTGGGAGGTGATGTCATACACCTACAATCCCAGCATTTGGGAGGCATGAGCAGGTGATTCTCTATAAATTCGAGGCCAGCCTGGATAGCCAGGTCTGTTAAACAGAAATCCCCTGTCTCAAAAGATCAAAAGAGTTTAGCAACAATTCTGTTCCAAGCTGTGTACCTGGCGCAGGCAAGACTCAAGCAATCTCAAATATTTCCAGCCATGGGACCCACAAGAGGTCTCCTGAAAAAGAATGTACCCACCAGAAGCCTACCCAGTGCCACAGAGCAGGGTGGATAGCCAATACTATGACCTTTTTGTAATGAGGAAACTTGGTCCTGACTAATGCCACGATCTACTGAGCAGGATAAGGAGGCCTACATGCAGGTTTGGGTCATTATTCCTGGATCTGAGGGGAAAACATAGCCAGCCTGGCACTTTACGGCACCTGCAGATGGGCACTATTATGGTGAGTAAATATATGGTGTGTTATGGGAGAGAGAAAAACAGAATAGTTTCTGTCCTGTGAACAGTGGCATTTTTATTACATATTGGATATCAAGAGTTGAATTTAAATACTTGGCAAATAGAGGCCTTTTCAGAAAGTTTCCTCCGTGCCTCTGTCTTATTCACTATTGGGTATATGTTCTTCCAGCACTATTAATGCCTCAGGTTTCAAATTAAGTTCTTTGTTCCACTTGGATCTATATTTCTTCAGCATGATAGAATGGGCCTAATTCCATCGACCTAGGTTGGTGGTCCAGAATGATGTAGAAAGGCAAGCTGAATGGATAGCTGCTATTGTTCTGCTAAAAATCATAGTAATACAATTTACATTCTATAACAATGCTGTTTGTACATCAGTGCTATTCATCATTCCACCCTCATCAAAGAGCCTTCTTCTTGCAGCAGATAGTAACTCACACAGAGACCCACAAATGGACAATTTTAAGGAAAAAGTGTCTTCTATATTTCACAGTAGGAATATAAATAAGAACTCACAGAGGTGGGGACATCTTGCACAGAACATGTACATGTACAAAGAAGAGAAAAGTCGCAGCACACAAAGTGAGAGTAAAAAATAGTCCCATCTCTAACTAATAAACAATTTAAAAGATTCCTTCTGGGAAAGGGAAAATTAGTTTTGGGAAAGGAGAGATGATCTTATTTGGGTGGGTAAGACCTGAAAAAAGAATAGTGGGAGGGAAAAATATATTATATGAAACAAATAACATTAAAAATAAACTGAAATATGCATACACATCTTTATTAGCAAACATTTTGTGATGCTAATTGCATTGAATCAAATATAAATCATGAAATCACTAATTGAGCTAATTATTTAGCAGTCAATAACTCAGTACCATTTCTAGATTCAGTTGGTTATATATTAAGCATTTAATCTATATTAATTAATTACATTAATTTAACAGGAACTCCCTTACTCTTTTTTATTTACTTTATTTTTTTGTTTCACATATCAATTCCAGTACTTTCTCCCTCCCTTCCTTCTTCCATCCCTCGTTTCCTCCCTCCCTCTTTCCCTTTCTCCTCCCTCACATGCACCCCAACCACCCTCCCCTCCCAACCCCCACTTCATATGTAGGGTGATGCCATCCAGGTCATCTAGATCTGTCAAGTCATTTGAAATAGGGACTAGGACTACTCTCTTGTCTCTTGGTTAAGGGAGTATACATCCATGGGCGATGTGCCTGCAATATCCTTTTGTGCACCAGGTATACACCCTGATTCTACTGTCTGGGGTCCCTTATACTGCTCAGGCCTTCTAGCTGAGACCCATGTTCAGGGAGTCTGAGACAATCTCATGCTGGATACCCAGTTATCAGCCTTGGAACCCATTAGCTCCTCCTTGTTCAGGTCAACTGTCCGTATGGGTTGCTGTAACCTGGTCTTGTCCTTTCTCTCTGCATCTGGATTCTAGTTTGATTCAGTGTTTAGGTGTGGGTGCTTGCTTCTGTTTCCAACAGGTACTAGATGAGGGCTCCATGATGGTGGATAATTTAGTTGACAATCTCACTAAGAGTGAAGGGTATTTATAGTAGCCTTTCCACTGTTGCTCAAATTGTTAGTTGGAGTCAGTCTTGTAGGTCTCTAGACATTTCTTTATGTTCAGTTTTCTCTTCAAACCAATAATGATTCCTTCTTTTATTCTCTCTCTCTCTCTCTCTCTCTCTCTCTCTCTCTCTCTCTTGTCTGTCTTTTCTCTCTCTCTTTCTCTGATCAACTCTCTCTCTCTCTTTTTTGTCTTCTATTCCTCCTCGAACTCAATCTTCCTGGTACCACGTGCTTTCCTCTCCTCCCCCTCTTTTTCTCCTAGTTACCTCTTTTCTCACCCCCCCACTTCCCATGTGCTCTGGAGAAATTTTCCATTGCCCCTTCTATGAGGGACCATATATAAATCTCTTAGAATCCACCTTGTAACCTAATTCCTCTGACGGTGTGAATTATAGACTGGTGATACTTTACTCTAGATCTAAAATCCATATATGAGCGAGTAATTACCATGACCCTTTTTTGTGACTGGGTTACCTCATTCAAGTTTTTTCTTCAAGTTCCATCCACTTGCCTGTGAATTTCAAGATAAGATGATTTTTTTTTTTTCTACAGAGTATTCTATTGTGTAGATGTGCCACATCTTCTTTATTCATTCTTTATTTGAGGAACATCTAGGTTGCTTCAAGGTTCTTGCTATTACAAATAATGCTGCTATAAACATAGTAGAGCACATATCTTGTTGCATGGGTGTGGGTCATTTGGGTATATGCCTTAGAGGGGGATTGCCAAGTCCTGTGATGAACTAATAGCCGTTTTCCTGAGGAACCAACATACTGATCTCCAAAGTGGCCATATAGGTTTGTACTTCCATCATCAGTAGAGGAGTGTTTCCCTTTTTCCACCTCCTCTCCAGCATAAGTTGTCATTGGTGTTTCTAATTTCAGCCATTCTGACAGGAGTAAGATAGTATCTCAAAGTTGTTTTTATTTGCATTTCCCTGATAGCTAAGGTTGTTGAACACTTTCTTAAGTGTCTTTCAGCCTTTTTGTTTTCCTCTATTGAGAATTCTCTCTTCAGTTCTGTACCCTATTTTTCAATAGGTTTATTTGGTGTTTTGTTGACTAGTTTCTTGAGTTCTTTGTATATTTGGAGATCAGCCCTTTGTCAGTTGTAGGATTGGTGAAAATCTTTTGCCAGTCTCTGGGCTGCTGTTTGGTCTTGTTAAAACTGTGTCCTTTGCTTTACAGAAGCTTCTAAGTTTGAAGAGGTCCCATTTATTAATTGTGATCTCAGTGTCTGTGCTACTGGAGTTATGTTCAGGAAGTGGTCTCCTACACCAATTTGTTCAAGGGTACCTCCTACTTTCTCTTCTAAGAGGTTCAGTGTGGCTTGATTTATGTTGAGGTCTTTGATCCATTTGGACTTGAGTTTTGTGCCTGGTGATAGACATGGGTCTATCTGCAGTCTTCTACACACCATCATCCAGTTGCGCCAGCACCATTAGTTGAAGATGCTCTCCTCCCCCCCCCATTGTATTTTTTAGCTGTTTTCTCAAAAATCAGGTGTTCATAGGTGTGTGGGTTAATATCAGGATTTTCGATTAGTTTTCATTGGTCTATTTCTGTGCCAATACTATGCTGCTTTTAGGACTATAGCTCTGTAGTAGAGCTTAAAGTTGGGGATGGTAATGTCTCCTGAAGTTCTTTTATTGCACAGGGTTGCTTTGACTATCCTGAGTATTTTGTTTTTCCATATATTGTTGGTTATTATTCTTTCAAGATCAGTGATGAAATGTGCTGAGAAATTAATGGGCATTGCATTGAATCTGTTGATTGCTTTGGGTAAGACTGCCATTTTTACTATATTTTCCTACCTATCCAAGAGCATGGGAGATCTTTTCATTTTCTGGTATCTTCTTTAATTTATTTCTTTAAAGACACAAAGTTTTTATTGTACAGGTCTTTCACATGTATGGTAAGCATTACCCTAAGACACTTTATGTTGTTTGTGTCTATTGTAAAGGGTGATGTTTCTCTGATTTCTTTCTCAGCCTCTTTGTCATCTGAATAAAGTAGGGCAACTGATATTTTTTTCAGTTTATCTTGTATCCTCCTAGTTTGCTGAAGGTGTTTATCAGCTGTAGGAGTTCCCTCAGTAGAGTTTTTTGGGTCACTTATGTAAACTATCATATCATCTGCAAATAGAGAAAATTTGACTTCTTCCTTTCCAATTTAGTTCCCCTTGATCTCCTTTTGTTGTCTTATAGCTTTAGCTAGAACTTCAAGTACAATTTTGAATAGATATGAAGAAAGCTAAAATCACCTTTAGCTTCTCTCCATTCAGTTTTATTTGGACTGTTGGTTTACTGTATATTGCTGTTATTATGTTTAGGTATGTTCCTGTTATCCCTGATCTCTCCAGGACCTTTATCATGAAAGGGTGTTGAATTTTGTCGAAGGCTTTTTCAGCATCTAGGGAGATGATCATGTTTTCCTCTTTCAGTTTGTGTATATGGTGGATCACATTAATAGATTTTCATATGTTAAAGCATCCCTGCATCCCATGGATGAAGCCTACTAGGTCATGGTGGATGATTTCTCTGATATATTCTTGGATTCGGTTTGCCAGTATTTTATTGAGTATTTTTGCATCAATCTTCATCAGGAATATTGGTCTCTAGTTTTATTTCTTAGTTGAGTCTTTGTGTGGCTTGGGTACCGAGGTGGCTTGGGTACCAAGGTGACTGTGACCTCGTAAAAAGAGTTTGGTAATGAGCCTTCTCTATTGTGTGGAATAATTTGAGCAGTATTGGTGTTAGCTCTTCCTTGAATTTCTTACTCTTATTTTACACTTTTTAAATTATATTTCATCTTCTTGCCCAAGAACATTAAGCCAACTTTCCAGTCCCCAGTGGACAAATGTTCTTACTCAATTAAATGCTATTGTCATTTTATGTTTATACATTTTGTCAATTTTCTTTGATTTAGCCATAAGTTTATAAAGGAACACAATATATTAATTTTCTTTATTTTTGCTACTGCTGAGAAATAATGAAGACCACATTTCTTTGAATGGTACACTAAAGCTTGCCCTAGAACTCAGGCTTCTCAGATATCCCTGTACTTTATTCAGTTATCATGCTTACTTCATCACTCTTTCATTTGTGATTACAAATTAGGTATTTCAAATATTTAACAGAAACATTTTTAAAAAATAGAATTCTACTACTAGCTTTAACACTCTTCAGAATGCAGAAATTTGAGGAAACTGCAACCTAGGCATTCTGAGAGGCTTGGTCACCTGGGGTTCTTGTCTTTATTGGTGTCTGGTTCTCTTTTTCTGAAAACACACAAATTTATAAGGTTAGTATATATTAATACAAGTATGGAACATGCATTGTGAACAAGTCAGCTAAGGTGATTTTTTTTTGTTCTATGTTTGAGTAAATAAAAGGATTCTGTTAATTTTATGTCTTTTTGAACTGTATAACCAAACCTAATTCCTTGCCATATGAAAGGTTGGCATATAATAATGATTCAGGAGGACTCCATAGACAAGGAGATTTTTCATATCTCATCCAGTTTCAGAGCTGTTCCCATGTAGAGGTATTAGAATATATGTTACTATAGACTATGCCTTTTTAGACTTTGTGTGAGTTTATGAGTATGTCTGAACCTGATATTCTGATTGTCTGTAGTGTTCTCTGACCAGATGAAATAAATTCTAAGGGGTTATTATGTCTGCCATGCAGTTCCACTTAATTGGCCACTGGCCCAAGCCTTTAGGCAGCTGCCCAGAGAGATGCATCTGTACACCACAAGTATTAGCTTACCTGAACATCTGTGTAACAAGAAACCCCAAACCAGGCTTTTGACTACACTTTTACTCAGTTTTTAGGCCCTATGTTTTGATATTCAAGTCTCCAGGGCGGATACCATATGTAGATGCATTTTTCAGTTATATGTGCCAGCCCACAAATACCTGAATATAACATGTAAAAGGCTACATTATTAGTAATGAAATTATTTTTAAATTACACATAATAAACATGGGCTAGTTGTACTCTCACATAATGTATTTTTATTGATTAAACTCAGATTATTTTATTACTCTATAATGTCATGTTTCTAAGATATAAGTGACAGACTCTTTCTTGCACTAATCAATATCATTATTATATGGTCATTGTTTTTATTAGAATAAAGTACTTGGCACAGTTTAAAGAGTCAGGTATTAAAGAGTTCACATTCATTAGAATAAAAGAGATTGAAATTGCCAACAATTAATTTCTGAAACACTTCAGCAACAATACCCTTGTTTTAGAGTTTCACCCTGAGATTTTGCTTTAAAAGAAGCTTTAAGCTTTATTTTTCTACTCAATTATTTTATGCCCTTTAACTCTTCTCTCACATAAGGATTTGGAGATGTCTTACAAACACACACAGACACACACACACACACACACACGCACGCACGCACGCACGCACGCACGCACGCACGCACGCACACACACACACATGACATATAGCTGTGGTTGTGAAATTCAAAGCATAAGAAAATCAGGGCCTTCAATTTATTATGAATTTCTCTAACTTATTATGAAATACCTCAAGTAATTATCAAGAATATGGCAATACATACATACATATTAACTGGGACAAGAATATGATCAATTTTGTTTGGTAACCTTGTTCTGTCCAATTCCCAGTACTTACACATACCAAAATAATCCTGAAGTATCTGCCATGAGCATTTCAAATTAAAGACTTCACTTCTTACTTGCAAATCAGAGGAAAGGATTGGCTAACAAAGTGCCCTGTTAATACAATTATTTAAAATAAGTGCACAGGTGATGGACTTGGGATAAGTTAAATTCATTTATTCTAATATTTAAATTATAAATATTTATTCTGTGCTTATGAATGTTTTGCTGTATGTATGTCTATGCAGCACTTATGTTACTAGCCCTCAGAAATACCAGATGGTTGCAGATACCTCAGCCTGGATCTACTGACAATTATGAGTCACTGAGTGGGTTCATTCAGATCCCCTAGAAGAACAAGAAATGCTCATAACTTCTGAGACATTCCATCTGCCCTATAATATTCAAAACCACTTAAAAGAATATATGCTCATGAATTAATTAATTAAATAAATAAAAAGTAAATACCAACGCTTCTCTCAATGGTGACTATTTTTCAAGATTAATATCAATTGAAAGAAAATTGGTCAGGTTTGCCTTTTACTTAGAGAATGCAAATTGATGTTCAGAATGAAATACCATCATAACTCAGAGTGAGTTCATTTGAAAGAATGGTGGTAATAGGAACAAGAAATGGTATAGGATAACTGTGAATCTCACAGATATTGTTGAGCATTCAGATTGTCATTTATTTACTATGTGTAATCTATGATATCATTGCATTATAGTATTTATTAATGTGTTCAGCTACATAACACTCTGGGAAGGTGAAGCCAACAAGATAGTGAAAGATCAGTAGTTTCAAAGAGTTATGCAGCAAAAGAACCCAGATGAATAAATGGATCACAGGACATCTCTAGACTACCAAGAACCCTCTATTTAATGCTGTGATGGGAAGTTCGGGTCATTGTCCATTTGAATAAACATGATGAATGAATGGAAAGAATTAAATATGTGCCAACTCTGGGTGATGATGACATCACAGCATACTCATCTATGTCTCTTTCTGGCAAGGGTGATGAGGATGAAGAAAGCTATGCAAGAAAGGACAGGAGTGTGCAGAGACTGTTGAAAAAATAAGGTCTATTTAAAGCTCTTGAAGTGAATATAGAAATATCAAGAGAACATATTGATTAAATCCTCTAAGCTACACAAAAGACAATAGAAACACTATTACTATGTGAGTAATCAGCAAAGAGGAACTCACAGGTGTTTTCTGAGAATGTTCACATTTCTATGCTTGCTACAGTTTTGCTCTTGGAAGGTGGTAGAGCAGATTCGCAAACCATCAAGAAGCCCAACATTAGGCAAAATGTCAATATTCTGCACTGTATATATGGTTGTTTCTGGTTTGAGCTTAGGAGTGAGATCATAATCTCCTATTATACATGTGTACTATTGTTAAGTCACTGAAGGACTAATTTGACATTAGATTTTGGTGCTATTTCTTATGCATCTGCTTTACATAAAATGTAGAAATGTAAGATCCTGTATCTTGTAACCCACAAACATGTTTTGCACTTTATTTCAAAAGTCGGCTAAATGCTTGGTGTTGTTGGCGCATGCTTTGATCATAGCTCTGGAGAGGCAAAGGCAGTAGGATCTCTGTGAGTTTGATTCCTGCCTGGTCTACAGACCAGGACAGGCCCCAAAGCAAAACAGAGAAACTCTGTCTCAAAAAACCAAGAAAAAAAACCAAAACAAACAAAAAGTCAGATAAAAATATAAAACACAAAATGGGTTACAGAAAGACATCAGAATCAAAAAGGATATCACACCAGAGGGGACCCTGCTAGGGTAGCACACATTTACAGATGTAGTTTTCTTCTGATATTTGGTTAATATTTAACAAGGTGAATTTAGTTTAACATTAAGCCTGCAGAGAATCCAATGCAAGTATGTAACCTGATATTTCAAGTGTCACAGAATTAAATACTTTATTATATGATCAATAATTAGGTGTTGAATATGAACAGAATGGGCCTTCCTTTTGAGCTGTTTAATTTCTTAGTTTTCTTTGTTCATATGTTTTGCTGCATGAGTAAGTGACATTATTATTTCTTTTAACATAAGACTTACTGGATTGAAATGATGTTCAAGAGCTTAGCAGTATTCCTTTAATTTTCTGATAGCTTTGATTTTCCAATTTGGATAGAATTATTAGTCTTCTTCCCACTTGTTTTCCAAACGTATTAAGCACTCTTAATCACTTAGTGACTATGTTTATTGGTTCCTTCAGCAAATCAATTCTCCCTGACATCTTTCTCTGCCAAGCTTGATATATAAGTCTGGCACTCACGGATTCTCTAAGTGACTTTCTACAGAATTCATTCGTCTGGTCTTTATTCTAACTTAAGACACCTCAAGACTGCATGCCATTGATCTCTGAAATTGATACATACTTTAAAATGTTATATCTGCCTTTAAAAAGCCACTTAAAGAAAATCATCCATACATTACTGTCAAATTCTGTGTTAGTTTAAATATTGTACTAAAAATAAATTAGGTTGGGGCTGGGGATCATTGACACAGTGCTTGCTTATGGTGCAAGAGGTTCTAAGTTTGGTACCCAGCAGAGGGAATAACACTCACACACTAATGAATAAATAGAAAAATAAATTAAAGTCTGTACACAGAAGAACAATTTAGCAGAATAAAGATTTTATTAAAGTATTTAACAACTAAAATAGACAAAAATTATAGCCAAAAGAAATATAATGCAATAGAAACTGATTTAAACTGTAAAAACAAAATTTCAAAATTCCTTAATTTAAAATCTTATTGTACTATCATAAATTTCCATAGTATGTTTGTACTTTACCAATTTCACCATGTATATAAACATTTTATATATATATACATATATATATATTCACATATATATTCAGAATATTTTAATTCTACTAAAATTATTGAGCATTAATACTCATAAGTTCTATATATATTTATCATAATTTTTTACTTGAGCTTTAGAAAAAAAATATCAGTTTTTTTTTAGTTATTTGTAGAAACAGTCTGGCCATGTCAATACCACCATCAGCTGGGCCCAGTTACCTTGTCACTCAGTGTGACTTAACATTTTAACAGAATTACACTGAGTTAGACAGCAAAATGAACAAATGAATGAACAGTACAATTGGGAGTCTAATAATATATCTCCTGTCCCTAAGAAGATCATGAAGGTTAATAGTTTAGAAAAAGAGTCTAATTTGTAAGCGAGGACTGCAACAGCTATAGTCATATCACCTTTTCTCATTTTAAAGACACTAACTAAAATTAGCAAGCCTCATTTACTATACTCCTCTGTTTTCTCAAGACTGTCATTAATTAAATCTTCTGAAAGTTTCCTGCAATGTTTTTGAATAAATGAAAGTGGTAAGTGTAGGTGTTCAAATGAAATCTTTGCTTGCAACTTCAAGACAGTGACAGATGCCCTCTAATTATACTTATATTATTTTAAAAAATGAACTATTATTTTCTAAATATACTTTTTAGGCAACTTTCCTTAAAATCCCATGTTTACTTTTCTATTCCTTAACTGTGTTATGACTTAATTAAAGCTTTGCTATCTACTGAATCCCATAGAACAGGGATTGATCAAACTCCAAAGAAAATTACAAGCTGTCTTTCCAATAGAGATTTGAAAATGATGTTACTGAGTATCTGTGAAGAGAAAAGAAATTAAAAAACTTACATACAGGCTATTACTTTATGCCACTTTGCCAAATATGGTTAGCCACTGCATGAGAGAGAATTATGAAGATTTATAAAGATGATTACTTCTGGAGAAGAGGAAACAGAATTTCCTTGTCTTGTTTACTTTAGTATTTGGCAAAAAAACTTTATTTCCTTACTCTCTGCTCAGGAATTTTTATTCACACCCTTTACTTATGAACAGACATTTTGCATCCAAAGTCACCTTTTTCGAGCATTTTCTCTCAGTACTTCAAATCTAGTTTATTTTAATTTTTATTTTGAATCCATAATGAGCTCTTTTCCATTTATTTTGTTTTAGAACTTGAGCCTTTTCCATTTGCACTGAGGACTCATTTCAAAGTGAAGTTTCAGTGTCATGTTAGATACTGTACTATGATTACATCTTTGTTCCAACTGGATATTCCAGTTTTTTTGTTTTTGTTTTTGATTTTGTTTTTTTAGCAAACAATATTTGACATGAAGATAATTATAGATAATTCAATCATGGAGTTTAAATTGATACACATATGAAATTTAATACTTATTCAGTATTGTACTTTGAAGGGGAAAAAAGTGAAAATACCTCCCTGTATGCTAGTCTCTAAACTTGCAGTTACCTCCTGACCTTATTCACTTGCAGAGGATTTGTTATTGCCATGTGTTTACATTGATTCATAAAACACTATTTTACACTATATATAAAGGTAATCATTTTGGAAATGTTCAGGTTGAAAATCATAAATAGGAATTGCCACTCTGAAATTCTAAAATGTGGAAATACTTAGCAAATCTTGTGAATTGTAGTGACATCAACATCAAAAATTATATTCAATTTCAAGAAATTCTCTTTAATTTTTCACATTGGTTCAGTCCATAAGCATTGATGCAACACATAATATGGGCCAGCATTCGTGGCAAAGCACACCTCAAATACTCTAAGATTTAGTGGATTGTACAGCTATATTAAAATAAAAGACTTATTTTTATGGTTTTATATATTATAATAAACTCAGTGTTTATAATTAGCATACCATATAGTCTGAAATATTGTTCAACTCATTTAATCTTATTCTTATAGTAATTAGAGCACATAATCCATGGAGTGATACTCCCTTATCCTGGGGACAGGAAGGGGCCCTAGACCCTACTCCAAATGACTTGACAGATTTTGATGATCCCTCCTGAAAGGCCTCAACCTCCCTGTGGAGTGGGTGGGGAATAAGATATGGGGGGGTGAGGTCATGGGGACATGGGAGGATGGGAGGGAGAGGGAACTAGGATTGATATGTAAAATAAGAAAAAATAATAGTAATAAAACAAAAAAGAAATCACAGAGATTTTATACTAATCCAAATTTATCCTACTTAAAAGGTAATAGAAATAATTGATATTTATAGTGTAAACCTTTGCATAAGTCATCCAGTAACTGCGAACTATTTAATATAAAAATTCAAGGCCTACAACAAAGGTATCAGAAGAGAATTGATTTACATTTAAAATTAATTTTATGTTCCAGGTACTATTGCTTTAATGTATGGTCCATTGGAAATAATAACATATGTTTGATATTGTGTAGCATTTTTATTGGTGTGACAGACATAGTTCTTGTTAAATTAAATAATAATTGGCAGGGATTTGGCTGAGTAAGTAGAAACCTGTGCTAAGCACTTTGTTGACTTGTGATTATTCTCCTAGAATCACATGGTGGCAAGAGAAAACTGACTCCCATATTTCCCTTTGATGTTTACAAATGTGCCACCTCTCTCTCCCTCTCCCTCTCTCTCTCTCTCTCCCTCCCTCTCTCTCTTCCTCTCTCTCTCTCTCTCTCTCTCTCTCTCTCTCTCTCTCTCTCTCTCTCTCTCTCTCTCTCTCACACACACACACACACACCAAAATAAAAATTTTAAGTAACCTGATAAGTCCTTTAATGTTAGAATCATCCTTTCTCTACCAAGCAGATAGTGATGGCAGGGAAACAGTGCCCAGAACCTGAAAATAATGCCTGATTTCTGTCCTTTGTCCACCTGCCATGTGGCCAGGTGGGAAGGGCTTCCAAACACTTTTGTCCTAACTTTTTACCTTAATATAGTTCACAGAAATAGCAGGTAAGAGGATCCCCTGAGAACATAGCTTACATTACTGTGGCTGGCTAGTTCCCTATATGGGGAGCTAAAGGTTCCCTTGACTAACATCCTCTCAAACTACAATTCCACAGTCCCTCAGATTCTGGTGCTGTCAAGCTAGCAGTTCCCAGACAGTGGGCACAAGGTCAAAGCCCCCAAGTGTATAATTTTCAATGAAGATATGGTGAGTCTTGACAGTATCAGGATTACTGCCAGGTAATGCATTCTTTTTCTCCCTTTTGTTACCAGTCTCTCTTTTTTGAACTTCCATACTCTCTTTATTAAATTCGAAGTGCCATCCAACTGTACTGTTAAGCCAGGGTCTTATCCAAAACTATATATGCACATGAGTGTTTAATAACAAAATCACTGAAGAAGCTACCTAAGGTACTGATATTTTACAATACATAAAATGTAACTTAAACTAAAATATTCCCAACATGAAAGTGTTAAATTTGTCACTGACACTCTCCCTGATAGCATGATTTCATTAGTATTTATGAGAAAATGATGAAGAAGTGATAAATTCATCACTACATTTGGTGAATGTTGCTTCAGGAGCTTGTCCCAGCCATGGTGTGTAGACTTTCATGGGAGGCATGCCTCTTTCTGAATGGAGGCAGAGGAGGAGTGGAGGGTAAGGGGAGTAGAAGAGAGGTGGTTGGAGAAAACTGGAGGGGGCAAGGGATGGGAAACTATAGTCAGAATGTAAAATAAATTTAAAAAATTTAAATTAAAGTTTAAAAATTCTTGTTTAGTTGGAATGATACAACAGTCATTTTGTGTGCATTAAGAAATTAATAGAAATTATTTATTAAATTTTCATCACAGAAAATTACCTTGTATAAAGATCCAATGTAAAATAAATATACTACAATGAAAAATTGGTTTTTTTACATATTTTTTTTAAAAGCTCAGGTCTATACAGAAATACATGGGAGAAAGGAATATTGTTCCAGTCGTTCCTATTTATCATTGAGCTGAGGGACCTCATGGGCAATTTAGAGAAGAAAAATGCCCCACGGGTTAGAGACCCACAGCAGGAGTTACTCCTCTAGACTAATGTTCTCAAGATTTATCTGTTTATGTACACACCTTGGTTTTTTTTTTTTTTTTTTTTTTTTTGAGGATACCTAGGGATGATTCTGACAGCATTTGGTACTGATCTGTAAGATGCTGTTTGTAAGGATACTGGGAAAAAAATCATAGACTTTTCTCATTGAAAATACTACATAATAGATATTTAGATACTTTCAGAAATTATTTTCTTGTAAATTCCCAAATAATGTCCCTGAATTCTAAATGCCTTTAAGTAATAATGTTCACTAACAACTTTATTTTGAAATTGTAGAGTTAAGACTCTCTAGTGGCTGGCCACTTTGCTTCTCTGATCTTCAGCATTAACCCCAATATCTGACTTAGGGTTTTTAATATTAATACTAATTAGAATTTGTGCTACAAGTTTTCCTTTGTGTTCTCTATTTGAATTAGGTGGGTTTTCAATTCTGCCTTAATTTTAGATTGAGTTCTTCTTAATACTCCAATCTCCTGATTGAATTCTATTCTCAAGTCCTGGATTGTCTCTGTCTTTTTTGTCAATCTAATGCTTGGGTTTCCTTTCTATTCACTCAGGAAATTTATTCTGATTTTCTTTTTTCTTATTTCCATTGAGCTGTTTCTGTGTGTCTTCTTTAAAGTTCTTGAATACTTTCATCAAGTTTATGGTTCATTTTTGAATTTTGTGTCCTGAGTTTTATTGTCAAGCAGTTCTACAGAACAGTTAGTTTTTGTTTGTTTTGATTTAGTTTGGGGGTATTTTTTTATTTTAAAGATACTAACTTTATCATTTATATTTTTTGGTCTTTTTTTAGATGAGTTCTTGGCACATGGGTTTCTTTTGCTGTGCTAAGTCTCACATAAACAGACCAAGTTAGAGAAGACAGGGTTTTGGACAGGTTGGGCTTATAGGTTGGAAATGACCTTGGTAGAATTAAATCAGAGGAACGGAATGGACTGTCTTGTATACAAGATCTATTTCCTTGTTTAAACCTGATTTATGAGGGTATATGATGATATATTGTTTATGATCTAATAAAACCACTGAGGATCAGAATTCAAAGCCAAGACACAATTTACATCCATAGAAGCTAGGCAGTGGTCGCATACATCTCTAATTCTAGGACTCAGAGAAAGAGTGAGGCTGATCTCTCCAAATTCAACACCACATGAGAGAGCAAATCAGTCTAATAGAATAACAGAGCTCAAGCCTTTAATCCCAGAACTAGAGTGGATATATAAAGAAGAAGGAAAGTCGGTCTTAGGCAATAGTTTCCAGCCAGATTGATAGCAGAAGGAGATTTAGTTTCCAGCAGGGAGAGCATAGTACTCTTAGGAATGGCTAACTGGGAAGTTTGAAATTATACTGTGGGGGGCTGTCCTTTGGGGTATAGCAAAGAGGATACTGATAAAAGCCTAGAGATCATTTGTAATTCTACTAGTGGATGCTCTACTAGGCCAGGACATTAGATATGGGACATTATTAGATCTGGCAGCTTGGGGAGAAAGCATTGATTGGGATATCAGGGAGAATCAAAGGGCTAGTGTCTAGAGAAGGAAGTGGAACTAGATGTTTGGCTGGGTAGAGAGGTTGGATTCTGTGCAGAATGGGCCTGTGAGATGACTACACAGGGTGGCACCTAGTCGAAGCCTAGAGATTGATTATTTCACTGTTGTATTGTCAGGAGATACCTGGACACAGGATGTAGTACTCCTGTGAGATCTAGCTTGAGAGACAGGTTTGGATGGGGAGATCTGAAAGGCTAACTACACTAAAGCCTGGAGAAGAAATTGAGAGTTTGAGGTGGTGAAAGCAGTTCTTTAAAAAAGTGCAAACCTCTTTAATTACTAAAAAGAATGGAAGGGGGTAACACCCATGTGTAGAATTTTTATGTCTCTATTTAATGCATCTATTTATATATGAGGATATTAACTGCTGTTTTCATGAAGAAAATAATGTGGTTAAAAATTGGATAAAAGATATAACAGAGAATAAAGAGAAACTTTCCCAAAGAAATTATTTTTTTGTTATTTTTATTTTCATATTCTGAGGTTATTATCACAGCAAAATTATACTACAGTGGAGTTCTCTCCTCACTGAGGCAGTGTATGGCTTAAAGACCCATATTTTTGGTTGGGATGAGTACATCAGAAATTTGATGTTTCATGGAAAAGTCCTGCCAGGCTGATGGACTAGTTACTGTTATTACACCCAAGGCATTTGTTTACATCCTTAAAGGACAACTACAAGATCCTCACTTTACCTAGCAATAAACTTGCAATTTTACTTGATAATACCCAAAATGCTAGTGTAATCTTATGGGACATACTTCTGTTTTAAATGGCAGCCATCCACATTGACACCTAGGATAAACATAAAAAGGTGTGAAATATATTGGAAGAAGATTATGTGATTTCAAAGACAGGTGTCAAAGAGTGATACACTGTGTGTCAGCAAATTTCTAAATGTGTAAAACTAAAAAATAGGGTCAGAGGTTTGTCCAATTTACTATAAATATAATAGATTTTAACATTTTTGAAATATTTCCTTGCTCTAGTAAGAACCATAACAAAATTTTGGGAAATTGACAGAATATATAGTACAAAAATATGCACTTTGTCTTTTTATATGATTGCTTTTTTTCTCCTAGATATTATAGACACCCCTGAGTCATAGTCTCACAAGTAGATCCATGCTGCAGTGACGTTATATTGAAGTATAAAAACAGTCAAGAATTAACTTCTCAGAGCTAAATACACATTCAGCCCAGAAATATTTTTCAATTCCTAGATTACTTTTAAATTTATCACAGTTTCTCTGACTCCTGTTTCAATATTTAAATCACAATGAAATATGTTCTCTTTTTCACAGGTCAGTTTTTAAGCTCTATACACTTGAGTTTTGCTTTGTCTTTATGAGACTTTGTACATTTATTTTTCACATATAATAGTCCAAGCAACTAATATGTAGTACTATCATGTAAGTACCAATGATATTAGAAATATAGTTACTGTCTAAGCTCAAAATTTAAATTAAAATCTTGATCAAAATTAAGTTCTAGAAGATTATAAAATATTACACAAATTACATAAAGGAGAAGCAAATATTGACTAAGTATGTGGTAAGTGATAGACCCTACTTAGGCCAAGAATAGAAGACACTTTGCACAAGAAAAAAGTTCAAGCTGGGCATAGTGACATATGATTTAATTCCAAAATTTGGGAGGAAAGTGTAAGCTTATGTTTATGGCACAAGATGATCCTTATCTCATGATTCCATTTTTCATAATTTCATATAAATATATGAAATATATATGTATACTTTATTTTCAAAGAAATGAGTATAATCATTTAAACAATTTTTCAACACTTCGATCATTCATAGTACAGAAAAGGGTTTTCAGAAAAAAATTATATAATATCCTCTGAAGTAAATATGTTGTAAAATATGAATTATAAATACCCATAAAAGCTAGTCCCAGAGATAATATATGTTCTATATGACCAATTATAATCACACTTTGGCTAGTTAGGAACTTATCTATGAGTGCACAGTAATAAGCTATGTATGTAACTGGAAATGAAAACAATGATGCAGGACATTAGAATAACTACTGTTTGAATAAACAAACCACAAGAACAATTGTTATTGTACATATTTTAAATTTCAGTATGTTTGAATGTTGTGGCAATGAGGCAATGGTTATGGTTCCAATACATTTATAATGTAATAACTAATTAGCTCAGGGTGAATTTTAAGAATTTTGGTTACAGGTCAGTGGTAGAACAAAAAATTGAACAAGGTGAGTATAAAAGTTTAAAGATTGAATATTATAAATTAAGGGAAAAGTCCTATTTGTGCTATTATGCCTACTATATGCATCTTTTATGACAGTAATAAAATTAGGATTGGAAATAAAAACAGGAAATGCTTAAAATCTACCATATATTATCTTTAAATTTGGTTAATTATTACATGATGATCTCTCCCAATTAAGTTATAAAGCCATTGTTGTTATCTTTTCATGTCCTGCTTAGAGTCTCAGGATCAAATTTTGCCACTACAAGAAAATGGAAAGAGAACTATGTCATTATCTTCTGCTAGAAAATAGTTTTAGATGATTTATTTACAGATTTTGTAATTTTCATATTTCTTATCTGGCTAACCAACTGATTTACAGAACCAGTGCAATTGATTTGACCTCAGTAGACATAAAGCACTCACTTAGCTAGAATATAATGAATTGATTTTTATTATGCAAATTTATTAAAATCTTCAGCTTCATTTTCTTTGTTGAATTTGATTCCTTAATTTTTTATTCTCTCGAGGAAATGAGGGATGCTGTTGCCACTTTTCCCCTCCAGATTTTCTCTCACTTCATAGCCATTATTCTTGTAGTCTTACAATCTGTGTTATTTCTATATAAATGTATGTCAGAAAATTTAATCATTGCATGTTTAGAAAGAAGCCTCAATAGAGAATTCCCCTAGTGCCTGATAGTACAGTACCTAATAGATGAAAAATATTATCTTTAGCTGAATAAACATGAACGTTACAACTCTGCTATTATTCCATCAATTTTACAGCGTGAAGTGTATTGTTGGGGTTATATAAATGTTAAATTCTGATTATATTGACAAGTCCTACCTAAAAAGATTCTTATAACATAGGTTATGTAAAGGATGGCTCATCTGAGTAAATGAAATGAATTTAAATGTAAATATTGCAGACTCATTGATCTGTTTGCTTGATGTGTATGTTTGTGCAAACAATTCCCAAGAACTTTGCATATATGCATGTGTGTATATGTCTGTGTATGTGATTATACCATTCTGTATGCACAAAGATCCACATGAAATTGTTATTTAACAATGATAGAATAAACGTGGTAACACACACACACACACACACACACACACACACAAGATTGAAGATTGGTTCAGATTAACTGTACTAACAGGAAACATGGGAGGTCCTGTTGACTCTTTTGACCTGTACTTTCATAGTATGGAGGAATACTGAAAACTAAGACAGAGGGAAGATAATTTTTCATCAGGGAACCCACCCCTTCAGTCATAAGAAAGTGACTGAAGAAGCTATAATAAGAAAGGTTCTACAGAAATGGACTGGGTTTGAGCTTTTAAGGCCAACTGTTGTCAAGAAGTTTATGCTTTAGCTGAAGATCAGACATGTGTGAAGAAAAAAAAATATTTGCCTTTTAATCAGTTGGTTGTCTGTGAAATATCTGATAGTGGAATGGAAACTTCATATAGTTTTTAAGCCAAAAGTAGTTTTCATCAATTTTTTGTTAGATACTAACTTTGGATGAAAACTATTAATTTTAAAGATCTATTTGATTTCAGTAGTTCTCCTGAAGCTATGTGTCTTTAAATTATAAACTTTTATTTACTTGTGGATTTATTCAATTCAAGGCATATGTGCCATAATATCTCTATTTTTAACCATCTATCAATTCAAGGTAACCTCCATGTGACCATTGCTTTCATTTTCCTTCAGTGTGGAATATGACTTGTCATTTGTACATTAGTAATTCACAATGTGATATACTACCAAATATAGTTTTCTTCAAGGTGTGGTTTAGCTCTCCAGAATTATTTTATACAATATCAACCTTGTTCATTGTTCTACATTTTCCCAAACCATGACAGCTCTTTGTTTTCTTCAAGGTATCTCTGGTAAGATGAGACCACAGGGAAGTACTTAGATTAATAGAAATGGGTTAATATTTAAGACAGAGCTGGCTGATAAGAAACTGGTAACTGGCCTACAGCTTTATATTTGATATAATAGCTGTGGGTTATTCGGGGTGGTGTGGCAGTGGACCAGACTGACTAGCAAGAAAAATCTACTCCTAACAAAGGTGTGCTATCGCTCTCTAGAATTATTCTATACAATTTCTATCTTGTTCATTGGTCTATATTTTCACAAACCATGAAGGCTCTTCTGTCTTGGAAAATCAATTCCAAATATTTTTGAGATTGTGTTTTTCTTTTTGTTGTTTTTATTTTTCTGTCTGGCCTATTTTGCTTAGTGTATTTTCATCTTTTATATAAAAAACTAAATGAGAGAATCTCTTTCATTTTTAAAATGTACTTAATTTTGTAATGCATATTTACTGTCATTTATCCATCTAGCCATTGACAGACAAATGGATGATTCCATATTTAGCTATCATGAAATTATAAGAATGACCATTAAGGTGCAAATATTTTTATGGGATTCTGCTTTTATTTGTTTAAAATGGCATATATTTAAAAGAGATATTGCTGAATCATAACTAAATTATTTTTCATTCATATATCTCTATTCTTTATCTATGAGGATATACTAATCTATATTCCAGCCAGTGGTGTAAAAGTTTCATTATTTTACATATTACAATGACAATGAATGTTCAAATGATAGAAACAATTTCTTTTATTTTCTATCATTATAAATATATTATAGAAAGTTGAACATTTTACATGAATAATAACGATTAAGAGAAATATCAAAATGTTCGCATTCATGTTTGTGTGTAAGATATACAATAATATTTTGGACTCTTCTTATTTAAAAGTATATTTATTTTACCTATTTTTCTGTAGGCTGTTATATACTTGTTTTATGAATGACTAATGTTCAGTCAGATCCCCTATTACAAAAAATAAAGCCCAATTCAGCTTTATGAGGCTTAAGGATTTTTGAGAATTATTATTTTAAATATAATCAACATTCATTTACCTCACCCATAATTTGCAAGCTATAAATATATATTTTACTACAATAGAATATCAGTTTCTGTGAGTCATGTCATCTATCATTCATGAGGTTTCACTGTTTCAGAGCATTATATTAAGCAATTTTGCAAAAGTTAACTCATTGAAAGCAGAGTATAACTTTCTTAATCAGTAAGTATAGGTAATCAGTTTGAGATAAGAAAAATGAAAGTTTAATGAGCAAATGTTTTATATGAGGTTATTTCTACTAATAGCTTCAATATGTGTATGGAAGCTAAACTAAGTGTGTTATTTTTTAGCAATAGGGACTATATGGAGATGCATATAATTATTAAAACTATATAATATTCATATATTGTGGAAAATTCTTTAGCAATAAAATTATTTCATTGCAATTGGTGGAATTAACAATATTTTTCATTTATTCAAATGCTATTTTGCCTACATGAACAATAAAGATTGCACAATATACTTAAAGATTTTGATTTAAATACATCCAAGCAAATTGTAACAAGCAGATTCTCATTGTTGTAGTGCATGTATCTGTGCAATAATGCTTAAACAATCCATGTAGAGTCCTACATTTCTAAATTATTGGGAGATATAATGTTCACCTTTGGGTCCAGAGCATTGAGGTTTATAAAGTAAAATATTTTCATCTCTGTAATTTTAATACTTTTAGGAACATTTCTTACTGTATTAGAAGTCCACAGAGTCTATTTTTGAGGCTATTGATAATTTGCTTTTTCGTGTCAGGGTAAACAATAAATAATATAATGCTTTGTGACTAGCTAATGGAAAAAGAGAATATCTAAGAAGCAAGTCAATTAACTACTCTTTTTTTGTTGGGGAATAGTAGATCCTGAGTTTTGAATTATTACTTAGCATGCCTTTCATTATTTTCAATACACAATTAAATTACACTGTTTTTTATTAATATTTCCAAAATATAGTTACATTACAAACATCATTGAAAATATAACACAATCATTAAACAATAAGAAAAAGAAAAATGCATCTTAAAAATCATGAAAGTGTAACTTCAATATTCAAAACACAGAGGTAGATGTCTGGGTTCAAGCTGAATGTCAGAAAATAAAAGCAGTGAGCGACTAAAGAGATCTTACCTCTATCAATGCTCAGACTGAAAGGAAGATCCACTAGACCTCAGATTGCATTTCCAGACTATACTGAATTCCATCAAGCCTCACAACCCTCGAGTGTTCTCTCAGACTGCACTGGGCTCTCTAGTGCTGGGATTAAAGACATGAGGTCTTTTAGATGATTCACTTTCATGTAGCATAAGGTGGTCTTGGGTTTATAAATATCCATTTTCCTCTGTATCCTAAGTATTGGGATTAAAGGTGTGCACCACCACATCCCAACTTCATATTTTAAAGACTTAAAGTTCTTATTGTATAGGTCTTTCACTTGTTTGGTAAACATTACCCCAGGATATTTTATGTTTTTGTGGCTATTGCAAAGGGTGATGTTTCTCTGATTTCTTTCTCAATTCCTTTATCATTTGTACATATTAGGGCTACTGTTTTTTTCTTTCTTTTTCTTTTTTGAGTTAATCTTGTATTCTGTCACTTTGCTGAAGGTATTTATCAGCTATTGGAATTCCCTGTTAGAGTTTTTCAGGCTACTTACGTAAACTATCATGTCATCTGAAAATAGTGAAAGTGTGACTTCTTCCTTTCCAATTTGTATTCACTTGATCCCCTTTTGTTGTCTTTTAGCTCTAGCTAGTACTTGAAGTACAATATTGACAAGATACGGAGGGAGTGGACAGCCTTGTCTTGTTCCTGATTTTAGAGGAATTGAATTTATTTTCTCTCCATTTAGTTGGTTGTTGGTTTGTTGTATATTGCTTTTATTATGTTTATGTATGATCCTGTTATCCCTGATCTCTCCAAGCCCTTGAAGGGATGTTGGATTTCGTCAAAGGCTTTTTCAGCATCTAGTAAGAAGGTCATGTGGTTTTTCTTTTTCAGTTTGTTTATATGGTGGATTACATTAATGGATTTTATATGTTGAACCATCCCTGCATCCCTGGGATGAAGCCTATTTGGTCATGGTAGATGAGATCTCTCATATTTTCTTGGAATCAATTTGTTAGCATTTTATTGAATATTTTTGCATCAATGTTCATGATGTTTGGTTTTATATTTGTGTGACTTACACAAAGGTAATAGTAGCCTCATAAAAAAAGTTTGGCAATGACCCTTCTGCTTCTATTGTTTGGAATACATTGAAGATTATTGCTATTAGCTGTTCTTTAAATTTCTGATAGAATTCTGCACTGAAACCATCTGGCCCTACAATGTTTTTGGTAGGGGAACTTTTGAAGACTGCTTCAATTTACTTAGGGGTTATAAGGCTACTCAAATTGCTTATTTTGTTACAGGCTAGCCAGGGTACCACAGAGAAACCCTGTCTCAAAAAACAAACAAACAAAAAAAAAACAAGATGATATATGATAGCTAGATGGATAGATAGATACTTAGATATATACAGAGATAGATACATAGATGGAAAGATAGATAGATAGATAGATAGATAGATAGATAGATAGATAGATAGATAGATTAAAAAGGGAATCTCCTTGGAACAAACCCAAAATATTCTATCACACCTATGAGAAGAGGTGAGTGAATGCCGAAAGTATCAAGTTAAAACAAAAACAAACAACAAAAGAAAAAGTAAAAGAACAATCTAAACAATAACAACAAAATGTTAAAAAACAAAACAGGAAAAAGATCAGAGATAAAATCAGAGAGTTTCAAAAGGATTAGTGACCTCTATTTCCTGATAGGCGATGCTGAAGATGGTAGAGGATATATTTTAGAAAAAGACTTATAAAGTCAGTTAAACACAATCAAATGAAAAGAAGACTGGGGGCCAAACTTCTCAAAACTTTGACAAAAGTAAGGTGAAAAAAAAATAAAAGTCTTCCTGATGTTGTACCACAGCAGCAGAAAGATAACATTTTTAAAAAGATTGCTACTGACTTTCTGACTTGGATATTCCTACCTGTCTTTGAATTTCACATTTGGGAAATCCAGAGCATGTGTCATGAGACTGTAGCTGAATATTTGTTTCACAATAACTGCAAATTGTGTGTAAGAAAATTTCTTTCATAAGAACCAGGCACATTTAAAAGGGGAAAACTTGGTTGTTTCTGGAATCAGAAACACAGATGGACGTTTGCAGTAGATGCAAAGGACACGGAGAAGGATATCCCTGAAATGAGACTAGCATTTACATATCTATCCTGAAATGATATCCAATGGTTAGAAGCAAACATCTGGGATCTGACCTTTAAAGTAATACTGAATGAGAGTGAAAAGCGTTTTTCAGAAAATTAGATATAATTTCAGAGGAGAAAATTAAAAATAAAAAAAATTATTTCAGAAAGTTTTTTTTAAAAAAGAATAAAAATGAAGATACAAATAAACTCTTGGAAGAATGCCAAAGAACACAAACAGCTGAATCCAATTAAAAAAAAAAGTTAAAACAGGATATGAGAGTAGAATTTATAAGGAGATACACTGAAAGTCCTTGAACTGGAAATAATATAAATTAAGTTTCAGTAAGTTGAATAAATCCATTTTGGCCAATAGTCAGGCCACAGAGGTACTGAGAGAAAAAATAAAGGCAAAGTAAGAGAAATGCCATGTAGCCCCCAAGGGGGTAAGATACCAGAACATCACCAGTAAGCCACTGCCAAATGGTAATATACAGATTTGTAAAAATTGGTTAATTTAACTGTGAGAGCTAGTCAATAATGCACCTGAGCCATTTGCCAAACAATTATAATTAATATCAAGCCTCAGATATTATATATCTTATAAACAGCCATGGGACAGGGCAAAACACATGTAAATCACAAGCTAGTATCTCAAACTCAGGGACTACAAATACTGTAAAGAATGATAATGGAGACTCCTATGAAACAAGATTTTTCAGAAATGACAGATATTTGAATACCTGAACTCATAGTAGTTGTGGTCACCTGTATTAGAACTGTTTGAGATCAAGCAGTCATGTCTTCCAGGATGGGTGGGGAAGGGCTTACAAAGATCCATGTCCATATGAAGAGCTATTGGTGGCATATGATTACTTTGAAAGAACAAGTCAGATATTTTTTTCTTTTTCTTTTCTTCTTTTTTTTTTTTTTTTTTTTTTTAGAAATGTATTTCCTTGCAGGTTGTCCTTACTGTGGTGGATGATTCCATAACATGAAAAATTAACACCCAGAGATAGATATTGGGGTTCAAGCTCCAAGAAGCAAAGCAATAGGGCACTAGCTCTTGCCTCTAGTTCAGCCTGAAAGGGTTGATCCTTTCTCCACGAGCTCTCCTCCAAGCCTCAGACTACTGCCTCTCCTCAGTGTGGATGGAGACTAATCTAAGAAGGCAGCCTGAGACACTGGGCTCCTGTCTTTTATATACCTCTCTATGGCTGGGATTAAAGGTATAATCTCTAATTTTCTTTTAGACTGATTCAATCATGTGTCACCCTGGGTGGGTGGCCTTCGACTCACAGAAAGACCCCTCTACTTCTGTCTCCTGAGTCCTGGGATTACAGGTGTATTCCAGAACTGCTTAGCTTCTAGAACTAATTAATGTGGCTGGATTTGCATTCTGATATTTCTGGTAATCTTCACTAACTCATAAATATGAATATCACCACATGACCCCATACCCATGCACAATTCTGCCTCATTGAGTTATTCTTACAAAAGGACATGAAGTCAGGAGGAAAGGACATTTTAGAGAAGATGAATGGAGGCAATAGAGAGAAGCTATGATTCAAATGCATTTATTCATGCCTGTAATTCTCAGGGGATGAATTAAAAATGTGTTCTAAACAGAGATCACATCATAGGACACAAAGTGACTCTTAACAAATAGGAAAACTGAACCAATGTATTGTTTTCCATCTGGTCACACTGAAGATAATCAGATGAAAGGAACAAAAAGATTCAGAACACATACACCTTTGTGAACCATACACAATATAGAATTCTGGTTAAACAGCTGCATAACTAAAAATAAAATTTTAAAAAATTCTAACATTAAATGACATTATTATTAAAGTGACTACATGAAAAAGCAAAACTTCTACCATCTAAAAATAAATGACACACCTGCGGGCACTTAAAATGAGTAAGAATATTTTAAGCCCCAAATATACAATGGAAAAAATTAAGAACTTGAGGTCCATTCCATAAGAGGAGCCCAACTCTGACATTTCCTAGATGCCAGGAAACAGAGGCACGAAAGCCCATACCCATGATAGAACCAAATACCAATGGAAGAACAAAAAGTCAATGAAATGATTCCTGATGATAGTTTCTGCTATACTAATAGATTTGTGCCTAGCCCAATTGTCCTCAGAGGGGTGCCGTTCATCAACAGATAGAAGCATATGCAAAGACCTAGAGCCAAACACTAGGCTGAGCCAGAGTAATTCCTCTGAAGAGGGAGAACAAAAATTATAGGAGAAACATGGGTAAAGGGCACCAGGAGAACACAGGCCACAAAAATCAACTAACCAGGAATCGCAGGAGTCACAGATAATGAATTGACCACACAGGCCCTATGTATGTCTGAGCAAGGTTCTCTTCTTATAAGCTATGGTTATATAGTTTGGTGTTCTTGTGGGACTCTCAAAAGTCGGAGTGGGGGGTATCTCAGACTCTTTTTTTCCTATGCTTGAGACCCTTTGCTTCTTATTAGCTTGCCTCATCTAGCCTTGATACAAGGGTTTGTGTCTAGTCTAATTGTAACTAGTTAGGCCAGGTGTGGTGGATGTCTCTGTAAGGCACTCTTTTCTCTAAAGGAAATGAAGAGGAGTGGATCTGGTGAAGAGTGGATTTAAGAAGATTAACTGTAATTGTGAGAACAATAAAAGAAAAATCAATTTTTCAATTCAGTTAAATATATTAATTATTGTAGGTTAGAAGTATTTCTTTTTATATATATATTTATTATTTTTATTTTACATATTCATCTGAGTTACTTTTCACTCCCAAACTCCCATGTCCCCGAACCCCCTCCAATCCCATCCCCCCTGATCCACAAGGAGGGTGGTTCCTTCCAGGAATGATCTTCAAAATCTGTCAAGTCATTTGGAGTAGGGACTAGGCCCTCCCTCATGCCTCTAGGCTAAAGGAATATCCCTCCATAGGGAATGGGCTTCCAAAGTCGTTTTGTGCACAAGGGATACATCCCAGTTTCACTCTCAGAGGTCCCTTAGACTGCTCAGGCCTTCTAACTGTGATCCACATTCAGGGAGTCTGAGTCAATCCAATGCTGGATTGATTCAGCTATCAGTCTGGGGATCAATGAGCTCTCTCTTGTTCAGGTCAGCAATCTCTGTGGGTTTCAGTAACCTGGTGTTGAACCCATTTTCTTATCACTTCTCCCTCTCTGAAATTTGATTCCAGAAATTCGGCTCCGTGTTTAGTTGTGGGTGTCTGATCTGTTTCCATCAGCTACTAGATGAGAGCTCTGTGATGGCACATAACTTAATTATAAATCTCATTATCAGAGAAAGGCATTTTAGGTAGCCTTTCCACTGTTGTTCAGATTGTTAGTTGGGGTCATCCTTGTAGGTCTCTGGACATTTCTCTAGAGCCAGTTTTCTCTTCAAACCCATAATGGCTCCCTCTATTATGGTATTTCTTCACGTGTTCTCGTCTATTTGTCCCCCATGCCAATCTACCGGGTACCACATGTTCTCATCTCCTCCCCTTCTATTTCTCCTAAGCCCCTCTCCACTCACAACTACCCTTCCCTACTCCCAATATGCCCAAGATATTTTGTCTTTCCCCTTCTGTGGGGGACCTTTATGGATCTCTTAGGTTCCTCCTTGTATCCTAGCTTCTCTGGCGTTATAAATTATAGGCTGGTGATCCTTTGCTCTATGTATAAAATCCATATATGAGTACATATTATGCTCCTCTTTGTATGACTGTGTTACCTCACTCAGGATGGTTTCTTCAAGTTCCATCCATTTGCCTGTGCATTTCAAGATTCCATTGCTTTTTTTCCACTGAGTAATATTCCATTGTGTAAATGTGCCACATCTTCATTATCCATTCTTCAGTTGAGGGGCATCTAGGTTGCTTCCATGTTCTTGATATGCTATGAACATATTTAAACAGATGTCTTTGTTGCATGGATGAGGATCATTCGGGTATATGCCTAAGAGTGGAATTGGTGGAACCTGTGGTAGAAATATTCCCATTTTCCTGAGGAACTGCCATACTGATCTCCCAAATGGACATACAGGTTTGCACTTCTGCGAGCAATGGAGGAGTGTTCCCCTTTCTCCTCATTCTCTCCAGTATAAGCTGTCATTGGTGTTTTTAATTTTAGCCATTCTGACAGGAGTAAGATGGTATCTCAGTGTTGTTTTGATTTGCATTTCTCTGATGGCTAAGCATGTTGAGCATGTTCTTAAGTGTTTTTCAGCCATTTTGGATTCCTGTATAGAGAATTCTCTACTCAATTCTGCACCCCACTTTTTAAAAGGGTCATTTGGTGTTTTGGTGACTAGTTTTGAGTTATTTGTATATTTCGGAGATTAGCCTTCTGTCAGATGTAGTGTTGGTGAAGATCTTTCCACAGTCTGTGGGCTCCAATTTGGTCTTGTCAATTATGTCCTTTGCCTTACAGAAGCTTCTCAGTTTGAGGAGGCAATGCATAAAGCATTGATAGCAAATTAAATATATTATTAAATAAGTAAGTATATATAAATAAGCAGATAAATAAATAAATAACTATAAAAGCTTTCTGGAAAAGTCAGACTACTTATAATTATGATAAAGTGGAACTCAGTGAAATTTAAGAACTGCTGTACATGAAAGAAAAAATAATTTCTTTATTGGCTGAAGAAACTGCAATGTTTAAAAAAATACTTCCTAGCTAAATATTTGATAAAGAATTGCTGTCTAGAATATACAAAGAATCAAAAATACAAGTAGGTACGAAGTAGTGAAATATGTTAATCAATAAATCAGCTAATAAATGGAAGTTAGCATTTGCAAAAACTGATGAACAAATTATCAGTAAGCATGAGAGAAATGTTTGATATTACTAGCACTCAGAGTAATGCAAACGCAAACTATTTTGGGGTCCCATCTCACTACACTCACAAATGTAGTCATTACAAAAGCAAATATCAAAAAGAAAATACTAGAAAGGTTGTAACTAGAAAGGTTTTGTGAGAATAACGCCACAAGCACTCAATATGTATTCCCATATGATGCATAATAGGCAAGTTATGGAATCAGATTATTCACCTATCAAAAAAGAAAAAAAGGAAAATTATGCTATATGTTGAATATATATGTATGAATTTTCAGATATAATGAATGAATGTTATTTTCATAAAGAGATGCAAAAGATGATAGTATTAAATCAATTAACTCAGAAAGACAGCTACATTGAATATTGGCTCATTTCTCCTCCATATGTTTTTGAATATGTGTAAAATCAATCATTAGTATGGAAAATGAAAGGAAAAAATGTTTAGCGAAAGGAAGAGAACAAAAATTTGTACAGGAAGCTGGGCATGGTGCCAAACCGTTTTTTTAATCCCAGCCCTTGGGAGGCTGAGGCAGGCAGGTCAGCCTGATCTACAGAGTTCCTGGAAAACCCAGGCTACACAAAAATATCCTGTCTTGAAAAACAACAAAAAGAAAGAATGAAACCAAGAATGAAAGAAAAGAAAATAAGTGTGGAAAGTAAAGGAGGAAGGAGTATATAAATGAACACATTTTAGTAAGTTATATACATGTCCCAATGTGATATTTTTTATTTAAATTAGAAACAATCTTATTTTACATATGAATTATAGTGCCCTCTCCTTTGATCCTCCCATGTCCTCCACCCCATCCTCACACTCACCAACTCATCAGGAGGATGAAGCCTTCCATGGGGGACCACAAAAGTCTGCCACATCATTTGCAGCAGAGCCTAGGCCCTCCTCCATGTATCTAGGCCAAGAGAATACTCCTCCATGAGTAATGTGCTCCCAAAGTCAATTTTTGCACTACAGCAGAGGCCCTGTAGACTGTCCAAGCCTCCTACCTGACACCCTAGGTGAGGGGCCTGGTTTGGTCCTATGCCAGTTCAACAGTTGTTAGACAGGGATCTGTGATCACCTACTTGCTCAGTTCATCTCATTCTGTGGGTTTCTCGAGCCTAGTCTTGAACCCTTTGCTCATCATTCCTCCCTCTCTGTAACTAGATTCCAGCAGTTCAGCTCAGTGTTTAGCTGTGAGTGACTACTTCTGTTTCCATCAGCCACTAGATGAAGGTTCTAGGATGGCATAATAAGGTAGTCATCAATCTCATTCTTTTGGAAGGGCCTTTATGGTAGCCTGTCCACTACTGTTTAGATTGTTAGTTGGGGTTATCCTTGTAGATCTCTGGACATTTCCCTAGGGCCAGATTTCTCTTTAAACTATAATGGCTCCCTCTATTAAGATATCTCTTTCCTTGCTCTTCTTTATTCTTCCCTGAACTAAATCTTCCCGATCCATCCTGTTCTTTTTTCTCTTTCACTTTCTCCTACCTACCTTCTCACTTCTTCACACTCCCAATTTGCTTAGGAGCTTGTGTCCCTTTCCCCTTCTCTGGGGTATTATTTATGTCACTTTTCCCTAAAAGTTTTCCTTGCCTCCTAGCTTCTCTGGTGGTGTGAATTGTAGGCTGGTAATCCTATATTCTATGTCTAAAATCCATATATAATTGAGTACATACATTTCTTGTCTTTCTGTGACTGGGTTATTTCACTTAGGATGTTTTTTTCTTTTTTTCTAATTCTATCCATTTGCCTTTGAATTTCACAGTGTCCTTGTTTTGTTTTGTTTTGTGTTATGTAGTACTACAGTTTGTAAATGTAACATGTTTTTTTTTGTTTTTGTTTTGTTTTTTGTTTTGTTTTTGTTTTGTTTTTGTTTTGTTTTTTTGTTTGTTTGTTTTGTTTTGTTTTTATTCATTTGTCCATTGAGGGGCATCAAAGTTGCTTCCAGATTTTGGCTATTACAAATAATGCTACTATAAACATAGTTGAACAGATGTCTTTGTTACCTGGATGTGAATCTTTTGTGTATATGCCTAAGAGTGGAATTGCTGGATCTTGAGGTATACTGATGCCCATTTTCCTGAGAAAACTCCATACTGATTTCCAAAGTGCTGTACGAGTTTGCACTCCCATCAACAGTGGATGAAGGTTCCCCTTCCTCCACATTTTCTCCAGCATAAAATGTCACTGGTATTTTTTATTTTAGCTATACTGACAGGAGTAAAATGGTACCTCAGAGATGTTTTGATTTGCATTTTCCTGATGGCTATGGATGTTAAACTCTTTCTTAAGTGTCTTTCAGCCATTTTAGAATCCTCTACTGAGAATTCTCTTTTTAGTTCTGTACCCCATTTTTTAATTGGGTTATTTGGTGTTTGGTGACTAACTTCTTGAATTCTTTGTATATTTCGGAAATCAACCCTCTGTCATATGTGGAGTTGGTGAATATCTTTTTCCATTGTGTGGGCTTGTTGACTTGCCTTACAGAAGCTTCTCAGTTTCAGGACGTCCCACTTGTTGTCGATCTCAATGTTTGTGTTACTGTTGTTATCTTCAGGGAGCAGACTCCTGCACTAATTCATTCAAGGGTACCTCCCACTTTCCCTTCTAAGAGGTTCAGTGTAGTTGGAATTTAAATGAACATTCACCACACTCATATTACCAAAGTCTTCTTTTATTAACTGCTAGACATATAAGAAAGAGCAGTGTTATTTATATATTGATGACAATATTAATGTTTTGTATATATTACATCCACAAATGAGTACTAAGTTTGACTTAGATTGTTTGTTTCTGTGCCAACACATTTCTGAAAGACATTGTTTTAAAAAACCCTCTTGATGTTTAAAAAAATCAATGCATATAATTCAGTATTTTACTTCCATTTGATATTTTTTCATTATTTTATAAATCCACTGTTCTATATGCCATATAAAGTTCTCAGAAATTCTTCCTAGTTTCCCTGTTCCATAAGGGAGAACCACAGCCCTTCATTATTTTTATGTATGTCATAATCCCTCTGTCTAATGTGTTCTAGTTCATTAACTCCAAGTCATTACTCCCTTTTTTTTAAGTGAAAAATCTATCACTAATATTAGAAAATAGTCATACATTAAACTTATATTTTTTTCTTTTCATTTAAAGATGTGTGTGGTTTCTACTTTGCTTTTAAGACATAAAGACAAGGGCTCTGTATATTTCTGTCAATTGTTTGTGGGTTTTTTCTTATAACTTCAGATGAAGAATTTACATCTTATCCTGTGGTTCATGGGCCCCACAATTCTCAAAGATTTACACTGTATTTCTGTCAATAATGTATTTGAAAACAAAAAGTAAGCAGTATATACTGTTATCAAAATTCAGTATCCATCAATGTCATTGTGCGTTCGAGCAAGTTGAATTCTTTTATGAAATAAATTCAGCAGACCTTATTTAGTAAATATTGCCATTGATTAGAGCATTGTTTTAATTCAAGTAAAATAGAATTTCTTCATTACCTAATTTGAATAAATCATATGTTTAAATACAAATGTTTTCCTTAAATTTATGTTATCCTTGTAAATTAGGTTATTCATTCTATAAACACTATCTAAAAAGGATACTTTGAACATGTGTCCTATTTATGTTTTTCAATATACTTTATTAAAGTAATAAACTGTTATTATTTAATAATTCAGTTTGTACATCTTCGAGTTGTAACACATAACTTTGTTTTTATATTAAGTGCCTCCAGAAATGTGAATGATATCACACATATTCTATGAGATCTATATGTATTAAGACCTTCTTAAAATTACTCACTGATGTTTTTCCTTCTTAATTAGACTTTTTATTTTTAAATGAATAGAATATTCTTTCCATTTTCTCTCATTGTAGTAGAAAATTTACATTATATAAAAAATTAAAAGAAAAACAGAAATGTAAAATGGTTATTTTAGATTTTGTAAACATTTATTATGATTCAAGATAATTGTCAAATGAAACTTTTATCCTGGTGAATAACCTTACATGAAACAAGAAAGGATGTAAACATTCACACGATAACAAGACAATAAAAAAATAGTCTACACTGTTGTTTACTGATTTACTTCAGAATTTTTTTTCTGGCTGCTTTTAATAGTTACCATCTCTGCTGATATCATTCATTGGCATATATATTCAAGCTTTAATTAGAATCCTTGATATATTAGCATAATCATCGTTGTTCTTCGCTGATAAATCTATCAACTTTATTGTTTAAGTACCCAAGGATAAATAATTTCTTCATAGACTGACTTATTGTTGCTTTACTTTGTTTGTTTCTCCTTTGCTGTGCCTCAGCTTTCCTCTGCTGGTAATTCAAAACTAAATGGTTAGTAGAAGAAAATGTGAATGGTGCTGATTTTATTATTTGTATCTCGTGTTTTGATTAGGGGAACTTCTGCTGTGTAGTCCTTGGGATGATTCTGGGTCAAGAACAGGTTTTATCTGTAAATAACCAATATCTAAACTGGCTTTTTTTTTCTTTCTAGTGTTAGGAAGTTTGGGCAGAAATGTTCTAGAATCCTATGATTAAATCTATTTTTTTTCTAAAGACAAGTGGAATTGTCTTTTGGAACGATGTGTAGTGATGCATTTATTTATGATTTATTAAAATTCCCTGAGGTTCAGAAAGTAGTCAGCAACAGGCCATAAAATCCTGGCAAACACCTTTAATCCCACCAGCCAGAAGCTAGGAGGTGGTTGTACACACCCTTAATCCTAGGACTCAGGATTAAGAGGTAGAGGAATATCTCTGAGCCCAAGGCCACCCAGAACTATACAAGATTGAGTCAGTCTAAAAAGAGAATAAAAGCTCATACCTTTAATTTCAGCCCTAGGTGGGTATAAAAGATAGACGAAGGGTCTTCAGTATTCATTGTGAGGCATTCAGTTTCTAACCACACTGGGGAGAGGTTAGCATTTGAGGCTTGGTGAAGAGTTTATGTGTGGATCAGCACTTTCAGCCTGAGCTACACATAAGATATTGTCCAGCTGCATCACTTTTCTAATACTCAGCTTGAATTTAAAGCCCAGTATCAGTCTCTGTGTCTTTTACTTTGAAAAGCAAAGCAGCTGATAACGATCTTCTTACCTCTATATCCAAGCTCTCACCAAGCCTCAGACTGTAACCACTTCCCAGTGGGGCTGAGAATTAATGCCTCATATGGAATAATGAAGACCCAGTTTCCATCTTTTATATACCTCTAGTGTTGTGTTAAGTTTTGTGGTCTGCTGCTCTAAGACTGATTTAATAATCCCTGGATGGCCTTGAACTCAGAGAGATCTGTCTACCCCTTAATCCTCAGTCCTAGAATTAAAGGTGTGTACCATCACCTCCTAGCTTCTGGCTGCTGGCATTAAATTGTGTGACTAGCTTTTAGGGCTTATAGATAATTTTGCTTTCTGAATCCTCAGGCAAGCTTTAATAAGTCAAAAATATACCACTACAGCCATGCTCTTTACATTTATTTTATTTATCCCCTTTTGAGGGGTTTAATTGGTTAAACTGATTAATTCATCTTTCTATGAGGCCATCTCCCTTACCATCTGACAATACTTTATCAGTTATACTGGCTTATACTGGCGTCTATTTGTCACTTTCCTATTTGTGTGTGTTTCTCTTTGATAGAAAAGATGATGATGTTTGAGTGAGGAGAAATTTCTTTTCCCATTTGAGAAACTCTTTTTGTTTTATTATTTTTATTTATTTATTTATTTATTTATTTATTTTTGAGCAGGGGTTCCTCTGTATTGCTTTGGAAGCTGTACTAGATCTAGCTCTGTAGACCAAGATGTCCTCAAACTCACAGAAATTCACCTCCACCTGCCTCTGCCTCCCAAGTGCTGGGATTAAAGTTGTGTGCTACTGAAGCCCAGTTGAGAGACACTTTTACTATTGTAACTCCAATAAAGTCTTGTTTCTCAGAAAGCAAACAATTTAATGAAAAGCATCTTTGTGGCACAACTCTTTTCTCTTCCATGCCAAGGCAGTTGTAGACCTTTCTTATTTATCTATCTCTGCTCTACACTACTGTAAGCTGGAATGTGCATCTGCTTGGGAGTCTGACACCTATCAGTGCAAATACAAAAGGTTCACTGTTTTTCCTATATGAAAATTCTCTTCTACTGACTTAAAATTAATCAGTTCCTGTAATGTTTATATTTTACTCTTTTAATTAGTTTATTAGTATGCAATCACATGTGTATCTTGCCCCTAACAAATTTATACTTAGTATATACCATCTGGTGTATCAGGAAATACAACACCTGGATTCACATTTTGGATTATAAATTCATCTGACTCCAGATTCTAACAATATTTTCTTGAGTGTATTTCTTTAAATGAGTGGGGTTTTTTCTTACTAACAACTTAACTTTTTAAATATGATTGCATAAAATTATTTACTGCAGAAAAATAAAGTGCCCATGGCTAATAAATTCCTAAACAAATGAGAAAAACAGGAAAAATTTAAAAAAAAATGATATTAAAGGCATCTGACATCTTAAGGATCTTATTTTTTATCACAGAAGGAAGTCTATGGAGAATTGATCGCTATGAAAAAAAAAAACAAGCCAATATCTAACAATTGTAATTTCCTCCTCTTTACAATTAGAATAGTCTCTGACAGAGACTCTGACAAAGAAGGGCATACTTCTTCCTATGATGTGACTAACAAATGCACTGTAGGAACCATTCCCTCAGAGTTTAACACTGGAAGTGGAAGTTTCTCTCCTGCCAACAACTCCCAAATAACCATCAGCCACTTCCCAAATAATTGACTCAGAGATTTAATATTACTTATAAATGCTTGGCCTGTAGCACAGGCTTATTTCAAACTAGCTCTTAAAGTGAAAATAACCCATGATTAATTCTTATCTATGTTTAGGCACATGGCTTGGCAATTTTTCTCAGTACAGCATTCTCATCTTGCTTCCTCTGCATTTGGTTGAAAGCCCCTGACTCTGTCCTTATCCTTCCTAGCATTCTCACTATGCCTTTCCTGCCTAACTATCCACCCAGCTACTGTCCAATCAGTGCTTTATTAAGCCAACTCAGATGACGAATCTTTAGAGTTTACCAGAGGATTATTCCACAACAACACATCTGAATTTATCCCATCTTTTCTGTATCTACCTGTTTGAATTTGCTTCAGTGTCTGTCCTTGCTTCATCCCTCACTGCCTGGAACCTGAGCAATCTATGACACAGGAATCAAGCACATCTTATTAGAAAATGCACTTCCAAAGGAAGAAGAGGGACAGAGCAGAGAAATTTTAGAAGATAAATCAATTCACTGTGCAAAGTGGCTTAGAGTTACTTTATTTTTCCTTTTCTTTTTGGCTAATTGGACTTGTCTGTGCATATTATTATTTCTATTACATAAAGTACCACATAGATAGTCCTATACTATTTATCATTGGTATATTAACTCCCTGCCAATGGCTGCACATTTTACACTTACAAATGAGTTGTGGCTTTTATATATACATACCAGTGTCTTGAGCCAGTTGTAGATAATTTCTATATAGTTCACAGCATGGCAAATTACCAACTTATTTTTCTCATATGCTAATATTGCAATGTTTTCCAGACTTGATGCTTCATATGATTCTCATACCTATATTCAACTCTAGAAAGAACTGTGTTGTTCCTGTTTTACATAACTTATTTTATGTAAAGGAGAGAGAAAAATCAAGGGGGAAAGAGGAGGCACAGGGCACAGCTTCACTCTCACTTGCAGTTGTCACTATATCACTACTGACTGCACCTTCAAGACTTAGCTTTAGGGAAACCGACTGTTTTATAAACTTGCTTAAATACCCCCACACACAAACACATGCAATAAAAAAATATGTGTATACATATATGTATATATGATATAATACATGTATGTATATTGTTAGTTAGAATTATCTCACATGGTAGGGTCATATTCCACACCAGGAGCCATTGATTATGTAACAAAACACCCAGTGCCAAGCAAGGGATACATAACTTCTAGTTACCGTACATGGGCTCCAAAGACCTCCCCAAACCAACACAGAGAACTTCATACCAGTCGTTTGCTTGCCTCAACATGAAGCTAAGACCTGATTGCTGAAGATAGCATATACATTTTTTAGAACATAAAAAATGTAAGCTCATACTGACCTGGAAGTTGTGTCCTGAAGGCTAGCTTCCAGAGTATTAGAAGATACTGTTCAAGCTACAATAGGAAATAATTTATGAATAGTCTAACACATCAGTAAAGTTTGAAACCACAAATAAGACCAAGATATCTACCATGGCTTGCTAGAAGCACTTGTATTTTGCTGGAAACCAATAATTATCTAACTGACCACAAAGCCATTCAATTGCAGGGAACTCATGCCTGGTATTTTATACCTAGACAGAAACCAAGACTGTAGAGGACATAACATGTAAGAGAGAACCTCCAGGACCAAGTTATTGAAATAGTAGAGTACCCAACTTGTTGTTAAATACTCATCCTCATACCCTTAGGATAGTTCAGCTCTAAGTGTTCTTCAATGAACTGTCCTTCCACTGAAAAATTTGCAGCTGATAAAATGCAGAGAACAAGTGAACAATGTAAATATGGTCCCAGTTTGTACACATATAACAAAGGCCCTATCATATTACTTATACATATACTTTTTCACAGTTGATGATTAGGTATTGGATAATAAATTGATATGTTCTTCCCAGTGAACTAATAAGGCTGTATGTGAATATTTAGGAAAACACCCACACACACATATACACATACTAATTATTAAAAAATAAGAGATAATGTATTTGAAAGAGAAAAGGGAATATATATGGAAGGGCTTGGAGGGAGTTAAGGAAAAATATAAATGATATAATTACACAAAACCTAAAAAAAACACTATTAAAATATACAATAAGTCTATGGCAGCATCAATACTATGGAAGGGTGAGTGGAAAGCTTGTATAATCCTGAGGATCAGATTGGATTATTGGATAATTAGTATATATTGTCAATGTCTGAAACTATGAAAAAATATTTTATGATTATAATTTCAGAGATAATTTAAAGTCTAACACATTTTTTTTCTTTCTTTGAGATAATATTACCTTAGAAGATCTCAGAGTACTGGTAGACAGATGATGGCTGATTAGAGTACTTAAAAACAAAATTAGATGCCATTAACAAAGGCATTTCCCACATCAAAGTTCTAGATGGTCACTTTAGTTTTTAGGGAATTTCAGCCAACTACTAGAGGAAACAATTTTCAATTTTTCTAGCAAGTGAGGATGGAATTAAGTCGCTTTGTGATCAATTATTATTGACCATTATCCTTAACTTTATGTTGCAACTATTGGAGGATTTATTTTGCTCATCAGGTGACTTTTGTTACAAAAATGTCCAGACTGACCCTGAAGCAATACCTCTAATATTCTGCCTGCATAAGCCATGTTTAATCTTTAAATAAATGACCATTTTATGTCTGGATGAGATATCTGAGAAACACAATTGGGTATATACATTATTTTTTTTCTCAGAGTCACTAAGAGGTACGTTAGTAATGGACTAAGTACATGCTTCTGATAGAAATTCTCCATTAGCATACTCCTGTATCAAACAGAAATATAGGTTTGAACCTCCTTTCAGGTTTCCTCAAAAATTTTTGTTCACATTAAGATGATCAAGAACTGATTTAGTATATAATGAATTACATATGTTGCCATATCTATATTGACAGACATAGATATTGCTTTATGCTTTATAATAGTTGTATTTTTCTTTGAATAGCAAATGTATCCCAACTTTTGCTGTTGCTAGTTTTACAACTGTAGTTACTTACAGAGCGCCTTCCAATTTGGTTTCTTTCTTTCACATACACTTGACAATACCAACTTGCAGTTTTCTTCCTATTTCTGGTATTTCTGGTATACTCTGTGATTTTCTTTATCAAATATCCTATAGGAGAATGACAATGTGACATGTCTAAGCCATGTGTTATTTTGTTCTGCCTCCTGGCATTTTGGGCACCTATGGGAATACACCTGAGATTGCCACTTTTAACATTTGATTATATAACATATTATCTGCACTTAAAATGACTTCTTTAGTGTTGAAAAGTTTCATTGAAAACTTTACATGGCACTATAATTATTTCCTGTGAGATTACTTTATGTGTGAGTATTTCTCTGATTGTATGTCTGATGTCTGTGTACTGTGTGTGTGTGTGTGTGTGTGTGTGTGCAACGTCTATAGAAACCAGAAGGCATCTTGTTCTGGAAATGGGTTCATTCCCCTGGAATTTAATTTGCCTTTGGAAAACTTGTGGAAAAAAAAGTTTATTTTTTAAATTCTCCTTTTTGTAAGCTGTAACATATTATGATAAAATATATTCCATAAAAAAACTTCAACTTAAATAAACCTCAAATTATTCAAGTTCCTGTTATGTAAAACACTGCATTTTAAAAGTCTATTGATTAAATATTCCTAGAGTGGATAACTTCACAAACTATAGGAGTGCTCTTAAATGCAAACATTATATTGTTTATTATATAAAAATTTGATATAAAAAGTAGGAAAGTATTGCATTTAAGATACATGCAAACATTAAATTTCATTCACTTTTTATGAAAATACTTAATTTGCCATTACATTTATAAATAATCTCTAACAGAGAAAGTAAAAATGTTATACATTTTAACATTGTGAAGGTATTTTACTTTTGCTTCAATTTAACACAAAAATTCATATTTTAGACTCTTGAGCATCTAGATTACATGGTATATACTTTTACTATTACTCTTTACATTTCAGTATTTCCTGATTTACAAAGTTTATTCCGAATTATGAAGTATTTATTACTACAACATGGAGCTTGATTTAGCATGAAGAGGAAAATCATAGCGTGTTAATTTTTCTGTAAAAACATGCAATTTATATATTTGTCTCACTTTAACTTTAAAAAATATGTTTGGATTTTACGGTTGTGTTAAAGTTAGCCATAATGTAACTATAATTATTTTAGCTGTATCTTTGGAAAGAAAAAGTTCATAAATATTCATCTAAACTTCAGTAAATCCAGAAACATTTTGTCCAGCATAATATAAAATGAGAATATCTTTATATTCAGACTGCCAAGTCTTGTATTTTTCACTTTTGTTTTGTAGCATGGTGAATATGTGTGATATAATATTGGAAATCATATTTGAAATTGACAATTTCAGGGATGGAGAGATGATTCAGCTGTTAGGACAATTTGCTGCTTACACAAGGGGTAGGACAGAGTTATGTTTCCAGTGCCCAAAGGTACCAAGTAACCATCTGCTATTCCAGTTCAAGGGCATCTGATAATCTCTTCGATTTTTCTGTTATGTGGGCACCAGCGATACACATATCACACAAAACACATACATGCAAGCAAACACTTATTCATAGGAAATTTAAAAATTTTAAAGAGAAATATTTTTTACCGTTATTTATTTATAATGATTCCAAGGTTTCTTATAATAGTAAAGAAAATCATCAGTTAGGAATAGTTAAACACAAAGACTCATGAGTAAAAGTTGTAATGAACAAAACAGAATATCAAAATCATTTTATATGGCACCAGTCTTGTATATAACCTCATAAAAATTTTGCATTCTGAGCACTTAGTTCCCAGAAAGCTATAACACCAACTTATTGTTACTAATTAAAAACATTAATGACATCTATATTTCAAGCAAATGTTAGACAAATGTTTATGTACAAGTTAACTTAAAGTTGTACATGATGAACTTTAGTCATCATAGATTATATGGTCATGAAATATGTATTCTTTACAAAAATTCTTATCAACTATTGCATTTAAATTTATAGTTAAAATAACCATGGTTATTATATTGTTAAAATTTATTAGTTTGAAATATAAATTTAGGAAATACAGTAAAATTATAGAATTAACATTTAATATGTTTCCATAGTGAGATTTAGGATATGGCTACAAGTATTATGAAGATATTATCTGTGAACTGGTTATTTTTCAAACACATTCTTAATTAGCAAATTTTCCATTTGCATATTTAGCTGTTCAAGAGATTTATTTGGTTTATTTTATGTGTATGAAAATCTTGCCATCATGTATATATGCACTACATGCGTACATTGTCCAGGGAGCCACCAGAATGTGTTGGATACCATGAAATTGGAGTAAAAAATAATGTTAGCATGCATGGTGGACCAAACCCAGGTCCCAGGCAAAAACATCAATTTCTTTTAAATACTGAAGCAACGTTCTAGACCCCAAATATTTATATTTTCTTTTAATATTGTGATTTCTTTGCTTCTTATAGGATTCAGAAATATAATTAATTTACATGCTAATTATTAAAGTGTTATTTTGAAATGAGAGAAATGTTTGTATGCAGCATTGATCCTCAACCGATGTTTTTCTTTTTTTTACAAGTGAGATCATTGTGCATTCTTAATTGCATTGTTAATACAAATCTCAAAGTGAATATGGCATTAACATGTATGTTTTAAGTAAGCTTATTAGTGATAATAGTGATAAAAATAATCAAATTCAAAAAATTTAACAAAGAAATTATGCCATTTCCCCCTTTAAGTCATTGGTCAAATGTACTGACTTTGAATTTAGTAATAATGGTTTAGTAATCTTGACATATTTTTGTGACCATTTGCATTTGTTTTTGTTGCATATATGATGGTTGTTTGAATATGACTGTGAAAAGTAACTTATCTAACCTTGACTCACATAAACAAAAGGAATATTTCTCTTATGAAAGAAACTTTGGATAGAGGGAAAAATCACTGTGTGATATTCAAATGCTCACTATCCATTGCAGCTTTTCAGTTTATAGACTGCAGAAAAAGACAAAACTGTTTTGCCATATTTTAGATGGGTGAATGTTCATCAGGATTCCATTTAGAACAGGACAGAAGAAAATGCCAAATCATAGAATCACTTCTCTCAAACAGTAAAATGCATGCATTGAATTTCAGAGAATAGTAATAAAATATTCTGAAGACAAGACAAGAAAGAGAAGCCTTTACCAGCATGCTATGGAAATTAGTATTTGCTGACTTGAAGTTACTCTCTATTTCCAATCATCACCATCTACTAGGATAGACCTCTGATATCAGTGTAGATCCATACACACATCATCAGAAACGACTCTCAACATTTCAAAGAACTGACTAATTTTTTCTGCATTTGTTAAGTTTAAGAAATAATTAATTGCTGTTTAGGAATTTAAAAATTGAATGTTTGGGGAAGATATTAAGATGTTAATCATAAAATCTTAAAACATTGTACTAAAATTGTTTATACAAATAGCTGCATTACAGTCAATATCTTTGCCTATATTCATCTTTTATGAATGAAAAATTCAAAGCAAACCAGTGAAAAGTACTGAGAATACAAATATCATTATTAACTTTTGCCAAAGAATTCAATGTGGGTGCCTTTATATAAATGTGGAAATAATGATCGCATAGATATCATTCCTCCCAACCTTCCCTCCAACTCCTCCTAGCTATTGAGAATAGAGTAACAGTGAACATGGATGAGAAAGTCTCTGTTCGCGCCTACCTCGGCCAACAAGGAAACACAACCACAACTATTCTTCAAGCAGTTTATTCAGGAACCTTGTGCATCAGCTTCCGCTTCTCCCAGCCCCAGCAAGCCCTTAAATGTGCCCTCAAAGCCCAATCAGCTCATGCCACCTGGCAATCCCAGATAGGTCACAGAAGGAGGAAGGGCACCAGATCTATCAGGTACTTCCAAATAAGGCTTGTTTAAAGCTAAGCTTGAACTACCTGGCATCCAGCCAGGTACCATCGTGGGGTTGTGGCTTCCCACAAGTATCTAAGGAGTAAATGTAAAGCCTTTGGTCATATGCAGAGGAATAGTATAGCTGGTTCAGATGATAGTTTTTGTTGGTTTGGTTGGTTGGTTTTTGCATTTTGAGGATTGTCTATATTTATTTCCATTGTGGCTGCAGCAGTTTGCAATTCCAATAGAGAATAAAGGTGTCCTTTTGGCTAGTAATATTTACTTGTCGAAATTCCTGGTGTATAGGACTTCATTCCCAGTGCTTGATCATTTGGAAAGGGGGATCTGAGGCTACATTCCAAACATGTTAGGCTCTTAGCAACAACAAAAATGTCCATTTAATGTTCTTAAGAACTGCATCTTATCAATAATAGTAATTTATATGTAAAATTAAAATGACTATTAATAAAATATGCTTGGACTATTAGCTGTTACTTTACATGTGATTGAAAAAAAGATTTCTGACTCCAGCATTTTCAGCATTGACATTATAACATTATAAACAGTATTCTGGTTCACAAAAGTTAATTATCTACAAGTACTTGCTCTAATAACTGAACACACCTACACATGCATGCACACACACACACACACACAAACACATGCACACATACATATGAAAAGAGAGAGAGAGAGAGAGAGAGAGAGAGAGAGAGAGCAAGAGGGGAGCTTGCAATGTGTTTAAAATCAATAGAATATTAAATTGTATCCAAAGTTAAAGTTTTATCCACACAGAGGTCTGAGACCTTCATGATTTCTCTTCCCTTATTGGAAAATTCATATGTGATGCCCTATAGAATTTTTAAGATTATCGTTGCTGTGGTAAAATCTGTGCTAACAAGTCAATATGTGAATACAGCACTTTTGGCTTGGGCTTCAAGATTCTAACTCTATTCTCAGTAGCCAGGGAATGGTATTTTTTAGTGAGTTTTTATCTATCATAACAAAATATGTTGTTGTTTTTTCCAGACACAGTTTACATTTTTTTTCATTATGCTATGGTTAAAAGGGAGAATATAGCATCCCACATTCTTGGGCTTTTCAACAGTACCTCATACTATGGTCTAAATGTTGCATTGTTCAAGTAATTACTCAAAATTAGTAATGTTGTTACATATTATATGATATGTTATTCCCCATGAGTTAGAACACATTAAACCCTTTGAAAGAGGTACAATGAATACAGTTATCTCAAGAAGAAAAATTTTAGAGAAAGTTTTTCTCTAAAAAATGAAAAGAGCAGTTATATCAATCACATAAATAGGTCTGACCTGGGCTTCTCAGATAAATAAGAAGTTAAATTCATGCTACTAATTAATGAATTGGATCTTATATCACATCATATATTTACATTATGTTATTTACATGAAGACTTAATGTTTCTTGTGTTGTATATTTTAGGAAGCCTAGTTAATGTGAAACTGGCAAGAACAAGAAAGAAATCTCAGCATCTAATAACCACCTTTCCAAATGAGAAAACACTTTGACTACTCCATTATAAACAACCTGCCATGATTGCCTGGCTTTCTGCAAATGAAGAATTGGGTATTATGTTGGAAAGTGGAGCTGTATAATAATCTGGTAATGTTTGCACTTAATACCAGCATATGGTCATCACTTTGGTGAGACTATACATGTGACAAAGAGTTCTTGTGTTGTAGCACAAGAAAACCATTGCTTTCTGATCAATTCAGTAGAAAAGTAGGGTGGTGAGTTGGAGTAGGGACTAACAGATTTCCAGTCTGGGGGGAGAACATTGCTATATCATGTTATCAGGTGTCTCCATGCTATTGAATTCTTATTACTAAGTATCAAGTGATACACAAAATTTGACCATTAGCAAAATCTGAGAGAGCCATGCACACACCTGTTCAAGAGTCCTCCAGAGTCAGTTCTCTAGAAATTTTTGACATCTTTAGCGATTGTGATTAGTTGAAATAAAATATTTATTTTTTACTTCAGTGGTGATTTCAACAGGAAAAAAAAGCCACACACGTTTTGAAATTCAATTTTTCAGTCTGAGGTGTTTCACTAGTAAAATGCTTGCTACACAGGAGATATAATCTGAGTCCAAATTCCTCACACCTGTGTGAAAAGTTGGGCTTTGTGTTAGAGATCTGTAACCAGAATACTTGGTGGCTGGTTAGAAACAGGAAGATTCAAGGGAATTACTGGATAGTTAGACTAGCAAATAGAAGATTTCTAGCATCACTAACAGATTCTGCCAAAATAAAAAGATTGAATACTACAGAGAAAGACAACTGATATAACCCTTTGGCTCCAACCTTGCACATACATATACGTGCTTACTAGTACAGATGAGGTGAGCCACCCACACTAAACTGCATACACACACACACACACACACACACACACACACACACACACACATATATATATATATATATATATATATATATATATATATATAAAATGAAATGTCCCTGCTTTATTCTCTCTGGACCTTGAAAGTCATGTATGTTTGGGTTAAATGGCATCTGTTTATCTAAATATGTATCTAAATACCTATATCTATGTCTACTTACATCTATCTATATCAATCTATCTTCATAGAAAGCCTAATAGATATACCTACTTATCTGACTACCTATCATATATCAGTCATAAGGCTTTCATAAGAAATTGTCTAAAATTCTATTACTATGAATTTAAAAATTGTAGTGATAGAAATAGTTGTAAAAAGGTGAAAGATTAAGAAAACTTCTAATGAATCATTTAATGTGTCTAATATTTGTAATAACAATATCAAATCTATTACTACTTTTAATTAAGTACCAATGATCTGATATATAAGACTCTGTTCACCAATGGTAGCATGGGTGCTATAATTTCATTTATGTTTTCATGGGGAAGAGTTACTTACAATAGTGTAGGTACTATAACTCATGAAATTTAAGCCCTCTATGCAAGGAAATGATGTTTACAAATATGACAGATACCAATTTTGGGGATATTCAATAGTCAAAGACCATTTGCTCAGTATTGTGTTGTAGAGCAAAATGTTGATAAATTCCAATTGATATGATGATCATGTACTGAAGGAAAATGAAACAAAAATCACAAAGTGTGAGTTTGATGATATTGCATCAACTGTTGACAAAGAATCAGTTTCTTCAAAGAACGATAACTTATTAGGATAAATCATTATATTTGGAAGTAATTCATAAATCTTAAATTATACCATTTTCATTCTCACAAAGCCAACTTAATTCTTCAGAGACTAAAGTGACTCTTTCATCTATAAAAGTGACAATGTCCTCTTAAATTCTGCAAGCAAGGTGACATTACTTTGATATTTACCAGGAAATAAAACTACTTTACATTTAGTCTCTCATTTGGTAGTAAGTCAAAAATGTGTCTCAGTGAAATGCTGGCTCACGGGTAGGAGGACCTGAGTTAGAATCAGAAGCCAGGTTTAGTTGCAAGCATAGTAGTCCATGCCTGCAATGGGGACAAAACAAGTGCATCCCAGAACAACCTAGTCCTCTGATCACTTTCTTAAAAAGTGAGACTTGGGTTTAAGTAAGTGTCTTTAGAAAATACAGTGAACAAGTGTTTGGAGTTATGCCTCAATATGAATCAATGTCATGTAAATCCTCCAACTAACACATGTGCATATGTGTACATACACACACATACTATACACAGAAATAAACGTTTAGGTGATATGATAATACTTGTAGAGAGAATTGTAAATTCTGCTTTAAAGGATAGAAAATTATTTTAGAATAATATTGAGAAAACTGATTGGGAAGAATACATATCACAGGTGAGACTATGTGACATTTTTCATGATGGCTCACAGAGGGTTTGACTACTGGATTTCAAAAGGAGCTTGAGGCTATTTTCTAAACTTCCCTATAATGTTAATGTCTGTGTATTTTGTTTATTTAGAATATAATTACTTTGAGAAACTATGACAGCAATTCTGCTTGCGGGATTCTGTGAACAGAATTTATAGTACAGTCTTGCAATGTTTGATAAAATTCTGAAATAGACTTGGTATCCTGGGAGTCATGGATTCAAGCTGAAATCAAAGGAGCTATTTAACTGAAGTGTCTCCCCATAGAGAACAGTTAATCCCCAGCCCCTTTTAAAGTCTCCAAAAGCCCTTTTATGGGTGTCTTCTTCATATGAGTGAGTTGACTTCTGGGTACTTCAGAGAATATGGTTTGGGATGAGTGTCCTACATATGACAAATAGACTCAAATATTTTATTACACGTATCTTTAAATTTGTCACAATATAACCATGAAATTCTAGCATCCAAAATTGTGAGGATTTTGGCTTGGCACTGAATCCAAATGCGTCAACTAACGAAGAGAGAGATTATAAGCTCTGCCATCTGTGTGACACAGAGCACTAGGTGCAGAACAATGGGCAAATGCACTTACAAACAAGAGCCAAACTACAATAACATTCTGGGTTTATTTTATAGCTTTCAGAATTTGTTCAAGACATATGACTCCAGGTTCACTTCTAAATTATAAACTTTAGAACAACTTTACTGTCTTTTCATGTCAGTCTGATATTTCATGATTTATGTTCTGATTACTCCATGTAAAAGTAATTTTAACACAGTTTGGTCTGTAGAAACACAATAAATTAAGAGTGGGCTCTCTTACCTAATATGATGGAAGTTATTTAACAACATCAGAAATTATAGGAAACATTAATTGTCATAAAAGATGTAACTGTTGTTAGACATTTCAGGAAAATAATTGCTTTGTTTTCTTTAATGTGTAATATATAATACATATTTATTAAATGAATAATTATAAATCATCAAATTCTATCTTCACACTTAATGAACCAATTCTAAGTTTAAAAAGGACTCAGTAATATGTTTGTGTAAACACAACCTGAATAATGACAAGAGCAAATAACATGCCACGACTCAGGCATCATTGCCAAGAACATGCAGAAAGAATGTAAGAATAAGGAGATTTGAATAAATGTTGGGAGATGGAACCTACTATATGTGACAGAGAAACTACCAATTATGCCCCAGTATATGGCCACTTAAACAAGACTCAAAGAATAACAATTCCAGTTTACATGGCAATGTTAATGGAGGGGGGTTGTCACAATCTTCCAACCTTGGAAGAAGACCTGTATGTAATCAGTGCCTGATGAAATAGGATCAGTTCTTTCAAGATATGAGCCACATGACAGATTAAAGAAACAAAAGAGATCACTGGTAACCACATGTACAAATGTGCATGAAATGTAATATGATACAGAAAAAAACTATACATATTTGTTACACATATATATAGTACATATATAGTTCTAAAAATAACAAGTCATAAATTTGAGATAGGATGGGAAAGATATTAAATAGTTGAAGGAGGAAGGAGCTAATATGATGTAAATATTGTATAAGTGTATGAAATTCTCACAAAAAATAAAATAATTTTTTAAATGGTTAGAAAGAATCAAGTTAAATTGAAACTGGGCAACAGAAGACATGAAATTTGAAATCTCATATTCTTATTAGCAGTGTTTTAAAAAATGTTAAGAGATTCATTTGCCAAAATTACAGAAGCTACTATAACCAAATAAGTTAGTATAATCAGAGAATTCAGAACGGTAAGCTTCTATATTATTCATTCATATCTAACATTTGCCCAAATATTCTCATTTAGTTTTTAAAATATTTATCTGCTATATTTTCCTGATAGATTAAATTTTATTTACCCATCCATTAAAATTAATTAATGAACATGAATTCTTTTTTACACACTATCATATGCAAATGTAACATAGATATGAACAGACAGTTTTTCATTTCAACGGAACTAATATTTTAATAAGATAAAATGAGCAGCAAAAAATTCTGAATGCATATTGTTAAGTACCCAAAGATAACGATTGCCAGGGAAAGACAAATTATGGTATAAAGATGGGTAGTCTTTTCTATCAAGGAGAAAGATGAGTTTTGTAACACTTACCCTTATCAACCCACAGTAAATTTTTCCTGATAATGACAGTCGATCACATAATGGAATACATTCATTGAACTTCTTCAGGACTACCTATTATTTCTAATGATAATTTCATTGCTTAGAACCTCTTGCTTTATAGCTTTCTCTCAGATATGTCTAGATAGTCTTTTCATGTAAAACTATTCCACGCACAATTGTTGAATCACTTATATTTTCAAAGTAAATATGAAAAAATTAGATAAATTAATAGAGTTCAAGATACACTTTAATGTTAGACCTTCTGCCTCACATGGGCAAGGCTCTCGATTCAGTTTCCAAACACTGAACAAAAACAAAGCAAAGGGTTAAATGATAAAGCAATGAGACTTGCTTAGCAGGGAAAGGCATTTCATGCCTAGCCTGAGGACATGAGTTCTATCCCAGGACCTATATTGTTGAAGGTAAAAACATCACCTGCAAGTTGTCCTCTGACTTTAATTCGTGCCTTTAGTCATCCCTGATCATGAGTACTCAGGAACACATGTAAGAGCATACCCCCAATGCACACATGTACACACACACACACACAAATAGCCACAATAAAAAGCTAAATAAAACAAATAGATTCATATTCAAGCAGAAAAATTAAAGTATTAAAATATATTTAGATAGACTTGTAAAAATCCAATGTTATTTCAGAAACCACCACATGGCTATGGTATAAATATGTTATCAATACCAATAGCAGAGATTTAGTCCAATGTCAATATTCCTACTGCAAATATGTGTTGTTTCAACTAACACTGGGCAGATGCTTGGAACTGATTAAGCTATCAAGATATTGTCATTGTAAAAGCATAGGTAATAAAAAGTTTTTAAACAAAATTTTATAGAAAATGTCTCTCATTTTGCTTTTACTGTTTAATCAAATTTAAAAGTTTGAAATATTTCATATGTTAAATACATATAGTGATCTTCTAATGGATATGCTGTGCCTTAAAATGTAAAGACAATCTATAGAATAATTTTAACAGTGAATCTCATTAACTTGTAATTCCACATTAATTTCACTATGGCCTATTTCTGTTTTACCTATACAAAATGTCTGATCTTAATTAGAGAACATAAATTACTAAATAATATGATTATCATAATAATGACAATATAATAATTACAATATAATATATTAAAATCATCATTAAATTTTTAAGAGAAAAATATATGTTCAATCAATAGACATTAGTAAGTAAAAGACAGAGTGAGAAGAACAGTGCTCAAAAGACTGAAATTCATGACTGTTTCTATAAACCTGATGAAATTCATAAGTAGAGCAGCCCTAGATCCTTGATGAGGGAACAGACTGCTTTCTAAATACCTATTTTAATGTTTTAACCTAAACATTTGTATAGATGTGGATGTTTTTCAGTGAGGCTCATAATTGTTCAACTTCCTGAGAATAGGTGACTAAGCACCTTCATAAAACATAGTTCATCTGTGCCAATCCCTAAAGCCTAAAAGCTCAGATATCATCTCAGAAGAAATGTCCACAACAACAGAAAAGGCAGATAATGGTATCATTAGATACAGAGGGTTTGTTGTAAGGAATGATATGATAGACTTCTGGCCACAACATGCTGTAAAGCACCTTGTAGTTACCTGGAAAGACCTAAACAAATTAAGGTAGTAAAACATTTCAATAAGTTGGGGGGGGCACACTATTGTCTGTTGATGGTTGCTCTCAGAGAATCTGTGTCTTTTTTTTAAAGGGTATGGACACAGGTTAATATATCATGCCTTGACTCATTGGATGGTCCCACATCCACACACATATGGGAAGCACTATTTGGACTCAGTAAAACAGTAGGGAAAAAAAAAGAAGAGTGAGTTCAAGTTGTGCTAGAGATGTATTGAAAATGACCCTTGCAGTGTTAGAAGGACATAGTGAGGAGTAGATATAATCTGGCTTCCATTGCTGTGTGAACATAAGGGGCAAAAATAGTTTTCTAGCCTTGTTTCATCTCTCCCATGTCAGATTTTTTGTTTCTCCCCATTTACAATGAAGTTGGCTATTCCAGTCAAGTATGGAGTTTATCTGAAAAATTTTCTATTTATAGTTTAACTGAAAATCATTTTTGTTCATGAAAGATTGTGGGACTTGTCAAATGCTTTATCTTCATTTATACATACATGGTTTTGTCCTTCATTCTGTTAATGAGATATTTATCACATTAATTGAATTTTATGTGTTGAATTATCTTTACTTCTCAGGGATAACTCACCCAGTCACAGTGTGTGATCTTTTTATTATGCTGCTTAATGTAATTTCCTATTATTTTGTTGAGGGCTATTGAATCTGTAATTCCCAGGATTATTGGTCAGTGTTTTCACTAAAAAATCCTTGTTTGCTTCAGATTCAGGGAATTCTTGTCTTAGGAAATAAACTGAAACTTGTTTTCATATTTAAATTTTCTGAAATATTTTGGGAAATAATGACATTAATTTTTTTTAAATATTCACAGAAGTCACTTGTGAGGACAACAGTTTTATTTTTATTTATTTTTTCTTGTTTCTTGATAGGATTTTATGGCTGAATCTCTTTCTTGCTGGGTATAGGTTTGTTCAGATTTTTCTCTACAGATAATTCTATCTTGACAAGTCATGCTAAAATCAAAGAATTCCTTGCAACATATTGATGAATTCCTTAGTCACAAACCACCTGATACATTACCAGTAACTTCTGTACTGTGTAGATGTGTCTCAATTGTACAGTACCAACCTTGGAACCCAGCAGACATTAAAGAAATGCATGAAAACATTTATGTTAACATAGTTTGTTGTTTAACAATTTCTAATTATTTATATATATAATATGTGTTTAAACAGAAAACTGCCCTAAGAATCTTAATTATAACTGAAGATTCCTAAGACTGCACTCAGAACCCCTAGTATCTATGATCTGAAATTCTTTATTTGCTTGTTTAGTTGGTGTTTCGTTGTTCTTGTTTTTGTCTTTTTGTTTTTATAGAGTTTCTCACTGTTAGATCAGGTTTTTCTGGAGCTCCTGAGTGCTGGTATTAAACACATGATCCTTACTTTCCAAAACAGTTTCTGAAACACCGAAAGCTTCTGTATAACAATACTAAAACAAGACCTCAAGAGTGCTATAGCAAACAATTTAAAGGTAATTTCTAAACTAATATTTTAATTAGTATACTTTAAAACACAATTTGCCATATTATTTGTCTCAGTTCCATTTGCAAGGGTTATTGTTACATTATGTGTTTGTTCTCTCTGTTTCCTTTAGTCCTACTGGACAACAGCAAAGTTAAAAATGTACACAAAACAACAACACTTTTGTCTTACAAATTGATTCATAATATTGATTTTATTTTGTTCTTATACAATGAGGAATTAAAAATGTGAAAAGAAGTACTGTGTTTTTTATCGCATATTCCCAGTTTTCTGTTATGATGGATACAGTGTCATTATTTATTGAATAACAAGGGCCTTGACGACAATTCAAGTTGTGCTTTTTAAAAGTGTATTTAAAATAAAATTTTAATCTGATACAAACATTTATTTACCATAAAATGCTTATGTCATCAGAATGACACAATTTTTTTTCTCACTGCAGTACAATAGATCATAGGTGAATGGGTAAGTGCTATTTTAATAGTGTCCATTTTTAAGTGTTTGATGATTAATATTGACCAAAGAAAGATGGAAAAAAATGGTAAAGAGAGAAGAGGAATGAGAGATATTCCAGTAATGGCATGAGTTAAGGATTAGGTATAATTGATGATGAGTCTACTCTCCCATTGGATTTTCACATATACAACTATGATCATTATAATAAATTAATTGAATTTGCTTTCTCATATGTAAAACTCTTGATATATTACCTTACAGCACAAAATCAGTGAAAAACATTGATGTAAATAGGTAAATAAGAACAAGATATTTTGTTGTAAGCTTTATGAATGGGCCTTCATTTTCAAATGTGCACATATCATTTAAATACATTATGAAAATATTATTGTTAAGGAAATTGGAACAGTTATAAAGTAAATTTTTTCTTTTAATGTTCTGCATTACAATTATCTTCTTTAATACAAAATATCCATGAGTGTTTTTTCTTCTCATAACGCATCATGGTAATTTGTGAAGGAAGCAGTTTCTGTATGCATTTACTCCAAAATCACCTAGTGATCACAGAGCAAACATACTTTGTGCATCAGTAAGAAGATTCAAAGTAAAAATTCCAATCCGGTTCAACAAGCAAACCTTCCATTTCTTTAGCTTTCTCTCATAAATTTTATCCTCTTTCTCTTATTTCTTGGTTTCTTCTTCTGCAAATAATACATCAATAAATAATAACTTTGTTACTTTTGTTGCTATTGTTATTCAAGACAGAGTCTCTCTTTGTAGCCCTGAATGGGCTGGAACATGCTATATAAAACATGTTTGTTTCCATCTCCTGAGGATCTACCTACCTGTGTCTGCCTACTTAGTGCTGGGAATGAAGTTAACTGCTAAAATGCCTGGACAATAATTATTTCTAGATATAATTTTGTTGAAACTATGTATTACTCTGTAACCTGGATGGTTTATAAGTCACCTTGTAAATGTGAATAGCTTTATCCTTACAAATATTCTTCATTTGTCTCCCAAGAGAAGACAAAGAGGCATAGACCTCTTTGTCTTTGCCATGTTCGTAAGACCATGCACATTTATGTTATGTGATGTTACAATAACAGAAGACAAACAGCAAAATATGCAGAAATCATTAAAACTTTTGTGAAATTCAGTAGACTGCTGGAGCAATTTTGCTGATCCCTAATGAACTGGACCCCTGCTATAAAGGAGACCTACAATTAGAAATAGAGTATGAGAAATGAAGATTGAAATTAGGGTATTTTTTAAAAATAATTTTAGTACTAATATAATTTAAAAATTTTAAATTTGGATCCCAATTTCCTCTCCCACCTCCCTCTCTCCCTCCTTACCTCCCTCTTACACTCTTCTACCCCTCACATGGACCCTGACCACCCTCCTCACCCATCCCCCCACCCCAATTCCACATGCAGGTGGTGTCATGTAAATCTGTCAAATAATTAGAAGTAGGGACTAGGACTTCTCTCCTGTCTCAGGTTAATGGAATATCCCTCAATGGGTGATGTGTCCACAAGGTCCTTTTGAGTGCCAGGAATACATCCTGGTTCTACAGTCTGAGGTCCCTTAGACTGCTCAGTCCTTCTAGCTGAGACCAATATTCAGGGGGTCTGAGTGAAACCCATGCTGGATTCCCAGCTATCAGTCTGAGGTGCAATTAGCTCCTTCTTGTTCAGGACAGCTGTCTTTTTGTATTTCTGCAAGCTGGTCTTGTCCTCTGTGCATCTGGATTGTAGTTCGACTCAGTGTTTAGTTATGGGTGTTTTCTTCTGTTTCCAACAGGTACTAGATGAGGCCTACATGATAGTGGATACTTTAGTTGATGATCTCACTATCAGGGAGAGGAAAGGTTACTAGGAAGATTGGGTCAGGGTAGGAATAGAAGACAGAAAAGAGAGAGAGAAGAGAGAGAGAGAGAGAGAGAGAGAGAGAGAGAGAGAGAGAGAGAGAGAGAGAGAGAGAGAGAGAGAAAACATGAAAGAGGGAGCCATTATTGGTTTGAAGAGAAAACTGAACCTAAAGAAAGGTCTAGGGGCCTACAAGACTGACTCTAACTAACATTTTGAGCAACCATGGAAAGGCTACCATAAATGCCCTTCTCTGATAGTGAAACTGGGGTCTTATAGTTAAAAACTGATGCCACTGTTATAATTATATATTTTACTATCAATGCACAGCATTCTTGAAGTCTTGTCTCTCACATTTTCTTGTCCTTTGTTTGAATTTGTATATATTTCCTTTCCCCATTGACTTTTCTCAAGTTTTCTGCCAGGAGTACATTTAATGCCTCCCTGTTTTATTAGGATTTTATTTTTTTTCATAACTAGGCTGCTAAGTCATAGCTTCAGGCTCTAATCATAGAACACAGCTTTTTTAGCAATTTTGCCACAGTTAAGGAAATAGTCTTGAGTGAATGATATTTATTTGTCAGGGAATTAAAAATTTCACTATTTTGAAGTCATTTAATAAAAAAACTTATAAACTATTGAAAAGTTATTTTTAATAGGTTAGCATTGGATATGTGTTTTATTATAAAATGTACTAAAACACATTAACATTATATATATTTACTAAAAGAGAGTACATAAAGCTAATATAGGATAGACCCCTTGGAGACAAATTGCAGTAGAAATCTTAAAATAACATAGTATTTTGCGGCCTACTTAAGATCATATTAGTAAAGTAAATGATGGATTTGTACACAAAGCCAATAAATAATGTAATTTGGTACAATTCCTGGTTACTTAAAAAATATCTATCTCCTTTCTAAGAATTGATTTTAAATATATAGACAGCTACTAAATTAGCAATAAGAAACTATATAGCAGGTATTTATTATCAGACTTTCTTTGGACCACCAGTCCCCAAATAATGTCATTGAGACTTATTATTAACTATGAAAGCTTGGCCTTAGCTTATCCTTGTTCCCAACTCATTCATAATTTAAATTAACATAATTTTTATCAATCTATGTTTGTCAATGTAGTTGTTTACCTGACCTCCATTCTGTATATCCAACTCTCTTTGTGATAGGCTAATGAATTCCACAAGCCTCAGGTTCTTCCCAAGTTTCTGTATCTCTTCCAGAAATCCTGCCTAGTCTCTCCTGCCTAGCTTTTGGCAATTCAATTTTTTATTAAACCAATCAAAAGGTAACTTGTCAAAGAAACATCTTCACAGTGTACATAAAATTTATCCCACAACAGTACAAGGAGTCCCTTTTCTCATGGAAATACAACGGTTGGTAGGTTAAACATGTATCCTCCCTGTATATTCCAGATTTTAAATCATATAGATTTTAAAATATGCAACCAACAGATTGTGTCGGAAAACATTATCCATCTGTATGCTGCTTTCAAAAGAGAATAATTAAGATCTAGGATAGTCAACAACTTAGGGTAAAAGAATGGAAAAAAATATTCCAAGAAATGGACCCAACAAACATAAGCTTCAAACCAAATCTAATCAGAGGAGATAGGGAAGTATATTACATACTTACCAAAGGGAAAATATACTGAGAAGATATCACAATGTAAACATCTACAAAGTAAATACAAGGCATTCAAGTTCATAAAAGAAACACAACTATACCATAAATCACATATTGACTATCAAACAGGGATAGTGAGTGACCTCAGTACCCACATTCTTCATTAGAAAAGAAGTCATCCAGAGAAAAATTAAATGGAGAAATGTCGGATTTAGTGATGTAGTAAACGTAATGGCCAATATATATTTATAGATATTGCAAGATATTTGATCACAATGTGGCACCCCAAAACTGTGTTACTTAATGTAATGTTGAATCAGGGAATGAAGCCAGCTGATTAGAATTAACCATAGCAAAGCCAGGGATAGGCATAAAATAGGTGCACAGGAAGGAGTAGGGAAGGTCTTGGAGAATTTGCAGTCTGTGATCTGGTTATACTGGAGAAAAGGTCACTCTTCTATCTCTTATTTGATCTATTAGATTTTCTTCCCTATATCTGACTCCTGAGTCTCTTTTGGTAAGTGAACAAGTGGGATAAATGCAACATACAGAGCATTTCAACTAAACACAAAAGAATATAGGTCTGTTTTTCCTTCTTGCTTGCTCCATAACCCTGCTCTACTAGGGAAAGTTTTCCCCAAAGAATGTGTCTCTAATCTGCTCCACTCCACTCTACTCCAGCTTGCCAAAAATTAATACAACTGTGCTTTACTTGGACAAAAATATCACATTATACAAAAAAACCTTCTCAACAAATTTATTAGTAAGGAAGAATCCAGGAGGTGGCCACCTCTGAGTGAACAGAAGCAGGAACTGAGCAAGGCACAGAGCTTACACAGGGTTCTTGGGGACCAAGCTTTCCAGCATGACTTGGGATTGGTGTTTTTTTTTTTTTTTTTTTTTTTTTGGTTAGTTTGTTTTGTTTTGTTTTTGTTTTTGTTTTTCCTGATTCTGAGGCACAGTCAGGGATTGGTAGGATTTGAAACCCTGGTCCTGGGTCAAGTCAGTATCATGATGTTTTTCCTTGTCCCTTTTCACCAGACACTTGTGTGACCAAGAAGCTGAGAATAAATAGGTAGGGGATGTGGAGGAAAACCAAATAATACTGTTCTGATAAACTAACAATAATAAAATGACTCCTAATGGGATTCTGCTGTACTCAAAAAAAAGTGTCTTGGTTTCCTTCTACAGTAAGTGGAAAAAAATACAAGTACCAATATTCAAACAATATGCAGAGAATGAGAGACCTTAGAACACGCAGTCCAAAATGGGTTGTCTCCATTTAATCCCTCCACTTAGAACACAGAACACTTTGCAGAAGAGAGGAAAGATTGCTTGAGCCAGATAGAATGAAGGACATCAAAGAAATACATAAAGGGCATTTGCACCATGCACATAGGCTGCAAAGGTCTGAACATAGTGTGGTCCCATCACTGAAAGGGTAAGTGGACGGAATCTCTCATCCTTAAGCCAAAAGCTATCTCCAAGTAAAAACAATTCCCATATTAGAAATGAACTTTCTCCAATGGCATCTTACTGGGGATACAAACCAATCTAAAGTCTGAACACATTTCTACCAATGGAGTGCCAAAACAAAATAAACACAACAGCGTCTTTGGAAGTTTTTTGTAGCAAAATGTTTATTTGGGACATTTAACTATTCATTTGTTTATTTAAATTACGTAAGTTCTTTGTATTCTATTATCTGTTTGTTTATTTATTTATTTATTTATTTATTTATTTATTTATTTATTTATTTATTTTACCTTACAGGTCCCTTTTTGTCACATCATAGGTTTAGATTTTGTGTTTTATGGGATCCCTATGTTTGCACATGTCAATTTTTGTGTCTATGTTTCTTATGGTTTTTCTCTTTTTCTCCTGTTTGCTTATTTTGTCTTGTACAGATTTGTTGTTTTAGTTTCATCTTTTGTTTTAGATGCCTGCTTATTTTCTAAGGAGAGAGAAATAGTCTGAATTTGGTTAATAGCGGTGTTGGGGATAGTACATTCAAATCTTTAGGGATTGTGTCAAAATGTAGGCTTGCATATAGTAGACACTTCATAATATCACCTGTATTTCTAACACATTTTGACCTATTTCTGTAAACACCAGTCCAAAGCCTGCATTTCTTTGTAAAACACTTTTTGAAATGAAATAGATACCAGTATTACATAAACTTACTAAGCTCACAATATGGGGTTACGACTTATCCTTCAGATACTCTTTTACAGCTTTTTTTTTTCCTCATTTAGGTTCATTTATGGGAAATTATATGCAATGTCAGATTACAACAACAGCAGAGGTTCTTCACCCTTTGGCCCGTAGACAAATTTCTCCCAATGATTATAACCATAAATTATGGTGTAAGTTACACACAAGGAATTTTCAACAAGGGTTCAATGATAAAATAAAAGTATATGCCATTTTAACAAGTGTGCACATTGACACAGTGCTACCAACAGTCATGATATAGAATCAGCCTTCACCATTTTGTCATTCTATGCCCAATGTATACTGGCCCAATGTATATTAACTGCCAACCATTTACTACGATGAAATATCTGTGCTACTATCCACTATCTCTGACCACTGGCAGTTTGGCCTGTCAACAGTTTAATGGTGGTTGCCCACAGAAGAATCTCAAAAGATTTGGCTTACAGTTCCAGAAAATATATTTCCTTGTTTGGAAGGTACATATTTACATTGTATACTTGATAAGGATGAACAAGGCAATAAATGCTTTGATGGGACCCTACATAGTCATTTTATTGTTTAATTGCATGTATTTATTATTTATCTATGTGTACAAATGTTTTGCCAGAATCTATATCTGTATATCATGTGTGTCTGTTGTCTGTTGTCTCTCAGGATCAGAAAACATCTGTAGAGTCTCTGGCCCTAGAGTTACACAACACTGTGAACCGACTTAGGTGCTAGAAATTGAAGGTAGGTCCTATGGAAGAGCTACCTTAACTACTCAGCCATCTCTCTGGGCCTTTATTTTACATTTTCATGTAGCCAGGAACCACTTCTTTGAGTCGTTGTGTGTTGTTTCTAATTACATTATTTACTTTTGTTTATTGATTTGATTGTTTAGTGTCCATGTGTGCTTGTGGAGTTCATATACTATGTTGTATCTAAACATACCTGCCTCTCATCCACCAGTTAAGGCAGATGTACCCTGGCCCTTTAAAAGAAAAACTTCTTACAGAAGCTTCTCAGTTTGAGGAGGCCCCATTAGAAACAGAAGTAGACCCGCACAGCTAAGCAATAAGCTGAACTTGATTGCAGATAAGAGGCAGGACAAGACTAGGCTACAGAAACCAACAGAGGCAGCTAACCTGAACAAGGAGGAGCTAATCAGCCCCAGACTGATATCTGGGAATCCAGCATTGGACTGACTCAGACCCCTGAACATGGGTCTCAGTTAGAAGGCCTGGGCAGTCTAAGGGACCTCAGACAGTGGAACCAGAATGTATCCCTGGTGCACAAAAAGACTTTGAGAGCACATTCCCAAGGAGGGATACTCCCTTAACCTAGAGGCAGGAAGGAGGACCTCTTCCCTATTCCAAATGAGTTGACAGATTTAGATGACTCCAATTGGAAGGCATCACCCTCCCTGAGTAGTGGAGTGGGATGTTGGTGGGGGTGGGGGTTTGGGAGGGAGGGAGAGAGAGAGAGAGAAAGGGAAAGAGGGAGGAGAGGAAACTGGAATAAGAGCAAATAAAATAAAATAAAGAAAATGAAATTATATTGCTAACTGGCACAAAAAGAAAAAGAAAAAAAAAAACTCCACCTACTGCCCTTTTCTCTTTCTTGCTTTATATCTAAGGGGGCAGACAGAACGTTTTCTGTCTCTTCTTCCCTCTCCCCCCCTCCTGATCTTTCCTTTTTCCTCCGTCAGTCTCTGTTTCTCTTTACCTCTTTTCTCTTCACTTTCTTTATTCTATTTTTTGACCCCGGCTCAATAAAACTTCCAATATGAGCCATGTCTACAGGTCTCGGTTTCCCCATCCACCTTCTGTCCCTCATCTGGTGCGAGGCAGATTGAGGACCTGCCATACGCGGTCCCAGACCTGTGTAGTTATATTTGTAACATATTCTACCACTTCAATGGAAAACAGAGACCAGCTCACAGCCATCCGTTCTCTGTTTTCGTGTGAGTCCCAGGATCATACTGAAGCCCATATACTTAAGGCAAGCTCTGTTTTACCCTGAGAAACATCTACCCAGCTCAAGCCCTTTCAATTTTAAGGAACAGATTTGTTTATGCCATTTAATCTATTCTCTTTATTATCTATTATTAGAAGCTTTAACTTTATCCTTTTCCTATAGCTAATACAAGATATGAATTATTTCAGTATCCTCTTTTTTTCATTTTAAAATTTTTCTTTTGTTTTCTTTCCTTTTTAGTAGAGATAATCTATACCTTTAAAAATATGAACATGAGGACTGGCCAAGATACTTTTAAAAGGAAAATTCAAAAACAAGTGTTATTCCTGCAAAGGCAGTAGATTGATATTTGGGAATTTTTTTAGTAGAGCATAATTTCTCAATACTCTCATACTGTACTGAAGGTTAAACTACATTTTTGACTCATCACGTCTATACAAAGCATAGAAAACTTTTCTAATATTTATAAGTCAGTGTAAGTACCAAATGTGAGCAGCATGGGTGAACATAATAAAATACACCATAATAAAATACTCCAGTATATTTTGCTTGAAGTTTAAAGCTTATAAATGCATTTTGATTTATCTCTATATTTGATGAGAAATAAGATCAATTTATAAAAATGTGAATTATTGAAATTCGATTTTCTTCTGCCATTCAAGCAATCAAGTTCCCTGACCCATTAATTTTTACATTATTCTTAATTATTTCAATCATGACTATAATTCCTCCATAGTATTTAATTGAATTGCAAAACTGTACTATCTTTGTGAACTAAAAACATCACATAAAACTGCATATTCATATTTCCTATTAGAACTATAACCTTAATTACATTTTAAAAATTACTCAGCTATTTAGAAATGGTAATACCACATGTTGAGTGAGGTTTTGCTAGTATATCATCCAAAAAGAAAAACAGCTTTTCATAATAAATATCTCTGAATTTGGCTAAAAATTGAAAGAAATACATAGATTTAGAAACTAAAAAATTTAGAGATGTATAGAAGGTTGTAGGTGCATGAGAATTCACCTCCCACATGAACTGAGATAATCATCACAACTGTAAACCAGATATGGTGTGTAGCCATCATGTGATCACTGTCCAAGAGCTTAATATCTATTGTTATAAAAGCATTATATAGACTGAACATGTACTTATGTCTGTGGGAATATATATATATATATATATATATATATATATATATATACATTCATATTATATATATAAGTTTGAATTTTGCATTGATTTACTTTCAAATTGTTATATTATAGAATTCAGAAATAGGTATAAAATATTGTAATTGAAGCTACAATATTATTAGAATAATGCACAGAGAAATAATTAAGAACAATGTCTGTGTAGTCAAATGACTTAGTTGACTTCCAATTTTATTATACTTTGTATGTTACTTGACTTTTTTGCAACTTATCTCAATTATGAGTAAAAATGAGAGCATTATTATCCTCTTACTTTGATATCATAACTAATGAAATAATATATTAAAGATTTTATGCTACCATCAGAAAACGTAAATATATAGTCAGTGGCAAATATTATTGCAGCATTAATATTGATAATATTTCCATAACATGAAATCTGATTACTTCATGTATGGAAACAATCAATTATTGGAGTTATTCTTATTATTCTTATATATTAAATGCATTTTTCTGGGCAATAACTTATTATCATTTGTAAATTCAAAATATCCATATCCTAACATTTTTTGTATGAGGTGTTTTATTCCATAGTGATCTCAACCTATATGCTCAAGTTACCTTCATTTAAACACTACTGATATTAGTGTGTGCTCTGTTTTTTGGGGACAATGGGTAGGACTGGCTTTTTAGCCTTGGGTGTCTGGTAACCAGAATGCCTTTCTAAAGACAAAATACAACAAATGGTCATATTTAATGAGGCAGTGAATCAGACTGCTCACTTGGGAAGAAAGCAATTATGGAAATATACTTTCATCATTCATGAGATAATTAGAGGTGTGTTGATTGTAGTCTCAGATACGAGTGACCAGGGTACTTACATCTGCTCTCACACTTAGGTAAGCTCTTGTACCTTTGACTTTAGATTTGCATATCTTCCACACAGCCATGAGGGAGGTTTTAAAAATAGACATGGAAATGAACAGTTTGCTACCATGTCACATATTTAATCAAAGTAATTAAATTATGAACCTAAAACAATGAAATTGGAAAGAAAATTTTCTTTTATTCTATAGATAACATGTGGAGATATTGAGGAAATAAGATACACTGAATCCAGTATGTCACAGTTCTGATAATGGATTCTACATAATTATATGTGCAATCACACAGTAGTCAAAATCTTGCATTCATGCAATTTAATAAGTAAAATATATGGTTATTAGCATTTTATATAAAATATTTTGACAAAATAAACTTATTTGAACTGTTATGACTATAGAAGATATCTATTACTGTCAGGGTAGTTTCTGAAATAAGTTCAAGATTAGTATAATTTATTTTTCATTCTTCAAACATTTGAAATTATAATATAGGGTTTCTGACATGAACTCAAATATGATCTACATCATATTATTTTGCAATTATTAATAACATCTGACTAAAATGAAAATAAATTATTTAAATGTATCATATAAGCAAAAAATTGCTCTGTTAAATTTACCAATCTCATATAATGATATGTGATAAGAATAAAATTTTATGTGCAAAAAAAATACAAAATAAATTATCAGGAAAGATTTGAACAAAAGTAAAGATACTACCAAGATATGTTTCTGAAGCAGTTGGGTGGGACAGAAACTGGAAATAACTATATCAATGTCCCACCACATTTCTTGCTAAGTAGAGGTGAGAATGAACATTTTGTGCATTTAAAGTCCTTACATCAATACAACATTTCACAAGAAACACTCAGTGAGATTCTCTCATCAATGTTTAATATGGCATCTTCTTTGAGAGAGTTCTCAAACAACACCAATACACACAGGCTTTCATTAATACATAGCCAGCATATTCTTGCCTTTGGCTTAACAATCATTCCACAGGAGAGTCAATCATGACCACTGTAGTAGAATCTCATTCCATCAGATGTATAAAGCCTACACAGAAGTAGTATTTGTGAATCATTTGCTGAAGCTGCACAGGAGCCACAGGAAGCTTTAAAAATTCAGAGATTGTTATTAGTGTAAGCATTAAGTATTTCTCATGTAATCAACATTCATTTTTCTGCACGCTGTGTATCTGAATCATGTATACCTCCAAGACAGTAATGAAGTATGTGATTGATGGGGTTTGAAAGTTATGTCATAATATGATTTACGTTTTATAAATAGACCTTGATTGAGTAAATTACAGATTTTTTTGAGGTTAGAAGAGAGATGTATTGCACCGTAAATCCTTGTTGATAATAATGATCCAATGTTGTCTAGTGATCCTATGGAGAACATGTAAGAATCATGAAAAATTTAAAAATAATTGAATCCTAGTATGTTTTAACTGGATATAGAAAACACCCAATTGTAACAAAATAACAGAAAGCAAAATCCTGTAGAATATCCAGACATTGCAACACAATTACAAATTAGTAACATGCATGCATTTTATGGTACACAGTAAGTATAGAATGGAATAGAAGATTTATTTCAAGTAATAGGTTATTCTTCCAAATATTAATTTAAATAAATGCCAAATCACAAAACCAAGAAGTTTACAGAACACAATTCAGTATAAATACAAAAACAACAATGCTCAACATTTCCAGAACAAAACAAAAAACAAACATAAAGCCCTAAAAATGGGCCTCACCTCCCTGGGGAGCCAAAAGGAGATGGTGTGGTGGTAGGTGGGGGTAACAGGAGAGACCAGAGAGTGCAGGAACTAGGATTGACATGTAAAACAAGCTTGTTTCAAACAACAACAACAAAACCACAATTAGAGTGGCTCACACAAAGATGAGATTTATAAACATTATGGAGAATGCTTTAATGAGACAAAAATAAAAATATCTTGCCCATTTATAATCAGAAAACATTTATAATCAGTAAACCAAGTGTAGGGAAATGTATTAAGGGATGATAATGACAGAAAGAAAATTATTGGCCTAGATTCAATATTTATATGACAAATAATAATTTTTTTCTCTTGTAAATAAAAACCAGGAATTCATTAGCTAGTGACACATTTAAAGAAGAAGAAATTATTTAATTATAAGGAAAGTGTCATGTCTGAAACTTAGATGTACAAAAATGAAAACTATCAGGGAATGAGACTAAAACCCAACTATGGAAACTTCCAGCACTATCAAAGCAAAGCAATAGGGCAGAAGTGTCCTTGTCACAAGAGGGAATATGTGATATGTGGTATCTTCAAAAATAACTATGTTACCATCAAATTCTGTAGGGTAATCAAGAGCCTTGCCAATTAACTTTAATATTTGAGTGTTTTACGTACCTCTGTAAACCTCAAATCTAAAAGAATTAGCCTAGTCCTCATGTAGAGATTTTTATTTGTTACCTTTGGGTGGCTTTTAGAATCTTCATTGGTGTGTTAAAGAATCAATCCATTCAACCTCCTATTCATAAACCTACACAGTGTTGAGTTTCTCCAAATGTTTCACAAAAGGCCATTAGTGTTAATTATCCAACTCCATATTGTCTCTTCTAAACAGTCCTTCAATCTTCACCCACATTTAGTCTGTCATGTTCCAGTTTACCCATTCCTCTAATACTCTTATTTTTTCTTCCACAAAACAAACACACCCCCAATAGCTCCTTCACAGTTTCTTGATTTCTGTGGATCTTCCAATTGAAACACACCTGTCTAACATTTAAAAACTAGCATGTGCACATGAATGAAACTTGTAACTTTTGTCCATCTTGGTCTAGATTACCTCACTATAAATGATCCTTTCTAGCACTATCTATTACCTGTAACTATTATAGTTTTTATATTAATAATTAAATAATGTTTCTTTCTTTGCATAAATATAAAACTTTTTTCCCACTTACAGGTATGAGGACTTTTTTGTTGTTTTGATTTTTTGGTTCTTTGTTTTTTTTTTTTTTTTTGAATTTCTGTAAAGTACTCTCAGAGTTGAATGATCAAAGAATGTAACACACGAAGTTGCAAAAACTGAGGAAGATAATGTTTCCAATCACAATTTCATGATGTTACACACATTATTCTCTTCTATACTTATTAATTTATAATTTTAAAAACTACTTAAAAGGCTTACTAAGGCTGAAACAAAACATGCAAATATTCACTAGCAAAGTGACATGGGAGAAAGAATAGGAGTCAACTCAAACTCCAGGACATTAAATTTTGTGCCGTGTGCTAAAGTGGCTTGATGAAGAACAGCCTCTCAAATCATGTTTTCTACAGCTGAGATAATCAATTACTACAATTTGAATAATCACATAGTTTAGAAATCAAGTTGTGATATATAGTTAATACACATAATGTTGTAAGTAGATTTGAAATAATATGTGTATTTCCATGTTTTTCTAAAAGGAGGAAGGCTAGTCAAAGGCTTTAAAAGCTGATTAAACCAAAGCATATGTTGGTATTTTATTTGTATTTCTGAAAAGTAAATATCACCAAGTTGATTTAGGTGAACTATATTTTTAAGGTTTTTGTAAAATAAGTTTGAGAATTAACAAGATGAGCCTTTATATGAAACTGTAATTGGAAATGATAATTTAGAGAAATAATTTCTGAATATAGTTAAATAGTAAATCATTTTATCACATTAAAAAGCTGGTAACAATGACAACTCAATTAAATCAATGTTTCTTGTGGTTGGGCATTGGTGGAGGTAGTTCATTCTTATGTTTTAAAAATACTTAAAATTTACTTTTAAGTTTTCTAAATAATCCTTTGTTAAGATGCATTTTGTGTTAGCTATCTAATTAACCTTAATAGTGAAAGAAACTTTACATAAAAAGAAGTTAAAGGGTAGTGAGCAAATGAATGACAGTGTAGGTTATGTTTATTTTAAGATTAATTTTTATTGTTAAAAATAGTATTTTCAAAATAAATCCTTTCTGTACATTTGTTGAACAACATTTGAGTTCCAGCATTGGCTTAAAACATATAATAGCTTCTAAAATGGTTATGAAGAAAAATAATTTTGCTATTTGCAAATATCTCATCATTTTGGTTTTTTATGTTATTTTTATTTAAATGTAAACAAGCTTGTTTTACATGTCAATGCCATTTCCCTTACCCTCCACTCCTTTCCTAAGCCACTACCCACCCCTAGTCCTTCCTCTTTCAGCTCCCAAGGGAGGGTAAGACCTTCCATGGGGAATTGTCAAAGTCTGTCATATCATTTGCATCAGGGCCTAGGCCCTCCCTCATGTGTCTAGTCTGAGAGAGTATTTCTCTATGTAGAATGGGCTTCCAAAGTCGATTCCTATACTAGCGATGAATACTAATCCACTGTCAGAGGCCCCATATACTGTCCAGTCCTCCTAACACACATACACACACACACACACACACACACACACACACACACACACACACACAATTCAGGGAGTCTGGGTTGGTGCTATGTTGATTTCCCAGCTATCAGACTGGGGTCCATGAGCTTCCCCTTGTTCAGGTCAGCTGTTTCATCATTTTGATTTAATAATTATCAAAAGCCAAATTCGGTAAGGATATGTATGTTAATTATAAAAATTTATAACATTAACAAAATAATTTGGTTGCATAGCTGACACCACTCTGTCTATAATCTACCCATATATATATATATATATATATATATATATATATATATATATATACATATAAAATTTTTGGCACTAAAATCTCTTTCAGGGCCAAGTGTTTCACATTTAACTCAGCATTTGCAGAAAAGAATTTGCCTATGTCTCTCTGTCTTGCCTTCACTCTCTACCTCTTCATGTCCACCCCTTCCTCACATTCTCACTACTTTCTATATCTCAGCCCAAGTTGGTCTTTACTATTGATCCTAGAACTACCTTAAAATTGCAGTATCATCCTGTCTCTACCTCATGACTCTCAGAGTTCCAGATGTAAGGCTTCACCTATGTAGAAGGAGTTGAGTTTGTGTTAACTTGGTTCTCACAGAGTTACTGAATCAAAGGAAAACCTAGGTTTGATATTGTCATTTTTTTAATTTTTATTATTTTGGAGAGAGTGGCATGTAGAAATGGCTGTTGTTTCTAAGTTGGTTCCACTTCTCTTTGTTGCTTTGTTTAGCCTAATCCTGCAGGATTTAAAGTACTGTTTTATATTAATACAAAGAAAAGATTCAACGTGCTAAAGTTTTCATTAGCGTGCCTTTCTAAGTGATTTATATTAACTAAATTATTAGCTAACATTCTTCCAAAAATACATTTTTATTGTGTGTGTAATATGTGTGATACATATGGGGGTCAGAGGACAACTTGGAGAATCAGCTCTTTTCTTCCACCAGGTAGGTGAGTGAGAAATATCAAATACAGTGGTCAGGTTTAGTTGCAGGCACTATCAGCTCTGAGCCATCTCCTTGGGCCCTTATTTATTTTGTTTTATTACAAATAATTGATATTTGTTTTTCACTTGAGCAAATATAGAATTGAGTTACAGGGAGATGTGGGAATGGGACACACATCTTATTATCTTTGATCACAGTGACCATCACCAAATGAAAGAAGATAGAAAAATTATATGCAAGCAAAAACTAATTCAAATAGTTCACTTTGGTGTGATTGATAAAATAGTGCAGATATCAAGGTAGTATTCTCTCCCTTTTATCAATAACCCATCTTGAAAAATCAATGTCTATTTCTGCTTCTTTGAATTATTCTACTATAAACTATAAATCTGTATTCCTGGAAAAGACTATCAATATCAGATGAAACCCAGTACTAAATTTATTTTATCTTGTGAAGTATCAAATAAAAAGTACTGATGAGTTAGATGATAGCAATTCCATCTTGTGAAACGGATGGCTTTCAATCTCTTTTCTAATAATACTCCAGCTGTTCAGAGGATGCTGGTGAGCAAACTGTGTTTTATATATTTCTGTTGTAAACTGCCCCTATAATGAATGACCTGGGTAAATTTATGATTTTTTTTTGTCATTAATGATTTTTATTTCAACAACATAAACCCCATTTTAGCCAACAAATATTTTAAAATCATGAAAAGGTGCTGACAGAAGTTTAGATTAGAGCACATCGCATTCATGAAATCTTGAGAATTAAGTTTCAGTCAGTATTATACAATCCAAATACCGTTTTTCTATAAAACCAGATTTATTGAATTATATTATAAAAATATCTAAGGACACTAGGGGTCTCAATTAAGACTAAATTCGATGATCAAATAACTTCATAGAGGGGATTGATATTCCATACACAAATCTCTTATTTGGTACATTTCATTGTGTTGTTCCCCCTCCTACTCCTAACATATTGGTAATTCAAAAATAAGCTTTCATAGTTAAATACAGTACCAAGGTTATAACTTAAAAATCCAAATGAAATGGATGCAAAAAACTGTTTTCCTTCTTACTACAAATAATGGCTAAATATTACCCTGTTGGGTAGACTTCCCATCAATCCAGGAGAAAGGATGGACACACTGGTTCATCAAACCAGTCAAAAGTCATTTTGGTGGATGAAAGTAGTGGTAAATTGCTCCTAACAAAGGAAAGTTAAAAATGAAATGTTATTATTAGAGCTGTGTTCCTTTGTGAGTATTGGGGATTTGGTGGCTTCTTGGCCTACTATCATCTGGATGCTGAAAGACTCCATCCTCTTGTCCAAATACACTGAACTATAGGGGAATGGTCCCCTTTCCATCTCCATTTTCATGGCAAATACAAAACAGTCTCTATGACTATTCATAATTCTCTTGCTTTCTTCTCTCTCTGTCTCTGTCTCTTTCTCTGTCTCTCTGTCTCTCTCTCTCCCTGTGTGTGTGTGTGTGTGTGTGTGTGTGTTATCCCTGTGTTCAAGTACTCATAATATAAGAATAGAATACCACATGCTTTATATTTGCAACTTTTAAAAATTTGTTGTGAGCTGATTTAAGGTGATATACATACAGTCTGTCACATCTTTGATAATGATTCCTATACTATATTTCAACTTATTATTTTTATTATCATTTATTTATTTTTAGATACCATCCAAAACAAAGTTTCCCTTCCCTTCTTTCCTCCCATTTGCTTACCCCCATCTGCCTTCTGCCAGCCACCCCCATCCACTCCTCCTCAATTTCCATTCAGAAGGACTAAGGCCTCCCATTGGAGTCAACAAAGCATGGCATATCAAGTTGAGGCAGAATCAAGCTCCTCCCCATCTCACCAAGGCTCTGCAAGGCATTTCACCACAAGGAATAGGTTCTAAAGAGCCAGCTCATGAATCAAGGACAGGTACTTGTCCTTTCACTAGGGACCCCACAAAAGACCAAGCTACATAACTGTTACCTAGATACAGAGGGCCTATGTCAGTCCTGTGCCAACTCCCTAGCTGTCAGGTCAGTATCTATAAGTTCCTAGAAGCTCTAGTCAGCCTTCTCTATGGCTTTCCTCGTCATGATCTTGACACCTCTTGCTCATATAAGCATTCCTCCCTTTCTTCAACTTAACTCAATTAGCTTGGTCAAATGCTTGGCTGTATTTCCTATCTGCATCTGTTCCTATCAGTTACTGGGTAAAGGCTCTATGATGACAATTAGAGTAATCACCAATTTGATTACAGGGGAAGACCAGTTTAGACACTCACTCTACTATTACTGAGAGTTTTAGCAGGAGTCATCCCTGTGGGTCCTTGGAAAATTCCCTGACAGCAGTTTTCCCCCCAACCCCATAATGTTCTACTCTATCAAGATCATTACCCTCATTCTCCATCCAGCCCCCAACTCAGCCATCCTGATCTCTACACCATACTGATCCATCATGTTACAGTTCCTTCATCCCCTCCACCCTATTCCCCCTTCAGTTTACCTGAGACAACTTACCTATTTCCTCTTCCAGGAAGATCCATGAGTCCCTTTTAGGGTCCTCCTGTTTTCTAGTTTCTCTGGGACTATGGATTGTAGCCTAGTAATCCTTTGCTTTACATGTAGTATCCATTTATAAGTGACTATATACTGTGTTTGTCTTTCTGTCTCAGGATTTATTTTTTTTAAGCTCCATTCATCTATTCCTTTGTCTGCAAATTTCTCATAGTCCTGTTTTTCTTCCACTGAGTAATACCCTATTGTGCAGATACACTGCCTTTTCTTTATCCATTCATGGGAAGAGAATCATCTAGGTTGTTACTAAGTCTTAGCTACTATAAATAATGCTGCTGTGAATGTAGTTTAACAAGTGGTTTGTGGTGTGAGCATCCTAATTCTTAAGGTAGACTGATTCCTAATTTTCTATGAAACTGCCATACGGATTTACAAAGTACCTGTAAATGTTTGTGCTCTCACCAATATTGGAGCAGTGTTCCCCTTACTCCATTATTTTCTCCAACATAGGCTTTCATTCGTGTCTTGGTCTTAGCTGTTCTAACAAATATAAGATAGTATCTTAGAGTTGTTTTGATTTGCATTTCCCTGATGACTATGGATGTTAAACAATTCTTTAAGTGTGTCATGGTCATTCAAGATTCTTCTGTTGACAATACTCTGTTTAAATATGTACCAATTTTTAATTGGATAGTGTGGTATTTTGATGTATAGTGTATTGAGTTCATGTTTTTATACATTTTTTATTTAATTAAAAATAATCTTATTCTTTTTTCTTGTTTTCTTTATTTTTCTTATTTTACATATCAATCCCAGTTCCCTCTCCTTCCTCCCTCCCTCTCTCCCACCTTGCCAACCCATCCTCCTCCCCACTCTAAAGGTAGGTTGATGCACTCTAGGAGGGATCATCAAAATCAGTCAAGTCATTTGGAGTAGCGTCTAGGCTCTCCCTCCTGACTCTAGGTTAAGGGAGTATCCCACCATGGGGAATGTGTTCCCAAAATCCTTTTGTCTACCAGGGATACATACTGGTTCCTCAGTTAGATGTGGGGTTGGTGAAGATATTTCATTCTGTAGGCTACCCATTTACCTTGTTAACATTTTCCCTTGTCTTACAGAAGCTTATTGATTTCAGGAGATCCCATTTATTGTCAAATTTAGGGTCTGTGCTACTGGTGTTATATACATGAATTAGTCCTCTGTGACAATGTCTTCAAGGTTACTTCCCATATTCTCTTCTTTTTACTTCAATGTAACAGGATTTATGTTGAGGTCTTTGATCCACTTGGAATTGAGTTTTATGCAGGGTTATAGATATGGATCTATTTCTATTCTTCTACATGCTGCCTTCCAGTTATGCCAGCACCATTTGTTGAAGATGCTTTCTTTTTTTCTATTGTATATTTTTGTTTATTTTTTGTAGTTGTTGTTGTCAAAATCAGGTATTTATAGGTGTGAGGATTGATGCCAGAGTCTTTGAATCCATTTCATTGACACACGGCTGTTTTTATGCCAATACGAAGCTGTTTTCATTACTGTAACTCTACAGTAGAGTCTGAAGTCAAGAATGGTGAGGGCTCCAGAAGTTCCTTCATTGTTTTAGCTACCTTGGTTGCTTCATTTACAGTAGTGTCAGAAACTTTGAGGGATTCATTATACTTCAAATTAACAAATGGTATTCAAGATATAGGTATAAATATGTATATACGATCTGTCTGTAACACACAATTTGTACTTACCCAAATGTATTTATAAGTGTATAATTACAGAATAAAGTATGCCTAGGACAAAGAAACAAGCTTTGACTATGTACAGCACCATCATTATGCAGAGCAATGCACTAAATGTACTAAATATGATATGATACAATTGAATGTATGTGTATGCAGTAGAAAATTATTTAAATTAAGAGAGTCTGAGCTTTATTAGGATGATGTCATGTCTCCACATCCTTCCTTCCAGAGAGACAAATGGCTTGATGTGGCTTTCCATGAATACATTGTCTGTAGGGTAGATACACAATTTCACTATCATAAGTTCCTGTGAGTGTTTTAATTTAAACCACATGTGAACTTACCAGAGGAAAGAGAACCACTATTTTTTATGGAGGACTTGTATCATTTTATTAATATTACCATTTCATAAATTCTATCTATTCATTATACAATACTATTAACATATTTAAAGATAATGTTAAGGAAGTATCTATATTTGACTACACACACATACACACACACACACACACACACACACACGAGAGAGAGAGAGAAAGAGAGAGAGAGAGAGAGAGAGAAAGCAAAAGAGGAGAGAGATTATTTAACCTACTAAGTCTATTTAACCATGCTCCAATGTATGTGTAATTAGGGCTAACCAACCATCATTGGATAACATCAACATTCAAAACCTGATATTCATCAAGATTCCTAGAAAAAGCTACAAGTTCCCACAAGCTTAGTAGATTTCAAATCCAATGAGTAGCAGCTTTCCACCCACACAGCATTTATCACTGTTGATCCAGTGGGCAACTGTTGCCTATAATGTTGTGACTGTTACTTCAGAGTTAATAGCTAGGTATAATCCTTGATTACCTTTTGTCCACAGTAGCCTCCATGACACTTTCCAGCACCATAGGAATTAGATAACCAGGGTATTTTTTAGTCAAATACCTTATTGATTTCTGTATATCTTACGACAAAAGTATACTGTACCTTTAAATATTCTAAAAGCTACTGAGACCTACTATAAGAGAAAAGTTTAACTTAAAAGTTTAGTAATTAAAAATAACTTCTAATTATTACAAACTACAAATAAAATAATATTAACTTCTAATTATTACAAACTACAAATAAAATAATATTATAGAGCCTTACAAGGTTATATTTAGGGATATATATGTATATAAATGCTTATATATGTGTGTAGCAACAATTACTTTAAAAAATGTCATATACTTGAAAGAGAAAGGAGTAGTGCATGGAAAGTTTGCAGAGAAGAAATTGAAGATGCATGTTTTGTAATTAAAGATATCTGAAACATAATATGAGTAATCAAAATAATAATGATGAAGTCATGAATATATAAAAAGTATAAAAACATTTTCAATCCATTTTAATTTAGTACATGCACATTCTATTTCCTAAAACATATACAATATTATAAAGTGAAGCAACTTGTGCTTACTTACTTGGAAAAATTAAATAATTGTGTATGTATGTGTGTGTTTGTATCTGTCTGTATCTTTGCATGTATGTGTAAATCAAAAATTAATAAAAACAGACCCCAAGATTTTGGAAATGAGGAAGGAGGAGCACATATGAGGTTTAAGGGGTAGAAATCAGATGGGGATGGGGGACTTCAAAAGAGAAAATTATTTTTTGAAAATACCAAATATTTCAAATCATAAAAATATGAGTTGTAGTATAATAATAAATTTATTCTCAATATGTCAATTGCTTTCTCTCTGGAACAAAGATTTTATCTTAAAATTTTAACATTAACTATGAAAGTTCTGCCTGCTTTTAACTTATTTAATTATTAACTTATTTAAATTATTTAATTTTATATTTTAGTTTGTGAATGTGCATGCATCTGTATGTACTACAGGAGTCCTATTTAGCCAGAGTTGCCTCATCCTTTGTGGACATAGTTACAGACATTTGTAAGTCACTCTACAGTAGGGTCTGTGAACCCAAGTCTGGTCACCTGCAAAATCAATTAAGATAAAATGCTTTTACTTACTGGCTCATTTTTGTAGTCCTCTTAAAAAAAAGAATATATATATATATATATATATATATATATATACATATATACATATATACACATATATACATATACATATATATGTATATATATAAATATACACATGTATTTAATTTTACATATAATTAAATATATCTCTCTATTATATAATATATATACATATGTATGTATGTATGTATGTACATAACCTTTAAGTTTTATACAGATTTGAACTATTACTTTCCATTTCTAAAATCATACAGTGATTGTTGCTTTCAAATCTCTGGCCCAATGAACAAAGCTATTGTAAAATAGCAGAAGTAAGCAGGGACTTTTCACATTTAAATATGCCCTTTATTGTGCACATTGAAATGGCATCTCATTTTTCAATGAGTCCCAGAACAGCAGGCAAACACAATTCTATCAAAGCACATGAATCAATAGACTAAACAAGTTACACTGGAGAAGTTTATACATCAAAAGCACTTGTCTATTTCTGTGAGCAATATCATCAAAATCAATATATCCCCCAATCTGCAGCTATTCCCCAAACTACTCTTTCATATTACATATTCAAACAGCTGTAAACAAATTAATAAATTGCTCTGGACTTTTGTTTTCTCTCCTCTTGAATTTTAATTGATTCACATCTCTGGAAAATCCATGTAGGCTTGTTGTGTTGGCTCTTTTCCCTTTTCTAGCATGAAGACAAATACAGTGAATGAGTGCTTTAACCTCACACTTCACTAAGCTCTTGTTGTTTTTATGTTGAGCTCAAAGAGAGTTCTTCTGCTAAACATTTAGTACGTAATTTTCTCCCATCATTAAAATACAAAGCAACAGTTCTCTTGCCTAGACCATGCAAATGAGTCCTATCACATCAGTGAAGCACAGAATCTACAGATGCTCTTAGAAGCATCCAATCTATGCAAGCTAATAAAGGAGTGATTACTTACATCTGCAAAAGCCAGAGTCTGAAAGAACAGTTAATTACTAAGTCTCTTTCTTGCGTATTGCATTAAGTAAAGTACCCCATTCAGTTCCTCCTTTCTCCATGAATGTGTATTATATGTATGTTTACATGTATTATATTATGTGTTTCTCTCTCTCTCTCTCTCTCTCTCTGTTCTTCTGACCCAATTGTTGCTATTTTGTGTTCTTATATTAAAATTGTGGTATTTAAATCTTGAGTGTTATACTTAGGTAATACATTTAAAGGTATCCCTGATTTAACACTTCTAAATCCTTTCTCATTGTTCGAAATACTTATGACACTTTATATGATACTTGTAATACAAACAATTTTTTGGCTATGGAAACGGAAATGTAAGATGGAATACTAAAACCATGGAGGGAAGAAGTTGAAATGTAGGTAGAATACAGCTGTTTACTTGGTCACTGTAGTGGGTAAGCCAAAAGGCCAGTCAGCTATGAAATGACAATTATGGTCAACACCTCCTATGTTTTCATCAGTGTTAAATTAGATACATTTATTTCTGGGCACAACATTGAATACCTAGTCTTCTGTGTGCACTTCTTTATAATATTTATTGTTTACAAAATGAAAAATGTAATAGTTTTTTAGACAAATATCTCAGTGAAACAGAATTCCAAAAATGTCAAATGTAAAATGTTTTAGAAAACAGTGTTAATTATTTCTGAATTAATGATAGGTCAGGAATATAATAGGGCCACTATGTCAAAGAAAAAATATATAAATGAATATATTACTTGGCTTTTTACCACACAGTTTATTGTTTAAAGACAGCATTGTAAAAAGGCGATGTAAGCACTTAAGACAAAATCAAGCAGGTAAAAAGAGCCAGCTTCCTTATTGAATGACCTTTATATAGGCTGCCAGTAGAATGTGTGCCTTTGATTGCAGGTAGATCTTCCTTTCTTGCAAGATCTAGATTTAAATTTCATCTTCAGACTACAGACTTCATATAATTTAATTAAGAAAAAAAAATCTTTCAAAGGTGTACTCATCCCAGAGGATTTTATTTAGTTGCAGATATAGACAAGAATAGTCATTATAATACATTTACATGTTGTTGTTTTTCATTAAGTTCAGTAGCTGCCCCTTAAGCAACTGTTCTATGATCAGCAATTGCAATTTACAGCCGTATCCATTCAGTAATACTGGTGGTAGCCAGACTTGAATATCCTTCCCTCAGGCTTCAGCTCTATGACATCTCCTAAAGGGACCTTTACCTAGATCACTATCCCTCTATAAAACTCAGGATTCAAAACATGAGGTTAAATTTTGCATGCTCAAAGAGGCTGAATAGGAACTAGCTAACCTTCTTTCCCAGCTCATATTTCTCCTCACACAGGCCATCCTTCTGTTTAGCCCCCAATTAAGAAACCTAGCCCCTCATAGTTTCTCTCTAATACTTCCTGTCAGCAAGTTGCTAACTCAGCATCCTGAGCCCAGGTTAACTTTATTTACTCAAACAAATGTAACAGACTTTTTATATCTTTAAACAAATATTCCATCTTAGTTTAAACAAATATAACACATCTTAAATTAATATTTCACAACAACATATTTTAAATTTGGCTTTCTATATTACCTATAATTTAACATAGTCACAGGTTCTGAAGTTTAGGTAATGTATGCCTTTTATGAACTTTACCAAACCTATTTTAGTTACCATGTTTCAAAATTAGCTTTTTAAAAATGCCATAGGCTAGCCTCAAATTCATTATCATGGTTCCATTTTCTGATTGTTGGAATTGAAGGTGTATCATAATGTCTATCTCAAAATGCTTTTAGTTCACAGTGTAATAATAATAAAACATATGTTACTTTAACATTCTTCTAGTTCAGTTCCTATTTTTGTGTAGGGAAAATTATTAGGGCACTAGTTCACCTCAACAAACTTAATCATTTGATGAAAATAAATGAGGGAGTATATGCTGGCTCAAAGTGCATAGAAAGAAGAGATAGCATTGTGTGTTTTGATTTAGTTGTGCATGTCTGTCACAGGCTCACATTTGAAAATTTGGAGCATTTATATGACAGAATGTTACTGTGGAAATTGAATTGGTCAGGAACTGTAGCATGTATGTTTTCTGCTAACCCGCCCGCTGCCGGTCTGGCGTGCCAGCCCCAAATAACACTCAGAGACACTGTATTTGATACAATCCTGTTGGCCAGTTACCATTATTGTTTATGAGCTAGCTCTGTCTTAATTATTAACCAATTTCTACTTATCTAAGTATTTCCACGTGGTCATCTTATTGGGGAGCAGCGGGCCCGACATCTTGCTTCCTCTAGCTCTACATGCTGACTCCTCCTTACTACTTCCTCTTTCCTCCTTGTCTCCTAACCCCCCTATCTTGCTTTCTCATTGGCCCAAGAGTGCTTTATTAATTAATCAGTATGAGAAACATATTTACAAAATAACATCTCAGGGATACTGGATCACTGCTTTGGATGTTTATGGAAGTTATATGAATAGCCTAAATGATTGCTGAGAGTAATTTATAGGAGTCAGAATTGGGAAGATATAGCAGACCATTAAAGTTATAGTTTGTCCTTTCTTTTGGTCTGCTATGTACTTACTTGTCACCATGACAAAATAAATCCTTGTCACTAACTTCTCCCAAAGTGTAAGTTCCAACCATCATGCCTTTTTCTGCCATGGTAGTTTATACCTCAAGCTGTGAGCCACAGCCAACCTCTTCTCCTTTAAGTTGCTTATTAGTAAATATTTGTAAGCAGCAGGAAGAAAACTAATATATTTATGCTGCCATCTATGGTACTAAAGCATACATTTCAGTGCTCTACGTACGGATTAAGTTAAAGGGTATTGTACCTTTCCTTGTTTCTATAAGTATATCCCACCTTTTCCAAATGATGCAGAAAATGGTATACTTCCTATTCCTTGACACACATGCATGCATACATAGTGCATGCTACTGCATTCATTGACTGATGCACTGAATGTTTTCAATTTCTATTATGTGCTTAGTTTTGCACTGAATAGCCTAATACAAGTTGTACAATTTGACCTCTTTTGTGCTATGATTTAACCTCATGCACAAACTCACTTTGGTTCCTTCAGCTAGAGTTTAGCTAATGGCAGCAACTTATAAGACATTGCTGCTGAGAAAGAGATTGTGGTGCATGCTTCTTCCCATTTTGGTATGATTTTCAGACACATCTGCTTATCCTGATGATTTCAGTGGGTGCCATGATAATCTTTTCAGTTCTTATAAATGTTTGCTTGTTGTTGTGGTAATACATTTCTTCATTAAAATCATCTTTTTTCAAACACAAGACTAGAAATAGACTGTGACAAACTTAGTCAAGACTACTAAGACATAGAATAAGAAGGCAGGCCTAGAAAGTCTGTCTTACACCAGTAGCCCTTACATATTAGCATATTATTTCACTTTGTCTTTTCATTCTCTCAGCATAATATGAGCTCAGTTAAAAATGCTGTTTACCATGCTGTTAACAAACCCTTTCATGATTTAAAAGAAATGTAGTTAGTAAAGGAATGCATCCTTCCTTATACAAAACCAATATTAATTTGTAAGTAGTTTCCCTAATGGAAAGAGAAAATCAAACTTATTAATGATTGAGTCTCACTCATTGAAGGATAGTATCTTCAAATGTAACTAGCTTTCTCCACACGAGGCAGCTAGCATGAAACCCTTCTTCCAGAAAAATTCAGATTCTTCCTTTCAACAATGTATGCAACTATTTGCTAATCTCATAAATTCAACATGTCATATATTTTATTACATAATTCTTGTCATAGCATATCCTAATTTCTTTGTAGAAAAGTAAATCAAACATCAGAGTTAAGCTTACATAGCTTTGCCACAAGTCAATTAAACATATGAATCCCATAATAAGCATTAGCGGTGCCATAATAATTGATAATCATTTACACACAGTAAATATTTTCTCCAGCACTATACAAATGTTTTCAGAATGGCAATAGAACTCTTATTTTCTAATTGTTCTCCCTCAAACCCCTAGGATATTATTAGGTAGATAGAAGAATTAGTTGAATTAAAGATAAATTCAATTATTAAACAGAAAGGTATCTATGAATGACTAGATTTAGAGTTTCACATTCATCTTGAAAATATTCTTAGGTTGGTATCATATGTCATTTAAAATTTCTCTTCAGCACAGATTTCAATATGATTTCAATGTAGGAAAATGGTATTCCATATATTTGCCAAATAAGAAGTCACTGACATTCACATTATGTAGTATTCTTTCTTCCCCTCTGGTTCTATTAATATATGTTTTAAACCTAAATGACAGACTCTGCATCCATGGATAGTTCAGAGATTATGATAAAACTAACTAAATGAACACAAACTGGTTTTTACTTATGCTTCAATAAGCCTGAAAAAGAGTTTGATCTTAATTGAAATAGAGTGGATATCTGATTAATAAAACCCACAGTAGAGTTCTGAGTTCTCACAGTTCCTGCCTTTGCCTTGTTTTTAAAATTCCCTGTCACTTCTGAAACAATAGGATTGCTTTTCTTTTCACCCAGTCTTTTCTTCAACTCCTTATATCACAAGGGGTTTATCACTAATTGGCTGTTTCCTCTGAAATCCATTTCTAGGCTTAAAGATGAAAATTAGTTTTTATTCAAACATTTTATCTCACTTAGAGAGACAGGTATAATAAATCACACATTTTTTCACGAAGTTACAATGATCAGTATAAAATTACCTGAGCTTCATAATGTGGTTTATGCTGACGCTCACTCTCTGTTGAAACTGTAAACATGCCAAATAATTTGTTTGATCTCCCAAAGCCCAGGAATTAAAATATTTGAATGCTAACAAAATTTCCACAGGAGACTGTCCATTTCTTTAAGTATTTCAATCTGTTGTTTATGCAAATAAATAAATATATTACAAATAGTAAAGAAATGGAGTGCTGAAAAATATGTCTGGACACTGATGAAATACAAGGAATTATTACTTGATGAATATTTACCTGCTCAGATCAGACACTTTGTTTAAGTCTGAAGACAGTTAATGAGGGAGGTGTTATGATTTCTTTTCTAAGACGGGAAAATGAAGAGTACAATGACTAACTCACCTATCTGAGATCAATCATTCCCTGAACAATGAAACAAAATCCCAAATTCTTTCAGCTCTAAAGCTCAGTGTTTTTAATCTACAAAAAAGAGTATGATTTTAGGTAATCATTCACTGGTCCTTATTCCTTTTGTAATATTTTTGATTAATAGATAAGCAGCTAAATAAATTTGATCTCAGCATGACATACATATTTTTGCTATTGTATCTGAATTTTGAAATTTTCTGTAAATTGAAGTATCAGTTTTAAACCTATATTTAAAGGCTGTAAATTATACATATAATAAAGAATTATATATATAGATACCCAAAGCCTTTCCATTCAGAACTACATAATTGTTAAATTATAGCTGTATTCTTCTTTACTATGCAAAATTGTTAAATTGCCACAAGTTATTATTGTGCATAATAAGCTTTCAAGATTCTCTAAGATAAAATTATTTAAGAATTTTCTGCTTTAGAGACATGTAAGCATGCATTCACAGATTCTCTGATATGTTCTCATGCCTGCAGTTTTTTTCATTTTAATTTACTACCCAATCTGAGTAGCTCTCATATATCATTTCAACCCTCACCAGAACCACAACTGTGTTCTGTGCATTCTGCTTCTGTCTAGATGCACAATATTTATATTAAATCACTTATTTTGCCTCAAAATGCAAGAACTCATGATTTGAGTTTTGTAGGAATGTATATAATACCTAGAAAAATATCATATTGGCAAAATAGCAAAAAGAACAAGATTGTTAATTCTTTGTTACTGTGTGTTAATACTCTTGCATTACAGATAATATGAAAGCTTATTAAACTTTCCCCATATCAATTTCAATAAATTACAGTTAACAATACATATTTCAAAGGTTTTAAAATATTAAACGATGATATACATGTTACAGTGCCAATCTCATACACTGATGGATTCTTTGTTTTTAACTCATCTTAAAATTTTTGACCTCATTCACAAAAACTATGCAGATTGAGCTTTTCAACCACAAAAGCAGGCAGGAAAACAGGACTGAAATGGAGTTCTTAATTGTTCTAATTAATAAAAGTTGTAGTGAGATATAAGGAAAATATTGAGAGATATGACAGAAGAATCAAGCTACAACTACATCTTACTTCCTTCAAGTCTTAACATACAAGAGAGTGAGTTCTTTTATCTCTCTGCTTATATGCTGTTTCCATGCAATTCCAATTCAGTCTGAATCCAAGCATGGGGAAGGGAGTTGGGCACAAAATCCTCCCACTTGCAATGGTGAGCTTGTCAAGTACTACTTGCTGCAAAAGAGAAAATCATTTCTATAAGTGTGTAATCCCTTTTAAGTTACTCACACTCTAGTGAAAGGCCTAGTTCCAATAGTATTTTATTAGCACAACTAGTTTTCAATTGGGCAGTACAGAGTAGGGACAGTAGAGAAGAGGATGTGAGTGTAGGAAGAGTTAGGGAGAGGATATATAAGGCCAAAACATGTACAAAACTCTAATATGTTCTAATATGTTTTTCATTGCTTTTATTTAGTGATATTGTTTTCTGTAGGGAGTCAGCACTTTTTTTCTTCATCCATTTAATGTTTAATAAGTATTTACATAAGGTGATGAAAGCAGAACCTTATCAAGAAGAGATGTAACTCTAATGCAATGCTATAGTGGTTTTAATAAAAATGCTTAGTCACCAGTGAGTGGCGGCACTATTTCAAAAGATTAGAATAATCGGGACATGTGGACTTGCAAGGAAATTCATCATTGATTTTGAGCTTTGCCATTTCAAAAACCCAAATCAAGTCTCTCTCTTAGCCTGCAGATCAGGATGTAGTGCTCAGGTTACTCCAGTACCATGTCTGCTAACATGATTCATGCCATGATGAGAAAGAACTGGACCTCTGAAACTGTAAGCAAGCCCCCATTTAAACGCTTTATTTATGAGAGTCCCCTTGGTAAAGCTGTCTTCATAACATCCGAGCAGTGAGTAGAAAAAATTCCTGCCTACCTGATAATTCCCTCCATAAGAAATCAGGGAATAGCTCTGATTAAAATGGGGAGGACATTCTGAAAATCAGCTAGGAGAAAGTGGCTGAATCTTCTGCAAGACATTGGAACATCACAGCAGTTGTGCTGTTTCTGTCTGGAAGAATTACTTTATGTAATTAGAATATAATGAAAAAATCAGTATGCAAATATTTTTAAAAGATAAGGAAAATTGACTTGATGTTCATGTAATATAAAAAAGTTAGAAAAATCTGTTAGTCAAGAACTAACTGGAATCAAATCTCTCAGCAAGGTGCTCATTATAATATAATTAGTAAGCGATTTATATCTTAATTATAATGAGTTAAAAATTATGAGTCAATAACTATTTCATTTGTCTTGTATACTTCACTCTTGTAGAGACATTGAATTCCTACTCCATTGCATTACATATTTTTATATTTAAATTCAGTCACAAAATAGTATGTAAAACTTTTTAATTGAAATGGAAACAGTTTTTTATGGATTTTTATTAATAAAACATTTATAATTTTACTGAGAAATCAATACAGAGGCTGATATGAGGTATGCTGATCCAAGGTTAGGTTCTGATCTCATCATTCCAAGTATAAGTTCTATTTTTGACACACTTTTCTGGGGGAGGGATTCCTTAGCATTTCCAAGATATGTCAGCCTTATGATATGTCAGCCTTATTGTTAATCATTGAGCTACAAAGTAAAGTTTCAAATTAAGAGTTTGCCCGAAATGGGCACATTTGGAGGAGCATTTTGGGGAAGCAAATTTATTAATGATTATTGAGATATTCAGTGTTCCTTGATCAGATTATAAATTTATTCCTTCAGTGTTAATATGAAAATGTCTTATAGTAATACAAAAATGCCAATATTGTATTGTGTTTTCATGGATAACAATCTTTGAAAAACTCAGATATAAACACTGGAAGATGTAATGACAGTAGTTTCTGTATTTGAAAGAGTAACTATAGAATTAATTAGTTATCTTAAGGGCTTTAACTGGTTGCTAGATGTTTAATATAAATATACTAGCGAATGATAGTCATAGAACACATAGTATTTGGAATACACTTCTATGTAAGTTAATTTTTACACAATCATCATTCTTGGCTGTAGTTGAAGAACTATTTACTTTCTTCAATTAAGTATGCTCAAACTAAAGAAGTTCTCATTAAATGCCATATGCAATACTCAAAATTCTTATGCAGACATGGAAGACAGAAAATAATTTAATGCCTTTTTCCATTTGAGTAATGTAAATCTAAATATTACTACCTTAAAATGAAAATAATAACAGAAAATATGCAAAAATGTTTAAATGTCAGGTTAAAAGGTTTTATTAAGATCGTCTAAAAACAAAAATACATGCAGTGAAAATTTTAATCATTTGCCAACTATCATATCAAGTGGTGAGTGAAACCTAGTCATGTGATTCAACATATACATACAGGCTACAAAATGTCTGCATCAACTTTCTTCTTAATTGAGACATTGTTTTGAAGAATTGATCAACTTCTTGAAAATGAGAAAGCAAAGGGAAAGAATATGATAGGATTTGTAGAATGTACATCTGTACCTGTGGACTTTTCAAAACTGCTGACCACTCATATTTAAACTGCTATACTTAGCCCAAACTGACACATTAACTCTGAAATAGTCATGCCTTTTGAACAATTTTAAGCACTTTTGTCACAAAGTAAAATAGCAAGCTCAGAACATTTTTTCTCTTGTTAATGTAGCTCTCATCCCAACAATAAGCTCTTTCCTGAAGATGACACAATGAAATCCCAAGGGAACTTTCCCAAAACTATTAAATGGTTCTGAAGTAGTTTCTCCTTGCTCCATTTCCCTTTATTTGTTTTAATAGTTATATCATCTAGACACAGAAAAAAATACGAATTGTAATGATTTTCTTGCTGTATCTTCTAATTTTAATTAAAATAGCCTTGAAATACCCTGAGAAATCTCATTTGGTGTTCAGTTTGCTCTGCATTTTTAATGTATCATATGATACATTTTCTTTATGTTTGTTAATAAAATCTTCTAAAACATTCTTTTATGAGTATTTAAACTTTCTATGAAGAGGGTGAATTTTCTTGACTTAAGCATGCTGTGGTGATGGAGATTTCCTAATAAATATTTTAATAATTTAGCATTGTTTTTAAAAGTCACATAGTTCTACATTTATATATTTATCCCTACTATTATTATCTATATTATTTTGTCATCTATATTTTCCCCGTTAGTTCACTGGTTTGAACTCTCTCAGCTGCCATGCCTCCTATTGCTTCAATGAAGGCAATCAGCTTCATGAAATAGTATTCCAGGAACAGCTGATATTCCTTAGAAAAGCAGTTCAACTCAGGAAGACACAGTTGGCTAGAAGAGAAAAAACAAACACCTTTCATGAATTACAGGGTCAATGAAGGTGGCTCTTCAAAGGTATCAACCCTAGATGGTTCCCGTTCCACAGGATGACAATGAAATAGCCTAGATGACAGAGACAGAAACAGTGTCCGCACTGGCAATGTAGAGTGAATTCATGCAACTGCCATGCAGTTTAAAAATCTGTGCATATTCCTTCTGATGGTGAAGGTAGAGAGACCCCGGCCTCATCAGAAGCAAGAATCTATTGAGAAGTGTTGGTGATAAATAGGAAGACGAATGAGAACAGGTAACTATGAACCTCTCTTGTTCTCAATTCACTCTAGTCATAGGACATTTTTTGAATCCCCCACCCAAGACATTAAGGCATATTATATGGTAAATTGACTGAAGAACAATATTAATTCAACCTTTGAGACTATCATTGGTATGGCAGCTTGTAACTCTAAAACAGGGACTTGGAACATGGAGGCAGGAATTGGGAGTTCAAGGTTATATGTGGCTGAGTTCAGGAGAAGATAGGACTAAGTGATGGCCTAATTAAAAGTAAACAAACAAAAAAGTAAAAATAAACAAGAAAGGATAAATATTTATATTTCTAACTATAACCTGCCCTGCATTTGCTTATGGACATATATGTTTTACAATAACTACTCTTGGATAATTTTACCTTATTTTATTTGTATGGGGTATGGCAGGTTGATGATGTTTCTTTTAATTCTTATCTTTGTTTTCACTACAGTAAACCTATAGCTTGGGATCCTTTACAATATCATATTTATCTCCATAAAACATGGAATGGTAAATGTTCCTAGTATATTTCTGTTTTGGTGGTAACTTGAAGCTGCTTATAACAGAAGTTAGAACAATTTTCCCATCAACCATACAGTCTGTAAAGGTAGGGGTGTTGGTAGAATTTATGTTATCTTTTTTTAAGAATAAAGTTATAAAACATCTTTGCATTTGTTTGAATTAGTTTGTCTTTAAAGTGACAGAATTCCTCATATTATAGTTGTTTATGTAAATAAATCCATTTACCTCAAGTGAGTGTATTGCAGCACAAATAAATGCTATCTATTCAGGAGACAAAAAATAAAGTATTATTGTCAGTAAATGCCACTCTGAATACCTACAGGTATATGACTGTATCCTGTCAACAGACTAGTTCATGGATTCTAGAGAGTGATATTACATAACGGTAATTATCTTTCCGAAGTTGACATTTCTTAAGCTTACCCATGTTCCATAAAATAAGATACTACAAATATGCCATTATTAGCCTAATTACTGGCCTAATAATGTCTATATTTTAAACAATACAGCATGTCTAAAGTCTTCCATAGAAATTTGACAATAGTTAATATAGTTTAATTTTTTAAAATGCCAATTAAAAATATTTAACTTTTGAGATTATAACATAATTATATCATTTCCCCTTCCTTTTTATGCATCCAAAATCTCTAACATAGCGTTATTTATTCTTTTTCAAATTCATGCCCTCCTTTTGTCAATAATTGTTCTTACATACACACACACCTACACAACACATTTTTCTCTCTCTCCCCTCCTTTTTTTTCTCCCTGTCTCTCTATATGTCACACCTAGCAAACTATATTCCTTCCATTTTCAGCATTTGCTATACAACTGTAGTTCTTTGTGTAGGATTGAGGCCTCCTTGGAATTTCCCTGTCCACATTAGCATGTCTACTGGTGTTGTCTTGTGCAGCTCATGTTTTAGCCATTCATGTTGGTGAGATTTTATTAGTGTGGCTTCTAACATTCCTAGAAGATACCATCTCACTCAAATTTCTTGATTTCTGAGGAGTGGGGTTTGTATTGTAGATACAGCCTTTATAATTGGACTATACATCTATGAATTTTATTTGGCTGGGGTTTTCTATTATAGTCTCTGTTAGTTGGATATATACGTATCTTTGAAGAAGAGTAGATGAGAATTATACTTATCTATGGGTATTTGGAAAAATAATTATACTTATCTATGGGTATTTGGGAAAATATTTACAATATAGTTAGGGACTATAATGGTCTAGTAAAGTGATGGTTGTAGATCCTTCACTATAATCCATTACTTTACTAGTCTTGGGAAGTTGGAACAATTCACATATTTTAGTTTTCATAGTATTTCTGTTAAAAACAAAAATTTTTTAAAAGAAAGAGTTTTTAAGGTTCATTAATAGTATCTATATATAGCAAATTTCTTAATTATGTCTTATCATCTAGATAAATGTTTACAGGCTCAGAGAAAGTGTTTTGGTCATTTATCAATAATATGTATGCATGTTCTTATTTACTGGAAGAGCCTGTCTTATTACATTTGAAGCATGACTATTGTCACTCAAGAGAATTTACTTCACTAAGAGATATCAATTTTAATAGGCCAGGTTCTTTGTTTTTAACTATATTATTTGAATAAAAGTTAAAAATTTCCCATAGACTATTAAAATGCAAAATATATGGGCATTTGAATGACAGCAATCTTTCATTAATTTATTAAATATGATCCTTTGCACTATAAAACCAGTTGCAATATTATATATCTGTCACCTATGTCAATGCATAAACCACTTGTGATTTTAATATTTTTATCACTTCTTTATTTCACAAAAGTAATTGTTTCTAATGAGCTGACAGCAGATTGTGCTTGCCAAATGTTAATTTTAAAAGTGACACTCTTATCAGGAAGGAAATTCTATTTTAAGAGATACATGTCAGTTAACATCACCATTTCCCCTATAAAATGATAATAGTCTTATTCACAAAATATACTAGAAGAATTAAGTGTTTTGTCAGTGTGGTTCCATTATGCAATCTTTGAAAAACAAAAGTAAGCTAATAAGCCAATACTTTGAAAATGAAATTATTTAAATTAAAAAAAATAATGGAGATCTCTTTGCCTCAACATACTACCTATTGACCACATGAATTAGTAAAATCAATTTATTACACACTTGATATGATATTCTTTACATTTTTTATGAATTTTATACTTTACTTCCCCCAAAGTAGAGTAGAAACTCCTTTTTGAGAAAAGGAAAACAGAAGGTAAATTGATGAATGATAATTTGGCACCCAGCCTGGGGTGCTGTTTCAGAAGTGTATGGAATTCTACAGCGTTTGAGACTTTATGGAAGCATATGTAACTTGTAGTTTCCTTTGAAACTGTCTACTCTCTGCTTCCAGATTGTTACTATGATATTGGTAATATATAATGGTGAAATGGCTTTATGTTCCTATGAACATGTGTTCCCTGCCATAATGGTCAATATGTCCTCAGGAACTGTAAGTCAAAATGATGATTTTCTAACTTAATTTGATCATATTAAAATATTTATAACAGCAAAGGAAGTTCAACTAATACAAATAGATCTGTGGATTTTGGATTTTTTTCATATTCCTGCTCCCAAATTTTGTGGCAACATATGAAAACAAGACAAGGAACATCCTTTTCATAGGAAGATCTTTGACTATCCTTGGAAACTTAGTAGATACAATTCCATTCTCCAACATTCAGAATTTGATTTTGACTATTTCTATAACATATCATGTATCTACAATCATACAGAGAAAAAAATAGTGGGAAATCTAGCAACATGTTACAAATTATGACTCATCAAAACCACAATATTGTAAGGAAAAATTATTATTTTATAATGCATGAAAGTAATTAAATATATTGTAGGGCCTATGGAATAATGCTCATATAATAATTTCTTTAGTTGAATTATAAATATGTGTGTATTAATGTGCATCAATAATTAAATAAGACATCATAATTTTAAGAGGGAATTGGGGAGGCACAAGAGGAGATAAAAGAGATAGGAGGAATGGAAATAATATGAATACTATACTCAAAAAATTCTCAAAATTTGCAAATTTTTAAATTAAAATAAGTAATGTTATGACTAACAACAAAAACGCTCCTGGAAATACTAATTGCTTTTCCACTGAAAGTTGACCTGAAGTGTCCTGTCAAACTTAGAGATAATAAGAAGGCTTTCAGGTAATCATACTTCTTCTAAAGACCTTAAAAGTACTATATGGCTCAATGTCTTTAACAGCTGTAGGAGTTCCCTGGTAAAGTTTTTTGGGTTGCTTATGTAAACTATCATGCCATCTGCAAATAGTGAAAGTTTGACTTCTTCCTTTCCAATTTGTATCCCATTGATCTCCTTTTGTTGTCTTATTGCTTTAGCTAGAACTTTAAGTACAATATTGAAGAGATATGGAGAGAGGGAGCAACTTTGTCATGTTCCTGATTTTAGAGGAATCACCTTACTTCTCGCCATTCAGTTTGACATTGGCTGTTGGTTTACTGTATATTGCTTTAAAGGATTCATATAAGGTCCCTCACAGAAGGGAAAAAAGGACAAAATATCCTGAGCATATTGGGGAGCCGTGACTGGCAAAGGAGCTAGGAGAGATAAAAGGGAAGAAGAGGAAAGCACATAAGACTAGGAAGATTGAGCCAGGGGAGGAATAGATGAGAGAAGAGAGAGAGAGAGAGAGAGAGAGAGAGAGAGAGAGAGAGAGAGAGAGACAGAGAGAGAGAGAGAGAGAGAGAGAGAGAGAGAGAGAGAAAGAGAGAGAGAGACCATAAAAGAGGTAGCCATTATAGGTTTGAAGAGAAAACTGAATCTAGAGAAATGTCCAGAGACATACAAAACTGACCCCAACTAACAATTTTAGCAACGGTGGAAAGGCTATCATAAATGCCCTTCCCTGATAATGAGAATGACGACTAACTTATCCACCATCATAGAACCCTTATCTAGTAGCTGATAGAAACAAAAGTGGACACCCACAACTAAACACTGAGCAAAACTGGAATCCAGATGCAGAGAGGGAGGGCAAAATTAGGCTACAGAAACACGTACAAAAAGCTGACCTGTACAAGGATGAGCTAATGCCCCCCAGACTGATAGCTGGGAATCCAGCATTGGACTGACTCAGACCCCTTGAACATGGGTCTCAGTTAGAAAGCCTGGGCAGTCTAAGGGACCTTGAACAGTGGAATCAGGATGTATCCCTGGTGCACAAAAGGACTTTGGGGGCAAATTCCCATGGAGGCAGGAGAGGAGGCCTAGTCCCTAATCCAAATGACTTGACAGATTTAGATGACTCCACCTGGAAGGCATCACCCTAAATGTGGATTGTGGAGTGGGTGAGATGGGAGTGTGGTTGGGTGACATGGGAGGGTAGGAGAGAGGGAAAAAGTGAGTGAGGGAGGGAGGGAGGGAGAGAGGGAGGGATGGAATGGAAGGAGGAAGAGAGAAATGGGTTCCATATGTAAAATAAAAATAATCATAATAAAAATTATGCAAACTTTCCTAAAAATACTATGTGGCCTATTTAAAGTAATGATGAACACACTTGTGTCTTAGGACATTGTCTAGTCTCATCTACCCCCAAAGACAAGGCAAGAGTGAGCATAGTCCTTCTCATCCTTTGCCACTCCTTTTCTTAGGCTATACCTTAACTGTCAGAATAGAATATTACTGGCATACCTGCAGTACAATAGTGTTTAAGAGACTTTAAAAGATGTGTATTCTGTGTGTCACAGTATTAACATGACAGACAAGATATATCTACTGATTCAATAGTGGAACAACTTATATAGATACAAGAAGTTTGTTGACTAGATTTAAGGTCCATACTTCAGGTGGGAACACGTACCATGTACTGTACTCACAAGAATAATCTGAACAAGGAGTAGGGATGATAATCTCTACGTAGGGAATGAACCTAGATTGCACTGAAATGGAGAGGATATGGCTGTTAAATCATCTTGTATATTCTTTTCTGAATGAATATCAGTTGCTGGTTCCTTACCTTAGTTGAGAATGGAGATTTCTTCAATTTAGTTTAGAGTAGTTAGCAAAGGGCCTTAACCAGCCAGAACACTAATCAACAATTTATATGGCCTAGAGATGCAATGTTCACTTAGAAATGAAAGAATGTAACCGTGAATTGATATTCCTGTCTCCAAGGCTCAAGAAATATGGTGGAAGAAGGGGCAAAAGATCGTAAATACCTGGAAGAGATCATGTTTACAGGGAGGTGAGTTGAGTGCAGGGAGGCAATGATGTCTGCAGGAGAGCATGTGTGCCCAGGAGAGGAGTTGTGTATGGGGTGGTTTCCTCTGAGATGAAATATCTCCTCTTTGAGGTATTCAAAGGAGTCAGGAAAGCAACAAAACTTAAAAGATGTATAAGCCTTTCCTAAGTACTACAGCAGTGGTAATCAATTGATGTGAAAACAGGAAAAGTCTTCCATTAGGTAGCTACCTTCCCTTGTCATGCAAAACTTTGATAATAATTTAGTAAGTTGTCACACATGCAGGAGTAGGCTCTTTAGTGCCATAACTGCACAAATCACCCCCTTCTTATGAGTAACCCTAATAAATTATAAGTGGTTCACCAAGTTAGACTAAAGAGAGATTTGTTGAGCATTACCCAGTCAATTTGGAGTAATTGAAATAGGCAATTTAGGAAAGGTAATGTAACATATTGCTGTATGTTCTAATTCTGATGTTACATGTTTGCTACCATCTTAAAGGAACAAATAACTAAAAGAAAGACTGATGTTTTTTTCTGAATTTTAAATCAACTTTGTTTTGTAATGTATTGACAATGATGTATAGGTGAAAATGGACATAGAATTAAATTATTTATACATCAAATTACTAGTAAACATGTGTTATTTTGATCCTTATTGTTATCTAATGATAACTCATATTTTATTTCATCATTGTAATATTAACAATGATAATAGAAGTTATCTTTTCTGTACCTTATTTACTACGTGTTGTACATGTTTCTTAAAGGCTTATATTTTTTAAGGGTTTGAAAATGAAACAAAAGAAATTTCATTGGTTTCATAGAAACAGTTTGAAGCAAAATTTATGGGTTGGTTCTCTATTAGAGGATAAAATTTCAGGAAAGTAATAGTAAATGGAGAAATGACTCTGAGAAGTAAGAAAAGTAAATAAAAGTTGGAGTAACCTAGGGCCACAGTGTCACAAGAAAATGAAGCAATCCCTTCAGTCGCACAAAAATCTCCTCTAGAAAAACCTCATGGAATATGTGTGCTGCACAACATTCTTTCCAGAAAAAATATGTAAGGTGCTAAGGTGCCAGCACATATCTCAATTGTGTCTCATATAAAATGGGAACGAAGTATGTAATGTTCCTATTTTTCCTAAGTATATGACCTAGTCTTCTAGACACATAATATGGGGCACATTTCTTCACAGAGTGAATGAGATGCTTGGAATATAATGCTGTCACATTAAACCTTTGTTACTCTCCCTGCAGTTAGTTAGAAGCTGTAGTTGAAGTTGTGGTAATCAAAATTGTCCAGGTAGGATGCAATTCAAGTAATAGATGAACGGGGTCAATGGTTTTTAGGAAGTCAATGAGTCTCTTTGTGGCATATTTTGGACTTTGTGCTCCTATGGCTACTTTGGTATCTCAATTATACTCATGGATAAGTTTAAAGTAAGGCACATTAACAAATTTATGCATAATTGTCTTCATTTAAGGAATATAAAAAGTAGTAAAAATACCTGATCACTTCCTTGCAAGATATCAAGTTTTCCTTGTGAAAATCCAACCATAGCTCCTTTTTGTACTGCACATGAGGCAAATTAGCACAACAATGCACCGAAACATAGTCGCCAACGACCTTACTGTTTTCTGCTATAGCTTATAGTATCAAGGGCAGTTTCTAGCATTTCTCATTTTGTATGATTTTTCTGCTTCCTTCTAAGAACTGTTAACTGAGCAAGTGGCTCGGGTTCTTTGAATACAGAATGAAAGAACATGCATACTGAGATAGTAATTAAAAAGCCTCTTTAATATTACTTGTCACATTTCTTTTTGCATGATATTTTTATTTACCTTTAAAAGTTGTACACTTATTTACAAAAGCATATAAATCAATACACAAGTCTTATTTCAGCCAGGCAATGAGTCTGTTAGTAGCCTTCATCTAAAAAACATCTAAGCAATCATGACCACTCTGGTAGGAATTCAGCTCAGTCTTGCTTGCAGCTATCTTTCTTTTATATATATTATAAATTTTATATATATTATGCAAATAGAATAAACTATAGTCAGTTATCTGCCCTGCCTACAGAGCACCCTAAATGTGATCTATTTATTATCCATTACCTCATATTTCTGGGGCTAATGAACTCCAAACCTAACTTCAACTTTGCTTCTCATTAAGATAATTGCTTCCTGTTTGCATCAATCCAGTGCTGCCATCTGGCTTGTGCCATTTCTGAAGAGATGTAGTGTATTTATACACAGCATATCCAACTTCTATTCGAACCTGCAAATAAAGGGGACTACATATAATTTTATACATAAAAATTCCTTTCTTCCATGGTTCATTGTGATGCTTTAGTCACAATACCCTTTGAGTGTCTAGTTTATGCTTTCAAGTACATGTTCAAGTGGTAAAATACTCAGAGTTCTTTTCTACAGTTGTCATTTTTCAGTGCCCTTAGGCCTCTCCCTGAATCTAGTAAGTCCTGTACACAGACGGGCTAGCCTGCTTAATATATTTGCTTTATGTTAATCATTTTAACCCATGGTTTGAGATAGTTACTTCCAGAAGAGATGGCCAACTATTCACTTCATTTCCTTGAAGAACATTTCATTTCATGTCAAAATCCAGTTATTAATGGTTTTGATTCTATTGTCTAAAACTATTTAGAAATCTTGCCCTCACAAAGGTCTCCTTTTTATACAATTATTTTTGTTCTTAACCTCTTTATTTTAGGCTTTGGAAGTGCTAAAAAATATCCATACATTTTCTCTTAAATCAACGGATGCAAAAGAATTTGATATGAAGTGAAATGTTCATATCATGATCATCACAAGGTTTTTACACAAAGAAAATAACCTATTGAAGCCAATGGACAGGGATATTACAGAAGTCTTAGCAAGTGAAATTCCTTATACTCTTCTCCAGGCTTCTATTCATTTTCTAATATTCTGAAATTGGGCATGCAATATTCCAAATTACCTAAATTTCTTGGTTTTAGCAAAGGCTTGATTTCAACCCTGTATTGCCTGCAGTTGTGGGATATGATAATCTCCTCAGAAGCTACTTGAAAAGCTTCTGACTTTTAAAACACATCTGAAATTAGAGATTAAGTCCCTGTGTGTTTTGCAGGATCTGTGATGCCAAAAGAAAAAATGAGTCACCCATTCTGCAATCCTTCTGAGTTTCATAGCCCTTAAATCCACATGGCAACATCAACTTGATCTTATAATTCCATGTACTACATAACAATTTGAGAAGGTGAACACTTTAATAATGGGCTATGTTATGTCATGCTATAACTTTCTTTCACATTTTAAAAAGTCAAAGGGATTTTATTAACTCCAGATAGGTAAATTGGCCAATTCACAATCCAATTACATGTGCTTTGCTTTCAGTGCCTATTTCTCATAGTGTCCTACCCTAGACTCTAAGAGGAAAAAAAAAAAGAAATACAGTCTTTATTCAATGTATTCAATAATATATTAAATTATAACAAATGTTATTCATGATTAACTTCATCTTTTCTATTGGCGGACACATATATAAAATAGTGCAATGCAAAGCTTTTCCGTTGTGCATACTACTCTTGATCACCAAATGACAAGTAATGAAAGTGATATCAGAGAAGAAGAAAAGGCAAAAAAAGGAATTCTATTAAATGAAAAGGCAAAATAAGTAATTTTACTAAGTAGGCAGCTAATTCTCAAAATATTGCAAGTATTTTTGCACACACAGGCATTTTTAGAAATAATGTAGATTATCATAAGATGTTGAGAAGTAGTATGTTTCTAAGTTCTTCCTATCGCCTTTATTTAGTTAAGACCAGTCACATAATTACGAATAAGCTTTTCTTCTTTAAGTCATTGACTTACAAAGTCACCCAGACAGGATGTATGAATTAGATGTCCTGTGCTCTTCATAATCTATTATTCCTACTGTTGAAATTTGAGAGCTTTTGCCAAATTGCCTAAAGAAGTTTCAGCTTCATTTTGATAGGGGAATCACACAAACCAGTAGTTCAAATACAGTTGACTATATGTTTTGAAGTCACTATAATTATGTAGGTGTAATAATTTTACTATAGACATAGATTCTCTTTCATCCTTTGGAGATAAGGCAAACCCCTTGGCTGTCATGTCTCTTATTTAAGATGACGATGTCTAGGGGCATGTGAAATCCAGTGGGCAAAGAGGGCTTTGCACATACTGTTAAGCTGGTACAACTATGGTTATATATTTATGAGAAATGTAACAGAATCATATATTCAACAGCTATGAAGTAGGAATTATTTTTTAATATATATATATATATATATATATATATATTTATAATTTGAAACAAACTTGTTTTCCATATCAAACCCAGTTTCTGCACCCTCCCATCCTCCCCATGTTTCCCCCACCAACCCCCATCCCATCCCCTTTCTGCTAACCAGGGAGGGTGAGGCCTTCCTTGGGGAGTCTTCAAGACTGCCATATCATTTGGGACAGGGCCCAGGCCCTCCACATGTGTCTTGGCTGAGGGAGTACACCTCTATTTGGAATGGGCTCCAAAGTCCATTTATATATTAGGCATAAATACCACTGCCAGAGGCCCCATAGGCTGTCCAGTCCTCCAAACTAACACAACAGTCAGGAAATCTTGCTCAGTCCTATGCTGGTTTCCTACCTATCACACTGGAGTTCATGATTTCTCCATTGTTCATGTCAGCAGTTTCTGTGAGTTTCTCCAACCTGGTCTTGATCACTTTGCTCATGACTCTTCTGACTGCAACTGCATTCCAAGAGTTCCACTCAGTGTTTTAGATATGGGTGTCTGCTTTGGTTTCCATCAGCTACTGGGTGAAGGTTCTAGGATGACAGATAAGGACATTTCCCTAGTGCCAGATTTCTCTTAAAGCCTATAATGGCTCCCTCAATTATGGTATCTCTTTCCCTGCTCTCCTCTATACTTTCCCTCATTCAATCTTCCTGCTCCATCATGCCCATCTCTCAGTAGGAGTTCTTGAAAGCATAATTAATACGAATCACCTTCTTTACTGTGGCTCAAAAATCCATGAACTGATGGAAATAAAATAATTAGAATATAACTGATATTGATTAGATCTTATACTTGAGAATTTGGCTCAGAATACAACTTTTTTGACTTTTAAATACTCATCATTAGAAATAAAAGTAAATACTTAAGTAGTTATTGCCAAACTTCTTTACCATTTATCTAGATCCTTTCATTGTTTTAACTGTTTGAAAATGTATTGATTATTTAGTGATGATTTCTATTTGTTTTTAATATTTTATTTATATTAGAAACAATCTTATTTTACATATCAATCCAGTTCCCTCTCCCTCTCATCCTCTCATGACCCCCACGGACCCTCTATCCCACCCCACATCCATTCTCCAGGGAAGGTGAGTGCTTCTATGAGGGATCAACAAAGTTTGTCAAGTTATTTGGGCCCTCTCCTGTGTATCTGTGCTAAGAGACTATCCCTTCATGGGTAATGTGCTTGCGAAGTCCATCTGTACACTAGGGATAAATACTGGTTACACTGGCAGAGGCTCTATAGATCAACCAGGCCTCCTAGCTGAAATCCAAATTCAGGGGGGCATGGTTAGGTTCTATGTTGGTTCTGTAGCTGTCAGACTGAGGTCTGTGAGATTCCGTTTGTTCAGGTCAGCTATTTCAGTGGTTTTCCCCAACATGGTCTTAACCCCTTTGTTCATCACTCCTCCCTCTCTAGAAATGGATTACAGGAGTTCCACTCAGTGCTTAGGTGTGGATCTCTGTTCTTGGTTCCATCAGCTATTGGATGCAGGCTCTGAAATGACATTTAAGGTAGTCATTTTTCTCATTACAAGGGAAGGGGACTTAAGGCAACCTCTCCACTATTTATTAGATTCTAAGATGGGTTTGCCCAGTTGTGGTGGCACACACCAGTAGGATTTACTAAAGAAAGCAGAGGCAGGAGGATCACTATTTCTTAGTGAAGATTCCAAATATTTTTTTATCAAGAAATCCTGCCTTACTTTTTATTTTAAATTGCTTCATGAAGGACATACATCATTCTACTCTCATCCTTGACTTTCAAATTCTTCTGATGGCCCTCCCCACCCTTGGAAATTCATCATCTTTTCTGAAACTATTGTTAAATACACACATATAATCTATGAAATCTACTTAGTTTTGCTTATATGTACATATGCACAAGGCTGACTGCTTGGAGTATGGAAAACTTACTAGTGTTTCATCCCTGGAAAAAAGCAACTTTTCCCTCTCTGAACATGGGGTGATAGCTTGTATGTCTTAATCTTCAGAATTTTCCATATACACATTGCCATTTTACTGGTGCTGCCACTATTCGAGTCATATTTCTGCAACCATGGAGTTGTCCTGTGGGAGTCAATTTCTTTTCTTTCATCACAAGGAAGCCAGGGATTAAACTCAGATGGTCAGTCTTAAGAGCAAGAGCCTTATATCTGAGCTTTCTCCCTGGCCCATGATGATTCTGAGTCTAGATATATCAAATGCTTTTCAATAATAATTTGTCAAACTTTATTCCTATTTACACATGAGAAATATGAAAATATTTCAAAACTGTAATAACGAAGACATGTTCAATCTGATTAGATTCAAATGCTGTGAGAAATATTTTACAACAGTATTATATTTCACCTGGATATCATCCTTGTTAATAAGAATGACAATTCCCCTGCTCAGTTGTCAATATGAGATATTATCAAGGATTTTGATTTCTTACTAATACAGTATAAGCAAAAGACCTTATTGTTATGTAATTTGCATATTTTAGTTGAAATAAGTACAGGCATATTTTAAACTACACTTGTTAATTTCATTGACTCAATTGTTTTTGTTTAATTTTATTTTACATATTTCACAGTTTCCTTTGCAATTTAAGATGATGAGTTCTTGGACTGTTAAAGAGAATTAATGTTACAGAAGTTTTATTTTTGTATTCACATTAATGTTCTGTCCTATTGACATGCCCCTCAATCAAAGACTGAATAAAAGAAGTGTGTTCCATTTATACAATGGAGTATTGCTCAGCTGTTACCAGAATTGGGAAACTTGAAGGCAAGTAGTTTAAACTATACAAAAACCATTCTGAGTTAGATAACTCAGGCCCAGAAAGAGAAACATGGTTTGAACTCACTAGTTAGTAGATATTAGCTGTGAAGTATAGGATAACCATGCTACAATCCAAAGCCCGAGAAAGGCTACATAACATGGAGGTCACAAGGAGGCATGGGAAGGAGTAACAAGAGATATTTCAGGTGGACTGGGGGCAGGTGGGCATTGCAATTTGAAGCATTATGTTTGGAGGAAGATGGAGGGGAGAACACTGAAAAAGAATAGTGAAAACAGGATGGCGTTTCAGTTTCAGGTAAGCATCTGGCACAAGATAATATCCCAGAAATCTACAAAGATAACCCCACCTAAGACACCTACTAATAGTGAATACTCACCCTGAACTGGTTTTCTCCTATGATCAGATAGTGACTACCCCAAGTGTCATCAGAGAACCTTCATCAGTAAGTGATAAAGACAGGTACAGAGAAACATTAGGCCAAGCTCAGGGAATTCTGATAAACGCAGGGAGGAAGGGTTGTTGAACTCAGAAAGGTCAAGGATATCATAAGAAAACCCATGAAACAACTAACATGGTTCACTGGCTGTCAGTGTCTTAACCAACAAACAGAGAGACTTCTTCATGGGACTGACCTAGGCCCTCTACATATAATTTGGTCTACTTGTCGCACTCCTAACAGTGGGAGGAAGGGCATTCCCTTAAGCATTGTCTGACTCTTGGGAACATACTGGATTGCCTTATCCAGCCTTAATACAAGGGGACATTCTGAATCTTACTACAACTTGATATGCCATACTTTGTTATTATCCATGGGAAGCCTGCCCCTTTCCAAACAGAAACAGAGGAAAAGTGGGATGGAGGGGGCAGAAGGGAGAGAGAATAGGAGGACAGGAGGAAAGACAAACTGTGATTGAGAAGTAAAACAAACAAATTAAATAGAAATTCATTTACTTTCACTTTTTAAACTCTACCACACACTGTAGACACTACTGGCTGGAAGTGATTATGTAGCACAGTACTGCTATGGAAATCCTTCTGTTTCCTGGTATTCGAGGCCTCATCCCCCAGTTTTGGCTATTTTATGATTCTGGTTGAACCTGATAATTTTTATTGTTGCCTTTAGATCACATTTTTAAAAAAAGACATCTCAAATTTATGATTAAAATACACTTAAAGATAAGACTTCTTGAATTCTTATTGGCTGGAATACATAGATTCATTTACAACTTATTAAGTGTTCACATAGAGGCAGGTAGAGAGAGGAGGGAGATGTAGAAACAAGTAATGAGAAAGCAGAGACAAGTATCACTAAAGATGCTTAAAGATTTCTGTTAGTATTCAGACATATGTAGTCTCACGAGTAGACCAAGCTATATGTAGAGGGCCTAGGTCAGCCCCATGAAGTATCCCTGTTAGTTGGTTCAGACGCTGTGTCAGTGAACCATGTGAGTTGTTTCTGTGGGTTTTTCTTATGATGTCCCTCAGCTGTAGCCATTAAAAGCACCACCTGTGAACACTTACTATGATCCCTTTTGCCTTTTAAAAGGGCCCTGCTCGCCTCCCATCCTCATCCTCTCTCTCTCTGTCTCTCTCTCCCTCTCTCTGCCTGTTCCTCTCTTCTCTTCTCCTCCTCTCTCTCTCTCTCTCTCTCTCTCTCTCTCTCTCTCTCTCCCTCTCTCTCTGCTCCCCTTTCTGATTTCCTGCTGCTCCCATACCATCTGCTCGAACACTGTCTCAAGGAATCTGTCTTTGGTGTCTGGTGTGCTTCTTTTCTTAAATTACAATTGGGAAACACTATTTCCTAAACACACACACACACACACACACACACACACACACACACACACACACCGAATGAATGGAATTACGCCACAAGGTGTGATCATACTCCCTACCAAAGCCATGGATTATATAATGAAAATACATGTTCCTGGCAAAAGATATCGTCCTTGAGTTGTCGACACTGCCCCTCCCCTGGAATATAGGATTTGACTGTTATCCTCAGTCTTCCTTCAGAATTGTAAGATCCTAAATTGCAAGAGGCACAAATAGCAGATATGTACTGGAAGAATTGCATTTAATTTCTACATTATTAATTATGGCTCCAAAAAACATCTATCCTTTTGTCTTTTGTACTGAAACAATTGATAAAGTATGATACCAATTTGATATCATGATAAATATTGTACTGATGAGGAACAATCACACCCTTCACTGTAAGTAAAATTGCCTAAATTAAATTCTTTCTGTATATGATGACACCAGTTTTACCTAAGCTTAAATTTATTAATTCCTCTTTAAGATGTCAAGTATAATGTTTCTATTTTTTTGTTGTAAATTTAAATTTACTATGTCTAGGGAGGTGAGCTATCAGCGAGCAGGGGTGAGCTTGAGGATAGAGTGGACAGGAGTCGCCATGGTTACAAATATGTGAAATCAAATGTGAATGTTACAATTATGACTTTTTAAAAATGTTCTATCCCCCCATAGACAATTCATTTATTTGTCCATAAATTTCATATTAAAAATGTATATGTCTTAGGATCATTGGCTGTGCCCAGTAGGGAAGTATTCCTCCTTCTGTGCTTCTGCAATGCATGGCATCTGACAACTTTCCTCTACCATTCATCTGTGATTAGAATATTTTATCTTTCACAAGGATGGCTAATATTATTCCTTCTAACTATTTCCTCATTTTTCACTATCATTATCACATTTTAACACCATGAAACTTTGATCTGTTTTTCAAGACTTAAATATTATATGCTTCCTACTATGTATTAGTACTTTATTGAACATTTGGACAATAGAAACCGTAGTTTTTTCAAAACTGTATAAAAACCTGACCTTAAGCTAGGTATTTATATTTAGCACCTGTAAAATATCTAAACAAACAGATAAGATTATTTATTTATTATTTATAATATGGGAATATAAAAAGATGACCCAGCTTACAATTAATTCTTATTCAAGATGTGCCAGTTATCAGAATATGTAGTAGTATATAAGCACAAAAGCTCAAATAGGTGTTGGTTTTATGTTAAATTTCAGCTCATGGAATGTCATAACTAGGCACTCTTCTAGGGAAATATTTACTAATGAATCATACATTGTTTCCAAGTTTTCTCTGAAACTCACTTATTTTGAAACCCAAATTCATAAACATTATCACTAGCAGTCTTTCTGAAGTGTTAGTCTGAATTTTTGCGTCTTTCTTATTGCAGGTTAAGTCTGAGTTATATGATGCATTTTTGGTCCTTTGATCCAATAGCAATCCCAGAGGATTAGGCAGTGTTCACATCCCATCTGTCTACCAAGCACACAACATTGTATATCTTTCTGAAAAATGTTACCTAAATTTTTCTCAAATATTTTCTTCATTTTTAAAATTGTGTTTTAAATTTTATTCTTAAAATTTTTATAAAACTATCAACACCAAAATTAATAAGACTGAGTGATATTACAACACAATAAACTTTTAGACAGAATACACATTAATGAGGAAAGTTGTGCAGCTTCACATTAAGTTTCAAAAATGTTCACTATCAAACATATTTTAATTCAAGACAAAGTTAGAACTAGATATGACAGAAGAAAATCTGATTGTGTTAGAACTTGAAAATAAGCTCTATATACTTTTGCATAATGCCTCATAATTTCTAGCAATCAGTCCTTTCTTATTGCTGAATATTTATTCTTTTATTCTTTTTATTTGTAATAATTAATCCACAGAAATATTTCCTTATATTTATACATATGTCAGTGGTTAGATTCTACATATGAAGAACATTGAAATTTTTGCTCTCTGATATTGTGTGACATTGCTTAATATCATACATTTTAATTCCATTCAGTTTCTTATAAATTTTGTTAGTTAATTTTAATTAGAACTGTACATTCTCTTCTCTCTATATACAAAATTTCCATTATCCATCATCTTTTGATGAACAGCTAAGTTAATTCCAATTACTAGTCATAGTAATTGAAGGAGCAATAAACACCAAGGTGCTAATATCTATGTAAGGCTTCATAGGTCTCTTGGAATATTCAGTGTAGTGAAATAGCAGGATTTGGTTTTTATAAATTATTGAAAACCTCTAAAGTGAGCTCAAATATCCATAATTAATTTCACCCCCAAAATATCAAATAAAATTTCCTTTCTCTTCACATCCTCTCCAGTATTTTCTCTCACATTTATTCATGCTCACCATTCTGATTAATGTGAGGTTTACTATTTTCTTTCAAGTGGCATACAATATTGATATTAATGAATACTGTTTTTGTATTACATGAATTTTATATCCTTCAATTTTACTGTGATTATTAGGTCCAAAATTTTCTAGTAAATTAGATAGGGTCATGCCATCTACAAACAGATCGTTTGCTCTCTTCTTTCATATTTTCAAATCTATTTTATGTTTTCCCTTGTCTAATGCCACAGCTACGAATCATGCACTATATCAAATAAGGAAGTGGAAAGTGGTCTTGTTCCTAAATACTACATAGTATTTCATTCAAATGTTTGTTCCCCTTACTATTTGCAAATCTACTACTCTAGATATATCTGGCACATCATCTCTCATATTTACGGACTATTCAGTAGAGTGTCTAATTATAATACTTGGGATCCTATTATTCACTCAGGCTATTGTTTTTAATTTCATGACAGAATTACCTACCTCTATATAGTCTTCACTTTTTCCTTCTCTCTTACGCTTAATTTGGGACACATAATAGCTGAATTCATGTTATATAATAAATGGATAAACTCTGATATCTAAAATACATATTGTTATACCCAATATATTGGGTAGATATTTGTATAAAGAAATAACAACATATATCTTCTGATAAATTGGGAGATAAAATTCCCCCAAGTTATCTGTACTTGGATTGGTGACAAAATGGCACACAGACAAATACATTCAAAACAGAAAATATGTGAGCTGAACTGATACAGGGGAGAAATAAATACCAAAATATATAAAATAAAATTAAAAGGAAACAGAGCACCATTGACATCAGAAAATAATGAACACAAAATAATTGTATTCTGATAGCAATACTGTCACTGTAGCTTGCAAAAAAATGTGTGCCTTTATTTTATAAGACATTTGCTACTAGATGTGTGTTTAGTTTTTTAATTTTATGAATTGCTTTTATTTATTTATTCATTTATTTATTTTACTTAAAATTGTGTATGTGCAAGTGACAGCTCATAATGTAGTGAATAAGAAACAAGGGGAATACTACTCCAATCCTGGTGGGAGTGCAAACTTGTAGAGCCACTTAGGAAGTCAGTAGTCAGTGTGGTGTTTTCTTAGAAAACCACCACAAGTCTACCATAAAACCCATATATAACACTGTTGAATAGATATCCAAAGAAGGCTCAGTCATACCACAAGACCACTTGCTTAGCTGTGCTTAGGTTTATTTGTTTTAGTCAGAATCTAGAAAGAAAGAAAGAACGAAAGAAAGAAAGAAAGAAAGAAAGAAAGAAAGAAAGGAGAAGAAAGAAAGAAAGAAAGAAAGAAAGAAAGAAAGAAAGAAAGAAAGGAAGGAATGAAAGAAGGAGAAGAAAGAAAGAAAGAAAGAAAGAAAGAAAGAAAGAAAGAAAGAAAGAAAGAAAAGACAGACATTATGGAATTTGAAGGCAAATGGATAAGACTATATATATATATATATATATATATATATATATATATATATATATATATATAAATCATGCTGAGTGTAGTAATCAAGACCCAGAAAAACAAACATAGTATGTATTCACTCATAAGTGGATATTAGCTGGTAAATAAAGAATAACTACACTACAATCCAAAGATCCAGAGACACTAGGTAACAAAGAGGGTTTATGGAAGCAACACCCAGGTCTCCCTGGGAAGAGGAAAGAGAAGTAATTCCATTGGTGGACTGAGGGCAATTTGGAATGGGGATATGAGCAATTAGGTAGAGGTCAGTAGGAGAAGGAGAATACTTAAAGAGACTACTGAGAAGGGGGCTTTATTGGGGTCAGGTGAAAACCTGGCACAAGGGTATTTCATGTATGAATGACAGCAGCTAAGACTCCTAGCAACGGTGGATACATAGCCTGAATTTCCATCTCCTATACCCAGATTGGTACTTATCTTATTTGACACCAGAGAGACTTCCTTCAGACCCACAGCAAACATTAGAGGGACTTCAGAAAATCCTGAAAAAACAGAGAAGAATGGATTATAGGAGCTAGAGGGATCAAGAACACCACAAGAAAACTCACAGAATTAGTTAACCTGGCTCATAAGGGTTCATAGAGACTGAACTGACAGCCAGGGAGTCTGCATGAGACTGATCTAAGCTCTCTGTATGAGTATTACAACTGTGTAGCTTGGTCCTCTTGTGGGACTCCTAACAATGAGAATAAAGACATTCTCTGATTCTTTTACTGGATTTTGGGACCATACTCCTTATACTGAGTCACCTTAATACATGGAGAGGTGTTTAGTCTTACTGCAACTTGATATGCCATGGTTTCTTGATTCTCATAGGAAACCTACCCATTCCTTAACAGAAATGGAGGAAGAGTACATTGGGGGCAGGAAGGCAAAAGAGGGTTGTGGAGGGACTGAGAGCAGAGGAGGGAGGAAAAACTGATGTAAAATAAATTTATTTTAAAAATAATGTGTACATTTTCATGTGCAGCTGCATAACAGTGTCAGCGATGCTCAGAGGTTTTTGGTGACCACACTGGAGGTGGAGTCACAGTTGGTAATAAATATTATATGTGGGTCCTGGGAACTAAGTCTGGATTTTCTTCAAGATGACTAGAAGGTCTTAACAACTAAGCAAACTATGAAACACAAAGTGATGTATCTTGATTGTGTTTGATTTATTTACTAGGCATCATAGCTAATAAGCATATCATATGTAAATCCATATCATGACATTTAAGTGCTTTAATATTCTCAACATAAATTAGTTTTCTATTTTTAAGAGAATTATTTAAATAATTTATAAATTTTCTAATATGTCACATGTATGTAATTCTTACATAAATAGGATTAGTTTTAAGTTTAGTAAGTTACTGTTGCTGAGAGAATACTGCAATAAATATGAATCCTGTTCACTCCACATTAGCCTGAAGACCCTTGATAGCAAAATGGCAATACTTCATGAACAGATAGGAATATAAGGAAGCTGGCTCTCATTAGATCACATAAGTGATTAGTAGGTTGCCACACTTTGATAATTATTTCCTGGTCCAGTGCTCCTTAATTCCATGTCATTCCCTATATCTTTCACCAGTCTCAGCTGCTTGTTGACACAAAATTGGCATTGATGTATTAAGTTGACTTTCTTCTTAATTTCCTAATACTCCTTACCTAATACTAGTAATTCTTCAAAAACAACACTGCTTGAAGGTATCATTTAAAATCTAGCACTCTAAAAAGAGAGCTCATCTAAGATGGCATAGTGCATGAAAGAACAAACTACAGAAGACAGAAGGATGAAAGGATGGAGACACTTTGGTGGTTTCAGGACATGATTTCACTTCTTAACCATTCTTAGATGTTGTTCCCGAATTTCGTATCTCAACCATTCAAGTGTCATAACTGAGACAATAAACATTACGAATAATTAATATCTTGGAAATTTCAAAATACTTAACTTATAGCTTAATATTTACCTTTTGTTTTCTATGAGATTTACATTTAAGGTTCTCTTGAGCATTGAATAAGTGTTTGTAATATAGAAATGCTTTTCCCAGTAAAATGTTGACAAATACTTTTAGGTTAATAAGATTATTATAACTGACATTTTTCTAATGTTCTAAATTTCAGTACATATTTGTTTAAATGGAAGTTTGAAAGTAAATACTTACCAGTAATTGGCTAACTGTACTTATTTTGAAAGGAACATTAGGGAAATATATTTTGTATTATTTCTAGTTGTTTAGGATCAGCATGAGGTCAGTGCACTTATATTGGGTAATTAGACAGAAGGTTCAAAAATATATTACCCAAACATCATTCTTTCCACTTTTAATTAAGTTATACTTGCAGACACGGCAGGTATACCCACCTAAATTAAGTTAAATTACTCTGCACATGCTGCTTTATTATTATCATGGCTTTAATCCTTCATGGAAATATATATAGCTTAAGCTCCTATAACATATAAAGGTTTAATCACAGTCTGTTTTAGACTAATTTCCAGAATATGAATTTAAATAATTTTTAAATAACAAAGACATAGAGAAAATAAGAGGATATTTTATCATTTCCTTTATAGCCATATCACATATATCATTGTTTCAGTTTTTCTGTGATTCCAAATTTAAAATTATTTTAACAAACTAAATTGGTAACAAACTTAGGAACTAATGCCATCACATATGTTGTATCAATATATTTATTTTCATTACATTCCATCTCACTATGTGAAGGTATACTACCTATACATGATATTACATGTCCTACATTATTTATGTAAGAGGACATAAATAATACAAAACTTAACAGAGCAGGATATAAAAGCCAGGACGAAACTGCTACTAATTTTATTCTTATTGATCTTAATAAGTGGTTTTTAACATTTTTTCCATTAATATGGTTTTTACTCAGAAATTAGACTTAGTTCACAATTAATGTGGCAAAAACATCTGTGTGACAAACACAAGATTAAAATGTCTATAAAAAAATGCCCAGAAAAAATCTTTTACAAGAATTCTGTGTTCGGCGATCAAATAGTTGCTATTCACGGGTCCCTCGTTTTAATGCTAGTCCTTTTATTATTACCAAGGCTAATTTTTCATAGAGTGATCAAATAAGTTGCTCTTGATACCTTCCACAAGTAGCTATTATATGTTCAATTAAAAAATATATAGAATATAACTACTTGTCTCAGAATTGTAGAAAAACTGGCAATAACAGATTACAAAGTCTCTGCATATGATTTTATTCTCATCATGAAGATGTTTAAAACAAAATAAAGACAATGATTGGGTAAAGATAGATTTAGTGAATTTATTTTTAAAAAGAACATGAATTTGGAGGGGAGGAGAAGGGGATTGTGAAGGAGTTAAGGGGAGGATTAGTGTGATAATATGATTAAAATTCACTATATGCATATGTGTCATCAGATTGATATTTAATATCCATGTAATACACCAAGTCATCATTTTAAAATTTTAATTTCAAGTTTAATCATTAAAAATGCATAAAATTATATTAGAGAATAGGGTATCTTTTGTTGTTTAAGACTGTATAATTTTATTCAAATGGAAAAACATTTTAAAAACAGGATAATTTATAGTGCTGATCCAATCAAGGAACAAAACTAAAATGCCTTCATTTGGTTCAATATAATGGAGAATTGTCTTACTCAACTGTAGAACACTATTTGCCTACAGTGTTCCTAAATAGTGAATTGATATGCAAATACATTTTAAAAGAGTTTCATTTCTTACTGGAGTTGTCAGGAATTTATGTTTTAGATATGTTTTCTATTGAAATAGAATTACCACAGTTTTTACTCTTTTTCTTTCCTCTTTCTAGCCCTTCCCAGATATGCTCTCTAAAACCTGTTCTATGTCCCAGGCCACTGTCAAGTTGATAGTACCTTTCTATTTGATTAGATTTCATATGTGTGTGTGTGTGTGTGTGTGTGTGTGTGTGTGTGTGTGTATACGTTTATGAACACACAATGTACATAAAAATTGCTGAGCCCATTTTTTTTAGTTTATATTATTTCAGTGCTGACTATTCTGCATTCTACAGCTAATGAGGTTCTCATCTTTAGAAGAGACTAACAATCCATTTCATAGCATCACCACTTTCCTGTAGCAATTTATCAAGACACAGAATCCCATGAAATTCTAGCTCCCCTTCCACATTTTTTATCTTGATTGATATTTACATTGCTGTAATCTTGCTTCTCTAACCATTTCTAGAAGTTGTCACACAGAAGAATTCCTCCTATTGGTCTTCACAATCTCCATCCCTTCTGATGTTATCTGCCCTGATCCACAGATTCAGGATCTGTGAAATGCTATTGCCATTTAAGGCTGGCTTTCCAGTATCCACTGATATGTACAGTGTGAATATTTTTATTTTTATTTTCTATGATAATCTTCATCTGCTTTAAATAACTGCTTCTTTATGGGGGATGTTATCTACATTAATCTGTAGATATAAAGATAAGATTTAGAATGTAGTGAACAATTGAGGGACTTTCAAATTGGTGTTAGTAGATTTTATTCTAATTGAAATCACCTCGTAAGCCCCAATAATATGTATAGATTTTCAGTATCAGGCATGATTTCACTTCTGTTGCCTAGACAACAGTTGGTTGCCACCAATATATGAGTTCCCCATATTGCACATCTATACATATATTTCTATAATGATTATCATTGCTGTTTGTCGGTTTTAGATTTGGGAAGGAGTATTTGATCACATTTGATAGCTTCATATTATTTCTTGGTATCATGAAGGCTAGAGCAAAGCAAACATGCTTTCAGGTCAGATTAAACATGAATCATCAAAGTACATTATTCTAAATGTGTGGTTTCTTCAATAGTACAGGCCAGCTCCCAACAACTGTGATAAAACCAAGTGCTACATCAATAATCTTAATATTTTAGAAGTCTATTGAATACCATGTTTTGGTGTAACAAAAAAAAACCCCAGGAAAGTATAAAGGGGCTATAGGCAGAGTCTGGGCATGGGAAGCTTGGGCTACAGAAGGAAATAACAGTGAACAGATTATATGAAGTAAAAATGGAAAAATAATGAGAGAACTCCAACAGTGTCGGGGAAGGGAGGCCAATACAGTTGAAGAAGAGGGACAAGGAACAGATAAGAAAAAAGCTGTTTAACAGAAGTTCAATGAATCATACAGTACAAAATTACAAATAAAATAATATATATATATATATATATATATATATATATATATGTGTGTGTGTGTGTGTGTGTGTGTAAGATATACATCTTTAAAAAGTTAATCCACTTCATTCACTGCTTCCCCAACAACCCTTCACCCTTCTGTGAGGGACCTTATATGAATCAATTAGTATACACCTTGTATCCTAGTTCCTCTGTTGGTGTGAATTATAAGCTGATGATACTTTACCCCAGGACTGAAATCCAATTATGAGATAGTACATACCATGTTCCTCATTTTGACTGGGTTACCTCATTCAGGATGGTTTCTTCAACTTCCATTGACTTACTTGCAAATTTCAAGATTCCACTATTTGTTCTGCAGAGTAGTATTCCATTGTGTAGATGTGCCACATCTTCTTTATTCATTCTTCAGTTGAGGGGCATCTAGGTTACTTCCAGCTTCTTGCTATTACAAATAATGCTGCTATCAACATAGTTGAGTGATGGCAGATGTTATTCTGTATATATGTTTCTCATACTGGTTAATAAAGCACTGAGATAGCAAGATAGGCGGGGCTAGGAGACAAGGAGGAAAGAGGAAGTAGAGGGGAGGAGTCCACATGTAGCCCAGGGAAGAAGCAGGACACCTGCCGCGGCTCCCCTATAAGACGACCATGTGGAAATACTTAGATAAGTAGAAATGGGTTAATAATTAAGACAGAGCGAGCCCATAAACAATAATAGTAACTGGCCAACAGGATTGTATCAAATACAGAGTCTCTGAGTGTTACTTGGGGCTGGCAGCTGTGGGTCCAGACTGGAGGCAGGCGGGGGAGGGCTAGCATGCTGGAACCTGCAAGAACAACCTGCTGTAACATAATGGTGTAAGAACTGGGATTGAGAACTTTCACTTAAAACTTAACAAAAGCTTATAAAATAGTTTTTAGAAACAAGGGAACAGAGACTAGCAAGACTTCTTAGTACCAGCATTTTCTTGGTTGGATTTGTTTTGTTGTAGACAGAGATTTGTGCAGCTCCTTTAAGGGAGGTTTCCAAAATTAGCATAAGCGGCAAAAAAGCCACCTTGTTTTTAAAGAGCTCTGCTAACAATTCATTGGTGTGTACGAGAGCTGCAATGAAGGTTTACCCTGTGTTTTAAAAAATATGCTGGCTTGGGAGAGAAAAGGAAACAGGATACAATGGTTTAAAAAGCAAAAAGAAAGAAAATGGATGGTTGTGGTGGCACACACCATTGATCCCAGCACTTGGCAGACAGAGGCAAACAAATCTCAGTGATTTCAAAGTAAACCTGCTATGCAGTGAATTCCAGGACAGATAAAAGTTACACAGAGAAACCCTGTCTCAAAATATATAAAAATAGAAGTAGAATAAATAGAATAATAAAGCCACATAAAAATGGAAAGCACAGAGTAATTTTGGATACTATACGCGATTCTGTTGTCTTTAAATTATTTGATTGCTGAGAAAATAACTACTGATAAAAGAAATGCTGCTGGATAAATTCAATTTATATATTTTAAATATGCTTTGACTCCAAAATTTAAGCCTAAGGACAAGTTACTGGGGAAAAGGATTTATATTTTTGTCTCCACAGAAAATGGAAAGCTATGAATTCTTTCCAGACTTATGTGGTTTGATAAAGCCAGACCCCCTGAAACAGTTCCCCAGATGATCCAACATTCAAAGCAGTTGAGACAAAGCCTTGCAGACTACTGCCAAGATTTCTGCATCTTCTTTGGACCCCCATGACAGCGCCCTCTACCAGCAGGCAGTAGTTTGGAAAGAACAACGCCCAAATTCCCAAATATTGTTTATAAATGTTTGTTCTCATTTAAATGGGCTTGGTTATAAATGGTTATAACCACAAGCAATCTTTTTATAGGTAAAAAGGGAATTATGGTATAGATTTGAATACTTTGCTTTGGAATGGATTTTCTTTTATTGATACAATTTAAGGTCAATTTTGTGACATGTATATTTCTCCTTTTGTTTAGGTATTGTGTTTATATAGCTCATTGAAAATGTAATGTATAATTTAGTACAGTTAAAGAGTTACCTATGATAGTCAATACTTGGAGTTAAGTTAGTTAGGATTTCTAGATATGCAGAGATGTATGTGAGATGAATAGGCATTCTTCAAACCTTTCAAAGACCTTCAGAATATGGTTTAGGGTTTTTCTTGACAGTGAGGCACAACTGCTCCTGGTAACACCACCTGCGTCAGAAAGGAAGATGGACATCGAAGAAACACATTATGGAGTTTGCTTCTAATATGGCAAGACTAGCCACTTGGGTAAGGTACTGCTCTTCTGGACTGTTTGATTTATTTTGTAGAAACTGGACATGCAGGACCCACAAAAAGGTGACTGCTGATTCAAGATGGACACTGCTACACAGCCAGACAGTCTACAGGACACAGAGAAAAATGACTGACACACTGTCAATACAGATGGACAGTTTAAAGTTTCCTGCTTGATTAAGGAGTCTGGAGACACACTATGGCCTATGGGCTGAAGATGGAACATTACAGAAGAACTTCAGGTGACTGACCAGGCAATGCGTTGTCTCTGTCATTTCTAGAGTTTATATATTATCCTTCTGTGGTCTTTGATGGAGTTGAAGACAGGTAGTTATGATTACAGTTTTCCTTAGTTAGGATTAAAGATAAGTTACATATAGGACTTTGGACTCACAAAGATAGGATAGATGATATTTTCTTTAAGTCTTACAAAATGTTAATGAACTAAATATTGTTAATTATGATTCTTATTTGATAACTGTTGTATGTTATATTTTGCTATGTTAAGGTTAAACCCCTTCTTTTATTTTAGACAGAAAAAAGGAGATGATGGGAGATGTTATTCTGTATATATGTTTCTCATACTGGTTAATAAAGACCTGTGGCCAATGAAATAGCAAGATAGGCGGGGCTAGGAGACAAGAAGGAAAGAGGAAATGGAAGTTGGGGTCGAGACGTAGCCCAGGGAGGAAGGAAGATGCCCGCAGCGGCACCCCGATAAGATGACCACGTGGAAATACTTAGATAAGTAGAAATGGGTTAATAATTAAGGCAGAGCTAGCCCATAAACAGTAATGGTAACTGGCCAACAGGATTGTATCAAATACAGAGTCTCTGAGTGTTATTTGGGGCACACATGGCTGCGGGACAATGGCGGCAGGACCAGGAGGCCGGTGGAGAGAAACCTGCCATAACAGTTGAGTACATGTCTTTTTTGCATGGTTGTGGACCATTTGGGTTTATGACTGAGAGGGGGATTGACTGGTCTGTGATAAATTAATTGCCATATTCATGAGGATCCACCAGACTGATTTCCAAAAAGGCTGTACTAGTTTGTACTCCCACCATCAGTGGATGAGTGTTCCCCTTTATCTATATCCTCTCCAGCAAAAGTTGTCATTGGTGTTTCTAATTTTAGCCATTCTGGTAGGAGTAAGATGTATCTCAAAGTTGTTTTGATTTGCATATCCCTGATAGCTAAAGATGTTGAGCAATTGCTTAAGTGTCTTTCAGCCTTTTTGATTCCTTTATTGAAAATTCTATCTTCGGTTCTGTATCCCATTTTTATTAGGGTTATTTGGTGATTTGTTGACTAGTTTCTTGAATTTTTTGTATATTTTTGAGATAAGCCCTTTGTCAGATGTAGGATTGGGAAAAATCATTTTCCAGACTGTGGGCTGCCATTTGGTCTTGTCCACTGTGTCCTTTGCCTACAGAAGCTTCTAAGTTTGAGGAGGTCCTACTTATTATTTGTTGATCTCAGTGTCTGTGGATTGGAGTTATGTTCAGGAAGCAGTCTCCTATACCAATTTGTTCAAGGGTACTTCCTACTTTCTCTTCTAAGAGGTTCAGTGTGGCTGGATTTATGTTGAGGTCTTTGATCCATTTGGACTTGAGTTTTGTGCATGGCGATAGACATGGGTCTATCTGCAGTCTTCTACACACCATCATCCAATTATGCCAGCATCATTTGGTGAAGATACTTTCCTCCCCCATTGAATTCTTTTAGCTGTTTTGTCAAAAATCAGGTGTTCATAGGTATGTGGGTTAATATCAGGGTTTTAGATTACGATTAGTTTACCTGTCTATTTTTGTGTCAATACCAAGCTGATTTCCAAACTATAGCTCTGTAGTAGAGCTTAGTCAGGGATTATGATGCCTCTTGAAGTACTTTTATTGTACAGTGTTGTTTTGGCTATCCTGTGTCTTTTGTTTTTCCATATATAGTTGACTATTATCCTTTAGAGGTCATTGAAGAATAGTGCTGGGATTTTAATGGGCATTGCATTGAATCTGTAGATTGCTTTTGGCAAGATTGCCATTTTACTATATATATCCTACGTATCCAAGAGCATGGGAGATCTTTCCATTTTCTGGTATCTTCTTTAATTTCTTTTTATAAAGCCACATGTTTTTATTATAAAAAACTTTCACTTGTTTGGTAAGCATTGCCCCAAGATACTTTATGTTGTTTGTGGCTATTGTAAGAATGATGTTTCTCTGTTTTCTTTCTCAGCACCTTTGTCATCTGAATAAAGTAGGGCTACTGATTTTTTTTGAGTTTATCTTGTATCCTGCTAGTTTGCTGAAGGCATTAATCAGCTGTAGGAGTTTCCTGGTAGAGTTTATTGGGTAGCGTATGTATACTTTTATATGATCTGTAAGTAGTGAAAGTTTGAGGTCTTCCTTTCCAATTTGAATCCTCTTGATCTCCTAGAACTTCAAGTACAATACTGAAGAGATATGTAGAAAGAGGGCAAACTTGTCTTGTTCCTGATTTTAGAGGAATCTCCTTAAGCTTCTCTCCATTCAGTTTGATGTTGGCTGATGGTTTACTTTATATTGCTTTTATGTTTAGTTAAGTTCCTGTTCTCCCTGATCTCTCCAAGGCCTTTATCAGGAAATGGTGTTGCATTTTGTTGAAGGCTTTTTCAGCATTTAGGAATGTGATCATATGGTTTATTTCTTTTCTAGTTTTTTTTTTTATATGATGGATCACATTGATAGATTTTGGTTTGTTAAACCATCCCTGCAACCCAGGGATAAAGCCTACTTGATCATGGTGGATGATTTCTCTGATGTATTCTTGGACTCCTTTGCCAGTATTTTATTAAGAATATTTGCATCGATGTTCATCAGGGATATTTGTCTGTAGTTTTCTTTCTTAGTTGTTTCTTGTGAGGCTAGGTTACCAAGGTGATTGTGGCCTCAGAGAAAGAGTTTGATAAGGAACCTTCTGTTTCTATTATGTGGAACAATTTGAAGAGTATTGGTATTAGCTCTTCCTTAAATTTCTGGTAGAATTCTACACTGAAGCCATCTGGCCCTGGGCTTTTTTTGGTCAGAAGGCTTTTGATGACTGTTTTTATTTCAATGGGGGCTATAGGTCCATTTAAGTTGCTTGTTTGTTCTTGCTTTAATTTTGGTAAGTGATAGTTATCCAGAAATTTTTTCCATTTCCATTGAATTTTCAAAGTTTGTGGAGTACAGGTTTTCAAAGTATGACCTGAATGTTTCCTAGATTTCCTCTGTGTCCAATGTTATGTCCCCCTTTTTGTTTCTGATTTTGTTAATTTGTATGTTCTCTCTCTGCTTTTTTATTAGTTTGGATAAGGGTCTGTCTATCTTGTTGATTTTTCTCGAAAAACCAACTCTCTGTTGCATTGATTTTTTTGTATTGTTTTCCTGGTTTCTATTTTATTGATTTCAGCTCTCAAATTATTTCCTTGCATCTTCAACTCCAGGGTGAGTTTGCTTCTTTTTGTTTTAATGCTTTCTCTTGAGCTGTAAATTCTCTAAAGTGGCTATCCTCTGTTTTCTTCATATGGGCACTCAGTGCAACGAACTTCCCTCATAACACTGCTTTCAAAATGTCCCCAAAATTCGGGTATGTTTGTCCTCATATTCAATGAATTTTAGGAGAGAGAACTAGGAGAAAGAGACGGGGAGGAGATGAATGCACATGCGACTAGGAATATTGAGTCAGGGTAGGAATAGAAGACAGGAGAGAGAGAGAGAGAGACAGAGACAGAGACAGAGAGTTAGAGAGAGACAGAGAGAGAGAGAGAGAGAGAAAGAGAAAACATAAAAGAGAATGCCATTATTGGTTTTAAGAAAAAAACTGAACCTAAAGAAAGGTCTAGAGTCCTACAAGACTGACTTCAAATAACAATTTGAGCAACCATGGAAAGGCTACCATAAATGCCCTTCCCTGATAATGAGATCAACAACTAACTTATCCACCATCATGGAGCCCTCATTTAGTACCTGTTGGAAACAGAAGCAAATACCCATAACTAAACACTGAGCCGAACTAGAATCCAGATGCAGAGAGAGAGAAGACAAGACTAGGTTGCAGAAACACATAGAGACAACTAACCTGAGCATGAGGAGTTAAAGGGCCCTCCAGAACTAATAGCTGGGAATCCAGCATGGGACTTATTAGACTCCCTTAGCATGGGACTCAGCTAGAAGTACTGAGCAGTCTAAGGGACCACAGATATTGAAACCAGGATGTATTCCTGATGCACAATGGACCTTGGGGAACATACCCCATGGAGGGATACTCCATTAACCTAGAGACAGGAGAGAAGTCCTAGTCCCTACTTCAAAAGACTTGCCAGATTTACATGGCCCCACCTGGATGGCATAGCCCTACATGTGGAATGGGGGTTGGAGCATGGGAGGGTAGGGTGGTCAGGGTGCTTGTGAGGGGGAAGACATGGTAAAAGGCAGGGAGGGAGGGAGGGAGTGAAATGTACTGGGATTGATACATAAAATAAAAAACATTTAATAAAAGAAAAAGTTAAGCTACTTGATCTGTCTATGCTCCTCACAAGAACTATAAGTAACATAAAGATAATTACCAAACAAGAATAATCTCCTTTTTATTTAATATTAAATTTAAAGTCTTTTTATTTAATATTAATGTTAATTTACAGGTTTGCTGTGTTTGTAAAAATAGATACAACTGCTCACTTGTTGCTATTTTTACCTAATATGTCAAACTGAACGTGACATTTGTGTTTTAATGGCATTAAATAACAAACATGGGATTATTTGAAACATCTTAAAAAACATTTATTATATGTTGTGATTTTGTTTCTCATTAAATTACAATTAAATAGGCATTAGAGAGGAACCATGAATAATAAGATTATTTCCTTACTAAGGATAATGTTGTGGAATATTTAATTGTGTCAAATTGTGCTACTTTGTTTATGTTCCAGCATATTATTTTAACTGTGTAGGTGTGTGACATTTTCTTTATGTTGAATTTGTTTAATTATGTAAAGATATGTTGCTCTTTGAGATTGCCTGCCAAAAGGCACCCAGTTGGTCTAATAGAAAGTTGAATGGCCAATACTTAGGCAGTTATGGAATAGGCAGGGCTGAATATTTTAAGTATTTGAAGAAGTCTAGTCTCTAGTGTGAAGAGAAAAAGAAGAAAGAATAATACACCCACGGCCAGAAGCCAGGTAGCTGCCAGCCTGACATGGAGACAGCAGGAAAGTAGGAAATGAGGAAAGAATATTCTGGAGATTTCTTTGACCTATTCTCCCAGTGACAGCAACAGAACTACCTGTTTCTTTTGCTCACATTGTGTGTTGAAGCGAACATTCAGAATTTTTAAAATGAATGACAGTTCAAAAGTTGTCTCTTATTTTGTGTTTCTTGGGGATATAAGTAATAGGTAAGAAGGTAAAGAGCTCTTCCCTTTTATTCCTTAGGGATTATGTAATTGTTGCATTCTAAGAATAACCATGTAACACCTTTGTTATTATTAGCATCTGCTCTGAGTTGGTCTCAGCAAAGAGGTGCAAATTGATTTTTCACTTAGTCATTTGAGTCAATATCCTGAACTGTATGAGGAGTGATGCTCACTGCTACAAGAGTCAACAAAAGTTGAAAGGTTTTCAACTCCATTACAGAGAGAAATACAACTAAGATGAAGTCACACATTCCCAAGAATATTGGATTTGTAAAACTTGGTCTCTGAAAAGTTTGATAAGTATAGACTGAGGATTGCATTTTTATTAAATTCCAACATGCCTCTGCAAGATTATTTATTGAAATTTGAAAAAAATACATTTAAAATACCATATAAAAATTTTTCCCTATAAAAAAGTTATCCTGGGAGAAAATTATAAGCAAATCAAATCATAATAATTTAATGTGTTGGGTATTGAAGGGCAATATTTTCCTCAGGTGAATAGAGAATTTATTATTTTGTCCACAGTTGAACTATGTTTCTTCAAAAATGTAATTATTGAATATACAAGAATTCAGAATACAACAACACAGGAAAGAAAAAAAAAACAGAAGAAAATGTGATATAACAAGCTTAGTGAGGCTTTAAATGAATATATATTTATAAAATTGCCTTTGACAATTCACACGATCTGATTATGTGGCAGGATGCTCTGACAAAAGATTTGATTACATAGCATTGAGCTATGGCTGGTAAATAACAAACTTCCCTGTTCATGCTTTTACTTACTATAGTCAGGAAAGAACAAAATGTTGGGAACTAGTTGGTATTATAAGCAAACTAATGCAAGAGGTAAGATGGCATGGCAATCATGCATGACACTGAATTTTATGAATGAATAATAACATTTTCTACTGTGAATGGAAATTTTACCATAATCATCTATGATAATGGCAAACAATCTGTCATGGATTCTCCCCATAGGTATTACCACATGTGCTGAGTGATCACATACATTTGGAAAAATGTTTACTAAAGAGAACCATGAAAATATTTAGTGATATTTCTGTATGAAAATAATTGCCTAAGACAGTGTTTTAAAACTACAGCAGAGTGAGAATGTGTGATGGTATGGAGGATAGAGTTAATAATAATATTTATTAAGGAAAGGATATAATATTAATGTAAATAAATCATAATCATATTTGTTACAATTATAGGGGATCTTAAGATCACAATTTCTGGGAGTAAATTATGTTTACTTAGTCCAAAAGTTTATCATGGGGGAAACTATGTTTTAATGTATTTAAAAGGAATTTTAAGAGTCCGATGCCATTCTGACTGAAGTAGCCAGGCATTCCATTGAAATAGATATCAGGATATATATATATATATATATATATATATATATATATATATATACAGAGAGAGGGCAGTGTAAGAGTGTATAGGTGCTTATATCTATTTTCAAATAACTTAAGATAAATTATATAAGAATATATGATATATACACACATAAATAACATGACCATAGAAACTTTTAGAAGGCTATCAATAAGTACTTAAAAATATTTGTGCATTTAAAACTTAAACTTTTATGCATTGGTCAAATTAAGTTTAGAATTATGTAGCATTGGTAAGTTTTCTCCTTTTATTTCCAAATGCCTTTGAAAAGCAACTTAGAGGATGCTCTATTTTGAGTCATGATCCAGGAGATAAATCTATCATGTTGGGGAGGAAAGAGTGGTTGATATTAGCTACTAGTTCAACTAGATTGTTCATTGAATCCCTTTTTATGTTTTTTCAGAACATATCCCATGGAAAAGTGCCTCAAAAGACAAAACAAGTCCATCCAACTCTTTAATGGTCCCTGGAGAACATTTCACACTCACCAAATATGAGCCTCATTAATCTGATATAGTTGCCAGTTGAAATTAATTAACACATTTCACTTTATATCATTATTTTTCACTAGAATCTGGGAAGAATATTTTAATAACACTTGGCTCATATTCTTAGAAGGAAGAATGTGTTTTGTAAATGTCATTTTATTTTAACTGTTAATATATAAATAACTCACACCTTTCAATAAATGTTAGTAATTTATGTGATTTTCCAATACACAGATTAGTATAATTCTAACATAATTGTTAAAACTATAGTAGTTGTAGGTATCACATAGGTGGGTTTGGGTAGAAATGTTACATGAAGCAGTTATCCCCAATGCAATGACATTTCATCTGGAGAATACCTGGAATACACAAACAGTATTTCTCAGGTTTTCATTTTACAATATTCATTTATTAATTTTTACTTCTCTTTTGTGTGTGCAAGTACATGAAAGCTTATCGCACTATGCATGTTCAGGTGCTAGTGGAGGCCAGAGGATGTCAGGTCCCCTGGAACTGGAATTACCTCCTGTTGTGATGTGGAAGCTGAAATCACGACCTTGGGCTCTCCAGCCCACAGAACATATTTTAAAAAGTGATTTTCTTACAATACAGCTTAAAGGCAACAGTAAGCATAAACTAAACTAAAAAGACTTTGGATGAATGCACACATATACATATATGTATGAGTCTATGTGTATTTCTTAGTACTCAGTATTTTTCAGTTGCTTTTTCAGGGAGGCATCTAGCTATTAACTAACATTGACACTGCACTATCATATTGTTAACTACTGCTGCTATGTATATTGCACACAAATCTCAAAACTCAATTCATCTCCCATAACTAAGTGATAGCACCCATTGCTTTAATTATAGCAAATGACTGATCATGTGATATTCTTCATATGAGCACAGTGCATCCTGATGTCTCTTTTTGATGTTATTGTTTTTGCTCAAGTTATATCGAATTTTGGCTGCTAACACTAGCTTTTTTTACCTTAAATATCACACCTTTTTCTTAGATACATTTACTTCTTCAGATAATTTATCTCTATGGAGAAATTGTACTTCCACTATGGCTCATTTCTGAATGTTTCTAAGTAGTGATAACAAAACAATCTGTTTCTCTCTCTCCTGTCTTCTATGGCCCATCCAACCTCTTTACCCTTTTCTCTTTTTATCTTTAACACATATCTGTGATTTTTTTTAGTGAAAAAATTAAACCATAACTACATTGAATTAAGAAAAAAATGCTAGATCCTGGCCTTGGATAGTACAGTCCTGATATTCTGCTCCATACACCACCCAGAGCCTGCCTTCTCCTCACCCTTTGTCTTGCCGGGCCTTTTATTCCGGGTAAGCATTGGCCAGAGTGTGGGTCCAATAACTCCTCCACCTCAATGGAACTTCCTGGATCAGCTCTGAGCACTCTAGACCCACCTATCGACACAGGGACCCCTTGAGGCCACACTGGCCAGGTCTTGGAAACATTGCCTGCTCTCTGCCAGAGGAGAGACCTCCAAGAGAGCTTGGATCATCCACAGTTGCAAACTTCAAACTCCTGACCCACCTACACCTACTGGGAGAGCAGAGTAGAGAGATACAGAGATTCCACCTGCACCCACTGGAAGATTGGATGGAAAGATGGCCATACAAGAAAAAAACCCAACAACAGAAAGGGGCAGTATGACACCACCAGAATCTAGGGACTCTACAAAAACTGGACCTGAACACGCCAAATCAGATGAAGTAGAAGTGAAATACTTAAAAAATAACTTCATAAAATGATAGAAGCCCTCAAAGATGATATGAGAAAATCCCTTGAAGAAATAGAAGAAAAAGCAAACAAAAAATTGGAAGAAATAGAGGAAAACACCAAGCAAAAATGTAGGAAATGAACAAGTATCTTACAGTTAGTAAGAAAAGCTAAGGAAAAAAAAAACAAACAAACAGACGAAGTCCATCAGTACAAAGTTTCAATTATGAACACCTATGCCCCAAACACAAAAGCACCCACATTCATAAAAGAAGTTCTACTAAACCTCAAAGCTCACATAAACCTTCACACACTCTTAGTGGGAGATTTGAAAACCCCACTCTCACCACTTGACATGATGACCAGACAGAAATTTAACAAAGAAGCAAAAGAACTAACAGAAGCTATGTTTAACAGACAATTATAAAACATTCCAACCAAACACAAATGAATATACCTTTTTCTCAGCTCACATGGAACCTTGTCTAAAATTGACCACATACTAGGTAACATAACAAACTTGAACAAATACAAAAAAAATTGGAAGAGCCCCCTGTATCTTATCAGAACACCAAGCTGTTAAAGTTGGAATTAAAAAACAACACAAATTGTACAAACCACACAAACTCATGGAAACTGAACAATGCCCCATTACAACATCCCAAAGTCAAGGAAGAAATAAAGAAAAAAATTAAAGATTTCATAGAATTAATAAAGAATGAAGATGCAACATACCTGAACTTATGGAACACTTTGAAAGCAGTGCTACCAGAAAAGTTCATTGTACTAAGTGCTGATATGAAGAAAACAGAGGATAGTTATTTTAGAGACAATCTTAGACCAAAAAGAAGCAAAGTCACCCCAGAGGAGGAGATACCAGGAGATAATCATTTTGAGGGCTAAAATCAATAAAGCAGAAACTAGAAAAACAATACAAAGAATCAATGTAACAAATACTTGGTTTTTGGAGAAAATCTACAAGATAGACAAACCTATATCCAAACTAACCTAAAAGCAGACAGATAGCATGAAAATCAACAAAATCAGAAATGAGAAGAGGGACATGTCAACAGACATTAAGGAAATCCAGACAAATTTCAGGTCATACTTTGAAAACCTTTGTCCACAAAATTAGAAAATTAAAAGGAAATGGACAGATTCCTGGATAGCTATCACTTACCAAAATAAAATCAAGAATAGATAAGCAACTTAAATACACCTATAACCCCAACGATACAGAAACATTCCCAACTGGAACAACAACAACAACAACAAAAAAAAAAAAAAAACCCAGGGACAGATGACTTCAGTGCAGAATTCTACCAGAAATTCAAAGAACATCTAATACCAATGCTTTTTTAAAATGTTCCACAAAATAGAAGCAGAAAGTTCATTACCAAACTCTTTCCACATCAGAAAAATCATCCACCATGACCAAGTAGGCTTCATCCCAGGGATGCGGCAATAGTTCAACATATGAAAATCTATCAATGTGATACACCATATAAGCAAACTGAAAAAGTAAAATGACATGGTCATCTCACTATATGCTGAAAAAGCCTTTGACAGAATCCAACACACTTTCATGATAAAGGTCTTGGAGAGGTCAGGGATAACAGGAACATACCTAAACATAATAAAAACAATATACAGTAAACCTGCAGCCAACATCAAAGTAAATAGGGAGAATCTTAAGGCAATTCTACTTAAATCAGGAACAAGACAGGATGCCTACTCCATATCTCTTCAATACTGTACTTAAAATTCTAGCTAAAGCAAAAAGAAAACAAAAGGCAATCAAGTGGATACAAATTGGAAAAGAAGAAGTCAAACTTTCACTATTTCCAGATGATATGACAATTTATATACTTGACCTGAAAAACTCTAAGCGGTAACTCCTATAGCTGAAAAAAATATTCAGCAAATTAGCAAGATACAAGGTTACTCCAAAAAAAAAAAATCAGTAGGCCTACTATATACAGACAATAAAGGTGCTAAGAAATGAATCAGAGAAACATCATTCTATACAATAGCCACACACAACATAAAGTGTCTTGGGGTAATGATTACCAAAAAGTGAAATATCTATACAGCAAGAACTTTGTGTCTTTAAAGAAAGAAGTAAAGAAGATGTCAGAATATGGAATGATCTCCCATGCTCTTGGATTGGAAGGATAAATATAGTAAAAATGGCAATCTTGCCTAAAGTAATCTACAGATTCAATGCAATCCCCATTAAAATCCGAGCACAATTCTTAACTGACTTTGAAAAGATAATAACCAACTTTATATGGAAAAACAAAAGACCAATGATAGCCAAAATAACCCTGTACAATAAAAGAACTTCAGGAGGCATCCCCATCACTGACTTTATGCTCTACTACAGAGCTATAGTTCTGAAAACAGCCTGATATTGGCACAAAAGTAGACAGGTAGTCCAATGGAATCGATTCGAAAATGCCAATATTAATCCACACACCTATGAACACCTGATTTTCGACAAAACAGCTAAAAAAATACAATGGGGGGGAGTAAAGCATTTTCAACAAATGGTGCTGGCACAATTGTATGATGTGTAGAAGACTGCAGATACGCACATGATCCACATTCATGCAACAAAGTCATGTGCTCAACTATGTTCATAGCAGCATTATTTGTAATAGCAAGAACCTGAAAGTAACCTAGATACCCCTCAAGTGAAGAATGGATAAAGAAGATGTGGCACATCTACACAATGAAATACTACTCTGCAGAAAAAAAATAACAGAATCTTGAAATTCGCAGGCAAGTGGATGGAACTTGAAGAAACCATCCTGAATGTGGTAACCCAGTCTCAAAAAAAAGGAACAGTGTATGTAATTGCTCATATATGGATTTTAGACATAAAGGATCACCAGCCTATAATACACATCAGACAAACTGGAATACAAGGTGTATTCTAAGAGATTCACATATGGTCCCTCAAAAAAGGGGGAAGAGACAAGTCCCCAAGACACATGGGGAATGGGAAGGCAGTGAATGGAGAGAGAACTAGGAGAAGGAGAAGGGGAGGAGAGGAAAACACGTGTGACTAGAGAGATTGTGTCAGGGTGAGAGATGGGGGGACAAGAAAGAGGGAGAAATTATAGGTTTGAAGAGATAACTGAACCTAAAAAAGGTCTAGAGTACTACAAGACTGACTTCAACTAACAATTTGAGCAACCATGGAAAGGCTAACATAAATGCCCTTCCCTGATATTGAGATCATCAACTAAATTATCCACCATCATGGAGCTTTCATCTAGTACCTGTTGGAAACAGAAGTAAACACCCATAACCAAACACTGAGTCAAACTAAAATCAGATGCAGAGAGAGGGGATAGGACCAGGTTGCAGAAACACACAAAGACAGCTGACCTGAACACGGTGGAGCTAATGCGCCCCACCAGACTGACAGCTGGGAATCCAGCATGGCACTGACTCAGACCCCCTGAATATGGGTCTCAGCTAGAAGGACTGAGCAGTCTGGGGTACCTCAGACAGTAGAAATAGGATCTATTCCTGGTGCTCAAAAGGACCTTGTAGACACATCTCCATGGAGGGATACCCCCTTATCCTAGAGACAGGAGAGACGTCTTAGTCACTACTTCAAATGACTTGACAGATTTATATAACCCAACCTGGATAGCATAGCCATACAAGTGGAAGGGCCAGGGAGCATGTCTCAGGGAAAAGTGGGTAAGAGGGAGGGAGAGAGGGAGGAAGGGAGTATTGGAAGGAGGATGGGAGAGGAAACTGGGATCCACCTGTGACATTTTTAAATTATATTATTAATTAAAAATGGAATAAAACAAATAAACTTTAGATCCAAATTTTATAAAAAAATTACTTTAGATATAATAAATACCATTTTACTTAAAAAATGGTAATATTGCCATAAGTAATTTTTAGTTTCAATGCAATCCCAATCATAATCCAAGCACAATTCTTCTCTAACCTTGAAAGCATAATACTCAACTTTTTATGGAAAAACAAACATACAGGATAGCCAAAACAACACTGTACAAGAATGCAACTTCAGCAGTTATCTCCATCCCTGACTTCAAGCGCCTACTATAGAGCTAAAGTCCTGAAAACTGCTTGGTATTGGCACAAAAATAGACAGGTAGACCAATGGAATTGAATCAGAAATCCTGATATTAACCCATACACCTATGAACAACTGATTTTTGACAAAGAAGGTAAAATTATTAATGGAAGGTGGAAAGCATTTTCAAGAAAATGTGCTGGCATAAATGGACGATGGTGTGTTTAAGACTGCAGATAGACCCATATAAATCACCATGCACTAAACTCAAAGACCTCGGTATAAATTCAGTCACATTGTACCTCTTAGAAGTGAAAGTGGGAGGTACCCTTGAACAAAATGTTGCAGGAGACCACTTCCTGAACATAACTTCAGTAGGAAAGTCATCAACAATTAATAAATGGGACTTCTTCAAACTGAGAAGCCTCTGTAAAGCAAAGGACACAGTCAATAAGATCAAAGGCAGCTCATAGACTGGACAAAGATCTTAGCCAACCCTTTATAAGACAGAGGACTGATCTCCAAAATAGGCAAAGAACTCAAGAAATAGTCACCAAAGCACCAAATAACCCTATTAAAAAGCAGGAACAGATCTGAAGAGAAAATTCTCAATAAAAGAATCCAAAATGCTTTCATTGTCTCCCATAAGTTCAGACATCCTGTATTTTCATTTTCATTCAATTCCATGAAGGGCTAATTTCTTTTCTCATTTACAACTTGACCCATTTTACATTAAGTACAGTTTTTTCAGTTTTGGTGAGTTTGTAGCCTTTCTGTTGTTGTTGAAATCCAGCTGTTATCTGTGGTGCTCTGATAGGATACAGGCAGGAGGTTATTTCAATGCTTTTGCCTCCACTGAGACTTGCTTCGTGACTGAGTATGTGGTTGTTTTGGGGAAAAATTCTGAGGTGCATAGAAGGTATACTCTTTTGTTTTTTGGTAAACTGTTCTGTAGATAACTGTTAGATACTTTTGGTTTATAATGTCTGTTATTTCCATTATTTCTTGGCTTAGTTTCTGTCTGGATGACCTGTCCCTTCGTGAACACCTGTCCCTTGGTATTTCCATCACCTTAACTTTGAAAGAAAGGCAGAATATTGTGGGCCTGAATAAGAGGATAAATTTGAGCATGAATTCCTCTGATGAAAAGTGGATAAACAGGAATAAAATGAGTCAGTGAGTTACAAGAAATACTGTACATTTCCCAGAGCCACCCATAAGAAAAAGTCTCTTTTCCTTGTGTTCAACAGAATTGGAGGTTGGGTGAGGGATACTGAAAGTAAACTCATGGCTTCCAGAAATCAGTTCATAAGCCCTGACCTGCCAACCAGAATTCTGGAACTTTCACTAGGACCATGTTTTCATTATAGGTTCTAAATCTAAAGTCCATTCTATGTCCAAGCCAGAGATAACTTTTCCTACAATATTTGCTTGGAAGGGTTAGAGTAGTGCAGGGAAAAAAATAAATTTATGTTTTGTTATTGTGAATCATTGTTTTGCCTAAAATTTGCCTAGAATTTGACTTTAGGGCTAGGGAACAGTTGTAGGTGTTTGTCCATGAATGTTTGACTCTATAACCTCCCTGTCAAGACACTGAAAATTCTCAAATTCACTCTTATAAAGCTTCTAACAAAAAAAGCAACAATATGTAACAGATATTTTATAAAGGGAGAGAAATTAAAATACACCAAATGTAGATTTAAAACTCACATATGAAGAAGACACAATACATATATACACATATTTACATACATATATGTATATATGTGTGTGTATGCACACACACATATATATAATATATATTATATATATATTTAATATAATATATATATATATATATGATAAAGCAAAAGCCATTATATCAAATTTGAACATATCAATACAACAGGAGAAAAAGAGTGCCAACAGCAGGTACAAAAGTCATAAACCTACTACTTCTCATTATTAGAGATCACATAAGCTAATTGCTATAATATATACACAGAGTACCAGGTACAGACCAGTTTAGGATCTGTGCTTGCTGCTTTTGTCTACATGAGCTCATCTTTGTCTTCTTTTGTTCATCAATAAGGCCTTGTTTTCCTGGTATCCTCCATCAGTCTTTCTACCTGAACTTCCAAGGTATTTCCAAGCTCTGAGGGGAAGGATTTGACAGAGACCTCTAATTAGGCTGACTCTGTGAATAATATTTGGCTGTGGGTGTCTGTATCTTTTCCAATCTGCTGCTGAATCTTCTTTTTTAAGGACCGGGAGTATTCTATTTTATCATAGGTTCCAAGTATCTGGTCCTTACATATCCTAGCAGTGAAAGGTATGATTTCTTTCTCACAGAGAGAACCTTATGTGAAATCAATCAAGCATTGATTGGCTACTCCTACAAGGTCTGGGCCACCATTGTCCTAGCATATTATACAAGAAGGGTAGATTGCAGATATGTTTGTTTTTGCAGAGTTTGTGTACACATTTCTCTTTTGGTTGCCTATAGAGTACTTTTGTGAATGAAAGACACTATTACTTAGGGGTAAAGGCCCCAGGTAGATACATGACCTACTTCATTTTCAATGACTTGTGTGAGTGTTGTCCTCAGCAATGGAGCACTGTTATCTGTTTGCAGAGAGCAACCCTTTGTATTATCAAGAGCCAGGGTTATTTTAGGTTTTTTTATGGGAACCTTTTGACCAACAATTCAATCGAATATAACCTACTGGGAACTTTGATTGATTACAAGAGAGATGATCATTTGAGACCCATTAACTCCCATTGCTAAAAGCCTTCATTAAGATCACCTTCATAAATGCCAGTAAGTTTCTACTGCACTGTTTCCACACCACTCCCTAAGCATCCCTTCCATTCCAGTCATCTCTCCCAGAACTCTTTTCCTCCACCCACACCTGGTAGCTCTGCACCCATCCCCACCTGTTCAAGGGTATTCATAAAGTCTACTACTATGTAGTACAACTTGAAATCTGGACTTATGAGAACTCTATCTTTTCTTTTATTGTTCAGGATTGTTATATTTTTCATGGGGTTTGTTTTCCATAGAAAATTAAGAATTGTGCTTTCAAGGTCTGTAAAGAATCTTGTTTAAATTTTGGTGGTGATTTAATTGAATGTTCATATTACTTCCTCTTCTTCTTATACTTTTTTTTAAAAACTTGTAATTTTGGATTTTTATCTAAAGTGGGTCAACTATTAATATTTCTTTCCACTCTTCCTTCTTCTTTTTTTCTTTGTTTTATTTTTTGTTTGTTTGTTTTCAATACATCCTGACCAAAGTCTCCTCTTCTTTTATTATTCTCAGATTCCCCAACCCTAGATTCATTCCTCCTCTGTTCCTCTTTAGTAAAGAGCCGGACTTGCAGGGATATTAGCTGAACACAGCATAATAAGATATATAAAAAGATGCTTTTGTTAGGATGACCATTTACTATGTTAATATTACCAACCCATGAACACAGGAGACTTTTCCATCATCTTATTTGTTTTTCAGATTTATTTTTCAATCACTTGAACCTTTTGTCATATGAGTTTTTCACTTACTTTGTAGAGCTTACTTCAAAATATTTTATATTATATAAGGCTATTACTAAAGTGTTGATTCTCTGATTTCTTTCTCAGTACATTTGTGATTTGCACATGGGAAAACTAGAACTATATATATTAAATTTTGTATTCAGACACTTTGCAGAAAATGTTTTCTTCTGCTGCTGGAGTTCCCAAGTAGAATTACGTGGTTACTTATGTATACTTTCATGTAATCTGCAAATAATGATAATTTTACTTCTTCTGTTCCAGTTTTTAATAAACTTAGTCTATTTCAGTTGTCTATTGTACTAGATAAAACTTCAAATACTATATTGAATCAATTTGGAAGGATTGATCTTGTTTCTAATTAAAGTTGAATTGCTTTGACTTTCTCTACTTATCAGTTGATGTTGGATATAAGCTTGCTATAAATTGCTTTTATCATCTTGACATTTTTTGTTTGTATCACTAATCATTCAAGAATCTCATTATAAACTGTGTTGGATTTTGTTAAAAGCTTTTTCTGCATCTAATGCGATTATCAGGGTTTTTTTGTTTCTTTTTTTTTTACTTATTTATATTATGAATTACATTCATATATTGAAGCATCTCTATGTCTCTGGGATGAAGCCTATTTAAATGTAGTAGATCTTCTTCTTTTATCTGTTCTTGGATTCAATTTACAAGTAGTTTGTTCAGTATTTTTGCATCTCTGTTATTTGTTGATTCTTTTTCTGGTTTTGGTATCAGGGAAACTGTGTCCTAACAAAACAAATTAGGTAACATGCCTTCTGCTTATATTTCCTGGAATAGGAAAAATTTGAGTAGTATTAGCAATATCTCTTCTTTGGAAGTATGCTAGAATTCTGTGCCAAACTATATGGCCATGGGCTTTGGTTTTTTTGTTTTTTTGATTGATTGATTGTTGAGATTTTAATGACTGCTTTTATGTCATTAAGGGTTGCAGGTGTATTTTAATTGTTTATCTGATTTTGATTTAACTTTGTTAAGTGGTACTTATTCAGAAAATTATTCATTTCTGTTAGATTTTCTAATTTTATGGAGTATGGGCTTTTGAAATATAATCTAATATTTTTAATTTCTTAAGTATCTGTTTTTATGTCCCTTTTTAGATTCTGATTGTATTAATTTGGTTGCTCTCCAACTTTTAATTCTGATAAAAGATTGTCTGTTAGGTCTATATAATTTCTACTAGCTCCAATACTTCTCTGTTATTTTTATTTTTCTAGATTATATATCAATTGGGGAGAAAGATATATTAATGTCTCCCACTATCAGTTTGTGGTGATTAATGCATGATTTAAGTTGTAGCTGTAAAAGTTTTCTTTTACAAAAGTGATGCTCTTGAATGTGAGGCATATTTTTTTTTCATTTGATGAACATATAAGTCCTTTCCTATGTCTTTTGCTTTGTTTTTGTTTGAAGTCTATTTAGTTAGGTATTAAAACAGACATAGAAGCTTGATTTTAAAGCTTGCAATATCTATTCCCAAACCATTTCCTGATGTAATGTTTATCTTCTCAGTTGAGGTGTTTCTTTTTGGATTCTAAAGAAGGATGGAACCTGTTTTTGCACCCATTCTGTTCGTATGTGGGGGTAGTAAGTGTATGTGGGGTTGGCATGCTGATCTCCATGGCTTATGCTACCTCTGGAGCCCATGTTAGCGTTCAAGAAATTACCACCTCCAGTGGCCCTGCTGATACCAGTTGTTTATGATGTCACCCAAGTCCATGTTGGTGTCTATGGTCTATATTGTTTCCTGAGACTGTATTGATGTCCTTGGTCTATGCTGCTGTACAGAGTAGATTTGGAAGGAATGGGAAGACAGTGTGTTTAGGACCCACTGTATGAAATTCCTAAATAATCAATAGAAATATGTTGGAAGAAAAAAAAAAGGATTAAATGTAAAGTACCCAGTCAAATTTGTGCATTGTGAGAGATGTGAGTACATGTTTATAAAGTACTGTTAAGTAACAAAATAAGCATTCAGAAAAGTGAGAAAAATATAATATAAAAGATATCTTGAAATAAAGAATATTAATTTATCCAAAATAACATTTATACAACATATTCTGATTCAGGTTCCTCCCCCACCTCCTAAGCCAACCAATCTACGCCATTTCTCTCTTTAGAAAATAAACATGCAAATATACATACAATCCAGAACAGAACAAACAAATAAAAGAAGGAACAAAGAAAAATGAGAAATATTTAACACAGTGATATTGGAAATCGACTTGAATCAAATTGGTACTTTATCTGCTAATTTATTTTTTAATATAATAACCAAGTATTGTATGTGCCATCAAACAACTAATTTAGAAAAGAGGGTTGAAAAAGATATTTATTTTACTGAATATTATTAATATATAATGTAGACAGCCTTAAAATGGCATATTAATAATTTTATAGAAATTAAAATAGTATTGTAATCAACCATTCTTATTTATTATTAGTGAACTGTGATATGTTGTATAAATGATATTTTCACAAATTAATATTCTTCATTTCAAGAGAGTTCTTATTTTTTGTATTTTTCTCACTTTCTTGGTTTTTTGTTCAGTTCATTATGTAGGGTACTTCACAGCTTGATGATATTTATGTTATTCTTTAGGAATGAAGTTAACTCATATTTGTTGTTCATTGAGTAGAAAGGAATTATTCTTGGAGCAGTTGAATTCTGTTATAATGGAATTGTTTTTTTATAAATTAGGAAGGTGAAATGTTACTCTACACAATTTTCCACATATATATCAAGTGTCCTCACACATGCCTTTAGTCACAGCACTAAGGAAACAGAAGCAAGATAAACTCTGTGAATTCCGGTCCAGACTGGAATGTATAATGATTATGAGGTGAGGAAAAATCCTTGGGGTAAGACACACACACACACACACACACACACACACACACACACACACACACACACATAATAAATCTATATGTAACAAAATTAAATGTTAGTAATTTAAGATTTTAATTATCTTCAATGGCAAATAAAAGTCAACAAAATTAATTTGAATGTGGAGACATATATCTCAAAAGGGCATGAAATGTCACATCATTTATCTACTTTCATTTTTTTGAGGGAGAACAGACTTCTTTCTAAGAAAGCAATAAATATAGAAATGGGAAATAATCAGATGCAAAGAATGTTTGTAATCATGTATCAGAAATATGAAGGAGGCAAAATCATGAAATATTGAGTCATTTGTGAATCTTTCCCATAGTCAAATATCATAATTGATAAAGGACTGACCTAGAATAGATATAAAATAAAAAGCACTAATAATATACCCCAATGGATATCAAAAATTTATTTTAGATGCTTATTTAAATGACAATATAGCACAATTTTTATAACTGTCAAAAGTATTCAATATCTCTGAAACAACAGGTGGAAGGCTATTTAAGAATGATTTAATGGTGTCTAGGTAATCTAAAATGTATTAAAAATTGTATCACAAAGCATATTTATTTTATTTGAAAATTATCAATGGATTTCCTACATTATACTTTGGAATTAAATGTTTGGGAAAGTTCAGAGAGATGATTAGCAAGTGGATTCAGTGAACATTTGTAAAAGTGTAACTTGCACTAATTGTTACTGTATTATAACATTTCTTCATTGAGTCTTGTTATTAATGTAGGAACTGTGGTGCATCTACACAGTTCAAATGACTTATGATTTTCAGAGCAGTGATGAGCATAGGAAATATAAATGTTGAATATAAGAACGAACATATTTGAATATAAAGAGTAAATCAAGCTAACCATCCTACATTCTGATTGAGGTTCCAGGTCATAAGGGTTTTCAACATGTATTCTAATTAAGGAAGAAGTGCTTAGGGCAAGAGGTTTGTTACTAGCCCTACTGTGTCCTGATTCAGATGTATATCACTTTCTACTTTTGCAATTCAAAAAAGAGCTAGTGGAGAAAATTGGTTGTCCTAGCATCATCCATATAAAAGAGAAAGAACAAATACATTGCTCCATTTTGAAACAAAAGCTACATACTGATACAGAGTAAGAGAATAGTCTGTATCAGTATCAGAATACAGAGTATTCTCTTACATTCAGGCATGTATACACATAAGCTCCTGGCTATACTGTGGAAAAAATTCAATTTTCAGATTATTTTTCAGGGTAAACCTAACATTTGAGAAAGAAGAGGAGGTTGGAATGTATAAATTACTTCTTAACTGAGAATGAAATATGTTATTGAATTAACAATTCATATTTCTTATGAACACATTCTTAATAAATCACCTTGTGGTCTGTTCATGCTATCTAGTAATATGTGTTAACCTAAAATGTGCTCATTATATACATTCTAAACATTATTTGGAGGCAGAAATTATATTAGTTTGTTTCCAAAGGGCAAACACATTTGCAATAAAGGATTCTAATGAAGACTCTAAACATATTTCAGTTATTAATCCATGGCCCAAGGAAAGTAATCAGGAAAATAATTTGGACATTTTTCTTTATTAACGCATATTTGGTATGTATTCCATAACGACTAAAAGTACTTAGAAAATTTCTCAAATATCTTTACAAAATTTAATGGTTTACTTTTTCTAACAAATTTCCACAGCCTACACTTGAGGACAGAAGAATAAAATAATCCTAATGTATATTATAATGGAGGAGTTTCATTTTCAGAAAGTTATATTATTCTGAATTGCTAAGGAAATGTAAGATGACTAGAAATTGGCATTGTTCAACATAGTACATTTTGCTGTGTAATTTTAGTGGAAAATAATTCATACGTGATCATATGTAGAATTAACATTTTCTACCACAGATCATTTTCTCCAAAAGCATTGCTACCCATGACTAGTGTTTGACCTCAACAATTACTTAAAACTTTGTCATACTCTTTCACCAAATATTCTACTGCTTTATTGTACAAATAACAGAAGTAAATCCTGACAGCCTGAAATGCTATACCAGTTTTTAATTGCTATCCAGTTTCATTTACTCTGAACGGAAATGACACTAAGGTTATGGTAAACTGTACTGGGTCTATATTGTGGGACCATATTGACGAGGTTATCCACAGCCCTCCTTTTCATCATAGTCTTAGTTTCTTGAGGTCATGAAAAAGACCCCATGACTGGAAGAAGCTTATGATATTTTATGGATCACAAATCATTCAGAATTCTCCGTGCCACACTCGGTTTATATCCTGCACCAAGAAGAAGAATTTCATTAAAAATTTATAGGTTCCAATATTACAGTATTTCCCATTTTCTTTCCAATAACAACAGGGGCACTAAGAGGGATCCCGTCCAGATTCCTTTCTTCATGGGAATTGTTCTTATCCTTTTACATCCTCAGATTTCAACACTGTCAGCATGCTCAGCATTAATTATCCAAATATCCTCACTGACATTTTATGCACCAGTGCAGATCCAAAGCTCTCTCAAGAAGAATTTAGAAATAAGTTTTTCTGAGTAAAATGAGTTAAAAACAAGCACAAAATAAAAAAAAAAAAAAGGGAAAATAGGTGAAGATATTTTCCTTTCAGACTGCTATTTTTGAGGTCAGATAGAATATTACAGTGCTCTTAATAACATATTACTACATGGATAATATTAATGAGAATAACATCTGTTAATAGAATATATAATATTTCTTAAGATTTATTAGAAAGCTCAGTTGTGTAACTTTGTCATTCTTCCTTCCCTACTTCACAGATTTTTCCATCTGGTCCTATCTTTAAATTAATTTCAATGCATCATTCTTAGTGTGTTTCCTTGAAAACCATTTCTTCACTATTTAAATTCCTGTATTATAGTAGAAAATTCTACTAGAAAATTCTAGTAGAAAACACATTGTTCATATGTAGCAGATGAGATAATATTAAGATTATATTGGAATTGTTATGGCAAGGTTTTATTTTACATTTATCTTCTGACTTCATTGCTGAGGAAGGCTTAATGCAATCAGAACTTTGTGTGAAGTCAAAAAGAAACCACTTTAATCAATACACAATTTTATTTATAGATCTTGATATGTTTATTTAGACATACCAAGGGTAAGGTCGACTTGAATAAAAGCAAATAAAAGACAATGGTAACAGATACTTCCATAAAGAACCAAATCACAAATAATATATATGAATAATAGCATTCCATCAGTTTCCTGTGTCATTTCAGTAATGATAGTTGCTTATGAATTTCAAATTATATGTAAGTTCATAGTCACCCCCTTAGAATTACAATTTTATTTTACCCTAATTTTAATGACTTAATAATAATTTCAGTGAGTGAAGACTATTCAACTTTTATTAATTTCTACTTAAAGTAATCATTAAAAACTTAAATGTCAGCCTTTAAAATACAAACATTTCTTCATCTTTTGCATGCAGAAAGTGCAAGGGAACCCTGAAATAGTCCCGGAAATGATGTAATTGGTTTTTAATTAGAGTAATGATATCCTATTGCTTCTACACTCTGCTTTATACAAAAAAGAAAAGTGTGAGCCATGATTCAAGACACTTATATAGGCTCTAGCCATGTAACAGGAGAGAGTGGGTGAAATTTGTAAGGTTGGTTTAATTGAACTATGAATTTCTCACTATGAATAGACACTTCATGTCTTCTGGTAGGAAATGTAAGGTAAGTATATTTTAGCAATGGCTATTAAAGTTTGTCTTGGACTGTCTAATAAATCACCAGAGCCTCAGAACTACCAACTGTTTCCATTATGAATATGCACTAATAATAAAAACAATGATTTGTTCCTTGTGATTAAAATACTAAATGCTGAAATATAAACAACTTAACCTATGTGAAAGGGGCTACGCAATACCTCACCTTAGCTAGATTAAACTTATTTTCTCTCAGTATATTCCTCTTCAGATGTGATCTTGAGATTGACACTATATAATTAGACAGACCTGAAAGATTCTTGAGTTTTTATTTATTAAAGGATATTTATTGTGTTAATAAACATGTTTAGGGTCTCTTATAAGTATTGGGATAAATTCTGTATTCTATTCTTGTTGACACTTTCATATTCAATTGTTGCTAATTTATTTGTGTCTGTACTGAAGAGCCTATGTTGTTTTTTAATTTATCATCTCTACATAAATACAATTATTTTTTCTTAAAAAAAAAAAAACATAGGATGGAACCAGGGCCCTTGCATGTGGGTGACAGTTAGGAGGCCTGTGCAGTCTATGGAGCTGCTGATATGGAAAAGTATTCATACCTAGTGTATGAACAGACATTGGGAGCCCAATCCTAATAGAGAGATAATCTAGGGTCTAGGTTCTGCCCCAAATGATGTGACAGACTTTGATGATTCCCCATAGAAGGCCTTGCCCTCTTTATGGAGTAGAAGAGGTATAGGATAGTGGTTAGTAGGAGATATGGGAGAATGGGAGGGTAAGGGAAATGGGATAGCTATATTGATGGGACATGTTATACTGTAAATATGTTTCTCATACTGGTTAATGAATAAAGCACTGTGGCTAATGGGAAAGTAAGATAGGTCTAGGAGACAAGGAGGAAAGAGGAAGAGGTTAGGAGGAGTCAGCATGTAGAGCCCAGAGAGGTAGGACACCAGCAAGCTGCTCTGGCCAGTAAGATGAGCCATGTGGAAATACTTAGATAAGTAGAAATGGGTTAATCATTAAGACAGAGCTAGCCCATAAGCAATGATAGTACTGGCCAACAGAAATGTATCAAATACAGAGTCTCTGCATGTTATTTGGGGCTGGTGCGGATGTGGGACCTGACCGGCAGCAGGCGGGCTGGCAGAAAACGACTAGCTACACTATATAATATAGATAAATTCTAATTTGAATAAAAAAAGCAAGGGGTGTGTGTGTGTGTGTGTGTGTGTGTGTGTGTGTGTGTGAGAGAGAGAGAGAGAGAGAGAGAGAGAGAGAGAGAGAGAGAGAGAGAGAGATATGCTTATGTGTTTTGAAACCTGGTCCTATAATCAAGTGTAAGAGTATCTCACTAAAAAAAAAAGATTATCTCACTAAAATCTGGATCCATGCTGGTGTCTAGCAAGTATGGTAATTCCACTTGCTCCTATACTCCACTGTACAATCGTGCCCTGCTTTTACAGGTCCTCTTGTTCTTATAGCATACTCACTGATATATCTTCTTGTGTCCAGTAAGGTCTGCTCCTATCACTTTCTACACTCCCTATAAAAATTTGTATACATAATTGTATACATAAGACTTAAATGTTGATTATAGTATGTGTAGTATTTCTTTATGTATTCAATAATATGTATTTTAAGTTTATCTTAATGAGTGTGTGCATGAGTATAATTAGTATCATAATCAAGGTACTGTTATTTTTATCTGCTTTTCAGCTTCTCTTTGTCCCTTCTCTATTTTGTCTTCTCACTAACCCAGCCCTTGGCAACTAGTGATTAGATTCCTGCCCTGAGGGTTTCTTATCTGGAATATATTGCATTCAATCTACACTGTATTAAACGTGATACAGCTTTCCTCCATGCTTTATAGTTTAATATATCACTCTAATTTTGAGTTTTATACAGAACTTAGGCATCACTGTTTCATTTATCCTATTGTTTCATCATGTTCTGTTGTGTGCATGTAACCATGTTGACATTCTCTACTTTCTGGGTAATATTATATCCTTTTTTCTCTGTGGAACAATTTTAATTTCAGCTGTCACAAAAATTTGTGGGAAAGTCTTTGCAAGGACATCACACTTAATTTGCAGAGATCAAAGGAATATTTAGCTCATGACTTCAGGACATCTAGTCTATCAGCACGTAATCCAAATAATTTTGGTTTCTAATAAGGATTGCAGATGATAAAAACAAGGAATGTTTATATCACACATTCTTTCCAGAAAGGAAGTGGAGACCCATATGTCTCAGAAGACAAACAAAAGTCACATGCTTAGAAAGAGTTAATTGGGCAATTCCACAGAACTTATCTCTGGCCATATTAAAAATAGTATACAACTGAGTGGAACGTCAGAGAGAAAATTGGAGAGATTAAATTGTAGAAGTGATGGAGCTATCAGAAAGTTGTATAGAAATCTGCAGAGCTGTACTATGCATGAGTAGGCTTTCCAATGATGCAGCTGCTTTTGAGTTATTACTGTTCTATGCAGGTAACTGCCTACCCATATTCCAGTTAAGAATCATAATAAAAACTCAATGGTACTAGAGGAATTACATATTGCAGACTTCTTATCTTAAGTGGGCTACTCCTTGCCCACCTCTGTATTTGAATAACATTCTGTGATGTAAAGATAAAATCTTCTTAAAATCTTTTAATGTGGATACCACTCAGTCCTACCACTCAAAAGCTAAGATAGCATATTAGGCATATAGAAAAAGCTTTGTATATCTTGTTATATTTGCCCACTTAAAACTTGACAAAAGCTTAAAAGGGGAGTTTAAAAACAAAATAACAGAGGCAATCAAGGCATCTTGGTAACAACATTATTCTCAGGCTGGCTCTGTTTTGCTAGAGACACACAGAGACTGGCAACGATACTTTAAGGGAGGTTTCTTGACTCAGCACGAGCACACACACACACAAAAAAAAAAAAACCACAGGGCTCTTTGAAAAGGCATTGCTAATAACTGAATGGTGTATACAAGCAGCTGGCAGTGGCAGTGACCACATCCCTAAACCGGCAGCATGCTAGATAGTGGCAGCATAAACCAAGGTGTTGAGAACAGCTATCAGTGCTGGCAATAATTGTACCCCCACCATCTTGGGTACACATCAGCTAAAACAGCTGTGACTTTAACTTTAGCAGGTATAAAACTCATGATCAGAGAAAGATAAAGATTTACAGTAAAGATTGATTCAGATAAAGAAAAACCTCTAGAGGCTTATAGTATGATTAAAAAATATAGATATGCTTGGGTGAGAAAAAGAAACAAGATAAAGTGGTTAAAAGAAAAACAGAAAAGCATACAAAGACATAGACTAGCTGGGTGCTATGGCACACACCTTTAATCCCCACACTCAGGAGTCAGAGGCAACCACATTTTTGTGATTTCAAGGACAGCCTGGCATACAGAGTGAATTCCAGAACACATGAAAGTTACACAGAGAAACCCCATCTTAAAAAATTAAAAATAAAAGTAAAAGAAATATGTAATAAAAATCCACTTAAAGATGAAAAATACACAGAGTCTTGATACTGTATGCCTTTGTGTTGTCTTTGAGTTGCTCAATTGCTAAGGTAGGAAAAATAATGGCTAAAATACACTTGATTATCAATGTTGCTAAATTAATTCAACTTACATATTTTAAAAATTCTTTGACTTCAAAATTTAAACCTAAGAACAGGTTACTGGGAAAAAGAATTTCTATTTTTGTTTCCACAGAAAATGAAAAGCTGTGGAATCCTTCTAGAAAAACATAGTTTGATCAAGCAAGACCACCTAAAACAGTGTATTCAGGTGATCCAACATTCAAAGCAGCTGGGACAAGGCAGTCTTGCAGACTACAGCCAAGATTTCTGCATTGTCTTGGGATTCCCAAGGTATTACAGGATCCCCAACCAGAGGGAAGCAGTTTGGAAAGAACGACACGTAATTGTTGTCAATAAATGTTTGTTTTCATCTAAATGGGGTTTGTTATAAATGGTTTATGATCACAAACAATCTCTTTTTAAATGTAAAAAGGGAATTATGGTGTAGAAATGAATGATTTGTTTGGAATGGATTTTCATCTATTTATACAAATTTAAGGTCAATTTTGTGAGAATATATTTCTCCTCTTGTTTAGGTATTGTGTTTTCATAGCTCATTTAAAAATTTAATGTATAATTAAGTACAAATTCTGGATAGTTACCTATGAAGTCAATGCTTATAGTTAGATTGATTAAGTTTTCTAGATATATAGAGATATATTTCAAATAGATAAACATTCTTTAAAGCTTTCAAAAACCTACAGAATATGGTATTTAAAATGGTTTAGGCTTTTTCTTGACAGTGAGACACAACTGCTCCTGACAACACCAACTTTGTCAGAAAGAAAGATGGACATAGAAGAAACTCATTATGGAGTTTGCTTCCAATATGGCAAGACTAGCCATTTGTGAAAGACAATGCTCTTGTCTGGACTGTTTGACTTTATGCTGTATAAACTGGACATGCAGGAACTACAGAAAAGTGAGTGCTGAGACAAGATGGACAGTGCTACAAGGTTTCTTCTTTGTGAAAGAGTCTGCCAGGCATTCTACCGGACACACAGAAAATTGACTGACAAACTGACAACACAGGTGGGACAAATTAAAATTTCATGCTTTGCTGAGAAGTCTGCCAGATATATGTGGTTATGGGCCGAAAATGGATGGACCAATTTACAGAAGAACTTTGGATGACTGTCCAGATAGCAATATGTCTCTGTCATTTCAAGAGTTTATATATTGTCCTTCTGTGGTCTTTGGTGGTGTTGAAGACAGATATTTATGGTTATAGTTTTCCTTAGGATTAAAACTAAGTTACATAGAAGACTTTAAACCCACAAAGATAGGAGAGATGATAGAATATTTTCTTTAAATCTTGCTAAATGTTAATGGACTAAATATTGTTATCCACATTTCTTCTTTGATAACTCTTTTCTTATATATTCCACTATGTTAAAATTAAAACCCTTCTTTATATTTTAGAGAGAAAAGAGAAAATGATGGGAGATGTCATTCTATAAATATGTTCCTCTTATTGGTTAATGAATAAAGTACTGTTGGCAAATAGGAAAACAAGATAGGTAGGACTAGGAGAGGTAGAGGATTCTGAGAAATGTAGTGGAGTTGTGATGTAATCTCAGGAAGAGAGGATGTGAGTTTGGAGTTCTTGGTAAGATAGGACCCTGTAGAAATACATATATTAGTGATTATGGGTTAATATTTTAGAGATATCTGGCCAATAAGAAACATTAGAAACCAGGCAACAGATTTGTAATTAATATAGTGTCTCTGTTTATTTTGAAACTGCATCAGCTCTGGGACCAAGCTGTTGGGAAAGTTCTCCTAGCATTCACTGATCCCAGATTCTTTGCTGGAAGATATTGGCATATCCTAATTAAGATTTATATTTCCAATTTCTCTCACAATATTGACTTGAGGGTCTCTGTGTTAATAATGGCCTATAGCATGAAGCTTCTCTGATGACTGATATATGGTTATAGCAATGTGTTATTAGGAGTTGTTTTGTTGCTATATCCATTTAGCGGAGTATTTTCTCCTAGACCTCAAGTTTCAGTTCTTGGTCTCTGAGGTGGCTCTTAAGTTAAACAGAAAGTGTTTGGTTATGTTTGGTTACCCCCATGCATACCACTATTGCCTCATTGCTCATATTGTTACTGTAACTCAGAAGATTCATAGCTAGGTGACATTGATAATTACATTTCTCCTCTTGTAGAGTACACAGCACATTCCAGCACTATGTTTACCAATCAGGAGCAATGAAACTTCCATTTGAATACCAGTTTGATTTGTCCATGTTCTATGACATAAACTTGCTATATCTCCCATGGCAGAAAATTACTATCAATGTGTGGCTGAGAACCAGTAGCATTATCAATAGCCTGCACTGTTTAGTGAGTTAAGTTCTATGGGACTGCACAAAAACAGATACGACCCATTCCTAGATGCCCAGGATTTATTTTTATCATATGATGTTCAGTTTGGGAACTGCCTCCATCATTATATGAGAATTCAAATCTCTTTTTACCTACAAGTGTTATGCAGCTTGTGTGGTAGTAGAATTTATATGTATTTTTCAAAGTCATTTAGTATTTTGTTATCTATCTGGTAGTTCCTCCTATCCCTCACCCCATTAAATCTTTTTGTTCTATTTTTTATTTATACTTTTAGAACATTATGTCTCTTCTTCTTTGAACATCTTAACCCATGCCTCTGGTCCTTTAATAGTATCTGACCTCAATAGATACACTAAATTAAATTATATACATATAATTTATATATAAATGTACATATATATATATATGAATCATAAAAGCTGGGAAGCCATTTTTAAAATATTTTTAGGTTTTAAATTAGTTATAAGGTTTCTCCTTTCTATTTCCTCCATCCAAAGCCTCCTATAGAAACCTCTGTAATTTTCTTTATATTTCTGGTCTAGTTTTCCATTTATGTTTACATTTCATATTCTGCTCTGGAACTGCTAATTAATTTCTGTCCTTTTTTTATAAATCTATCCCAGATCTGTTCCATCAACCTTCTATTTTCTTTAAAGTTTCCACAATTCTCCTTATTACCATTTGCTACCTCTCAGACTATGAGCAGTAAGCAGTCTCTGTTATCCACTAACTCATGCTCCTTTGTTCAGCCCTCATGAAAACATATGACACGAAGGGATTGTACACAGTTGGGCAGAAACACAGGTGAAGTATGAATTGAACTATCACAAAGCACCAGACAGTTACAATTCTAGTCTACAAACTGATCTTTCTTGGTTGTTAAGTGCAAAATATTGGATATTGCAAAAATGTCATGTCATTTTGGGTGGAAAACGCCCCAATTTCTCTAGCCAGCACTCAATTTTACAATTTTGTGGATAAGTGTCAATTTTTCGTTAGATAACTCTTTCTGGTTGTTATTTTCCCAATTTATGAGTGAAAGCTGAATAAATTAATTTGAAATTTGCCTTTTTTGACTCAGCTCTATGTCTGAAAGTTATTGATTAGGGATCCCATTTCATGGAAATGACTTTCTTTAACTAACTCATATATCTAGTGAGTATTAAAAATGGGAATGGCTATAGTGATAGCCACCAATAAGTTACAAAAGGTCAAAGTCATCAAATATGAAATGGACATGCTCTGGAAAGAACAGAGATTTCTGACCTCCATTATATAGCTAGCTGATATGTTGAATGTGTTTGTCATAGGGTTAGAGGACAGACATAGTTTTTACATGAAATTCTTTCCTAACAGAATATACATTTTGAAAAAAAAGAAATCAATTTTAGCACATTAAGCTTTTTCTTATATAAGCTAGTCTTCAAACAACTTTGAAAATCATTTATCTTGCTAGAAGCCTTGGGCACCAACTATAACACCATTAATAAATTTTCAAATTGAGTAAAATAAAGATAAAAGGAAGGTACAGGTATGTTTGTCACAATAGTTGTGCAATGTGATGAGCAAAATGTGCCGTACAAAGAATAAGACAATGTATAGAAATTGGTAACTTCAGATAAAAAATTAAGTAGGAGTAGTAGATTATAAAACACATAGAAAAAAAACTTGTATGTTCCCACTAGGTTGTAATGGTGTTCCTCTTTATTCCCAGCACTTGGAAGGCAGAGACAGGTGACTCTCAATGAATTTGAGGTCAGTGTGATTTACAAAGTTAGATCCAGGGAAGTGTTGGCTGTTATACAGAGAATCCCTGTCCTGAAAAAAGAAAACAAACAAACAAAAAACACCTTACACATTTTTACAGCTTGTGTTTTTCCTTTCAATAATTGAGGATATTTTACATACATAATTGTAGGTTACATAACATCTAATATACGTATATTAGATGTTATATATCTGTATATGTGAAATACAGGTCTACATGTCCCTTTTTAAAATAATTTTAATATCCTTGATGATAAGTTTCATCTTTTGTTTACTAACTAATATGAAAACTAGGAAGGTATTGCATGTTTTCCTTATCTTCTATCAAAGTAAAAAGCAATTTTTAGCTTTATAGGCTTTTTTTTCTTTAAAGTTATTTGATATTTTTCAGAAATATGGCTTTTAATTGGTAGTGTGCTTAATTCCTGTCTTCATTGTTGCTCTATGAACTCTTCCCATAATGTAGAATGCTTACCCAAAATTAGAAATCCAAATTTTTCTCTGAAAGCCAGGTGTTACTTTCAAACATTTACCTTATTCACACAAACTCATAAGATACTTTCAAAAGGGTTGTTACTTTTCTAAACATAGAGTACTATATATCACATTTGTAAAAACAAAACAAAAAAAAAGTTTTACAGAACTCCTCTTATTTTGGCACCCAAACAGAATTTGAAATGCACCCAGATGTTTGGATTTTTAACTTTATGGCAACACTAGTAGATATGTTAATGTGGAAGGCACATCTCCTGATACTCCACCCCTAGACAAAGAACTACAGTCAACTAAGTAATGTAGAGAACAGGAGAACTAGTTTTCTCTGCGCTGAGAATCAATGCTTAGTGATCACCCCTGAAACCATATACATACAAGCAACACACATTTCTAATGAATAACCAGTGAGTCCATATTATAAGACATTAACACTATAAAACAGCTAAAAGTATACAATGCAAATAGGAAAGCATCTTCAATAAATGGTGCTAGAACAACTAGATGGTGTGTAGAAGACTGCAGATAGACCCATGTCTATTGCCATGCACAAAACTCAAGTCCAAATGGATCAAAGACCTCAACATAAATCCAGCCACACTGATCCTCTTAGAAGAGAAAGTGGGAGGTACCCTTGAACAAATTGGTACATTGGTACAGGAGACTGTTCCTGAACATAACTCCTGTAGCACAGACACTGAGATAGACAATTAATGAATGGGACCTTCTCAAACTGAGAAGCTTTTATAAAGCAAAAGACACAGTTAACAAGACCAAATGGTAGCTCACAGACTCAGAAAAGATCATTACCAATCCTACATCTGACAGAAGGCTGATCTCCAAAAACTTTCCACTGCTTTTGCTGCAGTGTTTCCCTAGCCTTAGGTGCCAGAGTGTTTTCAGATGTACACATTGAGGCAGTGATCTAATACTCTGCATTTGATTGACTATGGTTCCCAAGTAACAGAACAATGTAAAGTATCTAAATTTCTTAAAGATACTGTTCTCAAAGTCTAAAAATTGTTTATATAACAGTACCTAACAGCTAATTTTTACTGTCCCATTTATTTTCATTACCCCAAAGAACTAAGTGTAATAATGCACTCAATTTAAAAAGTTATGCTAAGTTGATATTTTCAATAAAATCAGGGATATGTTAAGCCCCACCTTCCAGATTCCTGTTACATTTCAAACAGTTAATCAAATGAAAAATCATCTATAATGTTTTCAGTGTGTTTGCTTTTCTCATTTGCTATGTGTGAGTTGCAGTGTGGATGTGATGTACATATGCATGCCTTGGTGCATGTATGGAGATCAGATGGCCATTTAAGTGTGTTACTTCTCTCTTTCTACCACGTGGATTACAGGTATCACTTTCAAACCCTACTCTTAGCTGTAAGAACCATTCCCAGTGGAGGCTTCACAGTAGCCCTCTCTGAAATGTTTTACCAAGGGTCACAGTAGCATACTTTATTTAAAATAATTATTTTTATGGTGAAAAATTCTAATATTAATAGTAATATTAATATCATTAATAATATATCATTATATTAATATTATTTTAAGTAATATTAATCAATATTTATCATTAATCAATGGTGTTAATTATTGATAATATAATTATGTTAATATCAATGTGTTAATATTGATATAATCTAGAACATAAGTTTCATTGACTTCAAGAATGTCACAGATGATGCATTTTAGTTTGTTAAGGAATTAAAAGGCAAGTGGGAGAGTAATGATGCAAGGTTTCTAAATATCAGTGCTTACAACAATATATCACAAGGAGAAGAAAATAAGGTATTTATCCAGAATAAATGAAAGTGTCATTTTTAAAATTCACAGTGGTCTTTTAAATACTGCTGATTCCAAAATGTCACAATGCAACAATACTGCTTTTGGGTTTACATATTTCCTAAACTCAGAGTATGTTTAAAAATATTTGCTTACTTTCATAATCCCAAGAAATGCTCATCAAAAGCAATTCAGTGCTAATGTAACAAAAAAGTAACAAATGTAAGCATATAAGTCAGAACAAAAAGTTACAGTTCTCCTGGTACCATTAAGTTAGCAACATTATATAGCCTGCACAATAAAATATGCATTTAGGATGCTAACTGGTAATTTCAAATACCACATGTTATATATATTGAATGAGGATGTTATCATCCCTTAGAGAACCTTAATTTATCTGGCTTTGCATTAGTGAGTCTTAAATTAATAACATTCATGATTAGAAAGCCCCAGTCACCAGCTGCACTCTTTCTATGCCTGTTTATTTTTTTCTTTATTAACATCTTTCATAGATTGACTACAAAACTGAGGACAAAAGAGTTGGAAATATGTTGAGATGATGTTTTATACATTATACTATTAGCCCCATCATTTTTTCTGGGATAATGCTCTGCTATTAGCATATCTTATGATAATATGATAACTTCAGTTGATAGAAAAACAAATGAAAAAGAAATCCTTGCCAGTTGAGGATCCACATGCAAAGCTTCTATTCTTGAATTTTAAGTAAAATATTTATGTACTTATTTAAATAATGATGAGTTGATTCTGTGCGGTACCACAGTTTAAGAATCATGGCACATATGTAATACTGGAGGGACTCCTAATTGAAAGGGGTCCATGCTTCCAGCTGAGAACAAGTTTCCATGCCACAAACTCCATCTAGCTTCCTCAACTGTAAGGAAATATTTTAATAAACGTACTTCAAAGTATTCATTAAACAAGGCTTTTTGACATGACATTTACTAAAAATGTGTACTCACACATGTGCTACTAAAATTAATATGGCAATACTTGAGTGATCTTTAACAAATACAAGGATGATGGAATTAATTTATGATGCAATTTTAAAAGCACAAGTAGTTTATTCCTGATTTACATCATATAAATCTACATCCATAAAAATAAATTTATGAAAGCTGGCTATTTTTAGACAGCTTTGCCCCAAAAATAGATTTATTTTCATTCTCCAGATGTATTGAATGCTTTGTGAAGAGTGTAAAATTAACAATAGTAAATGTGACATTTATTTTTTCAGTGAAATTAAGACTATAACTGTGTTATAATTCCTGTCAATTTAATTTTAAATGGAAATAAATTTAGCTTCTATTGTGTTTTCTTTTTTCCCCCTCTATTACAAGTGACGATATAATAAAAAAACAAAATTCTCTGTTAGAGTCATAGCCTGTGATTGAAGGAAGCCTTAAGATGGACATAATTCCTGCCTTTAATTGCACACTTAGCAGGCAGATGCAGGCAGATCTTTGACTTTGGGGCCAGCCTAGACAATGAGTTTCAGGACAGCAAGGGCTACACATAGAACCTGTCTCAAAAACAAAAACAACAACAAAACAAAAAAACAAAAGAATAACAAAAAGTACCCCAACATAAGATATTCTGTTTATGATTAAGTTTTTTATATTAGAAACACTTAAATATGTAAGACTTTATTAAATAATGGCATTCTTTTCACATTATTTATGTGTCTAAGTCAAGAGAAAATATCAACCCATGACTTTCTATTTTATTTGGAAATTGGATGTTATAATGTGTCAGCAACAGAATAAATAGGCAAAAGTCAAGCATGGTCCCTGTTTGTCAGCAAATTTTAAAATTTTCCTCAATGTCTGTGAGGTCTTGATTTGTTACCAGGAACATTTAAATTACAAAAAAAATTATAGTGTTTCTTTTGTTTACATTTATGAAATGCTTGCAAGACATACATCATAGGCTGTATAATGTATTTGATATAAAGATAATTATTTGTTGGTACTTGTCATACTGTTAGTATGAATGTATTTCTATATTTCAGAAAATGCCCTTAAATACTCTTTTAAAATGTATTCTAGATAATTAACTGTATCCTCCTTCATCATTGAACTTAGACATTCTCAATGCCATGACAATGCAAGTATAACAATGTTTCTATGGCTACTACCCAAGATCATTTTCAATGTGTTGTTAGTTTTTGGTGATGTTTTATTAAGTTTCTATGAAGGCACTTGCCTTTAATCCTCAAACTCAGGAAGTAGATGAAAGTGAATTACTATGTGTTTTGACATACTCTGGCCTATATGGTGAATTCAAGGCTGTGCAGGGATATATATTGAGAGCCTTTCTGAAAAACAGAAAACAAAAACTTAAGTGTGCGTGCATGCCCACGCGCGCGCGCGCGCACACACACACACACACACACACACACACACACACACACACACACACACACACACACACAGAGAGAGACACAGACACACATTTTTAATGTCAAAAATCAAGCTATGTAAATTCTAAAAGGACTCATGAGGGTTGAGTCACTTCTGAATTTATGAGAAAAAATGTGTTCCCTTCATTTCTCAGTTTTTGAAGTTTTCTCCTTCATGTGGTTGTTGGTACCAATCTTGGTCCTTGCCCCCCAGCTCAAAACAACTCCAGAAGCTCTCTGTCTCCCTATGACCTGATTGTATGCTCTAGCCTCTTGTGCTCTTTTTATATCTTTGTACTGGAGCTTTTCTCCCTCCCAAACTTTAATTTACATCTAATAAAAATGTTGGTGATTACATTGCAGTTTCTTAGATAGCCAAAGACAATGGTTCTAAACCTGTGGATCAAGACCTCTTGTGTGGTATCAAACAACCATTTCACATAGGTTTCATATCACATGTCCTGCATATCATATATTTACATTATGACTCACAATATTAGCAAAATGGCAGTAATGAGATAGCAACAAAAATTATTTTACGATTGCAGTTCTCCACAACATGAGGAACTGTTTTATAGGATCACAGCATTAGGATGCTTGAGAACCACTGTTCTAAGGAAATGTGCAGACATCAATAATTTTTACTTATTCACACTGACAATTCATGGCAAGGAACTCACAAATCAAGGGACTGTGTTTTGCAAGCTATACACATAATCTACTGATGAGGATACTAATAACTTTGAGAAGACGTTATCCAGTTTAAACTAGACAGAAAAGACTTGGATCACACAATAAAGCTAATTTGGTAAAGTTTAGGTGTGTTGAAAAAGACATTGCTATACCAGACCAAGGACCTGATTTTGATCCCCATAACCCATGTAAAAAGCACTCCAGGGTAGCATACAGGCCTAGGTATTTGAGAGAGGGGTTATCTGTGAGACTGTTGTTGAGTTTCAGTATCATTGAGAAATTCTGCCTCTTAAGAAATGAAACCCAGCATATGCCTCTGACTTCCTCATGCACAGGCACACATATGTGCATCTAAATTTGAACTCAAATTCATATCCATACATGCACACATGCACATGTGGACACACACACACACACACACACACACGTACACTGACATACACACACATACACACACACATACACACACATACACACAACACACAGGCACACACACACACAGGCACACACACAGGCACACACACACACACACACACACACACACACACACACACACACACATATGACCCAAAAGCCATAAAATTTGGATTGAAGGGCAGAATCTGGGATTCTTTAGATGTTTATCTTTTCATTAGGAAATTCTTACATGTGAAACATTTTTATGTTTAAATTGCTAAATTCTTGACTATTGACTTAGATTTCAATATTTGGGACTCATTCACTTTACAATAACTTAAGAAATTTAGTAAATATAGGATTATCTGAGAATGCCATAGCATTATTTGTATAATATGCTGAGCATACACAACTAATTTACATGTTTGTCATGGTGTTGAGAATTAAACTACAGACTTAGCACATACTAGAGAGATGCTTCCTCACTGATTTACATGCTAAACGTTTAGATTTTTGGTACATGATCTTACTGTGTTCTATTCTGTCCTTGAACTTTGAATCGATCTTGGCCAGTCCTCTAATGTAAGCATTTGAGAAAGTGATTAACAGTAAATTTTAGAACTCTAAAAGACAAATAATTGTTTAAATAAATTAAACATGTTTTGAATATTTGAATTTTCATTATTAAAAAGAAACCAAAATGCTGGTATATTCATGTGAGAAATGCAAACAATTGAAAAAAAATCCCTGCACATTATTATGGCGTAAATGAAGAGTCAATCATTTATATATAGTAAGCATGGGACAGCTTCACAGAAAGGAGAAAATAAGTCATTCAAATTTTCCTAGAGAGAATTCATATGCATATGTTTATAAGGAATGATTTTGCATTGCTATCTGTTATCTACAAATTTCAGAAATGAAGTAGCTGAAAGCCACTTAATATGTCATAGGAGTGGCTGCCCCTTCATATTTACAGCTCATGCCTACAGCCAAGGGGAGATGATTAAGCACAGCATACGCACAAAGAACTGTGAATCTTGGAGTCTATCTGTAAAATCAGCCTACAACTGATACTTTAATCAATTTCATATGCTTTAAGCAGTTATTTAAATTCTTGGAAACTGTGAGCATGTATTTTAAGGATGTTTTTTTCAGGATGAACTTTTTCAAATACAGTAAGAAATTTAGTTCTGGAAAGTGGTATTACTGACTTCAAAGAAAAAGACCTGCTTTGAAAATAATGATCAGAAAATATGTCTCCCATTACTTCCAAGCTGTTCTTTTAAATCTCAGCTCCAATGTATTGAAACAGTGCTTGTCTGATTTTTGTACGTGTTCGTAATTCCCTATCACTTAAAAGATTTTCTGGATTGTGTTTCTTTTAAAATTTATATATGAGTCAAGCTTTTGCTCTCACATTAGCTGGCCCTCTTTCACATGTATATATAAGAATACCAAAGTATATGATACTATAACTATGTTTACACATTGATAAACAGCAACGTTTTAGCACAAAATCTCCTATAGATTCCAAGCCTTGGTCTTTGTCTTATTGTGGAATTGCACAAGTGTACTCTTCATGAGTATGTGAACTACTGCATTTCTTCACCCTCTGTAATCATCTCAAGCATACATTTTGCACAATTAAAATGCAAATTTCATTGGCAACAGAGTGAAGAAAATTCACTCTAAAGTAATGTATTGGCAAAGTTTGTCATGCAATATAATTTTGAAGTCATTATTGTAAAATTATGTTATTGAAGTTGAAGAAACGATTACAATATAGTTTATTTAAGATGTATGAGAATTATCATTGTAAATGCTGATTTGTCACCAAACTAATTTGAGAGGTCATAAAGGAAACATGAGTATGCTTAGGGGAATTGGTCATTTACATAGAATTTGCAAGTGACTGTACTCCTAGCCAAGCAACTGCCATCTTGGGGAGAGTCTGCTTGTAAAAGAACATCATGAGGAGAGATTGGTGACTGCCACACCTCTCATAGAGAGCAGGGGACAGTCATGATGGAATTATCTTTTCTGTATTTGGCTTCTAAGTACATTCTAAGACATGCTAGACTACATAGGCTGAGAAAGACTAGAGTGTGGTGATATATTGCTTATGATTTATTAAAGCCACTGGAGATCAAAAAAGCAAAACAGCCATGACAGTTAGCAGTATTATACAGGCAGTAGTGATACACACCTTTAATCCAGATGAATTTTTCTGAGTTCAAGCTCATCCAAGGCTGCATGACATTGAATCAGTACCAGGGCATGTCTGGGTGGGGAAAAGAAGAAAAGGAGGAGGTGACAGGAACTGAGAGCTTTTGACTCTGCAGATCCAAAGAGACAGGATTGCCATTTCAGCTGAATAGAGTAAGATGTGATGACTTGGCTGCTTTGCTTGTCTATTGTTTAGCTTGAGTTTGAACCCCAATATCAGACTCTGGGTTTTTGTGCCTGTGTGTGCTGCACTGAAGGAGGGATCTCATCTTTGCTGGGTAAATGAGTTTAAAGTTTTGCCTGTTGGGGGAGTAGCAACCACAGACTTGTAAGTAATCCCTCATATAGGCTCTCTTAGAAAAATCAATAAAACCATTGCTTTCCCAAGAGTGTTCTATGTAAGAGTCAAGCCTTTGTCCTTGGAAACTCTAGAAAAAGAGGCAAACATGGTTATGTCTCCCCTTAAGACAGAATATCAGCAAAATACATCTTTGTTTTTAATTCGGAAATGCAGAGATATCTTGAGAAGTCTACAATGGTATAGTGCGAGAAAGAGACAAGGTTGAAGCAGGAATGAATTGCCTGTCTTCTGAACTTTCAGTGGAATACCGTTTGCAGCCAATTCTAGTTTTCCTAGCTGCCAACTCTGTGTCTCTAAAGTTTGGCCAAGTCACACTGAATGACTCTTTAAGTATCAGCTCTCCTATGGGACTATAATGTTTAAATACTTCCCTTTTTAAGGTCATGTACACACTTGGGTTTAGCCTTTTAGATTTTTATCTATTTTTCTATTAGCATTAAACATAGTTCAAATTTGAGCAGGTGTCAAAACAATGAATTTCTCGAAGCTACAGACTGTTTTTCCTTTTCTCTTTGTAGAAGCCTGAGTATTGTTAACATCAACAGGAAAAAGATTTACAGAGAAACAGAAAGAATTGCAGTTTTTGTTCTTTATATAGCTGGCAGTAGTTCTTTTAATTTACTATTGCAAAAAAGAGAAATGATAATGCTTTTTCTAAAAGGAGAAAACATATTTTCTCATAGTGGTAATATTTTTAATCACAAATTCCACTTACACAGCATGGCCTCAGATAAGTGTATCAGAGTATTTTACTATGTGAGTTATTGCCTAAGCTCTCAGTAGCCTACTGTAGTGAGAGCAGATGGTGGGAGTTTATATCTTTTGTACTTCTCAGTTATTGATGATGGTTATATGAGAAGATAATTGGCAGGGTTTTGCACATAATTGATATAAAATGCTGTTTAGTCTCTTCTCATATTGGTCAAGTTTCTAGGACATCTGGGAAGCAATCTCCTGGATTACATCAGAAAAGACATAACATTCCATCATCTGTATTTTCTCAGAAAGGTGTTAAAATTTTTTATAATTGTTCATGTATTCTAGGAAAAAATACACCTTGATCTTCAAAAGGAAAGAAAGGCTTGATTCAGAACTGAGACATTGCTAGTTTAAGAAGAAAGGAACACTTTTCCCCTTTATATTTTCCTATGTAAGACAGTAGGTGAGAGACAAATATATACTTACAATTTAGAGGTTAAAAAAATGACAATCAATATGGTACAGTTCAGTTTATGGCACATGAGATTTCTCCATAAACAATTTTCTTTAACAGAGTATTTCACTATGTACTAACATGCATCAATATCTGTCTTTTGAGGTTAAAAACACTGGTAAAATTTTGAATGATGGTCATCTGCTCAATAACAAACAGCATTGTATGCAGCATCTACTTAATCCAGTGTGACATGTTATTTAGTTATCTCCTCTTTTTTATTGTATTTACTCTGATTTGTAAATACTAACTCAAGTGTTTTCCACTGATAACACATTGTGATTATCATATATTACAAATTCCCAAACTCTATATGACCCTTGACTCATAATATTTCCTGTCCTAGCTTTTGACTGGATTTAAATGTCATGTTAGATTTACCAGTGACAACTAAATAGCGTATTGACCATATTTTAGTTTAACATTTTTTTTAATTTTTTTTAAAATTAATTTTTATATTTTTATTTTACATATCTAACTCAGTTCCCTCTCTCCCTCTTTTCCTTCTTCTTCCCCTCTCTCCCACACTCTCATGCCCCTGACCACCCTCCCCTCCCATCCAGCCCCACTCCCCATGTAGGGAGATGCCTTAAGGAGGGTTCCTCTAAATTTGTCAAGTCATTTAGAGTAGGGATTATGATTCTTTCCTGTCTCTAGGTTAAGGGAGTATCCCTCAATGGGGATGTGCCCCCAAAGTCCTTTTGTGTACCAGTAATACATCCTGGTTCCACTGTCTGAAGTCCCTTAGACTGCTTAGGCCTTCTAGCTGAGACCCATGTTCAGGGTGTCTGAGTCTGTCCCATGCTGGATTCCCAGCTATCAGTCTCGGGGCCCATTAGTTCCTCCTTGATCAAGTCAGCTGTCTCTATGTGTTTCTGCAGCCTGGTCTTGTTCTCCCTCTCTGCATCTGGATTCCAGTTCAGCTCAGTGTTTAGTTGTGGATGTTTGCTTTTGTTTCCATCAGCTCCTAGATGTGGGCTCCATGATAGTGGAATTAGTTGTTGAACTGAACCTAGAGAAATGTCCAGAGACCTACAAAACTGACCCCAACTACCAATATGAGCAGCAAAGGATAGGCTACCATAAATGCCATTCCCTGATAATGAGATTGACGACTAATTTATTCAACATCATGGAGCCCTAATCTAGTAGTTTCACATTTTTTATATATTTCAAAATGTACAGTGGCAGAATATATAGAAACATAGGTCTTCAAGTCTTCTCTAATCCAAAATATAAAAATTCTTAAAAAATAATATATTTGATTTACTGAAAGGTTATGAAAATTAAGCAGATTAACAGAAATTGTACATTCAGTTAAATGGTTATGATAGAAGTACTTAACATTGATTTGGCATCAGTAGTATGTCAATTTTGTTTAAATAAATAAGTAATAAATAATTTCATTATAGATATTCAATTGTAGCTTACATGTATACAATGTGGACATATTTACATTTGTTTTAACCACACTCAAAAACTGATGATTAGGGACTAAGCAGAGTTTTTCCTTTGAAGTCATTGTATTAAAGCATATAAACTTCTAAACTCCAGTTGCATATATCTTTTCCACTTCTCTCTAGATTCTACTTAGTTATTCTTTCTTCCCTTTAATTAATATTTACTTCCATAAAATTCCTTTATGTAGCCAAGACAATTTTAAACTAAAAATCTATTTACATTGCATAAATCATATTTTCCGTAGTTAACCTCCTTTATCTCTCCCTTATTTAATTTCCAAAGGTTCCACAGTTTTTGTCCTACACAGTTATTCAAGACAAGGCATATTTCCTCTAAGAAACATATGAATAGCATAATACTCTTAATATAGATTTAATTTAAAAATCATTAGGTATGGAAAGAGTGGAAATTGTAACTTAGAATCTAAAACCCATAGTGTCCAGTAGATATAAAGTACAATGAAGTAGAATACTTTCCCACACACAAATGGACAAATACTTTAAAATAAACACTATAAAATATGATTCTCATTTAGTGAGTGATCCTAATTCTGAGCCCTATGGAAGGTTGTTCCTCAGGGGCATATGCAAGAATCAATTCTTTGGGGTAGAACCTAGGCCCTCCCTCCTGTCCCTAGGCTAAGGGAGAATTCCTCCATGGGGAGTGGGCTCTCAAAGTCCTTTCTTGCACCAGGGATAAATCCTCGTTCCATGGTCAGAGGTCCTATAGACTGCCCAGGCTTCTAACTGAGACCCATGTTCAGGGAGTCTGGGTAAGTACTATGCTTATTTCTCAGCTATCAGACTGGAGTTCATGAGCTCCCTCTTGTTAAGGTCAGCTATCTCTGTGGAATTTTATGCCTGGTCTTTAGCCCTTTGCTCAATATTTCTCTATCTCTGTGACTGAATTCCAGGAGTTTGGCTCAGTGTTTAGATGTGAGTTTCTGCTTCTGTTTCAATCAGCTACTAGGTAAGGGCTCTAGGATGGCATATAATGTAGTTATCAATCTCATTATCAGGGATGGGCATTTAAGGTAGCCTCTCCACTACTGCTCCGGTTGTTCATTGGAGTCTTCCTAGTAGGTCTCTGGACATTTCCTTGGTGCAAGTTTTCTCTTCAAATCTATAATGACTCTCTCTATTATGATATCTATTTTCTTACTCTCATCCATTCCTCCCACAACTCAATCTTCTTGGTCCCTCATGGTCTCTCCTCCCCTCTTCTCTTTTTCTCCACATCTCTTACTCCTAATTCCCTCTCCACTCTTTGGTCACCCCCAGGTCCCAATATGATCAGGAGATATTGTCCCTTTCCCCTTATGCGGGGGATATTGTATGTCTCTCTAAGGGTCTTCCTTGTATCCTAGCTTCTCTAGCAGTGTGAATTTGTAGGCTGGAAATTCTTTTCTGTATGCCTAAAATCCATATATGAATGAGTACATACCATGTTCATCTTTTTGTGACTGGGTTACTGCATTCAGGATGGTTTCTTTGAGTTCTATCCATTTGCCTGCAAACTTCAAGATTCCATTGTTAATTTCCACTAAATAGTACTCAATAGTGTATATGCACCATATTTTCTTTATCCAGTCTTAAATTGTGAGGCACCTTGGTTGTTTCCAGGTACTAGTTATTACAAATAATGTTGCTATGAACATAGTTGAACAGATGCCTTTGTTGCATGGATGTTCATCTTTTGGATACATGACTAAGAGTAGAATTACCTGGTCCTGTTTTAGACCAATTCCCATTTTCCTGAGGAACTGCCATACTGAACTCCAAAATGGCTATCCCACCCAGTGGAGGAGTGTTCTTTCTCTGCACATCCTCTCCAGTATAAGCTGTCATTGATGTTTTTGATTGTAGCCATTCTGACAGGAGTAATACGATATCTCAGAGTTGCCTTGATTTGCATTTTTCTACTGGCTAAGGATGTTGAACAATTTCTAGTATGTGTTCCAGCCATTTTGGATTCTTCTATTGAGAATTCTCTATTCATTTCTGTTCCTCACTTTTTAATTGCATTAATTGGTGTTTTGGTGATTAGTTTCTTGAGGTCTTTGCATATTTTGGGGATTAGCCCTCTGTCAGCTGTGGTGTAGGTGAAGATATTTTCCTAGTCTGTGGGCTGCAGTTTGGTATTGTTAACTGTGTCTTTTGTCTTACAGAAGCTTCTTAGTTTCAGGAGGGTCCATTTATTAATTGTTAATCTCAGTGTCTATGGTGTTATGTTCACGAGGCAGTCTCCCGTACCAATTTGTTCAAGGGTGCCTCCTACTTTCTCTTATAAGAGGTTCAGTGTGGCTGGATTTTTGTTGATGTCTTTGATCCATTTGGACTTAAGTATTGTGTATGGAAATAGACGTGAATTTATGTGCATTCTTCTACATGCCTGCATCCGGTTATAAGAGCACCATTTTTTGAAGATGCTTTTCTCTTTCCATTGTATAATTCTAGCTGTTTGTAAAAAATCAGGTGTTTGATGGGAGTTGTAATTCTGTAAACATGTTTCTCTCATTGGTTAATGAATAAAGCACTGTTGGCCAATAGGAAAGCAAAATAGGCAGGACTAGGAGTTAAGGAGTATTCAAGGAGAGGAAGGAGGAGAGTCAACATGTAGGACCAAGAGAACAGATTATTGTGGTTTAATAAGGATTAGGATAAACAAATAGGCTGAATAGATGTTTATTCTGAGAGAAGCAACTTGCAACACAGACAGATGAACACAGCAGTTGGAACCAAATGCACCTCTCTCTGCGTACCACCAGCAATACAGCATTCCCTGGCTCCTCCTCAGATCAGTTCCATTGGTCACTTCCGCCCCTGGCTCCACCTACAATCGGTGTGGTCAGTGCCACTGAAGCAGACAAAGTGAATATTCCACTACAGCAGATACTTTCATCAGTAAGCCAAGATCATGGGGAAATACTTAGATTAATAGAAAGGGGTTAACATTTAAGACAGAACTAGCCAATAAAAAATGCTAGTAACAGGCCAACAGCATTATATCAAATACAGTGTTTCTGTGTGTTACTTGGGGCTGGTGTGGCTGTGGGACAAGGCTGGTGGGAAAACTACTCATAACAGGTGTTTGTAGGAGTGTGTGTTAATATCAGGATTTTGGATTTAATTCCATGAGTCTACCTATCAATTTTTATGCCAATACCAAGTGGCTTTCAGAACTATAGCTTTATATTAGATCTTGAAGTCAGGGATGGTGATGCCTCCTGAAGTTCCTTCATTGTTCAGTGTTGTTTCATCTATCCTGAGTCTTTTGTTTTTTCATAAAATGTTGAGTATAATCTTTCAAGATCAGTGAAGAACTGTGCTGGGATTTTGATGGGGATTGCATTGAAACTGCAGACTGCTTTTGGCAAGATTGCCATTTTTAGTTTGTTGCTCCTACCTATCCAAGAGCATGGGAGATATTTCCAATTTCTGGTATCTTCTTTAATTTCTTTCTTTAAATATACAAAATTATTGCTTGTTTGGTTAGTGTTACCCCAATGTTCCTCTAATATCAGAAACATGGTAAGGCTGTCCACTCTATATCTCTTCAATATTTCAATTCTTCAGTACTTGAAGTTCTAACTAGAGCAATAAGACAAAAGGAGATCAAGGGATACAAATTGGATAGGAAGAAGTCAAACTTTCACTATTTGTAGATGATATGGTAGTTTATATAAGTGACACAGAACTCTACCAGGGAACTCCTACAGCTGATAAACACCTTCAGCCAAGTGACAGGATTCAAGATTAACTAAAAATAAATAACCAGCTCTCTATATATACAGATGATAAAGGGACTGAGAAAGAAATCAGAGAAACATCATCCTTGACTATAGCCATAAACAACATAGAGGTCATACTCTTAAAGAAAATTGATTCTATTTCTCCCATCAGAAATTAAATGCTAATAGTTCTTCAATAAGTGTCTGTTTACATGTATTCTTGTCATGTGATATGAAATTATTAATTATGTAGAAATGCACGAATCTTTGTAACAGCAAACGTTTATATAAATGTAATAATCTCTGATAAGGATGAAGAGATGCATTATTTCACAATATTATCTAAATACATTGTTTGAAATTCTCTCAGAACTAATAAAAGATGAAGAAAAACATGCAGTATGCAGGTGTACTACCACATGTGATAGCTAACATAGGCCATAATATCTTACACAATTCCTTCCTGACCATGTAAATAAAGTTTTGGATCTTTTAGGTTATATTACAGCTTCAATATATGATAGTATAAATTTGTTTCCAGGAAACTGCTGAATACCCCTTGAAAGAGAAAATCTGTCAGTTAGATTGCATTGGTTTTACAACTCCCTTAACAAGTAATTATTAAATAAGTTATTAAATAAGTCCAATATTTGAATATATTAACATTTTATATTAATCAAATTCTTATTATGAAATACCTTATTATATTTATCAAAACATTTATAAATTGCCTAACATTATCTCACCTTACCTCATTTCTACCTTAAGTATTTGAATAATTTGTTACATATCTTTCAGGTATCATGACACATTATATATATATATATATATATATATATATATGTGTGTGTGTGTGTGTGTGTGTGCGCGTGCATATGTATGTATATGTATATAGTTTCTTTGTATTCATATATGCATCTAAACATATGCATGAATACATATGACAATATTTTACATATGAGCAATATTAAAGCTTAAATTAGAGTTATATTTTTTCACTTACATAATTACTAAAAATATAAAATAAACTCAGACCACTGAACTTTTTATGACAAGATACCAGATATCATATTTCTGGGGTAAGCAAGAAATGATTACTTATTCAAACAAATCCAAAAGTATAAATGCTTTTATGTTAGCATTAGTCATAAAAGCTCTATTCATTATATTGGCAGGTTTATGATCAAAATTTTAAGAGAACATAAACTTCAAATTTTCCTTTCCATTTGTTAAAACTTTCAAAACATTTATTTGCTCTTACAGTAAATACCTCAATCTGATGATATATAGCCTAGTTGGATACTTTACATTATTAGAGACTGTGTTAAATTGAGACCTTAAATTTACATGGTGTTATCATGCATTACACACAAAGCTATCCTTCTTTTGTCCTGTACTGTTTTAAATCCAGAAGTAAGTTTGTCAATGGATTCTGAATTGCCTTGACTTTACAAGCTTCTATTAAAACCCAGTCTCTTCTCCTCAATAGTCCTAAGATTTTCAAATCCACTTTCCAAGCTTTCCTTTTCTTAAATTCAGTTCCAGAAGCTGTGTTTAGGACACAGCTGCCTGCTGGATGTGTTACAGGGTTTAGGAGGTATAGTTAAGGGAATCATGTGGAGATAAACCAGGAAAGTAGTCTTAATATCAAAGGATTGTATAGACCCAAGGATTCAAAAATGAGTCCAAGTTCATAAATTAATATTATGCTGAAAATCACTCCCAGGGAATTTTGAGGAAGTCAATATTTTTTAATATCCAAATTAAATGTTCATCTGTCTACCAAGAGCTGAGTGCTGACCTCAAAATTGTTTTGTCCCGTGGGATGTAATAAAATGCTCACATTTTTCTGTATGAAGACTGCTATTAAATAGCAGAGCATAATGACTTGTATGGCTAATCATAAATTATGAATTCATTTAAAATAGTTTTCTGGGCATTAACATAGTCACTTTTAAATAACATAAACTCTGTGTGCATTTGTTCAAGAGGTAATCACATTAATAGACCAAGGGCAATATTTTAATAAACATCAAGAGCTGTAGTACTGTACAGGGAAGTAAACATCATGGGATTTTAAACAGAAGTCACAGGTCGGAATGAAAGACCACTTTTAGTTAACAGTATTTTTCATACTGGCTACAATACACTGCTTTATCTTATCTTGCAGAAAAGCTATATTTAAAAGGCTAGAACATGGTATATCATTAAGAGTCATCATGGAGTAGATATTATGTGGCCCAGCATTTGACTATATGAAAGAATTTCACAAAACAATACCAGAAGTCTTGGCAAGGAAGCTATGGATAGTAAAGTCAAGAAATAAATACTGTAATTAGAAGTCCTGATAAAAATGAAGTAAAATTATAGTATACATGTAACTAAAATGCCTACATCTCTTTGGCACAGAGTAGGACTTCAATGATTATGTATTTGATGACAAGAAAATAATAGGGAAACGGAGACAATGAAGAGAATGTCCAAAGAAATTTCATTTAAGATATATTCAAGTGTGAAAAAGAACAGAAAAAAAAACAAAAAAGTGAAATCAAGCTCAAAGAAAATGACATAAGACATAGCTTAGTAAACTTAACACACATAAGGAAGGCCAATATTCCAAATGGGTCCAATGGGGAAGAGAGTAAAAATCATGAACATATTCCATGAACACATTCCTAAAGAGGAAACTTTCTAAATATTAAGCAAGTAGGAAAAATTCATTTGTATTTCAAAACTAAAACTTTTGTTTAATTTTCATTTTTTGTGTTGTTTGTGATTCTGTGATATATGTTTTTGGTTCTTACAGAGAACAGAAAGAGGACTCCAGATCCCTAGTAACTGGAGTTACAGGTTTCTGTGAGCCACCCAATGTTGCTTATCAGAATTAAACCTAGGTCCTATATAAGAGCAGCAAATTTCATAAACATTAAGCTACCTTGTCAGAATTCTCTGGCTATACTGAAAGGAGAATTTTAGAGTGGAAAAGATGAAAGCTTGACATTTTATGAATATCATTATTAACTGCATTTGAAGTAGATATGAGGATGAGGAAAGTACATGTAAAACAAAGAACTGAAGGTGACTTCTTCAGTTTGGTAACAGAAAGTAACATGCAAGCTTCAAAATGTGAAAAGAAATCAAGGGTCTTGTTCAGAGTAATTCTCATATTCCAAAACCTCTAAGGACAAAGGAGTTTCATGCAAATTTTGACAATAACTATCAGCTTTCCAATTGGATGTATGTCGTCTCAACATGACAGAACACAGGAATGTTATTGGAAATCTACCCAAGTACCCAGGGCTAGTGAAGTTGTGGATCTTGGAGGTGAACCTCCCACCACCAGTTTACTAAAACAACATAACTCCTAACTATATCCTAAACAGTTGTATTTACATCCACATATAAGTGCAGTCATCACCTCTTTGCAACAGTCATTGACCATTCAGAAAAAAAAGATAACCAATAAAAATGGAGAATTGTGGATTCTTGGATACACAAAGTCTTCATGGATTCATCTAAAAAGTACTCTCCTCCTAGGGGTCAGGGAAAGTTACAGAAAGGGTGATGGGCAGATGCGGAAGACAGATGATAAAGGAGTATTTTGTGGAACAATTCCTCCTAGTAACATCAAAAGCTACATTCATGAAGCTTCACCAACATGACTACCTAAATATGTGTGTAACAAGGACAATTGAAATGATAGTGTGGACAGGAAAGGACATGAGAGCTCTGCGTTACAGAAAGAACTACAAAAAAATGAGAAATACTGAGAGAGGAATATCACATGAGACAGCCTTTCATCAATGGATTTCATAGTGAGCAGCTGAGTAATATCTGTGATGATAGTACTTCATCCCAAATAACTCTTCTCTAAATAGATTCTTCCGACATGACGTTCATATACTCACCAGTATATAAACATTTGAATACTTCTAGCTTTTGTCTTCTGCAATTTAAGGTTAGACTATGCTTAAACATACATGTACATATTTGGTGACCATGTAGCTATTTTTATTTATCTTTCCTAAAAAATAAGCAATAAATTCTAAAATAACATAGTTTTAATATGATTTAAAACTGAAAAGTTGTACTTTTTTCCATTGTTGATACACAATTGTTAATGATTATTAGATGACTGTATAACATTGTTAAAAAATGTTTACTCAGAGAACTTGCCCAATAATCAGTAACAAGTATTTTCTTAATTTTTAATGGTGATAATTTTATTTAATCTTGCAATAATTCCATTTCAGTAATACAAGCTACAAATATTTTATTACAATTGATAGATTTGTTGCTTCTATGAATAATTTATTTAGAAATAATCATAATCTTAAGTCATCTATGCTAGTTCAAAATGCCACTTTTAAGGACATGAACATTGCACCAATATTATTGTTCTCTGAAATTGTGATCATGAAATAAGACTAGAAAAAGTTCACAAATACTCCACCTTCTAATCTGGTACAAGTCTAAAGCCACTTCTAAATATGTAGCTGCTCCAAGATATACCCCATGTTTCAGGATTTTCTTGGTGCTCTAAAACCATGCCTGAAATCATCACCATGCAAACTCCAAGTACAAAAAGGTAAACCTTTCTTTACATTTCAGGGTAGAAAAGTCACACCCTGTTTTATATGATTATTTATCTTATGAAACTTTTGTCTCACTACTTCACCTGACATTACTTTTAGCTTCGGTACCCTTGGAAATACCTTCAGCACAATTTGAGGAAAACATGTATGACTAGATATGTTGTGTCAGGGTGGGCAGGGGACATAAAAGAGGGAGCCATTACTGATTTGAAGAAAAAACTGAACTTAAAGGAAGGTCTACAGAACTACAAGACCGACTCCAACTAATAATTCTGGCAACCATAGAATGGCTACCATAAATGCCCTACCCTGATAGTGAGATCATCAACTAAATTATCCACCATCATGGAGTCCTCATCTAGTACCTGTTGGAAACAGAAGCAAACACCCATAATCAAGCACTGAGTTGAACCAGAATCCAGATGCAGAAAGAGGGGACAAGACCAGATTGCAAAAACTCACAAAGACAGCTGACCTGAACAAGAAGGAGCTTGGGACTCCCAGACTGATGAGCTAGGAACCCAGCAAGGTACTGACTCAGGCCCCCTTAATATGGGTCTCAGCTAGAAGGACTGAGCAGTCTGGGGGACCTCAGACAGTAGAAACAGGATATATTTCTGGTGCACAAAATGACCTTGCAGGCACATCCCCCATGGAGGGATAACTCCTTATCCTAGAGACTGACAGACTTATTTGACCCAACTTGGATAGCATAGCCCTATATGTGGAATGGGGGGTGAGGGATGGGAGGGGAGGGTGGACAGGATGCATGTCACAGGGGAAAGAGGGTAAAAGGGAGGGAGGAAAGGAGGGATGGAGTGAGGAGGGAGGGTTGGAGGGAGGGAAGGAGAGAAAACTGGGATCCATATGTAATTTTTTTTAAATTATGTTATTATTAATAGAAGAAGAAAAATGCTGCTGGATTAATTATATATATATATATATATATATAATTTAAATATATATATATTTAAAATGCTTTGAACAAAATTTAAGCCTAAGTACAAGTTACTGGGGAAAAGGATTTCTAATTTTGTTTCCACAAAAATGAAAAGCTGTGGGTCCCTTCTAGAATAATGTGGTTTGTTCGAGCAAGACCCCCTGAAGCAACGCCAATGAGACAATGCAGCCTTGCTGACCACTACAGCCAGGATTTCTGCATCTTCTTAGGATTTCCCATGACAGCGCCCCTTACCAGCAGGAAGCAGCTTGGAAAGAACAACACATAAATTCCCAAGTATTGTTTATAAATGTTTGTTTTCATTCTTTTTAAAAAGAAGGCATGTATAATTATGTTCAGCATAAAATAAATGTTTTTTTTTTTTTTAAAAAAAAAAACAAAGCAGAAAATGATTGAGGATAAAAGAACAACCCTATGTGGACCACACATACACACACACACACACACACACACACACAAGCACACACACTCACACATAATCACTCACACACAGAGGTTAGAGGGATTTATATATTAATGGTGGAAATGTAAATTAGAGAAGCCAATATGGAAATCATTATCAAGTTCCTCAAAAACCTAAAAAAAATAACCATTTGATCCAGCTATACCACTCCATATTATACACTTGATGGAAATTTAGCATTCCATTAAAATGTCTGTATACTTGTGTTGTTGTGGCACTGTTCACAAGAGATAAGCCAAGGGATCAGTCTAGATCAACAGATAAATCAGTACATAAAAACACATGTATACACAATCAAATTTTGTTCAACCATAAATAAGAATAAAGTTATGATATTTATAGGAAAGTGAATAGACCTAGAGATCAAGTTGAATGAAATAAGCCAGACTCAAAAAGACAAATATTAAAATTTTAATATGTAGAATCAATATTTTTAAAATTGAAATATAAATGATAAATAGAGAAAAGGACCAATAACAGGGAGCAGAATGTATAAATTGAGGTTATTGATGGGAGATTAAGTACATAAAATATATGTATTAAAATGTCATAAAACTATTATTTTTATAAAATATATATATATATATACATATATATATATATATACAAATTAAATAGTAAAAAGTAGCAATTTTCCTAACACAATATTTCCTTAAAGATAAAATTTGTGCATTGGATTAACATGTTTTCACGGTCTTGGGTGCCTAACTCGCTTAATAAAATTCTAGACTGTATCACCAATTATAGATTCCATAGGCTAGTTCACTCTCCAAGGGTTTTCCTATAGATACAGCAAAATATATATATCTGATTTAAATAACACACACTCCTGGAAGAGTATTATATAAATATTATAGTTGTTTGCTATTTTTATTGTAGTATTAGTTGTCTTTAACATTGAATTTGTTTTGAAATAAAAAAAAAAGTGAGTTTCAACTTCTGGTCTTTTTCTTAGTATTAGAGTAGTTGACATTTAGTACTTCAACATTAAATAAGTCGCTGTCATGTTTTCATAGATGAGGTTGAAAAAGCATACTTATTTTACTTGATTAACATTGTCATAATAAAAACATTGAATTGTTCAAATGGTTTTAAGTATGACCTAAGATTATTGCAACTTTTTTTATAAGCTATTGAGAAAATATTTTTATTGTAATAAGTTGTGGGTTTATACTATTTTTATATTTCTAAGGCCAACCTTATTTGGTCATGGTTTATAGTTGCTTATAAAAGTTTCAGTATCTGGCTTGTTAGATTTTTTTTTCAGAATTGTGTGTATCAAATTTAAAATCATTTAAGTGCTATTATTAGTTGACATATTTTCTAGAGGTATAACTTATATTGTATGCTTAATCAGGTATGACTAGTCAAATAGCTATAAGGCCAAAAAAAAATTTACAACAGCAATCAATGCACATTCTCATATGTTCAACCTTTATAATTTCATTCAAAGACTTAAAAAAGAAGAAGGAAATAAAGAGAAAATTCCCAATGAACTGAAATTTCAGTTTTACCAGGTCTGTTTGCATTTTCAGACATGTGAAAGAATCACAAAAATGTAATTTTAGTCGGAAGGGCATTGGAGGTCTGAAGATATACTGTCTGTAGAACTCTAATCAGGAGTTTTTATTTTCCACTAAATGTCAGAAAAATTGATGAAACTCCTCCCTGTGTGGCAATTCAGAAGGAATGAAGGGCCCTTGGAAGATGTTGCTTTGCCTATTAGAGTGAGCTTAGCAGCACCAGGCTCTCTCACAAACAGGATGCATGTACTGATAATTAAATACAGAAACAATTGAAAGCCAAGTGATTCAACTGATGTTCTTGCTTCTTGAAAGTCTTTTTCAGAAAGAAGAAAGAAGAACAAAGGAAGACAGATGCTTCTCTGCAATTAGTATCAATCAGCTCTGACACAGAAAGTGACCCATCCAGTGTCAAAGGGTTTGGATCGATCAGCAGGGTTTTCAATGAGGTGGGACATAGAAAAATATCAAGGAATTGCTGTAAAAAACATCTGGATTAAAAAAAAAAACAACAAAAAAACTTGAAAGGCCAGAACAAAACTGTCTCTCAGGGTAACACTTAGGTAAATATTAAAATAACTTCTTCAGAAAAACATCTGATAAACAGCATACAAATACCCTGAAGTCTGAAGCTTGAATTTGCTACACAGTGAGTTTAATTTTTATACATGTATTTGTTAACTACTGTGGGTCTAACTCTCATTCAGCAGTCCCTGCTATCATTGCTACTGTACAATGCATTCACTTAACAGTAAAACAGTTTTATTCCTAATGAGACAATAAAATAATTAGAGAACCTCTAATTTTGTATTAAAAATGGTTTTGCTTTAAAAGATTATGTGCCAAGTGGGTGTGCATTGAGAAATGAAAATTATCAAATAATATACTTACAATACTTACCAATGACTATTTTTATGATTGCTTCATTATCTTATAATTGTGCCTTTTATATTTTTTTGCAACCATGGACCATTTCTCCTGGATTATTTGATCACAAATATAGACTTTAATATACATTCAACCATTTCTCATATTTGGGACAGTAAACAATTTTAAAAGCTTGTTTGTCTTTCTGTTTATTTTTTGCTACAGTCTGGGGTACCTTCTGTTTCAGATATTTCATATACTTTGGAATCAACGCAAGATTTACCTATGTTTTATTTCTGATGGCTCAATGACAATGATGCTTATATTAAATCTTTTAAATATATAATTTACTTGAGGTTTGAGGCAAATTACACAAGTGTTTTCTTCTTGTGATTTTGACTAAACTGGAGATTCTGGTTTAAACTCATTACATTCAAATTTAATTCTTTTAAATTATATATACTAGAAATAACTGTATTTAGCTCATTTTAAACATTTTCTGAGTGATACAATATTTTTGGTCTATTCTATATAATTATAAAAAATATTCTAATTTGATTGTACACCAGACTACACTGACAACTATCTCCTTTCAGTTCTCCTGCCTCAGTTTTTCCCCCAACAGACATTTTGACAAATGAAACATTTTCCTAGTTACAACAATAAAACTAATTAAAGTATTAATTAACACAAACTGTCCTTGGATAACATCCATATGCATTTACCACTTAACATGCTTGTCCAAAATATTTGAAAAAGAAAAGAAAACAGGTTCACAAAACATCAAAGGCACCAAAATTTTCATTGAAGATTAATTTCTGAAAACAGTCTTTTTGAAAGATGCAGCCTAGTAGGTGAGAGGAGAGCCCTCATACTTTGCACATGGGGAAGGATGAATTCACAACAGGGCAGGTGGTAAAGCAAGGTTATTCACTGTGAACTCTTTTCTCTTTACATCAGTACTTCCTATTTGTTTTCCATGCATGGAAACTCACTAGAGCCCCACTGAAACCAAACAGTTGGACCAGTCGTTCTTGGACTACTTCTAGAGTTATGAGTTAAATAAGCTTCATCATCAGTTTTTTCAGTTTGCCAACTAAAGCCAGAGAAACAGAATTTAGTGACACTGATGTTCTATTCCTAAATAGACCTTCATGTCATTTCTTTCATAAAGCCACACACAGTGTCAAATCCCATTCAAAAAATGAAACATTGAAATGTTACCTAATATATATGTATGTAATGTATATTTTAGATAAGTAATGAAAACTACCCATCTCCAAAGTGAACAAAAGCTATACATTTTTTATTTGGTATTAAGATGAAGGCACATTTATTTATTACAATACCTTTCATAACTTAAAAATATCTTTGACTCCCATCTCTATTTAATTTTTAAGGAATCATATGATTAGTGTAAAGAAAGTCAAAGTTATTTATTTCCCTGGTTAATTTTACATTAAAAACCCAGATGAAAATATTTTTATATCCAGCATAGAGTTCCTCTCCTAGTAGAACTGAGACTGCTCCATCAAGCTGAGCTTCACTTACAAGGTATCTCAGAAAGACACTGTATCACGTTGATCATTAAAGTTAATATTCTGTCTTTGTGAAGTTCTTCAAGAGTTGCATTTTCTTTCCTGACTCAATTTAGGTTTTTTATGTTGCTTGATCTGTATATTAGTTTGTTTTATTTCCTCACTACATACCCCCATCACCCCCACATGAATATATATATATATATATATATATATATATATATATATATATATCATACATACTAGCTGGCTAAGCTCAAAACCTATTATCTGTACATGTAGAATTATCATCTGTAATAATTTTGCATTTTTATAAATATAACTCTACATTCTTTCTCTAATATAATGATAAACACTTATAAATTTCATTAGTGTTTGAGTGATCCTGTTTTTGTAAATTTGGTTTTTGGAAGCCATTCAGACTCACTCTGGTTTTGATATTGGTTTCGCTCATTTGTTTTAAGTAATTCATAACAGGTCCAAGAAGATGTTCCATTTATATAGATTGTACTTCTGAACATTATAAGACATTCTATATAAACATACATATATATCCTAGACCTAGATTTGGCATATTTAAAAACTCCTGGTTCCTTTATTGTGGATGATATTCAAATGCCAACATCTGGTCAATATGTCTTCCTTGTGCACTTCTTTCTCTCAGGGCAAAGCTCCACAATGATATCTCATGGAGGATCATGTTGTCACAATGATTACTCTCCTTTCAATTAGTCATCAAATAGTGACTATTTGTCTTTCTATGTACACTTTTCTAGTTCTGCAAACTGCTGGTTTCAAACAATATTACCCTTCAGTTACTTATTTTGTCTTGCAGCAAAATGGTTAGAGAAGATTATTTTAACAATATTATTGAGAAATTAAGGGAGGTCAATATGGTGGCTATTACATTAGATTATGGTACTAAGAAAAGCATCAATTTGAAAATAATGCTGGAAATATCATATTAATTCTGTTTTGTGTGTGACCATGTATATAACTTAATTTCTAATTTATAGTAGTGAGGATATTATAGTACTTTTTTGGCAGGTTAAAATTTGGATTTTATATTTTTCAATTAATTTTATAGTTTATATACTTCACTAAATACTTACACTCATTACCCCATAACTTATACTGACACAGTGTAAATTTTGCTATGTTCTTTTTTATATAAAACATTACTTTTCCAAAAGTTAGACTGTGACTGTGACACATGAGTTGTATTATATATTACTAACTCTCCATGAAAGAGGTGTGAGTAATGCTGGACAGTCGATTTTGACTAAGTATTGTAAAAGCATGAACCCATCCATTCAATCACATCAATTCCATCTTTCTTTCTTCTTTCTTCTTTCTTTCTTTCTTTCTTTCTTTCTTTCTTTCTTTCTTTCTTTCTTCCTTCCTTCCTTCCTTCCTTCCTTCCTTCCTTTCTCTCTCTCTCTCTCTCTCTCTCTCTCTCTCTCTCTCTCTCTCTCTCTCTCTCTCTCTCTCTCTCCTTCTCTAGGATATAAGCAAGAAAAGAATAAGTAATACAGCAGAATAAAAAAATTAGAAGAGCAAGCCCAAGAAACACACACACACACACACACACACACACACCTATTAAAATACAAAGTTAGAAAAGAATATATGTGGGGAAATTTCGGGAGCCAGTCTGAGCACAATAGACCTGCCTATCCACACAGGACCACCCTTAATTTACACCTTCCTGGTCTCTGACCCCCACCACCAGTCTTCTACTGGAGTTCTAGGCCCATCCCAGAGATCAACAGAGTTATATTGCACTACAAATAAAGTAGATTTACAGAATTGCTGTACTAAGTACTTGTCTAAGTACTATTGTTGTGGAAACATCCTGAGTATCACCCCAGCCTATGTCCCCCATTGCCTTGGCTAGAGGCCTTGGCTAGAGCTAGAATACATTATCCCAGAGGAAACGTCCTGTGGGCTACCTCTGCCAAGGAGGCCTCAGTTGTCCTTTTTTGGAAGCTGATCTTTGATTCCCATCACTGGACCTCTGCCTAGGAAGAGACCTCCTAGAGAGCTTGAACCACCCAGAGCTACAGACACCGAACTTCTGACACACCTAAATACATAAGGAGAGGGAGAGACCCCACCAACACCTCCTGGAAAAAGATATGGAAAGATGGCAATACAAGAAAAGACCTAACATCAGAAAGAAAAGCATAACACCACCAGAATCTAGGGAATCTACACCAATTACACCATAACACAACAAATCAAATGAATCAGAACAGAACAACCTAAAAATTATCATCATAAAAATGATAGATGCCCTCAAAATAGATGCCAGGGTCAAAGAAGAAATAACAAAAGGAATTTAGGCCTTCCTAAAATTCAACAAGAATGAGGATATGACATATCCAAACTTATGGGACACCTTGAAAGCAATTTACAAGGGAACTTCATTGCACTGAGTGCCCATATGAAGAAAACAGAGGATAGTCACATTAGAGAATTCACAGCAAAACTACAAGCCTTAGAACAAAAAGAAGCACACTCGCCTCAGAGTAGATGCCAGGAAATAATCAATTTGAGGGCTGAAATCAATAAAATAGAAACCAGGAAAAAAATACAAAAAAAATCAATGCCACAAAGAGTTGGTTTTTTGAGAAAATCAACAAGATAGACAAACCCTTATCAAAATAATGAAAAAGCAGAGAAAGAACATGAAAATTAACAAAATCAGAAATGAAAAAGGGAGACAAAACAGGGGACACAGAGGAAATCCAGACAACTTTCAGGTCATACTTTGAAAACTTGTACTCCAAAAAATTAAAAAATTCAAAAGAAATAGGCAAATTTCTGGATAACTATCACTTGCCAAATTTAAATCAAGAACTGACAAACAACTTAAATAGACCTAAAACCTCCAATGAAATAGAAGCACTCATCAAAAGCCTTCCAACCAAAAAAAGGCCCAGAGCCAGATGGATTCAGTGCAGAATTCTACAAGAAATTCAAGAAAGAACTAATTCCAATATTTCTCAAATTGTTCCACAAAATAGAAACAGAAGGCTCATTACCAAACTCTTTCTACAAGGCCACAATTACCTTGGTACCCAAGCCTCACAAAGACACACCTAACAAAGAAAACTACAGACCAAAATCCCTAATGCACATCAATGCAAAAATACTCAATAAAATACTGGCAAATTTAATCCAAGAATACATCAGAGAAATCATTCATCATGACCAAGAAGGCTTCATCCCTGGTTTGCAGGAATGCTTTAACATATGAAAATCTATCAACGTGATCCACCATATAAGGAAATGGAAAAAGAAAAACTATATGATCATCTCCCTAGATTCTGAAAAAGCCTTTGACAAAATTCAACACCTTTTCATGATAAAGGTCTTTGAGAGATCAGGATAACAGGAGCATAACTAAACATAATAAGAACAATATACAGTAAACCAAGAGCCAAAAACAAACTGAATGAAGAGAAGCTTAAGGCGATTCCTCTAAAATCAGGAACAAGACAAGTCTGTCCTCTACCTCCATATTTCATTAATTTTGTACTTGAAATTGTAGCTGAAGATATAAGACAGCAAAAGAAAATCAAGGGACTCCAAATTGGAAAGGAAGAAGTCACTGTCTCTTTGCAGATGATATGATCGTTTATATAAGTGACCCAATAAACTCTACCAGGGAACTCCGACAGTGAATAAACATCTTCAGCAAACTAGCAGGAACAATATAAACTCAAAAATATCAGTAGCCCTACTATATTCAGATGACAAAGAGGCTGAGAAAGAAATCAGGGAAAGATCACCATTTACAATAGCCACAAACAACATAAAGTATCTTGGGTTAATACTTCCCAAACATGTGAAAGACCTGTACAATAAGAACAATTAATAAGTGGGACCTCCTCAACCTTAGAAGCTTTTGTAAGGCAAAGGTCACAGTGGACAAGACCAAACGACAGCCCACAGACTGGAAAAAAATTTTACCAATCCTACATCTGACAAAGGGCTTATCTCCAAAACATACAAAGAACTCAAAAAACTAGTCAACAAAACACCAAATAACCCTATTAAAAATGGGGTACAGAATTGAAGAAAGAATTCTCAATAGAGGAAATCAAAGAGGCTGAAAGACACTTAAGAAAGTGTTCAACATCCTTAGCTATCAGGGAAATGCAAATCAAAACAACTTTGAGATACGTCTTACTCCTGCCAGAATGGCTAAAATTAGAAACACCAATGACAACTTATGCTGAGAGGATGTGGAGAAAGAGGAATACTCCTCCACTGCGGGTGGGAGTGTAAACTCGTACAGCCATATTGGAGATCAGTATGGCAGTTGCTCATGAAAATGGGAATTAGTTTACCACAGGACCCAGCAATTCTGCTATTAGGTATATACCCAAATGACCCACATCCATGCAACAAAGATATGTGCTCAACTATGTTCATCGCATCATTATTTGTAATAGCAAGAACCTGGAAGCAACCTAGATGCCCCTCATCTAAAGAATGGATAAAGAATTTGTGGCATATCTACAAAATGAAATACTACTCTGCAGAAAAAAAATAACGGAATCTTGAAATTGGCAGGCAAGTGGATGAAACTTCAAGAAACAATCCTGATAGAGGTAACCCAGTCACAAAAAGAGGAACAGGGTATGTACTCACACATACATGGATTTTAGACCTAGAGCAAAGGATCACCCGCCTATAATTCACACATCAGAGGAATTAGGATACAAGGTGTATCCTATGAGATTCTTATATGGTCCCTTACAAAAGGAGAAAGGGACAAGTCCCCCAGAGCACATGGGAAATGGGGGGGCAGTGAATGTAGAGACCTAGGCAAAAGAGAAGGGGAGGAGAGGAAAGCACGTGCGACTAGGTAGATAGACTCAGGGTAAGAATAGAAAACAGAGAGAAAGAGAGAGAGAGAGAGAGAGAGGAAGAGAGAGGGGCCAGAAGGAATGGAGGGACAGAGGCGGGGGGGGAGGGAGGGATGGAAGGAGGGAGAGAGAGAGAGAGAGAGAGAGAGAGAGAGAGAGAGAGAGAGAGAGAATATAAAAGAGGAAGTCATTATTGGTTTGAAGAGAAACCTGAACATAAAGAAAGGACCAGAGACCTACAAGACTGATTCCAACTAACAATTCGAGCAACCGTGGAATGGGTTCCATAAATGCACTTCCCTGATAGTGAGATCAATGACTAAATTATCCACCATCATGGAGCCTTCATCTAGTATCTGTTGGAAACAGAAGCAAGCACCCATAACTAAATACAGAGTCATTATAGAATCCAGATACAGAGAAAGGGGACAAGACCAGTTTGCAGAAACATACAAAGACAGCTGGCCTGAACAAGGAGGAGCTAATTGCCCACCCCCAGACTGATAGCTGGGTATCCAGCATGAGACTGACTCAGACCTTCTGAATATGGGTCTCAGCTAGAAGACTGAGCAAACTGGAGGACTTCAGAGAGCAGAAACAGGATCTACTCCTGGTGCACAAAAGGTCCTTGTGTACCAATCCCCCATGGAGGGATACCCTCTTAACCTAGAGCCAGGAAAGAAGTCCTAGTCCCTACTTCAAAAAACTTGACAGATTTACATGACCCAATCTGGATAGCATAGCCCTACATGTGGAATGGTGGTGGGGGGAGGGGAAGGGAGGGTGGCCAGGGTGTATGTCACAGAAGGAACTGGGTAGGAGGGAGGGAAGAAGAGAGGGTTGGTGGGATGGAGGGAGAGGAAACTGGAATCGACATGTAAAATTTTTATATTATTAATAAAAAAGAAATTACACATGTAAAAACATATAGCAAGAAGTGTGTTTTCCAAAAATGCACGGAACATAACAAGGATAGTAGGGTGAGAGTTAGAAGAACATGATTGGTACATGAGATCCAAGCACAAGAATTTGTAATTTGGCATGACACAGTCCTAGAAATCACATGCATATATATGTATGTATGTATGTATATATGTATGTATATGTATATGTATATATATATATGCAAAAGAACAGTAAACAAGAACAAAAACTGCCCAAATTGATATGAGACATAAAGCCTACAAAAAAAAAATCATAGAGTTTATTTTTTGATGGACAACTTTTAGCATAATTAAGTTTAAATTTATGTTACCTATAGACCACCATTCTTGTTTCATTTCTTTTTTCTGTTCGTTGGGAGAACCTAAGAGCCTTTGTAGCCCCTCCAACATTGAGGAACCAACTCAGTACTCGGAAAGAACAGAGACTGCTTGAAGACAACACTAATTTGTGATAAAGACACGGATTGTACGGTGTGTTTTTGAAAAATGTGGTCAAGTAAGTGGTATTGAGGTGTACTTTCTTGTTGTTGTGGTATGTAGACGTTGGTTCTGTCCTACCTGGTCCCACTACTGTTTAGCCCCAAATAAGCACACATATTTATGATAATTATCAACTGTTTGCCAATGGCTTAGGATTCTTATTTGTCAGCTCTCTCTTAATTATTAACCCCTCTCTAACAACCTTTTAATTTCTACATGGCCTTATCTTGCCAGAGAAGACCAGGTCGTGTTAGTCCTTCAGTGACTACATGGTGTCCCTCTCAGCTCTTCTCTGCATCCTTTCACAAGAATTCTCCTTATCTGGTATAGTTGCCTCTACTTACTTCCTGGCTACTGGATAGTCATTGTTTTATTCATCAACCAATAAGAGAAACATATATACAGAAGGATGTCTCCCACCAGTGGTAACTAGAGATTTCCATAGAAATTATTTTGGTGTCAGCTGTAGTGATAAAGGTAAAATTAATACTGTACTTACACCCTTGGCTGTCATAAATTAGAGATGCCAATAAATTACAAACTGACTTATGAATGATAATGTAATTTCAAAATGGGTCAATATAAAGTCGAGTTGTACTTATTGAATAAAAATCATAAGAAAGAGTACATGCTTTAGATTAAGTGTGTACATGGAAGGACAAATTCCCATAGCTGTCTTCATAGCCAATGTGGTGGTTTGAAAGAAAATGGCCACCAAAGAGAGTGGCACTACTAGGAGGTGTGGTTTTGTTGGGGAAGGTGTGGCTTTCTTGAAGGAAGGCTGTTACTGTGAAGGAGGGCTTTGAGATCTTACTTACGCTAAAATTAGCACCAGGTATCAAGGTCCTGTTTTCTGTTGCTTAAAGACTCTCAACTCCAGCACCATGTCTGCCTTCATGCTGCCTTGATTCCCACCAAGATAATAATGACAACATGGACTAAACTTCTGAACTGTAATGAGACACCCCAATTATTTTCTATAAGAGTGTCATGACCATGATGTCTATTCACAGTAATAGAAACCCCAACTAAGGTGATGGGGGATGTCCTTCTGTATATATGATTCTCTTATTGGTTGTTTACTAAAACACTGTTTGGCCAATAGAGGCAAGAAGGTACGTGGGACTAAGATTTCTGGGAAAGGTAGGCAGAGAGATTTGAAGACTGAGCAATGTTTAAAGATCAAATTAAGTTAAAAAATTAAGACTATAAGATGATCTACTTATTTATCTTAGGTCATGTTACTTTGTAAATGAAATTTAAAGGTTTTTGTGATGTCTACTTTTAGGTTCAAATGTGGTGGGGGACTTCTGATCAGGTTAATCTCAAAACTCATATATATTGTATCACTAAGCATGTAGGAATTGTTTGCTATTTCTTAAAATTCTTTGTTACAGTAGGTTCCTCCCCGCCAGCCTCCCGGTCCTGCCGCCATTGTCCTGCAACCACGTGTGCCCCAAATAACACTCAGAGACTCTGTATTTGATACAAACCTGTTGGCCAATTACCATTACTGTTTATGGGCTAGCTCTGTCTTAATTATTAACCCATTTCTACTTATCTAAGTATTTCCACGTGGTCGTCTTATCGGGGAGCCGCGCGGCAGGCGTCCTGCTCCTTCCCCAGCTACATCTTGACTCCACCTACTACTTCCTCTTCCTCCTCCTAGTCTCCTAGCCCCGCCTATCTAGTTTTCTATTGGCCACAGGGCTTTATTAACCAGTATGAGAAACATATATACAGAATAACATCTCCCATCAATTCTTGTTTAAGACAGCTTTTAGAAAAGCAAAAATTGCCTCTGCCAGATACATCCTCTCACTTTTTCTTTTGTGTTGATATCCATGATTTTATCCAGTGAGAAACATGAACCTAGTCACAGGGTAAGGTGCTTCTTTGACTTCTATTGTTCTCTTGTTCTCTTATCTTAATATCCTAAGGCATGCCTCGATTATTCACTGGCAAAATAATTTATTTATTGTTTTTTTATTTAACTGAGTACCTCACTCATAGTCCATGCTGCTATGGAATTCATCACTTTCATTAACCTTCTGAGTTCTGGGATTATAGATGTCTGCCAACAAACTCAGCCTGCTTATACTGTATAAGTATATGTATTTACTTATACCAGTGCCATTGTATGAATATTTAATATTTTTGTTATACTGTAATCACATTTTTTTCTAAATTTAGGTTGATTAATTTCAGCATTTGGATATTGAGTTGCAACAGCCTTTTGTATGCTGATCCTAGACAACTTAAAAATTACAGTGAAATATAAACATAGGGTGATAACATGTGACATTTATTAGTCACTGAGTAAGTTACAGCAGAGTCTCCTATCCATAAATTTATTCCAAAAAATTCCTATGTGAATTCTGTATTTTTACATGTGTTTTGAGTATAAAACAACTTATCCCATTCTTCTTTAACTGACAAAAATTAGATCAAATCTACTGAACATTTTTACTCAGCATTTGATTTAGTTTTATGGAAGACAAACATACACATAAATTCTGTCAATAATGAAAAATTACCAGAGTAAAAATGAAGAAAATCTATATGACCACAACACCACAGCTCAGGCTAACACTGTGAATGTAACTACTTTATAATATGTTGGACAAAAGAAAACAAACAATAACAACAACAAAAAAACAATTATGGCAAACAAAAATTGAAGTAACTATTCCTAAGATGCCTTGCTTGTCTCCAGTACTGGCGTTAGCTGTGCTTCCCACAAAACTGTCAGTACACCAGCAAAACTGCTCCCTACTAGCATAGGTTGGTGAATAAAGCTGAGCTAGAGTTAGATACTGAGTGATCAAATCATCAATCATGACTAATACTGCTCTTGAAACTAATCTAATGAAAAGAGTATTATTAGACAAAATTAAAAATAGAGACAATCTGCACAACCTAAGGCCTATAAATAGTAAAATCAAAACATATGACTTCCTTATTGAAAGTGGTAAATCTATATAACTATATGGATATTTGTATCCCCTATGTCATCAGAATTGAAGGAGAAATTAATCACTTATCTGAAATTACTGGGACTCTGAATAAATAAGCAAGGTGAAGGAATGAACTTAATTGCTTTTGGAAACTTTAAAGTTTTATTATTAAAACATTAGTTTATTTTGGGGACTTAGTAAGTTGTGTTCAGTAATTGGTTTTACCTTAAGATTTCTTTTCAGTATGCATAAAACTTGACACATTAAAATCCTTACCATTTGGTAAGCCTACTGTTAATATATTAATGTTAAAATAAAGGTGGTTTTCATGGGTGACATATTTTTTTTAAACAAAAAAAAAAATAGAGAACATCTGCTTTGACATGAGAACTTATATTCTAATGAAAATAACTTCACTTTTTAAATAATTCATAAATCATTCAAGATTAGAATAAATGTTGGTAAAACTCCAGATTCTATTAAAAATCAGTTACTTCTAATTTTCAATAAGTGGATTAAGAATTATGAATAGAACAAGCCTTGAAAAACATGCAGCTGATTAAAATGTTACCTCTGTTTTAGAAAAAAGTGAGCAGACAAATTTATCTTGAGTTTACTGATGCCTCTTACATCTTTTGTCATTGTATTTAAATTGCTATGAGAAGTAGTAGGATGTTTCCATTGGGAGCTAATATTAATTCCATATAGGAAAACATAGAATTATTTTGTGATTTCTTCTTAAGAGCTTCTAAGCACCATGGTGCTATCATATTTTATTATGCATGTTCATATACCCAGAAGCAGAAATGCAGAATAGTTGGGTAGTAAATAAGATAAATTTATACATGATAGAATTCAGTTTTCTCATTGTCAGACAAAGAAGTTCAAAGGCAAGAAGACATGAAATCCAGAATGAACTGTGTAGGAATTGGATACAGTCAGTTACTTAATTAGGCACCTCATTGTAATAAAAAAAAGTTACAAATGCATGTATACATATGGACCTATGTATCTACATACTGTTCTTCAAATCTTTATGAGAGATCCTAAGTATCTCTGCTATCTTAGTACTTGAGGAACCTTGAATAGAAGATAGAATTTTATGTGCAGAGAAAGAAGATTGTATATCAATAAAAATTGATATACAATTGGAAGATTGTATATCAATAAAATAAATGAAAGAACATACATGCACACACATATGTATATATATATATATGTGTGTGTATATATATATATATATATATATATATACTTAAATATATAAACTTTTCTAAAATCAAATGCTGTTTTCTAAAATAATTCTTTAAATACACATGTTTAACACCAATTGAAATTCTGAAGCTCATGTTTCCTCCAGCCACTGATACTGTCAGATATTTTTCATCATATAATTAGCCTGAAAATATAACTGTAACATTGTCAGTTATTGTACAGAATTATCAAACATGAGAAAGCGGCATAAATCCTGGAAATATGGTAAGATGATTTTACAATCTGGGAGCCCTCACAGTGGAGTAGTCATCTTACATAAAGACAGTGTTCTTAGATTTTCAACATCGGAGTTTCCACTAAGAGTAACAGAGTTATATTGCATTACAAATAAGTTAGATTTATAGAATTGCTGTACTAAATACTTGTCTAAGTGTGTGTGTGTGTGTGTGTGTGTGTGTGTGTGTGTGTGTGTGTGTTATACCATATATATGTAAGCTAATAATATTGATAATGGCAATTCTTTTTTTAAATCAGTTGTTGCTTGCTCAAGATGAGAAACATAACTTTGTTTTGTGTATTTATATTTTCACTCCAAAAGCCTTTACTTATTTCTATGGCCTCACATATCTTTATTTGAAAGATTATCCATGTGCTCAGTGTCTTTCCAGTATATACCAAAGACCTCCAATGAGAACTCAGATCTTATCTGTAATCCACCAATTTTTTTTTTTTGTTTTCACAAACAAAGCTTAACAAGAATTAATCAGATTGCTTTATTAGAGCATTTCAGTCTTTCCAAGGGACTTCAATACTGTAATGTGCCTTAAACTGTCTCCGTAATTCAGATCTGTTTTTGTTCTAGTCTCCTTTTCTTTATTCATGCTTAGAGTATAATTCTCTTGTATAGAATTAACATCTTAAAAGGGCTGAGTCCCTTGATGAGGCAATGGTTTAATGGAGCAAAGTGTTTTACACTTAGTTGTTTTCCAGGGTATTTACAGCATAGCAGGTGAATAACTAAAATATACAAGAATGAAAAGCTAACTTAAATAGATGGGTGATCACACCGTGTTAGAGAACTGTCTTAGACTCTGGAGAGCTAGACCACCTACACAATTAGGGAATTAAAGTAGAATCTTGCTATGGGTTTCATTATTTTATGGTCCTTTTTTCAAGAGAGCATTATGTTATCAGGGAGAAACTGCTCACAGTTGTAATTAGAGCTCTCAGAAGGCTGATGCAACATTGAACTCAGCCTCAATTACCTTAATACCCAGTAACCAAACAACAACAAAATCCAAACACTAGTGTATAAATAGCAAAAGATTGAAAGAATACTGTAAAACTTGTAATGTTTTCTGGAAATCTTGTATATTTATAATTTGAATTAACTTGCAATAAATTAAAAAAACTCCAAGTTGTTATTCTACATCGTTTTAGGGGCTGTTATCCAGGTGTGTATGTGTGAATATGCCCATCAATTTGAGTGTCTGGGAAATGTCCTCAGATTGTGTAGGAAGAGAGATTGGCTGCCTTTTGTGTGTGTGTGTGTGTGTGTGTGTGTGTGTGTGTGTGTGTGTGTGTGTGTGTGTGTGTGTATGTGTGTGTCTGCTGAGCATTAAAGCCCTAAATATCCCCATGGCTATGCATGAGGAAGGTATCCCTGTGGCTATGTGTGAAGTTTAAAAGCTTTATTCTTGTTTTGTAAAAGTTTCTTTTAGCATAGAAACATTCAGAGATGAATCTAAAAGCAAAATAACTTTTAAGCTTAGAATTTTTCTATGAAGATTCCTTCCTTTGGTAAAAAGAATCCCAAATCATGTCTGAAAATAGGTCTCCACGGACACATTTTATGATTTGAAAGTCTTTTGTCCCATTTTTCTTAGGAAGACTGTTTAGAGGCTGAAGCATCTAACTTTAGTAAAGGAGAAAATTAGCAGAGCAACTTTGGAGAGGGAGAAAAGCACCTTGTATTACCTGCTTTACAACTCCAGCTCGGCTGCCAGGGCTACAGCCATCCAGTCTTTGGCTCAAACTATACATTATTTTACAAAACAGTTTGGAAGCATATTCAAATAAAACATCCTGACTACTCATGCTTGTCATGACAACTTAATTTTTCTCTAACCGTCTACATTTTGAACTCATCCTGGGGGTACTTTTCCTCTTTTCCAATTTCAATGTCATCTACTACTTGATCTCACCCACCTTTCTCTTGTTTCTGTCAATGTGAGTGTCCTAACCAGCCGGAGACTATGCATTGATTTGTCCATGCTATAGAATATTATATATCATATCTACAGTTGTCTCAGTCCAAGTGGATGTTGTAGAATTCCATTTTGTTATCATCCATGTACTGAATGAGCTGAGCTAACCATGGCTGGGTTAAACATACCATTGAGCAATGAGACCAAACAAATAGATGACTACCTTTTTCCCACTTTACGCAGATGGCATTGCAAAGATATACATATGTTGCAGATGGCTCTAAAGACCAGGTAAATCTTTGACCACAAAGATCAGCTCAATTGTCTCTCATAACCATCACATTATTGCTAAAGCTTTCACTGTCTTACTTTCTTTCACCAAGAATTATTTCTTCTTCTTGATATGATGTGTTTCCTCAGCCATGACAAAAGACATTATCATAAGCATTTGTTTCATGCTTGTATTTTTAAACTGACATTAGCTGATAATCAAATGTGTTCAATTCTAATTATAAAACGAACAACAAATCTATCCTTCAGTACTATTCTCATAGTACTTCCTCTAAAAAGTATGACCCAAACAGGGAAGTCCTTCTTTTCCCTCTTTTCTCATTACTGAATCTTTTGCATGATTTGTCAATTCCTTTCAGTAAACATATAAATCTTTTCATAGATTCCCATATATAATTTATTCACCAGTAATTTACACATTTTACATTAAATACATTATGAGAACTTCTATGACCATAGCTATGTCTTCTTTAGCAGTATTCCTTTATATTTGTGTGCTTTTGTCAAGCACTTATTTTAATTTTCAGAGAGTAAAAATGTCTATCAGAGGCAAAAGCATATTTTCATTTTTTACTGTAGTATTAATACAGCAGCACTATTCTATACACACTATATCGAAATGTAGCCTCATGTTTACTGTATTTGTCAACCTCAAAATTTGTTCAAATACTATTTGCTTTGAAGATTTCGCTTTGATTATTGCATTAGATAGCAGATTTAATGTCTATCTTCCACTTCTATACTGTGCCATACTTCTTGCTTCTATGTTAACTCAGACATGATTGTCATGAGTAATATTTATTATTAAGGTCTAAACTCACCATAGATAAAATACTCAGGGCACTCATAAGGCATAATGAAATTAGTTAAATTCAAGTGAGAAGATACACCCTAAATGTGCATGGTGCCATACCTTTGGCTTGACTCTTGTGACAGCACGAAAAGGAGAAGGCTAAATTCCTAAAAGCATTCATGGCTTACTGCTTTTTGGCTGTGAATGCACTATGATCAACCTCCACAAGACCCTTATGCAGTACATTTTCTGCTAACTTATAAACAGTGACTTAAAAGAAATGATTCCATCCATAAATTGATTTTGCAATTTATTTTATTGCAACAAAAAGAAAATTAACAAAGTCCCTATTTTCTTATTTTTAATTGTTAAATAAAATTGTATGTGTTCACTAAAAAATATTCTATACATTTTTTTGTTCTATTACCTTTCCATACCAAATAGTCTTTATAGAGAACCCAAATTAATAAGTAAAGCCAAAATTAATGTCTTTCTAAAAAGCTATGAGGAATACTTTCTTTGTCTAGCATGCATTTAAATAAAATGTTATTGAATATATCCTCTGTCATCTAGAATTTTGAAAAGAAATGACAATTCTTAAAAAGATTCTTGTAACTAATACCTTTGACTATTCCCTTAATAATTTCACTAAGAGATAGCTGCAAAACTCCAAGTCTATGACACCAACCACTCTATATTAGCATTCCCTCTATCTTGTTTGGTGGTCTAATTAATAAGGCAGTAACTACCAGTATATTTAATGTTTTATTTACAGGAAATGTGTTGTCTATGATGCATTTGTATATGAGTTTGTTTCTATACATTGATTCACCTTCACTATTCAATTGTTGCAACTGCATTAGGCATCCAGAAAATGATAGAAGTAAATGTAATGCATAACAAAATTTAACTTTCTTTTTATTATAACCAGAAACAAAAAGGCAAGTTATTGGAATAGTAAAAGTTTTCTTTTCTATTTTATTCATCATATAAATATAGTTTCCAATTCATTTAAAACATAAATTTGAATACAAATAATTAACAGTAACAGTGACTGGATACATAGAAAAATGGAGAAATATCAAGAACAATGAACATTTAACTGGTGTTTTTGAGAATTTCACTTATAACTTATAAGACTCAGCATTTGCACAATGTATTCAAACCTCTGTTGGTTTACAAGCATTTAATTTTCTGGTCCAATTATGCTAGTGAAAGACATATAAATCTTGACAAAAAAAAAAACACAATGCAGGCATTAATGAAGAAGTTTTCCGTATAATATACACATAGAACAACTCCTTTTAATTTAAATCTTTTTAAGGGTGACATAATTTTAAGAAAAAAATATGTCTAAAACAAGCTATTAAGTTCACTTTTAAAGATCACTATTAAGTTTCCAGATTTGATATTTGTGATTAGCATCATGAAGACTTGACATGCTTAATCCTGTTCTAATTTAGTTCATTAGCAGAGAATAAATGAAAATTTAGAAGAACATATTTATTTGAGTTTCTCAGAATAAACTAAATGCAACCTTGCAAATTTTTTTGGTAAATAGGGCACCCTCACATCTTGCATACTCCATATTCCTGCTCCTTGAAGACATTTTACAGATGGCAAACTACCTACATACTTCGTAGTGAGAAAAAATTAAAAGTGGTGCACTTATGTTTATAAAACTAAAATACCATTAATCACTTCCATATTTCTAAATATTTACGAGATTCTATGAATGTACTTGAAACAATGTAGGTACAACATGTTGTCTTGCTTCTTTTCTACTTCTTGTTTTACTCCTTACATCTTTGGTGGTACAATACAAACAGCTTTTAGAAATTCAAATAAATGAGGTTTTGCAATTTCATTCGATTATAATTTGGATAATGTTCAATCTTTTTTATTTCATTCATAATATTTACATATTACCTTTGATTATACATGATTTCAATTAGCATAGTATTATAATACAATTGGAAATATAATGAGATAAATTTTTTAGAATGCTGACATAATTAGTAAACTACAAAATTCTGTCCTTTATTTTGACTGTCATCTAGCTTAAATAAAATTGTTGCTTTCTGTCTATGCAATAAGTCATGTTATAGTTGGTAAGACATATATAAGTCCTGTTAACTTAAAAATGGAATATTAAACAATATCAAATCTTCACTTTCTGTCATTGTTTTCATTAGCAATTTGGATGTACAGTGTATTTTTACATTCTTAGAAAATTGAGTTACAACATTTGTCTCTAGAAAAGTGATTAGGCAGTTAAGAAAACATATTTCACTCACAGAAGACCAGAGTTCAGTTCCCAGAACCCACAAGAGCAATTGACAACACCACTTAATTGTCTACAAGAGATCTCACACATCTAACTTCCAGGATTTCTACAATCCTGTGCATACGTCCACACAGGTATATACACATACACATACTGAAAGAAAATAAAATAGAATGCTAAAATTATAGTAATTTTTTATTCATAAAACTGGATTTTAATCGAAACATGTAACCTGATAAAATATAAGTTTTTCTGAGTCTCCAAGTCCCATTAGCTACTTATGAATATGGAATGAACATCTGAAGAATCTATCATTAGACTTTCCTCTTAGTACTGCTTTCAAAATGTTCCATAATTATAGGAAGTCTTTAATTTCTTACTTTGTGTCTTCCTGGACCCAAAACATGTGCCATTGCACATGGTTCATTTTTCATTATTTTGTAGGATTTCTGCAATTTCTGTTGAACTCTTAACTATAAAGCATGGTGGTCTGACAAGATAACTGGGGGTTTTATATATATATATGTTGTATATATGTATGTTGTCAAAATAACATAGAAGCTCTACTGAGTTACTCTCATCTTCTGTTCAGAAGTTGTATAAGACTGAATAAAAGAGCTTGCTACTCTAGAACATTTGCATCCACCATCATGGAGCCCTCATCTAGTACCTGTTGGAAATAGAAGCAAATACCCACAACTAAACACTGTGGCAAACTAGAATCTAGATGCAGAAAGGGAGGACAAGACCATGCTGAAGAAACAAATTGAGACAGCTGAACTCAGAATGATAGCTGGGAATCCAGCATGGGAAGGACTCAGCCCCATGGAACATGGTCTCAGCTAGAAGGCCTGAGCAGTCAAAGGGACCTCAGGCAGTGGAACCAGAACGTATTCCTGGTACACAAAAGGACCTTGTGGGCTCATCCCCCATGCAGGGATATTCCCTTAACCTAGAGACAGGAGAGAAATCCTAGTCCCTACTTCAATGACTTGACAGATTGAGATGACTCCTCCTGGATGGCATCACCCTACATGTGGATGGGGGTGGGGAGGGGAAGGGAAGGTGGTCAAGATACACGCAAAATTATCTTTATAATATTGTATGCATGTGTGTTTCTACTTATGAGTAAGTTACTTTGTATAGTGTAAAAAAAAAGGAAGTGGCTTGTATCTTATATTCCTTTATTTACGAGTCTTAGTAATGAAATTTATATTAATCTAAAATAAAAGCAATAGGTTATTTCACAAAATTCAAAGGAAAATATAAATTACAGTATTTACATTTTAGCTAGTATGCATCAGTTTTAAGATACACAAGAGGAGTGGATTTCAGTATGTACAACTAAAGAAACTATTCTTTAAATATACATGTTATTAAATATTACTAATTACAAATAAGATGGTTGAAGAAATTTCACTCTTCTCACTTTAAAAAAAGTGAGGATAGTTTTCCACAGTCTGACAAGACCCACCACTTTGTTTGACAACTTGTTGTTTATATAACAGTTTAAAAGGAAAGGCATATTTATTTTAATTTATGAAACCAAACTCTTCAATATGAGGACATTTGAATGTTTTGTTTATGGGTTGTTAAAAAGGAAGAATGTTCCTTTGGAAAAGATGGGGGGGGAAATGCTATTTGCCCCTATTCATTTTTGCCTGAGGTATAAGGAGAGAGATTGAAAAATCACGGTGACTGTCTCAGTGTACCTTTCAAGGGACCAAGTCCAGAGTCCTATTCCTCTGCTTACATCACTTTCCTAAATTTTCTGCCAACATCCAATAACACCTTCAGTGCTAGAGACCAATACATTAACACAGGGATATTCAATAGGAATCTAAGGTCCAGACAACAATTCACACAAAACAGAATTTTAATGGACAGTGAAGATCACCCCAGTAGGAATTTAGTAGCTAGACAGGGTTTGTGCAGGTGCATAGATGTAATGGAGTAAGAGAAAGAGTTTTTTGAAAGTCTAGTGAAAGTCTCAAAAATTACCAAGAAGCATCATATCTATTAAAAACATTTTTTGACATTGATTCTCAGCAGAATATTTGAGAAAAATTGATGAAGCTAAAAATACTTCACTTTCTTCAGTTTGTAAGTTGATATAACATAAAGAACCTAGGTTCAAAAATTTTATTGAAAAATCAGCAAGACATTCTGAGCAAGACAAAAAAAACCTGAGGGTGTGAATGGGGTTTTAACAGAGTGGGAATTGAATACTTGTAGAAAAGATCAAAAATGCTTTGACAGTGCTAAGAGTTGTACAAAGGCAAAAAATCTAGGAGTGGGTATGGGGTAAAACAAAAAGGTCATCGTAGGGCCAGTATTACCATTTACTATTCTGTGTTACAAAGGGAGCTTTAATCCTAGATGCCAGGAAGCTATTTGGGTTTGGTCCATTAAACATAGAGATGTCTATCTCAATGTATAAAAATATTTCATGGCTTAGAAGATGGCTGCTGTTGGATGACCCATGTGTGAAAAACCAGCAAATGTAAAAATCCAAGTTTGCTGTTATAAAATCTGTATTTTCAGAGGAGGAGGAAAGGATCCACAGGACTCACTGGACAGCCAGTCTAGTATAGAGATGGGTTCTAAATTCAGGATGAGACCCCATATTGCCAAAAAAGGCAGATACTGAAAGATCTGCAGAGCGTCAACCTTCACTCTCCCACTCAGGAAAGGTGACACCCCAAATGACTCACGAGAAGCGGTTTTAATGTAAAAGCATGAGATCTTTCATATTCCAAGTGCACTGGGGTTCACAGTCATACTCCACAAAGGGGTAGAGGACTGAGGACACTGAGTACAGAATTGAGATAGCTTTTATAGGGTTTTAACAATGCCCGTGCATCGTAAACCAATCGTCTCATAGCATCCAGAGCCCACACAGTGCAGACCAATCAATTTAAACCATCCAAGCCTGCGCTTTATAGAACAATCAATTTCCTATAGCCCTGTAGGTCTGCATTTGTGCGGACTACTACGTGGGGTGACAAAAAGCAGTTAGGTTAGGTCACTGGGGTGGGGGTTTCACAAGCAGTTTACAAAGTCAGATAAGTGGTAAGCAGTGTGACCTTTCCCCTATTTACTGTCTGAGGGCAGGGCAAGGAATTTAAGGTATTTAGTATTTCTAAACTTCTAGCTTCCTGGGGTCATTGGAGAGTTAGGTGTATTTTCTAACCTTACAATAGAAGAGACCTAATATCAACCTCCTCTGTCCTTTACATGCAAGATTAAGCAAATACACATGAGCAAATACACAAATAAAACAGATGTGCCACCTTTGTGCACATGCAGAAGCACACACCCATACCCACTGGCCCACATCCTCATAAATACATTTCATCCCAATATGTCCCAGAGAAATGGAATAAAAGTTCTGTGTCTCTTCCCATTCTTTCTGTCTTTTAATTTTTATATCATACTTAAATTTCAATTTTCATTAACTAGACTACCTGGTCAAAGGCAATGCTGAACAAACAAAAAAAAAAACAATTTTTGAAATAATGAAAATTAAACCTGGGAAACACACAAGCCACCCTGCCAATAAACCAGGTTCACCCAGACTCTACCCTTCATTTCCTCCCTAGTGCTACAACCAATCAACCAGTTGTACACTTTTACCTATTATATGATATTTCTTGTGGATCCTATATACAATTCACCCCCTAAACTGCCTCCTTCCACTCTTCCCTGTATCCCAGCCTCAAACTTCAGAAGACACCAGTTCCTCAAACACATGTCACATCTTCTGATAATACAGATAGGCTGTCTACCTGTATTTCTCTGTTCCCTAGATCCATTCTCTCAATTTTGTCCCTAGTGCTACACTGGGGGAACTTTCTTCCCCCAGTGGAAACAGGAGCAGACACCCACAACTAAACAATGAGCCGAACTGGAATCCAGATGTAGAGAAAGAGAGGACACCAGGCTACAGAAACACACAGATATGGCTGACCTGAACAAGAAGATGCTATTGGGTCCCCAGACTGATAAGTGGGAATCCATCATTGGGCCGAATCACACTCCCTGAACATAGGTCTCCATTAGAAGGCTTGGGCAGTCAGTGGTACCTCCAGCATTGGAACCAGGATGTATCCCTTGTGCACAAAATGACTTTGGGAGCACATCCCCATGGAAGGATACCCCTTTAACCTAGAGGCTGGAGGGAAGGCCAAGTCACTACTCCAAATAACTTGACAGATTTAAATGACCCGTCCTGAAGTCATTACCCTACATGTGGAGTGGGAGGGGGGCTGAAAGGGGAGAGTGGTCAGGATCATGGAAGTGTGGGTGAGAGGGAGCGAAGAAGGGAGAGGGAACTAGGATCAATATGTAAAGTAGGAAAATTAAAATAATAATAAAAATCATAACATTCATTAATTGAATCAAATTTCAGACCCAGATATAAGTCCAAATATACAAGGACACCTGATTTTGATAAATAAGCCAGAAATACAAACTAGGAAAAAAAAAGACAGCATCTTCAATAAATGGTGCAGGTCCAATTCGATGTCTGAATATAGAAGAATGTAAATAGATTCATATTTATCATCCTGCACAAAACTAAAGCCCAAGTGAATCAAAGACATCTCCATAAAAATAGGTACACTGAACCTGATAGAAGAGAAAGTGGGAATAGCCTTGAGTGCATTGGTGCAAGAGTCAATTTTCTGAATAGAACACAGAAAGCATAGGTACTAAAATAAACTATGTATAAAAGGGATTTATGATATTGAATAGCTTCTAAAAGTCAAAAGATGCCATCAAATGGACAAGGAACCATCATAGAGAATGAGAAAAGATGCCTCTCAACATCACATTCAATATAGGACTAATATCCAAAATACATAAAGAAATCAAAATAAACTAGATATTAATAAAGAGTCTAATTAAATAATAGTGTTCTTATCTCAGAGAATTCTCAAAGGTAGAGACTCTCATCTGACTAAGAAACATTTAAACTTGTATAGAAGTGTTTAAAGACATTTTTAGCATCCTAATGATCAGGCAAATGCGAATCAAAACTACTTTGACATTCTATTTTACACTTGTCAGAATGGCTAAGATAACATAAGTGTCAGCTTGTGCTGGCAAGTGTGTGAAGCAAAGGAAATGCTTCTCCTTTGATGGTGAAACAACAATGTTGTAGACCCCTAAAGAAATCAATATAGTTGTTTCAGATATTTGAGAATTTATCTAACTCAAGACCTAGCTATACCACTTTTGGGCATATACCCAAAGGATGTTCCATCCTACAACAAGGACACTTGTTCACCTATGTTCATTGTGGCTTATCCATAAAGAAATACCAGAAACATCCTGGGGCAAATAAGAACAACATGGTCTATATTTTATTTATTATAATAAATCTATTTCTATATTTCCATGTATCTTTAAGATTTGTGTTAATCACATTTCTAGTTCTTTAAATTGTTTGTCTCTCTGTATGTGCAAGCACACACATGCACAGGTAGTATTTGTGCACACTCAATGATGATGTTGGTAGTCATATTCATGCTCTTAAATATAAAGGGGGAGGCACATGAGTTTGTCATCATATGACTTCCAATATTATTTTTACTTAGTTATAGTGACAAACACAGTGAAAGCTACCTTTAACTATTGAGTCTGCTAAAGAGCTAAATATATAAAAATGTTCAGTGAAAACAGATAAATCCTATATGCAATGTTTGACATTATCAATGAATTGGGAATTGGGCAAAAACAAATGGTGTCTGACTATGAAATTTCCTGGCACACATGTGTCATTGAGGTATGTTATGGGGAGAGGAGTAAGTAGTGTGGAGTTAATTTTCTGTTTCTACCATTAATTGGGTCCTAGGGATGAGACTCATATTGTTAGGCTGTTCTGATTAAGGGCCTTTACAGACTAAACCATCTGACTGACCAACATTTTAGTTCATGTACAATATCCTGTCCCAAGTAATAGGAAGAAACTAATTCATGAGCATATCATAGTTGTCCATAAGAGAAAATAAAGACTTGAATTAACAGAAGTCAGAATTCTCTTCACCTGCAAAATACTATAGCTCTGTCAAAGGATATACAGCAAACCTGGAGCTTGTTTCCAGCTCTTAAGGTGATGGATGTGGGTGCTATTGACCTCCTGACTGCAGCTTTGGGGGTCAGATTTCTTGCAAGACTTGCAAAAACATGACTGTGTGCTAGTAGTAACAATCTTCCTTCATCTTACTTAATTTTTGAATTTCTTAAGTATCTTAAGGCAGTTTTTCTTAAACATGGCCAGGTTTTCATGTCACCCGAGGAACTTGTTAACACTACAAGTTAAAACCAGCTCTCGGGTAATGGAGGTGTAATTAGTTCTTAGAGCATATTATGACTTGCCCGTACTGGAAATCATTAACATATGTTAAGACTATAAATATTCAAGATAACAAACTATTTTTAAATTAAAATCCAAAGTATTTTTTGGCAAGGCTCTCATATGTTCTGTCTCTTCCAGGAATGCACATATGAAGCCTATTAATATATTATTGAGGTTGTAATATCACCAAACATAATGTCAACATTCCTCTTTTAACACAATAGCAGTGATCTGGAAGTAACTGTGACAATATGATCATTCATGGACATGAGTTTAAACCATGGGCGATAGGTATTGGAAAGGGAAACTGGCTATTTAAATGAATCATGTAAACAGATGCATCTTCAAGCACCACAAGGATTACAGTGGACATTGCACCCTTCTCTCAACATCTTTAGGGGCAAAAACATCTGCCTTAGCACAATTGTAGCCTCTACCCAGATCTTTTATGTCCTATCTAGGTATTAAACAGGATCTGAGTACTTTGCATGCAATGAAGTAGTGTTAATGCAATTTCCTCATCACAAACCTACCACTCATATATATACTGTTGATGGCAGCAAGCTTTGTGCCCTCTGTTCATGCCACAACCCGAATTCTACAAAGTTATTACATCTTATCTGGGTACATTCTGCATTGTGTCATACTATAATATGAAATTGAGGGGAAATTGAGGCATCACAGATGGTCTCTTCTCTGGGTTAGGACATTCATGAGGATATGCAGAAGAACTATTGCTGGCAGAACAGAATGCCATACCATGCATGTCTCCTCTTCCAAATGAAAACGCATAACTACAAGCAGCCTAGCCTGCTAGAAATCATGACTTTTTCTCTAGGCAGTAAAAGAATACCTCCTTTATCTTTTTCTCTTGCAGATTTTACTCCATGATTGAACAGACTTTTGTTTATTTGTTTTGCACTTTGAAATTTGTTGTCCAGAATTGGTGTAATTTTTCTCCTGATTTTCCTCCTCTAGTCCTTTACAGTGACTACCAATCCTGAAACATTGTAGTCTTTAACTTCACTAGCAATTCTTCTCCCATCTTGTCCCTAGTCTTCAGAAATAACCTGTATTTCTTCATTCCTAGAACAGAAATAACAGAATACCCCACATTCTGCACAGTAGCACAGAGTACGTAATTAATGGACTAGCTTTAGTCACACTAATGTGACTAAAGTTCAAGAAAGAGTTTGCCATCACGTGATTTCAAGTGATATTCTTGCTTAAGCCTTGTGAAGAAGACAATGCATGTTATGTTTAGCTAAGTGAATCTGCTAAAGAATTAAATATAGGAAAATGTCGGAGAAGACCGATGCTTTCTTCAATGTCTGACATTATTGACAAATTAGGAACTGTGCAAAAACAAATGACACCTGATCTAGTATTTTTAAGTCAAATGTCCTTTATGTCAGTGTTTATTTTGACTTTAAATCTTTTATTAACCTCCTGTTTAACTGAATAGGAATGAGGAAAAGCCAACAGAAAGGGTAAGAAAAAGAAATGATTACTTAACTTTCCAATCCTAAATTCATGTTAAAAGGTTCTTCATTGTCTCTATTTATTGTATTTATTTCACTTTATCTTCTATTTGAAACTCTTAAGAACAAGAAGGTTTTTCTCATACTTCAAAGTAACTATTTGAGGCAAATTTCATCCTAAATTTATAAGTTTTGACAGTCCCCAGCTGTTACTCAGGCAAGGCTTATACTTATTGTCTGCTAAATATAATGGACACATTGTAGTTATTACTACACATCTGATAGTAAACTGTGTTCATATTAGGCCAACTGACACTTATGGTCATCTGAAATGAAGCTATCAAATAACTAAACCACAGATGATTATATTATGCAACTTCAATGATTATACTTAACTCATTATGGGCAAATACAATGAGGAAAGTATGCAGACTCCTAGAATTTTAGGGAATGCTACAGCATCTAAGCAAATTTCTGGCTTCTTTAATGTACCTTCAGTGTTCTCTTGCATTCCAATTGATGCCATCCTTTTTTTTTTTTCATACCGAGTACACAGATATCCCCAGATGTCAGTGATGATGTACTAAGGCAACAAGAAATCTGTCATGTCCTATAGAGCCTATGACTTGTTACATTTGTGGTATTTTAACATACAATGTGCATGTAGACACTGACAATCTACTCAGTATTTTCTTAAGACAGAGAGTAAATATTAATGCTTTGTCAGAGCAATCTACATCTCTTGCTCTATTCTCAACACTCATTAGCTTGTTTGTCCTTGAAATAACGTTTTATTCTTTTGCAGACAATGCCAATAATTCACATGAACCTGGCAATAGAAAACAAGTTCTTTTGTTCCCAGCAGAGCTTTCTTGCCAGAGATTACATTGAGTCCTCATGCACATTAGCAATTTCACTTGCACACTGAAACAGATCAGTATTTTTGATTGAGTTTGACATTTTGAAATTTCACTACAATAGCTTACCCTATAAACAGGAAGTGACTGTAAAACAGATGTTCTTATTTAGAAAAGATGTTACCAAAAGAGCAAATCACTAAATTTGTCCTTGCTGTAATTGTGTCATTTAAACTAAGAGGAAAAAAGTCAGAGTCCTAAGACTGTACAAACCCTGATAGGAAAATTATGCCATTATTCAATGTTATAAGATGTCACCTGAAGAAAGAAGAATTTGGTTTAAGATTCAATGCTGTTTCTGTGTGATATGAATACTAATTTTCAAATTCTGTTATGCAATTATTGAGCAAAGGTTTCCAGTATTTGTGAAAGTAAAGATTTGCAAATTGTTTTAAATGGTATAGGAAAAAGAGTTAACCTCAAACTCCAGAATCCAATATTAGAATTTTAATTGCTTTTAGAAAAATTATTCCTATTCATTTTTAAGCCTAAACTTTACCTATGAAAATTTCAGGAAAACATTTGTGTTTCAACAGATACTAAAATAGTCAATATTATAATAAATTTATCAACAAATAATGATATTTGTTTGGAATGAAACTTATTAACTGCTATAATTATTTGTGAAAAATTTGCCATAAAATGAGTGGTTTCTTTTGGCATATTAAGTGGGAATAAATATTCACTGATTACCTAGCAAACATAGTAGGAGCTAATGTAGAGGCTTACTGTCTTAGTAAAAAGGAATACTGCTTACTGTCTTGCTCCCCATGGCTTGCTTAGTCTGCTTTCTTATAAAACCACTAGCCCGGGGAAAAAAAGCACCCAAAAAGGAATAATCATTAAGTAAGAAATGGCCCAACAGGGATGTCTACAGAAGAATTTTACTGAGATATTTTCTCACTTTAGCCTCCTCCCTCATATGACTATAGCTTGTGTCAAGTTGATATAAAACTAGTCACTGTCAAAAGCCATGAAAAATGTAGCACATAAATTAATGATATATCATTTTATAATCTTCCTTATGGTGATTCATAGTATTTTATTAAGGTCTCTGATAGAGCATATTCTTATCAAGGATTCCCTAGAAAAAAGTAAAAATGGAGTTGTATGGATGTACATAATTAGCTTAAGAAAGAAGAACCATCTATTAGAGCTCTGTATAAGAAGGGATCAACTAATGGTTTTGTTTCATCATCACTCTAAAAAAAAAAAAAAAAAAAAAAAAAACGTTTCCACAGAGGTTTGTCAAATTTTGGTACATGCATGCTGATCCCAGAAATACAATTTACTAACTGCTCTGAGACAAGGCATGCACCTTCATTTCCTCTCTGTGTGACACTGTTCAATAGGATTATAAAGTGCATTGCAACTCTTACTAGCTTCTTAGTGAACTGGGAAAGGGTTCGCTGTTATCTCCCTTATACTGGAACACAAAAGTCACAAAGACAGAGATCACTGCCTTGTCACATACATTGAGGTCCTGTATCTTTCTTGTTTGTTTTCATCAAAGAGTAGAATGGAAAGTTTGCCTTAAAATTCTTCACTGCAAGTTCTCCAAGTTTCAATCATCATACTCAACACTCAGAAATTACATCTTCCCCCTCCCCTTTCTAGTTCTTTCTTCCAGAACCAGAACAAAATGGGTCTGCCAGGTCCCCTAGCACAAGACAATGATGAAATTGATTGGTTATTAATATGAAGTGTGCTAGAAGCCATGGAGTTTCATAAAAACACCATGTGTACAGCAATGGTTTAAAAAAGGATGTTTTTATCATTTGGCAACAAGCTAAGGAAATGTCCTACTTGCTCATTCTATAACCAAACTCCTTTACCAAAACACAGTAACCCTAAAAATATAAAAAGAAACAAAATATGACAAATGGATGTGTTTCACTTTGCAGAACTTAGAAAACTAAAATACGTTCGCCAAATTATAGACACATGTTTAGGGTTTCAATGGGCTACTGCTCTGAGCACTGAAAAGGCTGATTCTGTTATCACACACCTTTTAGAGGTAATGGCCATTATGGGCATACCTGCACAAATAAAAATTGACAATGCTCTGGCATATGTTTCCAACAAATTGAAACAGTTTCTTTAGTATTATAACATACCACACAATCCTACAGGACAAGCAGTAGTTGAGAGATCCAATCATACTTTAAAGGAAATGCTCCATAAACAGGCAGGAGGAACCAGGACACCCAAACACAGATTACATAGTGCCTTATTAACATTAAACTTTCTTAATGCTAATGAAAAAGAAAAAAACAGCTGCAGAAAGACACAGGAAAATAGAAAAAACTTCTGAACCAAATCAGCCGATATACTTCAAGGATGTATTTACCTCAGTATGGAAACCAGGATATGTGTTACATTGGGGTAGGGGTTTCATATTTGTTTCTACAGGGGAAGAAAAGCTATGGATACCATCTAAGTTGATCAAGATCCGAGGTGAACAAGAGAAACATTTTAATAAAGAGAAATGACAAATCATCCAACAAATTGGGTCCCATGAGATGTGCGGAGACCTCTCAAAGGTAGGGGAAGTGTTCTTTTCTTGTCCTTACAGGAAAACAGAGAACACCCATCTTCAAACAGCCAAGATACTCTAAACGTATAGTTACCTACAGAAGAGAAGATAGCTCTCCAGAAAGAATCACTTAATGAAGAGGAATCTGATTTATGGTAAAAATATTTAATTCTAGTTAACTATTTCTATACAGAAACCTATTTCTCTTTTATCTTGGCATCAGAAGTTTACTATCTAGTATTCCTTTAGTCCCAATTCATGTAAATCAATGCTGGCTTTGGAGTTGGATTTGGATTTCCTTCTTTAAATTTGCATGTTGTTAAGATTAAATTCAGTTTTTGCCTTATATCAAGAAGCCAATTGGTGTAATACAGAAGAACACAAAATATGGGGACTCATTTGATATATGCAATTTTCTCTCTGAAATCCTAATTTTTTCATATACATTTTTATGCTTATTGTTGCCTTTCCCTATATGCATACCTTAAAACTTGAAAATTTTACTTTGATATTGATGTTGAAGTTTTTATGAGGAATAATAACAATTCTTAACAGCAATCCTTAAACTTTCTGGAAAGAAGGGGACCCACTTCGTCATTTCCACTTGACTCAACCTGATGCATCTGAAATATAAACATAACCCTAAAACCAGTTTGAGACTGTTTTGCTTGAGACAACTCCTGACTAGCTAGCTGTTATGGTGTATCTACTTATTACACCCTGACCAGAATTTCATATAGAATTCCAGTGAAGGATTTCCTGCCACACAGTGACTAGCCACACATGTCACAGACAGTCCTGTCAAAATTTTGTTGCTAAAATTTTTCTTTCTACAGCATCCCATTGAGCAATCACTGTACCAGTTCAGCAGGAAGTAATCTTAAAATAGCAACACCCCCTTTCTCTACTCTAGACATTTAGAAATAATATTCATCTTCTTAGGGTTGGGTATGGAAGGTGATGCCTAGACTCGAGTATCTCTTTTAGACAGGGATAGGGTATGGTTGGGAAAGGTATTGTTTAGATGGGATATGGGTAGATTAGCCTATCTTCTTGTGAATTATTTAAGTAACAGTGAGTTATTAGTATCATACAGCTTACATGGTTATAGATTGTAATACGTGGTAACCTATGTAAAATTAAGTTTATTCCCTTCCCAGAATTGTATAGAAACTGTATATTTAGTCATATTGTGAAAATCTCTCCAGTTATTATGTTTTTGCACAATATCTTTTCCGTATTCTATGCATTTATACTTTTACTTACATTCCAGACAATTTTGTATATTGATACAATTTAGGATGTTTTATCATGCTGCACTTTATAGTCATACCTCTTGCCTAGACATTTCTACTCTACCTCTGCTTTAGGGATTTACATGTATATATACATACATGGTTGTAGTGCTTAGGAATTTGTCCCTGCTTTACTCAGGGAATTTTCAACCAGTGTTACAGATAGGTTCCTGAGTATTACAGATTATCTTCACCCATGTTTCCTATACCTATGAGATGTTTAATCTTCAAAAACTTTATAAACCTGTAGAACATGGCATTTAAATGTTTTAATATTAGTACTCCATTGGTATGAGACACTATTGCTCCTGACAGCACCATGCACCCTCCCGAAAAATGTTGGACACTGTTGCAGCTGCTTCAACTATGGCCTCTTAGACAAAGAACTGCACCCAACTTGACCACTGATTTGAACGTGCAGTCCTATGTTCTTGCAGGAAACAAACATAGAAGACTGCTGAACCTTGCCAAGTAAGAGTAAGACAGCCTTTTTATCTCCCTGCTTTTGTTGTGGTCTGGCTAAGGTCTCGAGCCTTAGCCAAAACTGGCTATACCAATGTTGCTGTGAGACTTAGGTGACTGTCCAGGTAGCATGCTGTTTCTGTCCTTGCTGCACCTTTTGGAAGTTGCCCATCCACACTTTCTGCCTACCCTAGTATTATTATTTTCCTTCTTCGGTCTTTGATGAGGTTGAAGATTAAATTATAACAACTATTATTCTCTCTTCCTAGTTAGATATATTAAGTACTAGACTTAAGCTTTCCAGCTTAGGACAATTCTATTGTAAACCATGTTTCAACTTCACCCTAGGACTAGATAGTTAGGTCTTAAGTTTGCATGTTCTCAATTTTCCTTTTCGTAGAGCACACTTGTTATTCACTGTTTTGTATATAGTTTTTGTATCTACCCCAAATCTTTTCTTTAGACTATAAGGGGAATTGTAGTGAGATATTCACCTTGTCTGCACCTGTGGCATAGACAACGCCCATTGGGGGTGGAGACAGGGCCAGAAGTGACCCTGTGAACTATGGCAGAGGAGGGGGCTCTGAGAGCTCTCTTGCTTGCAGCAAGGAGGCAGGAGTATATCCAGAGGCATCCTTGGGACCAGGAACCTGCTGGTGTTCATCTGCTTATGTTGTGAGTTATTTCTTCCTGAATAAACATCTATTTGGCCTATTTGTTTCTCCTGATCCTTATTAAACATCAATATCCAACCATATAAAATATCAAAATATCAAAGCAATGCTAATTTTCTGTTAAATGGTTGAAAACATAGATCATTATGATATCCTTACTGAACTTTATAATGTTGCAGTAGAGTGTTATGAAAACTCTAGCTTTTATAAGTGAATGTGATAGGTAGACCAGTGACTCATCAAAGAGAGGACAGATTCCTAAGCTGGAAACAAGTGAAGTTTAAAATTAACAGCAGAAATATCAATAGTAGGCTTGTATATGAGAGTACTTCTCAGAAAAGTATATTGAGGAATTTACATTATAAGTCCAGGTTCTTATCTGATTCCATAATTTCTATTTTAACCATACCATGACCACAATGGACAGTGTTATTCATGCTGTAAACCAGATCATTGAAATATTTTGATAGTGTGTATGCTTTTTTCGCTATGGTATCAGAATATAATTTGCTCAAGAATGTCTTGAGGTTTTTCAACCTTCACCCCACTTGTTCACCTTTTCACCGTCAACAGACATTATAACTTTGAAATTATTAAGGAAAGCTAAAAGTCAATGTTTCAGAACAAGTAATTTCCACCTATTAAAGAAAAAGAGAAATAGGTAAAATCCAAACATTTGTCATTTATGTACATTTGGGCTTTTCTCTCTAATTGTCAGTGGTAACTATGTGCCCTAAGCATATTAATGAATTTAAGAAGGCATAAAGTACACTCCATACCTATAAATCATTCCATTAAACATTCATGAGGAATGCATTGCCTGCATCTAAAAGCATTCAAAAAGTGATATTTTTCCTTCCTTCTTACATGAAAGAAATCTAAACAATAAAATCCAGTAATATATCACTTAATAATAAATCACTTAATTCATTGTTTGTGTTTTGCACAGTTAAAACTTCTCTATTCAAAGTCAATTAGTTAGCCTCTTTAAATTTCTGTATGTATATCTAACAAAAGGTATTGTCTGTCAAAGCTTTTGAGGAGTTATCTGCATTACAAATGCAGTACAAATGTGTCTTTTTAGTATTATAATAAAATCATTTATCTAATGGTAATTTGTTGAACTTTAATGCAAGGTCCTCTAAATGAGAATACTTTGCAAACAAGTATGAATTAGGACTCTATCACACACACACAAAAAAATAACCAAACAGAAAGAGAGAGAATGAGAGACATGGGGGGGCATTATCATTGTGAAACTAGATAACCTTTAACCTTTTAAGACTCCCTTGTTCTGTTTTTTCACAAATGCAGTAAACAGTCAGCCCAGAAACCAGAAAGAGAGCTTCATAAAATGAAGTGTAAGTGAGTGCAGGTAAGTTTCTTGTTACTTTGGAAGCTCCTATTACCAATAGTTACTATATTCCCCAGAGTAAAAAAAGAGGTAACTGTGATTCACAGGGTTCTGCCTATCATTTATGAACAGGCTTCTGAATACATGGTTCAACACACAAAACATGTTCAAAGTCATTTCTGTCTAAGACTTGATGCAAAGAAATAAACAGCAAAATTTATAATTTTGAAAGATGTGAATTGATGAATAATTTTATTGATTAAGATCTGCATAATTATGCTGTGAATATATGCATTTTCATAAATGTTTAACCTATCATATTTATTAAATATGTACTAAATATAAGATTTGAATGAATGTTTTCTTTGCATTTTAGTTCTAGTCTACTTTCCAGAAAAAAAAAATCATTATCTGTTATAAGAGCAAAATTCCATTCAGTAAAATGCAATGTCTTTATAGGACACATTAAATTTATATCTATCTATCTATCTATCTATCTATCTATCTATCTATAAATATATGGGTTGTTAGGAATTAATCAAAGTCAAAGATTTTCCATAAAATGAAGAAACTTTAAGTAACCTTTTCTTCCCTAGAAATATTTGTTGACCTTAAAACCTTTTCCAAATCAATCCAAATGCCTCCTCTCATATTTGCTGAGTCTGATTAAACAGATTTTCCAGTCTTCAGGCCTATTTAATAGAAGTATTCATACTCTATTCCTCACACTAATGCAATTCCTTCCTTGCACTTCATTCACACTGAATTCTCAACACATTTTGAAATGAAAGGATTATAGACCTAGGATAACCCTTTTCTGAATTTGAGCATCTTTGCTGATTCTGAATTCTAAGTTCTCCATCTTCATACCCTGATCAGACTCTTGGAATGGACTTTAAACAATAGAAGAGAAAACTCAAGCATTACACAGGATTTCTCCTGAGTATCTGGGAAAGTTTGTATTATTTCAGTCATTGTAATCATGAATTTTGACATGAAAATGAAGATAAAAATAAGCTTCAATTGTTTTTTTTAGAAAAATTCATATTTATTTTAGATAATAACTTTGTTCAGTCAAAAATGTTCCTTGCAGCCTTTTTATTTCCTGAGCTTTACACCCTGCCATGCTGCCATAGATGTTGACCTTTAACTCTATTTAGGTAATAAAGGGCTATTATACTCATTTGTTATATGGTGAATGACATATATGCTAGGAATCTAAGGCACTGGACATTAACACCAACTGATTAGATCTGAAGTGAAGTCTGAAATTTTATAATTTTAATAAAGATCCTGGAGGTATTATCAGCTTTCCCTGGTAATTGCTGTACTCATATACTGGACATTGAACTGTGATAGAATCAAATTATCATAATGAAGCAGTTGATGGTAGTGATGAACCAAATATTAAGATAAAATTGATGGAAGTTTTAAAAACTTGGGCCCTAAATGCCTGCAGAGAAAGGAAACTTCTAATGGTAAAGAAAAATTTAAATACTTAAAATAGGAGTTCTATGACTGGTGCCTGAGCTCCATCTCAGAGAAGGTAAGGTGACTGTCCACCACTTATGTCAACATTACTATGTCTGCTCATTGCTGGTCATAAAGGTCCCCTAGAGGTTGAAAAGATTCCTCTTCCCTGGGCATAACTGACAGACCTGTGACCTTGTAACCCTACAACACCATGGGCTGTCTTATCTTGCTTAATTGTATCAAGCTTGAAATACATAGTTGCTACTTTACTCTGTACTTTGTATGACCTAGATAGCCATGGAAACTCTGGAGGCCTTCAACCTCATGGTCTTTCCCTTTTAAAGCTTACCTTTATGGCTGGTTGGCACCTCATCCCCTTCCCCACCCCCACCCCCACCATGGAGTAAGATCCAAGCTGGCCAGCTTGAACAATAAAGAGAAACCTTTGTGTTTGCATCAGAATTGTCTGGCTCCTTGGGTTAGTCTGGGACTCTGTGAACCTGGCACAACAGTAGTTGGGTTATAACATGTAGAAAAATTTTTCTGAGCTGAAGGTAATAGCATCATGGCAACTGCAAATAAATTGAAAATGGTTATTTTTTTTAAGTCATATATTCCTGAAGAAGATACAGCTATAACATCAAAGCAAAGGCAGAAGGCTGCATGGTTCTTTTTCTACTGGTTAGCATTACAATAATATTAGCATTACAATACTACCAAGATTAAGATGAAAGTGATAAGGATATGATATTGGTTATGCACATGATAGACTGCAATAGTTAAAATGGTTATAAAATAATACAAAAAATAAAGAATTATATAATGAGCCTATGCATTCATTGAGCACACAATAAGCTTTCATAAAGATCAGCTGTCAGGATCATATATGGAATCCATTCCATATATGTTCATGAGCCACATGTTCAGAGCATTTCTATTGTCCTAAAGACATTTTAGTTTACAGGCTACTGAATTTCTGGATCTCAGTGGTGAAATGCTCTTATCTAAATAACAATAGGTTTGAGCCCAAGCAGCTTTACACTCATCCTGAAGGCAGAAAGTACACTCAGTTGTGGAGTGACTTCAGGATTAGGGGAAGTATTTGCTATCTGCCCTTTATATATAATAATAAAAGACTCCTCCTTTTGATTGATTACTTAAATTTGGAGGTATGAAATAAATGGAGCTTTTTGTATAGACTGAATCTGCTCTCCTGATGATTATCCTGTGTTACAATCTCTTAATTCTATTAGCTATCTAGCCTTTCCCTCATCCAAACTCCCTGACTCAGGAACACACCCAGGGCCATTGGATGGTTCTAATTTCAGTCCCTGCTCAGAGACAGCTTCTGACTATCAACAAATTGGCAAGTTTGCTATATAAATTTCTGTACCCCATGTCTTCCTACTTCTGTCCATTATTTGAAAGCCATCCTAGGAAATGACTATTTCATACCTAATTGTAAAAACATCAGACCAGTACAACTAAAATATTAAATAAATTTCAGGCTGGGCTTGATGGCACAAGCCTGAAACCCTCTTTTAGGAGACTGAGTCAGGAAGATTGACAATGTGGGCAGCATAGCAATATGTTTTCTAAGTAAAGAAACAACATATAAATTAAATTAAAAAATAAATATACTTAAAATAAAAATGCCTTTTTTATCAAATCATCTGTAACTATTCTTATTTTAGACAATGTCCAAATAGATAGGCTGTGATTAAAATATTCACAACATTTTCTTTTCTTTTATTCAAGGAAACCATATAAGGAGAACTATTCCTCTGAAAGACATGATGGCTTTCTCCCAGGGAAATATGAATTTAGCATTTTGAAGGTGCTAAAATATAATCTGAAGAGCACTTTGCACTGCCAGGAATGTTTTCTCTTAACTAGAGGCACGGGAGCTATGGAGATGCTTACCAGTGACTCCGTTTTCTTAAGGTTAACTATTATATCTGCCAAGGATGTATAACTGATTGTGAAGATGTGAACTCATAGCTGGCCATTGCAGGGAGCATAAAAGGACACCTAAGAATGTATTTCATTCTACTTTGTCTTGGTAAGCCAAAGAATTATTAGAGGTATTTACAGAGGCAGCTGCAATCCCACAAACAGGTATCTCATTCTCATGAAAGTTACATAAATAGAGTCCTATATTCAGTTAACCTTTCCTCACTTATGGACATTACCAGCCCAAAAACATGTCCATTTGCATTTGAGGGACAGCAATAAAAGTAATAGATGGGGTCTCCGGTGACAATCAAGTGACAGATACTTTATTCCCACTCACCACCAATTCCTGGGCCCTTGCCAACTTCTACATGTAATCATTACCAGCAAAATTACCATTGACAGAGACCTAATTCTAACTACTGTTTTGCTTATTTTGCTGTCCTGACATCAGGACTAAATATTCTGTAGTTCACAATAGTCTGTTCTTCTCCTTCAGGACAATGGTGATGTTATGTCCAAAGGTAGCTGCTTTACAGCACAGATCATACTTGCTTGTTATTTTAAATTAGTTAACTTACCACCACTGTTGCACAATTTCACCATAGGTTATTTTATGTTTCCTGAGAATGTGACAGCTTTGTGTACGCTTGTTTGACACTAAAAGCAAAGGGGAAGTAAAATGTTATACAGAATCGGTTAAAAACTCACACTGCATATAAAACTTTGGAAATATTAAGTATTTAGTTACTTAGCTATTATGAAGTTTCATAAACATAGGACTGAATCAATCTCTCTAATAATCAAGACTATGCAAAGCCAAGGATTGGTACTGCATTACTTTTAAGACTGGTCAAAGTAATAGGATCTGTTACAACTCTGGCTCTCAGAGAAATCTGGACTTCCTGAACTACCCAGAGGGTTTTTAATTAAGAGCTATTTTAACCTAGTTCCATTACCTCTTCCTTTAAGGGTTGGTCTACATGGATATGTCAATTACCAAGAAAACAAAACACCTTGAAGGAAAAGTTGTTTGTTCCAAAGACTTTAGAGACAATAAAAACCTGCAAATGTAAATGGGTAAAAGGGTATCTCCAATTATTGTCTATGTTTACCTTGTAAGAATGTTCTACTCTGCAATGGTTGCCAATGTCTAATTGACACTTGCCTTAGGAGGGCATCATTTTATTTTGAAGTAAATACTTCCTATCTGCCACACTGTATTTGTAAGACTTGTTTTAATTTTTTTTATTTAGAGATATGAGCCAAACAAAGGTTAGATTCTAGTAACTAACAAAAAGTCTTATACCATAGCATTGAACAGAGATTAATTAAATTCTAGTGTTTCACATCAATGATATTCAAATATTACTGTTTTTTGATCACTTTGTAAAATAATATCAATGTATTTCTTTAGTAAATTAGGTAGAAAGCTGAATATAATATCTTAGACAGAAAAATAAATCAAGTGGAGCATGTGAAAATAATCTTCAGATTAAAAAGAAAACATTAGAATGTAAAATACCTTTAGTCTGATGGTAATTTCTATTTCTTCTACTAAAACATGCATTTTTAAATAAAAATAATCCACAAACTGTCCTAAATTAGTTATGAATCAATAATTTGTGATTATTCTATTTGACTTTAATAACAAGAATTAAAAATGGATATTTTAATTTGTCATCCTAATTTTAATATGATACCTTACAAAATAGCTTAAAAGAAGACAAAATCATACTCCATCTGTATAATCAAACCTGCTAATTGTATGTGGGACCAAGTTCTTGTTTCCAAGCATTTGGGAGGTAGAGGCCCATTTTCTTAAATATTTTTGATGTGGGGTCCCCTGATCACTGTAGGATAGTACCACCTACACTGTATGTCCTGGATGCTATAGGAAAGCAGGCTGAGCAAGCTATGATGAGCAAGTTATTAAACTGTATTCCTGCCCTACTCAAAATCACACTCCGAATTCTTTCAGTTTTAGCAAGCTATCAGGAAGTTTAAGATTATATACACTTTCTTTCCCAAATTGGTTTGATCATTTTGTTTTGTCACAACAGTAGGAACACTAATTAACACTATTATATTTCTTCATCATGCAAATAATTTTCTTTGAATTTTTGTGTGAGAAGTAAAACATTACCACATCAGTGTTCATCCCAGTGAATTCTTTCCATATAATGCAGTCGATTTTTTTTTTTTTACCATTTCTAGCTGGAGCTCAAATAATAATATCAGAGCAGTAGATACAATTTAAAAAATTATACAGTTTTTATCTATGAGTGGGAAAATTCTGTTGAGTTTTACCTGGACACGTTATAAACTTTTCTTTTTTAGCAAATAGCATTGGCTTAATAAATTATGAGAAGTTTGATATTGAATAACCAACACTTAAGCTGTTTCAATGTTGTTGAGTCAATGAGCTATAAGAATATTAATGAGAAAGATTGAGAAAATGGATATCTATTATGCAGAGGGGGAAACAAATGTTCACAATGTTATCTGCAATAACTCACAACACAGACCAAATGCCCACTCTGCCTTTAGCTTTAGTGAAAGAGAAAGGGAAACAAAAGCTAGTAATGTATGTTGGGGACTTTGAGTGATATGCATCAAACTTTATATAAATGAAAAGAGTACAAGGCTTTGTTTTAAGGTAGGATAAAAAGAACTTAGTAAAATACAAACAACTGATTCTACAACCGATTAACTTTGGAAAAAGATGAGTACAATTCTCATTTCTTTTTATGAGTAAAAAAATTTTTGACTGAATTTTAATTTTAAAGTCAGACAACTCCAACACTTGTGATGTCATTTCTATAAGGAAATACAAGAAAACCATGTAATCATGGATGCCATTAAGTAAGGATGATTAAAATCTGAAATCTGTAGCTGAAAATGTTTGTAAACTAATAATTTAAACATATAATTTTTAAACAGAATGTTGTTTTGAAAGAACCTCAAACTAGAAGAGAAAACATATAACTACCTAGAATAGAAATTAGAAGAGAAAGTGTACTCTACTGTAACTTGAGGCAAGCAGAGTCTGCCAAGATCACTCACAGATACCAGAATTGTTTGCGGAGGGTGAGAAGTTAGAGGAGGAGGAGAAAGTGAGGGGGAGGTCAAGGAATGGGGGAGAAAAAGAAATTCCTATATGTAGAGTGGTTAGCTTGGTATAGGAGGATGGTTGGGGAGCATGGGAGGATGGGAGAGAGGGAGGGAAGGAGGGAGAGGGAACTGGGATTGATAGGCAAAATAAGAAAAAATAATTATATCACACACACACACACACACAGAAATTCCCATATGTAAAAGGCATGGAAATTATGGCCACGCATGTTCTCACAAGTGTGGGGTAAATAGAAATCACCTTCACCTTCAGATACATAAAACTTGAAGTATAGAAAATTTTCTTGCAGACTACAATTAACAAGATACCTGACAACTCACATTGAATATTAATTTTAACAATGCAAAGGACATGGTTACAGGGAACCCTGATGTGGTTATTAAGAGAGTTGACTGTTCTTGACCTGATTTTTTTTTTAACATAAAGCGGGTTACAAATTTAAAAATCTTTAATGAAAACATCTTCATTAATACCCACTTGTACATTGGTAAGTGACCACTGAAGTTGGCTGGGCTAAGAAGGTCAAAGTTCAAAGATATTTGTCATAAACTATAATCTGTAGTATTAGTGATCCAGTGTGGGCATTTCTACTGTCCCCTGACTGGAGCCTGGCTATCCTTCTGTCCTGCCAAGAAGTTCTGTGTATCATTGACATCTGTATATTTCTCTTTTAGAAAATTGTTGAACAGGTCACATTTTCATTCCCGTGAGTTTAAAAAACCGTGTGTAAGATGTAAGTCACTGTGTCCAGTTTTGATTTGGTGTTGTCTTCCCTGAGAGAGATACATATTCTGACAGAAAATGTGAGTGACTGGACATAGCAATATGCAGAAAGTGGTGAAGACTAGTATCTTATCTTTCACCTTTTTCAGTATATCTGTGTAACTAAATTCTGACTAATACATAGAATGGGCTTTTGACATGTGATATTTCACACAAATCTTCTAAAATGTGCTAAGCAGTAGTATGAAGAGAAATAGGGCTGTGAGAAGGGAATATGCTCACAACATAATGTACACATATGTGAAATTGCAAAATATTAAAGCAGCAAAGAATGAAGTTGAATTGGTTCCCATGCCTTCACACATAAATAACAAAATTTAGTCAGATTAGATTTGATTTAAAGAATAAAAGAAAATTCCTATAGAGTCATTTATTCATTTTCATGTCCTTTGGCTGACACATGACACCAGTAGTAGACTTTGAAGCCCCATGATAAAGTTCCCCTGGATGTTATAGAGCATCTTTTTAAAAAATGATTTTATTTTAATGAATGTGAGTTTTCTGTATACTTAAAACACATGTCACACATATACACACACATCTCAAAATACAAAATGCCTTCCTTCCTGCTGATCTGACTTGGGGTCAATCTCCTACTGGCCCATCCTCCCAGCTACCCACATCAATGCTTTCACCTGAGGGCATAGTGCCTACAACTGCCTTTTCAGTCATAAAGAGGAGTTTTGTTTTGGCTGCTTTAAAAACCATAACACTTATTAACTCAGTACAATACCTAACCTTTGAGTCACCAAGGAGACGAACAAAAACAAGCAGCATACCTAACTGAAATTTTGAGATTTTCTGTTATAGAATACCATATTTGATATGCACATACAAACAAGCATTAGACACAAGATAGTTCTCATTTAACTAGTAAGGGAAATGTGGAAGGTGCTGATTCCAAAGTCATGTAGGTAGAATTGAGGCAGGATATAAAATCAAGAAATTTGAGGGAACAAGAGGATGGAACAAAGCTCTAATTAGGTAATTTTGATTTGTATTTGATTGAGAATCTAGGATTGCAGTGTAACTGAGGAAATAACAAAGATTGCTTACATAGATAGAGTAAAGGTTAGTTTAGTCAAAGGATATCTCAAACAATAGCCCTAAAATATCAGTGAATTCCATGAGTCTAAACTGAGCAACACTCCTCAGAATACCTCTCAAAAATTCCTTTACAAAAGGAAATACCTTAAATAAATAAGCCAACATACCTGTATTTGTTTTAACTGAAATGTAGAACATCATTCTCTGGTACTGCCTCTCCTCAGTGTGTCTGTGTCTTTGTCTGTCTCTTTATCCATGCCTCTCTCTCTCTCTCTCTCTCTCTCTCTCTCTCTCTCTCTCTCTCTCTCTCTCTCTCTCTCTCTCTCTCTCTCTCTCTCTCTCTGTCTCTGTCTATCTGTGTGTGTGTGTGTGTGTGTGTGTGTGTGTGTGTGTAGGGGGGGGAAGACTTCTCCTTAACCATGTCTTGCCTATTAATGTCACCCTCTAAAGAACATGCTATTCTTAACTCTACTTAGTAAGACTGCCAATTTTATTTCACTAGCCTCATATTGGACTTCAAGGACATGGTTTTATCTAAGAGGAATTCCTAAAGGGGGTTGTTTCATACTGTAACTAATGGTATCTGGCTGCATCTACAGAAGGCATGAGGAGTATGTTTGTGTGTGTGTGTGGGGGGGTGGGTATGGGATGGGAGAGTGGTCGATGTCATGGGAGAGAGGGAGGGAGAGGGAACTGGAATACATATATAAAATAAGTAAAAATAATAATTTTAAAAAGCATATAAAAATATATAAACATAAAAAACGTTTCTTGTTGGTCCTTTAAAGAACCCGTAGAAACTCTTAGGAGAAATGATTATAAAAGACATCCTAATTCTTTAAAATGCTGTGTGCATACCTATAGTGAAATATCCACCCTGCCCACACCTATTGTGCTGACCATGCTCATTGGGACATAGGGACAGTTTTGGACATGATCAGTAGGGGCTAGGTCTGGTGTCCCAAAACCCAGCTCACTTTCTTGCTTCCTGGTCAGAGACAAAGAGCATCTGGGACGGAATGGGAACCTCAGGCAGTCATCTGTTTCAGGTGTTAAGTGATTTCTTAACATCTCTCAGCCTATGTTGTTATTTCCCATGCACTATCTGGTGTCAGAAGTAGGAAGTACACGGGACCTGAGGAACTAGGTTTCACCCAGCTAGTTAGGCATCTTTACGGCACCACTCCAGCTAGTAATGGATTGTGCAATCAGCCATTTATCCACATTGTTTCAAGAATGGCTGCTTGCTCTCTCCCCACGAGAAGTAAGTGCTCTTTTTAACCCACATCTTCACTATCATTGATGTCCTCATTTTGCTGATTTTGACCACTTTCATTAGATGAGATAATATCTCAAAGTACTTTAAATTGTATTGGTCTTATTGCTGAATATGGTGTGTATATTTTTTGATATAATTCTGTGTATAGGCATGGCTGTCTTATAAACCAGGTAGATCTGGCTGAACATAGATATCTCCCTGTTTCAGCGTGTTGAGTGTTGGAATTTTACTTGTGAGCTATTAGTGACATGCCTGTTTTATTTTTATTTTTTATTTTTTGAGACAAGGTCTTTCTGCAACAAATAGGTATGGCTGTTCTGGAGTTCTTTGTGGAGATAATGCTGGCTTGATTTCTACAGAATTCTTCCTGTCTCTACCACTTTTTTTACTGAGATTAAAGGAGTGAGCTACCTCAACCAGCATCTTTATCATTGCCCAAAATAGCTGTTCAGCTTATGGGAGACCTTACCCTCTCCAAGAAGCAGATGGGAAGAGGGGAAGAATGGGAGAGAGGGCAAGGGAGGGAGTGGAAGTAGAGGAGAGAGGGGAACTGGGATTGAAATGTAAAAAATGCAACAATATTTTCTGCACTTTGGAATGTATATTTTGAATATACATACTCAATGTACATATTCTGTGTTCCTCAGAATCTACCACATTTTCTCTTTTTTGTGTGTTATTATTTGGATATTTCATGTAAAATCCCCTGATCATCCCCCCCAAAAAAAGAGTCTAATTTGTGTTGTTCACATAATCAAACTCCCAGGGGCCAGCACCTAAAGGAAAATTAAGGCCTTTCTTGACCCCCAACCCTGCCAGTAAACATCTAATATAGAGAGCTATTTTTCAGCATCCTTATCACAATCTTTAAAAGTTTCCTTCTATGGTTTCTTGTCTAGGTTATAATTTTTTTTTCTGGAGAATGGAAGAAGGGTTTTTTGCAGAAGCCTTCTATATCTCTTTTTTCAACTTTGAATTAGCCATTATCAATACCACTGTAGAAGAAACTTTCTTGTCATTTCCCATCAACAGGAACATAGTTTATTGACTTCCATATGAATCTGGCAGCAGCACCAACCATAGCTATCCACTTGGCCTCCAGCTTTGGCACATTCCATGGACCTCAGCATGGTTTCCAGTTGTAGTAAGAACATTATAACAAGGTCGCTCATGGCAACCTGGTCTGCAGATTCAACATAGCTTTAGGTGGTGGCACAGGCAATTTGTCTTGTTTTACAGTGTGCTGAGAATCCAACCCAGTGGCTTGTGCATATGAGACCATCACTCTTCCACTAAGCTCTGTCTCCAAGCTTTGAACTATAACCACTTTTTGTTTAAAAACAACATTTCCATCAGTCAAACAAGAATTACACAAAACCTCTACAATTGTATTTAGTTTATTATTTAGTTCTTTAAGCATTGAAAAACTTGATTTAAGATATGTGTGTGTATGTGTGTCTGTGTGTGTGTTGTATGCATTTATCTTATATCTTCAATATATAATGGCCTCAGTATTACTCAAAATAAAATGTCTCATTACTTCTGTAATTCTATATTCAATAATATATAAAAGTTTATCAAATTTGATGCCTTTTCAATTGTTTAGGTAGTCAAAGTGGCTGCTTATAGAGCAACATATAAGAAAGTGTTCCTATCATCATTTCCTATTACCTTTTCATGTCAACAAACCTTGTATTCACTCTTTTTTGCTTCTGTTTAATATAGTAGCAGGAAAATGTTTCTAGCTTTATTCTTTGGCCCAGGGCCATAACATGAGTCCATTCCTGAGTAGCCATATGGCAATGGCACAGCCATCTGCTTATCCTTATTCTTTTTTCCTGGCAAACATTGGCTCCATATGGGTTCTCTTTGTATCATCTGTATCCATCAGGAGACAAGGCAAAATCAATATCTGCACTTTCCCTTTGAAATAACATTTTTTATAATTGCTCTGAACACAGAGATCATTCATTTTCTTTCCCCTTTATTCTAGTTTGTACACAGCTACCTTCTTCTGCTGTAAGCAGAGACAATTTGATTTCATACAAACCCAAACGCTGTCAGGGCAGGCCGTCAGGTATTAGGCAATATAATCAAATCAAAGGCCTGATGGGCCATGCTTTGTGGATATGAAACTTTGCCTCTCAGGAGATAAATGAACCATCCTTTTACATGTTGACAGATAGAAATTTGGTGTCAATGTGAAGAGTCACATGTTCAGACAATAAGGCAAAAGGAAAATTTATGAACAAGCATCTTATATTTCTATTGACAATCATTTTATGGGATATCTGAAATATTTGATATGTACTGTTTAAAATAATTTGAAACTAGTATGTCATTTTAATATGACACATTTTGACTCTTTAGTGACAGCATGGAATATCCCTTAATAATTGGCTCCTTAATATTTTCTTCAACCTAGACAATCAAAATTTTATTACTGAATTTTAAGATATATATGTGCATGCATATCCATTGCTATATTTTTTGTAGGTGTTGAACTATTGCAATGAAAACTCCCAAGTATTTACTAGGGTGACCTTAACTAAGTTAAACACCTAGCAATGGAGAATAAATAGCCTCAAATGGCCATCTCATATAACCAGGAAAGACTCTAGCCCAACCACAATCCTTGGCCACTCCCAAGCAAACCAGATGAGGGATGTCCTTCTGTATATATGTTTCTACTATTGATTAATGAATAAAACTCTAATTACGCAGTATCCAGGCAGGAAGTATACCAGGAAGATAGGACTTACCAGGTGTTCTCTGGTAAGACAATATTATATAAAAATACATAGTTTAATTGAAATGGATCAATAATTAAGAGAGAGCTTGCCAACAAGAAGCCTGCGTGTTTATTTGGGGCTGAAAGTTAGCAGGACCAGGCGAACAGAACCTCCATCTATACAAACCTCTATATTTCCCCTTCTCCTTTCTAGTCAGTGCTATCTCCTGTCATGTTTTGGATCTTCATTTATTTCTCCTTAAATTCTTAGGAGAGTGGAAATCTAATTACTATACATATGTTTGGGTATTAAATTATGTGAATGAAAACTGGTTCCTGTAGAATTTCAATAACCAGGGCAATTGATTTAACATTTTAATGAATTTACTTACACATGAAGGCAGTAGACGGAAAAATCGTACTAATTCACATATAACTAGTGAATGCAAAAAGCAGTATTGGCTAGAATTTTATTTTCTTAAGATGCATGGCAACAATAGGCAAACCAAAGTAGATTAGGAAGAGATATGAGGTCTTAACCCTACACAAACAGCCACAAGCAATGAAGAGATGTTGAAAATATGAGAAATATAGTCTTTGGTAGGTCAGAACACACAAATTGTTTGTCTAATACTGAATTTACAGACCTGATAACAAACATACATGTATCATCCATGCTGAATAGGTTATATTTAGAAATGTATATGTAGGTACATATTCACAGATGTGTGTGACAATAACCAAAAAAACAGAAGCTGTGAATTCAAGAGAGAATAAGGAAGGGTACATGAAAGAGTTTGGAGGGAGGGAAGGGAAGGTGAAAATTAAAGAAATGTAGTATAATTACACAAACTCCCTATATGAACTTCTTTTCTACCATCTTCCTGAATACTCAATGTTTATATGTCCATGTAATGTTTGATGAGATAGAAAAATACAGAACAAAATAATATATTGTCAGTCACCTGAGAACAACTGAAGTAAAATTGATGATGTTATGTATCAAGCATACACTGCCCTCTAGGACATCTTATGTTTAAGCAGTTGTCCCTAGGTGGTGTAGAGAGCTGCCAAGTGCCATGCCTTAAAGATGGCACTGGCTTCCGCCTTCCACCTCCCAAAGGGTGAGTGCTCTCTGGCATAAACGGACCTTATTTGGTTAAGTCTGTTCAACCTGTCTGCTTTGGCATTAGAGTAACCTATGTGCAGGGTCCATGAAGTTCACTAGGATTGATTAGTGCAAGGGTTGGTTAGTAGCCTGTGCAGAGGTCCCCCTGGCTCACACAGGTCAGAAGAACATGTTTCAAGGCTCCTGATTAAAACTGCATGAAGAAGATCAGCCAGGAGTCGCATTGTCCTTGCTGGCAGGGGAAGGTGCTTAAAAATGGTGGCCCATATAGGGAATCTTCAGATCAGAACTCCTTGCTGGTGAGGGCAGGCACAGCACAAATGGCAGCCCATACCAGGAATTTTTCAGATCAGAACTTCTTACAGTCAGGGCAGCGCTGGCAAGTTCCCAAGGTAAGTTGGGACCAAATTTAAGGTCCTCAGTAAAAAGGCAATAAGGTCTCCTGTAAGGAGCAATGAAGTTCAGGGTTTGAACTAAATTAAGGCCCTTGGTAAAGAGGTGATAAGGTCTCCAGTAAGAAGCAGTAAAGTCCCAGGTAAGTTGGGACCAAGTTGAAGACCTCAGAAATAAGTGGCAATAAAATCTCAGGCATTGAGCAAGCGGTTGTAACAAACTGAAAGTAAAATTTTAAAATGGGGACTTCTCAGTCTCTTCCAAGTTTTCTGGCTCTTCAGGAGCTACTTTTGTCAATGAAACTTAAGATAAAGAAAAGCACACTACACAGATTCCTGAGCAAATGTGATGCCATTGCACCTTGGTTGCAGTTACAGGAGACCTCACCATAGCGTGCTGAAACAAGTTAGGCAGGGATCTTGACTTTGTTTGGGAACAAGGGATGCTAAAGTCCAGAGTCCAACCTGTTTGGAAGTTAGTGTGTAGCTGTATCAAAGACAAGAGGTACTGTAAAGAGGTGATGGAAAAAGGGAAAGCTGTGCTAGAAATGTTACAAGAAGAAAGATCAGAAGAGGTTGAGAGCACAGGAAAGGCAGGTAGGGACGAAACAGATTCTGAGGAAGAATTACAAGCCCTTGTAGAAAAGGTTCAGAAACAATACTTTAAGGGACAGAGGGGAAAGGGAGAGGAAAAATGGCAATGTGGGGATGGGAGGGACCCTCCTGGAACACTGCCATCAGAGCCTTCTGTAGGCGGCTGCCCGCAGGATGCCATTACAAGATGGCGAACTTCCTCTTTCTTGTATACCTTACTCGGGCATATGCCAGCTTGGCGGCTGCACTCCAGCGCGCCTGCTCGTTCCCTAGCCAATCCCGTGGCTCCAACACTGAGGCGAGGTCTTTTGAGCCAATGAGACCATGACCCGTTGCCTAGTAGGATATATAAGCAGCTGTCCCTTTCTGCCCGGGGCCCCTCACCTTCAGCTCTCCCTTCAACCAAGAGGCTCCAATAAAGTGTGATCTGAGAAGAATCCTCGTGTGGTTGCCGTCTTTCCTGTGGGTCGGGATTGGCGCGCCACAACTGGTGCCGAAACCCGGGACCAGGTGAGGGGCCGAAGAGGATTCAGAACTCAACACACGGAGCGGTGGTACAGGTAAGTTCCCTTCCTCCTTGTAATGTTTGCTTACGCTTTCTTGTTTGTTCTGCTAGTCATAATAGTATGCCTAAAAGGATGAGAAGGCTGAAGCCTTGATAGATCAAGGCCATAAAGTTTTATATGAGCATCAAGATAGTGTGTCGGAGGCCGACACTTATGAGGAAGAAGAGAGGGAACGGAATATAGAAAAGGAAAAGGAAAAGACGTCTGATAAAACAACATCTGTAACTTGGCCAAAAGAAAAACCCAGGGACTCTAACGAGTCGTCTACTAAAAGATTGGTGCCTTTGAGGAATAGAAAGCCTCAAAAGACGGGAGGTGCCATACCCAAAAGAGGGGGACTCCCACAGTTAAGGAAATACATAGAAAGGAATTATAAAAAAAGGAAAAAAAAAAAAAGATAAGATTATGATTATAGTGTTTAATCCTCGAATGATGGTTCCTCAGATGAGGAGCTGTCAGAACTAAGTTCCCAAGAGGAGGAGGAATTAGAACAAGCTGCAGCTGAATATCAAGGAGAAAGGTACGGATGGCGACGGCCTCCTGCCTATAATGTTTCTATGGGAAAAGCCAATGTCCCCATTGCACCCCGGGAATCTTGGCCTCCCTCTGCGCCTCCTTCCTATGCTCAAACGGGAGGAAGCTGCCATTTTATAAAAAGGGATACATGGAGGCACCTGGCCTCCGCATTCCCTGGTTTTTGTTTTGAGAACTCTCAATGATTTTCAACAGCTGTTGGGAGATATTAGCTAATGCCCTTCTGCTGGCATTGCCATGGCCTAATCTGTTCAAACGGCAACACCCTTGGCAGTTAGTTCAATTAGGTTGTGAATGGAAATACCCCGGGTTATGTATTACTAGTGTGCCCTTTCGTAATGCTTCCCGTGCTGCTGAATTATCTCGAGATTTATCCCAGTATTTAGCAGGAACCTGGTCAGAAGAATTTGACACATTGGTCCAACAACTAAGACGGGAAATCGTGATGATCAACGCCACCCATGTGGACCTGTTTTGCGTCCTGGCTTTCCTCGGCCCTCTCCTACTTCAAGGAATGGGTGGGAATAGGAATGTTTGGCATTTTTTGCCTGGCTGGGTGTTGTTTTTGTCTCTGGCTCATTTGTAGACTCAAAGCCCAGCATACCAGGGATCGAAAATTAGTTGCGTGGGCCCTTATGGCCATGGATGCTGGAGTGTCTCCACAGGCTTGGCTCACTGCCCTTAAAGAATAGATCCTCTATTCCACAGCCATTGCACCCCTAGAGCCTTAATAAGGCTCATTGCACCAGGGATGGTGTGGACAGAGATTGTCAGTCTCTAAGAGCAATTAGGAACCCTCCACATGGCCTTTGCACCCCCTGGGGAAATTACGTTGCCCCATTGCACTAGGGAAGGCATGTGCGAGATCTCGATAGCACAGCCTTTGCACCTCCCAGGAACAAAATAAAGGTTCCATTGCACGGGAGAAGGTGTGTTATCGATAGCAGGCATCCTTCGATCAGTCCACACATCATGAGGTGGGGGCCTGAACGGGAGTAAGACCACCAATATTGCTCTGGTCATATTATAATAAAAAGGGGGAAATGTAGGCGGCTGCCCGCAGGATGCCATTACAAGATGGCGAACTTCCTCTTTCTTGTATACCTTACTCGGGCATACGCCAGCTTGGCGGCTGCACTCCAGCGCGCCTGCTCGTTCCCTAGCCAATCCCGTGGCTCCAACACTGAGGCAAGGTCTTTTGAGCCAATGAGACCATGACCCGTTGCCTAGTAGGATATATAAGCAGCTGTCCCTTTCTGCCCGGGGCCCCTCACCTTCAGCTCTCCCTTCAACCAAGAGGCTCCAATAAAGTGTGATCTGAGAAGAATCCTCGTGTGGTTGCCGTCTTTCCTGCGGGTCGGGATTGGTGCGCCACAGCCTTCTCCTTATCAGGGTGAGGAAAGGTGGGGCCCAGGTACAGGGTGTTCTTTTTGCCCTGAGGTCTGGAAAGCCTTATGAAATGACTTAAGTCTTGAACAAGTAAATCAGATTGCCATAAAGCATGGAAGTCATTACCCAATAAGGGAGAGGTGAGTGGTAATCTCACTAAGATACTGCAAGGCCCAATGAACCATTTTTAGATTTTATGGCCTGGTTGATAGAAGCTGCAGGGAGAGATTTTGGCATTACAGCAGCCATAGTAGCAGCTATCTCTTTTAATGTTGTGGATTCAGTCACACCTACCATGGCTACGGGCACAATGGTGCAGACAGCCTGTAAGATAAATGAGTTGTCCAAGAAGGTGGCTACTGCCTTGGATGCTCAATCCATAATTGGTGCTCAACTAAAAGAAGGTTTAATGATTGTAAACCAAAGAATTATTCTTGTGCAGTAGCAAATAGATACCTTGTGGAAGCTGGCCCAAATTTGATGTGAAATGAAATATCCAGGTTTGTGTGTTACCAGCATTCAGTGTGAGAACTTTACAAGTGCTGCTAATTTGTCACGACAGTTGTCTAGCTATCTTTTAGGAAACTGATCTGCTGACTTTGGTGACCTGATGGCACAGCTGTGAGTGGCCATTGTTGCAGTGAATTCAACACGTGTGGGTGGGGGACTGGCTGCCGGATTTTCATCATGGTTCCTGTTGCCATGGATCATCTGAAAGAGTGGGTGGGAAGGGAGCCATGGCTGTCCTCTTGTTGCTTATCTCCTTCATGGGCCTGTTGTGCCTTTGCAAAATGAGGTTTGCTCAGAAGCGGTATGTAGCTATGGTTGTCCAGGCATTTACAGTCATTGGGGCAGGACAGTCTCCCCATGCATGGCTTGCAGTCATGAACAAGAATTGATCCTTCATGCTCAGGTTGTATGGCTTAGCACTGTACTCCGAGTTAGCTCTGGAAGTGAGCAACTCCGAGAAGGGCAAGTCTGGTTGCATGTCAAGTTTTTAGAATACTGAATTATATTACAATGTATAATATATTTAATTTAGAATGTCACTGTTTTATTAAAATATCAAATAAAAAATATTTAAAAAAATATTTCTACTTAATTCCCATGACATATTATTTTCTAAATAATTTTTATGTAGACTGTGAAGTCATTCACTTGTTTATTAATAGTTTATTAAATGTATTGATAAATAGTACTTCAATTTATGCTTATACCTTCTTAAAAATAAATTTATATGTTTATGGAAATTTGTAATTTAAGTAATTTTCAGGTCTGTGCATTATAAGTAAATCTATTACATTCTCTGTAGCAGTTACTATTCTACTGACCTGAAAAAGTCCATGAATTATTCAATTTACAGAAGAAAGAGTTAACTTGGTCCTAAATCTCTAAAATGTTAAAGTCCATGATGGTTGATCAGAGGCAGCCTGAGGAAGAAAAAAGAGGCTTCAATCAACTGCCAAATGCTTACATCTTAAACTGTAAGCATCAAACAGATAAAGTAAACTTAAAGTGGAATGATGTCTTAGTAGACCACCTCCCATGACATACTTCTTTCCCTAAAGCTACACTTCCTAATCTATATCAAATAGCACAGCCAACAAGGAACCAGGCTATGGAAGTGGCTACGGGAACATTCTTATCTAAACTATCACAACCAACATTTTATATACACAATTTGATTCATAAATGTCATGTTTTATTTGTATAAAATACTCATATATATTATTATGTAATATATTATGCAAATGTCATATATTTGTATAGTATATGTATATAAACAATTTATATATTATATGTACTATGTAATAAAACATACAAATAGTGGAAATTTTATAAATCACTTATAAATGTTAATGCCTTATTTGTGTCTATTGAATTTTTAAGGGTGATAAACTTAGCTACAACAATGGACCCTGAATTAATAATCACATGGAGAACAGAATTTTATAAATACATGTGGGTACCCATAAATATAAGGAATATAAACAATATTCTGATTATGTAGATGATATTTTATTACCATACATGTGGATAAACAAAATTTTATATTCAAATATATGCAGTAAATTTTGTGGTAATCATAAATCAATAAATCTAATTTTTAGCAAGAATTCATGAATGGCTGTCTTCTGGGAACAGACATAAAGTGAATAGACCATGATTTATTTTATTATCCTCACTGTGGCTTAAATAGCTGGTGAATTGTTTTGTGAACTTTGATTTCTCAAATTTGCACCAAAAACTGCCAATCAGTGATCATCACAAAGGAAATGGGGAATAATGAGACACAAAGACACAGGAGTTTCTAGTCTCTCGTTACATGGTAAAGCCCAGTTTATTTTTTATTTTAACTACATAGACCTGGCAGTGTCTGCTGGCAATAATCACTATGACACCACTCCATTATCAGATCCCTTACTTCCCCCTCGGTGACTTATTATCTCACTGAACTACTGCTAACGGTGCCTGTCTTTTGCAGGCCAGCTAGAATATAGATTGTTTATTTTCCATAAGACCAACCTTGGAATAACTTGTGGCCATAGCATCCTGACAGTCTGTTTAAGAGAAGAATGGAGAGTAGAGTGGTGGTGGTGGGAGTGGGGGTGGGAAGTGGGGCTGTGCGCATTCTAAGAAAAGAAAATATAGCTGTAGAAACTATAATTAACTCTCTTATTTAGTAAAGCAACAGTGCAACACTTAAATACACTTAGCTACAAGATAATTTAGCTTAACTAAGATTATCACTTGCTTAGCAACTAATGCTACCGAATTGGCCAAATAAAAGTAACAGCCATGGGCAGCAAGATAAACAGACTTGAGCCCTTCATTTTCCTGCTGAGAGCTTTTAAGCAAGTTATTAAAATGTGAGCTTCTACCCTAGTGGATTGATGAAAATAAATAAAAAGATTTTTCTTTAATTTTTATATCAGTATTAAATATATGAATTGTTTACTTATTGGGTAATAAACATCTAAAAATTAATTACAAACCACCTAAAATCAATTCCTAAATGTAATGCTATACTTTTGCTATTGGCTAAGACTTGTCATATGATGTAGAACAGTTTAATAACAGTAACTCACTAAACATTGGAAGGTGTGAAAATAATTTCCACTTTTAAAAAAACAAGTCCTACCATTCATAACTAGACAAATATAACAAAAACATTATTTTATATTGAATTCTTTCTGTGCTCCATATCTAAGACAGCCTTTATGACAGGCAAATGGTATTTTAATCTGTCTGACCTTCAGGTCTCAGATTCAAATACTGTACAACTCCTCTACAAAACAATTCCTTTCTACTAAGACATATCTGTGCAATTTTCCTTTCACACTAGGATGTAATGAAACCCAGAATACATTCCATATATTCAATCAGAAAATAGTCACTACAGGAAACTTAATTGATTAGAAACCCCTGGTTTTCTTACTCACATGTCTGAATGACTAGACGTAAGCTGGTAGTAGCTAAACCTGAAGATTCTCAAAGAAATCCTTGTCCTTGAAGCAGAACGACTTTCCCATCTCTATTGTCACTATTTTTTTTCTATATCCAAGAGCTGATGATTCTATATCAGAATATTGATACCAATCAGTTTCTGGGTTCTTGTATCTTTCCCAATTTAAGAACCCTTCCTCACTCTTCTACTCACAGTCTTATTATTTATCAATCAAAATACTCACGTTAAGAGGAACTTTAGGTATATTTGAGCCTGTCTAGATTATATCATTCTTACAACCACATCAAGTCTAGCTAAAATGGAAACATGTTGCCAATTGACAAGAGATTAAGTACAGTCTGTCCTTAGCACCACTTACTATACAATCAATCTTCCTTGTCCTAATGGCAAAACAACTATGAAATAATTTAAGATAACTTCCATCATTGTGAAATATTATATTGATGTCACTGCTATTATACAAGAGCCTTCACACTGATTATATGCACATGATGGAGCATCTGCCTGAGTCATAGAACTAAGAGGCTAAAATTAATTTAGTTTCAAAAAACAATTCATTTGTTTTCTCTGCCAAATCTATAATTCCAAAATGCTACAAAAATGCAAGTCCAATACTACAAGATCCATTGTATACTAACAGGTGAATGTTACACTGTAAATAATTTGTGTCTAGGATATTAAAAGCTGGAGAGCCTAAACTGGTGAATTCAACCTATACAAATAAATGCAGAACAAATAGACTATACCAGCTTTGATTACATACTATTTCAACTTCAGAATGAATTACAAAGTGTCAAAAAAGCATTGTTTTACTTAACATGTTTACACTGGAAAACTTAACCAGCGTAATACAGGGAATCAAGTTTATCATTGGGGTATTATATAAAAATGAGAAATTAAGATAATTTACTGAGTTTAATATGCAATTAACCTCAGATGCATCACTAATCTTAGCATAGTACATAAGCATAATCAAACACATGTAAACTTCTATGGTTTAATTTATCCTTCACCTGCAAGGGGGAACAAATTTTTACATAGCATTAGAAAATCTTACAGCTTCTGCATTTGTGTTGATACTGTTGACAAAAGCAAGTGATATTAATTCACAAGTGCTTAAAGGATCAAACTGCATTAATCTCATGCCAGTTTAATAGTATAATATATAATCTGAGAAGAGGAGCATTGTATTAAAAGACAAAAATGTTCAAATGCTACCAATTATGAAGGAAATAAAGCCTAACAAACTGTTTGCAGTGTTTCATATGTTATCTCCTTGATGGCAGACCCTTGTAGGTTGCATTGACCACTACATCCCTAACTGCTCATGCGAAAAATTCACAATAACTATTTTCTAACAAAAATGGTAATAAATAATGTTACAGCAGGTTTGACGCCAATCTGTAGCATGTATGTTTCCGCCAGCCCACCAACCTGCCAGTCTGGGCCCACAGCCGCCCCAAATAACACGCAGAGACTCTGTATTTGATACAATCCTGTTAGCCAGTTACCATTATTGTTTATGGGCTAGCTCTGTCTTAATTATTAACCCATTTCTACTTATCTAAGAATTTCCATGTGGCTCATCTTATCCGGGAGCCATGGCTGGCATCTTCTTTCTCTCAGGTCCCCAACTTGACTCCTCCCTCCTCCTTCCTCTTTCCTCCTTGTCTCCTTGCCCTGCTTATCTTGCTATTTCATTGGCCCAATGGTGCTTTATTAATTAACAAGTATGAGAAACATATTTACAGGATAACATCTCCCATCAGAATAAAAATATAAATATTCATACTCATAAAAAATCTCTGCCTCAAAAGATAAACTATTTCTGCTCAAAGTGGGGAAAAAAGAATATGAGAAATATCATCAGATAATGAAGCTCAATGTGTTGATTTTAAATTCTTTTTCTGATTCCATAATTGGCTAAACATTATCTGAAAGTTGTTATGCTTATTTTTTGAGATTTTTTATTTGAATTTGAAACAAGCTTCTTTTACATGTCAATCCCAGTCGTGCAACCTTCTGTCCTCCCCTATTTCCCCCACCCACCATCTTCTCATCCCCTTTTGGAAACTGAGGTATAAAACTTAATTATATTAAACAATGTAACTTTGAAAGTTTGATAGCCCACTATCCTGAGAAGATTTGCAAGTCCTCTATCTTAAGTCTTATAGTCCTATAATTTCACAGAAGAAAAGCAAACAAAACCTTACCGAGCATATTCATTTTGACCATTCTAACAACTATCTGTATTTTAGAGTATTATTTTGGAAATACCTATTAATAAGCATATAACATCTAATAATGTGTATAAATATTTATGTATAGGATAATAAGGTAGAAGAGTTCAGTTTATAAGTTTTGCATTCTAGGTTTCTTAACAGCAGAGGGTATACTACAAATCTCTTCAAAATCACTAATCACATTTTCCTTAGGTATGGGAAGCATGAGGTTCTCTACCCAAACCCATTCACTATATCGCGGTGAAGAGTCTAATTGTATTTTTTCCTATCTTTACCTAAATAAGAGAAGTTAAAACACAACTCATCATGAAAATGGAAGACTTGCTTATATTTCATCAGCTCTCTTTATCAAAGTCATGAGACATATTCTCAAAATACTCAGAAGAAGCAGTTACCTCCTCTGAAGATGATTGTAGCACTCCTCAAGCTCCTTTATTTTAATCCCTTCAATATATTTAAAGAGCACTGATCAGATGTAGTATAGAGAAGACACTGTTTTCATAATCATGAAGATAGGTTCTTCCTCTGTCATTGTGGTATTCCAATGAAATTTGTCAATAAATGTGTTACAAGCTGAAAAGTTGGTGGTTTATTTTTGTCTGAATCCATTTACACAGATTCACCCATATTTCCCACCCTAGCTTCACTTTTGAAAATAATATGCTATTACATTATTTGAATATGCTCATAACTGATCGTGTAACTATTTTTTCAGACATTATATATTTTAATACTAGTAACAGTAGTATAAGTCATAGAGTAAATAGTTTTGTATTGCCTCTGAAAATGAAAATCACATCCTGTGTGGTATTAAACTATTTATTTAATCATATAAGAAACATGACAAAACTAACAAAGTGCACTGGTTTGATATTTTCTTTCCTGGCCAATGTGATACAAGCTTGTGTTATATAGAAGGGTAGAAGGAGAGAACTGTAACTGAGAAAATTTCTCAGACAGACTGGCTTATTAGGCAGGTAATTTCTTGATAATGATGTATGTGAAATGCCAGGTAGTTGTGGCAGTGCCATTCACGGGCAGGTGGCTCTGGATGTAGTAATAGAGTAAAAAGAGCCAACCATGGGTATCAAGCCAACCCATTGCAGTCTTCCATATCTTTCCATCACCTCCAGCCCCAAACCTTTGTTTTAAATCCTTTTATGATGTACTGTAATCTGTGAACTAAAATAAATTCTTTCCTCCACACATTGCTTTGACTCCGTCCTTATCACAACATTGCAAAGCAACAATTGGTACCAGATTGTGGGACATTGCTGTAACAGAAATGCCCATGTTGTTTTGGGTAGAAAATGTTCAGAACTTAGGTACTGGAAAAGCAATCATGCTCAAAGCTTAGTGAATGTTCTGTGGGAACTTGGAAGAAGAATGCTGAGAGAAATGCAAACAATGAAGGCCTGGCTCTGAGGCTTCAGAGGGAAGCAAATACTATACCAGGATTGTTAATGTAATTTGATTTGAGAATTTGTCATTTCTGGTCATTTTGGCTGAAGATTCAACTCTGACTAACAAGTAACCAATTTCATTGAAGTGAAAACTTTGCTTCACAGTGAGAACAAATGCTTATTAGCTGAGGCTGAAAACTCAGCTATGATTAATAAGAGACCACTATCATTGAGTTACATCATCTCAGAAGTATTTCCTCAGGATTAACACAGAAAAGTTTGGTTCAAGGAGGGAAATCCTGCATCACCAGGCAGTATATAACCCAGTAATGTGTGTTTCCCTATTGGCAATGGTTTGGGTAACATGGATTGAAGGGGTCATGGGGAGTACTTCAAGCTCAATACTGAGATGGAACTTCAGATTCTACACAAAGAAAATCCAAGAGGGCCAGCCTATTAAGGGAAGTTATTGTTTCAGCTACAGTAGAAGAATAGAGTTGTAGCAGCATGAAGCAGTTTTGGAGATGTTGACAAGGCTAGGGTAAGCTGTTGGTTAACTATGTATTGTCAGTTGTAGTGAAGATTCCAGGACATTACAGATAATCATCAAGAACTGTGTCACATGTGGGGTAGAGGTGGACAGAGCCTACATAACAAGTTGTGTTGTGCCATTGATGTAAGAAGTCAGAGCTGACCCAGCCTTTAGAAGGGAGCCTGGAAGATGAGGAAGTCTCAGACAGTGGACTATTAACACTGTTGGATTTCAGTTTTGGTTATGGTTTTAGTTTAACCTAATTAAGTTGTGCTTTCATTCTTCCCTGTGGAAATAAATTAATAACTTACTTTTTTATTTCACAATTTATTTCTGACTTTTTTAGTTATTCTTTTAAATTTCATTTCATATTCCAACTTCAGCTATTGTTCCAACCTATCCTCTGACCCCCTCACTCTCCCCAAGGCCACCCCAAGTCCACTCCTCCTTACAAGTAAGGGCTCTCATGAGGAGTCAACAAAGTCTGGCACAACAGGTTGCGGCAGTGCCCAGCCTCTCTTCCATGCATTGAAGTTGAGCATGGCATGCCACCATAGGGTTGCTATCTCCAAAAAGCTAGCACATATAACAGGTTTGTAGTGAGCTCCTACTGCCAGGAAGCCCTCAACTAGTCCAAGCTTCACAACTGTCTTCTACATATGAAGAGTATAGTTTGGTCCTCTGGATCTCCAAAGATATCAGACTAGAGTTCATGAGTTTTCATGGGCTTGGCTGAGCTATTTCTAGAGATTTCTCGATTATCTTGACAACCCTTGCTCAATTATTCAGTCATCCCTCTCTTATACTGGATGTCTGGAGCTCAGCTTAGTGTTTGGTTGTGGATCTCTGCATCCATCAATTACTCTGACATTTAAAGAAACGTTTGATGTTTTACGGAAACCAAACTTTTAAAATGATTAAACTTTTGAAGCCTGGGATATTTGAATTCATACTCACTTTTATTGTGATAATATCATGGAAATTTTGCAAATAAGGAAGAAAATAATGTCCTTTTATCATGTTAACATAAGCTAATGTTATCACGGAATATGGACATTAAATTGATAAAATGTTTCAATTGGACTGTCCAATGAACAAGACTACAGATCATTTTCTTGATTAATGATTGATGTACAAGAGCCAAGCCCAATGTGATCAATGCCACCTGTGGAGAGTTGGTCCAGTGCAATATAAGAAAGAAACTCAGCAAGGAAAGCAGTTAGCAATGTTACTCCACAAAGTCTGTTTCAGGTTATAGGCTTCTACCATAGTTTTTTGAAGTAATATTTTGTTCATGATGGACAACAAACTATATACTGAAATATATCATTTCCTCCTCGGGTTACTTCTGAACATGGGGTTTTATTACAGCAATATGAATTAACTAATACAAAAAGATATCAGAGGACATTCATGAACTTGCTGCAAGACTCTCCAGGGATTACATGGAATAAAAGGGGAGAAGCTATTCTATGAAGTACATGATAACAGACAAATAATAGTTTCAGCAGAGGAAAGAAAGTTTTAGAAAGTGTAGCAAAAGGAGCAGGAATCCAGAGCCCATTCCTCAATATTAGACTTCATTTTGGGACTGTGTGGTTCCTAGTAAGGAGTATGTGCAGCACTTCAGGATTAGGGATGTGGATTAGAAAGGACCCAGGCAGTAGACTTGGAAGACTCCTCTCTAAAGACTAATTTCCACAGTATTGAAAAGAGCTGTCCAAGCTGTCAAATAGGAAGAGTTACCAAACCTTGGCTAGGATGGGGAAGATGGAGGTGTGCAAATAATGCAATACAGTTTACTTTATGAAAAATGCTTAAAAACTTAAAAACTAGATACAATGAAGACAAAATTTAAAATATACTAAAAGATGGTAATACTTTATCTTTTCATGAATCTGTAGAATTTATAATGAGAACAGCTCTATTACCTAAAGCAATGTATAGATTCCCCATGATCTTCATCAAAACTCCCAGGATATTTTTTTCATAAGCAGGAGAAAACACTCCTAAAATCCATATACTAACACAAAACTTCTCAGACAGTCAAAGAGATTCTGGGCAAAATGAACATTGCTAGAGGTCACGACATGTCTGATTTCAATTTAAACTACAAAGTTATAGTAACTCAATAGTTATAGTAATTTAAACACTGCTACAAGACTGATATTTTGATCAATAAAGTAAAATAGAGAACTTCACAATTTAAAATATTAGGTGTAGTCACTGGAGTTTTGTCGAAGACAACAAAGACCTACACTACAGAAAAGAGACCCCAATGAATGTTGCCGAAGGAACTGAACATCTCCACACAGAATCATGAAATTCAATCCCTATTTCTCATTCAGTATAAAAATGTAAGTTTAAAATGATAAGAAACTCTGTTGAACTTGTGAAAGAAAACATAGAGAATGAATTATAGGCATAAAAAGGATTATATGAAAAGGAATGCCAATCACTCTGATATATGCTACAACTAATTTCAGTAAACCACAAATTTTTCAGAATGTTTTTCCAGGAGTTTCCAATCAACCTAAGGTATTACAGTTTATCAAATAAACCTAAAGACTCTGTTAATTTTATTCATAATAAAATTTTAATTTCTGTTCAAATAAAACCAAGATAGTGGCACAAAACAATTTAAGTGAATTTTAGAAGCTTATAATTATTCCATGTGTTCCTATAACAGGGGTAATACAAAAATAAACATGTTTAAAATTTAAGAATACTACATAAATCATAGATATTCATTACCTCATAATATATTATCTCCCATGATTCATGCTGTTACCTACCTAACAGAAATAGCAAGTGGAAGTGTTTTATGAACTAATGATGAACTTCTTTTCTTTCATCAAGGCCACATCTCCTAGTTCTTCCCAAATAGTGTCACCAAATGGGATAAATTATTCAGATACCAAATCAAATAGGGTCATTTCTCATTCAAACAGCCATACTTTCTCATACACTATTTTTCTATTAAAATATGTTAATATGTGTATTTGTATGAATCTAAAATCTCTTATCTTATCATAGACTAAAATTAATACACACTTCAAGACATATTTATTTTAATTCATCTATATAAATGATTGTTCTGCATCTATATAGCTGCACCACATTCATTCATGGTGCCTATGGAGATGAGAAGAGGGCTTCAGATAACCTAGAATTGGAATTATGAAGTTTTTAGTTTGTTATGTGTCTGCTGGAACCTGAAACTGTGTCCTCTGAAGAACAAGATGTGCTGCTGACTACTCGAACATCTCTGTAGTCTTGTTTGTCAAAGGGTTGCTTTTAGAATATGAAATATTCTACTTGATTTTTGAATGTTTTAATAGTCTAATACATAAATCAAAAATATCAACTAAAAGGGAATCTTTCCACAAAATAAATATACAGCCAGAGAGCTTTGGAACTGCTTAATTACAAGTGATATCACAGTTAATTTTGTTACTCATTAAGGAACTGAGATTTAGACAGTGATCTACGCATCAGTTTTGAACTATTTCTAGAATCGAATTATTCATATTGAATATTATCACCAGTCTCAGTGTTTATGTATTTTATATGGTTTTCATATATCAGTACATGAAGACAATATGTGAGATCTGTTACCAGCATTCAGTATGAGAACTTTACATGTGCTGCTAATTTGTCACGACAGTTGTCTAGCTATCTTTTGGGAAATTGGTCTGCTGACTTTGATAACCTGATGGCACAGCTACGAATGGCCATTGTTGCAGTGAATTCAACACATGTGGATGTGGGACTGGCTGCCAGATTGTCATCATGGTTCCCGTTGCCATGGATCATCTAAAAGAGTGGTCGGGAATGAGAGCCATGGTTGTCCTCTTGTTGCTTATGTCCTTCATGGGCTGTGGTGCCTTTGCAAGATGAGGTTTGCTCAGAAGCAGTATGCAGCTATGGTTGTCTAGGCATTTATAGCCATTGAGGCAAGACAGTCTCCTGAAGCATGGCTCGCAGTCATGAACAAGAATTGATCCTTCATGCTCAGGTTGTATGGCTTAGCAATGCACTCCAAGTTAGCTCTGGAAGTGAGCAACTCCAAGAAGAACAAGTCTGGTTGCATGTGGGTTGGTGTCTGAGGCCCCACCTCCAGGAAAAAGATGCTGGATGGGTGTGGCACTGACTTGGCTGACTACCAGGATTTAGGGTCATTACAATGTCCACTGCTTTACTGGAGACCAGACCACTACCCTTGCCTGTTTTGTTATTAAAACAAAAAGAGGGAACTGTAGAGAGCTGAGAAGTGACACGCCTTAAAGATGGAGCTGGCTTCTGCCTTCCACCTCCCCAAGGGTGAGCACTCTCTGGCGTAAACAAGCCCTTATTTGGTTAAGTCTGTTCAGCCTGTCTGCTTCTGCGTTAGAGTAGCCTATCTGCAGGGTCTAGGTAGCTCACTGGGGTTGGTTAGCACAAGGGTATTTAAGCCTGTGCAGGGGTCCCCTGGGCTCCTGTGGGTTAGAAGAACATCTTTCAAGGATCCTGATTTAAACTGCATGAAGAAGATCTTCCCGGAGTCATGTCTTTCTTACTGGTGAGGGTCAGGCATGGTACACCTCTGTGTATATATGAGATTTCTTTTTTAAAAAGCTGTGAATTTGAGAAGGAAGCAGATGTGATAGAGGGTAGGAATAAGGTGAGAAAAAGAGAAAATGAAGTAACCATAGAGAATATATATGAAAATAAAACTCAGATTAATTTCAATTTTAAAACATGGGAAAATCTATGCTAATTTAACTTTTGAACATTATAAACTTTGAAATAATTAAATTTGCTGCTATGCAATTAAATCCTCTTCTCCTATACTTACATTAGTCTTTAAGGTAGGGCTTAGATTTAAGGCATTATTTTATAATTTGAGCATCCTATTATAGGCAATTTCATTAATTGCATATCACATTAGAAAGCTTTAAAAATAGTACCTAAATAATTATGATGGTATTGCTGGAACATAAATATGACAGTAATTATAATTACTATTTTGCTCACTTTAAAATATTTGATTCTCATGGCTGTAAGATTCACATTGTATTCATATGAACTACAATTTCACCAATTGTGATGTCTATAATATTTGAGAAAATGGTTTTAAAGATATTAACAGAACATTTTAAGTATAGTAAAGAAAAAGTACTCATTTCATAGAGAATAAAATAATACAAAATAAAGGTAATTCATGTATTGTGTAAATATTACACAACGGCTGAAAAATACAAAACTGTACACAATTTATTAGAGTTATTGAACACTTATTGCTCCTTTCAATGTGTTTTCCTAGAAGTATAAAATAAGACTACTTTTAATATTTTTTTACTATTTTATTATTTTTGCTTCTTATTTTACACATCGATCCCAGTTCTCTTACCCTCTCTTCCTCCCATGCACCCCAAGCCTCCTCCCATCCCATTTACCACACACTCCTAGGGAGGAAGAGAGCTTTCAGGAAGGATCATCAAAATCTGTCAAGTCATTTGGAGTAGGGCCTCTAGATTAAGGGAGTATCCTCCATGGGGAGTGTGCTCTCAAAGTATTTTCGTGATAGATACATCCTGTTTCCACTGTCAGGGATCCCGTAGACTGTCCAGGCCTTCAAACTGAGACCAATGTTCAGGGGGTCTGAGTCAGTCCAATGCTTGTTTCCAAGCTATCAGTCTGAGGGGCCATGAGCTCCCCCTTGTTCAGGTCAGCTGATTCTCTGGGTTTTTCTAGTCTGGTCTTGATCCCTTTGCTCATCACTCCTCCCGCTCTGTAACTAGACTCCAGGAGTTCAGCTACTGTTTAGCTGTGGGTGTTGCATATAATGTATTTGACAATCTCATTACCATGGAAGGGTATTAAACATTAAACGTAGCCTCTCTGCTTTTGCTTAGATTGTTAGTTGAGTTCATGCTTGTAGATCTCTGAGCATTTCCCTAGTGCCAGAGTTCTCCTTATATCTATAATGGATCCATCTATTATGGTATTTCTTTTCTCAGTCTTCTCTATTCTTTCCCTTACTCAATCTTTGTAGTCCTGCATGCCCTTCTGTCCCCTCCTCTTCTCCCCTTCTCTTTCTCGTAACTCCCTCTCCTCCCACTCTATGCTCCCAATTTGAAGGTTTTTGTTACTCTGTTACAGGAAATATTCAAACTACTGAATTGCCTTATCTGTCTTAACTATATGATTTAAAACTCCCCAGAGGCTAGCTTAAACACATAAATACACAAACACAGAAGATCCATCTTTAATATGCATACAACTATAAGTATAATGAACACATTTTGGGTCAAAAGCAAGTGAATGTTTATTACAAGTTTCAGAACAAACAAACAAACAAATAGCTTGGCTAAATACATTCCTTACTCAGCCACTTATAATTAGGTAACTAAGACCACAAACAATAAATAGCTACTGAGGTATCATCCACATCAGTTGGAAGTAGCTGTCTGACAATAACAATATTATCAGAATTTAGAAAGGTCTTTTAGCTGACAACTTTCCCATTCTATGAAATCATGATTTATGATTAAAATAAAAAATCTTTCTCCCAAAAGAAATAAAAATAAATATTTAATTAAAATTGAATATAAATTTCATGGATGAGGAAAACATTTTTAATTTTATCTTTTCCTGTTATTTATCTATAAGTTACAAAATCATACATTAATTACTTATATAATTTATGAGGATTTTGTTTGCTTGTTTGTTTTATATTTATGTAAGTTAGCATCTGTTAATTGGATTTTAACAAAAAGTTCAGCATGTCAAGATCGTCCTAAAATATTTAAGTTACTTCTCATGCCTATTCTTCTCCCTACTATATCAGTGTTTATCTTCTCTTGTGAGGTTTCCGTTGGACATATTATAATATGTGCATATCCCTATAAGAATAAAAAAAGACTATACTAAGTAAATATATACAGTGTCTTGGTTTCAAATTTGAAAACTATCAGATTACAGTTAGAGACTATAGTGTTTCTTCTTTGTTAAGTGCCTTTATCAAAAAAATATAAAAGTTAAACAGGAATATAAAATGAGCCTCAGTATCATTATTGATCTGGGAAATAAAAACACAATAATGAGAAACTAGATTAGATCTGTTAGAAGGTGTAAGATCTGAAACTGACCATAGCTGAAAATTGACCGCCACAGAAACATGATGTGTCACAATGATTAAGGAGAAAGAGATAATACAAGACAAAACAAGCAAAAGATAAAATGATATAATGTGCCCTAAAGTCCAAATTAACAGTGGAAATACAGAGCAAGTGTGAGTTTCTAAAACTGCCTCTGAATTTATTGTTTTCAACAAAGCACCCATAAGTCCAATCAAAGCAAACTAATTTTAATGCATTTTGATAAAATTTAGAAGACAAACAGGATTTGATGCACATTTAAGTAGGCAAATAATAAAGAATAGAAAGAAATTAAGTAGTTTAAGTATTCAAGTCAAGAAGGAGAGTAGAATGAGAGAAAGTGTCTTTGCTATAGGTTGTGTTTCCATTACTGTATATAAAAAAATGACAGGTTATCTGACAATTAACTCAGTGGCATTTATTATTCTGCTTACTCTAGAATTTGAAATAAACCATAAATTGTACAATTCTTCAATAACATGATTTTTTTAATTTTTATTTTACATATCAATCCCAGTTCCCACTCCCTCCCTTTCTCTCTCTTCCCCTCACTCTCAGTCTCACATGCACCCTGATCACCCTCTACTCCCAACCGCCCCCCACTCCACATATAGGGTGATGCCATCGAGGAGGGGCCATCTAAATCTGTCAAGTCATTTGAAGTAGGGACTAGGACTTTTCTCCTGTCTCTAGGTTAAGTGAGTATCCCTTTATGGGGGATGTGCCCACAAGGTACTTTTGTGCATCAGGAATACATCATGGTTCTACTGTCTGAGGTTCCTTAGACAGCTCAGGCCTTCTAGCTGAGACCCATATTCAGGGGGTCTGAGTCAGTCTCATGCTGGATTCCCAGCTATCAGCCTTGGGGCCCGTTAGCTCTTCCTTGTTTTGGTTTCCTGTCTCTATGTGTGTCTGCAGCGAGATCTTGTCCTCTCTCCTTGCATCTGGATTCTAGTTTGGCTCAGTGTTTAGTTGTAGGTGTTTGCTTCTGTTTCCAACAGGTACTAGATGAGGGCTCAATGATGGTGGATGAGTTAGTCGTTGATCTCATTATCAGAGAAGGTATTTAAGGTAGCCTTTCGACAGTTGCACAAATTGTTACCTGGAGTCAGTCAGTCTCTGGACATTTCTTTAGGTTCAGTTTCCTTTTCAATCCTATATGACTCCCTCTTTTATTCTCTCTCTCTCCCCCCCCTCTCTCTCTCTTCTCTTCTGTCTCTATCTCTCTTCTCTCTCTCTTCTCTCTCTCTCTTTTCTCTCTTTCTCTCTCTCTTCTCTCTCTCCTCTCTCTCTTCTTCTCTCTCTCTCTTCTCTCTCTCTCTTCCTCTCTCCTCTCTCTCTCTTCTCTCTCTTTCCTCTCTCTCTCCTGTATTCTGTCTTCTATTCCTCCCCTGACTCAATCTTCCTAGTCACACGTATTATTTCCCTCTCCACTCACTGACCCCCCCTACTCCCCATGCATAGTGGAGAACTTATCCCTTCCCCCTTCTGTGAGAGACCTTATATGGATCTCTTAGAATCCACCTTGCATGCTAGTTCCTCTGGAGGTGTGAATTATAGGCTGGTGATCCTTTGCTCTCGGTAAAATTCACATATGAGCAAGTGTACACCATATTCCTCTTTTTGTGACTGGGTTACCTCATTCAGGATGGTTTCTTCAAGTTCCATCCAATTGCCTGTGAATTTTAAGATTCCATACTTTTTTTCCCACAGAGTAGTATTCCATTGTGTAGATGTGCCAGATCTTCTTTATTCAATCTTCAGATGTGGGGCATCTAGGTTGCTTCCAGGTTCTTGCTATTACGAATAATGCTGCTATGAACATAGATGAGCACATGTCTTTGTTGCATGGATATGGATCCTGTGGCAAACTAATTCCCATTTTCCTGAGGAACCACCATATTGATCTCAAAATGGCTGTACAAGTTTGCACTCTCACCAGCAGTGGAGAAGTTTCCCCCTTTCTCCACATCCTCTCCAACATAAGTTTTCATTGGTATTTCTAATTTTAGCCATTCTGGCAGGAGTAAGATGTTATCTCAAAGTTACTTTGATTTGCATTTCCCTGATAGCTTAGGATGTTGAGCACTTTCTTAAGTGTCTTTCAGCCTTTTCTATTTTCTCTATTGAGAATTCTCTCTTCATTTCTGTACCCCATTTTCTAATATGGTCATTTGGTATTTTGTTGACTAGTTTCTTAAGTTCTGTGTATATTTTGGAGATCAGCCCTTTGTCAGATATAGGGTTGATGGAAATCTTTTCCCAGACTGTGGGCTCCCAATTGGCCTTGTCAACTGTGTCCTTTGTCTTATAGAAGCTTCTAAGTTTGAGGAGGTCCTATTTATTAATTGTTGATCTCAGTGTCTGTGCTACTGGAGTTATGTTCAGGAAGCGTTCTCATATACCAATTTTTTTCAAGGTTACCTCCCACTTTCTCTTCTAAGAGGTTCAATGTGGCTGGATTTATGTTGAGGTCTTTGATTCGTTTGGACTTGAGTTTTGTGCATGGAAATAGATACACCATGATCCAATTGTGCCAGCACCATTTGTTGAAGATGCTTTCCTCCCCCATTGTATACTTTCTGCTCTTTTGTTAAAAAAATCAGATGTTTATAGGTGTGGAAAGAAGATACCAGAAAATGGAAAGATCTCCCAGGCTCTTGGATAGGAAAGATAAACACAGTAAAAATGGCAATCTTGCCAAAAGCAATCTACAGAGTCAATGCAATCCTCATTAAAATCCCATCACAATTTTTCAATGAGCTCCAAAGGATAATAATCAACACTATCTGGGAAAAAAAATACAGGATTCCCAAAACAACCTTGTATAATAAAAGGACTTCAGGAAGCATCACCATGCCTGACTTTAGTCTCTACTTCAGAGCTATAGTCTTGAAAACAGCCTGGTATTGGCACAAAAATAGACAAGTAGAGCAATGGAATCTAATCGAAAATTCTGATATTAACCCACACTCCTACAAGTAAGATGAGTTTTGGTATTTACAGATTAATAGTAAATTTAAGTAATCATTGAAGTAAAAGTGTTTATTTTACTGAGAATTTTAAATACATGGAGATGCTACTATATTCAAAGATTCATAAGTATTAACTACAGCCAAAGATATTTTCTGGGCCTTGGTAATTACAACTTGGTGTATACAGATGAAGTGTTAAAACTGTAAGTGTGTAGACTCAATTCTGAGAAAGTGGAAACAACAGGACCAGGAGATAACTAAAAACAAACAAAAAAGAGCCAAACTAATCAGATTGCATTGAATAGTATTAAATATTTTATGCAAAATTCCACTTATGAGAATCTCTAGAACACAAACAAGTCATTGTCTAAAAGAAGAGCAGAATACAGGTGCACTTTACAAAAGTGCTCTAGGAAGGGGAAACTTCCCGTTTATTTATTTGACTCTCCTCCCTGTTAGATGACTGCATAATGTCTTCATTTCTAATGAATTTGAGTCAACAAAACATGAAATCATTAAAACCTCTTAGAATCTCTTTGTTGAGCGACTTGAAATTAATTAGAACCATCACAGAAATTGATCTTTCTCTAATCTATTCAATATCATAGAACAATTTTTTTTAAAAATGAATTTCAACTTTGAAGGCTGGATATAATTAGTATGATATGTAGTTGTGACTGCAAAGTTTGCTGTCTGTGCCTGCTATGATTTTTTATTTTTATCTATATATAAATAAATATAGTATAGTGTGATCTTTACAGATTGGTATCATCTTTAAGATTACTACATTTCATTCAGAAGCTCTGGGAAAACTTGGACAAAATTAGTTTTAATCACCATGTAGGTCATTTGCTACCTAAGGACACCAAATCTATGTTGAGTAGAGAAATGTTGAGAACCAGAAACAAACTGCCAAAGTGTTCTAGCATTCTCTGCCCGAGGATTCATATGAGACTTCATGGTAAATCAAATTTAGGTCTACCTAATAATCACTGTTTAGCATACTAGTGATGTTTGACATGAACAAATTGAAAGCACTCAGACCAGGTAAGTTACATACTTCTTTATTCTAAGAATGGCTTTAAATCATTGCAGAGATACACCCCAACAGGTTCTTTCATAATTCTGTGAAAAATGCACAGAATACCATACTGTTCTGTGGATTTCATAGACTGCTCCTCATGAATTTTAAGTCAAATCATGGATTACTTATGGCAAACACCAAACTTCTCAATTCTGAATATAGTGAAGAAAATGATTATTGATAAGAATAACAAGAAATTGATGCAAATTTAACAATTCATCTTTTTTACAAACACATAAATATAGTCATTTCACACTATATTTTAGCATTACTTTTTTATATGTTCCTTAAAAATCTAAAAAAACATTGATTTGTGATTTAATATAAATAAATGCTGGGAAACAATGAGTATTTCACAAGTAACACTTTCTCATTTTGTATTGCTTCTGATTTGCATGCACATAAAAACTGTGCTTTGAACAAACTCAATTTGTACTCACCCCAAAAATTACTCATTCAATGCTCCACCAAGTTTCGCTCCCAATTTCTGTTGACTCCTTTGGAAGAGCCATTCAGTCAACTTAGCTCTGTATGTATGTGTTGTGTTTAAGATCATCTACTACTGGGTCATGGCTAGACATACTTTTTTCAAACCTGAATTCTTAGGGAATGTGAAAAAATTATATTGGGAGTGGGGGGGGCAGTGAGTGGAGAGGAAGCTAGTAGAAAAAAAAAGGGGGGCAGAGGAAAGCACGTGGAACTAGGAAGATTGAGTCAGCAAATGAATAGATGAGAGAGACAGAGAGAGAGACAGAGATGAGAGAAAGGGAGAGAGGGAAATACCATAAAAGAGGGAGCCATTAGAGGTTTGAAGAGAAAACTCATTCTAGAAAAATATTCAGGGATCTGCAAGACTGACCCAACTAACAATTTCAGGAACAGTGGAAAGGCTACCATAAATGCCCTTTCCTGATAATGATATTGATGACTAATTTATCCACCATCATAGAGCCCTCATCTAATGGATGATGCAAAGAGAAGCAGACACCCACAGTTAAACACTGAGCTGAACCAAAATCCAGATGCAGAGAAGGAGCACGAGACCTGGCTACCAAAACCAACAGAGATAGCTGACCTGAACAAGGAGGAGCGAATGGGCACCCAGACCGATAGCTAGGAAACCAGCATGGGACGGACTCAGACTCCCCCTTATCCATTAGCTCCCCCTTGCTCAGGTCAGCTCTTTCTGTGGGTTTCTGTAGCCTGGTCTTGTCCCCATTTTCTTATCACTCCTTTGGGAAACCAGCATTGAACCAACTCAGACCCCCTGAACATAGGTCTCAGTTAGAAGTCCTGGGCAATCTAAGGGACCACAGACAGTGGAACCAGGATGTATCCCTGATGCACAGATAGACCTTGGGAGCACATTCCCCATGGAGGGATACTCCCTTAACCTAAGGGCAGAAGGGAAGGCCTAGTCCCTACTTGACAGATTTAGATGACCCCTCCTAGAAAGCACCACCCTCCCTGTGGAGGGAGGGGGGTGAGAATGGTTTGAGAATGTCGTGGAGGGCCATGCGATGGAGGGAGAGAGGAAGGAAAGAAGGGAGGGAGGAGGAACTGGGATCAATGTGTAAAATAAGAAAAATAAATAATAAAAAAGAATGAAAATAATTTTTACAAATGTTTTTTGAAAATACATCTTAATCATTGCAATATTACTGTCTGATGCTATCTACTTGATAGAATGTGTATTTAGATCATGTGATATATCTGAAAAGTAAGACATTGTTTTTGCTAATATGTCTTTCTAAATGTTATGCTATGTACTGTTCTTCAACTATGTTATTTGGAGTCACGGCTTCATAACTGTATGCATTTCAATATCTTGTGGTCATCAGTATAGGGAATCTATTCATGTTTCAGTACTTCAGTAATGAGATATTAGCCCATAATCCTCCCTGTTGAAGGGATTGTCAAAATGATTGAATCCCTAGTGATATGACCTAAATGCACACTTATAAAAGAGTTCATGCTATTTCAAAAGTCTTTTTATTTCTCTAAGCCTTTAAGTGGTTCATACATATTGTCATCCTAGTTGTTATGTGTCTTGATAATTCAAACTGAAAGTCATTCCATAAAGACTCAGGACAACATAGAACTCTCACTGAAAATGTTTATAATGTACAGTTATTAAGAAGATATACATGTGTGATTGTTGAATAATATCATTTTCATCCAATTAATTTACAAATACTGAAATTACTCAGTTTGTTATGAAGCCACTCAAATGTCTGCCTAGTCCAAAAATCGATATGCCTTCACAATCTAACATACTGCTTTCAGTGGCCATTTTAAGGAATGAAAATTAAATTATGGATTTATGCTGTCATTTCAAATTTCATTTTAAATTATTTTTATTGTTAGAACTCCTATATGATGAATGCAATCATACTACACATATGTCCACCTAATATATTTTCCTGCTAAATTGGGAACAAATAATTTCTCATCATCCAGCAAAAAACTAACAAAAAATGAAAATAAATGTGTTAAAAACATGATTCCATAATTATTATTTTTTTTGTTTTATTTTGATGAAATATATACAGCAATGTTACACTGGTGACATCATAGTAAATGTGTTTGCCTGCCAGGACTCCTTTTGTTTGATAAATAATAATTTTGTGTATTTTGAATGAATTATAATATATTATCACTGAATCTACAAATTCACAATTTTAATAAAAAATTTAGCATAATGTAATTATAAAATAGCAATAAATTAATAACAATTATAATTATTATTGATCTTATTCACAGCTATACATGAAAGAACTATTTATATTTGAATAATTTGTTGGAAAAACAGCATGGCATCTTACTTTAATAAAAATTCATATATTTTTGTTGGATATAATTACACAGCAATATTGGAAGGTAAACTATTTGTTTATGATGAAATAATTATTACTATGAAATATCTGGGTTTTCAAAAGTAATTTAGTTGATATAGCTCTAATTGTTTTGAATGAAAAATAAAAAAAAATAGAAAGATGGCAATATAATACATTAAGTCACCAGAAATAATTCCTTTCAAAAGAAAATTTAACATAGTAGAAAAGTATATTTAGGTGATTTACTGAATAGCATGTTAAATAACAGATTTAGATGATTTGAAATAAAAAAAACAGTTTTATCTATAAACCTTGATAATGGACAGGGGTGCCTGATACATATTTCTGACATACATAGTGATGTGCCATAGTGATGTTCAGAGGTAAAACTTCAAAGATAGTACAGGATAGAACACTGGTAAATGCTGCTCACTTCTTCAGATTCATTAACAACTGAATTTGATTTAATTGTTACCATTGTGTGTTCAGAAACTTTTACTTCTACTACATATATTGTAATTCAATAGGGGTTTTAGCTCAGGTTAAATAAATCTTTACAACAATGAATTATGCTCTTCTTGATGGAGAATTCAAAAGAAATTTAGTACACACTAAGGCAGAAGTTTCTGAAATACATTTCATAGGACTAAAGTTTAATTTGGAAATATTTTTCCAATTAAATTATCTGTATGAAAATAACTTAGAAAAACCTTTAAATAAATAAAAGTGACAACCTAGTGTTATTTATTATTAAATTCTGAATTTAATGTGCTTGGCAAATCAGAAATATCATGTTTTATATACATAGTATCTTTTCATTGTTTTTTAGTTGAAAACAAAAATAAAATGATAACAGAAAAGTCACCAGATAGAAATTCACCTTCATTAAAGTAAAAGTAATATTTAATACACTTGTACATATTGCTGCCATTACTATAAAGACATACATTTAGTAGAAGTAGCCCAGATCATGTTTATTAAGTGATTATTATTAATATGAATAAATGTACAAAGTTATGCAATCATATCTGTCTTAGTCAGAGTTTCTATTGATGTGATGAATCAGCAAGAGCAAAAACAACTAGGGAAGGAAAGGGTTTATTTTACTTATACTTCCATATCTCTATCCATCATCAAAGGAAAGAATTCGTGACAGCATTCAAACATGATTGGACATGGAGGCAGATAATGATGCAGAGACCATGGAAGGGTGCTGGCTTGCTCAGCATGGCTTGTTGATCCTTCGTTCTCTGCTTTTTAAAAATTTTGCTTTTAATTTATGCTTTGTATCTTTTGTACCACACATCTTGGGGTCCCATTCATCTTCCTGCCCTTTTGTATCTGCCCTCTGCCCTTACACTCTTCACATCCCTAAAATAAAACAATAAAAATAAAATTGAAGAGAAAGAAAGGAAGGAAGAAAAACAGAAATAAAAACCTCCTCATGGAAAATGTAGAGTGACACAGTGAATTACAGAATTTAACGTGTTATCATTATATCTTTACATATATCTTTATATATATATATATATATATATATATATATATATATATTCATGGCGAAAAGTCATTGGTCTGGATTGAGCCCTCTAGTATCTGCTATCTATACTGGGCCCTCGCTGGGACTGCCCTTGGATATCATGTTGTTGCCCTGAGTCATGGAGATCCCAAAGCTTTTGGGTCTGCAGGACCAGCCCCCTTCATGTGCTCTAAATGGTCAAGATAGAGTAGATGTTGGGGTGGGCCAACTCATAGCCTTAGTTCTGGGACTGAGAATTTTCAAGGTTGGTCAGTCTGCCAGCTCTCTTACATCCTCATGACCAGTGTGAACTCTCTAGCATAGTCTCTGTTCATTCACCCCTTGCAAAAATGAGCATGGGACAGAACCAGTTCTCTTGTTTTCATGCCCTCAGGGTCAGCTCTCCCACATCTATACCAACAGGACCATCTCTACTGTGTTGTCCTGGCAAGGTGCAGAGGCCACTCACCCAAATGCTGCAACCGTTGAGTGATGGAGATAGCTCCAGCTCTTATACCCTCCAGGTCAGATCTTCCACCTGTTGTATGCAAGGAGGCTGGTAGGGCATCTTTCCTACACCAAGCCAACAATGGCAGACAAGATACAGTACCAGATTTACTAAGCTCATGTTCTCCAACAGTGCCCCCTTTACAATAGGGATAGCTCTTCTGTGCTGACCAGGTTAGGTGCAGCTCCCACTTACCCAAGTTCTACAACTGGTAAGGGAGAGGGTCAGCTTCCTTGACAGCTGGAAGCAGGAGGTTTGAAGGGGGATGGGAGGGCAGCTTTCCCTTCCCCCCCCCCATCACAGAAAAGATGAGTGAGGTATTACTGGGTGTCCCACTCTCATGCCCTGAGGGCCAACTTACCAGAGCCCCTGTCTACAGGCTCAACTCTACTGTGCTGCCCAGGTGATGCCCACAATCCATTCTCCTGAGTGCTGCAACCTTATTATAAGACTCGATCCTAGTATCTGAAGGAGGACACCACCCAAAGTGGTCTGAGCCCATCACCGTCAATCACTAATTAAGGAAATATCCTACAGATGGAACTTACAGGACCATTTTTTTCAATTGAGCTTTCCTCCCTTTTAGATAACTCTTGTTTGTATAGAGTTAATAGAAACTGGTCAGTAATGCACTGTATTCAGCAGAAAGGAATGATAACATTTTCAGGGAAATAAATGGAGTTGGAAGAGAATTGTGGTAAATGATTTAACCCAGGCTCAGAAGAACAAATGTTGCTTCTTCTCTCTTACATTTGGACCCTGGCTTTAAGCCTTTAGTTCTCTTTGTTTCTCATGGAAGCCAGGAAACTGTGAAAGAAGCATTAATAGAAAGGCTGGAAGGGCTGAATTAAAATAGTGGAGATAGTAGAACATAAAAAGTACAGGAAGTTAAGAAACATGACTCTGGGTGGGAAGCATGACTCAGGAAGAGAGGTCAGAGAATTGGAGAGATGTGAGTTCAAAAGTGAGAGTAAAGATGAAAGAGGTAGAAAGACTCCATATGGATTCCAGAAAGTTAATGATCCCAATAAAAGCTACATAATGGGGATTTAAGACAATGTCCTTGCATGATCAACACTGCTTCTTCCAGAAATACTGGATTTACAAAAAAAAAAAAAAAGTAACCAGACACAGTTGTAAAAATATCTGCATAAGAGAAAGACATAAAGGTTCTAGTAGTCCTGCAAATAATACAATAATACAAGCCCTGATCAGTCCTCTTGACTGCCAGTCACACAATAAGATCTTGTTAGAGAAGATATCACACATTTGGATATAAAATATAAAGAAAGCAGACAAACATGGTATGTATTCACTCATTTATGGATTTTAGACAAAGAGCAAAGGATTACCAGCTTACAATCCACAGCCCCAGAAGAGATAGGGGGAAAAAAGCTAAGAGAGAATTACATGCTCCCCTTAGAAGGGGAAAGGGACAAGATCTCCCAACCACATTGGGAACATCGTGGAGGTGAGAGGGAGTTCAAAGAAAGAGAAGCCAGGAGAGGACATGAGGAGTAGGAAGACAGTATGGGAAGAATAGAGGAGAACAAGAAAAGAGATACCATAATAGAGTGAGCCATTATAGGTATAAAGAGAAATCTTGTACTAGAGAAATGCTCAGAGAGCTACAAGGATTAACTCAATTAACAATCTAAGTAATAGTGGAGAGGCTATCTTTAATGCCCTTCCCTGATAATGAGATTGACGAATACCTTATATGCCATCCTAGAGCCTTCATCTAGTAGGTGATGGAAGCAGAAGCAAGCATCCAAAGCTAAATGCCAGCAGAACACCTGGATTCCAGTTGCTGAAAGGGAGGAGTGATGAGCCAAGGGGTCAAGACCAGGCTGGAAAAACCCATAGAAACTACTGACCTGAACAATGGAGAACTCATGAACCTCAGTCTAATAGTTGGGAAATCAGCATAGGACCATCCCAGACCCCCTGAATATGGGTGTCAGGAGGCCTGGGCTATCTATAGGCCTCTGGTAGTGGATCAGTATTTATCGCTAATATTCCAATGGACTTTGGGAGCCCATTACACATAGAGGGATACTCCCTCAGCCTAAAGACGTGGGGGAAGGCCTGTGACCACCTCCAAATGATATGACAGACTTTGAAGACCCCCCATGGAAGGCCTCACCTTCTCTGGGAGAAGAATATTATTGGGATGGGGGTTGGGGTGGGGAACAGGGAAGGAGAGGAGAATGAGAGACCTGGATTTGTCATGTAAACAAAGCTTGCTTCAAATTTAAATGAAAAATATTATCATAAAGAAAATAAAGAAAGCTGCCTAGAACCATGCTGGAACCCTACTCCCACAGCCTAGCTTGCACAGATGGATAGGACACTATCAGGTTGCTGGGAGAGAAAGAACAAGTAACATCAGTCTTGACCAGGTGTCAACCCTATAAAAGTGCACTCCAACCTATGGGATACTTACATCTATGCAATAGTGTCATGATTTTGTTAGAGTAACTGCCGGAATTTATCCTTGATTCTTCTAGTAACTTGTTCTGGGTCCACAAAGCAGACCCTAATAATCAGTACTGAAGTTCCTGTCATTTAACTACTATTGGTTATTGGTGGATTCAAGAAGGAGAATTACTATACTTAGTTAAAAAAACTGTTGTACCCAACTGGCTCTAAAACATAACTCAAAACTCATGGTCACACCTATGGCACAGGGTAAACCCAGGAGATCCAAAATAAATGAATATATGAATAATTAACTAATTAACTAACTAACTAACTCAATAAATCAATCAATCAATCAATCAATAAATAAATAAATAAAAAATCAGACATAAACATGGCTGGTTTGGGGAGTAGAAATTATATATAGGAGTAGCAGAGAGATGGAGATGACTGTTGTCGGTATGCATTGTGTATGTTCACAATGCATATTGTATCTTAGAACAAATTTGGTTCATAAATACTAAAAGATACAAATTTTTCATTTTTCATGAAATCATGAGGTTTTAGTAGCTATAATAATTTTACTACTATGAAGTTGTCACTAAAAAGGATTTTAGCCTGTATTCACAAAATAGCAAAGAAAATATTTTAAATAAAATACAATTCCTTTTAAGATCTTCTTAATTCAATATTATATAAATATATAAATTAATCTTTCAAAAACAGTAATGAGTTATAAACTAAATGTTAACCTAATGACAAAATATATTCCTATAAAAGAAAATGAAATTTGACAGGCATGATAGTACATATCTTTTGATTGTTGGTTTGTTTGTTGTACTCATGAGACAGAAGCTCATGGATTTATTCAGGCCAGCCAGTTCTTTTATTTCTTCGTTATCTTTTTTTTTTTTTTTTTTTGCATTTTACATACCAACCCTAGTTCCCCCTCCTTCCCCATATGCCCCCAACTTGTTCTATATAATGAGATCCAGGCCTTCTAGGGATGCATAACGAGATTCCCTCTTCAACACAAAAGAGAGAATGGAATAAGTAAATAGGAAATATTAAGATTGTACATGATTCTAACTATCCATGGGGGTAAATACTTATGTGATATACAATGTAATTGGAATGAGAAACTATATTTAAAACGATAAGGTAAGTTTTCTTCCTATGTAGTACATATCAATTTATTCTCTCTTGAGACATATATTACAAAAGCCCCACTAAAGTGTATGAAGGCACTACTAAATATTAGAGACATCAGAAGGAATGCAAATGTTTATTCTAATACCATGAAGTTGAAGAAAATGCACTTGACATTTTAGAATAGGATATAAAACAAAATTCCCATGTAATCCTCACTGAATTCTGGCTTATTTGAGCTTAACAGAGGCTTGACAAAATTGAGAGGCAGAAAAGGAATTACAGATAGATTTATGTTTTTACTAAATGAAAATAGTAAAATAAAAATGAAAACTCAAGTGTCATTCTTTGTAATGTTCCAGTGATTATTTTCTTAATAGGATAAATAAATTAAAGTTGAATAAACTACAAGGTGCTTTCTGACATAGTGTCAATTTTCTGTTTGCTTTCCAGTCTTAATTGTATGCATACTTTTCGAAAAATTTCATTTTGAACTGAAACATTTCTTAGTTCTGACATGCTTGTTAGCAGAATGCAATTAAAACTACTGTTTATCCTTTGTTTTACTTGTATCAATACTTTAATACAAGGTAATACCTTGGTGTGTGATTGCTAGTGGATGCCATTTTGCACTTGTTAAATAATAAAGGGTCCTGAAATAACGCTTCCAAATAAACATTTAATTTGATTCTGTTTTAAATATTTTTACTAGATGATGAAGTTTGTTCTTACCACTAATGTGCAAAACATAATAATGAAGTGATAAGGATATATATTTGTGTTAGGATAAGAGAGATGCCTGGACTATAGATACAATGAAGAAAGTGATGATTGCTAACCTTGACTGACATTTATCAGTATTCCAAGTGGTATGCCTAACAACTAATTTATAATAGCTTATTTGTTACTCTCAACAATCTTATGATTTGCATACAAATATGGTTCCTCATTTATAATATTCATTATATTAATAAATGTGTAGCATAGCTATGATAATTTTGTTTTAGTAGGTGGTTTATGCAATAATAAAATGCACTATTCATGATACTCATTCTAGCATATGTTGTAATCTAAGACATGGTTGTACAGTAAAGAAAACATATCCATATATAGCAATATTAAAAAAGAAAACTTATACAAGGGATATTATTACAGGGTAATAACCAGTACAGAAAAATTTTTAGTCTGCTAGCTGAGCAAGATTTTCAGATTTCTCAGAACATTTGGGCATAATAACCATGGGGAGAGAAAAGTTTGTTACATAATATAGATTTGAACTCTTTAGTGAATTAGTAAGCAGTGTTAGCTTATGAAAGATATCTGTCAATGACTTACATCACTTGCTATTTTATTCTATTTCATGAATAAAATGCTATATGCTATATTTGGGCTATTCATTTAAAAAATACCATTATTGCTATAGCATAGAAAACATGGAGAATAGGAGAGACATGTGACAGGAAAACATATTGAATAGACATCCAGTATAGCTAACATATTTTGCCTAACTCCATTCCTTGTCAACTTGAAGAAGGGAAATAAACATAACTTTTTATAGGTGGGGTGTGGTGTGATCAAAGAAATTGTTTAAACAACCATGGTTGGAAAGCACGTAAGAATACCAAAGGTAAGGAATCAGAATGCACAAGAGGAAGGTGGATAAAAAGTCAGGAATGCCAACGAAGAAAAGCTCACAGTAATGTTACCAGAGGTAGCAGAGACCTTTGATGCTGTATCTGAGTCCATTCACTCCATCAATCAAGTCACGTCTTCTAAGTTCCAGACATATTGAAGATATCCTGCCTATTCCCGAGTAAATGATTTTCTGATATTGAAAAGTGTTCTGTTCCTTTGTAGATCAGATGATAAGAGCTTGCCAGATTTAAGGAGGATACTACTACTAATTTCCTGGGATTTGCTAATACTAATGCTCTCTAGAACAAGGCTTTTAAATTTCATCTATTAAAGGATTAATTGAAAGAAAATAATCGTCTTATATTTCTCTAAAATTAATAATTACACAGCAATCACCAGCAGGAGTGCTTGAGATCGTTCTGGAAAAATATTGCAGAGGAACTATAAAATGAAAACTTTTTGTGATAATGTACCATTAATTGCATTTCCATTTCCTTCTCCAAGGGGAGGCTTATGAGGGGAAACGTTAATAACATTGACCTCTACACCTGCTATGCTCATTTATTCTATATGACTTAAGCATGAAAAGAATGCTGCTAGTGAAATAAGCATATATGGTTTATTAGCTTACCAGCTCTACAGTACTGCTTTGGATGGATTGCCTATTTTTTGACTCACTTATAGATGTTTACTATTAACAGATGTCACTACATTTTGGAATAAATTATTTCACTTGAATAATGAAATATGTTAATTAATTATGTCTACTACACCCTCAAAATTATGACTGACACACATATATAAGTTATCTAGTGTGTGGTGGAAAGATGTAGAAGTCATATTGCTTAATGTATCTTCAGTTTTATTTGAAAAATTCTGTAGCTAAATTTTATTAAAATTTGAGGTTATAATATTGTACTGATTGCTACAAGACTCTCTCTCTCTCTATATATATATATATATATATATATATATATATATATATATATATATATACTGGATAATTAAGGATTAGGGATTTAAAACTGATACAACATATTTTAGTATTTTTATTTTGGTGCTCTTTTATAGTTAATATAGATAATATAGTTATCAATATTTAAAAAGTAGATATTTATGTCATATTACCTTAATTTTACTATAAAGAAGAAAAATTATTCACTTTAGATAACAGAAACTTTGTCATATATTCAAATATACATCTGCATTTCAGATATGTATTTTCTTTTCTAAACAAATAGATAATTTCAAGTATCTCTGTACTATTTGCACTTCACTATATACCAAATCCACTCTCTGATTTTTCAATTCCTGTTCTATGGAATTCACACATTCTGAAATCTAGACTTTTTGGTATCCTAAGAGTATATTATTTAGAATATGTTTACATATTCTCTTTTATTCATCTCAGAAAGCTTGTATTATCTCACATCTACTTTCTCAATACATGAACATTCTGACTAATACTTATGTCATTGTTTATGTTATTGTTTATGTTATTACTATTTTTGGTATTTTGAATGACCATGTCCTCCTTAGCTCATCCCCAGGTCCTGGGATTGTTTGGAAAGGCTTAAGTGGTGTAAACTTATTGGAGAAAGTACTTTCATGATGGTGGGCTGTGAGAGTGTGAGAGTTTAAAGGCTCTCACATTCCATTCCAGTTAGAGCTCTTTATCTCTTTCTCTCTTTATTTTGTGCTTGTCATTCAAGACATGAATTCTCATTTTAATCATCAGTTACCATGTTCTCATCTGTTACCATGCATTCCAGTTATGGAGATCACAGATGCTTATCATTCTGGAACTATAAACATAAATAAACCCTTCCATGTATAACTGCTTTAAGTGGTGTTTTATCATAGCTATGCAAAGGTAACTGATGGGAGATGTTATTCTGTATATATGTTTCTCATACTGGTTAATAAAGCACTGTGGCCAATGAGATAGCAAGATAGGTGGGGCTAAGAGACAAGGAGAAAAGAGGAAGCAGGAGGGAGGAGTCGAGATGTAGCCAGGGAGGAAGGAAGACGCCCACCGCGGCTCCCCGATAAGACGACCACGTGGAAATACTTAGATAAGTAGAAATGGGTTAATAATTAAGGCAGAGCTAGCCCATAAACAATAATGGTAATTGGCCAACAGGATTGTATCAAATACAGAGTCTCTGAGTGTTATTTGGGATTGATGCGGCTGAGGGCACAGACTGGTGGGTTGGCGGGCTGGCGGAAACATACATGCTACAGGTAACTCATACGAAGTATGATGTAATGAATACTTTATTACATTTAGTACTTTAGCACATTTAACAGTAAAAAATGAAAGTCAATTAAAAGAAAATTAGAGCCTAGAAGACAGCTTGCCTAATTTATCCTTTCGAAGATGAAGTAAGATTCATTGAGAGATAAAATTGGGACTAAGACATACAAAGAAATAGGAAACAGCTTTTCAGTTACAACATGAGGACGTGTAAAGGAAAAGAAGACATTAAGTACCAAGTATGTTTGGGAAACACCAAGGCTCATTGTGTTCTGGAATGCGGAGAAATGGGTTAGCTGTGAAATGTTACTGCTTTGTATTGAATATATCAAGAACTGTCACATTTGTTTAAATTCGTTTTTACACTGAAGGAAAATCAATCAATTTTGAGTTGATAAAAGTCATCTCATGAAGACCACGCTCATTTATGACAAGGCATCTATATCTGAAAAATTAAATCAAAGAAAGAAAAATGTAAATTCTGGGTCATTGAAGGAATCTAAAATCCCTTCATTTGCATGGTGATTAGACATAGGAATATGAGGAAATCTATTCCAATAATAGCCACAAAGATCCAGTGAGCTTTTCTGTTCATTACCTAAGACATAAATTTTTGTTTTAAAATGGTTTCTTAGAATGATAATGTGTTTTACTAATTTTGGCACTTCGGAAAAGGAATTCCTAGAGGAACAGTATAAAGGAAGTTTTCAAAGTTAAAGATTTGGAGATAGTAACTGTATATCTGGTAATTAAGTTTTTGATTGTCATTATATAAATGGAATATGTAGAATCAAAGTGAAAAGGTCAAAAATGTTACACAAGGGAAGAACAGTTTCACATTGACCCCCCCATTCAATCAAAATTGCTAGCTGAAAAAAGGGCCAATATGAAAATTGAATATAGATATCTAGGGAGTTATGTAAGAATCATAATAGACTGGTATCAATTTGTTATGCTTTTTTAACCTTTGAAACAATTACATTGTTCTTGATGAGTGAAATCATTAGTCTAATAACTATAATTAGTTATAATTATGCAAAATGGGAATGTAATTTAATGTGTTTTCTATTTACAGTTCTCAATAGATCTCATTAATAGTGTTTATGAACAAAGTATTTGTCTCTGTCCTTAGACCATCTCTAAGGTTTTTGTAGCTAATCCCCATAGGATGTACATGAACCCTTGTTGTATTTAGATACAAAAGCTGACTCCTGAAAATGCTAATGATGTGTATCAACTTCATACACAATAGTTGTCTTTAAAATTCTAAGGGATATTTTCAGACTGTATTCATTCAAAAAAATTGCATAGGCAACATATGAACAGTATAAAGGAACATCAATATCATCCTTAAGAATGGACCCAGAGATTAATTTTTTCCAATCCCATAATACACATGCTCCACATTAATATATAAATTTTCTTAAGATGCTAGAACTATTCTCAAAATATGTTGCATTGCCTTAAATGATCTAAATAAAAATAACTAAGTGAAACATGTCTGTTATTTATATTATTCGTTCACATTACATTAAACAAAAAATCTTAGGCTTTTCAAATTAACTAATAGTTCATTATAGCATAGAACTAAATTATTCTAAGCTCTGCTAATAAGTCTCTGTAGTTAAGAATCAACATTTTATGAGCTTTATTAAGCATTTTCTTAAACATTTATTTTGTAAGGTGCAACTTTGAAAAATATATGGGTACTTCATATTTTTACTTCTCTTGCTAATGCTATGTTCACTTTAGCTTATAATAAATCAGTATATCTTAGCTGTGTGTCAGTGGCTCATGCCTTTAATCTCAGTACTCTGGAGGCAGAAGCCATGGATCTCTATGAGTTGAAGGCTAGATTGGTCTACAGAACAAGTTCTGGGACAATCTCCAAATACAAAGAAGCCCTGTCTCAAAAAACAAAAACAAATACAAATCATAAGAATCAATATGTCTTTAACATGAAATTTCTAAAGTCTTCCAAATGGGCACATTCTGGCTTTAACAGCTTATGCAAAATATTAAAGAAGAACTATCAATGTATTAACGTCCTTTCTGTACATGTAAAGTACACGATATATATATATATATATATATATATATATATATATATATGTATATATATGTCAGTTGAAAGTATATTGATAAACTTCATTTTCCTTGTTAATTCTGAAGAGCTTCATGATTGTCTAAATACCTCGCCACCTGTTAAATTGTATATTTAAAAATTAAAATATTTACAGCACAATATTTGACATCATTAGGTTAACTCTATTTTTCTCCATTCATGTTTGGTTTTATACAAGGTCTCTGGGCCATCTAGTCTGCTAGTCATGGAACTTCAGCCAATGACAGGAATGTGCTCATTCTCATGGTATGGGACTACGGCTGGACTCATCATTGGTTGCCCACTCCAATTGTCAACAGAAAGCCCTCATCCACTCACTGAGGGAAATCATGTACAGCCTAACAGTCCAGCATTGGACTGAACACATGGAACCATGCTGAAGAGAGAGGGGAGGATTGGACAAACCTGGAGATAAAAGACATCACAACAGAATCCAGAGAAATAATTAACCTGGCCTGATAAGAGCTCAAAACTTCCGAAGCAAGAGCCAAGGAATCTTTATGGAACTAACCTAGGTCCTCTACATACATGTGATATTTTTGTAGCTTGGTCTACTTGTGTGACTCCTAGCAGTTGGAGCAGTAGTTGTCCCTAATATTTAACTGGCTTTGGGAACCTATTCCTCATACTGGATTGCCTTGTCCAACCTTAATACAAGGTGAGGCACTTGATACACCAGATTTTGTTGCTATTCATGGGAAGCCTGCCTCTTTCTGAACAGAAACAGAAGAGTGGGATTAGGGTATGGCAGAGATGAGTTGAGGGGATATAATGGGAGGGAAGAAGAGAGGGGGAATTGTGGTTGGCGTGTTAGATAAAAGAATAAATTTAATTAATAAAATTTAATACAAAAATAAAAAATAATAAAATGTATAGTAATAGTTCTGTTGAAACTTTGGCTCTAGATAGGTTATAATACTGCCAGTTACTTGGTATACATGGCAGAATGCTCCATTCTTATATTCAAGAGGCATAGCATACTTCAGCTGTTCTTAATCTAAAAAACTCTAAGAAAGCTTCGAACTTGGATCAATACATAAAATAAGAAAAAATAATAAACACTAAATAAAAGTAAAAAAAAAGAAAGCTTTGAACTTTCATGAGTGCACGTAGTTCTCTATATTGTGAAGAAATAAGAAAGAATTCTAAAAAAAATACTGTATTTCTGTTAAGTTTAACAATATTTAATAACATAGTGAATATATGCTAAAATAGTGTAGGTTATAAATTAAGATTATTACTTACAATGATAATTTAGCAATATTTCAGAGGAAACTATTATTGAGAAACAATGGCAGACACTCAAACTGCTAATAAATAATAAAGAAAATCTCAGAATGATATTATAAAGGGTTTAAGTCCACATAGAAAAAGTTCCTCTTTTATTTTTTAGTGCTTATTAGTCTTCAAAATCCAGGCCATGCATAATACCTATGAATGATTGACATTATTTATGCAGGTTTCTCATTGACTGATTATTTATACTTGTAACTATGAAACAATTGTTTCTGGAACTGTTAAAAAATAAATTACTCTAAGGAATCATTCCTTAAAAATTCTCCAGTTTCTTTCTGAACTGCCTATGATTATTGATGAATTCATATGCTGATATTTTTTCAAAGATAACAATTTCTTGTCTGAAAATATTCACTGAACACAGGTAAATATTTTCTTTTATTAAAGCATGAAAATTATTTGAAGGAAAAATACAAGCAATGAGAGAAACTATATTTTGAACAAGAATTTTAGAGTTTCAGTTTGAATTCTATATTTGAAACCTAAGTTACATGATCCGATAGTCTGAGTTAAATGATATGTTCTATTGATACTGCTTAGAGAGTCTTTCTGATTACATGTAAATTTCTTGCTAAAAGCTTACTTATTTTGTATATGAAAAGTAAATGAAAGCTTAATATTAAAAACTGCAATTAAAATACCACAGTAGGTACAATTTTTCAATGTAGAAGTTACCTTAGTTTGAAACTACCATAAGTCTACTTGGATGAGAGGTTATAAGGAAGGATTTTTTTTTTTTTTTTTTTTTTTGCCATCAATGGTAACACATTGAACAGTTAACTTCCATGAAACGTTTAATTTTATTTGAGTGTGAAGAATTTTTAAGTAAGTCTTTTCTGTAAGTCTACTTGGATGAGAGGTTATAAGGGAAGTTTTATTTTTTATTTATTTATTTATTTTTGCCATCAATGGTAACACATTGAACAGTTAACTTCTATGAAACGTTTAATTTCCTTTGAGTGTGAAGAATTTTTAACTAACTCTTTTCTAGGCTGATAAATATAAGAGCTACTTGTATGATGTGGAATATTTATAAAGCACAGGTCTAAGTAATGCTTAGAATTAAATATTTCTGTTAATGCCGATAATCATTATGCTAGAGAAAATATGTGATTGCAATATTTTTTTTTCTCTGAACTCTAAAACGAAAAATAAAAACCCAGATTTGATATTGAGGTTCAAGCTTCAAAATGAAGATCAGAGAAGCAAAACAGTCAGCCACTAGGACTTACTTTAACCTCAAGATGAAGGGACTATCCTTGTTTCCATGAATCCTCAGACACAATTCTATCTCTATGAGAGAGGGAGCGTTAGTTTTTCCCAAGAGAGAACCCTGACGTTTTTCTGGTGGCTTGTTTAGCACCTGCACTTAATTCTACTGATATTTTAATTATCATCTGTGACCCCAGACCACCACATTCAGTTTCCTGCCAGCCACTCAGGCCACATCTTGGCCTTAATTCTATTCCTGCAGTCCTGGCTAAGCCTTTCTTTAGACTTTGCAGGCAAAGGCTATGGTGAAAACTTGCTAGCTCAGAGAGGTTGAGTTGCAACCAGCTGACCTTGATTTTTGGCCAGAGACACCGCAAGGAATATATCTCTCTCCTCATCCCAGATTTCTCCCTCCCCCCAATAAAAACACCAAACTCAAATCCCTGATCTTTCTTTCCTGTGTATCTTTATCCAAATTGATGGCCTCTTCTGGTCTGTTAGTTGTTGGTTGTGCTCTTTATTAATGGTTTAAATTAATTGAAAAGTCTTAGGAGTATCAAGATTGTCATCAAATTATCTCACAACAGAATCCCATTGGTTATCCAATGCCAGGTAGTAAGCCCTGATCTTGTATGTAGGCAGAACTGAATGGATTTTCTAAATGGTTATATTTATATGTTTATTCATTTTAATGTCTGCTTAATAACCATAGTTAAAGAAAAGAAAACTGAATTTTGAAAGGAAGAATAAGATATAAAAGTGATAGGATGGAGGAAAGATAGAAATGATAGAATAAGAACATTTAAAATAAAAATAACAAGGAATTTTATATGTTTAAATATTCTTTAAAACAGGGTGTTTTTTGTTTTTTATTTTCTTCTTAGAATGCATTTTCTCTTCATCTCCAAGGCAAAGACAATTACTTTTCAAACACACAGGCATTGTAAAAGTCAACCTTGATTTTTCTCCACAAAATAACTTTGCAGGTCATCCTACACAATCCTATGAAGAAATGAGAAATCTGATCATTACTTCTCATATAATGCAACATTAATGATCATTCCCTAAACTGACTTCTCCAGAGTTTAAACTGGAATACTTCTACCATTCCTTCCTAATTTAAAAAAAGAATATTATTTTGTAAAGAATTTTCCCAGAACCAAGTTCTCAGGGTGGTTTGTTTAACAAATGAATATAATATAAATGCTTCTCTTATTTCTAATTTCAAATTGCTGAGCTGGTTCTTTAGCAGGAACAACCGGGCATGTATAAAGAAAATGTGCTGGGGATTAAATAATTGAGATAGTTGAATTTTAATAATGAAAATTTAACAGTAAGTGAAATATTATTTATATGATTTAGGAACTTAAATTTTAGTGATAACTTTCTATTTATATGAAATATAGAAAACAAAAAATGTGCTGAACAAACAAAGCCTCGTGTTTTTGGTTTTTTTTTCTTGACTATCTCTAAATTTTATACTTCAATAACATCAATTCTATATAACAATTTTCCAAAATTTGTTTGGTTATATTCACTTATGCATTCATATTTCTTTACTCATGGTTGTTCTTCTTTACAGTTTAAAACAACCATGGGTCTAAACTACTCAGAAGGCAATAAATTTTATAGATAGCAAAGCCAAACTGACTGTCCTTATTTTCTAAATGATACAATTTCATACATTCTTATATTACATTGATATTGCATCAAGTATTACAAGAAGAAATGATTTGAATTTGCACATGTTCATTGTCTGCACACACATATTTTGTATTGAATTAAAGCACCTAATATTTGTTGATTTGTCTTTGATGAGATATACTTTAAGCATTTGAATTTGCTTTTATACATAACACAACTTTTCACGATTATGAAATACAGGTCATTGTCTCATACAATATATCTTGATAAAAAATATACCCTTTCTATACTCCTCCCAGTTCCTCCCCTCCTCCCATCCCATCCATGTCCACTCATTTCCTGTCTCAGAAAAGGACAGGTTTGTAAGAGATAACAACCCAACACAGGAAAATAAAATATATGGTGAAACAAAAACTAACATATTGAAGGCATTGAAGGAAAACCAACAGAAAGAAAAAGAGCTCCAAGAGAAGAAACAAGAAATTGACAGACCTACTCATTTACACCCAGAGGAATCCATACGTGTGTGTGTGTGATTGTGTGTGTGTGTGTGTGTGTGTGTGTGATATATATATATATATATATATATATATATATATATATATATATATATATATGAGACCTGGCACTGGTACTGGTACAGACCTGTATAGAACCTATGTATGCTACTTCCATATCTGAAAGTTCATTGGAACTTTGCTCAGTTGCTTTAGAAGTCCTAGTTCTCCGGGTGTTCTCCAACCTTTGGTTCACATACTCTTTCTGCCTTGTCTTCCATGGGATTCCATGAGCTCTAGGGAGAGGGGTTTGATGAACACATCCCATCTAGAGCTGTGTGTGTTCCAAGGTCTCTCTTTCTCTCCTCATAATTTCTAATGTGGGTGTCTTTGTTTGTTACCATTTGATGAAGGAGAAGCTTCTCTGATGAAGGCTGAACAAGGCACTAATTTATGAATATAACAAAATATCTTTAGGGATTATTTTATTGTTATATTCTTAAAGAACAGCAAGGTTTTATTCCATGTCTCTGAGATACCTAGACCTTTCTTCTTGGTCACCCAAGAAGTGTCAGGTGTATAGGTTTAATCTCATGAGGTAGGTATTATGTCAAGTCAGATACTAGTTGGTTACTCCCACAAGATTGTGCTGCTATTTCCCTATATTTTGCAGAAAGGGCAGATTGTAGATCAAAACTTTTGTGGCTTGGTTGATGTTTATTTTTATTTATTATTTTTTCTTATTTTACATATCAATCCCAGTTTCCTCTCCCTCCCTCCCTTCCATAACCCTCACATCCCACCTCCCCTACTCCACCGGGAGGGTGATGCCTTCCAAGAGGTATCATCAAAATTTGTCAAGTTGTTTGGAGTAGGGATTAGGCTCTCCCTCCTGCCTCTAGGATAAGGAAGTATTCCTCCATGGGGAATGTGCTTCAAAATTCTTTTTGTGCATCAGGGATACAGCCTGGTTCCACTGTCAGAGGTCTTTTAGACTGCCCAGGACTTCTAACTGAAACCCATGTTTAGGGGGTCTGAGTCGGTCTAATGCTGGATTCCCAACTCACTGTTTGGGGCCCATTAGCTCTCTCTTGTTCAGGTCATCTGTCTCTGTGGGTTTCTGTAGACTGGTCTTGCCTCCATTTTCTTATCATGCCTCTCTTTTTGCAACTGGATTCCAGGAGGTAGGCTGAGTGCTTATCTGCATGTGTCTGCTTCTGTTTCCAATAGCTACTACATGAAGGTTCTAGGATTTCATATAAGTTAGTTATCAATCTCATTATCAGGGAAAGACATTTATGGTAGCCTCTCCACTGTTGTTCAAATTGGAAATAGTCTTATAGAAGCATTTTCTCAATTAAGGTTCCCTCTTCTTGAACATGGTATGTATTCACTCTTGCATAGATTTTAGACATAGATCAAAGGATCACTAGCCTATAATACACACTGCCAGAGAAACTAGGATACAAGGAAGAACTTAAGAGATTCATACATGCTCCCTTGCAGAAGAAGCAGAAAGGAATAAGTTCTGAGCATATTGGGAGTGGGGGTGCAGGTAGTGAATGGAGAGGGAATTAGGAGAAAGAGAATGGGAGGAGAGGAGAGCATGTGGTACTTAAAAAAAAAAGATATACCATAAAATAATAGAGGGAGCCATTGTCATTATTGGTTGTTGTTTATATTTATGTTTTGATAGACTGCTGAGTATCTTACTTTACCATAAGGTTGTATGTAGTCACTAGTTCAATTTTTCTACATTCAGTGAATCATGTGGATGTTGTGTTCAGCAATGGGGCCTTACTATCAGTTCACGAGAAAACCTATTGTTTTGGGGAATTCCCAGTGACACCTTAGGCCAACAACTCAATTGTTTGTAACAGTCCAGACTATGGGAAAACTTCATTGGAGACGGGAGATAGCCAGTTGGGACATTTTCTCCCTCATTACTTGGAGAAATTATTAGGATGACCATCTATTCTAGTATGTTTTCACTGCATTGGGTTTCTATACCATCCCTCAAATGCACCTATTTTCTAGCTGGAAGTCCTCACATCTTCCCTCAACTGTATCTCCCATTATTCTCCATACATTTTCCTCTCTTTCTCCTTACCCCATCCTCAGTCCACCCATGTAATCTGTACTATTTCCTCCAAACAAGAACATCCATATGTCCTCCCTAGTCCCTTTCTCCATTCATTACCTTTGGGATCTATGGATTGTAAATTGGCTATCATTTATTTAATGGCTAATATTTACATATAAGTGAATACATACCATAATTATGTTTCTGTGTCTGGGTTATCTCACCCAGAATAATTTCGTTTTAGTTTCATTCATTTTCCTGCAAATTTCATAATGACATTTTCTAACAGCTGAATAATAATCTATTGTATAACTAGAGAATTTTCCTTATCTCTTCTTCAGTTGAGGGACATCTAGGTTGATTCCAATTTCTGGATATCATGACTAGAGCATCAATGAACATGTCTGAGTATCCTCGTGGTGGGGTGAAGTTTCCTTTAGGTGTGTGCCTAAATGTGGAATCTTGAAAAAGGCAGATTCCTATCTTTCTGAGAGATCACTACATTGATTTTCATAGTGTTTGAACAATTTTTCAGCCCCTCTAGCAATGGATGAGTGTTTCCCTTATTTCACATCCTTGCCAGCATTAGCTGTCACTTGTGTTATTGATCTTTGACATTCTGACAGGTTTCAAATTGAATTCCAAAGTAGTTTCTGTTTGTATTCCCCAGATGGCTAAGAATGTTGTAAATTTCCTGAAGTGTTTTTCAACCATTTGAGGTTCCTCTATTTAGAATTCTCTGTTGAGATCTAAACCCCATTTTTAAATGGATTATTTGGTTCTGTGATATCAAATTTCTTTAGTTTGTTCTATATTTTGAGTGTTAGATCTTCATCAGATGTGACTTTGGTAAAGACCTTTTCCCATTCTGTAAGTTGTCCTTTTGTCCACATGACAGTGTCATTGCCTTATAGGATTTTCTCAGTTTTCATGAAGCCCCCTTTATTAATTTGTTGATCCTATTGTTTGAGTTAATAGTGTTTAATTCTGGAAGTCTTCTACTACGCCAGTGAAATCAAGTCTCTTCTCCAATTTCTCTTCTATCAGCTTCAGTTTATTTTGTTTGTAATGAGATAATTGGTCCATTTGATTAAAGTTTTGTGCAGACTTATAATTATAGATCAGTTTTTATTCTTCAACAATGGACATCCAATTTCACAAGCACCATTTATTGGAGATTATGTCACCTTTCCAGTGTATATTTCTGGCCTCTTTATCAAAAATGAGGTGTCCATATATGCATGGATTTAAGTTCAAGTCTTTGATTCAATTGTATTGATAAACATGTCTTTTTTCTTAATACCATGCTGTTTACCAATACCATGCTGTTTTATTTTATAGTTTTGTAGTATAAGTTGAGACCAGGAATGATGAGAACTCCAGAATTTCATTTATTGATTAGGATTGTTTTAGGTATCCTGGACTATTTGTTTTTCTATATGAAGCTAAGAATTTTCCTTTCAATAACTATGAAGACTTTTGTTGGGATATTGATGAAAATTGCCTTGAATGTGTAGATTTCTAGTAGTTGGAAGGCCATTTTTTCACTAATTTTAGTAAAGATTGTTACTGTCAAGAAATCCCATTTTATCCTAAAACATGAAACAATTACATGTGGTTAAGTTAAGGCCTCAGATCAGGCTTAAATGTTTTCTGAGAGTTGCACAATTTTAATACAAATAAAGTGTGCTTATTGGTCCAGACTTCATCACTATTCTGTTTCAAAAAGACTCAATGAGTTTAGCCTTCTCAGAACTAAGGAGGCTAGCTGGAGTAGTTTAAACCTTTTGAAATATTTTAAATATATGCTTTATTTCTTTTGCAATAATTTGAGTCACAAACACTCAAATTACACCATAGGGAGTTAATTTATAATAATAGTCCTCATGACTTATTTGTTGTAACAAAATAATATTTTAATTGCAACTACTATGAATGTTAACTGGAGGTCATTTTTAAGAAAAACAACCATAAAACCACCTAGACATTATTCAGTAGTTACATTTCCATGGCATGTTTCAACTTCTGTAATGTTAATGTTGTATAAAATACTTTTTTCCTTTTTAATTGCTTTTTTAGAATTATTCTTTTTGAAGTTGCATTTTATATACAGCATTTCTCCCTTACATATCCCCCCCCAAACTCTCTCATATACCCTTCTATATTCTTCTTTAAACTCATGGCCTCTTTTATTAATCTATTATTATTACACGCATGTAGGCATTTTTTCTGTGTGTATCAAATGTACGTGTGCATGTACATGCTTGTGTGTTTTTTTATGTGCATATACAGAAACTTTTGAGTTCATAAACCCAGAAGTCTTTGGTCCTACGCAGATAACTAAACACAACTGAGTAATCCTGGAAGCAGAAAGGACTGAGATGTTGTTATCTCCAAGAAAGACTGGTTGTCCGATCCCAGTATTCCCTGAAAACATATATACATACGTGTAACATTGTATGAATGCAACACTTTATATTTATAGATAAATTTCTCTTAAATAACTAGGCTATTATTTTTAGATGTATCAATATCTGTAATGAATATGATTTTTTAAGATGTGTTTACAAATATTAAAAATAATTTTTTAATGCTAGCCTTGTTAGTATAACTAATATTCCCAAACAGATTCATGTGTTTGATTGTTTTAATTATACATTTCCAATATTTAGTATATGGTGTAAGATTTCCTAGTACTTCAATGTATGTTAATAACTGAAGGTTAAATTTTTCATATGACTTCTACTTATCTAAAGAATTTTAATTTTATTTCATGCCTAAGTTCACTCTGTTTCTCTGATTTAAAAAGCTGTTCAACCTATTTTTACAAACTGATTTTATCAAAACATTTATTCATTTTGTTACAAATTATATCAGAGTTAGAATCATTTTTATTAAAAGTTGTATTTAAGAGAAATATTTATTTATTAAATTTTTATTTAAGTTACCAAAGTAGATTACTTCATAATTTGTCAGAAGGAAAGATGCATTAGTAGTAAATGATGACTTCCTAACCTGTAGTTTTGCACATAAATTAAAACAAGATAAAGTAGTATCAATCTTAATATATATTACAAACCTGAGAGATATAGTAGTGCAATGAGGATAAATGAGTTGGCTGCTAATTGATGATGTTAACTTTAATAAAATATGTCTAGAAATGATGACTTAAGAATGAAAAGTTAAATGGTGTTTCTTGCTTCCAGTATTATTTCACATGTTACTTAACCACGAAGTGTTTGTGTTTGAATCCAACCATTACTTTCAATAGGAGGCCATTAATGATCTGAAAAGAGAGATCAATCTTCCCCATCTTCCTCTGTTTTTATCCTACTAATTTTTTTTATATTATAGCACAAACATAAGTTAAAATAATAGATTTCTAATAGAGAATTATTTACAACATTTTCTACAGACAATACCAAACAACTATCCAGTATATAATAAGTTTTTCAAGTATAGAAGAGACTGAAATACTTTTTTACATGAATACCCAATATAATAAATCCTTATATTATAGGATTTTCAGTAAGCTATGTATTTGGTTATTAAGACTCGCATGGGATGTAATCAATGACCTGCTTGCACATATAACTGTAATTGACACTTTTCTCTTACAACAGTGTAGATTTTCCTTTACAACATTTTTCTCCTACAATAATGTACAATTAATTATTCCACAGTCTTCAATTTTATATTTGATTTAAATACTGGTGAGTTTGAAATGATTGACTGTTTATGATGCTATTGGAGAAATCTGCAACAAAGTGGCTTTCCATGGCCAATAATTTCTTACTTAATTGTGTGAAGGTTCTAATTTGCTAATTAATACTTGTAAATGGGCATTAATTATCCTTGTTTAGACACCACAATAAAAACAGGATGTACATTTGACTACTTTCACTATTTCATATATTCTAACTTTGAAATAGTTGAAAATAATTGTCTCTATTTTCACATGGTTTTTGTAGTTATTCTTCTTTAAATATTTCGGTACTTTAAAACCACTTTATTGTTTGTGTTTGTTTATCAATCTCCAATTGGCTTTATTTGATGACACCTCATTCGTCATCATATTTCATGGGTCAAGTAATACCTGATTCTACCTGAATAATAATGATTAGTTTCCATGCATTTAAAATGAAAAAAGTAAAGAAATCTTAGAGTGTTTTGGTTATAGTAATCAATTTATAGTTTATGGAAGATAAAAAGGTTTCTCTTTTTATCTTTTCATTCCATCCCAAAAACACTGTTAGTAAACAATATAGGAAAAGTGCATTTTTAAAAATACTGTCCTTTATCAATTTGGAAGCATTTTATTATTTGTAGCCTATAGGCTTTAAGTATAAAGCCTTGTAAATGGATATAAACAGGAACAAGGTCATTCACTAAATTAGTTTTGAAATACATATGGGCATTGCTTGATTCCTTTAAGTGGTTATTACTGGTCTGTTTCTTTGCTCTTGAACCACCAAATTCACCGAAAATTGTAGTCCAAAACCATGTTTCAGTTCCAGACATCAATCTGTTAAGGAGTAAATCCCATGTAGGAGAGATTAGCCACAGCACAGCAGGCCTTTAAAATCACGACCTTTCCAATCCATCCATATGCCCTTCCTCACTAGAGGCAGCAGCTGAGTAGACATCTCAAAATCCACTCAGATGGAACAAAGCTGAATGTGATTCATGTATACTATTCACGATTGACAATGAATATTCTTTCCTCCATCTAACAATGCAGAAGATGTTTATTTCCCTCTGCTACAACATAGAACAGTTGCATAAATGGACCTGTCCTCACAGTTCCCTAATCATCTTTCCCTGCAGATGTGATTGGTTCCTCAGAGAAATAAGTTGAATCAGTATGTGCTATTTGTATAATTTGCTAGGGAATTTTATGAGGTGTATTGAAATGAATAATTTTTAGTTTCCTTATTCATTTATCCATCTTTTGAACACCAGGAATCAGCTCTTCATAATCTTAGGTGTATGAAGGAGAAATTGCTGTTTCAATGCCAAAGCATGGACACAGCCAAAATACCCAGTTTTATGTGTATAAGAAATTATGGGCTGACTCCTATGGCTCAGGACTTATTCTTAAGTTGGTTTGTATTGCTCCAATATACTTAAATTTAGTTTTCTATGCATCTGTATTAACAAACAAGTTTGCTGGGGCAAGAAAATATTTATTTTTCATGCTTTCATACTTGTATCATAGAGGTTAATTATTCCCCCTTGCCTTTGCAATCAAAGATTTTAAGATACCTGTTTAAGATTTTTGTTGAGGTCTATGCTCATGTACAGGAATGATAGTGCGTGTATGTGAGTCTTTTTGTAACACAAAGTCTATGTATTAAAAATCCATTTGGGGGGTTATTTGCCATGTTAGACAATGGTATTTTGTTTTTATATAGTCATAAATGTATTCATATTCAATTGATTTGATGCACTGGAGGCTATAGTAAGTACATTATTGATGAAAAATTGAAAGAACTGTATTTTTGTCTTTATTCTGAACTTAAGCAGTGTACTTGTAATTTTTCTTCATTACCTGACAGGTTACATAGATTAAAGCAGATATGTAGCCTGAACTGGCCATGTACTGTGATCAAATTGGTGCCTAGCTCAGTTGTCATCAGAGAGGATTCATCTAGCAACTTACGGAAAAAGATGTGGACCCACAGCCAAATATTAGGTAGTTTGGAGAATCTTGCAGAGAGGGGAAGGAAATATTGTAGAAGCCAAGAGGATAAAGGATAGGAGAAGAAAACTCACAGGATCAGCTTACCTGGGTTCATATGGGCTCACAGATACTGAACTGACAATCAGGGAGCCTATATGGAACTGACCTAGGCACTCTGCATATATGTGATATTTGTGTGGCTTGGTCCTCTTATGGGACTTCTAACAGTGGAAACAAAGGTGCTCTCTCTGACAATATTACTGACTTTTGAGACACTATTCCTTATATGGGTCACCTATCCTTAATATGTGGGGAAGTGCTTATGTAGTCTCACTGCAAATTGATAATGCCATTTTTTGTTATTTATGAGAGACCTGCCTTTTCCTGAACAGAGTCAAAGGTGGCATGATCTGGGGGTCAGAACACAGCTAAAGTAGGGGTAGGGACTAGGAGAAGAGGGAGAAGGGGAATTAGTGGCAAGAATGTATAACAAATAAATAAATTTGGAAAAACAAGTACTCCTTCATTGAGCAAAGAGCACATGGCTGCCATCTCAACACTTGTGAGAAGATGGTTGGCAATTATGTTCCATGTCACCCTGAGATACAAACAGAGTTCAACTTAATCTGGGCCCCAGAATTCACATACAGGAGCTTGTGTTTGTGAAGCAAGTTATTTCAAAAAAAATCAACTAACCTCTGCATAACTGCACTTATGAGAGAATTAAAAGCATGAAATACAGTGAATTAGATGTTCATAATATTTAATGAAGCCCACAGAAGAAATGGGAAACTATTATTTTATATCTACAAAACCATGTTTGAGTAGATTAACAGATTCTAGATGTTAAAGTCCCCATCTGAAAAATAGCTCAGGAAGTAATAACACTTGTTAACAAGCCTGATAACCTGAGTATAATCATTGCGGACAACATCAAAGTAAAGCACTATATTCAAGTTGTCCTATGACCTCTAACTAGCACATCTTAACAAACATGTGCTTATACACTTGTATTATGTGGGCATGTAAATTCACACAGTTAACAGGTAAAAATGTGATATTTTCAAGTCTAGATGTCATTTTAGCTCATCACTGAGGAATTTTATAGGACTCACAAATGCCAAATTCATATTTTTCCTCTTAAGAAGCAATGTGAGGTTCAAAACACTCATTTTGCACCTGCCAATTTTAAATTGTCTTTATGGTAAGGAGTCAATATGACAAGATAGCACACCTCACAGGTATGCAAAATTTCCCAAATAAAGAAAGGAGATAAAGAAACACTTGTATATTTAGATGTGCATATGTAAATAATAACTATGAAAGAAAAAGAAGCTATGATTTCCTGTGGGAACAAAGACTTATGATGCATAAAGAAGATGAGAGGATTAGAAGAAAAATGTGAAATTCTCATATGAAAGACCCTCCTTGTGTAAGAATGAACAATATCATTATTGTACTCAAGAATGAGAAATTAAAATTAAAAGGTTTAGGAGGTCCCATTTATTAATTGTCGATCTCAGTGTCTGTGCTACTTGAGTTATGTTCAGGAAGCAGTCTCCTATACCAATTTGTTCAAGGGTATCTCCCACTTTCTCTTTTAAGAGGATCAGTATGGCTGGATTTATGTTCAGGTCTTTGATCCATTTGGACTTGAGTTTTGTTTGTGGTGATAGACGTAGGTCTATTTGCAGCCTTCTACACACCATCATGCAATTGTGACAGCACCATTTGTTGAAGAAGCTTTTCTCCCCCCATTGTATACTTTTAGCTGTTTGTTTTGTCGAAAATCAGGTGTTCATAGATTTGTGGATTAATATCAGGATTTTTGATTCAATTCCATTTGTCTATTGTCTATTGTCTACTTGTCTATTTTTGTGCTGCTACCAGGCTGTTTTCAGGACTATAGTTCTGTAGTAGAGCTTAAAGTCAAGGATGGTAACAAGACCAGGCTGCAGAAACACATAGAGACAGCAGACCTAAACAAGGAGGAGCTAATGTGCCCCCCTAGACTGATAGCTGGGAATCCAGCATGGGACTGACTCAGACCCCCTGGACATGGATCTCAGCTAGAAGGACTGAGCAATCTAAGGGACCTAAGACAGTGGAACCAGGATTTATCCCTGGTGCACAAAAGGACTTTGGGGGAACATCCCCCATGGAGGGACACTCCCTTAACCTAGAGACAGGAGAGAAGTCCTAGTCCCTACCTCAAATGAATTGACAGATTTAAATAACTCCTCCTAGAAGGCATCACCCTATATGTAGAGTAAGGGGGATGATGGGAGGGGAGGGTGGTCGGGGTGCATATGATTGGGGAAAGAGAGAAAGAAGGAGGAAGAGAGGAAGGAAGGGAGGAAGGAAAAGGGAACTGGAATAGATATGTAAAATTAAAATAATTAAAAAAAGAAAAGGCTACCACAAAGCTGGCAAAGGGGTGAGGCAAGATATGTAAACATTCTATTAATCTTTCCTACTGTCTTAAATTACTTCTATATTGACCCAGTAGCCATTTGTTTCCAATAAGTACTTGGCACTTTCTAGAGTTCAGTCAGAGTCCATTCTGGTGTGTTTTGTTGTATTTTCTTGATGATTTTTTAAGGAAAAGATGATTTTTGTACTCAATATGCAGCTATATTTTTAATAAATAAACTTACTAGCTAAAAAAATAAAATTAAAAGATTGTTTAGATTTTGTTAATGATATTCGTGTATAATTTTTGCTTCTTCACAAACTCAGTATTACTTGTACAATTTTGAATATAAGTAATTATCTAGTCCTACACTTGGGAATTTATGCTTATTTTGATGCTTTCTTGTTATATAAATTCATATAAAATATTAATACTTTGGCCCTAGTAAACTTTTAGCAGTATAATTTTCAAATCCAACCAAAGCCCTACAGGAATAGAGGAGGAATGTTTCTGCCTTTATTCCCCACTTTCAAAATTAGAATTTAATTGCTCTTAACTCAGCAAAACATATGGACTATGAGTTATCTTCTCAAAGCAGTTCACCTTGAGACAGGAAGCTTGGACAAGGACAGAATTCACCACAGGTATCTTTTCTCTGTGTGACTACAATGTTCCAGTCTCTGCTGCTGTAAGTCAAGAATCATATTTACTCTATCTTTTACATTTGTCATATTTCAAAGTTTCCAAATATATTTTAACTTTAATGACTATTTACCTATATTATCCCCACATTTAATATAACAAAGTTGCTACTTTTGTTTATATAATTTTGTTAAAAGAAGGAAATGATTACAGCCTTGTTAGAATCCATTAAATATTTAGATCAAATTGAAGTTGGTAAATTTATATCTTATCTAAGAAAAACATGAAAATCTTATATAGCACTATATTAATATATTCATTCATCCCTTGATAGATGTCAAGGTTAATTAATTTTTTCCTAGGTATTGTGAATAGAGTGACAACAAACCTGGATGTACAAGAATTTCTGTATCAAGATGGAGGGTCTTTTGAGCCTTTCCAGATGAATTGTATAGCTATCTTATATGGTAATTCTATTTCGTGTCAAAAAAGAAAATTGCCAGAACTCTTGGGTACCAAACTTTGCTGATGAAGATATTTGTCTGTCCAGGTTCAATACATAGATAATTTTAACTGACCACAAGATACTCTGTGTTTGATAACCATTTCATGGTGCTCTAAAGTGCTGTTCAGGCTGCTAAGGTAGCAAATACATCAATGCTCTTACCCAGAGCTGCCCTTTTCATGCTACAAGTCTAACTGCACAGGCAAGTTGATGCAATAGAGACAAAACTCTAGCGGGACAATCAAACACTCTCTTGATTGCATTTGCAACCTGATATAAGGGAGGTGTTCATGTCTGTAACTGTAAACATAGTCAAAACCTATGACCAGGACATTCAGCCCTGGGGAATGAACTTTTAGTGGTGTTTTTCTAAAGGGTTTTTTAACTAAACTGCTTTTTAAATAAGCCCATTATTAACCATAGGTTTACATTGCTATGTAATGTAAACAGTGGAAAATGATTAATGCAGAGAGTAATAACTATTTAAGTGCTGTGAATAAGCAGTGGTAAGTGCTCCACTACATACTATGAATCTATATTAACCCTCCTCCACATTCCCCTAAGACTAAGGGAATTAAACAGAAGAGAAGAAACACAGAATATAAGAGTTGAGGGACACAGGGGAAGTTAAAAGTGTTGTCCTTTAGCCTCACACACATGTAATCACAGAAACTCTGGTGGCCTGCAAACAGTCAGAAAATTTAAAATTCCATCATGGATAAGACCCCTGTGACTTTGCCTCTTTCTAAAGAGCTATTGGCAATTGATGGTTGTTCAGGAGACAGAGTCACTTTTCTTTGAATGCTTGTCTCTAAATGGTTGTCTCTAAAAGATGCTCTAGCCACCTGTAGAAAACCACATAGCACACAGCCCTGTGAATGTGGACAGCAATAGATGGACTCAGAAGTACCTGGGGTAAAGGATGTGAGGCTGGATGGGAGATATATGGGAGAAAGTGCAATAGAAAGGTAAGATGGAGGGGATAGAGAGTGAATATGATCAAGACACACTGCATATATCCATGTAAGTGTTGCAGAATAAATTACTTTAAAAATATAAAAATTAGTTACAAAATTTAAAAAACCTTATTTTTATTAAATTCAGAATGGCACAGATTCATCAATTCTGCAATGCTGACTTCTGCCTGAGACATCTTACATAAGTAAGATTCCTTTACACCTAATATAGCTAGTTTGCTTTAAGCCAATATAAACTCTCTTTCTTGCTAGTCCTAGCTGCTGGAGGAGTAATTATCAATTGAAGGTGTGATCAGCAATATTTATCAGTACAAAGCATTAAGTGTAGACCTATAATTCTTACTTATAAAGTTTGTGGTTGAAAAAGATTCTGAATTATCTATTACTTAAGAACAGGCATGGGATTCTAGTATCATAGACTGTGGTTTCCATAATAGATCAACCTTAAACAGAAGTTTGAATACTTGCTGAGTTATGTTGGCACTAGCTTTTAATACGAGCACTTGGGAGGCAGAGGCAGGCAGATCTCTGAGTTTGGGACTCGCCTGGTCTACAAGAGCTAGTTCCAAAACAACCTCCAAATCTACACAGGGAAACCCCATCTCAAAAAAAAAAAAAAAGAAAAAAGAAAGAAAGAGAAAGATAAAAGAGAAAATATCTTCATGATTAACAATTTTTCAAATGCAAATTCTAAATGAGATGCCCCAATGTTGATTTTTTAAGAACTCAAATACTACATGTTATTTATTTTGGGGTCAATTAATTAATGTAATTGTTATGTCAAAACATTCCTTTGATTTTAGTTATATAAGAAAATATTGGTGGAATATTTGGAATAATTTTCCTTCTAGAATGTTTGCTTTGTTTCCAGATCATAAAGCAACAAGAGTCTAAATTATTGTATTTATCTTTCAGACATGTACATAAGAAGCTCTTATATGAAAATTAGCATTGCCATTTTCCATTGCTGATAAAAAGAAAAATATCAGTTTATTACCAAACCTACAAATTCTACTTTGAGAGGTACTACAAAAACTAATGTATTATTTTCCACACATCTTCCTCACTTCCCAATATAGATTTTATATAAAGGCAGCCTTAGAGATCTCTGTTTTACAGTAGCTATTATGAGGTGATAAATTTTTCAATCTAGGGAGAGTTTAATCATGTTTATGCCCCATTTCATACCAGTGAAATAAATAAACAGGAGGTTACAACACAGGTTTTTCTAACAGCATCTCAACATGAAATACAAAATTATATACTTATGATATTTTCTACGTGGATCCTACTGTTATTTTATCAGTAAATTTTAAAAGGAAAAACAAACGTTTTACCTGAAATATATACTTCAACAATATTTATTCTATGATTGATATTGGCAATCTAAAAATGTTTAAAATTTACATTTATTAGCCTTCCATCATTTGGTTTAGGTTTAGCTCATGTTTGGGAAGAGACATTGGTGAGACCTTATTAGGATACCCTCTGGCATTCCAAGGAGATACAATCACACAGCAATCTCACTGATATCCTGACTCTTACAAATTCTTCTTATCCCTTCTTCCACCAATGATCCCTGAGAAATGTTTTGTGGTTCATTCAAATGCAGCTCCTCCACTCTGCATTTTGGCAGATATGGTTTGCTGTAAATGGGCATATGTGCTCCACAAAGAAGTTTCTTTGAAGAGTGGTGAGGGATATCCTTCATTGTTGAGTATGAGGACTAATATTTAGATTGTAGTAAAGTGGCAGTTGGAATCTTCCTACAAGGTCCATGACATTTACAATCATTGTAGTTGGCTATGTTTCTAGGACCAGGTACAGTTTCTTGCTTTATAGATTTTAGGGCTGTTAAAAAATTGTCTGAAATTAAAATGAGAAATTAAAGAGTCAAAGACACAGTAATAGATGTATTTAAAACAGTACTCACTCTTATGGCACCTGCTCTATTTATTTCTTGTTAGTTTATTTATTTATCTACATTTCATTTTGGCCACATAGTCTATCATAGATTCACATAAAACTAAATTAATTTAAGTACTTTTAATAATTGAAGTGCCTACACAAAAAAGTTTTCTATTTATATTTTTTTCTGAACAACCATCCATAGCTTTTCTGTGTTTAATCCATGTTTAATGCAGAATGATCTTTCATTTCCTAACAAAAAGGCACATGAACCTGTGTTTGCTATAGAGCTATTTCCTTGATAAACTCAGTAGGGCTGCTCTTCCTTCTTTCCATTGCTTAGTCAAAAGGCCCTTGTAATGCTTGTTTAGTGAATTAAACCCTCAAAATAATTTCACTTTTGTCTCCCAGTATTTTTTGTCTGCATATTTACTAAAATAATGTGAGAACTTACACAGAAAAATATTATCTATATTGTGTGTATTTTACATATGTTAGTAGTAATTTGTGTGTGTGTGGAGGGGTGGATGGGTGGGAGTGCGTGTGTGCATGCATGCATGCATGCGTGTGTGTGTGTGTGTGTGTGTGTGTGTGTATATATGCTACAATTATATATGATAATAGCATGGGTTTAACCAATCACATAAAAAACTGTAATTTTTAATAGTTAATTATATCTAGGACTACATCCCTAAATCCAAGATGTACCTCTTTAAATATTTTTAGGCCTTCATTATAATTGTTGCAGTGTATTACACACTCCTTTGTTTTCATCTAAAATTGCCAATGTTTAAAAGTCTAGGGATTCAAAAGCACCTTAATTATGCAGGCTTCTCTTATGACTGGTGTCTTAACAATTATCTGTAAATAACAAATATATTAAAGTCAGAATATTGTGCAGTGGCATAAATAAATTTTTAAAATGTTATCATAATTGGACCTTGTTGATGTTGGGAGGTTGAATTTAAAACAGGGACAAAGAATGTTTTATTGATTGGTGTCTCCTTTCCTGCTAAGCAACCCACTTACTTGTCTCCTGAAACCTCTCAACACTGCAATAAATATTCAAGGGAAAATAAGCAGTGCTTATTTCACAAACAAGAAGGTAGATACAAGGCTTGGCGTGTCCAGCTCATCTTTGCAGGGGTTTTAGAGAACAACATAAGTAAATGGGACTACCTTGCTTAAGGCTACATGTACAAATGATTGACTATGCAGAGAACTACTTTCTAATTGGTAGATTATCCAACAAGATATAAAATGCTTGCTTACTCAGCAGTTGGACAAAACATTCCTATAAGTTATTTGATTTCCAACTAATAAAAATGTTTGTTTTGCCTTCCTTTTGACACTTGCTGTATTTCTTTTATACTCTGTAAGCCTATGAAAAATGCATTTGTTTGCCAAAATAAATTAAATCTCAAATCTCTTAAATGTCTTCTAATACCTCATATGATTGGATACAAAGAAAGAATAATTTTACTTGCAGGTTTTACACTCTGTAATGAATCTTCAAATTCTAAGACATCAATCTGTGGTGAAAATCTTTAGAGATAATACACAAGGGGGAGAAACAACAGATGCTGTATAATTCAAACACCCACAAGAGCTTCAGCTCTAAGATTTTGCTATAAAATAATTTTTGTAATACACTGTTCATTAACCATTTGTTTCATTATTTTAAGAAAGTATTTTTTAAACATATGAATTTTGTGATACCCAGAAGTATTATTCCATTTCTTAGTATGAAATTGGCTTCAATTCCAAGAAAAAAGAAAATTGTACAACTAAATAAATTTATAATAAATAAATATTGCTTTATAAACAATATTTAAAATTTCTTTAAGCAAAATATTTAGAAAAATCATTACATTTTTGTAACATTGTAATAATTACCTTACACTTTGTAATTATATTACTTTATCCATGTTCTTTTAGCAATATTATACAAATTAATATTAATTTATTATTATGAATTGTGATTAATTTGTATTATCAACTTCATGAACAATACAACTTTGATGTTAGAAGAGCACTGTTAGTGACTTTCTGGAGGAGTCAAATTCATATAGATATTAAGGAGAAACAAAAACTGGCAAAGAATACAATAAGGATATTTTAATAGCCTCCTTCATGGAAGTAAGAAATAGAAATTCCCAGGCAGAGGATGCCCTTGAAGTATGAGCAGTGTAGTCAAAGGACAGTATAGGCAAGAAAAATGTATACAAAAAATGAGGGGAGAATCATACTTATGATGTCACAAAATTTTAAACTATTAAAACTTGCTTTCTTAAATAAATGAAATGGTTATTGAACAGTGTACTGCAAAGTCATATAAATTAGGTGATATTTATTGTTGTTGTTTTGCAGCTGCTAGGGCCTAAGAAACACAAATACAAGATTCAGAGCCCAGGCAGAGTTTATTGAGAGAGGGGAGAGGAAAGAGGGGAGTAGATGGTGGCCAACAGAAAGCGGGGAGAGAGAGAGATAGAGGGGCAAGAGAGAGGGGCAAAAGAGAGGGAGATGACAGAGAGGGACAAGAGAAAGAGGTGTGCTTGGCACGCTTGCTTTAAAAGGGGAGCTTCCACATGCATAACCCTGTCTCCACCCAGCCAAGTAGGTAAGGCCAGCAACATGGCCATAGGCGTCCCGCCCATCAGAGGCGGGGCCCACAGACTGCCGAGTCTCAACATTCCCACCTCTTATTACTATTAAAAAGGTGAGGGTTGGGCATGGCCCAACAGGGTGAGACTGCAGGCTTCTAACATTCCCACCTCTTGTTGCTATTAAAAAGGTGGTGGTTGGGCGTGGCAGGTCAGGGAATAAGGGCATTGAATTCTCAACAGACTGCTTCCTGCTGACTTGGGGCATTGATCATCTTTTGGGGAATCCGAGAAAGCTGGGGTGCTGCCACGTCCTGGTAGTTGGTTGTTTCATTGCAGTCCTGACTGTATGGAACTCTGGCGTCTCTCTGAGACATGGCAAGATGTTAGCAGAGCAGAGGATAAGGTTAGGTTTTTCGTTTTAGGTCTTAGTACTTAAATAGGAGAAATGTAAGGTGGAGGAGGAATTCCCAAGGGGGTCCCAGGACAAGGGAAGGAAGAAGTAGAGTAATATTTATTTGGAGTGAATCTGACCTGTTTGGATGGGTACAGTTTGGCTCCCTGAACTTACAAGAATCCTTTGAGTTTGTGAAAACATAAATATTAAGACACATTAGCAGCATGCTCATGTTAGAAATGATTTGGCTGAAAGAATTAACAAATACAACTGACAGATTTTTAGCACAATGAAAAGCACCTTAATTTTGAGCTAATAGTTACAGTTATGATCGTATACTGGCATAGTATGGTGTTTAGTACTATGTCAGAATTGGATTAGTAGCTCATTAAAACTTTATTGATTAATGTTAAGACTATAAACAGTAGCAACCTTAAATATCCATTTCTGAAATATGTTTTGTAACAATTGGAACTGTGGCTGCTGCTTTAAGCGGACAAAACTACCAGTCATCAAAAGCATCAGAGTTCTTGAGAAGGATAAAATTCTACCTGAATGATTAGAGCGTAACAGAGACTCACTAGCTGGCAGCATGGGCAGCCACCCCCAGGTCCTCCACAGTTGTTGAGGTCAGAGGCTTTAAGGACATCTGCCTTCTGCTGATGGCACACGACCTGTGGATTATGAGCTTTTGGAAGACTTACCTACCGTTGGCCCAAGCAACGTGGAGAAAGTCAATTCCACTGCCCTTTTCCATGGTCCTTAGAGCTCTTTGCAGCAGTTGAGGTGAAAGGCAGGATTGCTCAGTGGCTAACATTGCCACTTTCATGGGTAGAGTTTCTTCGGTGTCCATCAATCTTCTTGGAGGAAATGGGTGCTGCCAGCAGCTGGCCTGTCTCTCTGTTATAAAAGCTTTTTAATGAAACATTTTAAATGCCATATTCTCTAGATCACTGAACATTTGAGGGCTGTCTGTTTAGTATACCTTAGTATATAAAATTTGTCTTTAGTTACCTGCCTTAAGCATATCAGTGGCTAGGTAAGGCTTTATCCCTGTAATTAATCTGTCTGGAAAACTGGATCCAAGCTGAGAGTCTGTGGAGAGATGTTATACTCAGAGCCATCCAGCCTGACTCTAACTGGTTTTAACTTAGTAGATTAGACATACACTTGTAAAGGACAAAGAGGTAGAGAAAATCTCCCTTTGAAAATGGAGGCTTAACCTTTATAAACAGCTTAGAGGAAGTACTGGGTGGCATAAATATTTTGTTATTTTGAAATAGACATTTATAACCTTAAATGTTTACCATCATTTAAAGACACATAATATTTTAGAAATATTTGACTTAGTACAGTTGAGTTTAAGTTGTATAGTTAGCTTATTTTATATAAAGTTAAATTTAAATCACATGTACAGATATAACATAGTCAGTAAAAAAGAAATTAGAGACAAAGAGACAAATTAAAGGCAAAAGGTAAATGAATTACAGGTTTTGTTGTTGGTAGAAGCTGGCTTGACTGTCCCTCTGCCCAGGTGTCTGGTGTAGCAGATTAAAGAACCATGGAGGGAGGGAGGGCTTAGCAGGCCACATGGTCAAGATGGCTTCCATAAATCCTTTCCCAACAGCTGGCAGAAATTACAAAGTTTTGAGATATAATTTTGTTGGCAGACGGCTTTGTGAAACTAAAAGGACACCGGAGTCCATGGGGTACAACTTCCAAAGAGACCCCACTCACTGCTGAGATGAGCTGCAGCTGTGGAGGGCAGGAGAGTTTTAGAGAGGTGGGAAGAGTACATAAACAAGTTTAGGGAAAGAGATTGTTTAGCAGAGAGATAGAAAAAAACTCCTTCCATTTACCTGTTCGCTGGCAGTAATGTGAAAGATCCCGTAAAATATCAGGATCTAGAGAGCTGTTACATGGCCAATTTAAATTATTTTCTAGGGGATATCAAGGCCACTTTTCAGTACATAGGTAAATAAGTCTGGGTGCCTTAACAAGTGGCATTAAGTGAAAGGTTTTCAAATTTTCTATTAGGCATCCCAGTGGAGTGGTGGGAGGTATTTCCTTGGTAGGTTTATTCCCCATGGGTGGAGTGTGAAGCGACCGATCAGTCTTGGAACTCGTCAGCTCAAGAGTGTGGCCACACAATAATCAGAGAATGGCAGAGACGTTGCCAGGGCCAACAGAGGCCGGAGGACTCAGCAGTCCTAGAGGCTTGGAGCCAGAACAGATGTACCACCCGGGGCAGTATGTCTTCCACCCTTGAGGAATGTACCCGCCCTAAGGAAAAGGGTTGAAGAATAGTTTTTTTTTAAAAAAAGGGTACCTTACCTAATTGAAGCAGGTGTTGGATGGTATTTCCAGCAAACAGGTGGATGAAAGTGGGCCTCTGGATCAAAATCAGAGTCCCCAAGTGTCTCTGGCTAGCTGCCCACCAGCAGGTAGCTGCAGAGTCCTTGGGGAGAGCTCGATCGGGTTTCGGCACCAATGTTGTTGTTCTGCAGCTGCTAGGGCCTAAGAAACACAAACACGAGATTCAGAGCCCACGGGAGTTTATTGAGAGAGGGGAGAGGAAAGAGGGGGGTAGATGGTGGCCAACCAAAAGCGGGGAGAGATAGAGATAGAGGGGCAAGAGAGAGGGGCAAGAGAGAGGAAGATGAGAGAGAGGGACAAGAGAGAGAGGTGTGCTTGGCATGCTTGCTTTAAAAGGGGAGCTTCCGCATGCATAACCCAGTCTCCGCCCAGCCAGGTAGGTAAGGTCAGCTAGGTAAGGCCTGACATAGTGATTACCTGGCCATAGGCATCCCACCCATCAGAGGCGGGGCCCACAGACTGCTGAGCCTCAACATTTACATAATTCTTTTATGTCACCATATAGTATAAAGTCATTTACCTGTTGTACTTACTTGGTTCTTCCTTTCATTATGAGCCACTCGTGTGACTGAAAATTTGTATTAGTATTTTCTCTTATATGTTATGTGGTGTCACCTTGAAGATCTGACTAGAAAATAATGATAATTGAGGTAAATTTTTGTCACTCATATGCCATGTAAAGAATACATTAATTTTTCATTTTTCTTCATAGCTCATTGTTTTCCCCCACTCTCAACATTCCTTAGTTTTGTATGGTTCTTTGTGTAGCATTTAGGCATCATGGGCTCCTATTTCATATTAGCATACCAAATGGTGTGCCTTGAAGAAAAGTAAAAATATATGTTACTGAATTAAAATAATGAACCATATCTGAAGTTATTTGTACTTTTACATATTGTTTACTAACTGATAATTGTTGGCAATTAGAAAATAATTTTGCAGAAATATAAGTTTTAAACTTCTATCTTCATTTTTCATTCTGTCTTTCATAAAGCTTACATGTACATTTGCATACATTCTTCCTCTACCAACACTGTGACTAGATACTGTTCATTCCATGTAGAATAAAAGGGGCTGAAGTACACAAAAGGGACAAAATAGAGTCCATGAATTCACATACAGGCCCAAGGAGAACTAGATGCTTAAATGAAATTTTTATAAGAAAGTTTTCCCATAGGTAGTTTATATATTATGGAATAATAGCTACCCGCACAAAATAAAGCAACCATTATGTACTTTGCTATCCCCTACTTCACAAGCTCAACCCTATAGCAATGTTTGTGATGATCTTGGCTTATAGAATTAACATGATAATTAAAAATCTTGAATTCATACCCAGTGCCATCATTGATAACAATAGCAGATTTTCTCTAACTTCAATAAAATACCCTGCTTTATTCATCAGATATACCTAGATCACCCTGACATATGCAAAAACAAACAAAGATTATAGTTCCATTCCAAAATAATTTATTTATTAAAAAGATGCTTTTCACACTATATGCTTTTCACACTAAAACTAATCTGCTATTTGACTATATTGTGGATATCACCAATTATAACCTTACATCATCTACATCGAATTGGGAACTTCCAGTTCCTGGATACAATGCTATAATATAGATTAGAGAAGCTGTATATTATAAAGTGTTCCTTGAATCAAAAATTCTAGTGTCATTAATTCATGATAGCAACAGAGAATAGGCCATAGAATGTATTAGACTTAAGCATAACAACCAGATATAAATCTGGTGGACAGTGAGTCACAACTTTGGTGGTAGGACTCTCTTCATGAACTTCCTGATGGGGATAAGTATTGAATTGGAATAGTAGTAAATAAGATGCACATAGCTATGGATCATGCATGCACTTTGAGGAAGTAATGCTAGGAATGAACCTTAAATTTAAAAGTTCCTGGATATAGGGCTCTGTGTTGAAAGGCAGAAGTTGTTCATATTGAAGAGTGGGGTTCCATACTCAGTGCTCACATCTCACATAGCATCTCACAATGTAACTACAGTTTCATGGCATCCAATATTATTTCTGGACACCTTGGGCACCAGAGATGAACAGGTATGTTTTGTGCAGGTGTACATAGAGATAAATCATTAAAATACATTTTACTAATCATAGGAAAATACTGCTCCCACAGTTTACCAAGGAGATCTTAACTATATCCCTCCCTGGGGCCCTCCATGTATATACCTCTTGTACTGGCTTTTTGGAGCCCATTCCATGTGGAATAATACCTTGTTCTATCTTGAGTCAAGAGAGAGGTGCTTGTTCCTGCCTAAACTTGGTATGACAGAATTTTTTGACTCCCCATGGGAGGCCTTACATTTTCTGAGGAGAGAATATGGGTAGGAAGGTAGGGAAAAATGGAGTGAGGAGGAACTGGGGTTGTCATGTAAAATGGAAGCAAATTAAAAAGCAAAGAATTCAGAAAGTATGAATATTTCTTGTACTTGTACAGGACAAATGTTGACTTAGTTTAAAAGATTATAGAGAAACCAGAATCAAGAAAGGTTACAGTGAGATGCTGAGAAAAAACATGTTCTCATCAACTAGGTCAGATTGGCTTGATGGTTGCAATTTAGCTACTAATGACTCATTTCGCCTGTGCATATGAAAATGCAATACAATAAAGGGTTTCCACTATGAAACAATATACTCTTTTTCATTTTGCCTTAAGCATGAATCCCTCTATAGTTTTGAACACTTGCATGATTTATGAATTTCAGATGAAAATTTACATTGAGATTCTAAATTTTATGTGCTAACTAAAATTTTCAAGGATTGACATAGTTCCCTAATTCTTAGTTAATTAACACTGGCACATACTGTGTCAAGTCTTGTTCCTGGCCTGTGTTATAATCATGGTCAAACAAATGGAGCCAAGAACATTAATTGATAAGAAATTGAGCTCTAAGGTAGTTACACTCACTGTCAAGGGAAAAACTGCTACTGAACCTGCCTCACTGTTGAGGAAGAATATAGATAGTTACTAGGAAGTCCTAGTCCATGAACGACTGTGATAATAGAGCTGACACTATTAAGTGACTTGATTTACCTAAAGAGGATATTTTACTGTCAAGGTAGCATCCATTTTTATGTAACTATACACCCCAAAGGTATCATATATTCTTTATATTTGAAATCTGGTAATTAAGCATCAGTTTTATATTTTTTGATAATGTCTGTACTATATATAGCAAAGGTAGAAGAACTGCCAGTAAGATGATTTAGAAAACATAATAAAAAGACCTTTACTTTTACTATAGCAATCTCTAACCCCAGATCAGCAATCTCTTTCAAGTACAGAAAAGAGCTTAGTCAATAAAGTCCTTGGCATGAAAATAGAAGCTCTAAGTTCAGTCTTCAGAACTCAGAAAAAGTCAGGTTTAGTAATTAGCATGTAGAATCCCCTACCTGGGCAGACAAAGACAAGCAGATCCCTGGGGCTATCTATCAGCAAGTGTAGCAATAGGACAAGCTGTAGGGCAATTAGAAACATTGTGTTTAATATCAGGTAAATGGTACCTAAGGAATGACATCACATGCTGAGATGACAACTGAGATCTACATACACACACACACACACACACACACACACACAGAGAGAGAGACAGAGAGAGAGAGACAGAGACAGAGACAGAGACAGAGACAGAGAAACAGAGACAGAGACAGAGATGGGGAGAATAGAAAATCTCTACTAATTCTGTGGAATAATTTAACAAAACAATGCATTTCTATTGGTTTACTTAAAGACATCGCTGCTCAGAGTCAATTGTTGCTTCAGTGTTTACATTTCTATGTTTAACATCCATCAATATTAAATCATAAAGCTGTCATTTAAAATGTAAGGGTATATATAATAACGAAGTCCTGTTCAACAAACGTGTGTTAAAATGCATTTGAAAAAGAGTAAAAGTGACTCAAAATGTCTGTTCCCCAAAAAAAAACATCTGGAATTTGATAATCTTAAGAGTTTTAACTATAATTATGTGATTTTGGGGGGATGTCATGTAATATGTATTAATTTGTATATTTTTAGATTCAACATTATAATTTTCCACTTTAAGTACTATGAATTATATACTAATTATTTAATAGCCATGTGACATATATTTTTAATATAGTATATTTTATCTCAGTTGCAAATTTGTAATATTTTCTCACATAGTCCCTACAAAACATCAAGCTAAAGAGAGGAATAATCAATCTTCTTTGCAAGAAAAATTACTAATACCAACTAATAGGACACTCAACACAAATACCAAATACTCAAATTTAATAGCAATAACCAACAAGCCCATAGACTAGCACTTCAAACACGTATTTGAGTCAGCTTTTACTATTTGCTAAAGATTGCATTTTTTTCTACTATTTGATGTACCCCTACCTATTCCTCAAAATCACATTGTCATGTTCCCTTTTAAGGCTTTCCTTATGTTTCTTCTTGGTGTACACTCTTTCATTTAGTTAAAATAATAAATACCTCCAATATCAGTCTAAGCCATTCAGCTTTGATAATATCTTCCATCAAACAGTTCATTTTCTGCATCCAGGTTTTACTTTTCATAATATTAAGTAGTTATTATTAGAGTATTGCACATAAATACCATAAAATATTTGGCATCAAACAACATGTTATGAAAGCAAAAGAGGTTGGGGCATAAATGTGAATCCTATTTAGCCATTCAAGTGTGATTGTCACAATATTAAAATATACTCATATCCTATGATAAACTACAACTTTTCTGGGTTGCTGATTATCACCTTTTCTTCTCATCCATGAATATTCCTTGAGCCCCCCAGAGCTTCTGATAAACTGTCTATTGTATATATATGATAGAAAGGACTTTCAGAAGCACATGACACAACATGTCCCACATTCTACTCTGCAGTTTCTATGACTCTTGAATATGATTGACTTTAAGTTAGTCTGTTGTGTCTGATAAATATTATCATATTGACCAGTTAGAATATAGCCAATATTACAGCTTTTGAGAAAACCGATCTACAGAGGATTTTTAGAACTAGTTTTGTTTGTTTTATTCACTGTTTTAAAAAAATGATCATCAAAGAAGTTATCTTAAAAATAAATAAAAAATTTGTTTCTATCATTGTTATTTTCTTATTGGTTTTCTGTATCACACTTGATTTTCTTTTCTCACAATCTAAGAATGAAATAGTTTAAGAAGAACCTAGTCTTATCACAATTTGATATGCTATGTTTGGTTGATATCCCTGGGAGGCTTGCCCTTTTCTGAAGGGAAACAGATCATGAGGAGAAAATGGTAGGCAAAACTGGGAGGAGAAGAGGGAGGGGGAACTGAAGATGCAATACATGAGAGAATAAAACAAAACAAAACAAAACAAAAAGCAAGCAAACATTTATTAAAAGATAGATTAATGGCTTCTTCCATCATGGAAGAATCTAATAAATAAATAGTTCACCATTATTATTGAGTCACAATGGGTTTTATTTTTTTATTTATTGAGATGGGGAAATGTGTTTGTGCTTGAATACAAATTAAGCATTTACTTGATTAATTTTAAGGTATGTAGGGGATTCTCATAGGTGCAAAGATACACTCTCAAATATACACTAGATAAATTTAGGTATATAATGTTGGTATTGCAGCATAGAAATTCTCAGAAACTCTGTTTTCTAAAGGGTTTATAATTTGAATCTGTTTGAGCAAGCAAATAATAGATCATAAGGAGGGAAGGAATGGAATGCAGTTTTGTCTCATGTCTGCTACAATGCTGGAAGATGAGTTTTAGAACTGAATCACAGTAGAAACATACAAGCTATTTCACTAAGGTGAATGTATGGGAGCCATAAGTAATTTACAAGTAAAGATCTCTGGATGCTCTGAGAGACTTGTCCCTTCCCCCTTTTGTGAGGGACCAAATATGAATCTCTTAGAATACACCTTGTATTCTAGTTCCTCTGGTAGTGTGAATTATAGGCTGGTGATCTAGTTCCTCTGGTAGTGTGAATTATAGGCTGGTGATCCTTTGCTCTGGGTCTAAAATCAAGTACATACCATGTTCCTCTTTTTGTGACTGGGTTACCTCATTCAGGATGGTTTCTTCAAGTTCCATCCACATGCCTGCAAATTTCAAGATTTCGTTATTTTTTTCTGCAGAGTAGTATTCCATTGTGTAGATGTGCCACATCTTCTTTATCCATTCTTCAGTTGAGGGGCATCTAGGTTGCTTCCAGGTTCTGCTATTACAAATAATGCTGCTTTAACATAGTTGAGCACATGTCTTTGTTGCATGGATGTGGGTCATCTGGGTATATGCCTAAAAGGAGGATTGCCAGGTCCTGTGGTAAACTGTTTTCCATTTTCCTGAGGAACCACCATTTTGATCTCCAAAATGGCTGAACAGTGAATAAAGAGGGAACTAGGAGAAAGAGACAGGAGGAGAGGAAAGCACATGTGACTAGGAAGATTGAGTCAGGGTAGGAATAGAAGACTGGAGAGAGAGAGAGAGAGAGAGAGAGAGAGAGAGAGAGAGAGAGAGAGAGGAGAGAAAACATAGCTTGAAGAAAACACAGAACCTAAAGAAAGGTCTAGAGGCCTACAAGACTGACTCCAAGTAACAGTTTGAGCAACCATGGAAAGGTTACCATAAATGCCCTTCCCTAATAGTGAGATCAACAACTAACTTATCCATCTAGTACCTGTTGGAGACAGAAGCAAATACCCATAAGTAAACACTGAGTCAAACTAGAATCCAGATGGAAAAACACATAAAGACAGCTGATTTGAACAAGGAGGAGATAATGGGCCCCCAGACTGGTAGCTGGGAATTCCGCATGGGACTGACTCAGATCCCCTGAATATGGGTCTCAGCTAGAAGGACTGAGCAGTCTAAAGGACCTCTGACAGTGGAATGAGGATGTATTCCTGGTGAACAAAAGAACCTTGTGGACACATCTTCCATAGAGGGATACTCCCTTAACCTAGAGACAGGAGAGAAATCCGAGTCCCTACTTCAAATGACTTGACATATTTTCATGACCCCACCTAGATAGCATAGACCTACTTGTGGAATTGGGGTGGGGGTTGGGAAGGGAGGCTGTTCAGGGTGTATGTGAGGGGAGAGAAAGTGTAATAGGGAGGGAGAGGGATGGAGGGAGAGAGAACTGGGATTAACATGTAAAATAAAAATAAAAGAAATATGTGTAGGATTGGGAGAGAAACAAAATATAATTAGTCATAGATTATAAAATATAATTGTAAAATAAGTCATTAAAGGAAAAAAATCTCCGGGGAAGATAAGCTGATGATAAATTGCAGTAACCTGAGACTATACGTAAGCATGGAGTCAACATTTTCTTTTGTTTCTTTTGACTTAATAATCCAAGCTTGAGTACAAGAGAGGGATAGAGCTTTTGCTTGTCAACTTCACTAGTTAAGAAGGAGCTTCCATTTGAGAAAGAGACCACTTGTCTGAAACTCGAGCATGGGGAAAGTCAAAGAAAATGGAAGAGGGAGAGAATTTAGTAGAGAAATTGCTTTACTAATTGAAATTATTCTGAAAACAAGGTTACTATATTTGGCTGTAATTTTCAAAGTTTGGACAGGGGTTTCTGTTAAGTAACCAAATAGAGTTGAAGGTAAATTTCTTTGCTCTTTAGAAACTGCTAATGGACAGAGTAGTGTGTAGGAAAGCTGTATTATTTGAGAAACAAATGAAGCTAATTTTTAAATAGCTAAGAACCATTTGAAAGCTCCAGATGTCCTGAGATACTTTTCCCATATAGACTCTTATTTGTTATGTTAATCAAAAAGCTGAAAACATTGCATTTTGTTATTCCTTGATATTGAAAACTATTTTGTGAATAAATTATATTTTAAGATAAAATGTTTATTGTATCCACAAAATAGTTTTAGTTACTTAGCACTTAAAAAACTCTGTGATAGCTAATCTGGTATACTTATTTATTTACTTATTTATATTTGAGACAGAATTTCACTATGTAGCCCATTCTTCACGGGATCTTTATATTCCCTTCCCTCCCCTCCTGAGGGTTGGTATTATAGGAATTAGCCATCCATCTGTCTCTAGTTAGTACCTTGAAAGCAGCAAAACACATGTGAATTTCCATTGTTATGACAGGATTCATCAATGAATTTGAAATATTAATTGTATAAATTGTTTTTCTGGAATAGAGAACTTTAGTTGAGCTGAAACTCTGAATGAGACAAGTTTAAAACTTAAAATGAAGAACTATTTCCTTTAACTTTTCATTTTATTATTGTTATATTTGAGATTATAACACAATTATTATAACATTCCACCATCCGTTTCCTCCATCCAAACACCCCCATATACCCTTCATCATTCTCCTAAATTCAGGGCATCTTTTTTGTCACAAAGGATTATTTCATGCATTTACATTAATTTATATTGCATATATATTATACTTACATAGGCCTAAACATAACCTTTTTAAACTATAATGTCCTATTCAACTTTCTTTGTCTATTTATCTATAAGTCTATGTTTAATATTTGTAAAAAATTAAACAGTTTTTATTTCTCAAAATCATGTTGAACCAAGATATTATTTCTAAGGGACTTTTATAGTTAACTATACATTGTACCATTTAGCACATAAGTACTCAACCTATGTGCTTACTATAAGTCTTTGTTCTCATGAATGACTGTTACAAGCAGATTTCCCATCAGTCTTGTCCCAGAGCCCATCAGCCCCAAATAATACAAGAGACACTGTATTAGATGTAAAGCTGTTGGCCAGTCACTACCATTTCTTATTGACTAGCTCTGTCTTAAGTATTAACCCATTTCCATTAATCTAAGTGTTTCTATGTGGTCTTATCTTACCGGAGAGAGGGTCTGAACTCTTTGGTCAAGCCCTTACATCTTGACTCTGCTCTACAAAATCTCTAAGAATCCTCCTTGTCTCCTAGTCTTACCTATCTTGCCTTCCTATTTGCCAAAGTGCTTTATTCATTAACCAATAAGAGAAACCTATTTACCGAATGACATCTTCCATCAAATGACTCCATGGTACATAAATTATCTGTGTACCTTTCCTCTGCTTACCATTTTACATTATTTAAATCTCAGACCCACTCAAGATCTAAAGACTTTCAGAATGAAATGTTATTACACATGGTATAATTACCAACGTATTTGTAGAAAGTGTGTTTGTTCTTGACTATCTCTGAACCTAGCTAGGTTGTTGAAAAGAGTTGTTTCCTATATTTCAAAAAAAATATATTTTATCTCCATGAATTTTAAAGGCAATTATTTATGAGAAGCAAGATTTCTGTTTACCTGGTATAGAAATCTATCAGTGATTCATAATACTAGTAGTTGTTAAATCTCATTGTGTAGATGGAATATCAAATACATCTGTAATAAAAGGATCACCAACACTCAAGTTATTTTATAATAACTCAAGTTATTTTATATTATTTGTAGTTATTATGAAAGTAGTTGTTTATTTGAATTCTTTCTCAAACCATTTTTAGTTGTATCCTGAAGGGCTACTAATTTTTTTTAGTTAATCTTGTATACAGCCATTTCATTAAATGTACTCAACATTTGTAGGTGTACCTTGGTAAATTTTTATGGCTTGCTTATATATAACTATATATTATTTCATCAACTGCAAATAATGATATTTGACTTTGAGTTTTGAGATTTATATTCACTTTATCTCCTTTTATTGTCTTATTGCTCTAGCTAAAACTTCAAGTACTATATTGGATAGACATGGAGAGAGTGGACTGCCTTGTCTTGTTCCTCCATTTAATTTGTTACTGATTTATGACTTTCTGTTTATTGCTTTCATTAAGTTTAGGTATTTTCCTTGAATATCTGATCTCTCCAAACTTTTATCATGAAGAGGTGTTGGATTTTGTCAAAAGTTGAAAAAGCATCTAATGTGTTGATCACGTGGTGATCATGCCTATATCTCTGGGATGAAGCCTACTTGATCATGGTGGATGATTATTTTGATGTGTGCTTGAATTTAGTTTGTAAATATCATATTGAGGATTTTGCACAAATGATCATGAGGGAAATTCATGGTTCAAACCTTTCAAAACAATTTCCTTTATTTAGTCTGTGGTTTAGGGTATTAGAGATATTGTGGCCTCATAAAATGAATTTGGCATTGTTACTTCTTTTTCTTATATGGAATACTTTAAGAAGTATTAGTATTAGCACATATTTGAAGGTTTGGTAGATTTGTGAACCAAAACCACCTGAATCTGGCTGCTTCTAATGATTATAGGTCTACTTAAGTTGTTTACCTTGTGCTGATTTAATGCTGGTAAGGGATGTCTATTAAGAAATGTATTCATTTCTTTTATATTTTTTAATTTTGTAAATACTTTTGAAGTATAACCTAATGAGTCTGTGGATTTCCTCAGTATCTGTTGTTATATTTCTCCCCTTTTTCCTTTCTGATTTTTTTATTTTGTCATTTTGTCTCAGTCTTTAGTAAGTTTGGATAAGCATTTGTCTATATTGTTAATTTTCTCAAAGAACCAATCTTTGTGTCATTGATTTATTGTAGTGTTGTACTTATTTCTAATTTATTGATTTCAGTGCTCAGTTTCATTATTTTCAGCTGTCTGCTCCACAAACAGACGTTTGTTTCTTCTTGTTCTGGAGCTATCAGGTGTTATTAAGTTACTAACATGAAATTTCTCCTAATTCTTCATGCAGGCACCCAGTTTTATGAACTTTCCTATTAGTTCCACTCTCATTGGGGACCATTATTTTGGGTATGCTTTGCATTAACTTTCATTGTATTCTAGGAAGTCTTTAATTTCTTCTTTATTTTTTCCTTGACCCATAAGTAATTCAAAAGAAGAGTTGCTCAGTTTCAATGAGTTTGTATGCTTTCTGTAATTTCTGTTGTTGAAATACCTCTTTAATCCATGGTGATCTGAAAAGATACATTGTATTTATTTTTTTTAATTTTTGAGTCTTGTTTTGTGACTGAGTATATGTTCAACTGAACAAGTTTCTATGTAGTGCTGAAAAGAAGGTATATTCATTTATGTGTGGTAAATGTTCTGTAAATATCTATTAGGTCCATTTGAGTCATGATGTCTGTTAGTTCCATTAAGTCCCTATTTAGTTTTTGTCTGGACACCCTGTAAATTTATGAGGGTAGGATATTAAAATCTCCCACTATTAGTATGTGTGGTTCAATGTGTGATTTAAGCTCTAGTAATGTGTCTTTACAAATATGGGTACGCTTGAATTTGGAGCATAGATATTTAGAATTTAGAAATCATCTTGGTGTTTTTTTCCTTTAATACAATGAAAAATCCTTTTTAAACTCCTTTGATTAATTTTTGTGTGATGACTATTTTGTTAGATATTAGGACAGCTATACTTGCTTGCTTCTTGTGTCCTTTTGATTTGAAAATCATGTTCCTGCCCTTTACAATGTGGTAATATCTATCTTTGATGTTGAGGTATGTTTCTTATATGCAGTTGAAAGATGGATTCTATCTTCTTATTTATTCTGCTAGCTTGTATCTTTTTATTGCCATATTGAGTAACTCTATAATTGAAAAACTCTTACCAAGCAAGCAAAAGATGAGTATGACAAAAACTTCAAATCTTTGAAGTAAGAAATTAAAGAAAATATTACAAGATGGAAAGATCTCCCATGCTCATGTATTGTAAAGAGTTAATGTAGTAAAAAATGTTCATGCTACCAAAAGCAATATACAAGTCAATACAATCCCTGTTAAAATCCCATCATAATTCTTTCCATATCATGAAAAAACAGGATAGCTAAAAGAATTCTACTTGATAAAAAATATTCTAGAGGTGTCCATCCCTGATTCCAAGATCTATTACATAGCTATAGAAATTTTCAAAAAACTGTATGATACTGGCATAAGGCAAACAGGTGACTCAATGGAATTAAATCAAACACACAGGCATAAATCCACAAATCTAAGAACACCAGATCTTATACAAAGATGTAAAAATTCTACAGTGGAGAAAAGGGATTCTACAACAAATGATCCTGGTCTAAATAGAAGGCAACATGTAGAAGAGTGCAAATATATCCTTCTCTATGACCATTAACAAGTCTAAATCAAGTGAAGACCTCAACATAAACCCAGATACACTGAACCTGATAGACAAGAATATGAGAATGTCCTTGAACACATTGTCACAGGAGACAACTTCTTCAACAGAACACCAATAGAGCAGGCATTAAGAATGACAATTAATAAATGGTACCCCAGGAAACTGAAAAGCATTGAAGGAACCAGGACCAATTGTTTTTTTTTCCATAAGCCAGTTTGCTAAGACCACTGCTTCATATTACTCCACATTCTTATGTTGACTCAGGTCTAGTTTCAAACAGACCCTCAGAAAGTATGCCCAGTCTGGTAGCCAATTAGCATCCTACCCAACCAGGAATTGCTTTGCTATTTTCAGTCATTTAGACCCATGACACAGCAGACAGACCACTGATAATGCAACTATAGTAGCTGACCAGATATCATGAGCTAACCATAGAATGATTTCTGTACCATAAGAATCTATATCCAATCACATCAAAGTATACTTAACCACAGCTGGAAATCCCCTAAGCAGGCTTAAAAAGGCTGCCTTACTCTCTCCATGGATTGAAGCCATTTTTAGAGGGACCAGCATGAATAAACCTGCTCACTGTAATTGTATATCAGGTGTATTTTGGTCATGTGGAGGAATATAAGGACCTTATAGTTTCTACAAGAAAAAGCATACTGTCAATAGGACAGCATATCAGCCTACAGAATTGGAAAAAATCTTTTCTAGCCCCACATTTGACAAAGGACTGATTTGAAAAATATATAAGAACTCAAGAAAATAGACCTAAAAACCAAATTATCCAATTTTTAAAAAATGGGGTGCATAGAGAATTCTCAACGGAAGAAATGCAAATGGCCAAGAAATACTTAAATGTTCAACATCCTTAGCCATCAGTTTGATGCAATAAGAAAGATTGAAAATCTGCCTTATACCTATCAGAATGGCTAAGTTTAAAAGCACAAGTAACAGGTCATACTGGAGAGAATGTGGAGCAAAGGGAACACCACTCCATTGCTGGTGGTAATTCCAACATGTACTGCCACTTTGGAAAGCAATGTTGCCATTTCTCAGAAAATAAGGAATATATATACCTAAAGGCCAAGCATATTCCCAAATAATGTTCAACACACCACAAGGATATTTGTTCAGTGATGTTCACAGCAGCTTTATTAGTAATAGCCAGAACCTGGAAATAATCTACATGTCCCTGTACTGAAGAATGGATAAAGAAAATATGGAACATTAAACAGTGCAGTATTGTCTAGCTGTTTAAAACAATGACATCATAAAATTTATTGGCAAATTGTTAGAACTAGAAAAATCATCCTGAATAAGGTGATTCAAACCCAGAAAAACAAACATTGCATGGACTCACCCATAAGTGGTTATTAAATGTAAAGGATAACCATGCTATAACCCATAGACCTAGAATTGGTATCAAACAGGATACAAAGGATGGATGCATGGGTCTCCCTGAGAAGGGGAAATCGAAGAGATTCCATAGATGGACTTGCAACAGATGGAGAAGGGGACTTGAGGAATCATATGGAGATAGTTTAAGGGAAAGAATACCCAAAGTGGTGAGTGGAGCAGGGGCATTTGGAGTTTAGGCAAAAACGTAGGGCAAGGGAAATTCCCAGGAATCTATAAGGTAGACACTAGCTAAAAGTCCTAGTAATAGTGGATATGTAGCCTGAACTGGCCATCTTTTGTTACCAGGAAAGAAGTCCAGTGAAGGAATTGGGATATCAACCCAGCCACAAAACCATCAACATACAGTCTGTCCTGTTTATGTGATGTCACAGGAGAAGGATGGCATAAAGTTTGTAGATAGGTACAACCAATTGTTGGTCCAGCCTCAGATTTAAGCCACAAGCCTGAGCCTTCCCTGGCAATGCATGAAACATAAAAATACCAAAATGCTAGATGGCCCAAAGACCTGGGACAGAACCATACATACCAGGCTAGAGAAAAATGTCAATGTAATAATACCTAATGCATTCTCCTATACTCAAAAACTGGTGCCTACCCCAATTGTCATCACAGAGGATTCATCTAGTTACTGAGGGAAACAGATGTAGAGACATACAGATGAATATTAGGCTGAGCTCAGAGTATCCTTCTTAAGAGAAAAAGAAAGGATTGTGGAGCCAGATGGTTAGGACGTTACAAGAAAATCCACAAAATCAACTAAACTGGGGTCATGTGAGCTCACAGAGTCTGAATTGAGAACAAGTGAGCCTGCATGAGACTGATGTAGGCTCACAACATAAATATGTCATGTGTGTAGCTTGGTCTTTTGGCTGGATGTCTAACAGGGGAAACAGGAGTAGTCTAATTCTTTGACCAGCTTTCAAGAACTTAATCCCTATGCTTTGTTGCCTTTCCCTGCCTTAGTTTTACTGAAACATGCTATGCCATATTTGGTGGACATCCATGGATGCCTGTGCTTTCCTGCATAGAAGAGGAGAAGATTGGGAGGAAGGGCAGATAATAGATAAGAGAAGTTGGAGCAGATGAGAGAGGGAAAGCTAAAATCGAGTGAAAATATATATGTGCTTGCCAACTTTACAAACACTTGCTTGACGTATCAAAAAAAGTGTGGTGACAATATAACATATATGCATCACTGTAAGTTAATGTCATATGAAGTTTCTACTTGTAAATATGTTATTACTGACATTTCAATTGTTAAACATTCCTGATTCCTAAAAGGCAAGATACCTGCTATGCTACTATGATTGCATAATTTGTATGAAGCTTTTATGTACACTATATTGATTAGAGATGTCTGAATCTCTCAATCAATAAAATCTGAAATCTCTACAAACTCTTATTCACTACTACAAAAATGATTTTAAATATTGTAATAGATAAATTTGAGGAAGTATTTAAAATACCCATTAAGGATAATATCTAGTAATGTCTACTAGAATTCAATTCTTTGATGAAAAAAAAATTAAGAAACTGTAGGCCATAACATTCTGAAGTTATAATACATTTTTAGTAGAAAAAGATCATATTATGGTTAAATTTTTCTTTGTACAATATCATACCTTTAAAGCATTATTGCAATCATACTTCTTGTAGAAACTGTTCTTTATGTTTGCGAACAGCCATTTTTTTTTGGAATATCTTTCTTATGATTTTCACTATGAAGTTAAAAAATATAAAGCTATTTCAATTACTCATGTATATAAGATTTAGTTTCAGTGTATTTATGTACATATTTTATCTTTTCAATTAATAAAGTATTTTCCTAAGCCTTCATTTTTGCTCTATTAATGACCTAATAGCTATCAAACTTCACTTTTAGCTTGTTCTCAAAATTATTCAAATTAAAATTTGCATTTGCAGTTCAATGTACTGGTATTAATTCAGGGAATGAAATACCAGATTCAAGGAAATGTATTTTTTTAAAGCTTGGATAAACCCATCAATAGAAACAACAAGAAACCCAAGCTTTCTCTTATTTTAATAAGCTTAAGAAAGCATCTGTTTTACAATAAACAATTTACTTCACCAACCATTTAAGAATTTATTTCTGTCATATTGATTTAGTGACTTGAAAAATGGTTTTTAGAATACAGTAAGTCACTGTCTGCTCTCAATACAAAATGTTTTTTATATGGAAGCTAATGGACCAAGTTACACAGTATATCTGTACCAGAAATTGTACAGGTAGAACTTCCCCACTATAGCCAACTGTTCAGTTATCATCAACATAAACTAAGTTAATGGAATGATGCTTTATAAAAACCCTCCTCAGCCGGATGCTGGTGGCACTTGCCTTCAGTCCCAGCACACGGGAGGCAGAGGCCAGCAGCTATCTGTGAGTTCAAAGCATGCCTGGTCTAAAGAGCAAGTTCCAGGCTCCAAAGCAATACAGAGAATCCCTCTTTAGACCCACCCCCCCAAAAAACCTCCCCACATCCTCACATACACCAAAACAATGGAAATTTGAAATCCAAAAAGATGGGTTTTTGTCACTGTGAAAGTTGACAGGAATGTATATGTAACTATGTCACATAAAGAGAATAAAAATGCCATTCATTGGTACAAAGATAACTGAGGAATATATATTTATTTTACAAGAAGAATGAGAGAAAATTATTCCAAAAAAGTTCCTTACACTCCTTTTTCAATTACATATGTCTTTTTGATATTAATTAAAAGGTAATGAGTTCTACCAAATGGACAGTCATAAAATAATCTTAAAAGATTTACCAGAAAGAAAAAAGGTAATTGCACAGATGTTAGGAAGTAATTTACTGCTGAGGTGAGCAACAATATAAAAGAAGACTTCTCAGGGATGTGATGTTCCCTTCCATAGTCAAATTGTTTATTTGTATAGTTGATAAAGAATATATAGGAAATAATAATTATGATAATGACCATGAAAGAAATGAGTATATATGATATATTCATTGCTCTTTGGAATAGTATTGACAAGAACAAAGAAAAATTAAAGAAAGCAGTACTTTAAATGTAAATTACCATACATCTGACTTAAGAACTAAAATCCATAATTAAGTAGGGAAGAATACAATAGTAAATGAGCTTCAACAAAGAACAGAATAATTGTTCAAATAAAAAAATTATTGTAGATATTCACCAGGAGCCAATAGAAGGAGAAATGGTCTCTGGTATAGTAAGGTTCAAAAACACTTGAAATGGGTGTATTAGTGGGTGGTGGTGGAAGGGTTCAAAGGAACCATGAAGGTATGGTTGTTGTAAGTAAACAAATATATTGTATGAGCAGAGGAGGGGACATGAGTAACAAACTTCTCTACAAAATTTGAGTCTTTTTTCATATATTTATGTTTCATTCATATATTTTCCAATGAGAAATAAACCTTGCCTTAGCATTTTAATTGAGTCATTAATCTTTTATTTAATATTATATTTTAATGCCCTTGATTCTTTTAGATATAACTTAAGTTAAAAATTAAACAAAAATCAAGAAGAAAAAGATTGTCAGTCTGAATCATAGAAATTAAAAGAAACTGGAAATATACATTGCTTAGAAAGTGTTGAGAAAAATGGAAAAATATACATCATGTAAGTATAGGATCTTTCAAAATGTGATATAACTTTGCCAACATAGGGTGAAACGAAATTTACTATAGATAGTAATTGAAGTAGAGATGCTTCACAATGCTAAAAATTTTAAATCAGACACATGTACCCTTCTAAGGTTTTTGTATACACACACACACACACACACACACACACACACACACACACACACACACATAAATGTATGCTATGAATGAAATAATTTAAAATTAATTTTTTACAATTTATTCTTATGTCTTTGTATATGTGTACTTGTTTGTCTGTATGGACACTAATGCCAGAAGAGGGTGTTAGTTGCTCTGTGGGGTGGCTGTGGGCCACCAGGTAAGGGTACTTCCGGATGAGCAGCAAGTGCTCTTGAACCTGGAGGCATCTCTTTGGAATTGCCAGGGCCATCTGAGCAGTTTGTAATTCTATGGTTTGGCAACACAAACTAAGTTGATCCTTACATTTTGCTTGCTCTTTTGCTTTTTATTTTGCCTAGATATCTTGTATAACATCTACATGAGGAAAGGTCAGACAATGATGGACTGCATCTGCGTTGGTCTCTCCTCACTGTGCTCTCCTGTGCAGACTTCCTCAGTGAAGCACAATGTCCCTTGAGCATCCCAAAAGGAAAGCTGCTAAGGAGCAGTTTGGGAATCCAGGTGACCCTCATCCAGTTGGGAATAAAGTTCATTCACTGAGAAGGATCAAGTGCCTCTTCTCTTCTGTGGATTCCTAACTCTTGGTAAGAAATCTTACGGATGGTCATTGTACTCTGAGAAGTCTCTTCATCCTTTCTAAAAACTGTTCTCACTAAAAATTAAGTAATAATCTCAATTTGTAAAACTCCTAAAAGCATGTTGACGACCTGAACATGAGATTCTTCAAAACAAGAAATGTTTTTCATGAGAACAAAGAGAGAAGCAAGAGTTACTCATATAGAATGCATTAAGTTCCTGAGTTTAAACATTAACAATGTAAAAACAAAAGCAAAATTAAAATCAGGAACTGTAGTGTGGATTATAGCTTGTAGTGCATCACTTTCATCTGCAAAATTACAGACATAAGAACTGGGAAGACAGATGAGTCATTGAAGAAATAAGGAAATCCCAATTCAATGAACCAAATGAAAGGGTGAGGGGAATCTTTGTATTTACTGTGATTTTACATTCAAAACAAGACTTGGAATGTTATATAGAACAGGGAGAAAAGCAGAGAAGTTTTAAGTCAGTGGCAATAAATGCAGCAATTCACATGGAATATAAGGTGAGAATCTTAAATCAAGGTGAGAATCTTAAAGAGAATGACAGCTTGGATGTTGAAAATATGGTAACAAAAAACTGACAGTTAATTGACATGATCTTGGAAGAATATGACAGGTTTCTGAAACTGAAATGTTTGATGGTGATGACAAAAAAGTAAATTTAATTTTTAAAGAGAAAGAAGTGAAGATTTTGAAATTTATTAATGCCATTGGGATTTTTAGATGTGTTAATTAGGGGAGCATCAGCCACTCCTGTCCACTCTGCACTCTCAGTGAACTGAGAGAACAATCTGAATGTAGTATGTGAGTGTGCAAAGGACACAGAAATGTAATGGCAATAAAAATAGGTTATAGGTCAATTTGATAAGTGACATATCCACATTCTAAGGCTTATGACATGGACATCTTTGGATGCCAGTAATAGTATACAGCTTATCAGCAAAACTGTGTTAAATATTTTGCTACTTTTAAATTATTAATCATGAACAAAACATAAATTTTTATAACATATACAATTCAGTAGACCATAATGTTATTCACTCCAAGTTAAGAAAAAACATTATGTCTAAGTAGTTTGAAAATCCTTGGACTAAGGACAGGACTGAGTAAAGCACTTGGCCAAGCCTGACAATCTTGCTTCAGATTATCAGAATCCAAATGTTATGAGATAGTATTCCCTGATGGACTGGTCCCACTGCCGCACAAGCTCCAAATAACACAGAGACCTATATTAGACATAAAGCTGTTAGACAGTTACTAGCATTTCTTATTGGCTAGCTTTGTCTTAAATATTAACCCATTTCTATTATTCTATGTATTTTCACATGGTCTTATCTTACCGGAGAGAGGGCCCTGCATTCTACTCTCTCCATTTTCCATGTAGAATCTACACACTACTACTTCCTCAAATCCTCCTTGTCTCCTAGTCCTGCTTATCTTGCTTTCCTATTGGCCAACAGTGCTTTATTCATTAACCAATAAGAGAAACATATTTACAAAATGACATCTCTCATCACCCACATAAAACCCAGTAGAAAGAATAAGCATCTATCATCCCAGTTTCCATCCACCAGGAGACACAGACAATCATACATGGCTCACATGCCCTCTAAGTGGGTGCCTGCAGCACCAAATAAGAAGATAACCTGTCCCAGGCAAGAGGGAAGTAAATGTTGCCAACCAAGGTTGTTCTCTAACCTACACATACACCTTGGCATTTGCATACCTGAAATCCCTCTCAAAAACACACAAGTATGCACACATCTCACATGGAGAGAGAGAGAGAGACACAACACACACACATACCAAAAAGAACCATTAGAAAATTATTAAGTATAAAGAATCATCAAAATTAACTATGTCTAAAAATTAGAATACCATCAAAATTAAAGTATGTCTATACATGTTTATTTAAATGAAATGTAATTATATATATATACATATGTATATATGTTATAAGTTACATGAGGTGTAGCTCTGGTAAACATATTTCATATAGGGTAAAGTTAATTTTATATTATACTTACACCTTAATAAATTATAAAATTATAATAAATGGGAATACAATTTTGTGTTTATATTTTATAGTTTCAATATTAAATGACAATCAGGTAACATTGAGAACCAAATCTAAAATAACTGTTTTGTTTTTTAGAAAGTATTAACCTAACCACTTTAAGTTTATACTTGCATGTGTGAATGTACTTATGTATTTAGGTACCCTTGAAGGTCAAAGGGGTTTCAGATACCATGGTGTTGTAGCCCAAGCAGTGGTGAACCACCCCATGCAGATATTGGGTAGCAAATTTAGTCCTCTGTATCGCATCTAACTGCTGAGTTATCTTTCCAGAGTCTGAATTATTCATTCTTAGTAGTGTAGATTTAAGTCCCAGTTTGAGACTCATGTTCCTCTTCCACTAAATATTGACATATCTACTGGAAGTAAAATGTGGGTGCCTTTCAAATATTAATTCTCTAGGAAGACAGAATATGGTGCATGTAAATAGACTCAGCTTTTCTTGTACAATTCTTATTACATCAATTACCTGTTCCCCAAAAGGCAAACATCAAGTGTTGATAAAGCCAATAAATTCTGTATTTTTGTCAAATTCGTAAAGAAAAAAAAAAGAATCAGAAGAAATCCATCCAGTATTAGTGCAGTTGAAGTAAATGATACAGAAGCTAATGTTTGACTTGAAAAAGAATTTTAACACTGAACAAGACCAGAGGGGCAAGTTCAGACATTTATTGTATTAAAAAATTAGCATGGTCCTAAGCTCAGAAACCCTATTACTTTCAGTTTTTCTAACCTTGTATTCTATATTCCTATTATAAAGGGTCATTGTGCTCCTTGGGAATTTGGGAATGATTGATACTATTATCTCTCTTTATTGACTTAATTGAAACAAAGAACTGTATCACTGTCTCAACCCATTAATTGAGCTGAGATTACATGCTGTTCATTTAGGTGATTGGCTTCTCTTTTATTTCCTTGCCAGCAGAGGTAGCACACTTTATCTGGAATCAAACTACCAACTCCTTGCTTTGCATAATTACATTTGGGACACATTATCAATTAGAACCAAGCCTCAGGATATCTCAATGACAATCTTTTCTTACTGTCTTTAGTCTGTGAAACGTTTCTTGTTTATATTTCTGTTGACTTTTATACTATCAAACTTCAATACATTTAACAAAAAAAGCACCTTCTTTGATACAGTCATTACATGTATTGCTAAGTATAATAGGAAGAACAAAAATGGCAATGGTAATGTTTGATATCTTCTGAATTCTTATGCAAGATTCTATTACAAATCATCTCTTTTTGAAGTGATGTTAGATACACTTCCTCAAAATTCCATGGACTTTTCAATGTCATTCAGGCTACATGACAATTTTGTTAACTGACTGTGTAAAGTACTAATTTATCTACCTTGAATCATGAAGAACTTTTGTACATTTTGTTCTGGCCATCCATATTGTTCCCTTGTTGAGTGGACAATGGGTAATATACAAACATAGACCTTGTAATAACCTGGAAAATAAACAGGTTCTTTGGGTAACAACACATAGAAGACATTCCCAGTTATAGATGTCAGATTTAATGTGACTGAGAAATTAGTTTTTTTTCTGCCAAACCTCTGTGATGTGAGCTTGTAATGTGGCTGTAGCCTAGCTTTCCAGAGAAATACAGTGGATCAGCTCATACAACCCCATTTAAAGTGTTACACAGCATGTGTTTCTTCAAGCTGAATATGAGAAAATTAAAAGGAATTTGCTTAATAAAAAAGTAGTAATATACATGGAAATGGTGGCTATATCATAAAAAGGAATAAAATGGACAATGAGCTAGATAAAACTTAGCAGTAGTCTATATTAGAAAAATAGAAAAATTGTATCGCTCTATGACTAACTTCTTAAACTAAGTCAAAGACATTTTAGGTTAAATCATCTTGGCATATAATTCTGCTGAACCATCTGATCTAAAACACAACTGAATCATCAAAGCAGGGGTGGTGAAGAGTTTCCCATTAAGATACACGCATTAGAAAACTACTGTAACCATCAGCTACTAGATGAGGGCTCTATGATAGTAGATAAGTTAGTTATCAATTTCATTATCAGGGAATGACTTTAAGGTAGCCTTTCCACTGTTGTTCAGATTGTTAATTGGGGTCATCCTTGAAGGTCTCTGGACATTTCTCTAGCAGTTGCAGAGAGGGAGGAGTGATAAGAAAATGGGGACAAGGCTAGGCTACAGAAACCCACAGAGACAGCTGACCTGAACAAGGGGAAACTAATGAACTCCCAGACTGATAGCTGGGAAACCAGCATTGGACCAACTCAGACCCTCTGAACATGGGTCTCAGTTAGAAGGCCTGGGCAGTCTAAGGGACTTCTGACAGTGGAACCAGGATGTATCCCTGGTGCATGAAAGGACTTTGGGAGCACATTTCCCATGGAGGGATACTCCCTTAGCCTAAAGGCAGGAGGGAGGGCCTACTCCCTACTCTGAATGACTTAACAGATTTTTTGATCCCTCCTGGATGGTGTCACCCTCCCTGTGGGGGAGAGATCGGATGGGAGGGTGGTCAAGGGGCATGGGAGGGAAAGAAGGAGGGATGGAGAGAGGGAGAGGAAACTAGGATCAATATGTAAAATAGGAAAAAAGAAAAAGAAAAGAAAACTACTGTAAAAACATGCTTCAGAAACAGGAGAAATTAACATACGATGGTCAGAATTCAGTGAGTAATTTTTCATGAAGAATGTGAAACATTTTATGATAGACTTTCTGTCAATGGTACTGTGTAAGCTCTTTTTTTATTGTAATTCATTTAAACAAACAATATAGTTTATGCATAAATTATCAAAGAAAATGCTATTGATGAAATTAAAGATCTTGGAATTTACAAAACAAACAAACAAACAAAAACATTGTTTTCAGGACAATATAACTATTATTGCCCAGAGACCCTGTGATTTAATCACAGCAAGGGCAGACTTTTCTTGGGGTTCAAATGAGTGATGCAGAAAGTTACCAAGGGCTTGAATCATAGCTTTCTCACATGATGTATGAGGCCAGAGCTGTCCTCTTGTTTCAACTGTATCAACACAGAAAGAATTGTGAGTACAGCAGGAGAGGTACAGCATCAATCAAAGAGGAGAGCACTGCCACAGAACAGCAAGTATCCTGTTACATCATTGTGAAACTCTGCCATGATGGCAGACACTTCTATGAAAGACACATCCACCATTGCATAGGCAGAAGCATTTTGTGAGTTTACAATGTTCATCTCTTTTGTGTACCATGAATTAAAAGAACTAAAAACTGAAAATAAACACAAGTTGTGATTCAACACCGAGCATAACAAAACCCACTCTTATTGAAAGCACAAACTGAAGGGGAGTAGACAATATACAGTTAATTTTAGTTTACAGGAGCTGTGTTTGACTCTTAAGCATTGAATAGTGATGTAATAAGATATACTATTAAAATTTATGAGAAAATTTTGTGTTTCCCAGGATGACACTGTTATAATGTTACCCTTTACAATACCAAAATTGAAGAAGGGACATGGTATACAGCAAGGTATAAAGGTCAGTGAGAAGAATTTTCATATACATGAGATGATAAATCCAGGACTCTTGATTGAACATGTACTACTATACTTTCAAGTTGAAATGTTTGCAGGTAAAATAGATTCTACTTTCATGGAGACTCAGATTTTCTGGGTGCTTTACCAAAGGATATTATTAGTATTAGAATTCCATTTGACTATGCTACTCATTCCTGATAGCTTTCCCTCAGGATCTGATATGTTCTTTTGTACTTCTTTATATCTGTTGAGCCTTAGTCCTGAGTTTCTTGGTTGACTCCCTGAGCTTTTCATTTTTAATTTTATAACACTTTAGAATATTGTATAAGAAATTATATTTCTTTCATAAATTCTACTTTTATGTTTTGAATTGTTTTCATTAGATAATTCAACTGAATTTCAGTGTCTTCATTGAAACATTCATATCATTTTTAAAGATATTCATAATTGCTACTTTAAAGTTCCAATGCTTGAAATAAATTGGTTTCATTCATGCCTGCTACAATAGGGCTAATGGCTTCAGCTGGCAGCAGCTTGTATTGAACTTTTATATTTATGTTTTTGTGATGTGATCTAGGACTCTAGGGTTATTCTGTTTTCTGTTTTCTTTTTTTTTCATGTTTCTCTGTCTGGAGATCTGATCCTACCATTGATGGATCAATCTACATTTATTGTATTACTCATACCTCAATCTGACAGATTATAGACCAGGAGAACTTTGCTTGATTATCATTCATGTGGGTGTTTTTGGTTTTATGATTCAGATTCCAGTTGATTCCAGATATGATATCCTGATTGGCCTTCTGCGTTCAAATGCCAAGCACTGTTCCATCCTTGAAGTGGGAAGGGTGGGACATAGAGTAGCAGGTGTGTGAAACAACTGACCCTGAAGGTCTCTGAAGCTCCTTTGGGATATGGCTCCACAAAGAGTGGCAGAGCTAGACTTAAGAGTGGCATGGCCATAGAGGACATCAAGGCCAAAATCCATGGAGATACACTATGAGGAAGGGCCACAGCATGCAGTTGTGTCCAGTATAATGTTCTCTAGAGAAACAGAAAGTAGATCTGAAAGCAGAACACTGGTAACTTACTGGTTACTAACCAAATACATATCTTCAGTTCAATGGGAAGTCAAGAAAATATACTACAAAAAGTAGGGTGATATTTAATATTGAAAACTGACAATTATAATTGATATAATTGCAAAGGAATAGCTGTAGATATCATCCTGCATTAAAAGGAAAACAAAAGACAATGTGTACATACATGCATGCATGAAATATATGATACACATGATACAGACATATATATTCTTAAGCGAAAACTAAACTGGTTTACAAAGCTACACAAAGCAAAACATTTGCCATTTTTCAATATTTTTATGTCTGTTTTGAAGGATGTTAGTATTCATTAATAAAGTGATTTTATATGTGTATTTTATACTACAACATTAATTGAAATCATTTGTACCAAAATAACTACAACTTGCTTAGTTATATTAGAAAATTTCTTAAATCTCCCTCCAACATAACATGTGATTTTTCAATATAATGTGTTTTTAATAACAGAATGGAGAATTCATGCATGGCCTATCTCTTTATGCATAAAAGAAGATGACAATCGTTATATGCTATTAATTTAAGTATTTATCAATGCAATGAAATAAAAAATCCCTAAAGCATTACTTATGTACTCTTAACAATGTTAAGATCAGTGTCATACACATCTAGCTTATTTTTTATGCAACAGAATTTTTGGTAATAAGATCCACTCATGCAAAACATTTATCTAAAAAGACATTTTAAATTCCATGTATTTGTGATTTTCCAAGCTTTATGCATTGCTAGTTTTGTTTCATCTGAAGTTTAAACTGTCAAAGTTTAAAAACAATAATTCCTGTTAATTCTCTACATGAAGATTTGCCTCTAATCTTACAACTTTAAAGTAAGTTTATACCATTGCCATAGCTCAGACTTCAGTTGGTTTCCCTGGTATATTATTGGCACTCTGGAGTGAGTAATTATAGGTTTTAAGAACATGTACATTATGATGTTTGTTGTTTTGTTTCTATTAACTAGTTTAGCTATATCTTCAGAGTTGACATACTTGCTCCTGAAGAATGGAACTTAGATTTTATGACCTAAAAAAGAATGGAGATTTAAAACATTCATGATTTTGGAAATTTTGGATCCTCACCAACTCTTCTCTGAGCAGAAAGAGTTGCTTAAAAGAGTTGGTTCTCTGATCCTGTAATAGGTAACAAAATTGTTTACATATTCTGTAGGAAATTACAGAGATGCAGTTTTTTTTTGGGTGGGGGGATTTGTCTGTTAAGCTGTGTTGGATATTTGGGAAATGTCTTTAAACTGAACCCGTTCCTCTAATTAATCCCTTTTCCAAATTTCCTTTTAAATAAATCTAATGGACTCTGATTCTCAAAGCCAGATTTAAGTTGGGTCATTTGATGTGCTCTCTAAGACAAACACATCTTTGCTCACATCTCTTCAAGAATAGTCACACAACACAAATTTCATGTATCATAGACTGGTCTCAAAACATTATGGAACTGAGGATTTCTTTGGACTCTTAAGCCTCCGGCCTCTACAACCAATAGCATAGATTGAATGAGAACATTAACACACATATTCTCCATGAATATTTAAATTTTGTTATATGCAGCTGAATTGCATAAAGACTAAAGTAGATGAAGTCATTATGGATAACTCATAAATATTTCCTCATAAGCACATTTCACAGTCATTAATTATTGCATAAATGATGCATTAGTATCAAATGAAATTTTGAAAACTGGCATCAAGTTAATGATTTTATGAGAGAGTTGTGTTCTGGGTTTACTAAACCTTTCTTGGAAACTGGAGGACTTGAAACAGTGAAGTTCATAAATTTTGGGCACCCTGACATTATGTCACCTCTCAGTTCATGTTTAATACCTAAGGTAAAAAGCTCAAGTGAGTACTTAACTTTATATTGCTCCTGAAAATACAAGAATTTTATGACATAAGTGCAAACTGGTACAAGAGCAATCATAAATTAATGTGTGTGTGTGTGTGTGTGTGTGTGTGTGTGTGTGTGTGTGTGTAACTTTAAAGGGAAGCACCACCGGGTCATAAAATTTCCTATTGGTTTTCATGCTTTCCAGTGAAATACAGGCTAAAGCAAGTGTTCATGATGAATGAATTGAAGTGTGAGCTTTATTTAGCTGATGGAGGGATAAACTGAACTTCTTTGCATTAAAACAGTGGCTAAGCCAAGCAATAAATCTATTGAAGTAAATATAATTCAGAAAAACATTTAATTTATATTAATGCACTAATTTGGCTGATATTACTGCATTGATATACTATTGACATTGACAGTACTGTAATGTGAAGATCTTATTATAGCTTTTGTAAGAGCTAGGATACATGTGGTCTTATAAAATATGTAATAAAGTGCAACTTCTCTTACATGGAATTTATTGTAACTAAGTTGAATATGTAGCCACAGATATGTATTGTATAAATTTTCTGTAATAGTTTACATTAATTCCTGAGACATATTTTGAACCCATTTGAACTTTGGGAAATGCAGTCTCTTTTGTTGCTTTTTATATCCTACACTCATAATGAGTCTCTACGTAATTTATGAACACCATATTTGGTTTCTTTGCAAAATGTTTTGAACCCAGCATGTAGAATTATTTAAAGGTAATAGAACTGTAATTGGATGGAACATGGTAGGAACACAATAGGTTGCTCAGGACGTGTTATTTGAGGAAATACTATCTTTTATTGTTTCTTCCTGGCAATGAGGCAAGACACTTTGTTCACTCATGGTCTCTGCCTTATTCAAACAAACAAACAAACACTTACCATAAATAAAATATAGACCATAGATACATTACAGTAATTTTTAGCACTCTATACATAGATTTTCAACAAATAAGAAAAGTATTTTCAACATCGTTTATAAATAATACTTTTGTAAAATGAGGCCTTTAAAAATAGAAAGCTGGCATGGGCTATCCATAATTGGTCACCTACAAAAATTCTCAAGCAATACATCTATAATAAATGGACATATATAATTAAAAGTACATGTCTACATATAGCAGAGCCTTAATTTGTACTCAAATTAATTAAAATTCTACAAATGTTATTCGTTATAAAGTACTAACACTATAAGTAAATTTTAATGTCTTTTATGCAGATTTTATGTCATAATATCTGCTCCATAGTTAACAGGAATATATACTTTTGACACTATAATATTTGAACCCAGGAATTTACACATCTTAGATAAATACTCTATCTTTGATCTATTCTCACCAATCTGAAACACACACACACACACACACACACACACACATACACACACACAAGTGAGAGAGAGAGAATGGGAGAGATTATTTCAATAATAATAACAAATTTCAACATGAAAATAAAAAGTCAATTACTTTTGCACCAATTATCTCTCTGTACAAATACATATAAATTTTGTTGTATATGATAAATTTTATATAGATAGATTATGTATATAATTTAGAAATGATTTTACATTTTAATCTATATTGATGATTTCTAAGTTACCATGAAAGTAAAATTGATCTAAGTAACTGACTTGTATATGAAGCCTTTACTTTTTGTTTTATATTCTATAAGGGAAGCTAGAATATTTTCTTTTCATTTCCATTTCCTTCTCCACATTTTCATCCTTGTACCTATTCTTTGGCCTTCTGTTGGTTTCTTTTGTACATTAAAATATGAAATCAAACTGATTCACATTATCATTAGATTTTATAAAAATTGCCATTCCTTATCTTGAATATCTTATTATTTGGATAAATAAAGGTAATGCTCAGGGTCTTGTAGTTGGATTCCATGTGCATGAACTAGTACGGATTTATTATTCTTTCACATTTTCTAGGCAGACTACATTCTTGTTTTTACAAATGCATTTTTAATATTCATTCAAGTTTTCCCATATGTAAGGTATGGTCTTGTTTCAAAATGTCTGATTTCATAATCACCTTTGAAGGACTTTTCTCAAGATTCACTTAAAGAAATTAAAAACAGCAAAAGAGTAGTAGGATTGGTAATGTTCTTCAGCATTCCACACATTATTTTCAGTATATCATGCTTATTAAATAACTGTTAAACTATCAATTATATTTGCATCTTCTAATTTACCAAGTCAACAGTTGTCACAACTTTGATATATGACACTGTTAGCATTTAATGTCTAGCAAGGAAAAAAGTTTCTTTGAAATAAAGATGACGATGTTTTAATACAAGTTTTATAGATTATTGATGCACTCACAACAGGTACATTTATATGATGTTCATTGACAAATAGACTTACAAGTTTCAATTGCAAATGAGTGCATAAATGAAAATTGAGAAATGGAGTCTAGAAGTATCATCAAGTTGTTACCTTTTATTCTTGTTAATGTCCATATCCTTTTCATAGTCTTTAAACAAAATAGTTGTCTTATTACAGTGGGTGTTCATCAACAGACTTTTTTGAATGATTTAGTATAAAACTCCACATCAGATAAATAATTCTTTAAGAATCATAATAAATTCTATGAAAAAGACATTTTATTATTTTTGTTAAACATTTAAATTTTAGATTTTAATTACAAGACATTTTGTAATTAAGTTCTAGAAAAATATTAAAGAATAAATTTAAAATTGTCTGTTATATCTTCTTGATTTTAAGTACTGTTGTTACATACATATATATATACATATATATATATGTAATTATGCATGTGCATTTCAAACTATATGTAGCTACTTAGAATAGCATCATTATAAATATAATTAAAATTTTGTCTTTAATATAATTTGACATTATATTCACTGTTTTGGCTAGTAAAATTATACATTTTTTTCTTTTTTAACTCCTTTATTATGAAAAACAAATTATTCACTCATATATCTGACCACAGACCACTCCTCACAGAGAGCCCCAAACCCCCTGCAATTCCCATCTCTCCCATATCTACTCCACCATTTCCCTCCAGAAAGGAGCAAAACTCTTAGACACAGCACTCATTTTTTCTCATATTAAATTTAATCATTTTTTATTTCAATTATGATATTTTCAGTATTTTGTTCTTTAGTAGTTTTTCTTTTCTAAAAGTTTGAACCATGTCATTTTTCTTATATACTTTTAAATACTTTTAATCATTTAAAGAATATTTTATTAATTAATTAATTTTTTAGGCCAAATAGATGTTTATTCAGGGAGAAATAACCTCGAAAGTAGACAGGTGTAGCATGTATATTTTCCACCAGCACGCCTGGTCCTGCTGCCCTGTTGCCATGCCAGCCCCCAATAACACTCAGAGACTGTATTTGATATAATCCTGTTAGCCAATTACTATTATTGTTTATGGGCTAGCTCTGTCTTAATTATTAACCCATTTCTAATTATCTAAGTATTTCCACATGGTCATGTTATCAGAGAGCGGCAGACTGGCATCTTCTTTCTCTGGGCTCTACATGCTGACTCCTCATAACTACTTTCTCTTTCCTCCTTGTCTCCTAGTCCCTCCTTTCTTGCTTTCCCATTGGCCACAGTGCTTTATTTATTTACCAGTATGAAAAACATATTTACAGAATAACATCTCCAATCAGACAGGTGAACACCAGCAGGTTCCTGGTCCCAAGGATGCGTCTGGATCCTCTCATTTCTGTGTCCCACCAGCAAGAGAGCTCTCCTGGGCTCCTCCTCATATCTAGTTCCCCAGGTCACTTCCGTCCCTGTCTCCACCCCCAATGGGCATGGTCAGTGCCACAGATTTGGAAAAGTGAATATCTCACTACAATTCCTCTTTTAGTCTAAAGAAAAGATTAAGACTTGATACAAAATTATATACAAAACAGAGAATAATAAGTGTTCTCTAAGAAAAGGAAAATCAAGAACATACAAACTTAAGACATATACCTATTCTTAGGGTGAAGGCATAACAGAGTTTATAATATAGTTTATAATACAGTCCTAAGCTACAAAGCCCAAGTCTAGTACCTAATATATCTAACTAGGAAGAGAGAATAATAGTTGTGACAATCGTCAACCTCATCAAAGAACTGAGAAGGAAAATAACAATATTAGGGCAGACAGGAAGTGCAGATGGACAACTTCCAAAGGTGCAATGATGACAGAAGCAGCAAGCTACCTGGACAGTCATACAAGCTCTCACAGCAACATTGGTACAGCCAGTTTTGGCTAATGCCAAGAGTATTTGACAGACCACAACAAAAGCAGGGAGGTAGAAATACTGTCTTACCCTGACTTGGCAAATTTCAGCAGTCTTCTATGTTTGTCTCCTGCAAGCACATAGGACCACATGTCCAAAACAGTAGTCAGGGTGAGGGAAGTTCTTTGCCCAAAAGGCCATCAGCCGAAGCAAGGATGGACTCCAGAAGGAGCTGCAACAGTGTCCAACATTTTTCGGGAGAGTGCATGGTGCTGTAGGAGCAATTGTGTCTCATGGCAACAGAATACTAATATTGAAACATTTAAATGCCATGTTCTGGAGGTCTATGAAGTGTTTAAAGGTTAGGCATCTAGGTCTGACTAATCTCATAGATATAGAAAACAAAGGTGAAGATCATCTGTAATATTCAGGAACTTAGATATTTGTCCCTGTTTTACTCATAGAAGTTTCAGCAGTTATTTATCTAAGCAACATAACAATGTACTTATATATGCATGTAAATCCCTAAAACAGAGGTATAGTAGAAATATCTAATCCAGAGGTAGAACTATGAAGTGCAGCATGATAAAAATATCCTTAATTGTATCTATATACAAAATGTCTTGAACTTAAGTAAAAGTATATATACATATAATATGATAAGGATAGTACATAAAAATCATAAATGGGAAGATTTTACACATTATGACAAAATATATTATACAATTCTTCCAGGAAGAAAATATAAACTTAATTTTACAAAGGTTGCCACATATAAGAATACATAACAATGAAAGCTGTATAGTATTAATATATCACTATTACTAAAATAATTCACAAGAAGATAGGCTAACCTACCTATATCCCATCTGAACCATACCTTTCCCAAGCATACCCTATCACTGTCCAAAAGAGATACCCAATCTAAATATCACCTTCCATACCCAACCCTAAGTAACTAAAACCAATCCTAAAAAGATTAATATTATCCCTAAATCCATAAAGATGGCTTCACTCTATCTTGGCACAAGGACAGAGTTTAAATCTGTCAGCAAGTCTCAAGACCTAAAGGTCAAAGGTGTGGCAACAGAAGGATGTTTTTGACATCTTAGTCTAAATAACAATAGACCTGAATCTGAAGTATGGCTATTCCTGACTGTCAGGGCTAGGGAAGGAGAAATTGAATCTGAGGTGTTGCTACTCCTGATATCAAGGCTAGGGAACAAGAAGTTTAGAGCTAAGGTGTGGTTATTGAACCCTTAGAATGAGTGAGAAAGAAAAGTCTGTTTGTTCCATATACATGATACTGTGTTTCACTTTTGGTTATGGTATATAAGAGTGACAAAAATAAACTCAGTATTGACTGATCTGCCCTCCTGGACTTTATTCTATCTCTGTCTTTATTATCTATAGCTAGCCTTTAGCCTTTGCCTCATTAACACTCCACCATTCAGTTACGGTCATGGGCCACTTGGCTGGCTCCAATTGCAGCCCTGCAAAGAAAGCTCCCTACACATATATACAGCTACTACTAGTAGTACTACTACTACTACTACTACTACTACTACTACTAAAAAATGACCTATGAAAGAAGAAACTGGCAATTTATACTTTATTAACTATTTAGAAGTTCTGTTCTTTTTTATTTTAATTTTTATTTTTCTGATTTCCAGGATTTTTTTATTTTACATGTCGATACCAGTTTCCTCCCCATCCCTCCCTCCTTCCTTCTTACCCTCTCTCCCCTCCCACATACACCCTCCCATTCCACCACCCCCATTCCACATGTATGGCTATGCAATCCAGGTGGGGTCATGTAAATCTGTCAAATAATTTGAAGCAGGGACCAGGACGTCTCTCCTTTCTCTAGGTTAAGAGATTATTCCTCCATGGGGGATGTGACTGCAAGTCCTTTTGTGGACCATTAATACATCCTGGTTACACTATCTGGGGTCCCATAGATTGCTCAGTCCTTCTAGCTGATAATAATATTCAAGGTATCTGAGTCATTCCCATGCTAGATTCCTAGCAAGCAATCTGAGGGGCCCATTGTCTCCTCCTTGATCAGGTCAGCTGTCTTTATGTGTTTCTGCAACCTGGTCTTGTCCTTTCTCTCTGCATCTGGATTCCAGGTTGATTCAGTGCTTAGCTATGGGTGTTTGCTTCTGTCTCCAAAAGGTACTAGATGAGGGCTCCATAATGGTGGATAAGTTAGTTGTTGATCTCAATATAAGTAAAGGGGATTTATGGTAACCTTTCCATGGTTGCTCAATCTGTTAGGAATCAGTCTTGTAGGACTCTAGACCTTTCTATAGGTTTAGTTTACTCTTCAAACCAATAATGGCTCCCTCTTCTCTCTCTCTCTCTCTCTCTCTCTCTCTCTCTCTCTCTCTCTCTCTCTCTCTCTCTCTCTCTCTCTCTCTCTGCTTCTATTCCTATCCTGTCAAAATCTGCATAGTTGCATGTGCTTTCCTCTCCTCCCCTTCTCTTTCTCCTAGTTCTCTCTCCATTCACTGCTCCCCCCCCCACTTCTGATGTGCATTTGTACATTCTCCCTTTTGTGAGGAACTTTATATGAATCTCTTGGAATACAACTTGTATCCTAGATCCTCTGGTGGTGTGAATTATAGGTTGGTGATCCTTTGCTCAAGGTCTAAACATCCATAAATGAGCGAATACAAACCATGTTCTTTTTTTGTGACTGGGTAAGATCATTGTGGATGGTTTCTCCAAGTTTCATCTACTTGCCTGCAAATTTCAAGATTCCATTAATTTTTACTGCAGGGTAGTATTCCATAGTGTAGGTGTGCCACATCTTCTTTATACATTCTAAATTTGAGGGGCATCTAGGTTGCTTCCAGGTTCTTGCTATTACAAATAATGGTGCTATAAACATAGTTGAGCACATGTCTTTGCTGCATGGATGTGGATCATTTGGGTATATAACTAAGAAGGGGATTTCTAGGTCCTGTGGTAAACAAATTCCCATTTTCCTGAGGAACCACCATACTGATCTCCAAAATGACTGTACGAGTTTGCAATCCCACCAGCAGTGGAGGTGAGTTCCTTTTTCTCCACATCTTCTCCAGCGTAAGTTGTCATTGGTGTTTCTAATATTAGCCATTCTGGCAGGACTAAGATGGTATCTGAAAGTTGTATTGATTTGCATACCATATAGCTAAGGATGTTGAACACTTTGTTAAGTATCTTTCAGCCTTTTTGATTTCTTCTATTGAGAATTCTTTCTTCAATTCTGTACCCCATTTTTAATAGGGTTATTTTCTGTTTTGTTGACTAGTTTTTTGAGTTCCTTTTATATTTGGGAGATCAGCCCTTTGTCAGATGTAGGATTAGTAAAAATCTTTTTCCTGTCTGTGGGCTGCAGTTTGGTCTTGTCCACTGTGTCCTTTGCCTTACAGAAGCTTCTAAGTTTGAGGAGGTCCCATTTATTAATTGTTGATTTCAGTGTCTGTGCTACTGGAGTTACATTCAGAAAGCAGTCTCCTATACCAATTTTTACAAGGTTACCTCTTATTTTCTCTTCTAAGAGGTTCAGTGTGGCTGGATTTATGTTGAGGTCTCTGATCCATTTGGACTTGAATTTTGTGCATGGCGATAGACATGGGTCTATCTGCAATCTTCTACACACCATCATCCAAGTGTGCCAGGAACATTGTTGAAGATGCTTTCTCCCCACCTCCCATTGTATTCTTTTAGCTGATTTGTTGAAAATCAGGTGGTCCTAGGTGTGTGGGTTAATATCAGGATTTTTGATTCTATTCCATTGGTCTACCTGCCTATTTTTGTGCCAATACCAGGCTGTTTTCAGAACTATAGCTCTGTAGTAGAGCTTAAAGTCAGGGATGGTGATGCCTCCTGAAGTTCTTTTATTGTACAAGGTTGTTTTGGCTATTCTGGGTCTTTTGTTTTTCCATAAAAGTTGATTATTGTCTTTTCAAGGTAGTGAAGTATTGTGCTGGGATTTTAATAGGGATTGCATTGAATCTGTAGATTGCTTTTGGCAAGATTGCCATTTTTACTATATTTATTCTACCTATCCAAGAACAGGGGAGATCTTAACATTTTCTAGTATTTTCTTTAATTTCTTTCTTAAAAGCCACAAAGTTCTTATTGTATAGGTCTTTCACATGTTTGGTAAGCATTACCCAAGATCTTTACATTGTCTGTGGTTATTATAAAGTGTGATGTTTCTCTTATTTCTTTCTCAGCCTCTTTTTCATCTGAATAAACTAGGGCTACTGATTTTTTGAGTTTATCTTGTATCCTGCTAGTTTGCTAAAGGTGTTTATTAGCTGTAGGAGTTCACTGGTAGAGTTTATTGGGTCACTTATGTAAACTATCATATCATTTTCAAATAGAGACTGTTTGATGTTTTCCTTTGCAATTTGGATCCCCTTGGTCTCCATTTTTTTTCTTATAGCTTTAGTTATAACTTTAAGTACAATATTGAAGAGATATGGAGAGGACAGCCTTGTCTTGTTGCTGATTTTAGAGGAATCACCTTAAGTTTCTCTCCATTTAGTTTGATGCTGGCATTGCTCTTATTATGTTTAGGTATGTTCCTGTTATCCCTGATTTCTCTAAGACCTTCTTCTCTGCTCCACATGGAACCTTCTCTATAATCAGTCACATACTAGGTGTCATAAAAAACCTCAACTGATACAAAATAATTGGAATAGTCCCCTGTATCTTATCAGACCACCATGCTTTAAAATTGGAATTCAACAATAACACAAATTGCAGAAACACTATAAACTCATGGAAACTGAACATTGTGCAATTGCACCACACCTCACTCAAAGAAGAAATAAAGAAAGAAATTAATGACTTCCTAAACTTTAACAAGAATGAGGACACGACATACCTAAACTTATGGAACACCTTGAAAGTGCTGTTACGAAGGAAGTTTATTGCACTAAGTGCCCATATGAAGAATACAGAGGATCGTCACATTAGAGAATTAACAGTGCAACTGTAAGACTTAGAACAAACTCACCTTCGAGGAGTAGATGCCAGGAAATAATCAATTTGAGGGCTGAAATCAATAAAATAGAAATCAGGAAAACCATACAAAAAATCAATGCAACAAAGAGTTGGTTTTTCAAGAAAATCAACAAGATAGAAAAACCTTTATCCAAACTAATGAAGAAGCAGAGAGTGAACATGCAAATTAACAATATCAGAAATGAATAGGGGGACATAACAATGGTCACAGAAGAAATCCAGACAACTTTCATTCATACTTTTATAACCTGTATTCCACAAAATTTGAAAATTCAAAGGAAATGGTCTAATTTCTGGATAACTATCACTTACCAAAATTAAATCAAGAACAAACAGCTTAAATAGACCTATAACCTCCACTGATATAGAAACAGTCATCGAAAGGCTTGCAACCAAAAAAAGCCCAGGGCCAGATGGCTTCAGTGCAGAATTCTACCAGAAATTCAAGGAAGAGCTAATTCCAATACTGCTCAAATTGTTCCACACAATAGAAACAGAATGCTCATTACCAAATGCTTTCTACGATGCCAAAATCACCTTGGTACCCAAGCCTCACAAAGATACAACTAAGAAAGAAAACTACAGACCAATATCCCTGATGAACATCGACACAAAAATACTCAATAAAACACTGGCAAACCGAATCCAAGAATTCATCAGAGAAATCATCTACTATGACCAAGTGGGCTGCATCCCTGGGTTGCAGGGATGGTTTAACATATGAAAATCTATCAATGTGATGCACCATATAAACAAACTGAAAAAGAAAAACCATATGATCATCTCCCTAGATGCTGAAAAAGCCTTTGACAAAATTAAACACCCTTTCATATTTTATTAATTTCTAAAGTTTACTTTGCCATATCAACACAAAAGAGTTGTGAGTTTAAAATTATATATGTTGTTTATGTTGATGCCTTTGGCCTTTTAAGGCTGGTTTTTGAATAGCTGAGACAGGATTCACATGTTCTACATAGTTAAGAATATCCTCAAACTCATGATCCACTTGCCTCCATCTCCCACATTTTAGGGTTACAGGCATGCACCCCAATTCTGGCAGTTCATATACTATATTAATGTGAATAAATAGTCATAAAAGCTAACAATGATTTAAACCTCATGGCTCAATATTGGTATGCAAATGAGTCAACTAGAAATGGCTAACACTGGACATCTGGGGGGCTTTGAGTCTGCCTAAACTGGATGTCTCTAAATATTTGGGGAACTACTTTAATGTTTTGTATAACTATTTCTGGCAGCAAGATACTCCTGTATAAATTTGATTCATATTCTCTTGAAGTCAAAAGCAAGTATTATTAATGTTACCTATGTGTGCTTGTATGACTCTGTTGGTGGTGCATAGAGCAGCATTTCTTCTTTGTCTCTAGTTCCTTATATTTTTTACAACTTCTGGTCTTGAAAGACATCTCTCTCCTGGATTTTGATATCAGGTTTAACATATGTGTAAGAGACTTCAATCTGATTCTGTTTCACTTTGGCATTAGGAAAAGAGGATCTGACACATGAACCACATACAAAGACATTAATATACCTAGAAGATCACATAAACAACCAAATATGCATCTTCCCATGTGTGTTTATGCACACATAAAGTATAAAAGTTGACTTGGGGACATCTCCTAGGCTTTCTACACATAGCATTTTGTAACAACTCATTACTTATTGAATTAAGTTCATGACCTGTAGAAGAACTCATAGCCACAGCAGGTCATATGATGGCTAAGGAGAAATAGGTAGACAGGTAAATTTTTATTTACTTTAATTAAGAAATTTTTAAGGTAACAGAGTTCCCACATCTCATACCAACATACAGTTAGTGAGATCAAATCTGATCTTAACTATTAAATCTTATGCAGTTAGAGCAATGCTTCTGTCATTATTAACTAATGTAATTTCCCTTGGAATATGTATAATGCAAAATTTTACTAGCTATATATTCTCACATCTGGTTCTATCGGCTTTACTAGAATATTCAACTTTCATTAAAATTTGCTTTTTTTTTTTAACAAGATGCATCATTAGCTCAGTGTGAACTAGGTCTACTACAGTTCTGTTAATTTACTATGTTCATATGTCCTTATTCTTTATTTAAATATTGACCTTTACCAAAATTATAATTCTATGCTTAAATTTACATTATATACAATTTAAGCACAATATAAATGATTCTTGGACTAGTTATCCTAAAATTGAAAATTTTATAAAATACAACAGAAATAAAACTGACCAGATGTGAACATTTTCAGAATTATTCTTTGCTTTCTTTGACAGGGTTTGAGCAGTTCTGGCTTGTCTTGTACTGCTTGTATAGCTGGGAATTATCTTAAACTCCTGATTCTCTTTCCTGAAATACCAAACAATGGAATAACATTATGTGTTACCATGTTAAATTATAGCTTACACTTTATTGTGAAGAACTTTTTTGTAACTATATCCAAGTGCACAAGATAGCCTGCCTATGAGAGACAGTCTAGTCCAAGCCAATAACATCAAAGAAGCAACTAACAGAGAAATCTCATCTACTCCTCCATGTGTATGTGTGTGTGTGTGTGTAAGTGTGTGTGTGTGTGCGCGTGTGTGTGCCCGTGTGTGTGCGTGTGTATGTGTGTGTGTGTGTGTGTGTGTGTGTGAGCTTGTGCATGTGTACAAACATCCATTTATTCAGAAAGCCATTCATCTTAGTTAGTGCTTTTTACTATAATGGAATACTGCAGACAGGGTAATTTCTGAAAATTTTCATTTCTACATTCTGAAGTTTGGGGTACCTATAATAAAGTGTCAATGAGCTGAAACATTCTTATTTAATGAGAATACAGTGGAAGATATACTATGTGAAAATTCCTGAGAGACTGGAGGAGTGGAATGAAAACATATCACCAGAACTCATTAAAAACATATTCCTGTAACTAACTCATTTTATTATGATGGCATTAATTTATTTATGGGGACTTTTAAGTGTTCTTCCTTCTATCAGCATCATGGTGTTCAATATCAACCTAAGATTTTGAGGGCATATTAAGAGATTATCTTAAAACTCTGTATATACACATCTACCTAACTATATAGCCATCTACACTTCTAAACTTATTCCTCTGTATAAACATCTTTTACATGTCTTCCTAGCAACCATTATATTGTCCTCCTGTGAGAAGGTTTTATGTAAATATTATAATTTCTGCATTTCAGTTAGTGTGCCCACAAGTTATATTGTTAAAATCTATGCTGGGTTAAAAAATTGTCGTGTTTTCTACTCTATTCATTGTTCACAGTATATTAAGTAGTAAAATCTTCCAGTAGAACCATCTAACTTAATATATATTATGTTTTATATCTTATTTCTTAATGACAGACTACTACAGGGACACCAGTAATATTGTTATGTTGTCTTTGAGAGTATTTCTACTTGACAGCAACATAGAATCACCAGCATAAAAGTTTACATACCCTTAGTGTACAAAGTGATAAAAATGCATTACAGTGTTTCATGTTGTTTGTGTGTGTGTGTGTATATGTATGTGAGAGTCATTTTGAACTTGAAGTTATAGTTGTCAAATAAAGTTTCATCTTCATTATATTTCTAATCAACTAGCATGCAACTCTAAAAAATGCCTCAAGTAAAAGTATAATCTAAATTTAAACCTGTAATTAACATACTTTGATGTTTTGATATATGAAGACTCATAGTAGTCCTTTTCTCCTTAGAGTTAAAATAAGACTTTTTATAAATATGACTACCTGCCTTTGCCTTTATATTCCATGGATGTTTGTGTTAATTAAAATTAATTTATAATTTATAATAACTTTGTTTTTCTTTATTTTTGTTGCCATTTTGATATAGTCCCTTCATCTTGCTTTGTTTTGTTCAACATGTTTAATTAACAACTTTTGACAAAGGTGAGTTTCTGTATTTTCATATTTTTGTGCTAATGGCCATATTTTGAATAAAAGACCATCATTTGCTAAAATATTTATAAGATAAAATATTCAAATATATATATTTTATGTGTACAAATTGCATGCTTGATTTCATTGTTATATTAAATTTTCTGCCAGGGAAAACCTTAAATTATTCACAATAATTATGCACAGGTTTACCCTGAGGGATCCTGGTTTATTACTGTTTTCTCAAATATAATTATTAATAATGATACTTTATCATTGAAGATATCAATTTGAAATAAAATTGTATGCAAAACAAGTTTTATTGATCTGTTAGGCTATTTTAAGATTTAATCTGTAATGATGCTATGTTATTAAATAATAATAGTCAAATATAAAATTTCTGGTTGAAAATTACCAAACACTACTCACTCTTCCCAATAATTCTTATGTCTAAAATAAAACTTAAGTTAATCCTGTCAAATGTCATAGATTCTATTACCAAGACAGCAATAACAAAAAACAGAGAATTAAAACTTTGCCTTAAATTCAATAAACAAGAAGTATCATGCTTTGAAATTTTATTCTATATTTATATCTATTATCTTAAATATTGCATCAATATGAGATATACTGAGTTTTGTGAATTAATTTAAAACATTAAATATTTTTAAAAATATTTATTTTTATTTGGAGAAAACATATTAGGAAGTACCATATGTTACTTAACCTATCAAACATTGAAAACTGACTCATTCTGCTGTAACCCATGGGATATCTGGAATGATACATTTACAGAAAACTAATAAATCCATTTAAGAAAGTAGCCACATTCAAATTAACACAAATCCCACAGTGTCTTTGCATCCTTACTTCAGCTCTCCCCAGATGGCATGATCTTTTTCTGAACACATTGTCAATATATTTCCAAGCTTTCTTCCTTGAACCAACAGAAGTAGAATAGACATTGCTTGAAGTGTTTTAATATGCCTCAGAATGACTGAGGCCTAGACTCTATTGTGTCTAATGTGGATAGGCAAGCTGCAGGCACAACATCCTCAGATGTCTGGATGAAGATATTTTCGAGAGACTTGTGTGAAACGCACATCTGAGGACCCAAGAAGAAACTGCATAAAATTCCTGGAAATTTAAACATTGAAAACTGGCCATATGTAAGAAAAAATCAAGTAGACCACTTTCATGCCCAGCCAAAGTACATATCATGAAACAAAACCAAAAAGTAGTTACTCAACCATCCTGCTTGCTAATCCTAAATATTATAGAATATCTAGGCAGTTAATGAAGAAGCAGTTGAGCACAGAGACAACCTATTAGATGGAAAACATGATTGCTTAGGAAAAAATCATGATGCATAAAGACAAACAGAAACATATGAACCAGAACAGGAAGGAAAATGTAAATGACAGTAAAGCATTTAAAAACAAGATATGCAAGAATATGGTTATGAAACAATTATTTGTTATCAAAATGTTAAAGGGACACCTTGTCTTAGAACCTCAATAAATCTGAAGCATATGAAAAATGAGTGTCAGCAAAACAATAGCAAAAATAGTTAAAAAGAAATTATTAAGCATGAGCTTATATGATCTAAATTGGTTTATATAATTTAACAGAGAATTCGTATCAAATGTAAAGAAACAGAAGAAACTGCAGAATGGAAGATACAATATTTTAAATCAGCAGGACCTCAATTCAGAAAGAAAAGGACTCTACAAAGACATTAAGAACTGAAGAACTTTTGACGGGTATGAATGGAAATCTGTGCATTACAGGATTTTCATTACAGGTAATGAGGGGAAATCAATTGCTTTACAAAATAGTTAATAAGAATTAATATGCTTCCAAGAGATGAAGTCCTTACCACAGCTGCCATTCTCACATAAAAATATATAACAGTAAAATTAAAAAAAAAGGCTATGAAAGAAAAAATACACTAACGTTTCTAAATTTGAAGATAGACACAAATATACAATTCCTAAAAGTTCAATACATCCAATACTCTCTTATAAGAAACCCAAGGAAAATCATACTTTTGAGATAGTATTATGATACCATTGCAAAGAGAATGAGAAGGTGGAAAGCAGTGAGACAAATGGATTCCCTAAGTCCAAGGGATCCTTGATAAGATCATAGTTAATTAGATAACATGTTTTGACTTTAGTTGTATAATGTCCCTGGAAAATAGTCAGTTTCTAGGAACAACAAATAGAGTTGAGCTATAAGTAGATGGCAACAACATAGAACTAAAGAGAAATTAATGTTTGAAGAATCTAGACTTTATTTATTTACTTTTTATTATATTTTTTTTAGGACAGGGTTTCTCTGTCTGGCTTTGGAGTCTGTCCTGTAACTAGCTCTGTAGACCAGGCTGGCCCTGAACTCACAGAGATCTGCCTTCCACTGCCTCCCAAGGTCTGGAATTAAAGGCATGCACCACCAATGCCCTACAAGACTCAAGACTTTTAAATGGGGGTAATGTAAACTGTCTAGATATATGTGTTGATTATGCTTGTAAAAATAGTTTGTGTGTAATGTGATTAACCTATGAAGGAACAATAGCTAACATGTGGGATTATTTGTATTATCATTGAAATTTTCCTTTATACTTATTCATATGTGGGTATACCACACATACTAACATGCAGGTAAGGAAGTCAGAGTACAGCTTCCAGGAGTCATCCTCCTCTATAACCACTGGATTCTTGGGAATGAATTTAATTCATCAGGACTCAAAAACATCAAGAGTCATCTTCTCAACCTAAAATTTGAAAAGTAATCTTATATATACTGAAACAAAATATTATAAAACTCCAAATTATTTCTTAAATAATTATTTTGTCTTCAGTGTTTGATAAATTATCTTGTTTATGTATTACATCAAGACAATCTTTTTAACTCAAACTTTTTTTAATCTTTTAAATATCATATATTGAAGACATGTTGATGTGGCTTGAATTGTTTTAAACTTACACAATCTTCAAAATGTGGCATTTGTTTCATAGATTGAATATGTTTAACCTTTATACAGAAATCTAAAATACTAAATATTCCATAACCTAAAATTTTAGCACAACTTGATGCCATAAAATGAAATTTCCTTACCTAAACTCATGTAGTGAGACATAGTGTAGATGCACCCAAAATATTTGAATTTATACCCAGAATCTGAGCATAAAGAATGTATGAACCAGGCAGGGGTGTGGTAGTGCACACCTTTAATCCTAGCATGTGGGAGGCAAAGACAGATGGATCTTTGTGAGTTTGAAACCATCCTGGTCTACAAGATTTAGTTTCAGGACAAGTTCCAAAGCTACAGAGGGAACTCCAGAACAACAACAAAAGAATACTTGAACCATTGTTGGGATGGTGCACACCTTTAATCCCAACACTGGAGAGGCAAAGATGGGCAGACCTCTGTGAGTTCAAGGCTAGGCTGGTCTTTAGAATGAGTTCAAGGATTGTTATATAGAGAAACCTTCAATTGAAAAAGCAAAAACAAAAAAAAAGGATATATGAAACATAAATAAATTTTGTAGTTAGATTTTGCTATAACATGATAATAAAATGTCTAAGTAAAAAACATAATTTGAACCATTTCTGATCTTAAACATGACTCTTTGTCTTAGAAAATTCAAAAGGTAGACTTCATGTATTTTCCTCTAATCTAATTTTATTTCATTCAAATTATGTTGATTTTTATATCAATTCTACCTAAAAATAAGTTATATATTGTTGCTGCTGTATATTGCGATATACCCTAGAAAACATCATGGAACAATCATTCTTTCCCAGGTGGTTCATGTGTCATGTGTAATAATTTTACGTTTAAAAGTATAAGCACTATAGATGTGTTGGTCATGAGTGTCATACTATTTCATTAGAAGTGTAATTAATGGGACAAACACCCTATATATTATGAGCTCACTCACTGCCTTCTTTCCTTTTGACATACCATTATCTATGATCCTTAAAGTCCATTTAATATCTTCCAAAATTTCAATTCATGATGACAAAGGAGAATCTGATTGCTCCAATCTATCTTGCTGTGTCAGAAAATGAGACATCAACTTAATCAAAAAAGAGCTACTCTTGGGTCAGGCACTCACACCTGGAACCAAAATTAATCATCCTTCAATGATCACTTCCACAGCTGACATTCTTGGAAAATGTTCTAAGAAGAATGTCCAAACAGGGGTCAGAAAAGACTGAAAAAGAGACTCCTGGGCATATCTAGAGGATGCCTGTCATTGCAATATGTATCACAGATTTGTCCTCATCATGTGGCAATAGATTATTGGGAATGTTTTTGTTTTCATCCCGAGGATAACTCTGTATAAAAAAAATATATATAAGCAAATGCAGAAGAAACAGCAGCATTTCGTTACTTCAGAATGATTTTTTTTTTCTGCTCAGATTCCCAATTCAGCTAAAAACTTGAGGAGAATATGACCCAGGGTACAGCAACACCTTTGATCTTAGTGGTCTTGTTATCACAGGGCTTTGCCATAGTTTTGGTTCATTTACAATACTGACAAACAGTTCTTCTGATAAATCAGAACTAAACTCCTTCAAGATATATCTGTATAAAATTATAAGAATTTTTAACATACATCTAGTTTTCAAGAACTTTTACTTCTACCTCACATACAATAATAACAGTGTCAGGTATAAATCTAGTATGTTCTCTCATGAAACAATATATAACATTCTAAAAGGGTATATGGCAAAACTGGTAAATTAACTATTTGCTTGATATAGTTATATATTAGATAATGTTATTTATACAATTAGAAAATTATGAAGAATAATTTAAATATAGCTAAAACAATTTAATCATTTTTATAATTTATTAAGGTTTTTCCCCAGAAATAGTTTCTAATACAGTTAAATGAAATCTCATATTTGGTTTTGCAATTTTCCATATTCAAAAAATTAATGATCATGAGGATCTGATGGAATAAAGAAATAAACCACCCAATTATTAACATAGTTATTTAGGGAGAAAGCCCATTTTCTTTTCCTAGGCAGTGATTTTCAAATGCATAAAAACCTGGTAATTTTATGATTTATTATTCTTTTCATTTTATTAACTATGTATTTATTACACTGTGTTATACTTTCTGGGCAATGTAACAATGGCTGTCATATGAAGTCAAAGGCAATAATTCCAATAGTTGCTCATTCCTCCCGGCTGGATGTCTCAGCAGTTCCAATAGTGTCACATCATGGAGTATTGCTGGAGAGTTGTTGCTTTTCTGTTCATAGTGTAATCCTTATGAAGTCATATTTAATATTGTCCTCCCAAATAGGATAGACAAACTTGTCTGTAGCTTGGGGGCTAGTGGGAAAAATCAAAGCCTTCTTTCTCTATGACTTTTCTTGAGGATGCCAGCAGAAAGTATTGAGCATAATTTCTGTTTCAAATAATCAGATTAAGACACCTAGACACTGAGCAGAACTCCTGGAGTCCAGTTGCAGAGAAGGAGGAGTGATAAGAAAAGGGGTCAAGACCAGGCTGGAGAAACCCAAAGAGACAGTTGACCTGAACAAGGGGGAGCTCATTGACTCCCAGACTGATAACTGGGAAACCAGAATTGTACTGACTTAGTCCCCCTGAACACAGGTCTCATTTAGAAGGCTTGGGTAGTCTAAGTGACCTCTGACTGTGGAATCAGGATGTATCCCTGGTGCACGAAAGAACTTAGGAACATATTCCCCATGGAAGGACACTCTCTTAGCCTAGAGACAGGAGGGATGGTCTAGACCCTATTCCAAATGACTTGACAGATTTTGATGAAACCTCCTGGAAGGCCTCACCCTCCCTGTAGTGTGGGTGGGGAATGGGATGGGGGGGAGTTTCGGGTCATGGGTGGGAGGGAGAGGGTACTATAAGAATATTAAAATGTATCTATATAAATAAAAAGAATTTCTCACTGGAGTGCCAATATAGATGTAGTCAATTTGGCAATGAAGATTAGTCACCACATGATCAGGGAAGTTCTTATGTTTCTCTTATTGGTTGATGAACAAAACACTGATTGGCCAGGCAGAAAGATAGGCGGGGCTAGGGGGACAAAGAGACTGCTGGGGAGAAAGGGGCAGTAAAGAGGCCTTGATGTGGAAGGAGTAAAGTTCCAGATTACGAGTAAGCCACAGGTGAATAAAAATGGATTAATAATTTAGAGAAAGCTAGTCAATAAGAAGCCCAAATCATCATCCAACAGATTTATAATTAATAGAGTGTCAGTGTGTTATTTGGGTCTGAAAGTGGCAGCGGGACTTAGCAGGATAAAGAAAACTCCGCAACAATTTTGTGAATCTACTAACTATATCATTGATCACCTATGAAGTTTCTTGATCCAGGCCTTCACTGCATTTCTCTCAACCATCTCATATTCTTAGATCTCTTAAGAGTGGCTCCTTAAGCTCTGCGACAGCATTCAGTGGCTTTTTCTAGCGAAAATTCTGGTCTTCCCTAACATAACTTGATTGTCTGTACATGCATGGGTTTGTATGCATACATGCCCATGCCAGATGACCCAGAAGTGGATGCTGTTTACCCTGGTGCTGGAATTACAGAATGTTGTGAGTTATCCAATATGGTTGCTGGAGTGTGAATAAAGGGATGTAAGTTTTTGTTTTATAAAGTATCTGTTAGAACTATTTTTAGGTAAAACACATGGAAGATATAAAATAAAATACACTGTTTAAAGGTAAAATTTGTATTACGTGTGTATAATATATGTATGTATGTATGTATATAGCATTCCCAGACTGTCCAAAGATATAATTAATGGAAGTTTCCTTCTTCATGAAAGATCATTTCCAAGACGTAGCTCTAATAAACTTCAATATTAGGAAGATTTATTTATTTGTTTGTTTGTTTGTTTGTTTGTTTGTTTTTCTAGACAGGGTTTCTCTGTAGTTTTGGAGGCTGTCTTGTAGCTCTTGTAGACCAGGCTGGTCTCAAACTCACATTAATATACCTGCCTCTGCCTCCAGAGTTCTGGGATTAAAGGCATGCATCACCACTGCCTAACTAGATTAGGAACTTTTAAAGGTTGCACATTTAGAAGTATGACCGTAATCATATCCCATTGAGCATGCTAAGAATCATCACTTGTAGGAGTACAGCATTTGAACACTAACTCACATCAAACAGAGAATGTTCTAGTCACAAAGAAGGTAATAGTAGTCCTTGCTTTCCTGTGGTTAAAAAAAAATCCTAGTTATACATCTAGAAAACCTGAAAATGCTTTTGCAGCATGAGATGGAAATAAAAAAAGTAGAAAAAAATTTATAGTGTAAAAGAACAGCAAAAACTCTTCTGCAGAGAGGTAACAGATTAATGAATTTCCTTAGTAGCAATGTGGACCATTTTCTATGAGGAAAGACAAGATTATATGCTTTAAAACTAGATCTTTGTAGATGAAAGTCACACATATTGGCCATATCATATGATTTATAATCCAAATTCTTACTCAGAAATATTAATATGGGCAACTGGGGAATTCTCAGATTTAATAATGCATGTTATACAACTATGCTGCACAAGAGCAATAACCTTTAGTGATATATAAAATAACAGATTAAACCTCTAAAATATTCTTCAGTTCACCTTGATATTAACTGGCTAGACTGACAATATTGAGCTTAGCTTCCTTCCTGAATGACACTCTAGATTTCAAATGTTTAGCTCTTTATAAGAGTCTGGAGAACTTAATTATTATACTGATTAAATTATTGTAAATTGAGCATAATAAGAAATTTCAAGAGCTGATATTGCTTCCAGTTTTCAAGAAGTATTTTAAAAGAAACAAAATAGTAATTTTAACAAACAAGTGCAAGTACTTTTAAAATAGTGAACATAGAAATAATTGAGACAAATGAAATTCACGGTTGTATCATACTGCTGATAATAATTTTAAAACATTTTCAGTTCATAATTAGCCCAGATTGCTTGATTGAAGCAATTGCATTGTCTGTGCTTGATATAAAGTACAATCCCCACTGGTGCATTGTTTTAAACCACTAAAGATACAAATTACTACTTGCTGCTATTTCTGATATTAATGAACTATCATACAAAACAACAGGCATTTTCAGTGTTTTTAAACCATATAATATATACCTATAATTGTACATACTTAGAATATTCTACAAGTACCAGGTGAGATATATTATGATTATTACAAGTTTATATACTCATTATTTATATATATACTCTTACATTTAGTTTGATGTATTGTTCTGACATTAAGTGATGTAGTAAAGTTTGTTATATAGAACTACATGCTGAAGAAAAAAATTATTAATAATATGGCAACCAACATACAGTACTGCGTTTTATAATTTTAGACAATAATAGGACGATGTTTGTCAGTTTACAACAGTATTACCTCTGTGAACCCAGCTCTTTGTGAGTTGGTGGTCAATGTAGTTCTTTGTATCTTGGATGCAGTTTTCACTTCTCAAAGGGCTCCAATAAGATACAACAGTTTTACTCACAGATAAGTATGACTACATGGTAGTCAGGTTCATGATAAGCAGGCCACCCAAATCCTGGGAGAGTTGCCCACAATGGATGTTATAGAGAATCTTAGAAAGCATACCACTATCTAGAGGGAACATGCCATGTTCTGCTAAATCTCCACATTAATCTCCACATTATACGAAGTTGTTCTAGGATAGCTATATACCACCTAGCCTCTTCCGCCAGTTTATCATCTTAATATGTGGGTCCCAGTTATTTTAAGACCTACATAAGAGAAAAGAGGAAGTACTTTATTTTTTCAAGCCTACAGAGAGAATTACCATATATATATATATATATATATATATATATATATATATATACATATATATATGAGAGCACATTACATAAAATTTATTTCTTATCTTACACAATATTCCAAGAGTGTTAAACTCTCTAGTTTTCCCTACTTACAGAGATATAAGCACTCAGCTACTGCTCAACAACATACCTGCCTAGCTGCCACAAATGTTTCACACAATGATGGTAACCAACTCTAACCCTGTGAAACTATAAGCCTGTGAATTCTCTCTCTCTCTCTCTCTCTCTCTCTCTCTCTCTCTCTCTCTCTCTCTCTCTCTCTCTCTCTCTGTCTGTCTGTCTGTCTTTACCCCACTCTCTACCCCTCCCTTGGTTTTTCAAGACAGGTTTTTCTGTAGCTTCAGAGCTTGTCCTGAAATCACTATGTGGAGCAGGCTGGCCTCGAATTCACAGAGATCTGCCTGCCTCTATTTATAAATTGTATTGGGCATAGTGTCTTATCACATCAATAGGAAAGAAAGACTGATGGAAACTTTTATGGAAAAGTATAAATACCAATGTGCATAGAGCTAGTAAAGGGTACAAAGCAGTTATGAGCTGTTACTTGGGAGTTGGAAAGCAATGCTAGGTCCTTTCAGAGCATCACATATCCTTAACAACTGAGGATGTGTTTAGACCTTTGATAAAACATTTTTCTAACTATTTGGCATAATTGTTATTGGCAAAATATATTACTAAGAGATCATACTGCCAAGTATATATATTGTCACAAAATATACTCTAAGCTTATTCCATTCCGTATAATTACAAAGCAAAAATAGATAAATAATTAGTGATAAAATAATTTACTCAATGAATCAATAATAAAACTACTACAATAGGAAGATTAGAGGAAATACATTCCATTGGGTTAAAACAATGGAATGAAAGGAAAAGGCAAGAATAAGGAAATGGGAAGAAAACATAAGCAGTCATGAACTGATAATAGTTCTTTGTATTAAATAAAAAATGTACTCATAAAATGGATAGTTAAATAAGAAACAATATGCCTCATAATTCTAGATTGAATTCATAAAAATCTGTACAATATGTTTAAAATACACATTACTTCTGTCTGCAAAGATTAAACATGCCTGACTATTCTTTCTTAAAATTTGTGTACTATTTTCAAAATTTAGCTTTGTTATTATTTTATCCTACTAAGATAAATTTTATAAAAAGTAGGTTTCAAAATAAATTCTACTTACACTGTTTACTATGTCAGTTGAATTAAGCTAACACAAAAATGAAAGTAAATACATAAGGGTATTTAAGAGGGCAAATTGTTATATATGAAATTTTTTAGTAAGGATTAATATATGCATTTCAGATAATCTCCAAAAATATTAATACTTCACTTGATGTAACACTGATATATAAATGTGTTTGTTTCAAAATCAAGTAAATATTAACATATCATTTTATTCTTGAGAAACCAGTTTATCTCAACATGGGGAATGGAGACAGACACAGAAAATTTTAACTCAAGTGGAAGAGCTCTTGGCAACATGTAGCCTCTAGGGAAAGGAGATTCCAATGTCTATAATAATGTTACAGGTTGTAAGTCAACCACTTTCCATTGAGAGGCCGTACATCCAAGATTATATGGGCAGAAGAAATTGGATTTTATGGATGAAAACAAATGTTAGAACACAAAATTAGATGAGTAGGGAAGGGTAATGAGTATAGAGGAGTTGGGAAAGGAGTGAACATGATCAAAACACATTGTACAAAATCCTCAAACAACTAAATTTTTTAAAGTATCTTAAAAAGTTTTTTCAAATTCTAAAGACATCATTTCATAAAACAAGTAACTCAAAAATAAAGCAAACATGAAATTATAAAATGTTTTCTATTTTATCTCTTTTTAAAAATGTTTTTAATTGAAATAACTTACATTATTTTGTTCCTGGATTTTTTCCACAACTCTCAAGCACCCAATCTCAAACTCCTACATGGCACCCTCAGTTCTTAAGTTGACAGGGTATTTTTCTCTATTATTATCACATACATAGATATGTATACACATCTGTATGTATGGGCATGGATATATATTAATTCAACCTGCTAAGTCTGTTTTTATTCCTGGTGTGTATATGGTTTCTAGACATTAGTCTACAAATAAGGGATTTATTCTGGGAAATTGTAATACTCCAAGAAGTCTGGAAATCTTGGAAGAGTGTGGAAAGACTGTAAGTCCTGGGTTATCAGGAAGTCTGTTGTGAAATATTCTCATATAGAAATGCCTGCACCAGAACAATGGCAATATCAAGGACATGTCAACACAGAGGAGGTATAATTTTATTGGTTACCACCCCTAGACAAACCAATACATGATTTTTTAAGCAACTATATGTTTATGAATGAATTCCATGAGAACAAAAAGATTGGCATTATTGCACCTGAGTCAGGTATGGAGGTCTGAGAAAAAAACTTCATGAATTGGTTTGTTCCTTCTACTTCATGGTTTCCATGTGTCTTAAACTACCTAACAATCTCACTAAACATAGTCATTCATTTATAATGTGCAGCATATAGGAATGTCAGGAGCTACATTCATAAAGTCTCACAACCATGACTGCTTAGACATGAGTTGTAAAAAGACATGCTGACATGGACTGGGGGGAAGCCTAGTATATCCAATCAAAATCAGAACCCGAGACTTCTAGGGAATATAAAACCAGAACAAAACAAAACAAAAAACAGAGAAATAATATCTCCAGGAAGGATGATTTCAATTGGTTAATGAGGTTAATGAATACCAAATGGCCAGACCTTAATATATGCAGAAGGTAACTTTGTACAGATTGAGCAGGTTATGTTCATGTACTTAGGAATATATAATTGTGTGTGTAGGTGTGTGTGTGTGTGTGTGTGTGTGTGTGTGTATTTTTTTTTACTACACTTAATAAAAGAAAAATGAAATTGAATGAGAGTGTGGATAGGTACATAAGAGAATTTGGAAGGAAGAAAAAGGAAAATGGTGCAATTATATAATTGTTATAATTTTAAAAATAAAAGAAATAATTTTTTCTTTGGCATTTTTAAAAAAATATTTATTTATTTTACTTCAGGACCACATATTCTCCTCCCTCCTCCCTTCCCATTCCTTCACTGCAGCACTCACCTGAACCACTCCTCAATTCACTCCTCCTTCAGAAAGTGGCAGGCCTCCCTTGGGTGTCAAAAAAGCATGGCATATCAAGTTTTCATAAGACTAAGCACCTCCTCTTTTATTTAGACGAGGCCAGGAAATTTAGTATGAGGAACCAGCTGCCAAGTGCCTACTAAAGCATTAGTACATTCCTTGATCTCATTGTTAGGGATCACACAAATAGACCAAGCAACACAGGTCAGTCCCATGTAGTGTCCCTGGTGGTTTAGAATCTGTGAGTTCCTATGAACCAGTTTATTAGTTTCTGTGGGTTCCTTGTGATGTTCTTGACCCCTCTGTCTCCTACCACAGGATTCCCCAAACTCAGGCTAATGTTTGGCTGTAGGTCTCTGCATCTGTTTCCATCAATGTTTGGATGTAGGCTCTCTGACAATTTTTGGGGTAGTCACCAATCTGATCAGAGGATGTAAGCATTACATGCTATATATCCACTGTTTATGGGAGACTTAGCTGGTGCCTTCCTTGTAGACTTGTGAGAGATTCCTTTTCATCAGGTTTCTGCCTCATCTTGAAGTCCCCACCACCTCCTTCCTGAAACTGATCTCCTTCAGTATTCTTCTCCACCATCTCCCAACTGGATCTCTCAAGTTATCATCTTCACCTACCCCAGTCAACCCAGGAGATCTCTGCTGTTTACCCTTTCAAGGGAAATCTATGAGACCCACTGTAACGAGTATGTTTTCCCCACCAAAACGCCAGCCCCAATAGCATGCAAAACTCTGTATTTGATATAATGCTGCTGGCCTGTTACTAGTTTATTATTGGCTAGCTCTATCTTAATTATTAATCAATTTCTATTAATCTAAGTATTTCCACATGGTCTCATCTTACTGGAGAGTGGGCTGACATTCTGATATCTCTCCAGTCTCTCCATGTTGACTCCTCTTAACTACTTCCTCTTTCCTCCTTGTCTCCTAGTCCCTCCTATCTTCCTTTCCTATTGGCCAACAGTGCTGTATTCATTAACAAATACAAGAAACATATTTACAGAATGACATCTCCCATCATCCCACCTTGGCCCCTACTTGTTATCTAGCCTCTCTAGGCTATGAATTACATAACATGTTTGTCTTCCTAGGTCTGTGGTACCTCACTCAGAATGTTATATTTCCAGAAATAATTTATTTTTAAAACATTAAATATGTAGGTTAGTTATTTGGGTTCAGTACTCGTGAGCTTTAGTTCTACTTCCATAATAGCACGTACAAGAATTAGTCTTACCATGAAGTGACTCCCTCTTGTGTTAATCATTACCACATGGTCACTACTGAAATTATATAAACATATGCATACATATGTATATGTAATTCTATGTATGCTCATATGTATGCGTATTTAGAATATGTATTTAGAATGCTGAGAGCAATGAAACACTTGCTTTTGTTCTTCAGAATTTCTCAGTTGCCTGCACTTCATTGATTAGAATATATATTATTCATATTCTAGATATGCATATATATTTATATGTGTGTATAAAAGTTTTAAAATGCACCATGAATTTGAGAAAGAGAAAGAGAATTACAGGGTTGACTTAAAGGAAGAAAACAGCATTGGGAAATTATGAATTTATACTTAGTTCAAATGATAAAGAAAATATAAAGAAGTTAAATATGGTTCTCAAATTCATCCTGGGATTACCACTCAAATCTCTGACAGTAAAGACCATCATCCCAACATGAATTTAATTTTTGCTTACCTACAACATGTGTGTGAACACTGGCCAAAGGTGAAGGAATGTCTTAAATTGATTTTTTGGTGTTGTTACAAAAATAGTTTATGAATTTCAGTGTGTCACTAGAAAATAAGGATATAGCATTTTCAATGCATAAATAAATAAATTTAAAAAAATCTGGTCATCTGAAATTTGGAGACAACAAGAGATACTACAGTAAAAAATAAAGGCAGCACACTAGTCAAACTAATATGATAAAGGCAAACTTTTCTTGTGTCACAGTTTTATATGAAATAGACTTAACTTATTCACTGATATATAAAAAGCTAAACTTTGATTATGGGGGATTACACATGCGGATTTTGCCTTGCCATTTCAATGATTCTTTAGGAAATAGGGAATTTCTAATAGAAAAATTCACTTTTCTGTGAAGGTGTAGTATTTGCTGACACATTCTTTACAAAGATAATTTAAGCTGTGATGAGCTAAGGTTTAAATATTGAAGTCAAGTTATGATAATTAAGTCTTAACACACAAGAAATATTGAGCAATCTAATATTAAAAATTTGGATTTCATAATATATGTGCACCTATATGTTTATAACTGGGGACTTGAGAAGTTTGTATATATGATTTTATTTGCAATAACATTGATAAATTTACTCAGCTTTACAGATCAAATAATTTTAAAAAATATAGAATGTTTGCATGAACATTTTAAATACTTGGATTTCATGGGCACTAAAGACCTTCACCTGTTAGTATAGTCTCGCTATTACTGAATAAAGGGAGATGTTCCAAATTGTCTGTAGTTGTAATTTTATTTCCAAAATAAAATTTAAATATTGCAAACTAGTGAATAACTGCTCTTCAGGTTATACTTAGACAAGGACTTAAAAACTGGGTATGCTACTTTACGATCCCCATTTGACACCAACTGAGTCTGGTAATATGTCTCATTATTTGAAATTAAGAGAGCTCAAACATCACCAAATGTTTGGAATTTAAATTCAGAACCTACACTACAGACATCTAGATACAGCATCACTCCAAATAAAATTGACATGCCTTTATGAGTTACATAAAAAAAAAAGCAGTGCTGTTTTCATCACACATTTTTGCAGATTCATTGAGTAATCACATGCTATTCTCCACTTTTAAGCATGACTAATGGGTATTATATTAAATCACTTGCCTGAATAAGAACAAAAACAACAAAGCCACTGAATATTAAAGTGATTCAAATATATAGAGGTATTATTTTGCATATTTACGCTTTTATAGCCATATTTTCTATTTGTTTTCCTCCCTATTTAAATTATTCATATCACTTTATATCAATGTTGCATTCACACAAAACTGAATATGTACCTAACAACTGAGAAGCAGATTTAAATTTCAAAAGTAAATTCCATGTCTAGGTGATCAGTCATTCAAAAGACAGCACTAATTTACTTGCATTCTACAACAAATGCGAGTAACATTTTTAAGAAAATAATCACTTTTTGCCCACTATAATTGTATCAAATTTCATTTGTGACAATTCTCTAATGTGTATAAGGCACTTCAATCACACACAACCCTTTCAGTATCCTTTTTTATTCCTCTCTGGCTTCTCTCATTATCACTTTCACCATACAAGGCCCAGGAGAAACAAACATTTTTTTTTTCCAATTTCATTCTCAATCAACAAGAAAACACTGACGATTAGTGAAAAAAGAGACCATAAATGCGAAGTTGGAGAGGTGCATATATGTGAGACTTTGGAGGAAGAAAGCAAGATGAGAAATGCTACAATTATATCATAATCCCAATGTTTGAAATGAAAAGTAAACTATAGGCAATTTAATAGTACGTTGTTTTAGAGTATTAACAAAACAGTACATAGATATGAAAGAGAATATACAATATTCTTATAAAATCTAAATTGTACACAATCCTGATCATTTTTTATTTATTTCTTTTTCTTATTTTACGTATTGATCCCAGTTCCTTCTCCCTCCCTCCTCCTTCTCTTCCACCCTCCCATGTCCCTACACCACCCTCCAATCCTATTCTCCCACACACACTCCACATGTAGGGTGATGCCTTCCAGGAAGAGACATCTAAATCTGTCCAGTCATTTGGAGTAGGGGCTAGGCCCTCCCTCCTGCCTCTAGGTTAAGGGAGCATCTCTCCACGGGGAACGTGCTCCCAAAGTCATTTGTGCACCAGGGATACATCCTGGCTCCACTGTCAGAAGTCCCTTAGACTGCCCAGGCCTTCTAACTGAGACCCATGTTAGGAGATCTGATTCCGTTCAATGATTGTTTCCCAGCTATCAGTCTGGGGGCCCGTTAGTTTCCCCTTGTTCAGGTCAGCTGTCTCTGTGGATTTCTGTAGCCTGGTCTGGTCCTCCCTCTCTACATTTGGATTCCAGTTTTGCTCAGTGTTTAGCAGTGGGTGTCTGCTTTTAAACTGATGACTAACTAATCCCAATAAATTTTAAAACATGAACATGCAAATTAAATTACTACATGTACTTCATTTTATCATATTGCTAGGATTAAATGCCAGATATATTGCATATCTGTACATCACATTTTATTCTGGACTGTTTCTTATTATCATACAAGAGCAGAATATAACTGCCTTTTATTTATAAAAATATATTATTTGATTATATCTGGTATTTGTGTTTGTTGCAAAGCAAAAAGTTTTCTGCAATAATAAATTTCTTGATATTTTAAGTAAATCACACTTTAGACTCAAATTTAATGTTGTATTTAAAGGATGAGTTAGTTATTCAATATAATTTAAAAATATAAAAAACAAACTTCTAATATCCATCTTACTGCTATTTAATATAATTTGATTACTTCAATTTCCTACTTTCTGGAGGCAAAAATAAATTGAATTCATTTTTTATAATGTGTTGTATGCTTCATTAACTTATGTTATTACTTCAAATATGGTATGTTAAATTATTAATGTAGAAATACATTAAAAGTTTTACTATAAATATTTATAGATTTTATACACATTCATTCATATATATAAACACATATGTAATAACTATATATATTTTGTTGTATGTGTAATATATATTTCTATTCGCCAATTTTATATAATATATGATATAGCAAAATAAATATGTTTATTGGTGAATGAGAATCAATTAGTATAAATATTAATTAACTAATATATATTAATTGGTGAATAGGAATTACATGTATCGACTACTACCAAAATAAATGACATGTGCAATGGAGTTAAAGAAATGGTCAGAAAATTAGAGTTTATTAATTTTTAGAGATTCATGAAACTCAATCTTAAATTATTTTGATATATCATTTATTATTTTATTTTAACCTTTTGAGAAAAATTTCTGTCAGTAACAAGTATGCTTAAGAGCCATAATAACAACTTTACTCTTGATTTTCTTAAATATTTCTCCATCAATATTAGATTATGATAAAGGCTATTAAACTACAACTCATCCAGGGCTTTTCTTACAATAAAAGAGGCCTAGGATTATGAATGAGTACAACCAGAGAAATTACACTTTTGAAAATGAACAAGAAGGTTCTGCTTATTCATTTTCCTCTCCTATTCAAGGAGAAACAAAAGAATTGTTCCTCTTCCTGAAGACAGCTCTTCATAAAAACTTTGAAATGTCAAGTATAATTAAATCAAAGTGTTCTTTTTTATGCCCAAAGAAAGAAATATATCTTTCAAAATAACAATCTCTTGACTCTCTCAGTTGAAATAGCACGTTTTGTTAAACCACTTGTCAATTCAGCATGACTCCAACTTGTTATATGATTTAACTGGCATCTCATTGTTGCCCAGCAAGACTACCCATAGTTATAATCACAACATGTTTATAAAGTTCTGAGTATTCAAATAAGAAGAAACTAGATACCCACTGCTAGAAAATATAAACAATTTGAGAGATATGATCAACTGAATTTGAAAGGTAAATCCAGAAATACTTAGAAGCTAATGTGTAAAAGAAAGAGATTACATATTGTCTACTAATGCAACAAATTTGTCATTTGGAAGTTATATGTGTTTTTATATTTAATAGATATAGAATTTGATTTCTTATGATGAGAAAATGAATTGTATTACATAGAAAAATGTATATTTTTATTTTATTGTTACCTCTATAGACAGCATGTAAAAATATTATGAGAATGTTTTGAAGGAATATGTTTGTTCTCAAGCTGGTCTGGATACATAATTAAAGTCTTTATAAAAATTTCCAAAAAAATATTTTAAAATTATGAATAACTCAATGTGTTTTATGAATATTTTTTCATTCTTTGTCATACGCAGTGGTGGAAAAGCATTAACAGACAGCTGACCCTGACACTCTTAGGTTAGAAATTCCACAGAAATTCTCATACTGATAGACCACGCACAGACTTAAAAAATGGTAAAAAATCTCCTGATTATAATTATTATCTGCTGTGATATCTGTAAGTGCTGTAGCTTCCTTGTTTTGTGTCAGTGGGGTTTTATTATAATTTGCAATCTGTGCTCCCCAAATTTTATAATATGAAATTCTTTTTACAACTTAGGAGAATAATCTTTTGAAGTAATGCACATTGGCCATTGTTCAGTTTCTTTTTTTATTTTTTAATTTTGTATTTTTAAAAATAAAATATAATCACTTCCTCCTCTTTTTTTTTCTCCTCTAACTACCAGAACTATCCCATTTGCATTCTTTCAGATTCACGATCACACTTCTTTTAGCCTTTGTTACACACACAGAAATACTTAAATATCTAAATACAACCTTCTCAGCCATACTATATTATTTATATGTCTTTAATTTCAGGGCTGAGCTCTAGATATTGGCCTCCTCAGTGGTGTCTGCTTATCCTGAGGAAGACTTGCCCTTGTTCTCAGCATTCCTCACTTGCCTGCCCTTCATTGATTTGGCTTGAAACACCATGACATTTACTCTTTGGGTGCTGTCACTTCTACTGACATTGTACTTATGCAGGCATTTTGTGATTTAAACACTCTTTCTTATCTTTTTTTTTTTTGAGCCAGTATTTTATATGACTTTCTCCAGTTTCCAATACAAGCAAAAGCTTAACTCCCTAAATAAAATATTCTCTAATTCCTAAGGAGAAAAATAAAAGTTAGTTTTACTTACTTTCTGAGAAATGTTGTTGTGACAGTTATATTCCTGATCTTAGTCACTTATAGCAGCAAAAGTATAGAACAAAATTATCAAAGAACTGACAGGTTTTCCAAAGTCAAAAAACTTTTTATGTTTTTAAAACAGCCCAACAGAAGAGGAAGAATGACTATGTGAGCCAGAGTGGTCAGGACACCAAGAGAAAACAGACCACAACAAACAACTAAATTGAGCTCATAGGGGCTAACAGAGATTGAATCAACAAACACAGTCTCTGTATGGACCTGACCTCAGTCTTCTGCATACACCTTGTGGTTATGTAGCTTGATGTTCTGGGATTCCCAACAGTGGGAATATGGGAGGGGGGAGTCTCCCTGGCATTTTGCCTATGTTTGGGACCTTCCTTTTTCTTTTACTGGGTTGCTTTGCTTGTCTTGTACAGTCATGATATGAGGGGTTTTGTCCAGTTTTGTTTTATCTTGTTAGGTCATGTTCAGTGGATAACCCTGGGAATGGGTGTGTCTGTTTTTATTTTTTTAGGGGAAACAGAGGAAGAGTTGCTCAAGGGAAGAGATGAGGTAGGGGAAGAAATGGAAGGTGTACAGGAGAGGAGTTGTAATGTATGAGAGAAGGATAAAGTTTAAAAGAAAATAGAAAACAACCAACATGTCATATCTAAAGACTGAATATATTTTATTTATTAAGTGAAAAAGCATGCATACTACTGCTTTAAATCCACACAAATCTAAAGATAGAGAAGACCATCCATATTGAAAGTGTGTTGTTCACAAGACCGGTGGCCCCTTTTAACAAGACCAAATTAAATAACATTTTGAAAATTCATATGAATCCTATAATGGTAAAATGCTTCAAATTATATGCCCTTCAGAGAGCAATAATTAGGCTACCCTCTTCCTAGACCTCAGAAACAGGTCAACAGTTCTCATGTCATAATTGTGAACTCTTTGAGAACTGGATGGTACTAAAATAACCTTCAAAGCAATAAATCTGATTTTTCAATTTTTTTGTGTCAAAAAATATAAATGAGGGGGAGGCCACTTATCTTCTTACTCTACCACTACAGAGCTTTGCCTTTTCTGAATTAATAGCAGGTAGTTTCAGGATTGTGGATAGGTACAAAATTTGGTACATTTTGACTTATTGTTGACATTTATTTGAGAAACTGCTATATGTGAAAATATTGTAATGTTTTTATACTTTTTTCAATATTTACAATAATATTAGAGCTTAATTTCGCATAGTAAAATTGTGATTTATCAACTATAAGATCTCCATTTAGACTGTCCTAAAACCTGAAAATGTAAAAGCCTGTGTATTTAATCCATTCTATACAATCTTCTTGAATGAAAGGTTTTCATGATTATAAATATTAATCTTTATTTTGCTAAAACTATATGATTCTTCCAGTATGTTCGAAGAAAACATCCCATTTGCCATCAATATTTTTACATGCATGTTATAGAAAAGTGGCTAAATTATCCAGTGTAAATAATATTAATCCCTAATAGAAAAAAATATTTCAGCCTATTTCAGCATTAGGATAATTGATAAACAATAACATATTTCCCCTTATAGAATTCACTTGATTGTTTCTTTTGGTTTTTATATTAATACTGTCATTGTAGACATATGAGAAGTCCAACCTTTGAATAAAAATTTGAATGTAATTTTTCAGGCCTGTGACTGTGAGAGTTTGAAGGACAAGTGTCATGGAGCAATGTGGTTCTTGTCCTTCCTACACTTACCATTGTACACAGCAATGCATTGAGCCCTCTACAGTTGCACTCATGGTCATGAATGTTAAGCCAAGTTATCATACACATGTTTATGCTCTGTAAATGGTTAAATTGGATTTTTAACTAAGATATAGAATTACATATAGAAAAAAAAAGAAAACACTGTGTATGGGGGAGGTGGCGTTTTCAGAGATGTTTTACTGAACATGGAAAACACACTCTGAGTTTAGGTGTCAACATACCAATGGATGACATCTTGGGTTGATCAAAGAAGATAAAAGCAGTCAAGCAAGGACCACTGGGAATCATTATACCACAGGACCCAGCAATCTCACTCTTAGGTATATACCCAAATGATCCAAATCCATGCAACAAAGAAATCTGTTCAACCATGTTCATAGCAGCATTATTTGTAATATCAAAAACCTGAAAGCAACCTAGATGCCCCTCAACTGAAGAATAAATAAAGAAGCTGTGGTACATTTATGAAAAAGAATAATACTTAGCTGAAAAATAAAATAATGGAATCTTGAAAATCACAGGCAAATGGATGGAACTTGATGAAACAATCCTGAGTGAAGTAACCCAGTGACAGAAAGAGAACCATGCTCACTCATATATGGATTTTAGACATAGAGCAAAGAAACACCAGCCTTCAATTCACACTACCAGAGAAGCTAGGATACAGGAAGGAACCTAAGAGATTTATACAAGGTCCCCCACAGAAAAGGAACGAGACAAGATCTCCTGAGAATATTGGGAGCAGGGGGTGAGTGGAGAGAGAGTTAGATGAAAGAGAAGGGGAGGACAGGAGAACTTATGGGACCAGGAAGATTGAGACATGGGATAAATAGACACAAGCAAGAAAAGAGATTCCATAATAGAGGGAGACATTATAGTGTTGAAGAGAGAACTGACTCTAGAGAACTGGGAACTTTGGGAGCACATTCTTTATGGAGGGATACTCTCTTAACCTACAGACAGGAGGCCCTACTCTCAATGACCTGACAGATTTTGATGATCCCTCCTGGAAAGTTTAACCCTTCCTGTGAAGTGGGGGGGGAATGGGACATGACGGGGTTTGGGGTACATGGGAGGATAGGAGGGAGAAGAAACTAGGATTGATATATATATATATATATATATATATATATATATATATAATAAGACTCTAGAAAACTGACTTACAAGGATGACCCCCTTTTAACAATCTGAGCAATAGTGGAGAGGCTACCTTAAATACCCTTCCTTGATAATGAGATTGATAATTAACGTATATGACATCCTAGAGCCCTCATCTAGTAGCTGATGGGAACAGAATCAGACACCCACAGCTAAACACTAAGATAAATTCTGGGACCCAGTTTCAGAGAGAGGGTAATGATAAGCAAATGGGTCAAGACCAGACTACAGAAACCAACAGAGACAGCTGACCTGAACAAGTAAGATCTCATGGACAACAGACTGATAGCTGGGAAACTAGCATTGGTCCTACCCGGAACCCCTGACCATGGGTTTCAGTTAGAAGGCCTGGGCAGTCTAAGGCACTTCTGACAGTGAAACCATCATGTATCCCTGGTGCATGAAAGGACTTTGAGAGCACATTCTCTATGGAGGGATACTCCCTTAACCTACAGACAGGAGGCCCTAGTCCCAATGACCTGACAGATTTTGATGATCCCTCCTGGAAAGTTTAACCCTTCCTGTGGAGTGGGGGGGAATGGGACGTGAGGGGGCTTGGGGGGCATGGGAGGATGGAAGGGAGAAGGAAATAGGATTGAAATATATAATAAGAAATAATAATAATAATAATAATAATAATAATAATAATGCAGACAAGCATTAACATTTCCTTTGTTTCTGATTTGGATGCACTGTAACTGCTGTCTCCATACCATTCTTTGATGGACTCTACCCATAAGCCATTAGTCAAAATTAACCTTGCATTCTCTAAGTTGCATTTGTCACATATTTTGTTACAGCAGTTAAAAAAAAAAAAAAAGGTGAGAATTTGGTCTCAAACTAGTCACCTTTACCTTTATGTATCCCTTAAACAGAAATTTCCCTCCGGAGTCTCTGTAGACTGAAAAGGAAGTCACATTTATCAGTCTGACAAAAAGGCACTTTTTAATCTTTATTTATTCCTACTCTCCTATTAGTGGTCCAGGCCACCAGCTTTTGACTCACGACTCCTTCAACAGGAGCATCAATTATTTCTTTAGCCTGGTGATGTTTTTTTTTTTTATTCTTTCATCTCCTCATGTAGTTACTAGACACAAAGAGGATACCCCTTCCCCCAAAATCTGACCTAACAGATTTTTTTTATTTTACTACTTTAGCATCAGATAGCAATATTGCATCTGGGAAACAAAGCAAAGAAGTCAGAAGAATGAATATGTTTTAAAACTTATTCACTGTTCCTTAAAATGCAAATATTTTTATTATAATCATATTACATGCCTATAGATATCTTCAAAAAGTACACATAATAACTCATAATAACTGTATATGTGTTAACACAGAGATATTGAGATAAGCTCTTGAAGAATTGTTGTTTTGAATGAATAGAATGACAGGGACAATTTTTCTGCAATCACATGTTTATATTTATTTCCTGATTAATACACATGTGTCTATCTGCCTCATAAAGCTATATCAAGATATTTGTATTAATCTATCAGGATTAATAAGGAATTTCTACAATTCAAACAGGAATATTTTCATCACAAATGAGAGATTTTATGTAGTGTAGTGCTAGCCTGATGTCTTATATGGATTATTGACACAGGGGTACTTTGCTGACCCTATTCACCTCTGAACATCCCAGTATGCACCAGATAATGACAGAAAATGACTGGTTCTATTTTCTCCATTCCTGCAAGTATAGAACCCCATTCAGTGCCCACAGTGTTTAGAAAGAATACTTGACCTCCTTCTAGTGTGTTAGTAATGGTGTGAGAACTGAAGGAGGTCATTAGCCCAGCCCCAAAGGAAATCACCAGAAAAAGAAAGCCTAGGACATATAGGTAGCTTTGACTACACAAGTTGCTTTGGCTTAACAACTCAAAAACTTAAAACTTTCTATATTGTGCCTCAGCATTAGTATTCACAAATGTAGTCGGTAAACCCCAGAAAAGCCATACACTATCAATTCATAAATGCACAGGGAGACACACACACATATGGACAGATATGTGCATAAACATGGACAAACACACAAAAGCTCATGCATAAACATGAGCATGCACATGTATACATAAACATGTAGAAACACACAAGTGGACACACACTCTTAAGTATTATCAGTCTTGCTTTCAACAGAAACTGTTTATAATTGTAGTGATATAGTATTTATGATTTATTATGGCTTTCCTGATGATTTAAAAGCAAAGTCAGCCATAAGTTATAGAAGCCAGGCACCCACCATTAATCAGTAGCCAGCAGCTAGGAGGTAGTGGTACACACCTTTAATCCTAGGACTCAGTATTAAAGGATAGACTGATTTCATGAGTCTAACTACACAGATCTACCCAAGAGTGAATCAGTCTAAAAGAGAATTATCACTCACACCCTTAATCCAAACATTAGGGAAGAATGTAAGACAGAAACAATTTCTTAACAGAAGCATTCATTCTCCAGCCATGCTGAGGAGAGGTTACAGTCTGAGGCTTGGTGGGAGCTCTTGGAGTCAAGATCAGCCCTTTCAGCTGAGGTAGAGCCCAGTGGCTTTGCTGCTCTGATACTGGCTTCAAACTTGACCCTAATATCTGCCTCTGAGTCTTTTATTTATCTGTGTTACATAGAACAATATAGTTAAATTATTTAAAAACAAATGGTGATTTGTATATAGAATATAAATCCAAGTTTGCATACTACAAAAACATGTAAGTATCCAGGTGGTTGCTAGCATTTCATTTGATACTACCAAAGCATTTATAAACAAATGAATAATTTTTCCTATAAGGTCAAATTTGATTATTTTTATCCAGACCTTAGTAGAACCACACATTTAAACTCAATGAGAATATTTTTCAGTGAACGCAGAAATTTAAATATAGAAATGTTAATTTTTATTTAAACGTTTCAAAAGTTAGACCTGATTTTATGACATGGATAGCTTGAGTATTTGAAAACTCTTAGTTTTAAAAAGTTCTTTGTGGAGTTTTGGGGGTTTTGTGCCATTTTTTTACAACATTGAAAAGATAAAGGCATCTTTCCATTATTGGAAAAGCAGTAGATTGATATAATGTGTCCAAAAGCACGCATACCTTGAAGTCTGGTGCCTTCAGGTTTCAATCCAACTGTGCAATATTGGCCAAAGTATTTTAACCCCCTGTGTTTCAGTTTTCATCATTTCTGCCACAAATACTACATTCCTACTGAGTGGGAGGCCCTGGGTGAAGGGCCATAGTTGGAAAGGCTAGCAGGCCATGGCTTTTGCCCTCAAAAAAACTTGTAAATTTTGTTTTCATCAAAGCTATGAATGCCTCAAATATACCTGTTAGGGGTAAAATCAGAAGGGAAAAAATATATAGAGATAAGAGTAATAAAACTTTTGGGCATTCATCAGAACTCCATGAAGGAACAGAAGAATGGAATAGAATCACAAAAGTAACATGAGAGGGGAAATAAAAGGAGGCAAGACAGCTGTGTTCCTAAATGCCTTTGTTCCTGCTTTCCCTTAGAAGAGCCAGCTTTAAGTTTGCTGGCCTCCCCAATGCCACTGTATTGCAATAAAGCTACTTTTAAGAGCTACACTAATTGAAGTTGGACAAAAATACCAGTTCATAAGGGAGAACAGAAATAATTTTGAAAGCTATTGTAAAGAATGTGGAAGTAGAACTCAGATGATTAGTGGGTAGAAAGTAACAATGTCACTAAAAAACTGGACTTTCTGTTAAATTATCTAATGAGTGATATTTACCTGAAAACTTGTTAGCAAATGTTAATATAAGATCACCCCTACATACATAAGTGTCTGGTTTTTGTTTTATAATGAATCAAAATTTATGTGTAATTATTATATTCCAAGAATGATGCTCTTAATAAACATTTGCTAACAAAACATATCCGAGTCCCATTGTTAAATGTGAAGAATAGCATAAAAATATACAATGCTATTTTGAATAAGGGAATAGTAATGTCACTTAAATCACGTTTTTGTAGAAAGCATTGGAAAACTAAAAGATTAGTTCAGAAGAGAACATCTGGGAGGTCAAAATGGACAGGTGGTGGTGTTGGCGTATCCATGTTCTTGAAGGAGTCATTTAGTGCCCACATTCTTTTCATTCTCTCTTTATGCTATTATGCTCATCCTGAGTCAGTCCTAGCTAAGAGACTTGAAGAGTCACTGAAGTCTGTGACTTCAAAACTTCAGATCGATCAGCCAGAACTAAAAAGGTTTTTTTCTAAGAATTTTCATGAGACCTAGAGAAATTTGTTTCTTTTTGCTCTCACCACAGCCCCCTTTCCAAATCATAGATCCCAGTTTAATCATAGAGTGAATCTGTGAGATAAGGAAAGATATTCAATGATGAAACCATTCTAACCATGCCTTACAAGCATTGTTCTGCTTGGCCTAACATATAGGATCCAATTCTCAATTCTGCAGTGATAAAACTAACCTAACCTAAGCATTAGTCACTTATGTAGGAAAAAAAAAAGCAAAACAAAAATTAGACAAGTTTTTTTGTTTGTTTTTATTGTTTTCCTTTGTTATTTAAATTTAAAACAAACTTGTTTTTACATGCCAATTCCAGTTCTTTCACCCTCCAATTCTCCCCTATCATCCCCAATCAAACCCCAGCCCATCCCCTTTCTGCTAACCAGGGACGGTGAGGCCTTCCATGGGGAGTCTTCAAAGCCTGTCCTATCATTTGGGGCAGGACCTAGGCCCTCCCCCATGTATCTAGACTGAGAAAGTATACCTCTATATTGGATTGGCTCCCAAAGTCCATTTTTATACTAGGGATAAATACTGATGCACTACCAGAGGACCCATTGTCTGCCCAGTCCTCCTAACTAACATGCACATTCAGGGGTTCTGGGTCAGTCCTATGCTGCTTTTCCAGCTATCAGACTGGGATGCATGAGCTCCCCTTTCTTCAGGCCAGCAGATTCTGTGGGTTTCTCAAGCTTGGTCTTGACGCCTTTGCTCATCACTCCTCCCTCTCTGTAACTGGATTCTAGGGTTTTTGTAAAACAAAAAGTAAAGATTGTTATCTATTTCCTCGGTAAGAGAATGCAAACTCTTTTCATATCAGCAAAGATCTTAGCTAGGAATTTTTGAGGATGAGGCACTGTTGTGGTTATAGTTGTATTATGTCACAGATTACTGCATGGCTTGCTCACACGGTCACTGGAGAGGGCTTATATTCTCATTATATAGAGAGAAATTCTTAGAGACAATAGTTCTTTGGACTCTTGTTTACTGGAACTTGAAATCATCCCTGGAATTATGGCAACACTTTACTGACCAAGAAGACCAAGAAGACCAAACAAAATATGATTAAGACAGCAATGAAGAAAAGAAACTGTTTTTCTAGTCTGTTGTCTAGATGAGGCCATCAAGCATATCTGCATAAATCATGAACTGTCATTGCATATACTTCTCAGTAATGCAAGAAATTGGCTATGTCTGAACAACCAGAGAACTATCTAACCTAACTCTAGTTGCTTATGTAACTCAGCATACTACAATTAAAGAGCAGTTGACAGATCTATCCCTATACTGTCCCTCTGAGTTATGCCATTGTCAACTGATGTCATAGTTTAAGCTCCAAAGAACTGAAAGGAAATATCTACTTTTAAAATAAGTCAATAAATTTAAAAGCAAACCTAATAAAGCCTTCCTTCACACAACAGAAACAAACTTATCTTTGTCACTTGATTATTTACAAAGACAAATATGTACCTCATAATAGAAACAGAATTCTTATTTGATGATTTATTATTTCAACATTATCATCTGAAGATATACAGCAAAATTTGTGCTGGCAATTGTAGACATATGATGCTCTTGTTTTGGAAACTAATTAACTTTATCAGTGACCTAGACTAGGGCTATGATACAGTCTCAGCTTTCTATACAGCATAAAAAGACAGAAACTGAATATTGTGTGGAAATATGAAGGATATAGGGACTGAGTAGTCCAGTACAATGAAGGTATAATTCAGAGAAAAAAAATAAACCTTTGCTGGGAAACATCTTTGAACTATCAAGATCCAGAGGCAAAAAAAAACTTATATTATAATCTAGACTTAAGTATACCTCAGACAGTGCTCTTTTATTGGTTTTAAATGTGTGTGAGGAGGTCATTTACATGCCATGTTCTAAAATGTATTTATTTGTTTTTGAAGGTTTTATACAGACTGACGTTTTCTATAGGATAATTTGTTAAATTGTCTATTTTAAATACATTATATTCTTTTTAATTCCACTGTGAAAACATCATTTAGCATATTTCTGTGAATTATCTTGGATTCGTATTGGTCTTTACAGCCATCTATCTATAATTTCATATTATATATGTAAATTTCTGCTGTTTATGCATGACTAAAATATGAGGTGACATGTGTAAATACACTTATTGCTAAAAGTATCTCCTATAAATATTATGCAACCCATAACTATGTTGTCTCCAGAACATGGCTGCCTAAACACAACCTTAACAGTAATACATCAATACTCATGGTAATCTAGAAGGAAGAAATCTCATGGGGTTCCACCCTAGGCAAAGAACTGCAGATTAATAAGGATACTGGGAGTAGGAGAAATAGTATCCCCCAAGAAAAAGGTCAGCTTTGGAAGATATACATACATAAATATATAAATATATATGGATGTGTATATATATATATATATATATATATATATATGTATGTGTGTGTATACATATATACACATAAATGCAACTTTATATGGACACAGCAGATTGCATTTATATATTTAGATATTTAGGTATAAATATAAATAGATAATAACAATTAAATAAAAATGCCATGAATTTGAGAAATAAAACAAGGAATACATGAGGGGGATAGGGGTTAGGAAAGGGAAGGAGAAAAATTATGCAATTATGTTTTAATTTCAAAATATGGATAATAAAAATGTCGATTGTCATTAGACACACATGGCTAATGTTCAAAAATAGTCGATTTTTGGTTTTGATTACGTTTTTCACAGAATCAGAAACCTTTCAGAAAATAAGTATAAGCCGATGACATGTACGTTTGACTAGGTTGGAATACATATCTGGTGGAATGTTAGGCAGAATTGTTCAAATACCTGGGATATAGAAAAGGAAGCTCTGAAGGACAACCTAAGGTTTCTCTAAGAATCCCAGGTCCAGCTACCTTCCCAAGACAAGATGTTGGGATGAAAATTTAATTTTATTACAGTGGGAGAAGAGGACATTTCATGCAATGTTCTTGCTGAGTTAGTTCAATGAGTTTGCAGATTAGTGTCAAACTTTAAAGGGGACCAAAAATAATCTTGAAATGAAGACTTGTGATGGGAGTTTGAAATAGGTTAACTCAGAGAGATCATTGTGTTGGTGACCATTTTCTTTAAATGATAGTTCCTCTGTTTTGGGTTTTTTTTTATTTGTTTGTTTGTTTTGTTTTGTTTTCATTATTTGTCTTTGTTTTTGGTGAACTTTTAAAGTTGAAAATAGATTCTTCTCTCAAACAACACATCTCAATTACAGTTCCCCTCCTAGATCCCCACACATCCACTGTCCCTCATTGTCCTTTTCAGAGAAGGTCTCGAAGATAAGACGGCTGGTAATTTTTAAAAATATTTTTAAGCAAAACAGAATTAGATCTCTTTGTTTCCTCCCTGTCTTTGTAAAAACCCGCGAGAGTGTGGTCCCTCGTGTTCCCACTCAGGAAATGCGGCCCTGCCAAATCACTCACGAGAAGCGGTCTTGATACAAACACATGAGGTCCTTTATATTCCAGTGCACTGAGGCCATCAGCCATATGCCATGCAGGGCTGCCATACAGGGCTGAGGACCCTGGATACAGAATTGAGACAGCTTTTATAGGGTTACAACAAAGCCCATGCATCTTGAACCAATCACCTTGTAGCATCCAGTGCAGACCAATTAATTTAAACTATCCAAGCCCGCACTTAGTCCAGAAAGTCTGTTTTCACCCAGGCTTCTGGGTAGGGCAACAAGCACAAGCTTCTGGGTGGGGCAACAAGGCTCATTTCCTGTGTTTATTCACTCATAGGTGCTGTCATAAACAGTCGAGAAGGTGACCTTCAGCCTGGGATTTAAGACTCCCAGCTTCCTGGGTTCAGTGGAATTAGGCTAAAGTTGTTCATCCTAACATTTTCTCTACATCTCCTCCAATATCTCCCCACTTTCACATAGACAGCTTCTTTTTCTTTGACTAAAATCACTAACAGATGTATGTATGTGTATTCACAAATATGTACAGCCTGTAGAGTCTGTTTTTGTTGTTTGTGTATGTATGGTTTCACTGGCAGTAGACAACATATCATTTAAACAAGCACTTCAGATACAATACATGTCCTGACAACAGCAACATATTTAACCAACTCAAGTTTAAACATGACTTTGCAATGAAGGAATCAGAAAAAAACAAACACAAAAATGTTTCTAATACTCAGAATTTTCCATATTGAAATTGACTTATATTTTTAGTATACTCATGGTGCCTTTGTGTGTCTTCATCCATATCATTAATGTGTAATGAAGATATACATTAATAAAAAATTAGGTGGAAGGAAGAAGACATAGAGATATATAACCAAAAGGGTCGGCTCTTGAAAAAAACACGTCTATAAAATAGCACCATTGTCATTATTTTCATTCTTGTGCATATCTGCTTAAAATTAAATAAAGATGTCTTTTGATACTCTCTCAGCCTAGACACATGGGAGAGGGCCTAGACCCTGCTCCAAATGATATGGCAGACTTTGAAGAACCCCCCCATGGATAGTCTCACCCTTTTTGGGAAGCAGACAGAGGATGGAATAGGGGATAAGTTCAGGGCAGGGGAGGAAGGGAGGGAGAGGGAATTGAGATTAACATGTAAAACCAGGTTGTTTCTAATTTAAATTAAAAAAATCATCATGTTGAAGTAGAGAAAAGAGTTGGTATATATTTTATCTAGCATCCAGTAACCTGATTTTACAGTTAATTTTATAATAGCAATAACATGTTCAGTAAAAAGATGTTTTTTGTAAGCTTAGCATTCAGTATTATATAAGAAAACCTGTATTATGTAATTACAAAATATTCTGAATTTTAAATATTAATTACCCAATGGTAATATATCATATTAACAGTATCAATTGTACCTTGAGCAAATAATTTTGACATATAGTAGGTTAAATACAACATTATTAAATTAAAAAATCTTATAACAATAATGTTAGTCATGGAGTTTTATATATATATATATATATATATATATATATATATATAAATCAATTATTTGAAATTGATGCTTTAAAAAAATGAATAAATATCTACAAGACAAAATTTACACTTTTTTCCTGGAAAATTGTAACTACAAGTGGTGTATACATCTCTTTTACTCTTTAGACCTATACATACCCACAGATGATCAAAAAATATACCAACTGAGTAAATAGCATTTGGCTTGGCGAAAATTGGAATCTAAGATAACTTGCTGAATTTATTCTACATTCAAATGTTCTTTAGTAAGTAGAAGTCATTGTAGCAAAGGTCAAGACCCCGAGAGGATTTCTTTAAATATTTTATAGGAAGAATTTTGATCTACAGATTTTTAGTCAACTGAGAGCATTAAGGGTAAAGAGGATGTTTTTTCTTTTCCCATTAAGAATCAATTCTTCTGGTAGATCGAGTTTTTAGTCCCCTTCTATATCACTTATTGGGGAAAAATAACTGTCTTTGTCAGGGACCATATACACAAGCAGTATACAATGTGGGAATCTTAAGCTATGAGATGAACTGCAATGTTGCAAAAGACAATGAAAGAAATGGAAAAATAAAAATACCAAAGACATTTGGTGTTTTCTGGGTGTTTTAGAACACTGAAAATATTGAAGGGGAATGAATTTTGTACATCAAAAGGTCAACATTGGGTTTATTTTGACATGCATCTTGTCAGTGCAATGCAATTATGTATTTCAGAGAAATCTCTGGTTCTTATCTTTATGATATTTTGCTGAGTATGATTTATTTTGTTATATTATGTGATTTATTGCTAAGCCATGCCAGCTAGCATCTACTTCATTCCTCACTTAGGTGTGACTGAATTTCAAGTAAATTTTCTAGTCAAATCACATTGACTTGAAAAGTAAATATCACAGAAAAAATATCAAGTATTATAAGAAGATATATCATACTATTATTTATCTATACAAAGGAGGCTGACTATGCAAAACACTGGCAGGGACAGAGAGTTTTAGGCATCTGCAAAGTCTAAGGTGAATATCAAATAATTTGGGGTTTTTATATTGCATTATATATAATTAATAGAATTATCTTTTTCTGTGAAGTTGTAAGGCTTTTCTTTTTCTTTCTTTCTTTTTTTTTAATTTCCCTTAGCTGGAACCTTTATGGGATATATATATATATATATATATATATATATATATGTTCATAGCTTATGAAATTATTATAGAAAATAATAAAAAAAGCATCCCTTCTCAGATTGCTGGTCCATACTTATGAAAGTTGTACATTTTGCCACAATGGCTTGAGAAAAAGCTCTGATCCATGACTATTCATGGGCACTGGTAATTTTAACACTTACAGGCTGAGACAGAAAGACCGAGGAAAGAGCTCTGCCTGCCACTGATGTGGAATGACACCACTTTTCTCCCACTAGAGCCTGGATGGCACCTTCCAGCTTTGTGAAATCTAGCCAGTAATGTGAGAGTTTTGTGACAAGTCAAGGTTGATTTTATATGCCCTGAAACCAAAGAGTTTGGTCCTTCAGCTGTCTAGCTATGTATAATTGGGAAACAAGAACAATGACATAATTAGTATTATTTTGGTTCCATCTGCGGTATACCTGACTAATAACTATATAAAAGTAACTTGTGCCCTGTCTCTGAGGTTTTTATTTAATTATACATATCATCCATGTAGTATATATCTATGAAAGCTCTCTTTTCATAATTATATATTAATTAACTGGAAACAAGCAAAGTTTTTTACCAGTTCTTTATACATCCTTAGTTCAGGTTAATCTAACAGTTATTTCTCTTTTCCTCCAAGTTCCTTCCAAACCTTGATAGTACCTTTACCTCACAATAAAAACTCACATTCTCATTATCACATGTACATGACTGTCTTTGTCACTTTTTTCCCAATTTGATAGCATGTAACTTCTCCAAACATACTACATTTGGGTTAACTATTTCTCTGCTATTTTCTTCTTCCCAACTCTATTACCTGCTTTAACCTTTCCCACTAGCCTCAATGCTGATCTGCAAAGCAAGATGTTTCCACTAGTGCAATACCAGCAAGTCTGAATAAGCAATTCCTCCTCTTTTTTTTTTTTTTTTTTTTTTTTTTTTTTTTTGACTAAAGGCTTACTCCACAGGAGGGAACACATGGAACTCATGCCTGATACTGAAACAGACAAAATTCATAGTTAAGAAAGTCATACGTTTTGGAGTTAGAAGTCACAGATACTGAGATACTGTTTTGTTAAATAGCATATCAAATTGCCTCTAAATATATGTTTATAGCCATAGATCTGTGATATTCCAAACCTTTATAAAATAATTCTTATCACTAAGGGGCAGTAGTTCATGGAGATAAACAAAATTGATCAAGGTCTTGAGAATAGTGTCTATGAGTTCATTTCTAGATAATACCTATATATCAATACCCCAATCTTCAAGGCTCAAGGAACGTCATGGAATAATGGTATATAAAGGATGTTAGAGCTAGAAAATGAGGAGGAATGCTATGGAATTCTGAGCTTTGGACATATGTCTGTTGTACATATGAACTCACAGGAGAATAGGTTATAGATATATAAAACATGTACAAGACAATGCCAGGTAAAAGTTTCAGCATGTGGAGTCTGGTGGCACTCGAAATGTCCCAACTAAGTGATAGATCCTGGGTAAGGGAAAATCAATATTAAAAAAAAACTTTATATTGATTATTTGTGAATCTTACATCATGCATCTGGATCCCAATCATCTCTCCATCGCCTTACTTCCACCTTCTGTCTTTTTAATGACACCCCCTACAGAAAACAAACACCTCAATCAAACAAACAAACAAACAAAATAGATCTAAAAAGTATAGCCAAAAAACCAAACAACTAAAAAATCTGGGCATGTTGCCCACTATATCTCTTAGTCCATATGTCATTACTTGTAAGTTTTCTTTGCAATGGATTTGTCTTGCTTGAGGCCTCTGCTTTCTCCTACCCTATCAATACTGGGCCCTCACTGGGACTTCTTCTGGATGTTCTGTTGCTGTTCTGTGTCATGGAGAACCTGTAGCTTTGGATCTGAAGGTTCGGCCCCTTCATATACTTGAGCAGTTCATAGATAAGGTGATACCTGGGTTGGGCTAACTCATAGTCTTGTTGGTAGCTGGAGTGGTCAGCCCCCAGTTTTTTCTCACTGTGACCACCAGTGCAAGCTCCCCAGCCCTGTCTAAACCAGCTCACACAGGGCAGTAGACAGCAAGGATTAGAGCGAGCTGTACTTTCACTCCTTCTTGGGCACTGTCCAGTCATGGTGAAGAGCCTACTCTCTCAATTCCTGCAGTTGTGGGGGGGTGTGGGAGACTATTATATTCTAATGCCCTGTGGGATTTAGGCATTTGGCAAGGGATGAGGGGAGGGAACATTTCCCCCACCCATGTTGCCACATGGCATATGAGGGAGGAGCCAGATGCTATTCTGCTGATCTCACCTCCATAGAACTGGCTCACCTGTGACCAGTCAGTCCCCCTGTGTTGGTCTCCTATGAGCCATAACTGATGACCAGTGACAGCCAGGACCAGTTCTCATACTCTCTTGAATAATCCCCAGCCCCATGAACATGTCAGCACTTATTGACTCAGTAGGGAGAAAAAAGACATAATTTAAGAGCAAGATATGTTGAGAGGCTGTTACAGCAGGTCTCCCCGCCGGCTGCCGCTGGTTCTGCCGCCATTGTCCTGCAACCACGTGTGCCCCAAATAACACTCAGAGACTCTGTATTTGATACAATCCTGTTGGCCAATTACCATTATTGTTAATGGGCTAGCTCTGCCATAATTATTAACCCATTTCTACTTATCTAAGTATTTCCACGTGGTCGTCTTATCGGGGAGCCGCGCGGCAGGCGTCCTGTTCCTTCCCTGGGCTCCATCTTGACTCCTACTACTTCCTCTCTCTTCCTCCTGGTCTCCTAGCCCCGCCTATCTTGTTTTCTATTGGCCACAGGGCTTTATTAACCAGTATCAGAAACATATATACAGAATAACATCTCCCATCAAGAGGCCCCAGCAGAAATTGAATAGGAAGAGTATGTGAGTGGATATGACCAAAATACACTGCACACATTTAGAAAATATTAAAAGAAAACAACATAAATCTGATCATGTCATCTTGTAATCCATCAAATATTTCACTTGTCCATAAAGCAATTGTATGTTTCTTTATGGTCCAGTCTTGTGCAAGGATTTATATTATCCTGAAAAGCTTGCATTAAAACTACTTCACATTCAAAAAATGTTGAGATATCACTTTGTAGGATCAGTCTTCCTGCATGGAATGAAGTGAATATCCTGGGTGTGTGCTAGATTCCCTAACAGAGGACTGTTGATAAAACAGTAAGTTTGTTCATGATGTTCTTGTTATCAAATGATTGTCTGCCTTGATGCTATAAAATCATTCATCAAGAAGATCCTTAAAAGATGATAGGGCCATGTAATTGGGTTTCAAAGCCTCCAGAATCACAGGGTAAATGAATATTATTGTTTGGAAATCACCATACATCAGGTATTCAGGTTTAGTAACACATAGTAGTAATACCCTACTATCTAAGTTTCCAATGTAAACTATCTCTATGACCATATTCAGAGTAGAAATTCATCTCATTATTTTTAATAGAAGAAAAAAACTGTGTCATATTCTTTAGATTTTAGATTGTATTATAGTCTTTTTGGCTAAAGGCACCATTATCTCTGTCCCATTTCTTTTAAGGTTCTTGGAAGATATCAAAGCCAAGTGGTGGTGGTAGTGCCTGTCTTTAATCACAGAAATCAAGAGACACAGTCAGATGAGTTCAGATGAGTTCCAGGCCAGCCTGGTCTACAGAGCAGGTTCCAGGACAGTTAGGGCAATGCAGAGAAACCCTGAATCAATAAACAAAACCAAAAATTATTTGAAATTATTGAGTAGACATTGCCCCAAGAAAGCTTTCCTCTAATAGGAAACTCACTAAGTTATATATTTTCAATTCTTTTCAGTACTTGCTTGTTGACACTGGATACTTAATTATTTTATATATAAGACTCTAAACCTAAGTTTCCTGGACATAGAAATTTTTTTATATTTGCCTTTGTCAGTCACACAAATTTATTGGAAAGGAGGTGCTCAAATTATGAGAAACAATTATTTTAAAAGAATTATTACAAGAAAGATTTTGAATCTTTGCTGTATCCTGGATTTCATAGTGTTGAAAGGTGCTACGTATAGTACTAGAGGAGAGGAAGATTCAGCAATCTTATCCTGCTATGAACCCTGCAAATTGCAGCAATTACAAGCCAAACAAGATACACCAATTAGTACAATAGTGGCATGATTGTCACTGGTATAACCAACAATTTTATGATTCTATCAAAGTCCAATTACAGGAATTGACTCATTCCTGGTGCTGTTTTTTGGGGATAAGAACCTGTGACTATAAATGTCAAAAGTTGTAGAAGCAAACTTATTACTATTAACTATGATAAATGGACATAATATTAAACTAAATCCTAATGAGTAAAGACCACTGTTAAAAAAAAATTGTTAGTCTAGTCAATCGGCATTATTTCCACTTTCTTGATTACTTAAATTTGGGAAAATTACAAATATCGATGTACCTTAGGCTCTTATTCTGGCAAGCTGAAATGACAATATTTCCCTATGGTATATGATACAGAAAGTCAATTATAATTATATTTATAAAATTTCATATTTTGAACATATGAAGCTACTGTAGTGTTCTATTTTACAATATCACAGAGACTATGCAAAAACTAGCTAGAGTGAAAGCTATACATTGTAATTTATGTTTATTTAATTTCATCGGGATAAGGCACATAAGTGTTTTGCCTCTTAATACATTTTACATATGTGTTGATGTTTAAGGACAATATAAATAGTTTGTAAAAACTAGAAAACTACAGTTAAATACCTTTGTGCCTGGTGAATTTTATTGATTTACACATGGCTGTCATATGGACATAATATCATAAGTTGACACAGAGGCAAAGAACTGTATGGATGACCATGAGACTTATCTTTGAATTAACAAACCATGCCTTTATCTCCTTCACTGGATGCACTCTGTATATGAATTAGATTTATTTGCCTTGTGTAAGCAATGCACACTTTCTATAAGACTGTCATATACTTATCACTATGAAAGGAATAGTGCTAAAATCCTCTCTCTGGTAAGAAAGAAATAGTCACAGTTTAATAATTTATTACTTCTGAATATATTTGTTTTAATTTGCTGTTTTCATGTTAATCTCAGAAAGGTCTGACAGGATCACTATGTAAAGTACAACTTGAGGTGACAGTTTCTGTACAAAGATATTGTCACAAATGTATCCACTACATCCTAAAGACATCAAAATAGACACCACCAAGGAGTGCAGTGTTCTCTTCCAATTAAGCTCCTTCTGTGTCTTCTTCTTTGCCTCTACCACCATGCTACTTGAAAGAGGTTTCTGCTTCCTCAGCTCCAATTCATGTTTTAAATTATTAATACCCGTCTTCATATCCAGCTCTTGAGAAGCTCATCGATGATAATCTTAGATCTGGTTGATAAACTGAAAAGCACAGCTCATTCAGTCTGACAACTTATCCACTGCTTCAGCTGAAACTGTTCTGTTCAGCCTTCACTGCAGCTGTTTACTAATTCCAGATCCAAATTTAACCTCCAAACATGCCCATATGACACCTACAGCTCCACAAATGAAGAAAATACTTCATCCTTTGCCAGACTCTCCTTTTGTCTAGTCTATCTTTGTAAATGGCATAAACTTCTGTTTATTCATTCAAACAGGATGTTCTAGGGTTAGTTCCACCATTTCTCTGTCTTGTCAAACAACAGGTTATTAGTTCAGATTTAGTTATCCAGAGAATTTCAATTCAATGCCATGGCCTCTCACCTATGACTGTCTGCTTCATGATTCTCATCATCTCTCTTTTAGCACATTGCAATAGGCTCCCTGAGATGAGCCTCTTCCCACTCGTAGCTATCAGACTTACTATTTAAAGAAGCAAAATGCCTTAAGTGGTAAAATTTTAAAAAACATCCCACAGAACTCACGTTGTAACTTATATTTTCCATGACATATATCACTACTAACTGTATATCCATACATTTTATTAAGGATTTTGTTGTGCTATTCTGTTGTGCTATTCTATACTTTTTCACTTGGCTTTTATTAATATTAAACCTCCTTTTTAAAAACAAACCTGCCATTAATTTGAGTTAATTTCACTTAGAGGCGAAATGTTCCATTATTCCCATGAAAATTTAATTGATCACTATGTCTTTTCCTAGTCTTTTATGCCCTTACACAAGATATATTGTATCTGTTCTATTGAAGTGGTTATGCCCCTAGGTAATCTTAAGATAAATGTTGTATACAAGAATAAAAAATGTTGATATATATTTGCTTCTCCCTGTTCCCCCTGGAATTTAAATTATCCAATTAATTAAGAAGTTTTCATTGGCAACACAGCACATATCCTTAGGTTGTGCCCACCCTTAGGTTGGGAGATTTCTGTGATAATCATACTTTGTACTATTACCAACTCAAAATTCTTCCTTAACCTTGTCTTAAAGTATTTACTGTGCTCATTGAGTTTCCAACTTTTGTTCATCTTTGTTTCACAGAATAATCTCATTTTTGTTTAAACTCCCACATGCATAGATCAGGACTGGCTGGTTAAACTGTCCCCTTATCACGATGAATTACCAAATCCTAACCATGGTAGGCATGACAACATTTGATGTTTTTTCATCTTTTAAAATAAATATTCAGTATGTTGAAATGCTGTGAATTTGTTCTCACAGAGAAGAGTAATATATTAGATACTGATGTTTCTGATAAATACTTATACTTTGTCAGCTATACATATGACGATGCTACACCAGTAGGTAAAAAGGCCAATCCATCAAGGAGATAGTTGGTATCTATAATAAATACTTGGCAGCAGCAACAGTTACTGTCTACTAAAATAACAACTCAACATAATTTCATACTTTCAGGCAGTTTCACAGCACATAATAGCAGTAATTTACATGCAAACAGGCGTGACTGTGCTATTTTACTACCAATTACAATCTTTCCCAGTTTCTGCCTACACCTCAAAATGCAATTAATGTCGAGACTCAAAGAATACAACCAAGTTCACCATAGAAAACATGCAAATAAATGCTGAATATCTAAAAGAAGAAATTAGCAGTAAACTCACTATGAATAAAACTACCATTGACTAGGGATACTCTAATACATCCCTTTGGATATCTGATGTTATAATTACAATTTTTAATGAAATTAATACATGAAAATACTCATTCATAGTACATTTATTCTAGTTCATAAGAAATAGAAAATATCATATTCATGCTTTCAAACATTTTGAGGAAAATTATTCATTTAGTATGCACTCCAGTTTTAAATAGACAGGTTATTCTATTGTCTTCCATATTATTTTCCCATTATCAACCAGAGAAAGATATATAGTCCTTAATTGAAAATATTGAACATTATAAATATTGTGGATGGAAACACAATATAATAAGGTGAGTTCTTAAAACTGGGATCATTTACTTACTATTTTTTTATCAATAACTAGTCAAAAACTTACAATAACAACTTTTAAATGTTGTTCATGGTACAGACATATAATCATACTGTTTTAATCACATATTTTATATTTGTATGGATACCTATACATGTGTGCATATATGTATAAGCTTCACATTCATATAGTATATTTCAAGAGATAAGTATTTCAAATAGTATTTTCTGATTATGCCTGAAGAAGCCTTTATATTTAGGAATAAGTGTGGTCAGATGAAGTCATGCTGATGTAATTCATAGACTATTCAAGCTCGGTTCCTTTGCCTACTATTAAAGAATGGAATGACATTAAAAATACTCAAATTTGTGAATGGGTTAATACCTACATCATTTAATTGTTTCTGCATTATGTCCTCCTTTGGAATAATACATTGAAAGTTTTAAAGATGAGGTGGCTCTGCATCAGAGTGGTGCAATTCTATAATATGAGTACTTAGGTGATAGAAATAGAGCATCAATGGTTCAAGGTTAACCTCAGACGTACAGAAAGCTCTAAGCCAACCTGCACTGTATGAGACCCTTACTTAGTTGTTTTTTTTCAACTGAAAATTAACAATAAATCAACTCTGAATTTTCGTTCTGTATCCAAGGTGACCTTGATTGTAAAAATGTCACAACATATGTATATCTACAACTTAAATTGTAAATCTTATAGGTCATACCAAATATATGAAAACTGAATTAGGTAAATATAGAAGAAATGTTAACATCTGTTTGAAAATGAATACTCTCATCCACATTGTTCTGTAAAATGAAAAAAATGCTTAGATTAATGATCAATTAATTGAGCTCATTTTTAGCAAAGTATGGCTGTCCACTTCAAAAATCTAAGGTAATATGTCAAAGTACTGGCCTCAGTAGCAAATGACAAAATTTAAATGTACGTTGTTTCCGACCTCTTTGTAATCCTACCCAACTCTACACACACATATATACATACATAATACAACTCTTACCAAGAAACTATAATAGGGTTTAGGTTAAGTATATTTTTAATAATGATCATGAAGAAATATAATATACTGGTGATATATTCCACATAACATTAAATTTAAAGTTAAAAGGTAAATATATGCATTTCTAAATATGACAAAACAAAAGTAAATAAACATTATTATACAGTGTACAAGAATGTCTAAGAGTTAACCACTCAAGATCTAGTATCTTTTCAGTGCTGTGTGTAACAGTCAAAACTTCCTCAATAAATGTTCAGTTGTTTTTAAATAATGCTAGGTAGTGCACTCTGTGTACATATAGTACATATTCAAAATGACTAAGTAACTATCTCAGAAAAGTAAGTTGGGGCAGCAGCGATTGAATAAATTCTGGCATTAAGAGATACTGGGTTTGAAATTTCTGACTTTCTATTAGGATAAACATTGGTGTAAATTTACTGTGACAGAAAATGTGAATAGGAATTCAGGTGAGTACATTCTGGGATGCAAAAGTCAATGAGAAGATGGGGGGGTCCTCAGTTGGATTCTGCCTTAAGAGCCAGGTTATTTTGTGATATGATATGTGTCCTTCAAACTGCAGAATATTTAATGGTTTTCTTGTCTTTTGCCTAGAACATTAGAGTAGCAACTCTTTCTCTGAGAGTAAAAGTATCTGCAAGCATTGCTAAGTGTTTTCTGGAGCAAACTTTCCATGACTTAAGGACTAGACAAAAAAGACAAGTTTCCTTGTAAATTTCTATAAAGCTATGATTATTATCTCCTCCAAATTTGAGTATAAGAGTCAAAATAGACTATAATATTTGTTTAGTACCAAATTATTTTATTAATAAATTCCTTTTCAGGAACCTACTACCTAGAATTAGCATATAAATTTAAATTGTTTTTATCAATGAAGGTTAACTTAGTAGAACATTAAATAACTTAATCTCCCTCTCCTTATCTGTTCCTTCTCATTTTTTCTCCCATGTCACCCCCTATCGGCTCCTCAGAGAGAGAGAGAGAGAGAGGCTTCACATGGGGAAGGGGTCAATGAAGCAATGAAGTCTGGCACATCTCTTTTAGGCAGGACCAAGGCCCTCCTCACTATATCTAGACTGAGCAAAGTATCTCTCCAAAAATAAGGGGCTCCAACACGCCAGTTCAAGTGCACAAGCCACACTACTGTCACCATATTCAGAGGGCCTAATGTGGTTCCATGCATGTTCCGCTGTTGTCAGTGCAGAGTCAGTGAGCTCGCACTAGATCAAATCAGCTGTTTCTGTGGGTATATGCAACATGGTTTTGACCACTTTGATCATATTGCTCCTCCTTCTCTTCAACTGGACTGTGGGAGCTGGCCCAGTGCTTAGCTGTGGATCTTTGCAACTGCTTTCATTTATTGCTGCCTGAAGGTTGTATGATGACAATTCAGGGAGTTATCGATGTGACTACAGAGGGAGAAGAGTTCAGGCACCCTCTCCACTAATTCTTGGGGTCCTAGCTCAACTTATTCTTGTGGTTTCATGGGAATTTCCCTTGTGCTAGGATTTCCCCACTAGCCCCATAATGACTCCCTCAATTAAGGTATCTCTTTCCTTGCTCTCCCTCTCTGTCCTTCCCCCCACCCCCATCTGGACCATGACATTCCCTCATGTTCTCCTTCCCACTCTGCTTCTCTCCTCTACCAGGCTCCCAATTTTCTCATAAAATCTTGTCATGTAGAATTGAAAAGCTCTGCTACTCTTTCAGTTTGGGAGTCATAATCTTTCTTTTCTCTCTCTCTCTCTCTCTCTCTCTCTCTCTCTCTCTCTCTCTCTCTCTCTCTCTCTCTCTCTCTCTCTCTCTCTCTAACTCCCAGGACAGGGTTTCTCTGTGTAGCACTTTCTCTGTAGACCAGACAGGCCTCCTCCCTAAGTGCTGGGATTAAAGTGACATATTTACAATAACTTTTGATTAAAATGTTATGCCATGGTCCTCTAATTAGCTGCTTTCAAATCATCATTTTATTTGAAAATAACCATAAACCTAACATAAGAGTTCTTTTGTATTACATTTATTCCTGTGATTAATTGAATACAAACATATTTTACTCATTAAACTAGTAGATATTAAGGGGAGACATTTTATTGTAATTTTTTTTCATTAGCTACCTAAGTTTCTCTTATTTTTTTCCAAGTATCTTTTTGGTAAATGGAGTTTGGCTGTAAGAATATAGCCTTTGTAAAATGTGTGAAATTTGAAAAACTGTGATAAGTACACAACACCCAAAAAAATAATTAACAGAATTTTTTATTGGGACAGAAGGGATGGACAGTAATTTTTGTTTCTACAAGGATGTATACAGCATGAGTGTTTAAATCAGACATTAAATTAAAAATTGATTCACTTCACTCCTTTGTTATTCATCATTGTCTTTAATACTTTCACCAGTAAAAAAATAATAGAGTCAGTATTATACCTTCCTGGTTTTGGTTATGATTCCCAAACAAATTTTTATCAGCTTCTTTAAATATAGCCATCACATTTCATGTGAAATTGTCATTTCAGCCATACTTTTCATGTCTCCATTGCCTTCTTTATTGGTGCATATTTGCAGTATCTCTTTAATGGTACACAACAGTATTTGTAATAGCAAGAATCTAGAAGCAACCTAAAAGCCTCTCCACTGAAGAATGGATAAAGAAGATGTGGCACACCTACACAATGGAATACTACTCTGCAGCAAAAATATAATGGAATTTTGAAATTTGCAGGTAAGTGAATGGAATTTGACAAAACCATCATGCATGAGGTAAGCCAGTCAAAATAGAGGAACATGGATGTACTCTCCCATATATGGATTTTAGACCTAGAGCAAAAATCACCAGCCTATAATTCTCACCACCAGAGGAACTAGGATACAAGGTGTATTCTAAGAGAGTCATATATGGTCCCTCACAAAAGGGGGAAGGGACAGGTCCCCCAGAGCACATGGGAAGTGGGGGGCAATGAATGGAGAGAGAACTAGGAGAAAGTGAAGGGGAGAAGAGGAAAGCACATGTGACTAGGAAGACTGAGTCAGGGTAGGAATGGAAGACAGAAAACACACACACACAGACACACACACAGACACACACACACACACATACACACACACACAGAGAGAGAGAGAGAGAGAGAGAGAGAGAGAGAGAGAGAGAGAGAGAGAGAGAGAGAGAGAGAACATAAAAGAGGGAGCCATTATTGGTTTGAAGAGAACACTGAACCTAAAGAAAGGTCTAGAGACTTACAAGGCTGACTCCAACTATCTATTTGAACAACCGTGGAAAGGCTACCATAAATGTTCTTCCCTGATAGTGAGATCAACAACTAACTTATCCATCATCATGGAGCCCTCATCTAGTATCTGTTGGAAACAGAAGCAAACACCCATTACTAAACACTGAGTCAAACTAGAATCCAGATGCAGAGAGATGAGACAAGACCAGGTTGCAGAAACACAAAGACAGCTGACCTGAACAAGGAGGACCTAATGCCCCCCCAGATTTATAACTGGGAATCCAGCATGGGACTGACTCAGACCCCCTGAATATGGGTCTCAGCTAGAAGGACTGAGCAGCCTAAGGGACCTCAAGAGTGGAACCAGGATGTATTCCTGGAGCACAAAAGGTCCTTGCAGACACATCCCCCATGTAGGGATACTCCCCTAACCTAGAGACAGGAGAGAAGTCCTTTTCCTACTTCAAATGACTTGAAAGATTTACATGACCCCACCTGGATAGCATAGCCCTACATGTGGAATGGGCGTGGGGTGATAGGAGGGGAGGGTGGTCAGGGTGCATGTGAGAGGGGAAAGAGGGTAAAATGGAGGGAGAGAGAGGAAACAGGGATCGAAATGTGACATTAAAAAAATAAAATAAATAAAAACATTTATTAAAACTTAAAAAAAAAGAAATATCTTTACCATTCTCAATAAATTCTTCCTGAAACAATCCTAGTATCTTTCAGAGAGAGTGAGCATCCCCCATGGAGGGATACCTCCTTAACCTAGAGACAGGAGAGAAGTCATAGTCCCTACTTCAAATGACTTGACAGATTTACATGACGCCACCTGGATAGCACAGCCCTACATGTGGATTAGGGGTGATGTGATGGGAGGGGAGGGTGGTCAGGGTGCATGTTTGGGAGAGAGAGGGTAAGGGGGAGGGAGAGAGAGATGGAGAGGAAACTGGGTTTGACATGTAAAATAAAAAAAATAAAATAAAATATATATTTAAAAAAATTCTTTAACTTTGCTACATGACCATACTACAGGGACTAGCTGTTTCACTCCCAGTTCATTTAACAATTTTTTAAACACTTTTATATAATCCACTGATATGAAGTTCATTTTGTCATATACTTCATTAATCTTTCTCATGTGATCACTCCACCCTTCATGCAGCCAATGTGGACCAATGTATGTGGACCAATATTTTAATAATCTATTTAGATAAACAATTAAACTGTGTGTTCTTCCACAATTCTCTCCAACTTGATTATCAACCTGCTTGCAATGTAGGGCTATTCTGATACATTCTTAGATCTCTGATTTTAAGGTCACAGAAAATGCTTACTAGCTTTATATGAACTTAACAAGTATGCATTTCAAAGACTCCCTTTACATAGACTTACTTCTACAAAAAATTCTCTACTTACTTTAGTGTTCCAACTTTATTTATGACACTTCCCACTCACCATTTCCTACAAACCTGATTGTTTGTTCTAAATGTCACTCTCCTTATTTTAACTAAAAAAACTGCAACAAAGGGAGATGAATTTTTTCTTCTTGTACAAGCAAGTCTAGAAACCTGCTTATATCTCTGGTTGTATTAATCTTGTTGTTTCATTTAAGCTTTGTTTCCTATCTTCATTCAATCTACCTAAAAACTTCACCCCAAACTATAGGTTTATAGCAGGTATTGCTGCTTTCTCCTTGTTTACAAAATCAGTTCTGTTGAGATAAACTAAATCTGTTTGTGTTTGTTAACATTAAAGTAAAGGCAACTACATAATATTTCTGCTTCTTCTACCTTGAAGAAAGGAATCAGTCTTTTATTAGCAAATAGCTGTCAGTCCACCTTCCTCTGTAACAGATAATTCATGTAAAAACCTGAAAGACTAGTCAATAAGTTACCTTATTATTTTCTGTTCCACAGAAAAGTTTATGGCTAAAACTCTCAATATTCATATATTTATATTCAAGTCCCAAGTTGCTTCCTACATGTTCTGTCACCAAATCTAGTCAATCTGTTAAAATATTATGTAACTTATCATTTTTTTATTTGTGGTTTATGGAAAATTCTCTAGCCAACATATTATGTGTAAAACAAACATGGCTATTTTTTTCTGATACTGTATGTATTTCTTAATGACTTCTGATCTTGAAATGGAAAACAGGAAAATGTCATAATATCTAGTGTTGCATCAACATAAAAAAGAATCTCACCATGCCTCTCATCTGGGCTTCATATCCTGTCTCACACCTCTGGCTTTTTTTTTTTTTTAATAAGAGCTCATGTTCTTTCCAGGAACCAAAGATAATATATTGTCACTGCATGTTGACACCCCTTAAGGCCAACGCAACAAACCCAGTCTGGACCCATGCCCCTGCTCTCCATATGCCAACAAACACCTTTTTCTCATTAATATATAATTTAAAATTTTTACATGTCAAGCCCAGTTTCCTCTCCCTTCCTTCTTTCTCCCACTTACCCTTCCCCCCCCCCTCACATGCACCCTGACTACACTCCCCTTCCATCTCACCACCTCCATTTCACATGTAGGGAACTAAGATACAATGTGTATTCCAAGAGATTCATATTTGGTCCCTCAAAAAAGGGGGAAGGGACAAGTTCCCCAGAACACATGGGATAGGGGGGGGGCAGTGAATGGAGAGAGAACTAGGAGAAAGAGAACTAGCACATGTGACTAGAAAGATTGAGTCAGAGTAGGAATAGAAGACAGAAAAGGGAGATAGAGAAAACATAAAAGAGGGAGCCCTTATTGGTTTGAAGAGAAAACTGAACCTAAAGAAAGGTCTAGAGACCTACAAGACTGACTCCAACTACTAGTTTGAGTAATGGAGGAAAGGCTACCAAAAATGCCCTTCCCTGATAATGAGATCATCAACTAAATTATGCACCATCATGGAGCCCTCATCTAGTACCTGTTGGAAACAAAAAAAAAAACACCCATTACTAATCGCTGAGTTGAAATAGAATCCAGATGCAGAGAGAGAGAAGACCAGGTTGCAGAAACACACAAAGACAGCTGACCTGAACAAGGAGGAGCTAATGCCCTTTCCCCCAGACTGATAGCTGGGAATCCAGCATGGGACAGACTCAGACCCCCTGAATATGGGTCTCAGCTATAAGGACTGAGCAGTCTAAGGGACCTCCAACAGTAGTACCAGGAAGAAATCCTGGTGCACAAAAGGACCTTATGGACACATCCCCCATGGAGGGATACTCCCTTAACCTTGAGACAAGAGAGAAGTCCTAGTCCCTACTTCAAATGACTTGACAGATTTACATGACCCCATCTGGATAGCCAACAAACACCTTTAGCAGAAGATTTCTGCTTTACTGGAAGCTAGGATCTAATGTAAGATACCACTCACCATCCACTAATACCATTGAAAGTCCCAACATCCCCCAAGAGCATTCCTGTAAAAAGCTTTCTTAGACCACCATCCCCCAAATACTGACATGGAGACTTAGAATTAATTATTAATTAAGGTTTGCTTTCATCTAGTTTTTTTAAATAAATTAACCAATTTCTATTAGTGTATTGCTGCATCAGGGTCCTTCAACTGATCTACAGGCTATCCATCCTGCTTTTCTGCTTTCTCCATATCTTTCTGGCTAGCAACATTTTACTGGCCCCAGGTATATTGGTCCTTGGGTGGCTTGCTTCCAGCTGGCTTTCCTTTTCTCTTTCTTACCAACCCCTCAGTCCCTCTTTTCCTCTTCTGCTTAGGTATTGGCTGTTCATTTTTTTATTAGAGAAATCAGTTGCTTAAGTAGTTAAGATAAAAATAGCAATACATATTCATAGTTAAGCAAAAGTAGTATAAACAAAATCAACCATTCTTCATATACTTAAACAAATATTCTACTCCATAAAACCCTAACCCTCCAGCCTGAGCTCCATATTCTAGCCCACAATGTCAGCAAAAGACTTCTGCATTAACTTAGTCAAGGCTAATTCTAGGGACCCAACATAAGTTATCATCCATAGTCAGCTAATACTCCCAGAAGCTTGCCCCCAAACCCCCAAATGCACCTCCAGGTCCATATTCCACACCACAACTTTGGTCGAAAATTTCTGCTGTACCAGAGATCACACTGTATAGGAAGCCCAGAGACTAAGCAGGTGCCAGAACCACAAAGGCCAAACAGATTCTTTGAATCACAGAGGCAACTCTGGCATCTAAAATCCCACAGGTCTTACAGGCTGAAAATCTCCACTGAAGACATCCTACTGGACTTTAAGGCTAACTAGTCACCAGAACCCCTGGCTACTTAGGTCACAAGACTAGAGAGAAAACAGAAACACCAATCTAATAAAGACAAATTCAGGAACCAACATCTAAACCTATATTCATCTCAAACCCACATGCCTAAAAGCCAGTATAATAATTCGGTCAACAATAGAAAAGACAATACGGAACCACTAGGGCTCAGCTATCCCAAGACAATAAGGCCTAAATGATCCCACACAGCGGAAGCACAGGAAAATCACAGCTCAGCTTCTCTCATGAACACTAATACAAAAATTCCTAGGAGGAGGGGAGGAAGAAGGAACTAAAATAGTTATATAAAATAAGAAAAAAATAATAAATAAATAAATAAAGTCATGGAAAAATTAGGGATACAAGGGACATATTTAAACATAATAAAAATGAGAAATACAAACAAAAAATTTCTTGATGGTTCTTGCCTACAATAAAAAGTCTACTTTCCTTGGTGGGAGAGACCTCCTAATAAAATACTCACAAACCAAATCCACAAAGACATCAAGAAGGACATCCACCATAATCACATAGGCATTGTCCCAGAGATGTAAGTATGTATCAACTTAGGAAAAGCTATCAATATTATCTATGACGTAAGCAAACTGAAAGAAAAAAGAAAAACACATAAGATGCAGAAAAAGCCTTTGACAAAATCCTATTCTCCTTCTTGATAAGTCGTGGAGAGATCAGGGATACAAAAGATACATCTAAAGCTAATACACAGTAAACCAACAGCTAATATGGATTAAAAGGAGAGAAACTTACAGAAATTGCACTAAAATCAGGAACAAACAAAGGCGCCTTAATTTTTTCATATTGATTCAATACAGTACTTGATGTTTTCCAGCAATTAGACAAGCAGACACAAACTGGAAAGGAAGAAGTAAAAATCTATGCTACCTGTATAAGGTATGATAGTATGCATAAGTGACAATAAAATTTTTAGTAGGGGACTCTGATAGCTGATAAATACCTTCAACAAAATGTTTGGAAACAAACTAAACTAAAAAAAAAAATCAATAGCCTTCCTATATACAAACATTTAAAGGCCTGATAAATAAATTAAGGAAACAACACCCTTAACAATAGCCAATAAAATAAAATTCCTGGAGGTACCTATAAGCAGGCAAATTGGAGACCTGTACCTCAAGAACTTCAAGTCTTTGAAGAATGAAATTGGAGAAGATATCAGAAGATAGAAAGATCTCCCATGCTCATGAATTGGTTGGATTAACATAGAATAAATGGCCATTTTATCAAAAACAATCTACAGATTAAACACAATACCGGTCCAAATTGCATCATAATTCTTTAGAGACCATGAGAGAATATTACTCAACTTTAAAGGGAAAAACAAAAAACCCAGAGAGCTAAAACAAAACTGTACAATAAAATAACTTCTGGCGGTATCATGTCTTTAATTTCAAGCTCTGCTACAGAGTTATAGTAATAAAAATGCATGGTATTGGCATTAAAATATTCAGGTAGATCAATGAAACTGTCTCAAAGACCAAAGCATAAATCCATATACCTATGGGCATGCAATTTTTTTTATAAAGGAGCCAGAAATATACAATAGAAAGAAAAGAGCATTTTCAACAAGTGGTGCTGTTCTAACTGAATGTCAGCATGTAAAAGAATGAAAACAGTTCCATATTCATCACTCTGCACAAAACTCAAGTCCAATTCAAGTAGATCAAAGACCACAAGAAAAAAACAGATATAATGCGTCTGAAAGAAGAGAAAGTGGTGAATAGCTTTGAAATCATTTATACAGTAGACAACATCCTGAACAGAATACCAGTAGTGCAGATATTAAAATAAATAATTGATAAATAGGAGATAATGTTAATATGACATAATGTCAGTCAACAGAAATGGAAAAAACTTCACAAACCCCACATCTGACAGAGGGCTGATATAAATAATATATAAATAACTCAAAAACCTAGATATCAGAATATCAAATATTTCAATTAAGTAATGGATCACAAATCAAAAATGAATTCTTAACAGAGGAATATCAATTATCTATGAAACATCTAAATTGATATTCAACATCCTTAGCCATCAGGGAAATGGAAATCCAAACAGCTATATGAATACATCTTATACGTGTAAGAATGACTAATATCAAAAATGCAAGTGATAGACAATTTTGGAGACGATGTGGAGCTAGGGGAATATTCATCCACTGCTGGTGGGAGTACAAGCTTGTACAGCCACTTTGGAAACAAGTATGGTGCTTTCTCAGAAAATTGAGACTCAGTGTACCTCAAAACCCCGTGATACCACTTCTAGCTAATATACCATAAGGACACTTGCTACCTTATGTCTATAGCAGCATTATTTGTAATAGGCAGTACCTAGAAACAACTTAGATGTCCCTCAACAGAGGAATGAATAAAAAAATATGGTACATTTATCCAGCCAGTACCTGATGGAAACAGATGCAGACTCCCACAGTTAAACATTAGGGACAATATTATTTCTCAATCCATTAGACTGAGCTGATAATGTCATCTTTATTGAGATTATTATTTTAGGTTATGTATTACAAGCTACCCCAAATTTTTATTTCTCCTTGTAATTTACAATAACACAGTGTTGGATGCTTTTCTATTAGCTAAGAACATGTAAGGGAACAAAATATGCACACACATTAATAAATAAAACTAGAGTTCATAATAGTTTAGTTGCCATGAAATAAAATTTAAGCAGTTATCTGAAATGGTAATTAACAATTGACAACAGGTAATGATAAAAATCAAATAAGTTTTAGAAATAGATATTTGAGCTAAGACTAAAAGAGAGAAGGCAGTGAAGACAATCACAGCTTGAGTTCTGTGTAACTGTGAGAAGGGATTTAGCCAAGTTTCGGAAGTATAGAAAATTCCATGAGACTAAGAATGTGTTTAATGTTTATGGAATGGGATCCTAGCCAATGACTGAGAGAAAGTGAAAGAAGAACCATTAGGTGATGCAATGAGAGAAGGGAATGAGGGGGGATACTCTGTGGACTCTTGTGCAATATTGGAGGATGCTTTGGCTTCGTTCTGTAAGACATAATACATGTAAACATAGACACAAGGGTGAATATGCTCAAAGACATGCTTTAACCATATCCACCTGAGTAAGGAACATATTGCAAAGATGAACACAGAAAATTCAGTTCAGCAACTGTTTGAAAAGATAGCATCACTTGTCAATCAGAATGATTTTTAGATACTCAGACAATATTAATATGTGAAATACATATAACAGAATTTACTAATAATTAGATTTGGGCTGCCAAAAATGAAGAATAATCAAGAAAAGTACTTTTTCTTTCTCTGAAGGAACTGGTGAAGTGAGGTTGTACTTAGAGAAATAGGGAAGAGTTGGTATGTCTCAGTTCCCAGGTGATAAGGAGTCCAGTAAGTCAGTTGCTTATACTTCTGTTGGTTTTGAAGATATTTGACAGCCAGATGGGGATCCAAGTAGGGATTTGGATATTATGTGTAGGGAGTTGAGAGGAAAAATTCTGATTGGTGTTATATTTGGAGAATACTCACCACAGAGATGATAATTAAAGGCTCCGAAGCTATGAGATCTCCAAGGGATGGATGGATATTAAATAAAAAAGTAAGATTATTCTAGAGTTCCAAATTTATGAAATAGCATAAAACATAATAAGAAAAGTATATACTGACAATATGAGATATTCACAAAATAGCAATAGAAATGAGGGACTATAGTTTTATAGAAATCAATTGAAAATGTACTTTAGCAAGTTATCAGATAAAGTTTGCAGACTAAATTTCCATTACATTTAGAAACTTATATGTTAGTGATAACCAGTAACACAAAATAGATTCAAGGATCAGTATAAGCAATATTCATACGTAGAGAGTTGTGGAAGACATTAAAGTAACAGGAACTCTGCAAGGAATGCCATGGAAGTAGGTTTATGGGAGTGAAAACTTTCTTTGAGAAACAATTGAACTGTTTTAGTTGTTTGTGTTGATGCTGACTAAAGCAACTTAGTAAGTGTTAGTTTAGACTCACAATTATAGGCTAGAAAGCAATCATGTCAGGCTCTTGAAACAGCCAGTAATATTGTATTTACAATATAGAAATAGAAAACAATGAATTCTGATGCTCTCCCCACTTCTTACTTTCTATTCTCTCTAGAACTCCAGTGATGAAATGGTGGTCCACACATTTAGGTTGGGTCCTCCACCTGAATTAACCTAATGGAGAAATTCCCTCACAGACAGGACCCAAGGTTTCTATCCTTGAAAGTTCCAGATCCTGTCAAGTTGACAATCAACATTAGTCATTATAGGATCTAAGAGCAATTTCTTACTTCTAAAATTTGATGTCATCATTGATACTGATTGTAGAGATAAAGTAGAGAAATATATTTGATATTTAAACTAGTGAATTGAACTGAACATAGGAAATAGAATCTACTGCTCATATTGAGACATATTCATTAGATGGATGGAAAACAACTTTTTCTAATAAATTTAGACTATGGAAAACCAACAAGGATGTCCTAGAAATAACTATATAAACCAGGCTAACCTCAAACAAGGAGCATTCCTCCTCTTTCTACATTTTGATTTCTTATATTATAAATACGATCCACCATTTCTCCTAATAGATTAAATTTATTCCATGAAGCACAAAAGAACAGTCTTCTTCTGGGTGTGATAATCTGGTGTCTAGAGAATACAAGCTTAATGAAAAAAATACCTGCTAAATTCATTATATATGATAAAAGTAGAGCAGAATTGAATAGTTAATATCATGTGGAGGCAAAATGGTTATGTTTTCAAAGATTAAAAGAAAACAGGCTGGCCTTCCTCCAGAAATATTTAGTTCTGTGGGCAAGAATTAACATAAATTTGAATTTAATCAACATTTCTTTTTTGTTTTATTATGTTTTGCTTCACGGTGACAATTAAGATCAAAGGCTAGAGCAGAGTTTTCATTATTCCAATGTTCATTCTTCTTAAGCTTTTATCATTACTCTTTTTAAAGATTAACTACTGATGTTATATGAAGTCCTGTTCTTATTTATCTGCAATATCATGATAGGCAACAAATCCCATTAGAGGCTTTTTAACACTAACTGATGGCACTGTAATTTTGTCCTGAGTTTTCATGTCTTATACCCTTATGTCTCAGCCCCATATTTATGTATCTGACTGTTCTAGTTTGATTTCTATTATTGTGATGAAGACCATAAGCAGAGAAAACTGGTGAGAATGTGTTATGAGCAGGTTTTTCTTGCTTGCCACCTGGTCCCACTCTTCTTTGTTCCTCCCCACTGGCCGCCCAGTCCTTGCCACCATGCAAATCCCAATAACATGCTGAGACTCTGTATTTGATGCAATCCTGTTGGCCAGTTACTATTATAGTTTATGGACTAGCTCTATATTAATGATAAACCCATTTCTACTTATCTAAGTATTTCCACGTGGTCATCTTATCTGTGTGTGGCAGCCAGCATCTTGCTCCTCCATGCTCTACATGCTGACTCCTCCTTCCTACTTCCTCTTTCCTCCTTGTCTCCTAGTCCCGCCTATCTTGCTTTCCTATTGGCCACAGTGCTTATTCATTAACCAGTATGAGAAACATATTTACAGAATAACATCTCCCATCAAGAGAGAACTCATTGTGGCTGCCACTTTATAGTCCATCACTAAGGAAGAAGGCAGGAACTCATGTCAGGAACTTGGAATCAGAAACCAAGATCACAGATGAATACTACTTATTCATTTTCCTCATAGTTTACTCAGTTTGGGTTTTCTTTAAAACCACATACCACTTCCCAGAAGTGGCACCACACTCCATTGCCTTGGCTCTCCTACAGCAACATTCATCAGAATAATTCCACACACTTGTATACAGGTCACGTTGATAGAAGCAATTCCTCAGTTAAAATCCTCTATTTCCAAATTGCCCTTATTTGTACCTGTGACAAAATGTAACCAATACACTTGCCCATTAATGTGAAAATTAGGCAAAGGAGGAAAAGGGGCATCATCATGTGTTCACAATCAAGAAACTTGTCATAATTTTCTAACAAACAACCATTATCAAGGAGTTCTTTCTGTTTCCCATCCTCCTCCTCATATCCTTGATTGCTAGCAACTGAAAGTCCCCTTATGACTATTGCTTTAGGCATGCCAAGATTATTCTTATAATTCTATTTATTAAAATTTACAGTAGTTATTATAAGATTATTAGGATATTTCACCTAAAGAACTTCAAAAATGCCTTTGACTTTGTCTTTCCTAACTTCTGGCATATATTTCAATGCTTGAAATAATTTGAGCAATTTTTAAGTTGTTAGCTATTTTTAAATCTGTATTTAAATTTTTTCCTCACTTTTTTTCTGAAAATTTACTCTAACTAAAACTAGTCTATTCATATTGTACTAATTTCTTTTCAACAAACTCAAAATATCAAGATTCTATTATAATTTCTCAGATGGTAGAGATGATACAAAATTTACTTGCTCATTTTGCCCTGCTAATTCCAAAACTGTCTTTCGCTCCATCATTTTGCTACCACTCATGGCACAATTCAATATCATTGTTTTTATCCCTATGCATAGTTCCTTACTTACTGATATAAAGTGAAGGTCATGATTTGTGATACTAACATTTATCAAAGCATAACATATGTTAAAGAGTATGTTAACAAAGTAAGGTTACAGGAATTAATGTAAACATAACAAGACTTACTTTTATATCATTTTGATTAAGTATGAATGTTTATGTAAAATAAAATTTAAACAGAAACAAATTTTCTATGCATGACATATTTAGTCTTAATACATAAGTGAAAATTTAAAGTAGTTTTTGTTTTTTTCACTTAGTATTCCAATGTGTAAATATGCCTTATCTTCTTCATCCATTCTTCAGTTGAGGGACATCTAGGTTACTTTCAGGTTCTTGTGATTACAAATAATGCTGCTATGAACACATGTCTTTGTTGCATGGATGGGCATCATTTGGATATATACTCCAGAATGGGATTGCTATTTCCTGTGGCAGACTGATTTGCATTCTCTTGAGGAACAGCCATACTGATCTCCAAATGACTATACAAGTTTGGACTTCCACCAGCAGTGGAGGAGTGTTCCCCTTTCTGCAAATCCTTTCCAGCATACTTTGAAATTGGTGTTTCTAATATTAGCCATTGTGGCAGGAGTAAGATGGTATCTCAGAGTTATTTTGATTTGCATTTCCCTGGTAGCTTAGGATGTTGAGCACTTTCTTAAGTGTCCTTCAGCCTTTTTGGTTTTCTCTATTGAGAATTCTCTCTTCAATTCTGTGCTCATTTTAAATAGGGTTATTTGGTGTTTTGGTGACTAGTTTCTTGAGTTCTTTGTATATTTTGGAGATCAGCCCTCTGTCAGATGTAGGATTGGTGGGGATCCTTTCCAAGGCTGTGGGCTGCCATTTGGTTTTGTCAACTGTGTCCTTTACCTTACAGACACTTCTCAGTTTGCAGATGTCCAATTTATTAATTGTCAATCATAATGTCTTTGTTACTGGAGTTATTTTCAGAAGGCAGTCTCCTGTACCAATTTCTTCAAGGGTACCTCCCACTTTCTCTTCTAAGAGTTTCAGTGTGGCTGGACTTATGTTGAGGTCTTTGATCGATTTGGACTTGAGTTTTGTGCATCACAATATACATGGGTCTATCTGCAGTCTTCTACACACCATCATCCAGTTGTGCCAGCACCATTTGTTGAAGTTGCTTTCCTCCTCCCATTGTATAGTTTTAGCTCTTTTGTCAAAAATCAGGTGTCCATAGGTGTGTGGGTTAATACCAAGTTTTTATTTGATTCCATTGGGCCACCTGTCTATTTTTGTGCCAATACCAAGCTGTTAACAGGAGTATGGCTCTATAGTAGAGCTTGAAGTAGGTGATGGTGATGCCTCCTGAAGTTCCTTATTATTCAGGGTTGTTTTGGCTATCCTGGGTCTTTTGTTTTTCAATACTAAGTTGACTATTATCCTTTCAAGGTCAGTGAAGAATTGTGTTGGGATTTTGATGGGGATTGCATTCAATCTGTAGATTGCTTTTGCCAAATTTGCCCTTTGTACTAAGTTTATCCTAATTATCCAAGAGCATGGGAGATCTCTCCATTTTTGGTGTCTTCTTTATGTCTTTCTTTAAAGACACAAAGTACTTGATATATAGGTCTTTCACTAGTTTGGTAAGCAATAACTGAAGATACTTTATGGTGTTTGTGGCTATTGTAAAGTGTGATGTTTCTCTGATTTCTTTCTCAGCCTCTTTGTTGTCTGTATATAGTATGGCTACTGCTTTTTTTAGTTAATCTTGTATCCTGCTAGTTTGCTGAAGGTGTTCATCAGCTATAGAAGTTCCCTAATAGAGTTTTTTGTACTTATGTAAACTATCCTATCATCTGCAAATACAGTTTGATTTCTTCCTTTCCAATTTGGATCCCCTTGATTTCCTTTTGTTGTCTTATAGCTTTAGCTAGCACTTCAAGTACAATATTGAAGAGATATGGAGAGAGACGTCTGCCTTGTTTTGTTCCTAATTTTAGAGGAATCACTTTAACATTCTATCCATTCAGTTTGATGTTGGCTGTTGGCTTACTATATTGCTTTCATCATGTTTAGGTATGTTTCTGTTATCCCTGATGTCTCCAAGACCTTTATCATGAAAGTGTATTGAATTTTGTCAAAGGCTTTTTCAGCATCTAGTGAGATATCTTGTAGTTTTTTCTTTTCAGTTTGTCTATATGGTGGATCACATTGATAGAAATTCATGCCTGCAACCCAGGGATGAAGCCTACTTGGTCATGGTGAATGATTAGTCTGATGTGTTCTTGGATTTGATTGGCCAGTATTATCTTGAGTACTTTTGCATCAATGTTCATGAAGGATATTGGTCTGTAGTTCTCTTTCTTTATTATGCCTTTGTGTGGCTTGGGCACCAAGGTAATTGTAGCCTCATAAAAAAAGTGTTTGGTAATGAGCCTTCTGCTTTTATTGTGTGCAACAATTTGAGGAACATTGGGATTAGCTCTTCTTTGAATTTCTGGTAGATTTCTGCACTGAAGCCATCTAGCCCTGGACTTTTTTTGGTTTGAAGGCTTTCAATGACTGCTTCTATTTCATTAGAGATTATAGGTATATTTAAGTTGCTTAACTGTTCTTGATTTAATTTTATTAAATGATAGCTATCTAGAAATTTGTCCATTTCTTTTGAATTTTCAAATTTTGTGGAGTACAGGTTTTTAAAGTATGACATGAAGATTATCTGGATTTCCTCATTGTCCATTGTAAAGCCCCCACCTCCATTTTCCTTTCTAATTTTGTTAATTTGCATGTTCTTTCTCTGCTCTTTGGTTAGGTTGGATAAAGATTTGTCTATCTTGTTTATTTTCTTAAAAATCAATTTTGTTGCACTAATTTTTTGTATTGCTTTCCTGGTTTCTACTTTATTGATTTCAGCCCTAAAATTGATGATTTCCTGGCATCTATTCCTCCGGGGTGAGTTTGCATCTTTTGGTTCTAGGTCTTTTAGTTGTGCTGTTAATTCTCTAATGTGACTATCCTCTGTTTTCTTTATATGAGCACTTAGTACAATGGACTTCCTTCATAACACTGCTTTCAATGTGTCCCATAAGTTCGGGTATGTTGTGTCCTCATTCTCAGAAGGCCTTAGTTTCTTTCTTTATTTCTTCTTTGACCCAGGTATGGTGCAATTGCACACTTTTTAGTTTCCATGAGTTTGTAGGATTTCTGAGATTTGTATTGGGTTGAATTCCAAGTTTAAAGCAGAGTAGTTTGGATGGAATGTTCTAAAGATGTTCTAAAACCAACTGAGACAAAGCTACTGTTAGTTCTTTTGTTTCTTTATTAAGTTTTTGTCTGGTGATCCTGTCTAGCAGTGAAAGTGGACACATGTATGCACCTACCCCTGCCAGCAAGGAAGACGCGACTCTGGGAAGATCTTCTTCATGCAGTTTTAATCAGGATCCTTAAAACATGTTCTTCTGACCCACGAGAGCCCGGGGAAATGCCTGCACAGGCTTAAATATCCTTGTGCTAACCAGCCCCAGTGAGCTTCGTGGACCCTGCAGATAGGCTACTCTAATGGGTAAGTAGACAGGCTGAACAGACTTAACCAAATAAGAGCTTGTTTACTCCAGAGAGTGCTCACCCTTGGGGAGGTGGCAGGTGAAAGCAAGCACCATCTTTAAGGTGTGACACTTGACAGCTCTCTACAGACATACTAATCAAAACTCCTAATATACATAATAAAGAAACAATATTAAGAGCAGTGAAGGAAAAAGGCCAGGTAACATATAAAGGCAGAATTATCAAAATTATACCTGACTTCACCATGGAAACTCTCAAGGCCAGAAGGTCCTGGATAGATGTTCTACAAGTACTAAGATCCATGATGCCAGCCCATGGTACTATACCCAGCAAAACTATCAATCACTGTAGACAGAGAAAACAATATATTTAATGGCAAAGCCACATTTTCACAATACATATCTACAAATCCAGCCCTACAGAAAATCCTGGAAGGAAATCTCCAACCCAATGAAGTTAACTGTGCTCACAAAGACATAGGCAACAGATAATCTCACTTCACCAGAACCCAAGTGTAAAGCAGGACAAATATATTCACAATACAACCACCAAAAACAATTCTAAAACAAAAAGCATTAAAAACCAATGGTACTTACTTTTCCTCAACATTAATGATCTTAACCCACCTATAAAAAGACAAAGGCTAACAGAATGGATATGAAGACAGAATCCATATTTCTGCTGGATACGAGAAAAAACATCTAAGCTTCAAAGACAGACATTAACTCAGGATAAAGGGCTGGGAAAAGATCTTCCATTCTAATCGACCCAAGAAGCAAGCAGGTGTAGCTATCCTAATATCTAACAAGTTAGACTTCAAGTCAAAATCAATCAAAAGACTGCCATTTTATATTCATCACAGGAGAAATCCATCACCACAAAGTCACAATTCTGAACATTTATGCTTCAAATACAAATGAACCCACATTCTTAAAAAAAGTGCTACTAAAACCAAAAGCTCACGTAAAACCTCAACACTCATAGTGGGAGACAAACTACTTCTCAATCATGATAAAAACCATCTCTGTCTCTTCTTTATATCCAGCCCCCTGGGAAAAAATAAAATGGGAATTCATTTAACCTAGAATCATTGACTCTCCAACTTTTACTGTGACTCTATGTGTGAGTCTGCCGCCTTTCCTACAGCATGGATTTCAGGGCACTAAAATATCTAAAATGTCTACTACTTATTTGTAACCTTAAAAAAAATTCATGTAAGTTTCAGAGAGAAACCCTAAATATTCCTCTTGTAGGTCAAGCAGATTCCACATAAGAACACCTAAATTTACCCACTTGCCTATTCCTGAGAATGGGAATTCTCTCACTTTCTCTCTCTCTCTCTCTCTCTCTCTCTCTCTCTCTCTCTCTCTCTCTCTCTCTCACACACACACACACACACACACACACACACACACATCCACCTCACCGTGGAACTCACCTCTCTCAACTCTCAGTAACATAGGTCTCACCCAAGATAAAAATTTTCCCTTAACTTCTTTAACTTTACCTTCTGTCCTTAGTCTCTATATTTCCAGCAGATTTCTAATTTTCTCCACTTTATACAAAAAGAAACCAAGGTCCTGGAGTGTTAGGAAACGTGTGTCAGAATGAGTAAAAGATGTGGCTAAGTGTGACATTATCTCATTCTTATTCTAGAGCACTTTTTTTTAGTGGATTTTATTTATCAGCAAGATTAAGAGAGAAGAGTCTAAGACCAGAAATAGAATTAAATAAATAAATAAAAATACAAGTGCAGCCATCAATGGATTAGTGGTTCAGATGTTATTTATTATTATCCTTAATGTTCAAGCCCAAAATTCAAAATTCTACTATTTAAATATCTTCAATTCTGACATAATTACACACTGGAAAATTTCACACCAAAATACTTACTCTAAATAAGAGGACCATCATTTTATAAAATTAATTTCAGACTATATACATGAAGTATATGAGCAAATAATTGCAAATGCAGGCAGTAACTTGTCCCAGGATATTTAACTATGTATATGGAAATCTTTAAGTTGAAAAGTATCTTTTTCTATTCCTATAAATATTATTTATGGGTTATAGATACATTATTGGAACAAGATACTAGGTGAATACATGAGAAAGAACAAGACTGTAAACTTGCCCATAATCTAGTAACACCTGAACATGAATTTGTGATTTTCTGAGTGTGCACTTTTAGAATGATTTTCTCCTGTTAACCATCTGTATGAGTACACCTGTGTTTAGGCCAATGAATGTATGTAAAGGGAACATATGTGGGGAAAGGGATCACATAGTAAAATATAATTAGAGATCAAATTTCTCTTAGGAAACAACTCAATTACCTTTTCTAAAGTAATCTCAAGCTTAATATATGTTTTTATGACATAATTTATCTTCATTTGGATATAAGAATGCTTAGACCTATATTTGTAAATTGTTTCCTGGTATTTTGAATGTCAGGGATCTTCTTTAATTTTTCATTATATTATATCATAGAGGTTTTTGCTTACATAAGGTTTGCTTACATAAGTGGTGTCTGAATATTGTCAGTTATATACTTTGTTGTTTATATTATTTTGTTATATATTTCCATATTTCAGTAGAGCCACTTGTACACCTACTGTGCAAAATCTCTTGCAATGTTATTGCTCTGCAGCATTGGCTTATATTTTGTCTGTAATAATTATATTTGTGTATATACTACATCATCTATATCTATATCTATATCTACATATATTCAATGAATGGATTATCTTCAACTAGATTTATATAAGCTCAGATGGACAACATCAAAGATCAAATATCCTACAGTTTTAAAAATTATTTTTCTTCATCAAAATACTAAAATTTCTGTGTAAAAAAACAATATAATTCTGCTTTCTATGAGAGTTTGAACTTTTTAAAATATCTGGAAGAGTTTGAATAGGCTTTAAATGTTTTATTAATTAAATTAGATAAAAAACTGCAATTTTCTGGACATTATCTTTATTAGGTACTTACTTTCTGACAACTTGAACAATTATTTCATAATAATTGGTCTTTAGAGATTTCATGAATAACTTTGAGGGTTCTGACAGCCTTTAATTTTTAACAAACTCCAACTCCATAAAGGATTTCAAATTTATTACAAATATTATTTAAACACTTGAAAGTTTTCTTTACTTGTTCTGCAAATCCCATACAGGGTTTCTAATTTGCATGTTTTCTTCCTTATGTTTTTCTAAGTGTGTCAATCAATTGCTTATCCTTTAATTACAGTTTTCAAAAGGATGTTTTTAATTTGTTTGTGAAATTTAATTGTTTTCAACAAGATATCATATCTGTATTGTATTAAACTCTTATCCTGTTGTTTACCTTGGGGGGAAGGAAACCTAAATATCTAATTCTTGCTACTTAAGAATACCATATTTATAAAATAATTGTTTCCCATTTGATTTTATCTGTGTCATACAATTGTTATAGACAGAGTAATGAAATGTCCTTGGTTGCAATCATTCTTGAAACTAAGTTACAAACAGACATTATTCGTTCTGAACAGAGAATACGGAGTTCCAGTGCCTACCTTCTTTATTTGTTAAAAATTTACTTTGTAATCTTAACATCTGGTCATCTTTTGTGATTCTTCACTAGTGTCATAAATATAAGTTATATTAATTAAATACTTCAACTCTTACTAAAAAATCATGTGTAGATAGGATGCATGGTTAAAAAACAACCCCATTCATCACAAATGCAGTATTTTTGTATGAATATAAACAAATACACATTTATGTGAGCAAAATTATGAAACTTGGATGAAATAAATCAAGAAACTTATGATTGTAGAAATAGTTTATATTTTAAGAGAGAAAGACTTGATGGTGTCTGAGGAGATTACCATTTAAATATGATGATTCACTATAACATCAATAAAAATTCCATTACTTACCATATGAAAGAAAATTTAATGTAAAGTTTATAGAAAGAAAATAGACCCAATGAAATATTGAAGGAAAAAATGAAGTTAAAATACAGTCATAATTTCAAATTTAATATTAACACAATCAATACTAAGATGAAGTGCAATTGGCGAAAACACACACACACACACACACTAGCAAAAACAAAATCAAAACCCACAGCAAACAAGCAAGTAGCTCAATGGACTAGGATAGAAAGTCTAGAAAAGTAAGACAGAATCACAGTAAAGTTATATTTGAGAAAGAAACAAGAGCCATACAATGGCAAAATACAATTTTTTTCATCCTCTATTGTAAAATATACCTCACATTCACATGAAAAGAAGAGAGGAAATGAATCAAGGAGTCACATAAAATTTTACAAAAATTAGATCATAAGTCTAATATTCAACACCAAGATCCAAAGTTTCGAAGGACAACATAATTTATTTGACTTCCATAAACAAGGAACAATCCATTTTTAAGTGAAGCACGTCTCCAGGAGGCTGGAATGCACAACACAGAATGAGAGAAAAGATGTGTATAATTTTGTCAGATGTTATGCCATTTGCTCAAACTGCATGAACATCTTTAAAACTCAAGAACAAATAAACAACCTTATTCTAAAAATTCATATATTTTGTCATAGCCTTAATGAAACAAAATGTACAGGTTTAAAACAAGCATGTAAAAGATTTTCTACATTGTGTATCCTTATGGAAATGGAAATTAAAATGTCATTGAGGTACCAGTGCACACCCATCAGAGTATTTGGAAAACAGTTTCTCCTCTGCCTGGTTCCACACCCTTTAGTTCCAAATAAGTAAGCAAAGGCTTATATTAATTATAAACTCTCTTAATTATTAACCCATAACTATTAATCTGTGTATTTCCTTATGAAGAATGAAGAATGCCAAGGCATCCTACCTTCTCAGTAGCTACATGATTTCTCCTCCTGTTTGACTCATTGCATTTCCTCCTTTCAGAATTCTCCTCATCTGGGTGACCCACCTATACTACTGGCCTATGGTAAGGATATGAATACATTGTTATGGAATAGATTTTCATTTATTGATCCAAACTTAGTATCAATTTTGTGATATGTATATTTCTCTTCTTGTTTAGGTATTGTTTTTATATAGTTAATTTAAAAATGTAATGTATAACTTAGTACAGATTTTAGATAATTACCTATAATACTCAAAACTTTAGTTAGGTTTTTTACCTATAATAGTCAAAACTTATAGTTAAGTTAGTTAGGTATATATGAGATGGATAAATATTCTTCAAATGTTTCAAAGACCTACAGAGTATGGTGTTTAAAATGGTTTAGGTTTTTTCTTAACAGTGAGACATAACTGCTCCTGGCAACACCACCTGCGTTAGAAAGGAAGATGGACCTTGAAAAAAAATGTTATGGATTTTGCTTTCAATATGTCAAGACTAACCATTTGGACAAGATAATGCTTTTGTCTGGATGGTTTGACTTTCTGCTGTATAAACTGGACATGTAGTACCTACAGGAAAGTGACTGCTGATACATGATGGACATTGCTACAGGATTCCTGCTTCTTGAGAGACTCTGCCAGACAGTCTGCAGGACACATAGAAAAGTAACTGACAAACTGCCAATACAGGTGGACACTTTAAAGTTTCCTGCTTTGCTGAGGAGTCTGCCAGACACACTATGGCCTATAGGCTGAAGATGGGACATTACAAAAGAGATTCAGGTGATTGACCAGGCTTGAGTTGTCTCTGTCAATTCTATAGTTTATATATTATCCTTCTGTGGTCTTTGAAGGAGTTGAAGACAGATAGTTATGGTAATTTTCCTTAGGTTTAAAGATAAGTTACATATATTTAAAATCACAAAGATAAGATAGATGATGTAATATTTTCTTTAAATCTTGCTAAATGTTTATGGACTAAATATTGTTAACTGTGGCTCTTGTTTGAGAACTGTTTTGTTATATATTTTGCTATGTTAAAGTTAAAACCCTTCTTTTTATTTTAGACAGAAAAGAGGAGATGACGGGAGATGTCATTCTGTAAATATTTTTCTCTTATTGGTTAATGAATGAAGGTCTATTAGCCAATAGGAAAGCAAGATAGGTGGGACTAGGATATTAGGAGGGGAGAGGAAGAAGTAGAGAGGAGATTCCAGATGGAGAACTGAGAGAGCAGAATGCTTGTTGCCCTCTCTGGTGAGATGAGACCATGTCAAAATACTTAGATTAATAGAAATGGGTTAATATTTAAGACAAAGCTAGCTGATAAGAAACTAGTAACTGGCCAACAGCTTTATATCTAGTACAGTGTCTCTGTGTGTTATTTGGGCTGTGAGTCACAGCCAAGGAGAAAAAACTTAAAACACTGGCCAATCAGCATTTATTCATCAACCAATAAAGAGAAATGTGTATTCACAGCATACAGAAAGTCACACCCATCAGTATCCTTTACTAAGAAAGCCGGTAACTTCAAATTATGATCAGGTTATAAAATAATAACTTCTTGAATTTATTGCTCATGTGAACGTCAAAACATAAAACCAGTTTGGAATACTTTTAACAGTTTCTCATAAAGCAAAATACTCTAATTTTATAATTCAGGAAATATGACCTTTGGGAATTACCCAAATGAATCAAACACCTTTGTTTGTGAAACCATCCTTTGTAGGGTCATAAAGACTTTAGCTAATGGTGTCCTTAGGATAAATATACTCACTCGTGACAGTGGAACAGTCTTCAAGAATATGAATACATAAAGTCTCAGACAATGAAAAGACTTGGAGACTGCTTATATGGATCCTGTCAATTGAAAGTGTCTGAAAAATTAACTGCTATAATTTGGATGTAAATTTGGATGTAAATTTGGATGTAAATTTGGATGTAAATTTGGATGTAAACAGTTCAGCTATTGGGATACTTGGTCCTCACCTGATGCTGTTTATGGGAAAGATCAGAGTCTTTTTGTGTAGGAGAAATTGCTGGTATTGGGTGGGAGAAATTGTTAAGGTATGACACCAAGGTTGGGACTTGGCAGTTTAGACCTTTTTGATCCCCACCTAAGTTCTTGGCTAATTCCCATCTCCATGGATTGAGAGGGTTCAGCTGCCATACTCTCCCTGCTTGAACTATAATATTAATTAAAGCTATTTTTCTTTAAGTTGCTACTCACCTATTTGAACATAGTAATACACTGGCATAAATGTAATTCTCATAGCTACACACCAATAATCTCATAAATTACATCCAGCAAAATATTGTAGGGACTTTAAAACAAACACTAAAAAAATTCAGTAGAAGTTAATAGATTAGGAAAAAAAGAGATGTTAGTAAAACCATTATAATATGTGATGCTGAAGTGTGGATACATATCATTATACATTTTATTTATGTTCAAAAGGTAAAATATCTGAATATTCCTCCAAACAATTATGGAGCTTGGGTAATACTGATGTGACAATTTACGCTTATTGGCTATAACAAATGTAAGATTTTGGTGTGTATATTGGTAATAGGGAGACTGTGAGTGTACAGGGTGGGGGGTGAATAACCTCTGTGTTTTCTACCCAATTTTATGTAAAACTAGAACTGTCCTTGAATATAATCTATTGACCATGTACACACATGCACATTAATACACACACTCAAAAATAAAATGCAAGTTGGGTTATGCCCATGATTTTTGTAGATATGTATTCTAAAATGAATATTTAGCATATTTATGCTACTACTTAGTAAGATACTTTTTAAAATCAGATACTAAATGAAACTAAACAAAAGGATAACACATTTGTCATTCAATTCACAAAATAACATTAACATATTAGTTGCTTATATTATTTCCATCCATTTGTAACTGCAAATGCCCTAACTTAAATAAAAATATTGGTACTTTCAGACTAATATGACTAGAAATTGTATTCATATGCAATTCAATACTTTGATTCCATTTATAAATTCTAGATCACATTTATTTTTTAGTCATTTAATTTGATACTAAAATAAACGTTTTTCTCCAACAAATTGTTACTGTGCATATCTCAAGCCATATTTCAATAATCTTGCTCTTGGTATTTTCTTTTAATTGTCATTTTGTTGTTTCCAAACTCTTTTCCTTGGTTTACATATATCAATGCCTGCATGGACCAGGAAAGATTAAATGAATATGCCATAAGCATAGACATCTTACCTTATACTCTATTTGATTTCTGTTTTATTCATTTTTTATAGTGCAATAATGTTAAGTGTTAATTTTAAACTTATGTATAAACTATGAAACTTTATAAATAAAAATTTATCTGGTTTTCTACTTCAAGAACCAGTGTAGTGATTCACGGCTTCCAACATTTTGTTTTCATTGAGCATTTACCACTTGATGGGGTCTTCCTTGGTACAGCTTGTAACCTGGCAAATGGACCTTGTATAGTTTGTGTGCCATGAAAGTTCTTTTTACAGAGCCATAAATTCATGGTGTGAAATAAGGACACTGATAACAAATCATTATTCCCTCAATTATCCATTTAATTTTCTTTCTTTCTTTTCTTTTCTATTTTTCTTTTTCTTTTTTTTTTTTTTTCTTTTTTCTTTTTTTTTGGTTTGGTTCTGCTGGCTTTGTATGTATTTTTTTCTTATTTTACATATCAAAGGGAATGGGACAGAAGGGGGTGCTGGGGGCCACTTAAATTTTTTTTTAAACATTTATGTATTTTATGCTGGACATAATTATACATGCCTTTTTTAAAATAAACAGTTATTTAGGAATCTGGGCGTAGTTCTTTCCAAACTGCTTCCTGCTGGTAGGGGGTGCTGTCATCGCAGAAATCCTGGCTGTAATGGTCTGAAAGGCAGCATTGTCCCACTTAAATTTTTTACTTCAGTTTTTTTTATATGGCAGAAGAATTTCTTTAAATCTTAAAACATCATTAAAGAACCTTCTCTATGATGCAGATACTACTACAGAAGGCCACAACCGATGATTTGCAGAGTTGTGGAGCTGAGTCCCAATGGATATATCTACAAAACATTCCCACAAACAAGTATTGTTCAGGGAATGTTGTGGAAGAAGGTAGAGGGATATTACATGGGTTAGAGTTTGCTGTAGAGTCTCCTAGTACTATCAAAAGCTACACCCATTGTCAATAACATGACTACCCAAACAGGAGCTCCACAAGGAAGACACCAATGAACACATCAAAGAAGATAGAGGAAAAAATCCAGGAGTCGTCATCCTTATACAAACTACCAAATGCAACTGAGAAATTTTCTGAACAGGGAAGGTGGTCTTCCCCAGGGAAAAGCATACAAGCTGATTATCCAGCCCTGAAATCATACATACAGGTAACACTATATGGACAAAAGAGGTTTAGAAAAATATATTTGCATGCAGTAATAATTAGTAAAAAAAGATGAATTTGAGGGGGTGATAATGAGAGAGTTTTGAGGGATAAAAGGGAAGGAAGAAACGTTGTAATTATATTAGAACCTCAAAAAATAATAAATATATGAATAGAACAATCCACAATACCTCAATTCAGAAATACCTTATAAACAATAAAGAATGAATATGTGAAAATAAGATTTCTTGGCAAATGATTAGTGGCATGAAAATGTGAACACATAGTGAGAAAGGTTGGTTGGTGTATGTTATATTAAATGATAGCATGAGAAATTTTTTCACTGATAAAAAATACAAGGAATTGCTATCATGGGAAATAACTTTCCTGGGCCAGAGGCATTACTTGAACAACAAAATGTCCTTAAGTAAAGAACAGTGGTGTGTTTCACTTCTTTTTGGCCACAAAATAGATGCCAGTAGTGACTGACAGTCAGATATGATAACAAATATACTGCACAGAGGCAAAAATAAATGTGAAAGAATATTTTAGTTTGAGTTTTTCAGGTCCCTGGTACAAGAATGATGTAGACAAATATTGGTTCTATTTAGGGCAATTAGGCAAGCTAATTAAAAGCAATTAACCCAGCTTCCCCCTACAAAATGAAGGAGTCTACAGCTACAACTCAGTTTAGATCTAGTGGAAGCTTCTGCTGGAAAAAGACTCTTCAGCTAATTTATCCTGCTGCTGTGCTAATTGGAATTCAGTTGACTAAAATAACAATATTGTAGAGGGAAGTTCATCTACTAAAAGAACGTCATTTATTCCAACAGTTACCATGGCTGCAATATCCATTTATATACCTTTATGACTGCATTTTATATTATTAAGCATATGTGAATATACTATGACAACAGTACAAAGTAATACTTAATTCCTCTTAAAGCAGTTGAATAGTATTCTTTATAGAAGAAAAAGAAATAAAAAAGCAATTTTGTAGGAAGTTAAAATATTTCACCTTATTATTCTGTCCTTTTAGAACACTAGGATATTCTATTATGGTATTTTATGTAGAAGGATAGATATACTGATGCAAAAACAAAACGCTATATGTAAATAGCATTTTCTATTGAGCTGTGAATTTTTTTTTCCCTCCTGTAATTCTGGGAGAAATCTTTTAATACATTCTGATTTTAAAAGCAAAAATAGATCCATATCTGTTCATAAACATACCAGCCTATGCGTATACAGACAGTGCAAAAAACAAACATGCAAACAGATTTCAGTGTCTACAAACCTTGCTGTGCTTGATGTTCCTTTTACACTTTATTCTTACTGAAAGGTAGACATTTTCATTTGTATTTAAGTTGCCCTTCTGTTGAATACTCCCCTGATAAACATGCTTGGCTGAAGTAAGAGTTATAGGCACAACATTGTCTGAAAGGCAACTGCAAATATCCTGGGAATTTTAAAAATCAAAATGCATCTAGGAAATACAGATTAATAAACCAATTAATTTAGTTCAAAATAACATATTAGCATGAATTTATATGTAACTTTTACAATTTCAAGATGAGTTACTAGAATTCATCTCAAAAAAAATTGAGTGGTATATGTGAAATCAAAAAGCAAAGCATCACTAACATAACTGCCTAAACATAAGCTGAATGAGAACTACAACTACAGACATGGTAAAGTAGATTTTGAAGAGTGGAAACTCAGGAGTCCTCCACCAGAAACAAAGAACTACAGGCAACTAAGAAAGGCCAAGTGGAGTAAAAATAATTTCCCCTGATAAAGAGAACAAAAATTGGTTATCCAATACTAAATGTCAGTCCTGAAAACATGCATACAATAACATTATACAGACTGAGTAGGTTGCATATTGATATATATATGTTTGCACATATATATTAACAAGTATAAATATATGTATGTAGTAACATTAAATGAAAAAGAAGTAATGGAGTTCGAACAGGTATACAGAACAATTTGGAGGGAGGAAAGGGAAGGGGAAGTTATGTAATTTTATTATAATCTTAAAAATAAAAAGAGCAATAAATAAGCACAAATATAGTTTTAGAGATGATAGTTATGGGAAGAGTTGAGGAAGGATGTAAATTTGTTTAAATGCCTTATATAAAATTATCAAAGATCAAATCAAAATATTGTTTTAAAATATATTTGCTATCAGGCTAAGTAAACTGCTTCTGAGGATTAATCTATGAGTATTGACTTACAGTAAATAATTTGAAGAAGTAAATGCTTCAAATGTACACAGAATGTACAGGTTTCTTTGAAAGGACTTTTGTTGGCAGAATGCTTTAATTTTTAACTAGCCTAAATTTACGAAAGTGAAAGTTCCATGTGGCATGGTAACAAAGAGAATCAGATATGATTCTGTACTCTGAATATTTTGGGGGATAACTCAAAAATAGAATAAATAATTAGGAAGGACTGCTGAAAGACAATGATGGCCATTTCTAGCCAAGTTACTAGTCAATTTTAGCAGGTGATGATTTTTAAGACTTTCAATTAACTCTGAGTGAGATATATTCATCTCAAAATCTACCACTATTAATTTAAATCCTTTATTGATAAAATATTTGTTTTTACTGTTTATAAAGATAGTAGTAATGTAATTTCATAATAACTTGACAACATTTGTGGGTCTCTTGACTGCACTAAAATTGAATTCTTTCAGATTATGATCAAATAGGGCAATGATGTCTACCTCTGAGTAGAATTTTCTATTTTTACACACAGTAATACATATATGGAAGACAAAGGACACTAATGTGATTATAGTAATAAAAACAAAATTCAAATACTACTAATGAGTGAATTTTATTGTTGTTATTTGTCAACATGTTTTAATCTTCCCTGTGATAATTATGAAACAATCATTTAACATTTGTGCTACATGCCAATGCAATGTAGAAATTGGTCATATGTAAAAAGATTGAAGATAAAACTTTTGAGGTTTGTTGAAAATATATTATCTGTGACAATGACTCAATTTTGCTAAACATGCCTATAAGTAGCAAATAAATATTTTAAAATGTGTTTTTGTTTCAGTAGAACTATATAAAGCATGAGGCAGATGAGGCCAAAGCTTTTTTGTTGTTGTTATTTCTTTATTTTTCTTAGTTTACATATCGATACCAGTTCCTTCTCTGTCCCTCCCTCCCGCTCTTCCACCCTCCCAGAAACCCGACCACCCTCCCATCCCATTCACCCCCCATTCCACATGTAGGGTGATACCTTCATGGAGGGGTCATCTAAATCTGTCAAGTCATTTGGAGCAGGGAATAGGCCCTGCTTCCTGCCTCTATGTTAAGAGAGTGCCCCTCCATTGGGAACATGCTCCCAAAGTCCTTTTGTGCACCAATGATACATCCTGGTTCCACTGTCAAAAGTTCCTTAGACTGCCCAGGCCTTCTAACTGAGACCCATGTTCAGAGGGTCTGAGTAGGTCCAATGCTGGATTCCCAGCTATCAGTCAGGGGGTCCATTAGCTCCTCTTTGTTCAGCTCAGCTGTCTCTGTGGGTTTCTGCAGCCTGGTCTTGTCCTCCCTCTCTGTATCTGGATTCCAGTTCGGTTCAGTGTTTAGCTGTGGATGTCTACTTCTGTTTCCATCAGCTGCTAGATGAGGGCTCTATGATGGTGGATAAGTTAGTCGTTGATCTCATTATCAGGGAAGGGCATTTATGGTAGCCTTTCCACTGTTGTTCAAGTTGTTAGTTGGGGTCGGTCTTGTAGGTCTCTGGACATATCTCTATAGTAAGTTTTCTCTTGAAACCTATAATGGCTGCTTCTTTTTGGCATTTCTCTCTCTCTCTCTCTCTCTCTCTCTCTCTCTCTCTCTCTCTCCTTCTCCTTCATCTCCTCCTCTTCCTCCTCCTCCTTCTTTTTCTCCTCCTCTTGCTCCTTCTTCATTTTCTTTTATTCCTCCCAGGACTCAATCTTCCTAGTCCCACGTGCTTTCCTCTCCTCTTCTCCTCCCCTGCTCTTTCTTCTAGCCCCCTCTCCACTCACTGCTTCCAACCAATATGCTCAGGAGATCTTGTTCCTTTCCCCTTCTGTGAGGGACTTTATTGTAATTAATATTTGTCAAATAGTCTTCTAAGAAAATGTGTGGGGATTTGGATTGCAAGCTAAACCATGTCATGTTGACTACATCTGCACCTTTTGATTTTTGCCAATAAAGATTCAGGAGCCAATTGTGGAGATGAAAGCCTTCTAGATCAGAGAGATAAAGAAAGCACAAACCTGAACATCCTCCTCAGCAGACATCCCTGAAAAACCTCCTTTGCTCCTCCATCATCTAAAAAAAAAAAAAAAAAAAAAAACTCAAAGTGAATGTCCCTCTGTTCAATTTCCAATTCCCTGTACATGTCTCTATCCATCCTCCTGACTCCCTCTTACTCTTTATGTTGCTATTTTTGTTCACTTCCTATCAACTGGTTGCTTGCTCCACATCGTGCCTTATGGTTGACTTATTTAATCCTTTTTACAATGAGCAGAAAGCTGTGGTATCCTAGGGTTGAGGCATACCACAAATAGAAACAGGTTTTTCCAGTAAATAATGCAATCTTGAGATTCACATTGTTTTCTAATATCCTGCAATAGAACTAATTTTGATGGATAAAATAAGGTTTACAAAGAAACTATGTATATCTCTACATGAATATTAAACTTCCTATAAGTAAACAGATTTATTTATTGGAAACAACTGACAGCAGTCATTTCAAAGTATAAGATGTGAGATATTCATTAAGCATCACCTGAATCCAGGGTAATAAATTTGACAGTTCTAAAAGTCTTATTTTTTTAAATAAATGTTTTTATATTAATGGCCATGCATATATTATATAATTAAATATATCAATATAATAAAGACTAAATTTTCTGAGAAATGATACAAGTAAAATTAAAATATCATGAATTAATCAAAATTTATATAAACACCATGTCAATTAATGGATTTTAAATTCTAGTACACAAGAGATTCACTAATGAAATGCTAGATTCTCCATTATAACTCATCTTCAGTAATAGACACATACTCAATTTTGATCTATTATGATTAATATCTGGTATTCATTATAAAACATATTAATATAATTTTAAACATCTAATCTGAATCAGGTTTAGTTCTTATAGTGCAATGCAAAATAATTTTTAACAGATTTAATGCAGAAACACAGAATAGACATTTTATATTAGACAGACATAAAATGCTTTAAAATGCAAATAGTTTGTATATTTTAAGTATTAAATGTAATAAAATATTTTAGGTACATTACCATGACTCAATGTATCGACTCATAATGTGTCTATCACTGTTCTTTTCAATGGCTAAACAAATGAATATTTTAATGATTTCCCAGTTTTGATATTCTATCAGTAAATGATGAACTCTGTAGGACTTTGTTTAAATTTTACAAAATAATATTTTTGATGACATGTTTCAAACTTGGAGTAGAATGATTATAAAGAATGTAATGTAGGACTTTGTATTTTTTGATCATAGAGCAACATATGGAAAGATTTGTTAGAATCCCATCATGACCCAATGACAAATACAATGTAGTTAAGTCTCCCTTCAGTTCATCAGTGCTGATGCCATCATGCAATTCTTACAGACCTGCTTTGGTCATGTAGTAATAAAGTTCCCTGGAGGAAGAGAAAACCTGTTATTATTATTTATACAAAGAAGTTGTATACTCTGAACATAATTTTCAATGAAATGATTTAGAAAATGGAAGGGCTACAAAAGCCATAATAAAAACTACAGAACATGTTAAATTATTAGAAGTTTTATGTCTAGTTAAAATAGGAGAAAAATACAAAAAACAATCTATCAATTGGGAAGGATCCCACTGCAAAGTGAAGAGAAACTCCAGCTTACTATGTGAATCCTTTCTCTGGCTTCTGACCAAACATTTTAAAAATCCATTTCCTATAGCAGAGTCAGATTATATGTTTATATTATGGTCATACTATTGCCATTTAAGAATACTAGCTATTTCACATTGAAAAAAAACAGGATGAGAATTGAGAAATGGAAAATGTATTAAAATTACACTAATATAAGATCAATTTAGTTTCACAAAAGTGAATTGAAAATAAAAAATATATTTTATAGAATGTGAAAGTCCTTCTCACTGATATTTTATTCAGACAGATTGCAAAATATTACAAAGTAGATATTCTTGTGATCTTCTTACCAACTGAAAGTGATTACTATGATCAGGAAATGGTTTTCAAATGAGAACATTATTCCATAAATGCTCTTTAAGGAAATACTGTTGTTTATAGACATTTGTAGGACAAGAAAAGTGTTTGAAACCTAGGTCCTTATGAATATTTTTTAAGCATAGAATGAAAGCAATGTTTATTTATTTACTGCACAAACATAATTTATAGTACTTTAGAAGATATTTTTGTAAGTGTTGTGTAATTGTGATGAACTTGATTGGTCCCTTTAATGCATTGACATTAGAAAGAAAATAATTCAAAGTGTTGTAGACATATTCTGCTTTAATTGTGTCTTTATATCATTATCAATTGAATTTTACGTAATACTTGTGAAAAAAGAATTTTCAGAGTCATGTTGAGGTCTAGTACTTTAACATTTCTCAGAATAGTGAGCATAGTCATTCTCTTTGATCTACATTCATTGAATTTAACAGAGATATACATTGTCACTCTTGCTTTAAAACCATTTGTGTGTGTGTGTGTGTGTGTGTGTGTGTGTGTGTGTGTGTGTGTGTGTGTGTGTGTGTGTGTTTGCCTGTGCAGCACTGTTTTACCAGAAAGGTCCACAGATTAGAGAACTCCATTAACAGACAGACGACCTTCTTGATTTCCCTCATTTTTCATATTTCTATGATCACAATTTATTCCCAGATGAAAAATGAAAATGTATGTAGTGAGTTGACATTTCAAGATAGACATACTGCTTGGAGATTTATGCTTTATTTTGCTCTTTTTTTTTCTCCTTGCTCCAGCAAGAGGCACCAGAAAATCACCTTGGCTGTCCAAAGAAGATAAATCACCCATGAATCTCTAGTGATAGGTCAGGTCTTGCCCATCAAAGAAAAGAGAAGCAAAATATTAGCACAGAGCAGAAAAATAACAAATATTTATACTGCTGATAGGAGAGATTATGAGACATGAGATGGAAAAAGGCATGGAAGTGCATATAGAAAATTTGCATAGAAGATGTCATAAATATCAGCTTGCAAAATAAAAAGTGGTAGGAGACTTGAAGCTTGAAGGCAGAATCTGCATTGTTTATATTGTAATGTAAGTAATCAAGGAATTATAGATTATACTTTATCTAGGATATTACATTATACAATATTATACCATAATATATATAGTTATGAGCAGTTTTCTAAGTTATATAATACATTACACTCATAAAGATAGAATAGACGATAAAATATTTTCTTTAATTCTTGATAATGTTAATGGACTAAATATTGTTAACTATATTCTTATTTGATAACTGTCTTGTTATATATTTTACTATGCTATAGTTAAAACCCTTCTTTTTATTTAAAAAAGAGGAGATGTTGGGATATGTCATTCTGTAAATATGTTTCTCTTTTTGGTTAATGAATAAAGCACTGTTGGCAAATAAGAAAGCAAGATAGGCAGGACTAGCAGACAAGGATTATTCTGGGAGATGTAGTAGGAGTCAAGATGTAGGGACTTGAGAAGAAGGTTCAGACCTTTTCTTAAGTAAGATAAGACCACGTAGAAACACTTAGATTAATAGAAATGGGTTAATATTTAAGACAGAGCTAGCCAATAAGAAATGCTAGGAACAGGCCAAATGCTTTATATCTAATACAGCATCTTTATTGTTATTTGGAACTGACATGGCTGTGGGACTGGGCTGGTTGGAAAACTGCTTGTAACAATAATGGACTCACTAACACACTTTCCTAGTTAAGGTTACTATTGCTGTGATGAAACACCGTAACCAAAGGCAAATTGGAAAGAACAGGGTTTGTTTCAGCCACAGTTCCCTATAACTCTTCAGCATCCAAGGCAGTAAGCGCAGGTACTCAAGCAGGGTAGGAACATGGAGATAGGAGATGATGAAGAATCCATTGAGGGGTGTGGCTTGTTTGCTTGATCCTTGTGGCTTACTTATCATCCTCTACTGTAGAATTCAGCAATACCAGTCTAGACTGTCATCCATCAATCACTAATAGAGAAAATGCTCTACTAATAGACTCATGGAGCTATTTTCTCAACTGAAGATCCCTCCTCTATGAGCACCCTAGTTGTTGTCAGATGAACAGAAAACTAGCCAGGAAATTGATCTCTTTGTCAATTTGACACACAAACACTTCACTTTTCAGTAATAACTTTTAATTTCTCATTATATCCAATGTAGCATCATAATATTATAACAGAAAGCATAAATAACTTTAAAAGTCCCATAGTCTTTTCAAATTCAAGCACATAGACAGTTCAGTAATTTTTTGAAAAAAAAATCAAAAATTTTGCAGAGCAGTGGTGGCATATGCCTTTAATTCCAGCACCTGGGAGGAAGAGGCAGGCAGATCTCTGTGAGTTTGAGGCTAGCCTGGTCTACAAAGCCAGTTCCAGGAAAGGGTCCAAAGCTAAACAGAGAAACCTGTCTCAAAATCAAAACAAATAAAAAATTCAAAATCTCTTTAAAATTTCAATGTCTCTCACAATTAGAAGAAAGGAAAAACAAACACCAATAGTTTAGATAAGTCAACACAACCTTTGGAATTAACCCACAATATACTGGTATTCCCCTAAGGGTTTTGGTTACTTTTTTGACCCTGTCCTCTGTAGGACATACAGATTGCCTTCTGAGTTCTGGCTAGCATCTCCTCACTGCTGTTGCTATTTTTGGTGGTCATCCCAAGAGACTAGCATCTCCAAAATGCTGAGGTCTTCTGCTGCAACTAAGTTCAACTTTCTCTAACAGCCTCCTCTGAGGTCCCACAGACTCTAGTCCCAACATACAGTGCCAAACCTCAGCTGCTCTACATGACCCCTTTGTCCCTTCAAAATGAGTATTGCTTGTGTGACTCCTACACTTCCAAAATGAGGTACAACTTCAGCTGCCTATGGAACATGGCTTCTATGTTCTGACCCTTGTAGAAAGCATATAGATACTTTATCTCATGGATAAGCATTAGGGAAATCTGAAATGTTGTTACACATGGGAGTGTCTCTCCAAAGAGAGAGATATATGACCTATTTTATGGTCAGAATGGAAGGATCAGGTGTAGTTAATAAGCTGGTGAACTCTGTGCTGTCTCTATGGCCAGGCTATAGCTCTCTCAGACACTTATGTTTATTTCAGTCTATCTGAAGTCCTCCTACAGAGTCTTATTAGAAGCATTGTTTACCTTGAGTATGATCCCTTAGTTAATCTAGAGAACCTATCTTTATGGAAGATGACACTTGTATTTTACATGAGCTCTGATATATATAGCACTTTGTTATATGCATTAGATTGAGCTAATTATTAGTAAGAAATATTTTTTCTAAAAATTTCCTATGTTTAACTATGCCTATAATAAAGTGTCAGACTTTCAAAACTTGAACCAATACTAGCTATTAAGTTTATTGAACTGACTTCCCTCTTGTTCCCCATGTTGGACACTCTGATGGCCATGGTGTTTGCAGAGATCCCCAGCAGACCCTGAGGAAATGCTTCCTAGAAGATCTCACTTCAATAATGCTAGACTCCTCCTAATAACAGCTGATTCTTCAGCCCACCATGACTAGCATCCAGAGAAAAGGAAAGTATTATCTTTAATATTTCTGGTCTCTTGCAAATCACAGAAGATTCTTCAGCTCAATCTCACCAAATACCATAGATAACCACATGAATAGCCTGGTACAGTTTTTACTTCATTTGAAACTTCATAAGCCAGGTCTCCATCTACACTTGCTCTCAACATTCCAAGTCTCTACAGAATAAATCACTGAGTTCTCAACACTCAAGGAGCTTTCTAGCATAAAATTCCAAAATCCTCCCTCATTCTCCAAAACCATGATAATGTCTGTGACAGCAATATTACATGATCCTAGTACCAAGTTCTTTCATTTTTGTTTGTTTACTTTTTTCAAGACAGATTTCATAAGTATTTCCTTGTTGGGGGTCCCTCTATTGATGTGAAAAGCCAAATCAAAGTGAATTAATAACACCAGATTTAATAAACAGAGCAAAGCAGAACAAAGAAACTCGCAGGGGACTCTCATGAAGGCAGGAGAGATGTCAAGTAGTATGTCTATTGGATGGTTCTTAACTACCCTGTAGATACGGTCTTGACCATCTCCAGGGAAGAAGCCACCACTTGGCAGGCTTTCTGAGGGGTGGTGTTTGGAGGTGGAGTGAAGAAAGAGCTGTAAAGGAGCTTCTCCTTAAACATGGGTTTCTTTGTGTAACAGTCCTGCTGTCCTGGAACTTGTTTGTAGATCAAGCTGGTCTTGACCTCATAGAGATGCATTCCTCTGCCCCCTCCAAGTGGTGGATTAAAATTATGCACCATCAATTCTGGCTTAATTTCTGTTCTAGTTAGTGTTGCTACTGCTACAATGAAGCACTGTGACTAAAAGCAGCTTGTAAAAGAAGGGTTTGTTTCACTGACAGTCCTATAAAACTGTTTATCATCAAAAGCAGCAAGGGTAAGAACCCAAGCAGATCAGGCACCTAGAGGCTAGAGCTGATGTAGAGGCCATAGAAGAGAGCTGTTTGCTGGATTACTTCCCATGGCATACTCAGTCTGTTACAGGACTACCAGCATAGGAGTGGCTCCACCCACCATAGGCTGTGACCTCCCACATTATTCACTAATTAATAAAATGCCCTATAGTCAGATCTTTCAGAGGCATTTTCTCAGTTGGGACTTCCTCCTTTCTCATGGGTCTAGCTTGTGTCTTCTTGACATAAAGCTAACCAGCACATACTGAAGTATAGTTACACATATGACTGCTCTAAAAACTTCAGTAGTGTTTAGTGATGACAATAAATCAGCTTTGTTCTTAAGACAGGCTAACCTGAGGTATTTTATAATATATATAATTATGTTGAACAATAAACTTTGAAACAGACAAGAAAATACCACTACATTAAGCAAACCATGTGAAATAAAGTGCTTAACATAATTCTCCCTTAGACAGTTTCTTTTCTTAACACCTAAGAAAGCTTAAAGCGCTTGCTGTTTAAACACCTAATGAGATGATTACATTGTATTTGGCCTGTACCTGAGACAGCCAGTGCTCAAAATCAGGGATCATTTAGAGCTCAAAAAAATTTCAGGGCATTATCACACAGTATGAGATGAAAAATGTGTTAATGAAATTAAAGCTATACAATTCTTCACAGACCTTGAAAGAAAAATATTCAAGTTTAAATGGAAAAATAAAACACCCAGGATAGCCAAAACTACTGTGTATAATAAAGGAAATTCAGGAGGTATCACCATCCCTGATGTCAAGCTCTATTATAGAGCTATAGTCCTGAAAACAGTTTGGTATTGGTGCAAAAAATAGACATGAAGACCAATGAAATTCAATTTAATTCCCTGATGTTAACCACCACACCTCTGATCACCTTTTGACAAAGAAGCTATAATTAAATAATTGACGAAAGAAAGCATCTTCAACAAATGGTGATGGCATAAATGGATGCTGACTTGTAGAAAACTGCAGACAGATCCTTATCTAACACCATGCACAAAACTTAAGTAGATAAAAGACCTTAACATAAATCAAGTCACATTGAACCTCCTAAAAAAAGTGTGAGGTACCCTTGAATGAATTGGTAAAGGAGACTGCTTCCAGAACAAAACACCAGTAGCACAGAAACTGAAACCAACAATTAATAAATGGGACTTTTTGTAATTGCCTGTAAGGCAAAGGACACAGTAAAAAAGACAAAATTGCAGCCTACAGAATGGGAAAAAATCTGCATCAACCCCACATATGACAGAGGGCTGAATTCCACAATATACAAAGAACTCAAGAAGCTAGTTACCAAAACACCAAATAGTCCAATTAAAAAGTAGGGTACAGAACTAAACAGAGAATTCTCAATAGAGGAATCTAAAATGGCTGAAAGACACTTAAGAAAGTAGGCAACAACCTTAGCCATCAGGGAAAGGAAATCAAACAACTCTAAGATACCATCTTATTTGCATCACAATGGCTAAAATCAAATACACCAAAGTCAGTTTATGCTGGAGAAAATGTGGACTACTCCTCCACTGACGGTATGAGTGCAAACTTGTACAGCCACTTTGGTAAGGAGTATGGTGGTTCCTTGGTAAATAAAATCAGTCTACCACAAGATCCAGCAATTCCACTCATAGGCATATAACCAAAAGATGCACATTCATACAAGGACATCTGTTCAACTGTGTTCATAGCAGCATTGTTTGTAATATACAGAACATGGAAGCAACCTAAATGCCCCTCAACTGAAGAATGGATGGAGAAAGTGTGGTACATTTACACAATGGAGTACTACTCAGAAAAGAAAAAAAAAAAAATGGAATCTTGAAATTCACAGACAAATGGATGGAACTAGAAGAAACCATCCTGAATGAGGTAATCCAGTGACAAAAAGAAAAACATGGTCTGTACTCACTCATATGAATTTTAAACATAGAGCAAAGTATCACCAGCCTCTAATCCATACTCCAAAAAAAACCTAGGAAACAAGGAGGACTCATACAAACAAAGAGAGACATACATGAAACCCCAGAGAAGGAGAAAGAGAAAAGGTCTCCTGATCAAACTGGGAACATGGGAGTAGAGGAGAGGGAGTTAGGCGAAAGAAAGAGGGAGAGAGGGCATTATGGAGCAGGAAAATTTAGTCATGGAAAGAATAGAGGACAGCCATAATAGAGGGAGCCATTTTAGGTATAAAGAGATATCTGCCACTAGGAAACATTTAAAGATCTTCAAGGATGACCCCCAACTAACAATCTAAGTAATATTTGAGAGGCTACCTTAAATCCTCTTCACTGATAATGAGATTGATGACTACCTTATATGCTATCTAGAGCCTTCATCTAGGAGCTGTTAGAAACAGAGTTAGATACCTGCAGCTATACACTGATCACACTCCTGGAATCCAGTTGCAGAGAGTAGGAGTGATGAGCAAAGGGGTCAAGACCAAGCTGGAGAAACCCACAGAAGTAGCTGACCTAAAGAAGTGTGAGCTCATGGACCCCAGTCTGATAGCTGGGAAACCAACATAGGACCAACCCAGGCCCCCTGAATATGGGTGTCAGTTAAGAAGACTGGGCAGTCTATGGAGCCTCTTGTAGTAAATCAGTATTTATCCCTAGTATACAAATGGATTTTGGGAGGCCATTCCACTTAGAGGGATATTCTTTTATCCTAGAAACATGAGGGAGGGCTTAAACCCTGCTCCAAATGATATGACAGTCTTTGAAGATCCCTCTTGGAAGGCCTCATTGTCCCAGGGGGGCAGAAAGGGAATGGAATGGGGATTGGGAGAGAGACAGGGTATAAAACAAGCTTGTTGCAAATTTAAATAAAAATATTAGAAAAAAATAAATCAGAAATATATGAACCATGTACAAGTATAGGAAGTAAATTATAAGATATTTTAAAAATTACTTTATGTTCTTTCATTTCCGTATACAGAATATGTTTGTTCTTATTGTTTTACTTGAACATTTTTATGTTTTTTCAACTCACATATTTAACATTATAGCTTTTCTGTGATTACTCATTTAGATAGTTTATACATATAACATCTATAAAATCATTTATACTTCTATTATATAATTATACCTTTGAAAAAATATTACTTCTCTGAGAATGTCGTACAATATACTTTGATTATATTCATCCACCTTCCACAATGCCTCCCAGGGTCAAACTTTTCCTTAACTACCCAACTCTCTGTTCTGTATTCTTTGTGCTTTTAAAGTCCACCAAGTCCAATTTGTGCTACCCATATACTGTTAGATATGTGGTCTTCTATAAGAGCCTGGTCACTCGACCAGGTGCTACACTCCTAAAGAAGATAATCCTTGATCTCCCAGCATCTATCAATTGTCAACAGCTCCTCTGCTTGGAGCAAAATTTTGTGCCCACCTTCCCATTCCATGCTGGGATTTTGTCCAGATTTGAAAGCACAGTTGTGCGCATGCTGTCAAACAGCTGTGAGTTTATGTGTGAACCTGCCCTGTTCAGTCTGGAAACTACTGTTTCCTCTTATTAATCCACTGACACTCACTCAGTTTTATAAGCCTTATTGCATTTCTTTTACTGTCATTTTTAAGTGTTGTGATGTGTATGTGATATACATGTCCTATTTAGGAGTGAATACCTTGGCAAGTTATGTTTCTCAGCATTAATAGTTATTGACTGCAAAAAAAAAGATTTAAAAGCCTTTCTCAACACAAAACATCCACATTAAAAAATATATTAGGGAAACAATAACATTCACAATTGCCTAAAGAGTGGAATAAATCTAATCAAAGAATTTAAAGAGTTGTAAAATGAAAACATTAAGGTACTTTAAAAAATGAAACTGAACAAGATACCGGAAGATGGAAAGAGATCTCATGCTAAGAATTGGTAGGAACGATATTAAGAAAACTTGGCCATCCTATCCAAAGTAATCCACATAGTTTAACATGATGCTCATCAAAATTCCAATTCAATTCTTCACAAAAATTGAAAAAAAATTAGGTGTCATGAGGAGAGATGACACAGGATAGCCAAAATAAATCTTGGTCAGGATGGGGCTGAGGAATATGCCTGATATTATTGAAGGGTTAATGACCAGAAAGCCTCAAGTGGACTGAGACTCCAGAGAGGAAAGTTGACTGATAATTTACCTGCAAGCCTCTGATAAGAAAATCAGCATCCCAAGCTCCACTCGGATCTCCCACTTTGGTATTGCAGGGGAACAGATCTGCAATGGAATCATCCATCAACCTATTTCCAACCTAGGGAATGTGAGGGGAGGGAGTTCAGGGTGCATGTGAGGGAGGAGAGAGGAAAAGAGGTAGGGAGGGAAGGAGAGAGGGAGAGGAATTGGGATTGACATGTAATAAATAAATAAATAAATAAACATACAAATAAATGAATAAATAAATATAAGAGAGAGAGAGAGGAAAAAAGAAAGAAAGAAGGAAGAAAAGAAGAAAGAAAGAAAGAAAGAAAGAAAGAGAGAGAGAGAGAGAGCAAGAAAGAAAGAAAGAAAGAAAGAAAGAAAGAAAGAAAGAAAGAAAGAAAGAAAGAAAGAAAGAAAGAAAACCCCCAACACTCCTGTAGCAGGTGGGCAGTCTCTGCTCCCAGTTAGAGACTGGTGTTCTCCATTGTTCTAATCAGATTACATTCTGATCCTGGAGAAGCTGCTTTACTCTCCTACTTCTATTTCCACCATGCCTCCATAATCCTGGCCTAAAGCTTCCCATCCTGATTTCAAGTTGTACTACAGACTTAAAGTAAGAGAAACACTGGCATAAAAGCAGATATTTCAAGCAACAGAATTTAATTGAGGTCTGCATTATACAAGACCATGTTCCTACAACCACCTGCTTTTTGACAATCAGCAAACACTTGGGAGAAAAAAAAAAGAAAACAAACAAACAAAAAAACAATATCTTCAAAAAATGGCATAATCAAATTGAATAGTTACATGTGGAAAAGTGAAGCTCTATGCTTCTTATTGCTCTGCACAAAACTTAACTCCAACTGAATCAAGGATCTCAATATAAGTTCTGTATCCAGAATCTAAAAGACAAGAAAGTGGGTAATAGGATGAAATCACTGGCACAAGAGAGATATTTCTGAACAAGGCTCCAACAATTAATAAATGAGTCCTCATTAAACAAAGCAGCTGTTGTATAGCAAAGACATCATGTGAGTGGAGAGGAAGCCTGAAGAACTGGAGAAATCTTTACTAGCCATACAGCTGACAGAGAGTCTTTAGAATATACAAAGAACTAAAAATACACCATAAATCAAGAAATTAAACAATGGAATTAAACATGGGTCATGAGACTAAACAGTGAATTTTCAAATGTTGAAATTAAGATGATTTAAAATATGTTCAAAGAGTTCAACATCCTTAGACATCAAGGAAATGAAAACTAAAAGTATACTGAGATTTAATCTTACTCGTATTAATATACCTGGGTTCCCCATGAGCCACAGTATGGTTGCAGGACATGGCAGAAGAGGCTCCAATGTTGGTGCCATCTAGGGATGGTAGCTTTGGTGACATAATTCCCTAGGTGGCTTCTCAGTTCTATCTTATTCACTGATACACCAAAATGGTGCAACTACTCTGAGACTCAATGTGCAGGTTCCTCAAAAGCATGGAAGTAGATCTACTACATGGTCCTTGTCCCTTTTGGGCACATGGCCAAAGGACGGAATATTCCACTGAAATGATAACTGTTCATCATTTTTACTGCAGTTTTATTCAGATAGTCAAGATTGTTTATGGTGCTCTATATGTTCATCATTTATCTGAACACAGTTAATAAAAATATGCAATATAATAATATTTGGTAAGAAAAAACATACTAAATTAGAAAAAATGAGCGGGAAACAAACACCCTGAGTGAGGTAATCCAGACCAAGGAAGACAAATGTCAATGTTTCCTCTCATCTGCAGATGGTATCTTGCCTATAGCAGTTTCTGCATGATTAAACCTATTTTAATGTGAAGGTCTTTGAAACAAAAGCATGTTTACAACAAGGTGAAACATTCCACTTGTAGGAAAATGCACTAGGTTCATGGAGTAAATCACTCGAAATACCTTCAAGATATCCCTGAAACTGACCGGATCCACTAATCTTGAGATATATATATCTCACTGGTGTGAAATACTCTCTGAAAAGCTGAGCTGCATAGAAATAAAAAATACCAACCAAGTTGATTAGAAGTATCAGAGAACAATAAAGATGAAGACTCCCCATTAGTACCGTTTGGTTTCTCCATGTGGTATGGTTAAAGTATGTGATGGCATTAATTAAGTGTAAAAGCAGAAATGGAAGTGGCATTTTCTCTAAATTAGAACTTCATGTGTTAAAGCCCTTTTCTTCTTATTTGAGTAAGAAATAAAGATCTCAAAATAAATATTTGATTAGAGAAAAGAAAATCTTCAGCTGAGATAGCTATCAACTGTGGCTATGGGCTATTTAAATGATGAAGAAGGAAATATATTTCATCTTATATTTTTCACACACACCATAAGGAAACACAAAGACATATTATCTGCACAGTTCTGTACTTTATGTATAAGCATTAATTGGCTTTAAATTTGAATACAAAAAGTCTTTAATTTTAAAACAAACAGTAAATATAATTCACTGTAGCATGAACATCTACTATATTAAAAGTACACACAGAAGTGGCATGTTTGTAGCCCATTGGGTTCTATTTATTAATGAACTAAATACCACTTGCATGCATATTTTTCATTAAATGTGCCCATAATAAACATAGATGTAAACAAAGGAAAATAAATCATATACTCTTTGTATTCTAATACACCCAGTATTCTCATATACAAAGACCACTGCTAAATCTCCTGAGTAAATATACTTTTTATTATAAAATCTCAGCAAAATAGAAATAACTATATCTTTAAAAATATTCTGTAGAAATTTGACGTTTTTTAGAAGGCAAAGCTTTTATAAGGTTATCATTGATATACATAATTACTACTAGGAATATCAAAAGTATATAAAATGCAAGTTCTTCATCAAGTGCATCATGGATTATTAGAAAAATGTACACATACACATAGCATTCATCAATATATTTAGTCCAATTTGTAAATTTATTACAGAATAAAGTTTTATATCATTGTGGCTCTTTTGACATATGTCACTCTACTTACAAAATCTGAAAGTGATATTATAAAATATCATTGCTTCATGTTACCATGTACCATGTTTAAAATCCATCTAATATGAACACATGCCACTTCAGAACACTATTTTCCTAGTATTTTATATTGAAATTACTTGGTTTCATTGAACCTGAGTACTTTTTTTCTTTGTAATATGTAACATATTTCCACATACTACATATTTACATGTACCTTACATGAAATATGAATGACAATTTGCTTTACATGATATAACCATTGTGGTTTGAATGGAAAAAAATATGTCTCATAAGCTTGTTTATTTAATCACTTGGTTTCTAGTTTCAGAAAGTTATGGGATCTGCCCCAGATAAAGCCTTACTGGGGTAAATTTGTAATTGGTGGATGGATAGCTTTGAGCCTTTAAGCCTGGCTGTGTATTATATTGCCTGATACTGATTCCTAGGTGTGGATGAAACTTGATCAAACTGTTTCCCGACAGCAAGGCCAGCTTCATACTATTGACACCAGGCCTTCCCTGCCATGACAGATTTTGTGTTTCCCAGAAGTGGAAATCAAACTAAATTGTTTTTTTGGATAGAGTGTTCCATCATAGCAACAGGAAAATAACTAATATTTCCACATAAATGTTAGATAAATATAATGCCACAATCACTTATAAAGCATTCAATTCCCTCAACTTTTAAATTATTTAATATATTCCATTCATTTTTCTATATACCTAGTTTCTTCTTGGACAGCTTTGTATTATAATAATAACAATGATATCACATCAACTATAACTTTATATACAATCCCACTGGGGCACAAGATACCTTTGAAATATAATGGGACATTGTTTGTGTAGTAGATCACTTTATGTTACAGTTTTATCTTGAACACTTAACTAGTGTTGTATATGTATGTGGAATGTTCTTGATATCTTAGTACTTAGTACTGCCCCGAGGCAGGAAGATACTTACTCCAGGACTACCTTGACTACATCCTGATATATCCTCTTTCAAATTGGAACAAAGTAAAACAACAAACAAATTAAAAAACTAAAGATCAGACCATTGTTGGTTTGTTTGTGTGTGTGTGTGTGTGTGTGTGTGTGTGTGTGTTTGTGTGTGTATGTGATTCAGAAAGCAGAGGCAGGAAATAAAACAAACAAAAATCTAGGATGCAAGTGGGATAAGCTATTTAGGAATATTATACTATCCAAAGAAAGCATGAAAACCAAACATAATTTCCATATATAGTTTAAAAGTTAATGCAGTTACAAATCGCTCAGATGTCTAATAGTTTAGATCTTCAAGGCATAGCATAATGGCATGACATTAATTTTTTACTTGAAGTAAAAAAAACATAGTGACACGGTTTTCAATAAACACATATAGATGCAAATAACAAAGCTTAGAACTTTTCTAAGATTCATCCTATAACCAAAAATAATAACTTAGTAATTAAGTATGGCAACATGAAGAATATCATATAATATAATCTGTAATGTAACAGCACAGTGTAAGAAAGGAAAATTAATAAGGAATTGCCCAACTTGTTAATATTAAAATAATGACGATAGTAGTAATAAAACATTCTCAGGAAGAAATTCCTTATTAATTTATATAAAAGGCATTACCTTCCCTTGCCTACTTAATTTATTTGCAAAGTTTAATTAACACTCAAAGACTGACAATAATATATGAGTTGATAACTATCAGTGGAAATATAAATAAGAATGGAGCTAATTGGACTTCTCGTCTCAATAATTTACTTCTTATCCTTTCCTTAAATAATGGAAAATATGGGTGATTATATTTTCTCAGAAAGTTTGTAAAATAGTGGCTAGTGTCATTCTGGGAGAAAAGGTTAAGTTTAACATTGGCTTTATTAGTTTTTTACATGTTTAATTATGATTTTAAGCAGAACAATGACAGCATATAATAGAGTTCTATCTACTACTTTTTTTCCAATAATTTGCCAAAACTAGGCAGCATGTTAGATATGTTATACTTAAATTACATATGTAGCTTAATGATTATGGGTTTTTTGTTGTTGTTTGTTTGTTTTTTTTTTCATAGCTTGGAATAATTCTGTATGAACTTCAACTTCAAGAGCAGAGTTCTTTAGGTGAGAAAAACTAAAAACTAAAGCTTCAACTCGGTAGCTATCAAAGTTTTATCTTCAATATGAATTCAATTACATAATTTTAATTCAAGATAACTTTCTCCTAGAATTCAACAAATAAAAACACACATATACATGCACACACACACACACACACACACACACACACATTCACTCACACACATGCACACACAGACACCACTGAATACAAGGTTCAGGGCGTAATTAAACAGTGATATATGAATGATGTTAGACGTGATTTTCAAATGTCCAAAACAGATGGCAATTGGATTAATTATGTTTTTATTTGTTATGATTTTCTGATAATATAAAACAAAAATATTCTGGAAATTTAAATCTTGATTTAAAATATTTTAATGTAGTAGAATTTAAGTAAATGTTGTAAAATGTTTTTCAAAAGCTTGTATGTTAATTACTGATATGTTTGCCTTGGACAAAATGTGTAGAGTATATGGGTACAGAATGGCTAGAAAAATGATTTCAAAAAAGATGTAGGTCCAAATATTTCTTTAAATTAAATGTTTTCAAAATGTTGCAAGCCATAGGTATTTCTATTGCTCCTCTCTACTATTTCTGTTCCTTCTCTTCACCTCTGTCTTTCCCTTAGTCTTTTCTCCTTCTGTATTATTGTTTTTGCTCATTTGTTTCTTTTCTTTATTTCTTTCTTATTGTTATTTTATGTATATAAATTATTTGCTTTCATATTTTTATATGGAAATGCAAAGAACTGAGAATGACATTAACAAATAAGGAAAACAGAAGCAATAGACTTATACTATATGTTTACAAACTATCATGGGATAAAGAGAATGCTACACCTGGACTTGATACAGGACATACAACTGGAACATTCAAGAGTACAGGAAGCAGTAAGGTAGAGAAGCTATAGTATGAATGCCCACCCCATTCTCTCACTGATGCCAAATACCAGTGAACTAAGGTGCTCTTCTTGCAAACCTGGTTTAGCTTAGCATCTTCAGTCTTCTTTTACATGTTTCTTATGAATATACACATTCTAATCTGAAAGTGTTTAAATTTCATTTAGTGATTGCCTCTTTGTGTCTGTGGGGTGTTTGCATGAGAACACTTGAAAATATCAAAATGTTTTCTAAGTTTCTTAAATAAAATGCGTATTTGTATAAAATTTATTAATTTCCCACATACTTTAAATTATTTCTTGATTATTTGTAATAGCTAATTCAAAGCAAATATAGTACAATCTGTTCTTTTGCAACTCTTTGGAGATATGATGAGATAGACATTGACATGACCACTAGCTAGATAAGTAGATATATGATAAATACTTTGTAGACGGATTATTGATAGATACATTGATACATATATTGAAAGATACATGAATAAATATATAAGTGATGGATACATAGATAATTTATAGATAGATGCATAGCTCCATAGATAGATACACACATAAACAGATAGATGATAAGTAATAGACTGATAGATATATGCACATTCATAAATAGATAAATAGATACAAAGATATATAGATACACAGATAGATGATGATAGTCAATAGATAATATTCCACCTTTAACTGGCTAAGATCACTGAAAAGAAGCTTACATTTAGAGTGCCATATTCATTGGTAAGTACAGTAGACTATCAGAGAACTTTTAGACCTGGAACAGAATTAAGGACAATATATAGGAAGGGCAAAGAGTATATTGAAACAATTAAGCACAATATTATATGCTGGATACAATGACAAGAGTCCAAAATTTTGCTCTCTACCAGTGAACTGACTCTTCAGCAGAGGTAAGGAACAACCAAGGACTACAACATTTATATCTTTCTCAAATCAGCAATACAGTGTACAGTAAGTTCTAAGTGATATTTATATAATCAAAGAGATTAAATGTAAAATATGTAGCTACATACATAAACAGTTTTATTTTGGCAAGATGCCAAACTAATTCAAAGAAATTAAAATTAAAGCCACAATGAGGTACATTTTAAATTCACTAGAATGGATTCAATTTTTCAAAATCCTGAAAATGACAAATTTTTTGACACATGTTAATTAGGATGTGTGGCAACATGGACTCTCATAGATGACTGGTAAGGCTAGAAAATGGTGCAACCACTTTGCAAACTAATTAACCAATTTTTCTAGATGTTAAACATTCAGTTACACTATAACTTAATAATTATACTCCTGAGTATTTGCCTAAGATAACAAAAACATATGTTTATAAGCAGATTTGATATGAATATAAGTTCACAAGGGGTTTTGTGGACATATGCTACAATAGATTAAACACAACATTCCTGATACTTTGTGAAAGGCTAAATCCAGCTGTGTGTTTAAGATAGAATATCCTATTATCTAAATATGGATAAAAAAGTTTTGGAAATTATACCATTCAATTGCATATTAAAATATAGTAACATGTCTTCTAATATTGATAATATAAATATTTAAGATATAAATAGTCACAAATGACAAACTCAGTAATCTATTATTGAGAAACCTTAAGTCCTAGGGTTTCTTCTCCTATTCAGGGACTTTTCTGTCTTCTTCCCAGGCTTCCAGTTATGAATCTATGGTAAACTTCTCTCTACAATATCAGTTTCTAGAATAGACATGTGGATATGAGATGGAAGACTTCAAAAGAAACATGCACTGAAGATCACAGAGTATCTGAGAACTGTGGTTAGCCTAAAGATCAAGTTTTCTGGAGTAATTAGGTGTGAGATTTTTTTTAATAGGATAAAGCAAGAGCATTAATGAAAAAGGTGGAGCAGACCTTGAAAACGTGAGTATGGACAATTGTCTAACATACACATATTATTTTATAACATGTATGTATATGTGAAATGTAATCATCTACTTGTAATGGTATAAATACAGGTATCATGAAGGGATAAGCATCTTGAAAACTGTATACTTTCTTGCAGAAAGTTCTTTAGTATAATTGATCTATCATAAACATATAAATCATCTAGTAAAATACTCGAACAAATATCATACTCTACTGAGATTTTTATTGGATAACTAAATACAGAATCCATTATTAAGGTTATAGTTTAGCTGTCGCTGGAAGTCCTGATATAATTTATAAGAGCAAAAAGGGAGTAAGGTGTTATCATGAGCTCTAAAAATTTGATCAAACAAAGAGAATAAAATATAGACCCAATAAGTGAGCTAGAAATTGGGTAGGAGACATTATCCTGTGATTGACAGCTTATGCACTTGAGTAGAGGGCACCAGAGAATTTCACATTGATGAAGTATTGCTTGCCATACTAACACAATAAATCTCTACTTTGCTCATCTATTCTGGATTCTGCAGAGTTTACCGTGTTGCAAACAGAACACATGGAACACGTGGTTTAGACATTTTTGTGTTATCCTTAATTTATAAAAATATGAAATTAATGAGATGCACCCACAACATGCTTTAATTAAGATTGTTTGAACAAATCTTGCTGGAGGTAACCAATAAATACCTGATATGACTTAAAGCCCACCAAGAAATGAAACCCATACCCCACATTACTTGGGTGACCAAGAATATGAGACTTGATAAGTTAAAACTAAATACTACTCCTTCTAAAGCAATGAAGTAATAAAATAATCACTAATTACATTCTGTTATGACTATAGAATCTATAATCATAGGTCAGCAAGCCATCATTAGAGAAGCTTCTCTTGCAGCGGATGGAAACAAATTCAGAGACCTACAATCAGATAGTATGCAGAGAACAATTATCCCTAAATGGAAGTCTTTATCAAATTACTCCCCACAAGACTCAGAACACCCAGAAGAGAAGTGGTCACAATGTAAAAGCCAGAGGAGCTAGAGAACACCAAGAAAACAAGAACTTCTGACTATAACAGGACCCATACACATACAAAATATTGGGGCAGTATGCACAGGTCTGCACTGGTGTGTATCATACTGGGGTTCTAGACATGAATGGAGAAGTGGGCACATTCTTCCATACCTAACCTAGAAGCTACATCCAATTAATAAATACTTGCAAATGAAAATTTAGTTTTCTCCAAGGGAGACTCACTGGTGCAACAAACTAACTCTTGAGTGCAGGCAGTGTTCCCGGCAGTGGGTGGCCACCAGATGATATACTGAGTGGAACCTTTTCACTCTTTGGAGGATCCTTGTGTCTGTGCTCTTGTAATTTTCTCTTTCCTTTCTTTTCAAAAATCTCACTTATCCTCTCTCTCTCTCTCTCTCTCTCTCTCTCTCTCTCTCTCTCTCTCTCTCTCTCTCTTTCTCTCTCTCTCTCTCTGCTTTACCCTAAGTTCCTTTGAGTAAATATTATGGCTTTCAGTTTTGTGTGTTTTGTGCATTTATGGGTTTCCTGGGTGTGCAAATGAGTGGGTCTCTGTTTTTGTGCTTTTATTAGGTGATTTTATTTCTGTTTTATTTTCTTTTTTTGTCCTGTTATGATTTGTTTTAATCTTACATTTTATTATTATCCTTTAGAAGTCCTTGTTTCCTAACTGGTGGGGTGGGTGCATATGGATTGGAGGGGACAAGGGGAAATTGAAGAAGTAGAATGATGGGAAACCATAATCAGTATATGTTACATGAAAAAAAAGTCTGTTTCAATAAAAGAAAAGGGGCTTTCTGAAGCACTGTAGCTTCTCTTATTAAATGTAGTGTCAGGCCAGGTGATATTATCTATAATACTCCAGGCCTCCAGAATTCAAACTCTGCTGAGTTTCCTTATTTCCCATCTTATTTTTACTTGAAGTAAAATTGCAACAACCAATTATATCTTACAAATTTGATATGTAGATGAAAAGTCAAACCATCTTTTTTTTTTCAAAAATTTTGCACAGAGAAATTTGATTTCAAGAGGATGTTTCTGCAGAGTCCACACCTAATAATATATACAAAAACTACCATTATAAAATCTGTAAATTTAAACAAATGTGGTTTATAACAATATCAAGCACTCTTTAAGTTGTCTGGGACAATCAGAAAAAAAAATTAAAATGGTTGATACGGAGAAAATCAGATTTTATGAAGAGAACAAACCAGCTTTAAAAAATGACTTGCTTTGTTCATGGGTAAGTATCTATTCAAATTACAAACAGAGAACTTGAGTTTTTGAACAAATCGAAAAATGTTCAATATGTTTATAATAGAGTAATGTTGCTACTAATTAACTCAACTTTCAAAAGAGGAAAGAAAAATAAGTTTGACTTTTATGTAATTATACTATAATTGCTTTAAAATGCTTTTAGATCCAGAATAAATACAAAGGATATAAGAAAAACAGGGCATTCAGAATAGAGCTATCAGACTTGATAGTGCTGTAAGACAATTTAGGGAAAAGGGAAAAGATAGTTGCTTAATAGTGTTTTGGAAATTGGCTCAATCCACATAGATAAAAAATTAGGAGTTCTTTCTCACACAATTTAATATTGTTTTCTCTTTGTGCTTACTTATATAAACTAGAAAACATAGCATAAAATGTTAAAATCAAGAGATTTTTAAGTAGGAGTGGCCTGTAATTCAATGATAGTGTGCTTGCTTTGAATAAATGATCTCTGAGTTTCAGTTGTTAATATTACCTTCAAAAGAATAAAAGACAAAGTACAACAATAAAAAAAATGGATTGTTAACAACCTGCCTTTGAAAAGCCCCAACCAGATATTTGATTGTCTTATTATTTCCAAGATGGCTCTTTCCTCATTTTACCATGATTCAATGTATTAAAAACTCATGTTATTTAATTGTCAAAGGACAAATGTATATCTTCTAAATACACCTATTAGAGAACAAGTTGCAGTGTTTCATTTATTTTTCTCTACTTAAAAATAAGAAAAATATTAGAAAGAAAAATTTTTTTCAATGTTAGTACTTTAAGTAATGTGTTATTACAACACTTTAAAAGATAATTCTACTATCAATTCAATTTTTATTACCTAATGTTGAGAAAACATTTGAAAATTTACATAAATAGATTTTATTAAAAGCTATTCATTAGAATCATTAATGTTCTTAATTCCTAGGACTTAAATTATGTTTGTACTGTTTTTCTAATAATATAGATATTAATTTGACTTGAAAAATGCATCTTAGATCAGTGATGGGAAGATGATATATGTATCAATATACCGATTCATATTTAAATTCATTGATGCATAGACACACAGATTGTAACAGAGACAGGTTTTCATAATTCAGGATTTCCATGCTCTATAAATTCACTAAGGACAGTGAATGAATACTCAATATGGATCCATTGCTCCTAGAGAGAATCATGTATTTTATTCAATGAACCAAAAAAAAGCTGTTAAGCTGGTCCATGTCCCTGGCAAAAAGGGAACCAGTCCTTTTGAAGAAATAAAAGCTACATGTTCTACACATTTCAGGAGTAAGACTCACAATCCTAGCATAAAATTATGACCAGAGGTGGCCTCGTAAAAATTCCTGTTTTCCTCTATGTGGAATGGGCTCCCAAAGACTATTCACATTCCACATAGAGGTATACTCCCTCAGCCTAGACATGTGAGGGGAGGGCCTGGGCCCTGCTGCAAATGATATGACAGACTTTGAAGACTCCCTGTGGAAGACTGCTCCCTGGGGAGCAGAAAGAGGATGGAATAGAGGTTGGTGTGGGAAACATGGAAGGAAAGGAGGGTATGGAAACTGGGATTGACATGTAAAACAAGCTTGTTTTAAATTTAAATTTAAAAAAAAATCCTGTTTGTTTTAAGTGCTCTCTAGTACTTTCCCACTGAACTTAAACCATCCCATAATATTTCAAACTCTTTTGTGGGTGCGTCTCTCTCTTTTCTTGGAGATAGCTCAGCAGTTTGTTATCAAACAAATTACATTCTTTGGCCTCAGTGAGGTTCTGGCAGTCTTCCTCTCCCATAAAAGTATCATTTGGTGTTAAAATCCAGGAGACAAGTGTACAATTGTCTACTTGAACTATCTCCCTCCTTCCCTAGGAAACGGATTGTCAAACTGCTTCTCTCAACCTTTCCTGCAATGGACCTCCTGCCCATTGTTAGCCTCTTCATTCAACAATTAATGGTGATGGTGATTCACATTTCTCTTTCCAGGTTTCTAGCTTCCCCAATTCTCGATTACTTTCTCAGTAAGTGTTTCCAAGCTAACCTCTATTCCAGAGACCTGTATGCAGCCAAAATTGTGACAGCATGTTAAGAAAAGCCTCTCACCATTAGGGCCCCTCAAGTGGTCAGGATAACTGTCTGATGTCCAGATATGTGTCTGATGTCTAGAGATGTCTTTTTCTTGGATCCTGCTTCTTGAGCATACCTCTTGATTCAGTGACTGACCCCTGAATTTCTCTCTCTCTCTCTCTCTCTCTCTCTCTCTCTCTCTCTCTCTCTCTCTCTCTCTCTCTCTCTCTCTCTTTCACTCTCTCTTCCTCTCTCTAGCTCTCTCTCCCTCTCTCTTCCTCTCTCTCTCCCTCTCTCTCTCTCCCTCTCTCTCTCTCTGTCTCTCTCTCTGTCTCTATCTCTCTCTGTCTCTCTCTCCCTCCCTTTTTCCCCCTTTTATCTTTTCTCCTTCTCTTCTTGCTCTGTTTCAAATCATTCTTGTCACACTCCTCCTCTCCTTACTCTCCTCTTTCTTGTGGGTCTCCTCTCCTTCATTCCCTAGTGAAGGAGTAGGGAGAGCATGAGTTTTGGTGTGAGGAGACATCAAATATGCCAAAAATGATTATTTGACTGTGATCAGAGAGTGAGACAGAATTTTGCATTCAACTCATCCCAATAAAGGGCAGAGTAGGTAGGCATCACCTAAAAGGAATAAGAGAAGGGAATGTCATTTATTACTTAAGGTACTAGGTTGACCACCAGCACCTCTATCAAGACCTGATAAGGATAGGTTTTGTCAGAGTAGGGAGACAAGACTGACCATATTGCTCCCATATATATAATACAAATGATATTGGCTTACCTGAAACCCAGACTGTGACCCTGGCTCCTTTATTGTGACTACAAGCATGTGGTTGAGAGTCAAGTCCTGAGACACATTTAGTCTTTAATCACTAGGCCCAGTCCCATAAGATTGCACAAAGTATTCTATAACAGGTTTTGGGGAGACACTGTTCTTTCTTATCTTGGCAAGGATAAACAGTCAACATTCCAGTGTCCTTTCTATATTACAGACAAGTTTATGGTGATGGGTGGAGTGATGCATGAGTTTTCAGCCCAGTGTTTGGGGTTCTGCATTAGAAGCAATCTCTTGGTGACATACATTATGGCTCCTTCTCTACTTCTGTTCTCTCTCGGGCTCCTCTAACCCAATTAGTCTCATCTTCTATTTTTATGAATCAATTGATTATTATAGTTGGCATTAAACCTTGCTCAAAGAGGCACAAAATGTAACAAAATACCTCTGTTTCTCAAAAGATCAAATGTAAATGTGGTGTATCACATATGAATCACCCTGGCATGTGTGCACACATGGAGGCAATATCATTCCTGGATGTGCCAAAACTGTTCAACCATGGGGAGCATGTCTAAATATATCACTCACTGAAAGAATGTGTCATCTTCTCTCTCATAAGTTCCAGGCACTGTTGAAAGGTAACCGAGTAAAAGGGATTGTGGCTTTTCATAATTCCCACTGAATGGTAAACATAAAAATTCTTGGATATTTTCAGAGCTTCCACAAGCTGACTGTTGATTCTAGCAGCTGCTGACAAGCAGTTACAACAATCCTTCTCAAATCATTCTTGAGCAAACATTCTGGAAGGATGACTTCAATGCCTCCCAGGACTCCTCCAATCCTGAACCTGACTTCAAATCCTAACACATGCTTCTTTTGTGTTCCTCCCCCAAACAAATATATTGAGATGATGATGAGAAAAACTAAAATTTTTTAAATTAAAGTTCAATTAAGTTTTATACCATAACATTTTTAAAACTATGATTGAACTGATTGCACACATTTTCTAATTTTAATTCTATCAAATTGCTTTGATAATACATACATATATGTATATATATATATATGTATAGTTAATTGTTAAAGATTATTTTGCCTATATATTTATATTAACTAAAGAAGCAGGTATCATGAGAAAAAATGATAATGTTGGGAAGATACTTAACCAAGGAAAAATTATAAAAATTAGTTACTATAACTTAAATCTATAATTATCTGAGATGCATACTTAATAACTATGAATACTTCGTGTATCTTTTATTGCCATTATGAAATAAAAATATATACAACACTTCAGCTGCCAGTTTTACTTGCATTTAAAGATCCCTTATTATTATCAGAGGGGGCACAGAGAGGGGAAAGTGCTGATGGGGACTACTGAGAGGAGAGGATGTACCTCAGGGTAGCCTTGCACAGGGTAAACTTCCAGGTGTCTAGGGGAGGGCTCCAGCTTAGACTCCTAGCAACAGGGTAATACGTAGCCTGATCTGGCCATTTCCTGTAACCAGATTTCTGCTTTGCTCAATTGTCATCAGAGAGACACCATTCAGTAACTGATGGAAACAGATGCAGAGGCCCACAGCCAAGAGTTGGGGAATCCTGAAGCCGAAGAGGAGAAAGTAGGAGCTATAGAGGTCAAGGACACTGTGAACCCACAGGAAGACTTGCACAGTCAGCTAATCTGGATCCACAGGAGCTCAGAGAGACTGAACCAACAACCAGGGAGCCTGCATGGGAGTAACCTAGGTACTCCTGCATATATGTTAGCGTTGTGTAGCTTGGTCCTCCTGTGGATCTCTTAACAGCGGGAACAGGGAGTGTCTCTGACTCATTTAGTGGCTTTTGAGACTTTATTCATCATATTAGGTTACTTTGCCCAGACTTAATACACGGGGAGGTGCATAATTCTACTGTAACAAGGTAAATCTTCCTGGATGGAGACCCCGAAAAGGAGGGAAGGGAAAGGGGAAAATAAGAAGAAATGGGGAAAAGGGCTGTGGCCAGGATGTAAAATAAATAGATGAAAAAAAAAATCCCTTGTTATTTTATTATTATATTTTAGAGATATGAGACAAATAAGTAAACAAAGCACATACGACTTTTGCAGGACTGTAGGCGAATAAGGCTGATTATCTTGAGACATTTCCTAATTACAGAATGATAAATAACTGTTTGTTTTATTTTTACTTTTTATTTTTACTTTTTCCCTGGTTGTCATGAGGAGAGGTTTCGAAGTTGTGCTGAGCTGAGCAGTGAAGAAGACTGATGACTTTTCCGAATCTCCGACATGCTTTGCTCGAGGGTTGTACAAATCCCTTTAAAAGTCATGGTAGCAGATAATATTAAACATGAAATGTAGAAATTTCCAGTTAAATTCAGTTCAATGAAGCATGGAGCTATATAGCAGATCACTGCCACATTGTGACATTGAGACAGAATGCAAATATTCCACTTATATTTTGTCTCTTTTATGTGTCTGATATCTACATATACCTCCTTCCACATTCCGATACATGTTCTTATATTTCAGTAATTAGAGAAGGTTATTTCCATGTAGGTTTGAGTAAATATATTGAGTGAATATTTCCATCTATTTTTAGTCAAATTACAAAATATAGGATTTGCATTTTCTCCTGCATTATATTAAAGTAATTAGTATAAATGGGAGTGTGGTGGTTTGAATAAAAATGATCCCTATAGGTTCATATATTTTAATGTTTAGTCAGCAGGGAATAAAACTGTTTGAAAGGATTAGAAAGATTAGGAGGTATGCCCTTGTTGGAGAAATTGTGTCAGTGGGGTTGATTTTGAGGTTTCAAAAGCCCAGGCTAGGCCAGGCCAGGTCAGCTATTGCTCCAGTGCCATGTGCTCCTGTGCTCCTGTGCTCCTTGCCATGATAGTGAACTAACTCTCTGAAACTGTAAGCTAGCACTGGTGAATCATTTCCTTGGTGTTGTGGCCATGTGTCTCTTCACACCAATAGAACACTGACTAAGGAAATGAGCACCTTTCAATATATCAATAATGTGAATTGGAAACCTTTGAGAATGAATTAAAGTATCCTTGTGAACCTACATACTTGGTTTCCTTTGTGTAAAAAACAACACATCAATCAAAGTATTTAAAGAATAATGGAATTTATTTGCAATATTAGTTTAGTACATGTTTTGTCAAATTTAGGGACAAACTGAAGGGCAATATAGCAACTGTATTGATTAGCAATTTATAATACAGTTAAGGTAATTTAAAAGGAAGTCTGTGTATTGTTTATAGATGATAGCAATATCAAGGAATACCATCACTAAACTTTTGATAGAGTATTCATGTGTATATATTTCTAAAATCATCCAGAAAACTGCCTTTGATATAGGGAAGAAATTAAATTTACTCAAGTAGTTCATGGACTATGCTTTATAAATATATCTGTAGCTCTCCAAAGATAAATAAATTGAGAAAGAATTTAGGTTTATCAAAACACAGATCCATCCACACATGGTGATTGCAGTATTTATTTTTCATTCTTATTTATTTACAAAGAATTGTCTTGCTTCATAAATATAAAATTATGTTCAGACAAAAAATTTCAACATATACATAAACAAATATTCTTTGAAACATTGAAGACTCTTTACAGCAATAACATTGAACCAAGAGGAGAAACAAGATTTTTGAGTATTCAGGACAATCAATATGCCATCTAAGTCTTGTTTATAATGTAGACTATACTAGTTTTATAATGAAAATAATTGGAAATATATTCTGTGGCCTTGAGACAAAGTGGCTATGTTCACTTTGCATTTCTTTGTGGATGTTTAATATATATGGTTTATTGGAAATTACTTCTTTGGACTTTTCATTGAATAGCTATGTCTAAAAGTATACAGTGGTGATTTCATTTTGAAGGAGTGCTCATTAAATCCTACACTGTTGTATTGAAATACATGATCATACCGAAAGTGCTGACACAAATATTCTTTCTTATTACCCTTTAACTTAGGTGATTTTCTCTGAATGTTAAATCAAGGACAAGAACACCCTCTTCCTCATCTGCATAGAGATGAAGACATTGCATAAATTCATTGTTCTTATACTGTAGACACACACATACATATGTTTAACTGTGGGGAAGAAAATATTCCGAAAAAATAGCAAATAAAACTAGCTTTTGATGTTATAGTATGATAATTTTGAAATTACCTAGGGTAATAATTCTTTTTGTACTGACTCAATGCAGTAGATAATTAGTAAGGATAGCTAATTAAGACCATCAAAATATATAATGGAAAGCAAAATGTAATCAGATTATTTTGTAGTGAATGTTGGATTAAACACACTGATAAGTTTCTCTGAACGACCCATGTGAATAATTCATAGCTGTATTTTCCTAAGTACACATTTATTTTACATCTCCACTGGTATGAAATTACTTTCATTTTAAAAAGATATTTCTTAGTAGAAGAATTCAGTATATTTTTAAATTCTAATAATATTACTTAATAATTTCTATTACTGATAACATATATATATATGTACATATATATATATATATGAGACCTAGGTTTAAATTTTTCATTTTAATTATTTTATATTTCAAATAAAATCATGAGAGGATATAGATAGGCAGATGATGCTGCATATTTATAGTGTGTAATGGTGATTCACACACACACACACACACACACACATATATATATATATATATATATATATATATATATATATACATATTTCTTTTCACTTAATTTACTTTAAAATTCTGGAAAGGATTTTAATGCCCCATTCTTTGATAATTAATGTCATCTAAAAGTGTGGTCTTTGAAAACATTCTGTAGCCATCACTTATCTCTGTGTTAATGTACAAATTCTAGATTCATTATGATAGGAAGCAGATAGGAATGGGATTGGAGCACAAGGGGAGAGCTTTACTTCCTGATAGTCAGCCAGCAGGCAGCAAAAGAGAGGTACAGGGAGAGAGGTACAGGGGGCGGGGGAGAGAGAGAGAGAGGTACAGGGGAGGGGGGAAATGTATGCAGAGAGAGAAAGAGAGAGAGAGAGAGAGAGAGAGAGAGAGAGAGAGAAAGAGAGATTTCCCAGACTCTTTGCATATGTGTGTGCAAAGGGCCGTGGTGGAGCATTCAACAAAACAAAAATGTGTCCTTGGGAGGAAGTTTTAAAAGTCCTTGCCAGCAAGCCCAGGTGCTCTCTCTCTCTCTCTCTCTCTCTCTCTCTCTCTCTCTCTCTCTCTCTCTCTCTCTCTCTCTCTCTCTCTCTCTCTCTCCAGACCCTGCCGTCTCAGAAAGCCTGTCAGTATTTAAACTGTCTCCCAGAACACAGACATGGGGTTTTCTAGTCCCTTATTCCCATCTCCTCTCTTGGGGGCCTTAAAGCCATACAAGAGAGCTGCATCCATTAAATGTAGGGATTTTCTAATTAGGCTTGATTTGGTCTGATTTGGATTTCTGCATCGGCTGAGAGGCTTATCAGGTGCAGAAACTTTTCATCACATATACAGCAAAAAAAGGAATAGCCATGTAAATGATACCTGTTCTATAGTAGCAAAAAAGACAACATGTATATCTTCAAAGACAAGAAGTCAAAAGTAACAGAATCTGTACAGATGTATATTTTTAACCTTTGAAGTTTTTTTTCCAAACACTTATGATTTTCTTCACAACCAGCAATTTTTTCTGTATCCCAAATCAAAACAAAAGCAAAACAACAAACAAAACAAAAAGAAAAAATAACTGTCTTTGTTTTCTTATGAATGTCTCTGTGTTGGAAGAAATTTGTCCTGCGATTTCTTCAGAAAAATGTTAGGTTGACAACTTAATTCTGGGATCCCTTGTTGGGAGCCTGCAGACTCCTGACCCCGCCTCTGACGATGAGCAGGATGCCCATGGCAATGTCATCACTATGTCAGGCTTTACCTGGCTGTTCAAGCTTTTACCTGGCTGCTCAGGGGACCCAGTTACTCATGCACAAGCCCCCATTTTAAAGCAAGCGTGCCAAGCGCACCTCTCTCTTGTTCTTGCTCTCTCGCTCTCTCTTTCTCCAGGGCCCCTTTTCTCTCTCTCTCTCTCTCTCTCTCTCTCTCTCTCTCTCTCTCTCTCTCTCTCTCTCTCTCTCTCTCTCTCTCTCCCCGCTTTTGGTTGGGCACTAGCTACCTCCTTTCTCTCCCCTCTCTCAATAAACTCCACTTGGGCGCTGAGTCTCGTGTTTGTGTTTCTTAGGCAATAGCAGCTGCAAAAGAACAAATAAACCGACCAAAGAAATACCTCCCACCACTCCACTGGGATGCCTAATAAAAAATTTAAAACCCTTTCACTTAATGCCACTTGTTAAGGAACCCAGACTTATTTACCTTTGTACTGAAAAGTGGCCTAGATATCCCCTAGAAAATAATTCAAATTGGCCGCTTTCTAGATCCCAACATCTTACGGGATCTTTCAAATTACTGCCAGTGAACAGGTAGATGGAAGGAGTCTTTCTATCTCTTTGCTAAACAATCTCTTTCCCTAAACATATTTCTGCTCTCTTTCTGCTATCTCAAAACATTGTAATTTCTGCCAGCTGTTGAGAATATATTTATGGCAGCCGCCATCTTGAATATGTGGCCTGCTAAGCCCCCCTCCCCCATTCTGTGGTTCTTTAATCTGCTACACCAGACACCTAGGCAGAGGGGCAGTCTAGCCAGATTCTGCCACCAACAGAAACTGTAATTCATTTACCTTTTGCCTTTTATTCTTTGTCTCTAATTTCTTTTTTTACTGCCTATATTATATCTGTACATGTGATATAAAAATAAGCTAACTCTATACAACTTAAATTCAACTGTACTAAGTCAAATATTTCTAAATTATTATGTGTCTTTAAATGATGGTAAACATTTAAGGTTATAAAGGTCTATTTCAAACTAACAATATATTTATGCCACCCAGTCCTTCCTCTAAGCTGTTTATAAAGGTTAAGACTCTTATCAAAGGGAGGTTTTTACTACCTCTTTGTTCTTTACAAGTGTATGTCTAACCTACTAAGTTAAAACCACTTAGAGTCAGGCTGGATGGCTCTGAGTATACCATCTCTCCACAGCCTCTCAGCTTGGATCCAGTTTTCCAGACAGATTAATTACAGGGATAAAGCCTTACCTAGCCACCTATATGCTTAAGGCAAGTAACTAAAGACAAATTTTGTATACTAAGGTATACTAAACAGACAGCCCTCAAATGCTCAGAGATCTAGAAAATATGGCATTTAAAATGTTTCATTAAAAAGCTTTTATAACAGAGAGACAGGCCAGCTGCTGGCACCACCCATTTCCTCCAAGAAGACCGATGGACACTGAAGAAGCTTCACCCACAAAAGTGGCAACGCTAGCCACTGAACAATCCTGCCTTTCATCTCAACTGCTGCAGAGGGCTCTAAGGACCGTGGACAAAAGGGCAGTGGAATCAACTTTCTCCACGTTGCTTGGGCCAACGGTAGGTAAGTCTTCCAAAAGCTCCTAATCTACAGGTCATGTGCCATCAGCAGAAGGCAGATGTCCTTAAAGACTCAAACCTCAACAACTGGGGAGGACCTGGGGGTAGCTGTCCATGCTGCTAGCTAGTGAATCTCTGTTACTCTCTAATCATTCAGGTAGAATTTTATCCTTCTTAAGAACTCTGGTGCTTTTGACGACTGGTAGTTTTGTCCGCTTAAAGCAGCAGCCAAGGTTCCAATTGTTACAAAACGTATTCCTGAAATGGAATACTACTGTTTATAGTCTTAACATTAATCAATAAAGTTTTAATGAACTACTAATCCAATTCTGACAGAATACTATACACCATACTATTCCACTATATGATCATAACTGTATTTGTTAATTCTTTCAGCCAAATATTTCTAACATGAGTATGCTGCTAATATATCTTAATATCTATGTTTTCACAAACTCAAAGGATTCTTGTAAGTTCCAGGGAACTGAATTGAACCCATCCAAACAGGTCAGATTCAATCCAACCCTGGTCCCAGGACTTCCTTTCCTCACCTTGGGAACCTCTCCCTCATCTTACAATTCTCCCCTCATGTACCAGGACCTAGAAGAAAAAAAAAAAACACAAAAAAACCTTTTTCTAAACTTAACCTTGTCCTCTGCTCTGCTACATCTTGCCAGGTCTCAAAGAGACACCAGAGTTCCATACTGTCAGGACTGCGATGAAACACCAGCTACCAGCACGTGGCAGCACCCCAGCTTTCTCAGATTCTCCAAAAGACAATCAATGCCCTCAGTCAGCAGGAAGCAGTCTTTTGAGAACTCAACATCCTTATTCCCTAACCTGCCATGCCCAACCCCCACATTTTTAATAGCAATAAGAGGTGGGAATGTTGGGAATCTGCTTTCTTCAGATCCTGTTGGGCCACACACAACCCCCACCTTTTTAATAGCAATAAGAGGTGGGAATGTTGGGAGCCTGCAGTCTCCTGACTCCACCTCTGATGATGGGCGGGATGTCCATGGCGATGTCATCACTAGGTCAGGCTTTATCTGGCTGTTCAAGCCTTTACCTGGCTGCTCAGGGGACCCAGTTTTGCATGTGCAAGCGTGCCAAGCGCACCTCTCTCTTGCTCTTGCTCTCTTGGTCTCTTTTTCTCGGGGCCCCTTCTCTCTCTCTCTCTCTCTCTCTCTCTCTCTCTCTCTCTCTCTCTCTCTCTCTCTCTCTCTCTCTCTCTCTCTCTCTCCCCCACTTTTGGTTGGACACCAGCTACCCCCTTTCTCTCCCCTCTCTCAATAAACTCCACGTGGGCTCTGAGTCTTGTGTTTGTGTTTCTTAGGCAAAAGCTGAAGCAAAAGAACAACATCCCTCCCATGTGGGTGGAGGTATAGTTTTTCTATCCTTTCCAAAGCCATGGAGAATTATGTAGACCAGGGCAGGGAGGGGAGTGGGCTGTAGTTTTATTACAATTTCTGAATGTTTATGATAAACAAATTTTCAAAAAGAAATCCTTACTAAAACAAACTAGGTCACTAAGAGGCTTTTTTTATGGAAGAGTGCTATTGATTCTACTCTATGAGTAATTTACATAATTCATCTGCTGTCTAATTTCATATAAACTGTTGTTTACAGTTGAAATGCCATTATATACTTTTCAGATAAACATACATAAAAACCAGTATTTCACTGTTTGATAATTTTTCTTTCAAATCATACCTATGTTTTCTATATGGAAAATAGTCTTTTATTTTGTTACTTACAAAAATTAATATTTATTAGTAAAATTTTGGAGAAACGAAGCTCCCAAGGGTACCAATAGAAACTGAAGGCTTGTTATTCATGAAGAATATCTTATAACAAAACTACACAGCTATCCTCATTTTTATTCAGCTCAATAAAATCCCTTATAGATTCCTTGGTACATAGACAGACAGAGGGGCCATAAGTAGGTAACAAAGGTGGTAAAATTGCAAGGTGGCTAGCTTCTTCCTCATAGTCTTGACCTGAGAGAAAAGTCTGGCAGCTTAAAACAAAGACAGCCTAGGATTTTTCTTTCCCCAGCAGACCCCCTTCTGGTAGACTGACTCAGCAAGTTCAAGGAGAGATCAGGATCTGTCACACAACTGTTGGGAGCCAGTTAGATCTACCTTTCCTCAAACTTGGCAACCCTAAATTATTAGGTGAGGAAAATTCTTCAGAGAATTTCAGATCCCCAGCCCTCTATGAGAAGCAGCATTTTTCAGCTTCCTGGGTTCCTGTTCTTTGTGGATAGTTATTTGCACTGTTTCTGTTGCAAGGGTTTGCTACCTCACGCCCAATAAACACATTTCTGTAACTGCTAAGTGGGGGGTCAGCTGCTGTCTGAGGTGTTGATGTTTTCTCTTCTGTTACCTGTTCTGCTCCAGGTTTTCCTGTCTTTTAAGTCTTTAACTGTCAGAGAAAGGAATCCAGATCAAAGCCACTAAAGAGCAATACTTCTCTCATTTTGCAAGTATTTTATAGTATATTCTTTCATAGGTTGCTTTTTTGTCTTATTTAAGATTGTAATGAATATTATTTATAATAAAGAATGACACATTCTATATAGAAATATTTTTGGATTAGTTTTTTCTGAAGAGTGTTTTAATTACATGTAAAAGTACACTTTTGTGAAACACACTTATATCACAAACAAGTCTTTTCTAGGGTTCTCTGGTAGCATGCTTGGCACCTTCTATTACTTTGCTCAAAGCCCAATAAAGAAAAAGAAGGCCTGATTCTATCCCCACTCTCCATTCCTGTGCATGTATCCAGTGTTTCTAGTTAAAGTATGGCGGGATAGGTAGGACATCTCAGTCTCCAAAACTGTGGCTCTTTGTGCAGGTTGACTGCATTTGTAGTTTTCAGTGCACTTTAAGAAGAACATTACCAAAAGCCTGACAAAGCATACCCATTGGTCAAATGGTTCCAGAAATGTAATGGAAACAACCAATAACTTTCTGATTTAATTTAATGTTCAATCTATGTGATGAAAGCCAAACATGACATTGCAATCAAGACCAAGAACCTGGTGTATACAAAATATAAAGTCTAGGGAAAACTTACTAGTATTGTTCTAAAGGCCACAGTGTTTAATGAACTCATGATGTCTTATTGCTATACCCATACATGAGTGTACCATCACACACCTCATTGGATTAGTATATTTCTTCAGTGAATGGCAATTAAAACAGAGATCCACAGCTAGTGAAGAATAGCGACTGGATATTTCAGCCTCTATATAAGGCTCAGGGATCATTGGAGAAAAATGGGAGAAAAGATTGAAAGAACTAGAAGTGGAGGGTGACTACAACAAAATATAACAAGAAGTATTTTCCATTGAAAGCAAGCAGTCATACATAGGAACTCACAGTGATGTGAAAGCATGTACAGAGCACATACAAGCTCAAGGGAAACAATTATTACAATAAGTAAAGGAAAGATGGGCATTAAATTCTTTCTTAGCCCAGATTCTATTGGCAAATAATAGCTACTGGGAGAGGTAAAGTCAGTTTGTTATTAAGGGTGTTGTCCATAAAAAAAAAAAAAAATTAGTGTTGTACACTAATAACGGACACAGGAGTACATGGGTAGAACAATTTGGACTTAATGGGTTTTTAAAAAGCAGGGGATGGCTATCACTGAGATAATTCAGTGATTAAAAGCTCTGATTGCTCTTCAGGAAATTAAGTTTCAATTCCTGTCAGTACCTGAATGCCAGTTCAAAACAGTCTATAATTCTAGTTCCCAAGGCAAGGCATCTGATGTGCCCTGATGCTTCTGTGGGCACCAAGCATTCAAGTGTTGCATATTTATACACACTCAGAAGTGTAATACTCATACACATAAAATAAAAACAAATATTTTATTAACAAAATAAGACTATTAGATATTAACTGGGGGAGGAAGGTATAGTTGTAGGAGTTGCTAAAGAAAAAAATATTCTCAATGAACTAATAATATTTTTCAAAACTAAATTCATAGTTTGATTAAAATATTCAAAGAACTTAAAATATAAATAATAACAATAATATATTTTTCTGGGTGTAGATCATAATAAGTATTTCTCAATGAAATTTAAATATCACCCCATTATCTCATTAGATTTGTTTCTAGGTTCTGTTATTAAGACTTAAGTATTATTTCTTGCTTTCAATTTCTTTTGTTTTTGACATTTTACAGTAACAAACAGTATTTATGTCATGCTGGGCAAGCCCTATTTTCCTTTAAATTAATAAAGTATATTTAAAAAGAACACAACTAATATGCTAAAATGGGGAAACTAGCATATTTTCCATTACTTCACAATGGAATGAAGAACCCCTTGCTGCTTATCCACTCAATATGGTGTTTGGCAGGGAAGTGAAAAACAGGTAAATAAAAATAGATGTTAGAAAAGTCAGTCATAAAAATTCAAATAGTTACAGATGACATGCTCAGTTATGTAGAAACGCTTACAGAATTTACAATAATCATATAGAGAAAGAATTGTAAGTGACATGCAGCTTCAGAGAATTACAATATCGTTAACTGACATGCAAAATCAAAGGCAATTTTATATATTTCAAATAAACAACTGGCAAATAACTTAAATTAAGAAAAAATTGAAGATATATGAAATAATTTAACACTCTCGTGAATAAATAATAATAAAATGAGCAGATAAATGCACAATTTCAAGATGTTTTTTAATTTTAAGATGTAACTTAATTATAAAATATTTTACCTTGAGCCACAAGTACAATTATAGATGCACATTTAAATGAGTGATATTTGAGTTGCTAAACACATATTTTTAGACTGATGTTCAATTGTTTTTTCAGCAAGATAATGCATATTAGTGTCTTTTTAAATGCACTGGAATAATTGAAAAATGAAAATATATGTTTTCTCCATAACTTGCACCACATGTAATACACTTAGTACAAAGTTGATCAAATGAGTATATATGACAGCATAATCGATGAAATCCTTAGAAAACACCAGTGGATTAAAATTGACAACCATAGGTATAAAAGAATGTAGAGGAATAGGAAAGTCTAGGATAATCTGCTGGGAGATGTTGTCTTTTAGGAAAGGTAAACAAGCTATATGCATAAAAATGCAACAATGTGTTTGCCTAAAAATAGACACAAACAATGACAACAATAGACATAGTAAAATAGACCAGGGGTAGGGGGAGAATCTCCTAATGGGTCTTCAGCTGGACAAAGAACTATCTAACAACTGCAGAGAGAAGAAGAAAAAATCAGTCTTCCCTAGTAATGACAGAAAAGATTGGCTATAAAATACCAAATTATCAATTCTGAAATCATGTAGATATAAGAAACACTAAATATATTTCATATATGAAATATTAATAATCAAAGAAAAAAGGACCCATAGGTTTGAGAATGAGTGAGAGAGCTTATAAGAGAGGTTGTATGGAGGAGGAACAGAAGGGATTGGTGGAAAAGGAAGAGAAAATGATATAATAATATTTGAATTAAAGTAAAATTTTAATTAAATTTGTTATTTGACAACTAAAATGACTTCTAATCTATGATAACTAAATATATATAAATTAAAGAAAAATGGAATTGGTCTTCAATGTTTTATTACATTTTTTTTTAGATATCTGTGACTGAGTACTTCATTAGGATCATTGAATTATCCAATAGACTAACTTAAGAGTAAGATTTTAATAGTGACTTATAAAACAATAGGCACTGATACCTTCAGTATGCCTTTGATAACATTGCCAAATTTGTATTTCAGTTTGTGACTTGACACATTCCAATATTACATTATTTTTGTTTGATTAACTTTTTTCCAAATACAGTGAATATATTTACACATCCTAACTACAATATTTGTTGAAAGATTAGATTATAGAAGACACATTTCACCACCAATTACACATCACAATTCAATATGAGTTTCATTATTCATTAAAAATGTAGTTGAGACTCATTGTCAAATGAGAATGATTTGCACATGGGGTAGAATCTTAGTCACTATTCAGCAAATTGTGATTATGAAGAGAAAAAGTCTAACATTTAATAATAATTTATATTGCCCTTTGCATTATTTTATGAATGAGATAAAATATAAAAACATTCACAGTCATTGGAAATGTGTAATAATGTTGCAGTAAAAGACACAGAAGGGTTTCCAAATCAGATTTTATGGAACACAAATGGCAAGGTAGAGACAGTACATTGGCACAAAAATGGTTTTTCTTTCCTTTCTTGCTTTTTTTCCTTCCTCCCTCCCTCCCTCCCTCTCTCCCTCCCTCTGTCCTTCTCTCCCTCCCTCTCTACCTCCCTTCCTCCCTCCCTGCTTCTTTCCCTCCCTCCCTCCCTCCCTACTTCCCTCCTTCCTTTCTTTCTTTCTTTCTTTCTTCCATCATTTTTTGTTAGTTCTTTAAGAATGTTGTAAATATATTTTGACTACATATACTCCTTCTTCAAACTCTTTTGAGACACAGCACCCTACTTTACCAATGCAATATTCTTTATACATTTCCCTTTTTAATTTGTCCAATGCAGTTGCTACATTAAGACTCTTGGGTATATGGCATTTCACTGGAGTGCAATTGCAACACTAATAGTCACACTTTTACAGAAAGTACTCTCTTCTTTTTATCCATTAGTCTGTCCATCTGTCCATCCCTCTGTCTGTCTATCTGATTATCTACCTATGTATTTATCATTTATCCATCATCTATCCTCTATCTCTGTCTTTATTTGCTTCCATCTCTCTCCCAGCATCTATCACAATGGAATTGATATTTGGCTGCAATAAGACTTTGTGCTCACCTCTGTTTTTCATTCCTGGGTATTATCTGTATTGAGTTTACAAGGTCTTATGCTCACTTCCTTAACTACTAAGAATTTATATTTAACTGTCATTATAAGTCTCAGAAAACACTTTTCTTTTAGTCAACAAATACTCTGGGTATTACATTCTTTCTTCTCAATTCTTTGCAATGATCTTTGCGCCATTGAAACATAAAAATAATCTAGGTAACTCATTAAGGATTAATCATTCTGTTGTCTCTTGTTCTCTGCACTTTGACCAGTTGTATGTGGGTACATATACTAATTGCCATCTGTCTCAGTTTTGGTTTCTATTGCAGTGATGGAACGCCATGACCAAAAGCAAGTAGGGGAGTGAAGGTTTTATTTATTTTATATTTACACATCATAGTCTGTCACTGAAGGAAGTCAGGATAAGGCAAATACAGAGAGCATGGAGTGGTAAGGCTTACTGACTTGCTCATATTGCTTTCTTATAGATCCCAGAACCCCCCAGACAAGATATGGTCCATCCACAATGTGTTGGGCCCCACACATCCTCCCCTCCCCAATCAATTGCTATTTATATATAATATAATGCCTTACATCTTGATCAATGAAATCATTTTCTCAGTCGGCATTCCTTCTTTATTGATATCTCTAGATTTTGTGGAGTTGACATTAAACTAGCCAGAACACCATCTACTAAAATGCAAAACCAAAAGTGAAAAAGACCCTTCTGTAATGAGTCTTTCTGTCCTGCATCAGTTATCAAATGAAGACACAGAGACTTATTAATTATGATAGCTTGGCCCTAACTTATACTTGTTCCACTGGCTCTATTAACTTAAATGAACAGATTTATATCAATCTATGTTCTGCTGTGAGGCTTTTTATCTTTCTTTCATTCTATATGTCCAACTCTCTCTATGCCTTATTGGCATCTGATGCACACCTAGATCCTTCTCCTACTTTCTCTCTGCCTAAAAGTTCTGCCTATACCCTCTGCCTAGTTATTGGACATTCAATTCTTTATTAAACCAATCACAGTACTACATCTTCACATAGTGTACACAACAGTCTTCTCTGATGAGGGCTGAAAGAAGCATTAATGAAAATGTATAAAAATCATTAATAATCTATTTAAAACTCTAACCATTTAGCAGAGAAATAAAAGCACATTTTCCTTAGGTTCTGTGACCTGTCCAGGTATAAAGTCCAGGCCATAATATCTGTGCTAGAAACAAGCTTTGTTTTATAGAGCATCCATCCAGTCCAATCAGAAAGTGAGTGATAATTCTTTTTACATTTTTGCCACTATTGTGCCACTGAGCATGGCTTTCTAGGCTTATCACTGTTGGACATCAAAGAATTCGCACTTATATAAGATTGGTGTTTATTTCCCTCCACAATAGGATGTATAATGTCTTCTTGCACTATGTAAGTTACCAGCTTGATAAATCCTCAAAAGCACTTTTGTGTCTTCCAATACTTCAGTATGTTTTTTCTGTGATGAGAACTGAAATGATTAAACTTGCCCACTTCAATTCAAAATTAGTTTCCTAGTAATCAGAGACATATTAAAAAAATCTGTTCTCTTCTGTAACAATGAAAGAAATAATAAAGTAAAATGTTAAGTTACATATTTTGCGACTAATGATGGAATGGTTTATATTGTTCTCTCTCAATAATGGATTTTAGACATAGAGAAAATGATCACCACCCTATAATTCACACTGCCAGTGAAATTAGTAAATAAGAAGGATTCTAAGAGATTCATACAGGGTCCCTCACAGAAGTGGAAAGTGACAAGATCTCCTGAGCATATTGGGCAGGGGGTGTTGGGGTGGTGGGGAGTGAGTGAAGAGGGAGTTAGAAGAAAGAGATTGGGGAGGAGAGAAAAGCACATATGTGACCCGGAAGATTGAGTCAGGGGATGAATACAGGAGAGAAAAAAAGAGAGAAAAAGTGAGAGGCACCATAAAAGAGGGAGCCATTATAGGTTTGAAGAGAAAACTCACTCTAGAGAAATGTCCAGAGACTTACAAGACTGACCCCAATTAACAATTTGAACAACAGAGGTAGCTAATGGACCCCCCCCCCAGACTGATAGCTGGCAATCCAGCATTGGATCAACTCAGACCCCCTGAACATGGGACTCAGCTAGAAGGACTGAACAATCTAAGGGACTCTGACAGTGGAACCAGGATGTATCCCTGGTGCACAAGGACTTTGGGAGCATGTTCCCCATGGAGGGATACTCCCTTAACCTAGAGGCAGGAGGGGTGGGGGGCTCTAGTCCCTACACCAAATGACTTAAGAGATTTTGTTGACCCCTCTTGGAAGGCATCACTCTACTTGTGGATTTGGGAGAGGAATGGGATGGGATGGTGGTCATGGAAGGGGGGGGGGATGAGGCTGGAATAGAGGGAAGGAGGGAGGGAGGAAGGGGGGAGATGGAACTGAGATATATATGTAAAATGAGAAAAAAAACAGAGACAGAAATATTTGTCTCTACTTAAAAGTCTACCAAAGGAAATTCAAACTTTTGAGCTTGTGACAGTGGTAACAGAGGTAGTGCTTTACCAACACTAGATTAATGGCTTATGAGAGTTCCATTTTTTTAATGTTAAAACTCTTAACTTTTGAAGTATTATAGTATAAACAATAACATAAAGAGGGTTGGAAATCTGTGACTTTTTAAATTATTTTTTAATTTAGATTAAAGACAATCTTATTTTACATACCAATCCCAGTTCCCTCCCCTTCCTGTCCTCCCATTCCCCCCACAAACCCCAATTCCACCTGTAGCCATGCAATCCTCATAGAAACTGAGGCCTCCCATTGGGAAATCATGAAACTTTGTCCCATCCTTTGGTGCAGGACCAAGGCCCAACTTGGCTGAGAAAATATTGGGCAAAGGGGAGGAAGGAGGAGAACCTGAGAGATCAGAAAAATCTGTGACATTTTAACACTTGTTTTTGGAGTTTATTTCTTTCAGAGTGAAGTCTGTTAGCATAGTAAACTGTGTATGCCTTTATCAGCAGGAGACCTAGTAGCTCTTGTAAAACAATGCTTGATTTTACATATGAAATGAACTGAACAGGCAGCTTCAGTCTATGGGGGAAGGAGCTTTTTTGCTTGCTGTCCTTACCAAAGAATCTAAAGTTACTCCACTTGGTGGACACTCTGACAGATATAGTAGGGTGATGCCCACATGGTGGATACTCTGAGGGGCATAGTAAGCAGATGCCCATATGTTGTCTGCCCTGATGGTGTAGCAGGCTCCAGAAGGCAGAGACAAGACACTTACTGAGTTTGTGTGGAAAGATAGATGGTTAGAGCTAATGCAAGGAAAAAGCAGCTGGAGATGTGAATTCTAGAATTTGGAATCAAATATAGTAGGTGGCAGAAACCAAAAAAAAAAAAAAAAAAAATCATCTGTGCATATGCATAGCTAGTTTAAGAGGGCCAAATTAGTAACTGTGTTTGGAGAAGAAGACACACATTCATGCCATTCTAATGATTTTGGCACCGGATAAATGAAAAAAAGAAAAATGAAATTAAAGGAGAAGGACTTGACTACTCCTAAAGTATGGAGAATATTTTTATTATAAATATAAGCTGGCAGAGGGAAGAGTCCATGTGAACATGATGCACAGACTAAACTGGACAATGAGAAGAGAGAGGAAGGGAGAGCAAGAGAGTTGCTGCAGAAAAAGAAGAGTGTCCTGAGCAAGATAATGGCAAAGAGATCAGTGGGGCCAAAATGGCTTAGTTGCATCCTGATCAGGCTGAGGGAAGGGAAGCAGAAACCTTGCCCAAGGGAGGGTGTTTTGGGATGGGGACATGGTGAGAGGTTCTGGGAGGAGTGGTGCTGGGAGGAGTTTTGAGTGATGATTGGAGAGCAGCTTGTATCCACTGTGATACGTTAATAGACATCATTAGTAATTTGTCCTGGATTTCTGAGCCCTAAAAATAAGATATCTTATATTAATGCATTTACATAGGCGCTAATTATAAAAATAAATTCTGATCAATATGTAAAATAAAAATAAAATAAAAAAGAAAAATAAATTCTGCCATTTCTTACTGAATGACTTTGTGGAATGAGCTTTGGCACTGATAATATAGGATATTCCTTTTCAGTCTTGTATGGTTTTTCTTTGTTTATTTGTTTTTACTCATGGATTTTTCATGAGTGAAATTTTTGAGTTTAGAGTTTAAAAAAAATAATCAGTAATTTGTTTTTCTAAAATAAAATTCCCCTCCCATGTTTGATATTTCAAGTTGCTTAAAAACTAAAAGAAGATTCTTATTATTGAAGCAATTGAACAAGTGTATGTGAACACAACTTTGAAAGTCTGAAAATACATTTACTTAAGAATCAGTTAACCTGTTTGTTGATCTGTAAATCTTTTTTGGAATTTTTCAAATAGTATTATGTAAAATATATACTATTATAGTAAAATAAATATTTGTATATATATAGCATGTTGTAAGATTTATTAAGATGACATTACTCCATTCAGAGTGTTAGAAATTTAAGCTAAAAGTTAATAATTTAGCAATTAAAATTATATTAATTAAAGAATTATTTTATAAATATTTAACAGGTGATTAGTCTGTTTTTTTTTCTGTTATTAACCTATAGTCACTCATATGCAATTTTACTATTACAATCTTTTTTTCAAGGAATTATAATTTAAATTATTTTATTGAATGTTTAATTTGCATTATTTTATCAAGATAAAAACAAATATTATAAAACATAATTGTAAATGTAGTATGAGAAAAATTCTCTATCATCTTGCTAATTCAACTAAAGGTGTGAGTGACAATTTAAATTGAAGTTTAATCTTAATCAAACTAAATTAGTATCACTGAAGAGATAGAACATTGAGAAACAGTCTTTAATCAACCCAAACTGGTTTATTCCCATGTTTTCAAATTATTGTTCATCAGATCAAAGAGACTTGTGTATCTTTGATTAAAGAGTGAATAGCTCTTCACAGATAACTAGTTTACCTTTTGAAGATTTTTTTTTAACTTTCCAGTGAAAAATTAAAGGAATCTCAATGACAAGTGTCAATTCTTCATAAAAAAAACTTAAAATATGAGCACAGTAAAACTATATAAGTATAGGAAGGTGATGCTAAAGTGACTTAAATCAAGCAGCTCTTACTTATTTTTCATAGTAAAAGAAATTCAATTATTATATTAGTTTGGACTAATATAATACCTATTTCAGTAGATAAACAAAAATATTTTCTTTATACAAAGCTTTTTTTATCCTAATATTTGTTAGGCATTTTCTTTAACTTAAAATTTTGCAACAAGTATAGAGAATAATAACCTCAACTTTTGATCATATGATGCTTTAGTTAAGTCTGTGCCCAACTTATAAGTTTAAGTATATACAGCATTATTATTCCATTTATTCAGTTCCTTTCTTCCCATACTGGCCTGTATGAAATCTGTGAATTAAATAGTTTATATAAGGTAGTACATTTTTTGCCAAAAATAACAAAGCTTCTGCCTACAATTTATAAAAATAACTCTTTTGACTCATTCCTTCTTTTTTCTAGCTAACACACCAGTGTGATTATTATCATATAATCAGTTATGCATTTTATTTCTACATCATCAACTGTTGAAAATATGTAAGATAGCTATTTGTACTTAAAGAACTGATTACATTATTCCACAATCTTTTGCTCAACTTTTAGAGTAGAATCTATTTTTGTAAAGAAAACACACCATTTCATTATACTCATGATAATTCCTAGAGATGTTTCCTTTGGATCTAAGTCTCTGAAGCAATAACTGATCTAAGCAAATAACACTTTATACATCTGTTGTATGCCATCTATAGTATTTCATTAAGCAACTTACATGAGTTTGAGATGATGCCCCAGTTGTGAGATCATTCTTGCTCCTTTCGTTTTATTTTCATCCATTGTAAAATATATTTCTCATCTTGGTTCTGCCATGAGACTTTGACTTTAAGAAGAACACAAAAGTGGTCGACTTGCAGAGAACAAACAATGGAATAAAACAGTCAAAAATGGACAATCTACATGACAGACTTCTTGTTCTAAGGCTCTGGTTCTTGCTAGAACAGAAATTACGAAGGTTGGAAAAGCCAGAATTGGCGTGTAAACACAATGCAATGGTGATCTCTGCAGACAAAAAGAGAAGTTGCTCAGATGACCTCACAGAGATCATGACAGCATGCACATGTTATATACACGCTCATGTATATAACGAAATCCCAGCTTGGACAGCACAAGCACAAGCACAAAATCTCCCACTAGCAGAGAAGCTATAGGCATTGAGGGAAGCTCCAAGAGGGAGAATCAGATGTCTATAAGGGTATGACACTAGTTAGACTGAAAATACTTCCAGGGTTTGGGCTAAATGGGACTTTAACAATAAATAAATAAATATAAAATAATAGAATTAATCACAAAGGTGTATGGGTAGGGAGGTGGGCATGGATCAATGAAGAGTTGGAGAAGGAAAGGTGAATATGATAAAAATACAATGTATGATATCCTCAAAGAAAATATAAAATATTAATTTAAAATTAAAAAGTACATCAGTTTAAGTCATCATAGAGATTTATTTCTCATGGTCCTGAAAAGTAGGAAGTCTAAAATTAGCATGCAAAATATGGTTTGTGGTAAAGGCATATTTCCTCATAGACTGAATTTCCCAGGAAGTGAATATTTCCTCATAGACTGAATTTCCCAGGAAGTGAATAAAAATGTATTCAATGTCCTCAAAAGGCAGATAAGGAAAATACCAAACACATGATTAACAACATTTAATAATATCTGAATATTTATCATAAGATTTCTTAATGTCAGCATATAAATCTTTAATATTAAACATATGAAAATAAGAAAAACAGGAATTAAAAGCATGGGTTATATTGCAATTGAACTATTTTCTGTATATACACAGAAGTGAAAGAGAAAGAAGTTCAAACTACTGCTTCTAGCAGCCATCTCTCTAGCCCCCAAAATAGTTTTAAATGTAAATATGATATTTTATTTACCTCCTCATTAGATAAGCTCCATGTTCCAGTAAATAGTAACTAACACAAACATCCACCACTGAACAATGTTCAGTGATTGAGAGATTTTTTTTTAACACTTGGTGTTACTGGGTGCCCTCCAGAAATGACCACTAGACACAATTTAAAGCCAATTAAGTCATTCCAGCCAGCTGGGACTGAAATCAGGCATGCATGTCCTAAGTCTAGCACCACCTGTAGAGTGCACAGGGGTTTTTGAAGGCAGAAACCAATTGCTGGCGTCTAGACTGGCATCTATAGGAGATACTTCTTGTAAGCAAGCAGTTTAATAGAACCATTAAGTGGCTAGCCAGATTCGGGAGGTTGCACAAGCAGGCATTTTAACAGACCTACGATAAGTTAGGCGGGGGCTTCTTAAACTTGAGTTCTTATCCAATTTCCACATGACTGCATCTGTGAGATCAAATTCTAGTTCAATCTGAAAGGCCTCAGCAGAAATACAAGAAGGAGGAACCTCTTTCCTGTCTTGTGGTGTCACCCTCAGTACTAGATGGGATGTCTCAACAAACCTCAGCTTTCAGGGCTCAGTGAACTATGTGGAAGGGGGAGGAGGAAAGACCTTTAGAGTCAGAGGGAATGGATGATTCTGAAGAAACAGTGTCTTTCAAACTCATTGCTGATGTTAAGTCAGAACCCAAAAGAGACTATGGCAACATGTATACATCCTCCATAGGCTCAAGCCAAACCGAGTCCCTAGAATGAGGCAGGAAGTAGACAGATGCCCCCCATACAAACACAGAAGCTATTTCCAATTATTATCTGCTTGCAAAGGAAAAATTAGTTCTCTCCAATGGAGAACCATTGGGTATTTTAACTACACAGAAGGTAGGTCCCTTGCCCTAGAGTAGACTGGCAATACAAATGAACACTATAGCATTTTTGTGAACTTTTTGACTTATATGGCTTTGTTTGGGATCCTTTTTATTTTATTTTATTTTATTTATTTATTTATTTATTTATTTATTTATTTAATTATTCTGGTCTTTTGCTTGTGTATTATAGTTTCTCATTCTGTGTTTTAGAGATTTATGTATTTTTCTCATGTTTTTTATTATTATAATATTTGCCATTGTTATTATTATTATTATTATTTTGCCTGTTTTAGATAGAGAAAATAAAGGGCATGAGATTGGGTGGATGAGAACAATCTGGGAGAATGGTTATAGGAAACTAAGACCAGAATGAAGAAACATTATTTTTTTTGCAAAAGAAATAAAAACAAATGAGCAAAAGAGTTATCAATGTTTAAGATACTCAGACAGGCTAGATACAAAATATCATATCAATAACAGCCTTGGTAAGTTACAGCATTTCAATTGGACTTACCACTTTAATGTTCTTTCTGATATAAGATCTGTTTCAGGGGGTTAAACATATTTTTCATAGTCATACAATGAGCACATTTTACCTACCAAAGTCATACCTTCTTGTTTGTTCTCAAAATTGTCACATTGAACTAATAATGACTTGTTCTGTGTATCATCTTCTACTCTTGAGCTATTGATCAGGTTCTTAGTATTTACTGTAAAATTATATTACCAGTATGGGATAATTTTACCATGTGACCTTTAAATAATCTTTTTTTTTTCCCCAGTGAAAATAAGGTTGTTACAACATAAAAGAGAAATTAAGACTTGTTGCTGAAACTATGTCAAATGGGAGCTACATTTATCACGTATAGTTCTTTAGTAATAGAACAAAATGTATTTTAATGTTAACCAAGGGTCTTACATTTTAAGATTCTTTATTATTTATAATCTGTCTTTTACAGAATCACATATTGCTTCTCACAAATCCCCATTTAGTTACCAGTTTCTTAAAAGGCTTGTTGCTCCCATAATCTATCTACACTAAATTTAATAAGATATTTGGTGGAGGATAGGCAAAAGAAAAACATGTCTGAACATGAATCAAACATACAAGTATTTTGAGGTATTTCTGAGAGCTCTAGCCTGTTCTCCAGTATGCAACACCATTGTTCCCATTTGTTTTTAAATCCTAACACATACACTTTTTGCTGTACAATCATAATCTCAAGTATCAGCAACAAACTCTGCATAACCACCTCATCTCAGAGTTAAGGCTATTATATGAGGAATTAGTATCCTGACTGTAAATGAAAACCTTAAAATATTTATAAAAACATAATTATTTAATATCAAAAAACAAATACAATGTTTGCCTATTCTCATCCCTAATTATTGGATTGCATTTTTTACAATATTTTATTTTTAAAAATAGAGTTGCTGACTTAAGTTTCATGAATGATTCTTGAATGAATTTTGGCTTGAGGCTAGAATAGAATTTCAAAACTTATAGGAATTATCCTAAACAACCTTTATTTGATTAATAGTGAGCTTGTGCCTTGGTTAATTTCATAATAATTTTGACTCAAGTTAATATGAGCTAGTAGAAGAGGAACATAAATAGGTGGCAGATTGAAGCCATTATTAGAATTAATAACTAATATTTATTTCTACATCAATATCATTTGACGTACCCATCTCAGGCACTTGTTTCCCTTTTATTTTACATTTTGTTTGGCTTATTTATTTTTTTGTTTAGCTGTTGATTTAATTGTAAGCACAGGGGCTACAGGACATTCAAGTGAAGTCTGAGTCTCAGGACATCCATAATTATGACTTTAATCCAAAAAAACAACACCATCTTCAGAGTGCATTTAGTGTAACATTTTTGTTTGTTTGTTTGTTTGTTTATTTTCACTTATACAAAGGTCTTGAAAATAGGACCTTAAAAAGAAGAATTGGTCTTAGTGTTTATTCAAGTTATTATATAGCAAATGCCACTAGACTTTATTTATTATTTCTTTAGTAAAAAATAAGCATATCATAATTCACATTTCATCTGAAAAGTAAAACAATGCAGTTAACTGTTGTCCATGATACATTCAAAATCTAAACAGTAACTAATTATTAGAATTATTAGGGTGATATAATTACATGTATGTAGGAGGAGAGATATAATACAGGGGAGTGGAAAGATCACCCTGTTGCTAAAGAGCCATTAACCAGGCAGAAAGAACTGAGTCAAATCCTCAGCATCTGAGAACAAAGCTAGGTATGGCTGCTTGTATCAATTGAGGGTAGTGAAGATAATGACACCCTTGTAACTGGCTAGCCAAAACATGTCAGCACACACACACACATACACACACACACACACACATACACACACCACTCACACACAAACACCCATACACACACACCTAGACTCCACTCATACACACACACACACACACACACACACACACACACACACACACATAAACACAAACACCACTCAAACACACACACACACACACACACACCACCCATACACACACACACACATACACACACATATACACATAAATGGAATGAAAGAAAAGACAGATGGTATAATCTTGGTTTTCAAATCTTATGACACTAAAGTAATATCTTTTTCCAATCAAGGATGTCTTTTCAATAGAATATCCCTGGGTAGTGGATTGAGATGCTTTACTGTGTTAACTCTGAAAAAGACCTATAAATTTGCTCCTCCCCAGTTCCTAATATGTCTTTTAGTCTTTTGATAATGTTTTCCTTACTGTTTCTTAAATAAATTTTATTTCTCATAACGTTTAAAAGATTGCACATAAAAATTATACCTGGTACTTACAGCTTCTACTTTATTCACATCCTAAAACACTAGCTGGGAGTTGAAAATTGCTAATGATGATGATAGTGGTAGACCATCAGGTGCTAATGGTTGCTTTACTTTTTTTTAACCTGAAAATATTATTAACAAGATTATGGAAGTATCTCTACACTTTTGTTCTTCCAAATTTTGCTTTTCCTTTCCTCCATCAACTAAGGCCCATCTGTGGATTCAGACTTTGCCTAATCAATATGAGAAAGAAGCAGGTGTGAATCTGTAGACTGGAAATTCAGGGAAGGGAAGATTGATGTGCCGATTTGTTTTTGTATACCTGCCCAAAAGCTGAGGGATGAGTGTAATCTAACGATCATAAATAATAAACACTCTCATCAGCTGGCAAAGGAGAGGGAATGGGGGCTGTCTCCATCAGAGGGAGGAGCCCCAGCTGTTGCTTCTTCCATAGTACAGAATTACAGCTAAGCCTTTTCCAACCCATCCACAAACTGGGAAGGAGAGGGAGTAGCTGTCTTTTCCAAAAAATGATTCCTCATTAAAAAAATTAATTTGATTGTTTTCTTCCACCTAGAGATGTGTAGGAACTCATATTATAGTTATTGTACAAGGGAAAAGAATCTGCTGAGAAATCCAACAAAACCTCTCCCACTGTCTCTTATAATGTTGATCGTTCTAACAGGTTTTTCTTTTCCAAGTTCAAGGGGGCATGCTGAACTAACTCTTCATTTTTCCTTTCCATGAATAGAAATAATAAGTTATTACTTAAGTATTTATTCAAAATATTTGAATTACATTATTAGTTCTCAAAATAACTATCAAATATAAAATAATCTTTCTAGATTTATAAAATATTGTGTTCACTTAGGGTCTTACAAAACCCTTATAGACAAATGTCCAGTATATCTCTGATTTTCATTATAACAGATTCTGGAAGCAAGCAAGGTATGAGCTATTACAAGCATTGATATCAAGTGAAGAGACAAATCTCACAGGTAATTAGAAAGATATTATACTAAAGGCAAGTTGACTTCCCTGGTCTGTCAATCATCCTTACCCTATTTCCCTTATTTTGCTGATATATAGCTTTCTCAATAGACAGCCTTCAATGTATCAGGCTCTCTCTCTCTCTCTCTCTCTCTCTCTCTCTCTCTCTCTCTCTCTCTCTCTCTCTCTCTCTCTCTCTCCCTCCCTCCGTCCCTCCCTCCCTCCCTCCCTCCCTCTCTCTGTCTCTCTCTGTCTCTCTCTCTCTCTCTGTCTCTCTCTGTCTCTCTCTCTCTCAAGAAGTCTTATCTTTTCTTTCCAGACAAAGATCTCAGGAAAGAGCTCTTTCATATAATTCGTACTTGACATTCACATATTTATGAACACATCGTTGAGAAGTGATAACCTGCTTTAACTTTCAAATGAAACTTAATTTGCAGGCTGACTGTGAACAAACACTTGAAATGCATTATAATTAACAATACCTTAACTTGTTCTAAAGCACATGTTTATTTGGCTTTTCGTAAGATACTGACAACAGTCACTCTTCAATAAACTACATTAAAAGCACATTTGTTTTAAACTTCCTTGAACTAAGCACACCATTTTCGGACACCAGTAATCTCCTTATACCATGGATTTTCTTCATTGCTGAATTAATAGGATATGAACAGAAATCAATGGTCAAATACATACATTTGGATCAAAAAGGAACTATAGCTTTGAAAGTCACCCAAGTTCAAAAGGAAATCTTGGACAGATCTGGGATCTTTCTTTGAGGTTAAGTAAATGGTATTTGTGAAAGTCATATGCCACATACACCATAAAGAAACAGCCATCGATTGAAGAGGACAGAAATATCCTGTCTTCATGTTTAAAAAACTAAGTAAACAGCAGTACACTATAACAGTTTAAAAAATGGTGGCCTTTTAACTTTCTGAGCCCAGAGAATTTCCTTACCCCATAGTATTTTTATTTCAGGAAACTTACATTCCTTACATTTAATATTATGTGTAGCTAAAGAATATTTTTATTTAGTGAATTTTATAAAAGGAATTGTGTGTTTAAAATTAAAGTGTAATACTTTTAGAATTTGTAATATTTGGCTTCAAATAAACTCAACAACATTTACATATTTTAAATGTATTAAATGGACACACAGGTAAATTAAAAGTCTGAGTTGACTAAATTTCTGAATAAGTCTTATGCATCCCATGGGATCTGAATATCTAAACTTGTTACAATATAACTGGAAATTATTAAATTTGTTCATTCCTACATTATGACTGGAAACCAGGAGGTAATTTTCCTGGTAATGAACTTGTGAAACTAGCATGAAGACTGGAGTTCTGATACCTAGCATGTATGTCAAAAGACAGGCTGAGAGGCACATACCAGCAATTCCAGTGCTGGGAACTCAAGAACAGGAGATTCACTAATGTATCTTGGTCAATTCACTTAGTTCCAAAGGTAAGCCCCAGGTTCAATGAGAGACACTGCTCCAAAGCTAAAGTGCAAAGCAACGGATAGAGTCACAAATTCTACACAAATAAGAATAGGTTTACAGAAATACCATGGTTCTGTTTTTTTCTGTTCTTTTGTTCTTTTCAGACATATGCACTATAAACATCTTTCTGTAAGTCAGTTTTGTTTCATTAATAGTTTACTCCTGCTTATATATTTTTGTTCCTTTCTCTCTTGCATTTTACTATACGCATACATTTATAGGAACTGTAGTAATTGTATAATTACTTTCTCTATTGACTTAAGCTTTGCTGGTTTAATTTATCAATTTGTTCTTTATTATGGGTCAAGAATAACATACATATGCAAGTATACTCAAAATTGTATTTGTAAATATGATAAAAGGCATATTGAAAGAGAAGAGATTTTGAAGATAAATTATATTTTTCACATAATTTATGAACAAAATATATTGGTGTCCATATGTTAGTATAAACTTTAGTTCAATAATCAGAAATATGTATATTCATATTTATATAAAAATTGGCTATTTAACAGATCATTTTCTTCATTTCTCAGCTTTTAAAAAATTCATTGTTTTATCAGAGTCTTGAGGGTTTTATAATTATGATTATAAAACAAAATATCTATGTAAAAATTTCTTTATTTGTATATTTTGGAAAGGATCTCAGTATATAATCAAGACTAGTATTGAAGTCACCGTTTCATATTCTGAGACCTTACCATAATTTTATTTTATAATATATAGCAGCTACTTGTGTATCTGTATTTATAACTGAACTAAATTTATAATTAAACTAAAGTCTTTTAAAAAGATTTCATGCAGTTTCAGCCTCTGTATTAAGAACTTTTGTGATTTTTAATTGGTCTCTCATTAATGAACTCAATACCAAACATAGCTAAATGCTTATATTAACTTTATATAATATGTATAATATTCTAAAATATTAAGAACAGCCCATGTTATAGTGTTTTTGTTTCTCCCGAGGTATATTAAGAGCTAAATGAGAATACACACACACACACACACACACACACACACACACACACACACACAATGCTTCCTTGTCTCATATCCATAAAAGTCATAAAAGTACTTTGGTGATTTTAATTCTATTTAAAGAAAATGTCTACATAACCTGAGTCTGAAATTGAAACTGATTTCCTTATCCTTTTGTTCTATTCATTTTGTTTAGTATTTGAACAAATTTTGGTGAATTATATTTTCTGTATTCCTTTAAGATAATTATAACTTCCTTAACTTTCTTTCTTCTATAGTCAATTTATAGTAGTCATCCTTCAACCCAATAATTTCTACAATTCACTAATTCTGATGAAGCTCTGAATCAGTGAAAATGCTGCATCACCACAGTATCTACTCACAATTTATAAGTTATAACATTTTTCCAAGTGAGCAACATCTGCCACTATAATCCTATAAATAATTACTAGTATCTGAGCTTTCTTGTAAATTAAGAAGGGAAACTGTTCCCTCCTGTGGTATCTGAATTATGTAGGATTTGAGGTCATTCATAATAAAAACTACTTTTAGTGTTTTTGTTTTACACAGAGAAATTATTTGATGGTAGTCAAATAGTTCTTTCCAAATGCAGTTCTCAATACAAATGTTATTTCCCATGACACCATCCAAATAATACAAACAATTCTAACAAGAATATTAATAATACAACTATTATTGTAAAATTATTATTATTATTGTTTACGGCCAAATAAAAGGCATTAATTTAAATGAAAAGAATGTTAATTGTGTTGCCAATTCTTCAAGAGAAATACTGCTTCTGCTAAACTTAAATTTATATGTAAAAATATTGAAAGTTAGAAAGTTACATTAGCAAACTATATGTTTTAGTCTTTGTAAAATATCATAAAAGTTTACTTTTTATTTTATACAATTATTTTTGCATGTTTTTATTGTTTTGGTGGAAAATATTAAGACCTGGTAATGAATCTTCCAGGATATTAATGATGACTATTTTCTCATATTACTCCAGTGATCTCTTGCTATTGAGTTTTATTTATAGAGGAGGGTCACAGGTGAAGAAGTCCTACTTCAATCTTAACTCCTACTTCAATCTTAATCTTCAATTCTTTCATCACTATGTGTCACCTTGCATACAATAGTTCTTCAGCATCAAATCTGACGAGAAAGAAGGGTAAGCGTTAAACTCACGCATACTTAACTATTGAGTTTTGGTTTCATATACATAAATATATGTATTTTATCTAGCAGTTATAGGGAGCTGTTGTATTAAATTGGTCTGCAGGGGAGAATACACAGTGGCATAATTCAAAGATAGTTACAAGCCACAGAACCAGCCAGTGGTGATACACACGTTTAATCCCAGCAGTCATACTAGCAAGCCAAATTGCAAGTATGTAGTCCCCACATCTTTAATTCCAGGACTAGGTAGACAGAAAGATGGATCTCTCTGAATTCGAGGCACCATGGCCTACAAAAGAGTGCAGAATAACAGAGGTCACACCTTTGATCTTAGCACTTGGGATCACACACCTTTAATACCAGCATTAGTGAGGGGTAGACAAGAGTGATATGGTTGGGTGGAGAATGGTATAAAGGGAAAAAGCAAAGGGTCTCATGTGGAGATTTAGTTTCCAGATAGGAAGAACAATTGTCTCTGAGCATTGGAGGAACTAGCCAGACCCCCTTTCACTCTGAGGTAGAAGTAAGAACTAGTGACTGCTGCTTTGTTTATATAATCATCAGCTTGAACCCCAATATCATCTCTTGGTTTTTACTATTTGCATTTTATATTTGCCAAGTGGTACTCTGAATATTTCTGTGGAGTGGCAGATCTATTAATAACCTATTATCTTCCAATGAATGGAAAATTACAATCAGCAATAAATTTCAAGCAAAACCTTAAAGGTCATGTTGCAAACTTAATTCTACTTGTTGATGTCATTTCTTTATGAAATTATCTAAGAACTTTGATAATGTATGAAAATATAGTTACTATATTCTAAAATGAAGTTCATACAGGTGAAAACATGTACACAAGCTAGTATGTGTTTACAACATTTAACTATAGCTTTTATATACACTACTAAATCTCTGTAATCAGAAGTATCTTAGATGGCTGGCATTAATAAAATATATACCAATAAATAATTTGATACCTTAATGTCCTCTTTGTTTAGTGGAATTTCTTATAATCGATCAGAATCTGTTAAACAACATTAATATTCATGTTAAAATGGTACTCACATATGAAATTATTTTAAAATAATTAAAAATACAATATATATATATATATGTATATATATATATATATATATATATATAATTATTTTTAAACAAGGTTGCCTCTCAGAGGTTGAATGTAAGCCCTTACTACTGTAGATAACAAACACTTAGGACATTACTCAAATGATATGACCTGGATCGAACCGGATTGCCTCCTTCATTCGATCTAGCTTTATGGTACCAGAAAATACTAAGAATGTTGACAAAGGAAGGAGGCAATTATGCCACATATATCAACCTCAACAATGACTAGTAAGGCAAGTTATCTATTAAAGTTATCTCCCAATAAGTGAGACTCACATGTTGATAGTAATCAACTACACTCTAATTGAACTGAAGACCCACTCAAAACGAGGCAAATCATTTCTGGTTGTTAAAACCTATTCAACTTTCCAAGGCCAGTGTGTTCATGGACCTTATAAATGAATCTAATCCTCACATTTTGTTAAAGCACTACCTAAATCTTAACCTGTACCCACAAATAAGTATTGTGACCAGCCCTCATGAAAGAAGCTCCTCTTACAGCAAATAGACACCATCACAGAAAACCACAACTGAAAAATAATTGCATACATCAACAGACCAGGAGAAGCTCACTCCCAGTTGTTGTATCAACATCACAGCTCCTACATATGTGGCTCATGAAAACACACCAGAAGATGACGCAGAAGGACTGGAGGAGCAGACTATCAAACAGGCTCTCCTAGAAATTCCTGCATATATGAGGTCTCAATAATGATCATATCTGTAACATGGGAAGTGGAGAAATTTCAGAGTTCCACAACTATGGAAATAAATACAGTTTAATGATCGCAAAGTGAGGTCGAATTTGCATTTTCCAGGGATGAGTTCCTTAATTGGTTATTCAATACAGAATGGTTAGTTCTGAAACTATGTAAACAAAAACAACAAAAAACAACTCAGGATATACAGTGTGTGTTTGTGTGTGTGTCTGTGCGCGTGCGCGTGTGTGTGTATGTTTATATGTATATAAAGAAGAACCTGACAAAAAAGACAGAACAGGCTTTCAAATTGAAAGGGTAGGCCTAGGATGGCCTAGAGAGAGAAGAGGAGAGGGAGTAAATTGTGTAATTCAATGTTAATTTAAAATATATGAACAATGGATAAGGAAATTAAATCACCATATAAAGGCATCTAATTTTAACATTATAAAAAATAAAAATAAAATCTTTTTATAACAAACTGAGCATATATTATCACTTGCTTTTATAACCTTGAAATGAACATAGTGTTTTCTTTACAAAACAACTATATTTTTATGTAAACTCAGAGATTACCTTGTGTTTTATATTGGGAATATTTGTATTTATAACGATAACACCACAAACAAAAAAAAAAAATTAGTTACAGCAGTCATGTCTCCATATTGTTACTCTAAAAAGAACCCAGGACTCCAAGTTATATTTTTCTTATTTTACCCTGTATTTTCTTCTTCACTCATCTACACATTTCACATATCTTATAATTAAATACTGCAAATTTTCTTTAAAATTGCACTAAGTGAAAATACAGAAAAATGATTCCCTAGCATTGCAAGAGTGGAGGGGACATTCAAGTAAGTTTTAATTAAGGCTTTCTGGGTTTTGTTTCTGAAAAGCATGATGTCTTCAGCAACAGGCATTTCCCTTCACCCTCCTCAGGGTAACCAAAGGCTATAAAACATCAATGGGATGTATGTTTTAATAGTTTATAAGACAGCTCTGTCCCACAACTCCAAGGAACTTCTCATATGTGGTGTTGGTGTTTTTCTTAGGTGGCATTTGGCTGTTGGAAGGAGTGCCCAGATGAGAACAGTCCAATATATATATAATATATTCATCAAGTGCATTATACTTTATTACCTATTTGCCTAATGTAAATAACAGGTATTATATAAAGCATCATGGAGGACATTATATAATAAATAGATATAAAATTGAATGTAAAAGCCTTTGTTAATCCTAAATTGACTAAATGCAGTCAATGAATGCTGTGATAAAAATCACTCATTTAATTTTTAGAGTCTTCACAAACTTAACATCATTTCATAGACAAAAGAAGCACTAGATACATTTTTGCTAAGACTATAAACATTTGTTATCACTTGTGCAGCAGAAAAGAATCAGAAACATCGGGCCTTTTATAATAGGCATATATTTTTCACAAAAAAACATTTGTAACCATCTCTACCAGCTGGATCAACAGCAAAAACATTCCTATACAACTCTCCACTGACTTTTTTTTTTCTTTTAAGAAATGTGTCTTCTAAGCTTAGAAGCAATTTCTTTCTTGATGTGTTCACTTTATAGTGTCTTTAAACTATTGGAATCCATTACAATTTTGATCTCACAGTAAAATATGAATACAATCACTTCAGCACTCTGAGGAGAGTATGAAGAAGATAGTTTATAAATGAGGATATACTGTCAGAAACTTCAATAGAAGCAGTGAAAGTCATATTTTAAAGAAGAGGATTTCAAATTATTTTGAAGAATGTTTCTCACACAGAAGAGAATTTCCTCTCGGTAGACTCAATGTAGGTTGAAGAATCAGTTTAGGATTGCTAAGAAGCAAAGTGATGGGGAAAGATCTCTTGAGTCAATTATGAAGGAATTATTGACAGAAAGCATGTCAATACCAGTATTCCATAAACCTTTGCATATATATATATATATATATTTATATATATCAGATTTGAATTTTGTTATGAAACAGCATAAGTTTTATTCACCAAAATTTTAAGGAATATGGAAATCTTTGCTAAAGTTTAAGTAAGACCATAAACCTAAATTTCTGAATAAAGAATAAATTAGCTTCCTGAAAATATGATCGTCTATACAATAAAAGAAAATGTACAATTCTGAGGCAGAGTGGATTTGAAGGGAAGAATAGAGTATGAACTGGAAAGCATGCTATAGAATTAATAACTCAATAGATGATTGAGCATTATATAAACTATAAGGCTATGCAGAAGGTACTCAAGCAAAATTTAAAATCATACTCATATATATATATATACTCAAATAGTTAAGAATGTAAAGGAATTTGCCATGGAGTTGAGGGCCTGAGTTAAAACCTGTAAACCTATGAAATAGAAGACAAACTTCAACCCTCTTGTGATGCCCTCTCACCTGCACATGTTTTCCATGCTATGGATGTTTCCACACACACACACATACCAGCATACTCCCATAACACCACGAGGCACAAAGTGAAATATTACTCTTCAAGTGTTTTATTAATATGGGAACTTCAGATTCAGCAGCATTTTCTCTTTGGCTGAAAGATAACTAATTTTCAGATGTAACTAAATTTTGCTTTCTGGATCCTCACATGTGGAATAAATGTAGTAATGATTAAAGATTCCATCAAAGTCTAGGAAGAATCTTATTTTAGACTCTGAATTAACTCAGGTATTTATCTGTAGTTTTGGGTTTACTCAGGTATAGAATAAGACTTGGAATGAACAGACCAAGATTTTAACTAACTCACACAGAAAGATGAATATCATTTTCAACTTGAAATGGTTTATTTTAGCAATGTGCTTTGAAAAATTATGCCCAAAGACCCAGTTAACAATGTGAAATAATAAAATAAAGTAGCAGACATTTGAGAAAGGATGAACAGAATCATGACTATTAGAAAAGTGGAAATTATAGGAAGTCTATTAAATTGATATAGAAAATGGCATAAATCCCAAATGATAATCTTGTATAATTAGATCACTTTCCAATTAATGAAGAGACAATGGAACAGCACGACACACAATTGGGGCTAAAGTAAATGATGTGACCACTCAAAGAGTACTGAGAAGTTATTATTAAAAATTGATAAAGTAACAAGATATTATCATTTCCAAATTCAAAAACCAATTGTAAATTAAACAATGTAATGAAGAATGACTTATATAATTTATTTTCCAGGAGGATTTGTAGACTACAATCCTTCTATTATATTTACATCACATATGAAAGTAAATTACTAATGCAAATATTTGGACTTCACAGATGTTTTCATTATGTGATTTGTTATAGTCCTTTAATGGTGAAATAAGTGAGTCAATAAGTTTTCTTACTATGAATAATACAATTTGCTTCTAAATTATGCAAAATTTTGATGGTATACATGCTATTGTAAAAATTCCTCTTGGAAACTCCTACATCTGGTAAAAATTTTTAGAGAAATGGCAGGATACATGATTATTCTTAAAAAGTAATCTTCTATATATAAATGAAAAAATGACTATGAAAGAATTAGAGACTACAACATATTTCACAATAACTTCCAATAATAGAAAATATCTTGGTGCACCTCTAAGAAAGTGGAATTCTTAAGTGTAAAAATGTCGAGTTTTTAAAGAAAGAAATTAAGAAGATAGCAGAAGATGCAAAGATCTTCCCCACACACAGACTGGTGGGATTAACACTGTAAAAAATGGCTATCCTACCAAAATCTACAGATTAAATCTAGTCCTCATCAAAATTCCAACATATTTTTTTACAAACATTGAAGGGACAATTTTCAACTTCATATCAAAAAATAAGAAACCCAGAATATCCAAAACAATCTTGTACAATAATACCATTGCCAGAGGTGTCATCATTCCTGATTTCAAGGTCTACAACAAAGCTATAATAATAAAAAACACAAGGTATTGGCATAAAAACAGACAGGCTGATTAATACATTCAAATTGAAGAACCAGACATAAAGCCAAAAACATATGGACACCTTGTCTTTGATAAGAAAGCCAAAAAAAGAAAAAGAAAAAGATAGCATTTTCAATCAACAAATGGTCTTCATCTAACTGGATATCTGCAAGGAGAAAATGCAAATAGATCCATACAACATTTTTTGCTGGAAGTAAGAAAATACTTTACATTTTTAACTAAATTTGAAGCAAAATATCCCTTCATATCTTTTGAAATGAAACTCATTTGTATATTATTTAGGATATATATATATATATATATATATATATATATATATATATAATTACCTTGGAATAATCTTGGAGAGAATGAAGAAATACAATTAAAGGGGTGATTTAATTTTATTTCAGTTGAAAGCATCAAAAATTGAACTGAATTATAGAATTAATTTGAAAAATAACTGTAAAAATAAAATTTATTCATGTTGAAAACTGTATTAAGCCATCATTTTTTCTTGTTCATTATCAAACTTATGTGTCAGTACATTCATCTGCCCTGTTATTTGTTAGTCTTCACTTCTAACCATGTAAACTTGACTGAAACCTAAAGAACTCTAAATACAGTATTAATATGAGATCTAGCAAAATAATAAATTATATTACTAAAAGATATAGTTTCTAATAATAAAAAGGTAATTATGATTATAAAACAATCAATTGCATTAATGACAAACCATTGACATGTTTGTATCCATCTGACCTTCTCCTAATGCTGTTGCTTTCTCTGAATATCATCAGATGTTATGGATGAAATGATAAGGAGACGCCTCTAACAAAACTTTTCTCTATTTCTCAACCTACAGAAATTTTACTATACAATTCTATTATAAGTATGTGCCAAAATGAGTATCACAATTCCAAATTTGAAAGTATATGAAATCATTTCAAGTATCGAGTTTTATATCACTCAAGCCCATAAAGAAAATCAAGAGGTACACCCCCTTTTTCCATTTTGGAAGAGATATAGCCCATATTTCTTGCATAAAGATATTGAATTCTTAGCCCACTTTTACCATTTTAACCATTCAGTAAAATGTCTAGCTAGTTGAAAAAAATTGTGCTATATTTCACAAAATAAGTAAATACTTTTAATTCAATATATGATATTGACCTATTTTTTAAGAAAAATAATCTAAGTTTAGCTTTTCATGGTTAATATATTAGCTTTCTTATAGCTCCTTATAGCCTAAGAGAAGTCTGTGTGTACACTAGCTTCCTGCAGAAAATGTGTGAGAGGAGTGTAAAGGGTTAAAAGTTATGTCACAGATAGAAGACTGAAACAAACTGTGGAAGGCAGAGGAGTGAGGCTAGAGCAATTGTTCATGTCTTATCTCTAAGCATGGTGACTGTTTGTTCTGAGCTTCTCAAATTTTGCCCTCCATAATTATTGGATATGGTTTAATAAAAGCTTGTTATAGAAATAGTTATTGAAAATATAAGCCAAAATCATTCTAGATGACTCAGTTGTTGAAAATCATTACAGAGTGATACAACCAAGGGTGTTTAAAAGGAAGAGAACATATTGTCCAGGTGAATAATACATCCCATAATATTTTTGAAAGATAACATTACAAAAGAGAAATCACAAGTTAATACAGATTGCCTATAATCCAATGTCAGAGTGTTTTTTAATCCTACAAAGAAGAAATAATTTCTTCTTTTACAAATGATCTCAATTCTGGTGGGTTTCTAGAAATCTGGTATTTTGTTGCTGTTGTATTCTAATATTAAAATATTTTAACTATCTGTAATGCTTATTATTGTGGTTTAATAAGGATCGGGATAAACAAATAGGCCTAATAGATGTTTATTCAGGGAGAAATAGCTTACAACATAGACAGATGAACACCAGCAGGTTCCACTGGAAGCTCTCCTATCCTCACCCCATCAGCATGAGAGTGCTCCTGGGCTCCTCCTCAGACCTAGTTCTCCAGGTCACTTCTGCCTCTGTCTCCCCTCCAAATGGATGTGGTCAGTGCCACAGAAGTGGACAAGGTGAATATCTTATTACAATTCCCCTTTTAGTGTAAAGGAAAGACTTAGGCTTGATAAAAAAAAAAAAAAAACTATATACAAAACAGTGAATAACAAGTGTGCTCTAAGAAAAGGAAAATCGAGAACAAACTTAAGACCTACATATCTAGTCCTAGGATGAAGGCATAACAGAGTTTACAATAAAATTGTCCTAAGCTGGAAAGCTTAAATCCAGTACCTAATATATCTTACTAAGAAGAGAGAAAATAGTTGTGATAGTTTAATCTTCAACCTCATCAGAGATCTGAGAAGGAAAATAACAATACTAAGGTAGACTGGAAGTGTGGATGGGCAACTTCCAAAAGGTGCAGTGAGGACAGAAACAGCAAGCTACCTGGACAGTCACCCAAGGTCTCACAGCAACATTGGTACAGCCAGTTTTGGCTAAGGCCAAGAGTACTTGACAGAACACAACAAAAGCAGGGAGGTAGAAGGCTGTCTTTCCCTGACTTGGCAAGGTTCAGCAGTCTTCTATGTTTGTCTCCTGCAAGCACATAGGACTGCATGCCCAAATCAGTGGTCAAGGTGGGGGCAGTTCTTTGCCCAGAGGCCATTAGCCAAAGCAAAGATGGACTCCAGAAGGAGTGACAAGAATATACAGCATATTTTTGGGAAAGTGTACAGAGCTGTCAGGAGCAACAGTGTCTCATGTCAATGGAGTACTAATATTAAACATTTAAATGCCATGAAGTGTTTGAAGATTATGTATCTATGTCTAACTAATCTCATAGGTATAGGAAACATGAGTGAAGATAATCTGTAATACTCAGGAACTTAGCTAAAAAAAATACTGATTGAAACTTCCCTGAGTAAAGCATGGACAAATACCTAAGCAATTTAATTATGTACTTATATATACATGCAAATCCCTAAAAGAGAGGTAGAGTAGAAATGTCTAGACTATCGTAGAACCATAAAGGGCAGCATGATAAAAATATCCTAAATTGTATCAATATACAAAATGTCTTCAACATAAGTAAAAGTATACATACATAGAATATGGTAAAGATAATGAGCATAAAACATCGGAAATGAAAAGATTTTATACAATATGACAAAATACAATTTTTTTCAGGAAGAGAATATAAACCTAATTTTACATATGTTTCCACAAATAAGAATCTATAACAATGTAAGCTGTATAATAGTAATATCTCAATATTACCAAAATAATTCACAAGATAGGCTAATCTGCCTATACCCTATCTAAACCATACCTTTCCCAACCATACTGTATCCCTGTCTAAAAAATACCTTCATCTAATCATCCCCAATCCTTCCATACCCAACCCTAAGTAACTAAAACCAATCCTACGAAGATGAATTTTATCCCTAAATTCCCAGCGTAGGGTGTTAGAAGCAGAATCAGGATTTTCACGGGACCTGGTTTCACCCAGGTGGCAGACACCATTCTCTTTCTCCACCATCCCTGAACAGGTGGTTGCCATGCCTAACCAGGCAGACACACTGCAGCTTGTAAGACGTTTGTGTCTGCCCTACAACTCCTTTATCTCCACTGCAGCCCTAAGACCATTGCTTATCTCCTGCCCATTCCCTCACATTGCATTGGCACAGAGCCCTGCAGCGCCCATCCCGCTCATGTGTTCCTGTGAGGCCTGCTCTGTTTGTGTGTTCCTGCGGCCAGCAGTGCCAGTTGCAGGCCACAACTGTTAGCCCTGTGGTCCTTTCAATTTACACAAGGCTTGTTTCGCTCCTTCATTTAATAAAATTTTGCTTGCCTTAGTTTGTTAAGAGCTATTCTACAATGACCATGATCAAAAAGATCATCTGCTGCCTCTCGCTATTTGGTGGTACACCTCCGGGCAGGATTACCACAAGTTGACATCTACAACTAAAAGCATCAAAATTCTACGACAGCAAAATTACACCTAATATAATGTAACATCCTTTGCAATTTAAGCTGGTATAATATCTGAGATCAATTGTTCTATACCTATGGTGGATAATTTCAAAATGCAAAACATTAGGAATTCTTTTGCTTCATATATAGAAGAAATTTTAGCAGAAAAATTATGACTGGACCAATATATACTCTTTTTTGTAATAACATTGGGCGTGGTCAGTGCCACAGATATGGACAAGGTAAATATCTCACTACAGCTTATTTATATTCAGTATGAGGAATCACAATTATTATTACTTGTCATTTAAATTAGTTTCACATTAAGACTAACTTAAAATCATTTTTAAAACTTTTGCCAGTATTCTTAATTAAAAACAGTTATGGTAAATTATATGCCCTTGTGACTAATACTAAAATGAATGACTAAATGTAGGAAAACTATTCTGAAAATGTTTTATAATATACAATTTAGGGCTGTTTTGAGAAGAATACCAACAGACTATCTTCCTATTTGATGGTTTTATGCTTATAAATCCTCTAATCACTAATGTTCATATACAATTCACAAATTAATATGTACAGTACTTCTATAGTCATTTAAAGACAAGCTGGCCTGTCCTATTATGGCTGATACAATAAAGTATTGTAAACTAGATAGCTAATTAAACAGCCATCTTCTAATTCACGATGCCAGAAGGTCCAATATTAATGTTTCATGAAATTGGCTGCCAAACATGGTTTTCTTCCTAGTTCCTACAATACAGTGTCCACTTGCAACCAATGGCAACAGTCAAAGAGTCCTTCTTATGATACATTCATAATGATGTTAATTTCACACATGAAAATACATTTGTCAGGTTATACTCACCTATTGAAGTTTCAAGCTCCAATTACAACCTACTTGAATATTATGATTTCAACTGGTAGATTTCTGAGGACAAACATTTGATCTACAGAGCTTAGCTATGAGTGAAAATCTTGACTCACACAATGAAAAGATTCCCAGTGTGATTGAAAAGTTGGATACTACATCTTCTTCATACTGTGTCATTGAAAAATAACCCTTTTGTCTTACATTTAGGGATATGTTTTCCTGAGTTTCTCTTTGTTGAAAATGTTGCTGTTTTAAATGTTCCCCGATGTGTTGTTAATTTGCTATGAAGTATTTGCATTGCAAAAAACCGTGATATATCTTATTTAAATACTCATAATCTAGCATTCCTTATTAAGAGTTAGAGGCTGTTGGCCATGGTAAAATGTTAATATAACAGTATAGTTTAAATAAGTTATTCATACAGGAACAAATAAGAAAAAAACTTCACATTAGGTGTTGATGAAAAAGTGACACGAAATTTGAAGCTGCCAATATCTTAAGAGAAAATGTTTAATATCCATTAATTCAAGTTCATTTTAATTTGATAAAAGCTAATTGCCAGGGGCTGCAGAGATGGCTCAGTAGTTGAGAGCATTTCCTGCTCTTCCAGAGGACTCAGGTTCAATTCCCAGCACCCATATGGAACTGAAACTGGAACTTTCAGTTCCAGGGGATCCAACACCCTCACACAGACATACATGTAGGCAAACACTAAAACATAAAATGAAAAAAATATATTTAGAAAAGAAACTGTCTTGTAAATAGTAAGCATATATGCATGTGTCAAAACACATACATATGCACTGTGTATAAATAGTTTTAAGCTTTATTATATTTGTAATAAAAATGGAAAACTAAAAATCATGTGTTCTATGTACTGTGTATCAAAATGTAAAAAGCATATACTAAATTACAACTTATTTATAAAATGGGAACACAGAAAGAAATAAAAAAAAAACTTCAGCTTATTTTCAAAGAGCAAATACCTAGGACTCTGCACTACTTTAGGAACAGAGATATAGTTGAATGATTTTTGAGTTTGGTTGATTTTATTACAGATGGATGCCAAAAATTGAAATATCAATTCACAAATTTAGTCTCACATATGATGATCAAAGTAAAATTTGAGATAACTTCAAGTTGAATGATTTTTCTCCAATTTCTTAATTGATATTTTGTAATAATAATAATAATAATAATAATAATAATAATAATAATAATTAAAGCTAGTTTTATTCTACTTTTTTATTTCTGGATTGAAGTTCTAGTTAAAACTCTTGTTTTTTTGTATTCTCTTTCCTAAACTTTTCAGTTCTTAATTCCAGTCTCTAAGCTATTTTCTCTATTTTTCTTGTTGAAAAATCAAACTCTGCAGCTGTTTATAAATCCTCTGCAGGTGCCACTGATAGATAATTATTCCCTGTGGGTTTCTAGTCCAACCCCACCGGTCTCATTTATTGCATACAATTACATCTATTCTACTTTTAAAATGTTTTCTGTGTTTGTTTTGGTTCTGGTAGACTTACAAGAAACACCATTATATCAATTTTCAGCTAACATCTGTGGATAAAAAGCATTATAATACAAAAGAAATGTCTTTAGGGTACAGCTTGACATTATGTTTCTTTCTTCACTGCCTAAATAGCACTGCACTCAGTTTATTGTTTTAAAATTTTGGAGGATAAAACAAAAGCAAGAACGCTTTTTTTTTCTTTCTAAGATACAATGTGAAAGAGCATGGTTTGCTCTTAAAGATGTATGGTAGGCATGATGGGAATGAAGAATAGTGATCTTGTGTACAAAGTTGTCACCAATAAAAGAAGTTGTATCTTTGGCTCATTCTTTTCTCTCTTTTCTCTTTTTTATCCTTCTCTCATCCTCTTTTATATAAAAACAAAGAATAAATTAAAAAATCTCTTTATGTATTTATCTTCTTTTTGTTTATTTATTTTATCATTTATTCTTCCTTCTCTCCTCCCAGTCCATCCCCAAGCACCCAGATACATTCCTACTTCTTCATTTCTGTTCAGAAAAGGTAGGCTTCTCATGGATATCAGCCAGCCCTGGTATGTCAAGTTGCAGTGAGACTAGACATCATCTCTTCTACTAAGGTTGAATGAAGCAATGACTTAGGAGGAATGGGTCCCAAAAGCAGGTAAAAGAGTCAGAGACAAACCTCTTTTGCCTTCTTAAAAAAAAGGTATGTGATGCATAAGTGTGTTGCTTGAAAATGATGGTTAATGGCAACTTGATAACTTTTCCAGTTACCAGTACTAGTCTCCATGTTAAACTTCTAAAGAAAAGGGAGCAACTATTTAAGCCCTAGATATTTCATGAAAGCTGTGTATGTTTTGTTTTCTACCACAATTTAGATCCCTTTATTTGATATTTATTCTAGAGTCACACTGAGTTAGAAAGACACTGAAATTATCAAGGTAATGTCTATAATTCTGAGAGTTGTGTAGCAGGGTCCAAAGACATTAGTATAACAAAATATTTTGATAATCGACACTCTAACAAGGATTTCCTTGATGGCAGAATGGAATATAATGAATGATATTAATATGAAAAGCATCAAATTAGTCTGAATGGAAGTTAGAATAAAAGGGCCAGTCTGTTACGGTATTGTGGAAAACAATATTGGTAGCAATTAAGAATCAACACAGAAAGGTGACAATTCATCTATTCTTATTAAAACACATGCTATCCTAGGTTATTCTAGAAAAATAATCACTGCTGCAAACATCTCTTATTTATTGCCATAATCAATTGGCATTGGATTATGGGTAATATTTTGCTTGGTGGATGGAAACAAAAGGTTGTTCTATGGTGAAGATGTTTGACATCCAAGAAAGAACTACAGATAATATGAGATGAGAAGCAGCATGTGGCTTTGCAAAAAAAAAAAAAAAAAAAAAAAAATGATGCAGTCTTGTTTTATGCTAACATGTGATACAAGAGTCTTTGGAGAGGAGTGAGCCTCAGTTAACAAAATTCCTCCATCATAAGACCAGGCTGTAGACAAGACTGGAGAGTATTTTCATAATTAGTGATTGATCAGCAAGGACCTGTAGTGGTGGTGGTGCCATCAATGAGTTGATGGTTTGGGGCTCTGTAAGAAAGAAGAGTGAGCAAGCTATTTAGAACAAGCCCGTAAGTAGCACTCTTCACATCACTTGAGTGGTGGTATTTCACCACTGCAATAATTATCCAAAAACCAGTCTTAATTAGGAAGGATTCTGTGTAGGGAATTCAGAAGGTGGTATACATATTGAGTCTCTAAGGTGACAGAGTATACATACAAATGGAATTTTTCTTCTTGTGGGAAAAACATTCAGTTTCCCACTTGAAAATTTGATAGACATGGAGACAATAGCATTGAGACATAGTGAGTACTTTTGTTAACTGGCACATCAATGAGAGAAAGATACCCCAAAACAGATGTAAAACATTCATGACTATGTCCAGACTGAAGAAAAACAAAACAAGAAACAGTTGGTGGTGCATTTAAAAGACAGTGGCATTCATCCCTCCTCTCAGAGGGAAACTTACATGGTGAAATACAGGGTCACAGAGTTCACACTGCAGTAATTGCGTTTCCAAAATTGTGACAGTTGTCTGAAAAACAGCTAAATCACTATGCAATAGTAGTAACTGATTAAATACTAGTTGTCTGGAACCTAACATAAGAGTAAGCAAAAGATTCATTAATCTGAAGAGATAATTAATAAAGGAATTATGGGAACTACTAGAAAACTAGAAGTTTTAAGCAATTTCCATGTAACTACCTAGTACATTTTTATTTTGCGAGATTGACTACTGTAAGAAAACAGGCTAACACAGAGTACTCATTTGAGAATGGCCTCCATTGGCTCATATATTTGAATATTTGATCCCTGTAGGTGGAACTATTTGGAAAGGATTGGGAGGACTGGCTTTGTTGGAAGAAGTGTGTCAATGAGGTTAAGCTTTGAAGTTTCAAAGAACTACAAAACCCAGTTAGTTCTCTGTGCTTTAGTATGTCTTAAGACTCAAGTCAACAGTGTGGTGCCTGCCTGCCTACTGCCATGCTCCCTGCAATGATTTTCATGGATTTAAATCCTCTAAAACTGTAAGCACCAAATGAAATCCTCCTTAGTATGTTGCCTTGGTCATTAGTATTTTATAGCAAAAGAAGAGCAGCTAAGACACATGGGCAAAGAGCTAAAACATGTTAACTTTGTTTTGTATCAGAGAGATGTATAAATTAACATTTTCTGTCTTAAATATAAAAATCAGCCTTGTTTCTTTTTCTTCTGTTTTTAAAAACATCTTATTCTTCTGCCTCTATTCTGTTATAACCTTACAAAATATTGTGTGTCAGGATAATTTACAAGCAGTTGCTTTTGAACTTTTGTTCTTTTTGTATTTTCAAGTTTGTACTCTCCCAATAAAGACAATTTACTGATAATTAGCTCTATCTTACCAAATTAAATATTGTCATGGAGTCATAATGATTTTCTATTTTTCATGACATTTAGAAACTGTAATTAGCTGCTGTGAATAATTTCAAGTGAGCACCACCACCTGGTAGAAACTTAGGAAAATATTTGTTGGCATCCAGGAGGTGATTTAAAGATACAACGTTAATTAAGTTTGTAAAATTCACACCTACTATTTAGCACTTGATAGCTGTTTTAATAAATACATTAAAGACATAAAACAAAATAGGCTAGATATAGAAAAACCTAACATTAGCCATCTTCAGTAAAATACAAGTTATTTCTTCAGAAAACAAAAACAAAAAAAAAATGCCCTCTTTGCTATATGTTCATCTATTGAAGAATATATACTGGAAGGCTATTTATGAGGAAAGGTAGAAGTGCTGATAATCTACTAGCAATATTAATATTTAATATAATAAGTTATAAAAAGCTCTAAAAATTATCTAATTTGAAAGCAAAATTAATTTCCAAAAATACTATATTTGCAGTTTGGATGCAGATATTAATAAATTACCATTCTCTTGAGTAAATCATAAGAATATTCTAGGTAAGTCATTATTGATTTTTCTGATGCTAAAACTCAAATAAATTGAAGCTCAGACACAAGTAAGACATGTGACTCTCCTTTAAAAACCTTCCATAGGTGATATTAAGGATGGTACACAGCTGCCTCAGGTGATTAATATTTAAAATGTGGGTTTAATATGATAAAACCCTTTGTCATAGCAAGTCTGCCTTTCCCTAAATTTCTCCAAAGGCAGAATATTTGGCTATATTCCTGTTATCTGCTTAATGATCAAAGGCCATGCCTATATGCCATGAATGATTAAAAGCAAATCTTGAGAACCAAGCCAGGAGAGCCATAGCCTTATGATAAACCCGTTGAGAGCAGGGTAATTCTGGAGGTGGATCATTCAATATATACACAGCTGTTGTGGAATATTCCTTTACCCTGTGTGAAGATGTGTCACTGTGATTGGTTTAATAATAAAGATAAATGGCCAATAGATTGGTAGGAAGTATAACAGAGACTTCTGGACTTAGAGAGCTCTGGGAAGAGGAAAGGAAGGTGAACAATATGGAGGTGAGAAAATGTGCACAGGGAAGAATGTAGATTTAAAAATATGCATTGAGTTATAAGAAATAGTGGGGCAAGCTTAAACCAAACTTTCATAATTAATAGTAAGTTTCTGTGTCTTTTTTTTGTGAGCTTGCAATCCAAAATATAATTTCTACTCATGGCCACTTCTGATAGTTGAAACAGAGTAAATGGTGGAAAAATGTTGGAAATTAATAAAATGCTACAAGAAACAACGGACATAACATATTAAACAATATACAAACATCTCCGCTATCAAGTAGAGAGAAATCCAGGATTGTATAGAAAAATTGTGAATGAACTGTCAAGACAAATATGTAATGAAATTCTGACTGCTATTTTAAATTGGTTTTTGCTTTCATTACTTTTAATTTACTATACTGCAAAGTTTCAACTTGAGGCCATAAACAATCTCCTCAAGGACACTAATCTACTCACCCAACTCATGCCAACATACAGATTTTGAAATTATCTTACTTCTATTTGTAAGCTTTACTTAGACACAGCTGAAAAATAAAAAGTGGACATTTAAGGCATAGCTTTTGAAGACAACATACCACATATATACACATGTTAAATAGTAACTACAAATCAAGTTAATTAACACTTTTATCACCTTGCTCTGTTAACATTTTGCATGTGGGTGTAATGATAACACTTAAGATTTACTGTTTTAACAAAATTTCAAGAATATGCTATGCTACTCAGTCACACTCATTATGTGGCAGCAATGATCATTTGGACTGGTGATCTTTTAAGTGAATATTTGAAAATATGCTTCTACTTTTTGCTTCTAGACTCAACATTTCATGTCTGTCGAGGGCATTCAGTTATTGCATGTTACACAAAAAGGAATGATCTCAACATGAATGAACCAAAATATAAATAGAGCAAGAACAGTAGGAAGGAATTCAAAGTCAACTATGTGGCCTCATTGCTATAGAATTACCTTCATTCTTTCTTTCAGGAAGTAATTGTTATCTTCCATTCAGAATTAGACTTTTGCTCATGAGAGCATCTTGATAACTGATTCCATCTTGGACTGCAGATCAGAATTTATGAGTCTAGTAATACCTGAAATAAGTGTTATTGCTATTACCCCTATCATAAGTTACAGCTTCATAGAAAAAAGGGATTCCTTTTATTCATAAGAAAATATCTTTATTGTTTATGAATACTAGAGTTATATGACTAGATAAGATTAAAATATGTTCTAGGGTAAATTAATCTTTAGTATATAATTACCTAGTTATTATACCTAGGAAGTCAAACTGAATCTATATTAGCTCATCTTTTTATATTATTTTTTCTTATTTTACATATTGATTCCAGTTTCCTCTTTTTCCCCTCCCTCCCATGACCCTCTTTCACCCTCCCATCCCATTTTCCCTGCTCGCCACAGGGAGGCTGTTGCCTTCCAGGAGGGGTCAAGAAAATATATCAAGTCATTTGGAATATGGACTAGGCCCTCCCTCCTGACTCTAAGTTAAGGGAGCATTCTTCCATGGGGAATGTGCTCCCAAAGGTCTTTTGTGCACCAGGGATACATCCTGGTTCCACTGTCAGAGGTCCCTTAGACTGCCCAGGCCTTCTAACTGAGACCCATGTTCAGGGGTTCTGAGAAGGTCCTATGCTGGTTTTCAGCTATCATTCTGAGGACCCATTAGCTCCTCCTTGTTTAGGTCAGCTGTCTCTATGGGATTCTGTAGCCTGGTCTTGTCCTCCTTCTCTGAATATGAATTCCAGTTCGGCTTAGTGTTTAGCTGTAGTTCAATTTTATCACACTGATACTCAAATAAAATTGTACAACATTAAATTTAATACCTTACAAGTTAGCTATAGTAAGTAAAATGCATCTGAAGAAACTTTTTGTTATTGGTAAACATTTTCTTTCAGACTTGTTAGTTAAAATAGTGATAATTATTTAGAAAATGAAGGAGAGCTTTATGGGAAAATAAAATATTACATGTGAAGGATTTCACCTTTATTGGGTCTGGATTCAAAAAAGGTGTTATGTAGGTGTCAGCTGGCACAGTGGGGATGATATCATTACAAATTATCTGAAAGAGATAAATTATATAACTAGCAATTAAATGTGATAGTGACTGTTTTGGTCAGGCAGATATACCTGAATTTCCAAGCCAAACAATTCAGTAATAAAAATATTTATTTCAAGACACAAAAGAAATTTTAATGTACTTACTTTTTTTCCCTGGCTCATTCTACTCAATATGATTTTATCAACCCGAATGAATATGTGAATTTAAATAACACAATTATACCACAAATACTTACATTTAAATATAGAACATTTCTATGTAATTATCTTTTATTCTGTAAAAGTCTTTGACATTTTAATACATGTATATAATGAATTTGAGTCCTTATCATTTCCTTTTATCCTATCTCATCTCCCAATTTCTTCTAATGAAACACTTCCCGCTCTTGTTTTTATGACTGTAATTGTGTGTGTGTGCGTGTGTGTGTGTGTGTGTGTGTGAGAGAGAGAGAGAGAGAGAGAGAGAGAGAGAGAGAGAGAGAGAGATACTAAGTTTCAATAGGGTATTTTCATATGCATAAATAAGAGGTTATTACTAGAAATGGGTTATTTTTCTAGTGGATACACCACTGGAAAAAATGATACCATTTTCTGCACACTAAAGCTATCAATAGTCTGTCAGGGAAGTATTGGATCAGATGAACCTCACTCCTATCCATATTGGACCGTACTTGATTGGATTGTACTTGATCTTAATCAGGTACAAACCCTGTGCAGACAAGTATAGACTTACTGACTTCTTTACTACACTAGCTAGGCCATGTTCAGCAGACAGGGTTTCATAGCATTCTTTCCTATCCCTGGATTTGACAATTTTACCTTCCCTCTTTTGATATTTGCTGACCCTGTCAAGGAGTATGACATGATATAGATGTCCCATTTACGTCTAGTACACTATAGTCACTTATCTTCACTTTGACAAATTGTTTAACTCAGAAATTTATCTATTATCTTGTATATGTTAGAAGGGAGAAACTGACTGATGCATTCACTTTTTCCCCTCATTTGATGGTTACTTAAATATTGCCTGGATATGTGTTATTGAAGGCAATATCATATATACTTGCACTTATATAACGATAGTATATAAAAGCACTACAAAAACTCAAATTTGGGCCATAATGTTTATCAATTCCTCAATATAGATGCAGTCAATTTTCCTTAAAAATCTTACCAATTTAACTTGTTCAGTAACAATAATATAGCCAGACATCACATTTGTTTTCATTATACAATCTTTATAAGGTAGTCATTCATATTGACTGTTACAAATCACCCAAATTTCTAAGCATAGTAAGGTTAAATTCACCCATTTGCCCTGATTTATATGAAGAGATATTAATAAATTTCTAAGGCAAAACAAACAATTAAAAAGTATCTTTGTTACCATAGCAATCCATAAATTTAAGACTTGAGGAAAGCTATGCATAGTATAAATAATAAAATTAACACAAAAGAATAACAGATGCTATTATTACATGAGTTCAAATTTAATAGCATAGATTAAATACAGATGATTTTAATTACATATTTTGTTCCATATAAAATTAAAATTATTTTTTATTTTTATTTTTTATTTTATGAAATAAAAGAAAATACAGTTATAAGGCAATATTTCATATAAATTTGTCTAAAAAGGTAATGAATAACTTAAATATTAACAATTTTCAGCAAAATGGTTATATAAGAAAAATTATTCTGATGAAGTTAACAAGCAAAATATTCCAAACATTTAAACAATTCTACTAAAAGTATGACCCAAAGTGAAAGTGTCTTCATGAAGTTTTTTCAGAAATACACACAAAAAAACCCCACAGCTATCATTTGGTATACTTTTTACTTAGTGTTTTAGTATCTTCACAAATATTTAATAGCAAAGTGCAAATGAGGTGTTCAAACACAGGACTGATAACCCAGGAAAAGCTAAAGTTCATTATCTGCCTTTGTGAAATCCCTTGCCCCTTAATGACACAGTGGGTTTTTCAGAGTATGACAACAGAAATGGGTAGGAAACCTATGACAACATAATTAAGTATCAAGGCCCAATGTTACTGACTCTATTCCATCATGACTTAAGGTCAGGATTCAAACCTATTCTTGCACTTTAATGTTAAATGACAGGATGTTTGGCCTAAGGACAGGATGTTTACTCTTTGTCTTGACCCTAAACACAAAATTACAGGATGTTTAACTTAGGGCATTGTGATCAGATTTTGGGTATTGGGAATGTAATCATGTTTGTTTCTTTCTTGTATTGTGGTGGAAGTATGTTGCCTCATTCTTTTCATTTTTTTTTTGGTGTATATAAGAACTATGAGTAATAAACTTGGAACTTTTTATAGTATTCAGTGGGAGTGCTCCCAACTCTATCTTCTATACCTTGCTTATTTCTTTGCTCAATCCACATTGCCCTACTCAGGAACATACAGACAAGTCAGATGGACCTTACAATTTGGCTGCATCGTGATCTTACAATTTGTCATGGCTTGAGTATGCATACTTCATACAATGATGATATAGGCTCAATGACTGACATTGTACTCAGATAATGGCCATTTATAGAGGGAAAGACAGAAATATGTCATAAGTGTATAAGAGGACTTTTGACTTTTTAAAAGGAACACCAAGTTTGTCTTTTGCACTCTCATTTCCTCTCACTACTTCCCTTCTAAGTTTCCCTGTCTCTTTTTCTCTCATTCTTCCTATCTTCAGAAAGATTCTTAAAAAAAAAAAAACACTGTCACAAGAAAATTCCTGAAAAATGTGACTTGAAGAAGAAACAGCCAACTTTGGAAGATGGCTTGAAGAAGTTGATCGCATTATCTAAGCAGACACAATATATACAGTAAATTGCTCGTGTTCAATTTACTCCCCCCTTTTCATCAAGGATGGTAGTTATGATGGTTTCTCACCTTGAAATCATGCACACAATCACCTACAACTTTGTCTTGAAGGCATTTCTAGATGCTGCCACATTGTCAATTACTATAAATTACTACAGGAAGATAAAGCCATCTATTCTTCTTATCTGCAACCAGGAAGAGGCTTTATTGGAACCCAGACTTGTGCTTGGATTTCTAACCTCCAAAACTGTATGAAAATTAGTTTCTATTTATTAAAATAGTTAGTTTGGAATACTTTGTAATGTCATCTCAAACAAACAAAATACCATTCTAGAAACTCTGTTTTAAAATTACTGCAAATGTATTTATATGTTCCATTCTATCTTCATAAATAGAAAATTTTCTCATGTAATTGATTAATACAGTAGTAGTTCATGGAGTAATTTCAACTCACCAATACCCTAGAATATTCCTTTTTTATGTTTAAGGAACAGAAATATTCTTTCCAGAGTAGTGAGTTGAAATAGAGTGAGAGGATATGACAAACAATAGCTATAAACTCTGAGTTCCACGAAGTTTTATAGACAAAAATGTAGGTATTTTCATTGCATGGCAAGAGAAAGACATTTAACTTTCTTATGCCTTGATTGATACAGATGAAAAAAAAATAATGGTTCAGTGTACATGTGTTATCTAGGATCACATTAATGAAATAAAATTATATTTCATTAAAGTGTATAAATATATGATATCATCCATTGGAACTTTTTACAAGGAAAGAAATTATTATGACAAATTGTACTCTAATCTCTGTATGCGTGTTATAATAAGACCACTTCCAACACACACACACACACACACACACACACACACACACACACACACACACACTAATATGAACAATGGAAACAAAGTAAAATTCTGAAGTAGAAATCAAACAGAAAATAGAGAAATTAAAATAAGAAATCCCAGCATCAGAGTTCTAAATTAAAGCAGTTCAATATACTTACCATAACTTACCTTAAAAAAGGTAAGTGGGCCCTTAGAACATGGTGCTCAATCAGTAACACATTTGTTGTTCTAGCAGAGGACCTGGGTTTAAGAACCTAGGCACCCATGTAAAGTTCTGTGTGCAACGACTCTTTTGTAATATCAGTGCTGGCAAGGCAGAAACAGCAGGACACCTTAAGGTTGTTCACAATGAAAGCTACCTGAACATAGTTCTCAGTTTGTGTACAAGAGCACATAAATATGACCACACACACATGAGATTCTAGATAGCATAATAGCTCTGCAAGTCTGACATTTCTGAAATAGTAGATGACTACTGCACTTTTAGTAATTTATACATTTACTTAGAAACTATGCACATTTAAGAAATGCTTAGCATATTAAAAATTCAATATTTACTATAAAATGAAACTTTAAGTCAACAATACTGAGTATTATTATGAAATAGGTATCTCATAGTTCAGGCTCTGCTAAAGTAAGTTTAGTTCTGAGTGTGGTTGCTTCATTGGTGCCAAATATTAACTGAGATTTTGGACAAAATCAGTTTGTCATAAACTTATTTTGTTTCTGACCAAAACATACGATTTTCATTTGAAAAGGATCAAAGCTAGTCTGGAAGTAATATGTTCTTTGAGTACTCCTAGTAGAGACACAGGACAGGATAGGATGGTGGACACTGTCTTCAACAGTAGCTTACTTCAAGTCCTTCATATGTTCACATATTGATGCTATCATAATAAAGAAGCGTAGCATTAAAACAAATCAATAAAGACATTTCTGAAGAAACATGTGCAGAAGTTTGAGCTCGTGTGTAGATACTTTGATAAATGAACATGATAAAATGGTAGAACCTGCACTGATTTGTGGTAAGATGGATGGTGGAGGCATAGGGCTTTCATGGACCTTCATGAGTATCAGCTATTTTTTATAAAGAAAAATGACTTCATATTTAACATTTTTTGTTAAATGATATGAGCTAGGAGCACAGCGATTCCTGAAATAACAGCACAGGATTTTACAAAAGAGACCAAGAACAAGGATTTGTCTTCTCTACAAACAGATCTCTACAGGGAAGAAAGGCAGAATTTTTAAAATCTATTTTTGATCACTTTGAAAGGTATCCAACTGAGATCGCATTTCACAGATATTGCAAACAGATATTTCAGTCATTCATAAACTTCACTGTGAGGTCCATGAAGCATTTTTCTACCTACAGAATGCGTTTTCCCTATCCCCAAGTTCTGCATATCATCTGTATTTTTACCAGTTAGAATTTCTGTAAAGGTTTATCTTTTGTATAAACTTCTTGATGAGGGATGAGAACTACATTTAGCTATCGTATAAGAATTTAAAATTAGAATGCAATTGGAAAGTATACCAGTTTGAGTAAGTGCCAGTATAAGATTCTCCTGTAGGTTCCATGACCCCACAAATTTGAGATAACTTTTAATGACCCCCTCACAAACACCAAAATATAACAATGCATAAATCTCTAAAGAGAAAATAATTATTTTAATATGACATGTATATCTTTCTATACTTTAAAATACCTCTAGATTGTTTATGACTAATAAAGCCTCACTACTACTAGAAAAATTGCTCTGAAAGACTAGACAAAAGGATGAGAACAAAAAGTCCATATAGTTTCACCCAAGATGGAGTTTCTGAAAGAATATTATTTGTTGGTCGTAGATCAAATCTGTAGATTCATCATCTGATGTGTGTTATCTAAATTATTATTATTCTTAGAGATTCCTGAGGGTTGCAATTTACAAGGTGAAAGTGATCCAGTTATCATTTTCCAGGTATCAGTACAGTGTCCAATCTATGTATTATTTTTGGATTGAGGTGAAGCAGAATATAGTATAAATAAAGATATTTAACTAATACTAGCCTGAAAGAAGAGAAAAAGAGACACCAGAAAGGAAACACTTGAAAAAATAAAATATAATTTAAGACAATCACAGCCAAAGACCCATTTATCACCAAGCCTCACCATCCAATCTCCACAACATCTGATAGTCTATTCTCACTTGCAATCCATTAATAGATCAAGAAATTGATTTGGTCAGATCTAAATGTCTAAGAAAACAGGCTCAGACATATACATAGAAGTGTTCTTCACTAGTCTCCTAGCTTTTTCTTAATATAATCTAGTTGGCATCCAAGATGAACTATTCCAATTGCAATGCTAAATAATTACTGTTAATAAAAGTACATCACACACACACACACACACACATATATATATATATATATATATATATACATACAAATGATACAAATGTGCTATATATATATATATATATATAGACATAACCACATAAACATCCAATCTACTAGAGATCAATCAATTTTTTAAATGTTTTCTTAAATTTCACACTATTGGAATAGGAAATATCTTCTTCAACATACAGTTCTAACCAAAATCACACAAAAAAAAACTGTGATTAACCTAGTACCACTCATTTAATTAAATGTCAGTCAGTGCTTTGTTTTATTATTTATAAATGTGGAAAACAATAGTTTTATCTTACAAACATTTTTCATAAAAGATAAAATTCCTTATTATTATAGTAATGACTAAACAAACAAATAAATAAATGAACAGAGAAAAATGCCAGAATTAAGTTAAAACTCATTTAGCACAGATTCTTATAAAACATACTTTTTTAAAAAAAAATTACTTATCAAATCACTCAGGCTGAAAACAAGTCTTTGAAAGTCTATGACATCAACAAATCCAGAGTACTTAGATTCTGAGAGACCATCCCCCCCAAAAAGAAATTAGCAAATATTGAGCTATTCGGTTGTTATATAGACAAACCATTTTCTTGTTATGTAAGAATTAGTATGTACTTTTCATAACAAAGTAGGATTCCATGTGCTTTTATAATGGAATTTTAGTACTTAGCTATAAGTATATGATAGCTTTCCAATGGATAAAAACATGGCTGCTCACAGGAAATAAGAGCTTGAAGTTCAATCCTGTCTTTGCTAATACAGTAAACATTGGTAAGATCCAATACTTTTTTCTCACTTATTAAGTGAGAATTAGGCTTTTTCATACATAATACTGTTAGAGAAAGTATTGTAACCCATCAAATCACTAGACTTTCCCCCAATACCTTTTTTGTGCTGTTTTCCCTCCAGATAACCAGGGTTAAATTTTTGATCATACCACATTGCATTATTCCTCAGTTGACTAAAGCTACACTAAGGCTGTACTAGCCATATCTTTACTGGGAATAAAAATAGAAATAAATACTAGTAACATTGTGAAAGAACTGATGATTCTATATTGTACTCTCCCAATTCTCATAGCTAAGTAGTTTGCTAAAGAATCATACTAAAAACAGATAAAGTTAATACTTCAGTATTATTGGACAGATAATTAGCTGAACAGAGAAGCAAGAAATGCTCTCTGATTTAAGAAAATCATAGGAAATTAAGATGTTCTCCATAGCTACATCTTCATTCTAAGATAATTTGACAGCATGAGGTCTCTCTGGGAAATCTGAAGTATATGCCAAGTAGAAAGCCCATACTTATACAATCTACAGGTTTTAGCAATTTCGTTTGGAGATGCAGCCCATTCTATAGGAGAATGAGTCTAAATGGCCTAAGCAGCATCATTTGAGCTCAGCAAGGGAATAGGATATCACTGTTTAGCAACAGATCTCTTGCAATTAGTGAAAATGCACCCCAACTGGTCTTTTATTTAATCCCTCACATCAGACTGATAAACTATGTTTTAAAACTTGTGTTATTAATATTTAGGCACAGTGACCTCAAAATAGATGGACAAAAGAATCAATATGTGTTCTGTGGAAAACAAAACTAACCACACACGTTGATTTATCTTTCTGAATTATATCACATCTGGGCTATATTTTCTAATAAAATTTTGAAAACATGTAAAAGTTTTGTAGCCATTTTAATCAGAAAATATTAGCATTATTCTATTTTTAACACATACATGCACAGGATTGACATTTACAGAAACAAGTATCTTTCATTTTATTAATACATTGCTATGTGAAATAGGCAAACAGAACATAACCTCCAATCTGAAACTCAAATTAACAATGTGATAGGTTTTATGAATTACCTTAAAAATTTACCTGAAACCTATGAAGCATACAAATGCCTTAATCATCATTTATTATTATTTCTGATATGAAAATGATCTACAACCAGAAATCCCTTCTATTTGAATTAATGATATAACCCCTTCCAGAAATATACCCCACTTTCACATAAATTATCAAATTCAAAGTTTTAAGAAACTTGAAGTTTTACCATACTTCAGACTGGAGAAAACGTGAAACTTATCTCACCAAATATGCTAAATAATACCAGTGCATTCACCAATATGGTATTGCTATATGAGATATGAAAGTACTTTTTGCTAAGTGACAGGAAACATTGGTGTGATTGCTTACCAGCAACCCTTAGTTTGATGATATAGAATTTATCTCCACAAGATAAAACAAATCAAATGAATTAAGAAGTGTCTTGTATTTATTTCAGATGCCTTTTTTATTATTTTGATGAGAATTAAGTAAATTGGATTTAATATAAAACTTTCCCAGACTATTAAAAATCATACAGTTATATTTTCCAAACTGTGGACAATCTGAGGAATTATGACTCTCCTTCCCCTACAAAAAGTACAGATTAACTGTTAGAATCCCTAGGAGCTGACCTTTGCATTCTACATTTTCAGTGATATATATACTGCAGGAAAAAATTGATTCATAGGTTAGCAGGATAATTTCCATTCCCGAAGTAGAGTCATTCCTGAACTCCGAAGTTCCAGTGTCCATCAGTCAACTGAACTAAGGTAAGAAAAATACAGCTTGAAAGATATTTACATCGATTAAATTCAGCCACGTGGTCTCCTTATAACAATTAGAATTCAGAATTAATGACTATCTAAATGTCTCCTAGAGACCATCACTTATAAAGCCTTTAGAGGCCAGCTAGATGGCTTGGAAGGTAAAGAAAGGCATTTTATGACAAGAGTGACTATCCAAGTTTTATTTTTCAGGACACACATGCTAAAGGTGTGAGCAAAATCCTGAAAGATGTCCTCTAACATTAACATGTATGTATTGGCCTATGCATGACTCCCTCATACATATAAATGAAAAATTTAAAATAATCTATTTTAAAAAGTCTTCACAAATACCATAAATTGATTGCTACTTGTGTTCATTGTCTCCAAATTCTACTTTCCTAAAATAAGCAAATATTTTCTTTAAGATGTTTCTAAAACATTTATTACACATGATGTTAAAATTTGACAAGTCTATGATTTCTGTACAATGTTTCATTTTGTTTCAATATTCTTCAGTTTTGTGTATTTTAAACTATAAAATGATATTCCCATACATACAGACTTATGTATTTGTCTAATAATTCTTTGATTAATAGGAACACATTCTATTCTATTCATGTATAACAAGGTCTCTCTCCATTTATACAAAAGTGTTCATGTCTGATATTTTAGATCTCAGAAACAAAAAGTAAAAACCTTCATATATTTTTAGTGTGGGCACGATCTATAGGTGTTAAGAAAGCTGTCAATCTCTTCTTAATATATTCAAGTACTTTGGAGACAAGCATAGATCAAGGGGAAAACCCAAAGAGGAAGCTATTATACAGAACTATGAGTGGTCATCAAGGGCAAATTTCCAAAGGGAACTGATTAACGTTGCTTTATCAGGTAAGAGTTGAAAAATAAGCCATTAATTTTATGACAATTTTTCTTCAACTTGGTTATCATAAGTAGGACTTCCTTCCAGGCTAATTAACTACTAACCATTTAACAGGCAATCCATGCATGGAAACAGTGAAAGATGAATTGCACTTATGAAGTAATTGACACAGGGTAGAGTGGGCATTTAAGCAATGTTGGTTTGCTTTCTTACGCCGGAAGAAGAGAGTATATACTACTACTTGACAGGTCATTATTAAAGGTCAGTGTGCAGCATCAGATAATAGAAACTCAAGGATAAAATGCACTTTCGCACTCTGGAGTTGGGGTAACCCAATGCAAAGACCTCCAGAGAAAAGACTTAGTGTTTCCACATTGGCTTCATCGAAATACAACTGGTGTTAGTGCAGATGAGTCCCCAAGTTATATTGTTTTCTTTTGATAGTAAAGTCAGAGCTGGCAAACCAAAATAGCTTCCCAAAAGATTCATTTACTGAAATACCTCCCAGGTTTTTTTTTTTTTTTTTGCTTAGTGTAAAGTTTTCAAAGTTGCAAGGAATGCATAGAGCATTTTTTTGTTTTGTTTAGTTTTAAAAGATAAGCACTGATTTGATAAATTACATAAAAGTAACATCACAAGACACAGAAAACATTCAGATGTTACCATTTGTCCATTGGAGAAGAAAGAGTTAAACAGTAAGAAATAGCTTTCCTAGAGGTTTGCAACTCTAGTTTATTGTATGAACCTGGGAAAATGGAGCCTAAAATTAGGTAGACATGCGATAGCCAACTTTATTCAGACCATCAGGAAATTTAAATTCCAAGGGTTATGAAGAATTCAGTGAGGAAGGTGTGCAATCACAAGACAAGACACGTATAGAAAAGCATGTTTTTCTACAGAGACATATGAATAACAAGAGCTGAAGTGAATTCACTCCAAATCACTACTTCTGGGAAGATCACAAAAATGCATTCTGAGAACAATTCTGTGTTTTGAGGAAACTGAAGTCACAAGACTTTTATCTCATTTCCTAGGAGTTTTCTCACAAGTACTCAGAGTTCTCACACAGCTCTATTTTTGGACAGTTTTCTGACACCTAGTGTCAAGGAGATAGTACTAAATTACTTCTATCTTTAATACTGAAATATCTATTAATTATGCTTACAGTGTTCTGCCTGCATATATCCCTGCATGCTAGAAGAGGGTACCAGATCTCGTTACAGATGTTTGTTACGCACCATGTGGTTGCTGGAAATTGAACTCAGGACCTCTGGAAGAATAGCTAGTGCTCTTAACCTCTTTGCCATCTTTAAGTCACTTATTATTTATGTCCTAAGAGAAGAAATTAATTTGAATTTCTGTGATTTACTTATAAATTCAAACTGGGATATATATTAGATAACATGAAGTACAATATAAGAATGTGTATGTACTATATAGAATGTTTCATTATTCATATGCAATAGTTATATGGGAAAGAATAATTTAATTAATCATATAAATCATAAATGTTAAAAACTGAGATGTGCTAAGAATATTTCAAGATCTTTGCTTGCTCCTATTGAATATTACTATTCAGTTTATACTTCAATTTTGTTCAACTAGTTGTTACTGAAGGACATTCTTCAAGAAATAATGCAAAATAATTTAACAGTGTTTATGTTGTGAATGTGGCATATATGTATTGGAGCCCAAAAGTTATCATCAGGTGTTTTCCTCAGTAAATTTCCTAGAGTGTCTTTTGCTGATAATGGAGTTCATCTGTCCAGTCTTCCGAGCTTTATCCTTCATCCACATAGGGCTAAAGTTACAGATGACAAGCAGGTGTAGTAACTTCTGAACTGTCTTTCTATATGGATCCTGTAGATAAGATTACATATCAGGTCCTCATATTTGTGCAGGCAGGATGTTAACTGAGCCATCTTAGTCTACTGAGGTTTCTTTGACACAGAAGAAAACATACTGTTTACCTAGCAAGTCAGTTATATATCTTTTCTTACCTCTCTCTCACCAGGGACTCTACAGTCATTTCTGTTAGCTTAAGGCTTAATTATCCCCCAAACTAATATAACAGATATCTTGTATTTTTCTGACAGTCAGCCTTAGAAACAATTATTTCAGGCAAGAAATTTTAGCATAGAATAGCATTAGCATAGAATAATCATGTGGTTACAAGTATTCCACTGGCAGGTATGAAAAATTCCACATTAAATAAATTGATAAGGTCATGCATGTGTGTTATGCCCTAGAAATAGTAGTAGTATTTCAAACTCAAAATGATTTTAGTGTTTTCATTAATAAATATGCTTAATTCTTCAAAGTTTATTTACTGAAATGTATTTAAAACAAAAGTATTTGTGAGTTTTTTATGTATTGTCTAGAAAATATGTATGTTGTACAGGCTACACTCATCATATTTATCATGAAAATTTTCTAATTATCTTTGTATCAAAATACAATATCAACTTTTAGTACTTGGTTCAAGCAGAACTATCAATAGTAATAATAATAATAATAATAATAATAATAATAATAATAATATTTAAAGTGGTGCAATGCTTCTTTGACAAAGTGTATAACTAACCATTAGGTATAACATATATTCTAAAATCCATGGTTTCTCAAAAAAAAATATATTAATTTTATTTTCTAATTTCTCCCTCCCTCTACAACAGCTATTCTTGTAACAGACACATCTTATTTAAAATTATAGCGCTTACTTTATTCTATGATGTAATATTAAAAAAAACACAGGTTTAATTTAATGGCACACCACAACCAAGAATAATAACATATTTGCACAATAGTATAAGTATTTACAAAATTACTATTTCATATATGTATTATAGCAGCTCATTCCATACACATCAATCCTCTCTTTTTCTCTCTAGGAGCACAGTCACCTAGCTAAGGCTCATTGCTAGCCTGGCTTGAAGTGACCTTAGTCTAAAGCATCTGAGTAAGTGCTTTTGCCATTCTCAAATATATGCAAAGAAGTACATTATACAACTAATGTCTTAGATAGCAAGGTAGTAGTTAAAGGTATTTGCTACAGACTTGAATTTCATTACCACCATTTGCAATGGAGAAAAGAATAAACTATGAGAAATTTCCCTCTGATGTCCACACAGGTGCTGACATGCACATGATTGGAGAAACACACACACACACACACACACACACACACACACACACACACACACACACTGAAAGAGAGAGAGAGAGAGAGAGAGAGAGAGAGAGAGAGAGAGAGAGAGTGTAAAAGGAGACATTTAAAACAGAATCCATTATGAGAAGATTTTACCTTCCTTCTGATTTCATAAAATTTTACATTTAGTAAAATGTAATACAGTGAAGTACCTGTGATCTTATGAGGACTGATTGAGCCTGAGAACCTGCCTCTCCAAAATGCCGTGGTCTGAGCTCCCTTCAGAGGTGTTTTACGTGTTCATTTTAATTAATATTTTTATAATATAAGACACTTTCAACATTTTTTACTCATTACAGAAATGATATATATTTAAGACATAGGACTCACACTTTTGTAGAGTGGCAGATTCCTTTAGAAGTGTGCCTCAACATTCCCATTGTGGTAACTTGCCCATAACAAAATCCAAGGAAAATCTTGAGTCTTGATTTCTACAATTAATGAAACATTTTTCTTTTATATTCTATAACTTAAAATTTGAAATCTTTACAGTAAATTAGAAAAGGGACCTAGGGAATAATTCCTCATATAAGACTCTTACTTCACAAAGGTGGTCATCAAATTTCTGCTGTAATGTTTTAGTAATGGAGAAATCATAGTGTCAAAAAAGAAGCAGTCCTATTATCTGACAATTATAATTATCAGAATTCTACTTCTTTCTCTGCCAAGCTGACATTTAGGTATTTTCGCTGGTGGTGTCACTATGCAGGCCTTTTTGACGTGATTGTATTCTTAGATACCATCTACGTTGTTATATATAGAAGATGCTATTTCCGGAAAATTGTCAGAAGTCCCTTAGACTGCCTAGTCCTTTTAACTGAAACCCATGTTTAGGGGGTCTGAGTCAGTCCAATGCTGGTTTCCAAGCTATCAGTCTGGGGGTCCATTAGCTCCCTCTTTTTCAGGTCAGGATTTATGTAGCCTGGTCTTGCCACCATTTTCTTATCATTTCTCCCTCTCTGCAAATGGATTCCAGGAGTTCAGGTCACTGTTTAGCTGTGGGTGTCTGCTTCTGTTTCCATCGGCTACTAGATAAGGGCTCTATATGATGGCAGATAAGCTAGTCATCAATCTCATTATCAGGGAAGGGCATTTAAGGTATCCTATCCAACATTGCTCAGATTTTTAGTTGGGGTCATCCTTGTAGGTCTCTGGACATTTTCTCTTCAAACCTGTAATGGCTCCCTCTATTATGGTATCTCTCTATATCCACCCCCTCTCTCTTTGCTATCATGTATCCTCCCCTGATTCAATCTTCCTACTCTCACATGCTCTCCTCTCCTCCTCTTCTTTTTCTCCTAACTCCCTCTCTATTCACTGCCACCCCCTCCCCAAGTACCAATATGCTCAGAGAGAGAGAAGACAAGACCAGGACAAGCCAGAGACCCACAGAGACAGCTGACCTGAACAATGAGGAGCTAATGGGCTCCCAGACTGAGAGCTGGAAAACAAGCATTGGACTGACTCAGATCCCCTGAACATGGGCCTCAATTAGAAAGCCAGGGCAGTCTAAGAGACCTTTGAGAGTAGAACCTGGATATATCCCTGGTGCACAAAAGGACTTTGGGAGCACATTCCCCATGAAGGGATACTCCCTTAACCTAGAGGAAGAAGGGAGGGCCTAGTTCTTACTCCAAATGACTTGACAAATTTTGTTGACCCCTCCTGTAAGGCATCACCCTCCCTGTGGAGTGTGGACAGGATGGGATGGGAGGGTGTCAGGAGGCATGGGAGGGAGAGAAGGAGGGAAAGGAAAATGTGATGGATATGTAAAATAAGAAAAAATAATTTAAAAAATAAAACCTATACTTCACATATTGGAAAATTTAAAGAAAATGAATAATTTTTTGGAAATACATCTTCTTTATATAACAAAGTAGATAAAATCTAAAAATGCAATTATGTAAAAAAGGCCTGCATAGTGACACCACCAGCTGAAATATCAAAGTGGATATGGAAAATATCATAAGGTCCTAGGCCTAGATGAAGAGTGGTGGCATTTGGTGACTGCTCAAAGATAGAGATGTCATCCAGGAAAAAACACTGAGATAGGTTATCCAATCTCAAGTGATCCATCCTGAATGCACAGACATATGAACATTGCCAAATGGACTAATCTGCATGCAAGTAACATTGACTCAGAAAGTTGTATTATATATTTATGAATTGAGGAGGTGCAAGGAGGCTTAGAGGGAGAAAAGGAAAGGTAATATGATACAATTATATTTTAATTAAAATTTCTTTAGATACTTAAAAAGAAAACAAATCTGATTTTATTTAAAGTGTTATCACAATTTTAACCCTGATAACTGTTGTACTTTGATTAATGTTCAAAATGATAGCTGATATAGAAAAGTAATTGGTGTTGTAAAGCTTGCAGATTATACTAATAGGAATTTTACCTAAAACTAAATATAAAAATAAGAATTGAAGTTATTAATTGAAATATAAAGATTCAAAACAGCTATGACTTTAAGGTATTATCACTAATATTTGAAACTCTCAACTTTTACCATTATTTCATCTTTCACACATTTTAATCCACTTAATGCAAGATGGGTAAAGTCACTTGCCACCAACCTTGATAACCTGTGTTGAATGTCCAGAATCCAGATGGAGGTAAAAGTATCTGATCTCCAAAAGTCATCATCTAACATCCACACTCACTCTCATGTGTGTGCACACACACTTACAAATATACAAACATACAAATAAATAATTGATATTTTAAATGAGTAATCATTTTAAACATTATCCAGGTAAAGCTTTCTACAGATTTTTGTATCCTCATGCTCACTTTTGTGCCTGGTATTACAGCTTTAAATGTTAACAAAATTACTACACACTTAGTGTGACGGCAGAAACTCAGCAAGAATACATATTATATAAATACACACACAAACACACACACACACACATATACATATACATAACACATAATATGTACCCACTTATGTTATGAGCACTATTTTTTTCCTGCTGGCGTCGATCTGGCCCCTCCAGCACACCAGCTCCCAATAACACGCTGAGACTCTGTATTTGATACAATTCTGTTGGCCAGTTACTAATAACTTACCAAATAGCTCTGTCTTAATGATTAAACCATTTCTACTATTCTAAAGTATTTTCACGGGGCTCATTTTACGAGCCAGAGTGTTGCTGGCATTCTACCTCTCCTGGCTCGCCATGTTGACTCCTCCTTCTTACTTCCTCTCTCCTCCTTGCCTCCTAGTCCCACCTATCTTGCTTTCCTATTGGCCACAGAGCTTTATTCATTAACCCGTATGAGAAACATATTTACAGAATAACATCTCCCATCACACTTATAATATATACAATAGTATATAAATTTTAAATAATAACTATGCATTACAAAGTACAGAGCAAGTACATTTTGAAGGCCAGTTAATATTTCTAGTTCTACAGGACATATATTAATGGAAACAATCATTGAAATATAATCATGTTCCATCTCAAGCAATAAGAAAATGTGAGTGCAAATTTTTCATGCCAAGCCTATGAAATTGCATTCCAGAACAACATTGGGAAGCCTTGATGGCTCAAAACTAAAAGACAAAATTCCTTTTGTTTGCATGTGTGTTAGGTGGTCTTTGTCTATTCTTGTTAAAGTCTCTTTTCATCAGAATTATCTTTCCTTTTGCCTCATTATTTGGGAAGAAGTTTTCTCTACAGAGTTGCTCTCTGTCTTTGTCATCCTGGCACACACTCTTCTTCATTACCTTCAATCTTTGAACAGTAATATATTAAAGACACCTGAGCCCATGCTTTTGATGGATAGTTCCTCACAGATTCTGAGAAAGTATTGATTTATTAGAGAATTTGTTGGTTTATTGGAATATCTAGTTTCACTTTCTTCAAACTTCTATACCTATTTTGTTCTATTTTTTAAGAATGTGCAAAATTAAAAGCTGTTGTATTCTTAAACTTTTCTTACTGAATCTCAATACTCAACACTTGTTTCATACTACTGTGAGTTTAATATTAAGTTGCTTTCTTCCTTAAACACCATATAAAAAGTTTTAACTGACATCCTAAATTATTTGAGAACTATGTTTTAGTGATAATTATTATGTGTTTTCTAATTCTTTTCCCTCTGTTAGTTGTTTTTCTTTGTATTTTGTTAAATATTCTACTCTTAACTTATAATCTTATGACCATAAATTATTGATATAATATCTCTATGTGACTTGTGATGTAGTATGTTGTTATAATAGCTTCAGGGGTAATTATTATTTAAATGATAAAAGAAAATACTATAAATATCTTGGGCCTGAATATTTATTTCATTATGTATTTATATTCTATTATCTACAATGCAAATCACAAGCTTTCAGAAAAGCTTTCTTACTCAGCATATTGAAATAATCATTAACTTTAAAGATTATTAACTTTAAAAGTTATAAATATAGTTTTTGAAGAAAAATATTATTTTTCTTAGAATTACTTTGAAAGAAGTAAAAGATGCTAATAAGAACTTTTAAAATGTATAAAATGTATTAATAGCAAAAAACAAACTGATACAGTTATGTCTCTGTATACACAAATGTATCTCTACTGATACACAAGCTTGATAGAGTATCAAATAAAAAACAATGGAGAAAGTTAGTGCTATACCTTATATTTAAATATCAGTCTAAAAAGGTTCAAACAGGGTTGATCCCCAGTTCATAGTGCTTTATGAATAGTTATGTAATTTCAGCATCTGGGACATTGTTGAAGGAAACAGGTTGCTGAGGCTTTAGCTTTGTTATCTATCTTTTTCCTTGGTTTCTCTTTTCCCTTTTTGCCTCCCCCTCTGCTTCAGGAAACTATAAGGGGAATTTCCTCCTCTATTATGTTTACCTGCCATTAGGATGCTCTGCAAATGCATGACCAACCAGCTTTAGAAATGTCTGAAATCATGTCAAAATAAGTTCTCATTCCCTGAAGTTGTGTTTAGAGAGTGACAACAGTCTCACTATCCTAATGGTGGTGTAGCAAAATGGAAGAGATTAATAAGTGACAATGCTTACAAATGACAGTAGTAGGGAAGGAGTTGGAAAACAACAAGGTAGAAAAGTAAGAGGATATTTTACAGAAGCGTTGGTATTCCAGTTATGAATATGACATTCAGTCACATTCAAAATAAATGAAACATACAAGCAGAATTACACAAATACATGTCTGCACATATCCAAATATGTATAATTAAAATTAAAGGTATAGGAAATGTTAACTTCTTTGAGGAAGTGCAGTAATATTATTTTAAATTGGTACCATAGAGATACAAACCTGTGTGCTATTATCTGCTAAATTTAAATCTATGTACACCCCAGTTTTGGTTTGGTGTGGTTGGTTGATTGTCTTTTAAAGAAGTTTCACTATTATGAATATGTTAGAGACATATATATGTACACATCAAATGAAGGTGTACAGAAATTCACTAGACTACAGGCAAATGAACAGGTATTACACCCTTAAAGAAAATAGACTGTTTCCACCCTAGGAGCTTTGAACTGCCAATGTTGCTCAGCTACAGGAGGTACTTCTTGAAAACTCTCTCTGTCTGTGTTGGGCCCTTGGTTGGAAAAGGAAGGAAGCAATATCGTAACTCCATTATAATTGTAAAAATAAAATGAAAAGCTTTTGTTTAGTAAAATAATAGAAGTATTTTTTTTCCAGAAACTATACAGCTGTGGGTTCTTGGCAGGTTTACATGTTATGTATGGCTTATGTCTTTATGTTGTGCAAAATGGAAGAACACAGATGTCTATTAATATTAAACTAAAAAGCAAAATATTACTTTTACAGTGAAATATTATGAAATAAAAGGTAAATAAGGAAACAAAAGTATATGAAAACAAAAATGTGTGCTACACAGAGCACACTGGTAGGTGAAACAATGTTGGCTCCTATGATGATCATGGCCTAACTCGCCAAAAATGAAGCAAGCCCCCAGATAAATGTTTTCTTTTTATAAGCTGATTGGTCATGGTGTTTCTTTAAAGCAATAGAAGAGTAACTAAGACACCATATAATTGCATATTTTATTTTTCCTCTTGATAGTAAGGAGAAGTTTTAAAACAAGGTCCCAAACTGAATTCTTAAATGGCTTAGGGCTTACTGTTTGTTGGAAATTGATTCTTCTGGGTCAACTTCCTGAGTACTAGAATTACAGACATAAACAATTATATGTTACATTAATTTTTTATTTTATTAATTTACCTATTACACAACCACCACAGTCTCCCCTTCAGCCTCTCCTCCTATTCCCTCCTATTCCTCCCCAGACAAGCACAGTCCTGCTCTGTTTCTGTTCAGAAAGGGAAGGCATGGCATTCCACTATAGTAGTTGGGCTCCAACAAGATGGGGATGGAAATGGGGGCAAGTGGAGGGGTGAGAGTGAGAGCTGTGGTTATGATTTAAAATGAAATTTAAAGAAGAAATTCATAAAAATAATATTGTGAGGTAAAAGAATTGTTTGATTAAACATGGCTAGAAGGCCCAAATTTATACTCAGTAATCACTAATCATGTTACTATCATTCTGTGGCCCCACCATTTAAAGAATGAGAGACAAGTCTTGATAAGATAAAGTCAAACCAGAGTGTAACAGCTGTTAATGAATTAATTAATATATTAGAACATCCATAATCTTAGAATATAAAATCTGAAAACTTTTAGAGCTCAGATATTTTCACAATGGGAAAATTCCACCCTATAAGTCATTGTTTACTTGTACTCTCTTGTTCAAAATACTCTAAATGGAATAAACTCCAGATTTTATATATAAAAAATAGGTTAAACATGAGAATTTTAATTTTAGATATGGGTCGCATCAAAGGCTATGTCGTGATGTACATATATACAATAAAAAACACACTTCTGATACAGAATTCACAACTTGTAGCAATTAAAGAGAACATTCCATGAAGCAAGTGCAACATATTTTCTGTGGCTTCTGCCTTACACATTAACCCTGCTGAGTAGTAGTGTGTAAATGTGTGTAAAGATCATGAGGTCTGCCTTTCACAAAAGTAGGAAATACATTGATTGCTTTTAGGTTTTTTTTCTCACTTTTAATTCAATCACATTCAATTATCAAACTAAGCTACCTCAAACAAAACAAAACAAACAAACAAAAAATACAAAAACAAAATCACAGAAAGGGGTTCTGAATTCATGTTTCACTGCTCAGTTAAGAGTTTGAATTCTTAAGTGTGACAGTAATTATAGCAGGCTTGGGAGTTATTAAAACAAATAAGTCATACACACTATCCTTAAAAGCATGACCTCATGAAGGTGGAAACCAAGTGATTACTCAGAAACGTTTATAGAGATATGGCAATGTATCATCTGTAGGTTAAATATTAAGAATTCAAAAGGCAAAAAATAACTGAAAGATAAGCTCAAAGCACATACTTATTTTTCTCTTTTGTTGCTGTTAGTCTGTCAAAATTAGATTTTACTCTTGGAATAAATCAAACTGGATTTAAGCCATCAATGGATATGTTCTTCAGCACTCAGGAGTTCCCAGGTATGTACATAGTGACATCTTAAGAGTTACATAGAGTCGGTGTTATAAATAACTCTTTGGCAAATCTCTGCCATTTTTAACTATTCCTTCTTGGAATTTGTCTTTACTTGGCCTTTGGTTGAGAAAAATTTACTTAATAATATTTAAGCACAGCAAGAAGATGTCAGTTTTAGAAAAGTGTTGCCAACCAGGCCAATTGTACTTGTGCAGTAATATCTTTGAACAGAGATCTCCAAGTACATTTACTTAGAATTAGTGGCAGTTTCAAGGGAACTTTTTATCTACTGTGAGTTTTTGTGAAGTTTGCATCAGCTAGTGCAGACTAGTGACCAATAGGTCTTTGTTGCCTGAAAATAGAAAGTGCTACCTGTAATTGATTTTATTTTTCAGGTAAAATTATAAACTAGATAAATTTTTACAATATAACATGTTCTCAAAGATACTTAACATCATCAACAACAAAATAATCAGTCAGTAACTTATACAGTAGAAGTAAAAGCACACACACACTCACACACACACACACACACACACACACACACACACACAGGGAAAAACTGAAAAACAGCAAAGACCAAAGACAATCAGTTAATTAAAAATTTTTGGTTGTATCCCACTGAACTAGCCACACTTATTGGTCCAAGTAGCAATCACAAATATTAGTAAATTCAACAAAAGTATTCCCATAATATTTGTTTTTATTAAATAGAAATCAAGTAATATCTGCCCCCAAAATAGAAAATATTGAAATCAAATATGTGATGAGAGATGTCATTCTGTAAATATGTTTTTCTTATTAGTTAATGAATAAAGCACTGTTGATCAGTAGGAAAACAAGATAGGTGGGACTAGGAGACAAGAGGGTTCTGGAGTAATTAAGGAGGAGATCCAAGATGGAGGACGGAGAGAGAAGAACACCAGGCCCTCTCTCAGATAAGATAAGGCCACGAGGAAGTATTTAGATTCCAGACTGCCTGGCAGGAAAAACCTTAATCATAACAAATGTGTTAAAAGAAATACTAGATGACCCCTCCTGGAAGGTATCACCCTACATGTGCAGTGGTGGGGATGGGATGGGAGGGTGGTTACAGGGCATGGGAGGGTAGGAGAGAGGGAGGGGAGGAAGGGAGGGAAGTAGGGAGGGAGAGGTAACTGGGAACGATATGTAAAAAGAAAGAAACAAACAAACAAAGAGAGAACTAAAGGAAGAAAGGAAGGAAGGAAGGGAGGGAGGGAGGGAGGAAGGAAGGAAGGAAGGAAGGGAGGAAGAAAGAAAGAAAGGAAGGAAGAAAGAAACATTTTTCATGGACAGGATCTAATTGTTGTCCTGAAAAATAACATACTAATAAAAATTTCTGTTTTGTGGCTGTTATCAGATTGAGATCGTTGAAAAATAATATCAATACTGTTTATAGTAATTAATTGGTTTTCCTCTTGATTTCAAATATTAAAAAGTTAGATTAATACTTTCAAATTATGAAAACCAGGAAAAGACACCCAAGTTTATTTTTAAAGAGATATTTCACCTTTTATTCATGCAGTGATGTACAATTTTACATTTGAGTATCGGTAATAAATTCCATGTAAACTGATATCCAACCACAGGTAAGGGAAAAGTGTCTTCCTTCATTAACAGGTAATTTATTATAAATCTTATAGCATCATAATCTGTTAATATGAAACAAGTGGATACTTTCTCCCAGTTTTGCCCCTAGATATTAACATTAGTTTGACAACAAGAAAATTAAATATAGACCTCTTTTTCGTTCATCACCTTTTATCAGTTTTTGTGCAGAGCATAACCCAGACAAAACTTTTCCAACGTGGCCCAAAGGAGCCAAATATGCTATAGATAGGAAGATATTTATGTAGTATCAAAAATTTTGTTTCCTCATTAGCCAAATAGGTCAGATTTTGCATATGAAAAACACAATTCCAGGAAATGATACCACTTAAATGTATTAGTTTCTGGGAAGGTCACGGATAGGAGACAATCACCCTGGTGCAATATGAGTCCTCATCTTATTATAGGCAATAATTGTGCCTATCATGGTACATGCAGAGTATATACCTACTTATCTGGTGTGATCAAGCCCAGAGGCTTAGGGGAGTAGGTGAAGAAATTTGGGCATCTAAAGATTTGAATACTTGGGGAGTAGCATAGGATTTAGGATTAGAAATGTCTTTGAATCTTGACAGTAGTTTTGATTATTGGCTATGTGAACCTAAAAAAGTTGCCTAGTTTTTTGATAGATACAGGAGATTGAACCTAGGACATTACACATGTTGGACAAATTCTGTACCTCTGAGCTATATCATTAGCCCTTCTATTAATGTTTGTTTTGAGACAATATTTTACTAATTTGCACAGCACATACTTCACATCATACTGTATAGCTCAGGCATGCTGTGAAACTGTGATCCTCCTGACTCTTACAATGCTAGATTTACAGATATATCTAAAGCTTTTTAAGAGAGGTAAGCTATGAAACCTACCATGAAATAATTTTGTATTATTTTAAATTGCCAATGAACAGTCTAACAAGAGCCCATTTGTCAACCTTCAGAGGCTATAGGCAATAATCAATATAAAATTGCACTACTTCTTAGGAAGAACTTGTAACTTGAAATAATTTACGACACTTTATCATCATTTGCTTTTAATATCAATGGTAAGTCATTTCTGGTACTTATTTTTTACCTCTAAATCTATGAGTATTCAAAAGCAATATTTTCTAACATAAGCAAGTATATTAAGATAATTGTCTCTCCAAAGGAAAGAACCTAAAAATTAGATGTGGCATTTGTTAACTAAAGCTACTGCACTGAATTTAATCTTCTGGTAAACTTGGGCTTTTATGGATGACTTCATAGTGGGTAAAATCATAACTAATGACAACTTTGAGCTCCCATTTTGTGAAAATTACCAATCAAATTTGGAAAACAACCTCAGGTTATTTAAAAGTGAGAAACTGAAAATAAAAAATAAAATCAGTTCAATAATTCAACTTTCAAATGTGTTTTAGCTAACCTTGTTCTAAGACAATGTATAAATTATGTTTCTTCTCTACTGTAAATGAATGAAGCCATTCACTCCTTTACCTCCAACAGAGAGTAATAATTCTCCAGAATCCCTGTAGTCATTTATTTTATCATCTCTGTGCATCTTCACATTAATATTCCCTCTTGCAAGACAAGCAGAAACCAGATCACTCATTCTCTGTGGAGAATACAGATTTCAAATGAAGGCAGGAAAATCATCTAGCCATTTGGCTATAAGCAATTTTGAAAGTAGAAAACAGCGTATTTACCACACCTGGTGAGTGTCTAATTACTATGGTCTATGTTAATAATTTACATGCATTTGTCATTTTAATTAATTACTCAGGGCTCAATTCAATCCCTTTGCTACATTATAAAATTCTCCTTGATTTAAATATGTGTAATAGTTAGTGTAAAGTAGCAGCCTTCATGGAATCGCTAGTCTTCCTGCAATCATAGAATATCATATAAAAGCCATCCCTGATGTGGAATTTAGGTTGTCTCCATTTAGAACCATTATGCCTTTCTTTTCTCTGTGGGTATGAACTTAGAAACTCTGTTATATGGTATAAACTAATTTTTAAGAGTATGCCTTGAGTAACAACTCTCATCTTAAATAGCATTATAGGTCCTCAAAGGGGATTTTTATTATGTTACATTGATAGGTACTTGAAGCATATGTTAGAGCCTAATTTGGTCTGCAATCATATATGTCTGGAGGCAAATCAGTCAGAAGGATATCAAGATTAGTTTTCAAATATTAAGTAATCATCCTTACTTATTTGTTCAATTTATGTTTGCTTTTTATTGTTAAACATTTTTCATTCATGCATATAATAATTAAATGATCAATCTCCTATTCCTTTACTTTCAAATCCTCCCTTATTCCCTGCTCTTCCCTCCCAACTTCATGAGCTCTTTATTTACTCCACTTAGTGAGCATAAGTGTGTGAGTATAGGCAGTGGTCCTCAACCTTCTTTTAATACAATTTCTTCATGTTGTGATAACCCCCAAACATAGCATTATTTTATTGCTACATCATCACTGTTATTTTGCTACTCTTATGACTCATGACATAAATATATTTTATTTCCAGTGGTCTTTAGCCAACTGCTCAATTATATGCACCTGAATCCTAATATGGAACTTTCATTTGGTGACAAAAGATGGCCATTTGAAACTGTGTCTCCATTATCTGGCGATCCTGATCCTATGGGTCGCCTTCACATATCTATTTTAGGAGGTTTCTACTTTATTGTTTCCATCTACTATATTGTTTCTATACAACCCTCAAGTATTCCTTAATTTTAGCTGTGTCTCCCCATATCCCCATCTCAATCCCCTTTCATTTCCTACTTCCCAGTTTATCTCCTATTCCTTAGGAGGTACAAATAGATCTCCTTACGAAAGAGAAAAGATGCTGATGATCTTAAACACTGATGATCTCCTACCTCAAGATGACCAGCATTAAATGTTCCAGTAAAGCAAAGTTGTCCTCCGTTTTCTGTAAAGTGAAGCTTCTTTGGTGAAGTGTGGTGCTGCACTTATTTGTGGGTATAAGGGAAATACTTAGAATGTAATTAGAAATTATGCTGGTAACAAAATGTTGGTAATTAATAGATCCTCTTCTAAGATCCATCACCTCACTTGCACAAGAAAGTTGGCCGGGTTTCTAGTACTAGACATGATGAGTGAGGTTACTACTGACATATGAGTTCCATTTAATATACCATTTTGGATATCTTGTCAAACTAAACACTGTGGTTCATGGCAGTCATTAATTGGTTCTTTCTCTTGGATATTTTCATAGCATTTTCTGATACCATGGAAACTAGACCATAGAAAGACTTTTGTATTAGATTCAGTTTCAATAATCTTTGAGTCCTCTACTTTAAGTGTTTGTTGTCATCAGCAATTGGGGCATACTTTCAACCTGTGAGAAGCAAACATGGACAATATCAATAGTCTATTTTGAGAGTTATGTAGATTAACCTGATCAAACAATACCATTTGTAAGGTGATTTGTCATGTCTGTTGGGCTGTGATTCTTGTGAGCATCATCACCCCTAGTCACATAATTTTATTTAAAGTGTATTGTCCCATTCTACCTGACATAAGATGTTGAGGCAGAATCAAGCTACCTTCCTCATGCATCAAGGCTGAACAAAGTATCCCAAAATCCCTGAATACTAAAAGCTCTAGAAAATCTAGGGTTACAAAAAATACATCTCAACTTAATAAAGTTAATCTAAAACCAGTTTACAGTAAACTTAATCCCAATAGTCTCCAAAAGTGGACATAATTTTCTTAAAATTATAAACAAGATAAATATGTACATTATTTCTGTTCTTATTTAATATAGTCTTTGAATATTTAACTAGACAAATAAGATAAGTATAAAAAACAAGGAGGAAAGAAAGAACTCAAATTATCTTTATGTCCAGATACAATTCTATTCTTAAAAGATTTTAAATATACTATAAAACTCTTGTAGGTTATAAACATGTTTATTAAGATAGTATAGGACAAAATTAATGTGCAAACTAGGAATCTTGGAAGGCAGAGACTTTTCAATTAATGCTAACTTTAAGGCATTGAAGAAATAAATTTATAAAATATCAGAATATACATGGAATATATACCATGTATGCATAAGATCTGCATAAACTCCAGCTAGGCAAAATCCATCTGTGAAGGGTATGTATGTTATAGGCACATTCTCACCCCTATCTGGAGAACTTTCTGCAATTGATAGCTTCTGAAAGAGGGAGATTCTCTAACTAGAAATGCAGAGGTTGACATGTCTCAGAAGCTTTAATCCAGAGTGTCTTCATTCTTACTGTATACCCATACAAACTGTGTTTAGTATTTGTGAAGGTATGCCATGCCACAGCAATTGGATAGATAGATGGAGTTGAGAGCAAGTGTGAAGCCAAGAAGGCAGAAAACAGATTTCCTCCTTTTACATCATTTAATCCATTCTGCCACCAGAAACTGTCACCCACATTTTGTGTGAATCACACCTTTCAAAAGATAAAACTAAAAACAACTTTAAGAATGCCTCATCAGCTTCTGTTTTATTTGATGATAGATCCACTCTTGCTGGCAATGAAGATTATGAACTTCAGATTATATGCAGAGAAAACCACATTCAGAATAGGATCCCAGAAACACAGTAAGAACAATGATTGACAAATGGGACCACATGAAACAACTAAAAGGAAGATCTCTGTACATCAGAGAACACTGTCAGCCAACAGAGTGAAGAGGCAGTCCACAGATGAGGGAAATCTATGAAATTGTTGCTGTTCTTAAACTTTTTTAAACTTTTCTCTGAACTGTACTCCTAGTTTTAAACAATTTTAATAACATTAAAGCAATTACTCAGCCAATGTTGTAAAGTGATGGTTCATAGCTGTGTGATGAAACTATGTAGGTTTTTGTGTAAACTGCAAGTCTGAAGAGTAAGGAAATGATACGGACATTATCCAGACAACACAGTAGTAGATACTATAAGAGAGGTACTTAGTTGAAAAAGTTTCTGTGTCATTGAGGCCTGTCTCACTATGCTTGGTGTGTTCTTTTTTCTTATTTATTTGTTTTTATTAATTATTTTAGATTAAAAATAATCTTATTTTACATACAAATTCCAGGTCGCTCTTCCTCCCATCCTTCCAATCCCCCCACCACCTCCCCATCTCAACCCCCATCCATCCACTCCTCAGATAGGGTGAGATTTCCCTTGGGGGACTCATCAAAGTCTATCACATAATTTTCATCATTTGCAACAGGGTTGAAGCCCTCCCCTTTGTATCTAGGCTGAGAAAGTACCAACCCCCCCATAGTGAATCGAGTCTTTAAGCAATTTTTATTGCTATACATCACTCATAATAACTTTATTGTTTGCTTAGACTATAGCACATGCAGATATAATTGTTTTATGATGAAAACTGAATAAATCATCTCAAGAATCCTTTCAATATTGTCTATTTTTAATCAATCCTTAAGTAGTGGTTTTATCATTTTTTAGGAATTTCTGATGATTTATTTTATTTTTATTGTATTCAATTCCCATGTCAATTATTTTCATCAACTACACCATCTTTTCAACTCTGTTCTTTTTTATTTTTTTTTTAACATCAAGTCCAATTTTGTGGCCAAATACTATACTACTGGGTGTGGGAATTGTCACAAGAACTAATTGATCCACCAGAGGTCATATCATTAAAGAAAACAGACTTACACTATTTCAGAAGCTATTAATTGAAATAGTTCTTCAGTTAGGGATGAGATTGTGCCAACCTCACGAATATAACTCATGCTGGGATTTTGCCTGGGTTCAGCTTGTGCAGGCTATTATTGCTATGTGTCTATAGGTGTAGCTGTCTAGTCCTATATAGAAAATACCTTTTCCTTTACCTTGTAATTACTCACCATGTCTGACATCTTTCTTCCCCAACCTATGTGATGATTTCTCAGCCTTTTGGAAGTCAGTGTGATATAGGTGTCCATTGGGACCTGGATAATGACCACTCTACAATATCGTATTCTCTGTATGTTGACCAGTTGTGATTCTGATGAGTGTTTATAGGTGCACTATCTTTGGGTATAGAGTCAAGTTATTATGGATAGATTTAATTATGTGTCCTTTGATGGAATAATAGTAGTAGTTACTCACCTATGGGGGTCTATGAAATATGGGGACATGATTTCAGCTACCACAATAGTACCAGATATTAGTTCTATCATATATCAGGCCTTAAACCCAATCAAAAAGTGGTTGGATATTTATGTAACATTCATGTCACTATTACACCAGTGGCATAATTGGCCAGGGTAGTCATTATATTAGTAGTTAGATAAGATTTATAACTCTCTTGTAGTTTGGAGTACCTTCTAACATTATGAAATCTAGCAAGTAAGGAAGAAACTTTAGTTCAATTATTGGGACCCATGGAAAGCAGTCCATTCCATCTTGCCACAAGCTCAGAAAGCACAAATCTGTCTCATTGTCCATGAGACATTAGCTCAGCTAGTACAGGATGTTCTGGCCTTAGCAGGGAATGTCTTTAACATACATAACAATAGAGTTGGGTCCAGGTGCATTTACTCTGGACCCTGAAGACCAGATTGCAGATGTGGCCATCATACATAATTAAGGGAAATAAGTCTCTTTGCCCCTTATACATGATAATAGAAGTCTTCTGCTATCTCCCCATCCCCATTATTGGCTGAATAATACATAAGATAGTGTAAGAATAGACTAAGGGAACATTCAGTATGTTTTGAACCTGCCTTCCCAAGAACTGTTCTATATGTCTTGTCTTGGATTCTTGACCCCTTTTAGTTAGACTTTCTGTCATCCACATGCCCCCCACTCAGGCATGAACCCAGGGCTGCTCAGCTAGCTCTGTTAGCAGCCCGTGCAAACCCAGCCCCTGACAGTCAATACTTCCGGGATTTCTTTTTTTATGACCTAACCATGTGATCATTAGGGTATTATCAATATGCTATAGAAGGTAACAAAGAATAATGGTAATAGTCTGTAGCATTTGGACATAGATTATATCATACTGGCCAACAACTCAAAACTAGTTCATAAATTTCTGGTCCTTACGTTTTTATTTATTAACACATGGTGTCTGGAGGTGGATATCTTCTTTGAATCACAGCTTAATGCCATAAGACTCTATATATGTATGTAATTTTTGATAAATATATATTTTGTATATAATATTTAAGTAAAAGTCTACAGTTGTAGATTTACATATGACTTTTCAAAAGGATTTCAGCAAGTTATCCCTTCCTGTACTTCCTCCAGTACCTTGACCTCGCATGCTCCACCCCAGTAAATCCTATTGTTTTATTATCCCCATTACACCTTTTATATCACTATTTTACATTTCTCTTACCTTAAAACCCCACCCTTCCGCTAGCCTCTAGTGGCATTCCTGATAAAAGTCACAGTTCAAAAACGTCAAGATAACTATGGGAGAAAAGATGGTGTACTTGTTGTGTCCAGGTTAATTAAGGGCACTTGTTTTTGGGAACATCTATTTCACTGTGAATTTCATGAGTTTACTTTTCCTAACAGCTTATTATTTTCATACCCATTCATCTAAGTTGTTTCCACAACCTGGTTATTGTGAATACAGCAATAGTGGATATGAATGATGAAGTATGTCAATAATGTCATGCAGAATCATTAGGAACAAAACCAGCAATGACACTGTTGTATCATATGGTAGATCTATTTTTAGATCATGAGGAACCTTATATTTATGTATGAGTTATCTGATATTATATATTTATATATACAATTATATATGTATATATGTGTGTATATATATATATATAAATATGTATAATAAGGTGTTAAAGACTATACCATAGAATACCTACTAAAATACCTACTATTGATAAAGACATTTAGCAAAGTTGAAAAGGGGAAAAATGCTGCAAGTATTAGTAGCTGCAGGACTAGAAGGAAGGCTCAGTGGTTAATAATTCTTATTGCTCCTGCAGAAGACCTGGGTTCAATTTCCTGAAATCATATGCTAGATAACAACATCTGTAATTCTTCACACACACTCTGCTAGCCTCTTTAGGCACTGCAGTCACTTAGTAAAAAACAGGCAAAAATATTAATATACAAATGAGATAAAAATAAATAAATCTCTAATAATTTTGCAGACTTCCCTATAAAAACAACAATCATATGAAGAAAAAAAATCAGGATCCAATCCTATTCACAATAGATTCATACCCACACCAGAATACATCCTCATTTTTAAAAATCACAGCTACTTTCTATAATTATTTAAAATTGAATCATTATTTTTCCTAATATTTCTTCAATCCTATTCTCTCTTTCTCCCCAAATTAGTTTGCTTGGTTTCCTAACAAGAAGTCACAAGTGAATTGGGAGGGACATGCAGGACTAAAATTAATGTGCTTCCTTTCTTCTGTTTCATCCTACTTTTCCTCCTTCCCTTTCTCTTTGTCTCTTCATCTTTTTCTTTTTCTTCTTCTTCTTAGTGTTTGCTTGGGAGAGAGAAATTGTTATTACGTACCTAAGTGCAGCCTTGAAGTACCTCTGCACTCGTTTCAACATTCTGATATTTGCTAATGGTTGATCTCAAGTCTTTGAAGATGAAGATTTTGATGGTTTTCTCCTGAGGATGGAAAAGGGGGCTCTCTAACTTGGTTTAAAACCTTTATTCCCACAATTGCATCCATTCTCAGAACAATGGCACTTGTTTTATTTATATTTTTAAAGGGTGGGATTCTGTAAGTTTTTCCTCTTTCTTCTTAGCATCACTGTAAAGAGAGTTCTTAATTGGTTTAAATAATAAAACCCCGTAGTCAGACAGAAAAATGCCAAGAGACAAGAAGAAGCAAGCCACACCAGCTTTACCTCATTAGATTCCCAGTGGAAAAGGGACAAGTTCATGTTTCTTACTGCTTATATCCTCTCTTTGCCCAGCCATCTCACTTCCTTTCTCTGCCCAGCCATCTCACTCCCTGGCTGTCTGTACAGACCTCCAGACCTCAATGGTTAGCTAATGACAAGCACTATATTCTCATCTTCAGACAAGCTTTATTTTCACAAGATATCACCACACACCAGGGATGAACTGATTATTGATTGTTTTCTTCCTTTGTCACTTTGCACAGAACAATCTGGGACATTGCATAAATCAGCAAGGAAGATGCTTTCAGGTAAGATTCAGATCAAATATCAAAAAAATTGCAAGGTGTCTGTCCTAAATGTGTATGTAGTCTCTTTAGCAATAGGCCATTACTTTTCACCTCTGAGAAGTAACCAAGATCAACTGTAGCATGTAAGTTTCTGCCAGCCCGCCAGTCTGGGCCCACAGCCGCGCCAGCCCCAAATAACACTCAGAGACTCTGTATTTGATACAATCCTGTTGGCCAGTTACCATTATTGTTTATGGGCTAGCTCTGTCTTAATTATTAACCCATTTTTACTTATCTAAGTATTTCCACGTGGTCGTCTTATGGGGAGCCACGCAGCAAGCTTCCTGCTCCTTCCCCGGGCTACATCTTGACTCCTACTCTACCTCCTCTCTCCTCCTCCTGGTCTCCTAGCCCCGCCTATCTTGCTATCTCATTGGCCACAGTGCTTTATTAACCAGTATGAGAAACATATATACAGAATCATATCTCCCATCATCTCCTCTTTTCTGTCTAAAGTAAAAGAAGGGGTTTAACCTTAACATAGCAAAATATAACATACAACAGTTATCAAATAAGAATCACAGTTAACAATATTTAGTCCATTAACATTTTGTAAGACTTAAAGAAAATATCATCTATCCTATCTTTGTGAGTCCAAAGTCCTATATGTAACTTATCTTTAATCCTAACTAAGGAAAACTATAGTCATAACTACCTGTCTTCAACTCCTTCAAAGACCACAGGAGGATAATATATAAACTCTAGAAATGACAGAGACAATGCATTGCCTGGTCAGTCACCTGAAGTTCTTCTGTAATGTTCCATCTTCAGCCCATAGGCCATAGTGTGTGTCCAGACTCCTCAACAAGGCAGGAAACTTTAAACTGTCCATCTGTATTGACAGTTTGTCAGTCACTTTTCTCTGTGTCCTGTAGACTATCTGGCTGTCAGGCAGCCTCTTCCATGAAGCAGGAATCTGTAGCAATGTCCATCTTGCATCAGCAGTCACCTTTCTGTGGGTCCTGCGTGTCCAGTTTCTACAACATAAAGTCAAACAATCCAGAAGAGCAGTACCTTGCCCAGATGGCTAGTCTTGCCATATTAGAAGGAAACTCCATAATGTGTTTCTTCGATGTCCATCTTCCTTTCTTCTGTCGGTGGTGTTACCAGGAGCAGTTGTGTCTCATTGTCAAGAAAAACTCTAAACCATTTTAAATGCCATATTCTGTAGGTCTTTGAAAGGTTTGAAGAATGCCTAGTCATCTCAAATATATCCATGTATATATAGAAATCCTAACTAACTTAACTCTAAGTTTTGACTATTATAGGTAACTCTCTAATCTGTACTAAATTATACATTACATTTTTCAATGAGCTATAATACCTAAACAAGAGGAGAAATATACATATCATAAAATTGACCTTAAATTGTATCAATAAAAGAAAATCCATTCCAAAGCAAAGTATTCATATCTATTCCTTAATTCCCTTTTTTACCTTTACAAGGATTGCTTGTGTCATTAACCATTTATAACCAAGCCCATATAAATGAAAACAAACATTTATAAACAATATTTGGGAATTTGGGCGTCGTTCTTTCCAAACTACTTCCTGCTGATAGAGGGCGCTGTCATGGGGGTTCAAAGAAGATACAGAAATCTTGGTTGTAGTTTGCAAGGCTTTGTCTCAACTGCTTTGAATGTTGGATCACCTGGGGAGCTGTTTCAGGGGGTCTGGCTTGATCAAACCACATAAGTCTGGAAAGAATCCATAGCTTTTCATTTTCTGTGGAAATAAAAATAGAAATCCTTTTCCCCAGTAACTTGTCCTTAGGCTTGAATTTTTGAGTCAAAGCATTTTTAAAATATATAAATTGAATTAATCTAGCAGCATTTCTTTTATTAGTAGTTGTTTTCTCAGCAATCAAATAATTTAAAGACAACAGAAGCACGTATAGTATCCAAAATTTCTCTGTGTTTTCCATCTTTACGTGGCTTTTTTATTATTCTATTTCTTCTACTTCTATTTTTACATATTTTGAGACAGGGTTTCTCTGTGTAACTTTTATCTGTCCTGGAATTCACTGCATACCAGGTTTACTTTGAAATCACAGAGATCTGCTTGCCTCTGTCTGCTGAGTGCTGGGATTAATGGCTTGTGCCATTACATCCATCCATTTAATTCCTTTTTTCATTCCTTAAACCATTGTATCCCGTTTCTTTTTCTCTCCCAAGCCAGCGTGTTTTTTAAAACACAGTGTAAACCTTCATTGCAGCTCTCGTACACACCAATGAATTGTTAGCAGAGCTCTTTAAAAGCAAGGCGGTTTTTGCCGCTTATGCTAATTTTGGAAACCTCTCTTAAAGGAGCCGCGCAAATCTCTGTCTACAACAAAACAAATCCAATGGAGAAAATGCTGCTACTAAAAATTCTTGCTAGTTTCTGTTCCTTTGTTTCTAAAACATTTCTTAAGCTCTTATTAGTTTTAAGTGAAAGTTCTTATAGCCACGTTGGGCGCCATTTGTATCATGTTGTTTCCGCCAGCCCGCCCGCCGCTGCGTCCTGGCCCCCAATAACACGCAGGAGACTCTATATTTTATATAATCCTGTTGGCCAATTACCATTATTGTTTAAGGACTAGCTCTGCCTTAATCATTAACCCATTTCTACTTATCTAAGTATTTCCACGTGGTCCTCTTATCGGGGAGCTGCGCGGCAGGCTTCCTGCTTCCTCCCGGGCTACATCTTGACCCTCCTACTACTTCCTCTTCCTCCTCCTAGTCTCCTAGCCCCACCTATCTAGTTTTCTATTGGCCACAGGGCTTTATTAACAGTATGAGAAACATATATACAGAATCACATCTCCCATCAGTCAACAATAATAATTTATATAATTTCTCATGCCTTATGCTAATGGTGAAAAGTTAACTGTAGTTAACGTCTCAAAGCAACAATGGACAAATTTACCAAAAACAAACTATTCATAGTGTTTTAAGAACATAAGCCAGTGAACTCTCAGTAAAATATCTGAATTGTGGTAAAGAGTAATAATAAAGATTGAAACAAAAATACACTCATACTGGCAGCTTTATATACATGAAGATTCATTTTATTCATTTAAAGTGCTGTAATTCTTCAGGCCTGTTATTGAACTTCCCAAGGACATGATTATAGAGTGATCGATAGCCTACATTTTACCTTCACATTTTCTTTTCCAAAACCTACATCAATTTCTTCATAAACTAGGCTTCTTCATTTTATAATTATAAATTAGATAATTAAAATAGTAAAACTTGGATTAAAATTTAATTACATTGTATTTTTAGAAGATTAGGGCACAGTCTAAATCCCAATTTTTAATTGGATCCTAATGTAATTTTTCTTGAAATGAAATATGTACTGATTTCTTTTTCATTGAGAAAAAGACTTTTTATTATAATAGATGTCTTGAATTATGCATAGGGAATGAAATTATTCTCAACTTTTTATCATAAAAGCTAATAAACAATATTAAAATGTATAATAAATTACAATTAACAACTCAAAATTATTACATGGGTCCACTAACTTTTCTTTAATATGTTATAGGTTTTTTTTGTCTTCTCCATTCATGAATTTTTTGATGAACGAACTAAAATTACACACACACTAACCTTCAAACCTGTACTTTATTACATCTATCTCCTAAAAACAGATGTCTTTCACAATTCTTTTAAGAATAGACACATAATTTAATTTAAATTACCAAATAATTCAGGGGACTCAAGTTTCAATGAATTCAAAAACTATTTTCAAATTTATTTATACATGTGCTTCAGGATACCTCTAAAACCTATTATTTTAAAGAAGCATTAATACTATTTAAATACTTATTTTAAAATGTATATGTAAGTGCCTGCTTTTGTGTAATACAGCATCTACCTATAGTTTCTTAAAGAAGACAAAAGAAAGTAGCAGATGGCTTGGAACTAGGCTTAAGGGCAGCTCTGAGCCACTATGTGGGTACTAAGGACAGAACAGATCATTGTGTGCTGTAGGAATAATCCTTCTGTACACTGTGAATATGTATTACTCTCATGGATTAACAATAAAGCTGTTTGGTCTATTGCAAGGGAAGGATAAAGTAGGCAGGATAATCAAACTAAGGACTCCAATGCAGAAGTGCTCAGTCAAGAGAGAGACACCAGGGAGCACCCAAAGAAGGAAGATGCTAGAGGAAATATAAAGTGACAGACCAAGTGGTGATACAGATTTGTAGACGTGAATTCATTTAATGATAAAAATTAGTTAATAAACAGTTTGAGCCTTTTGCTGAGCATTTGTAATAGATACAAACCTCTGAGTGGCTATTTGGAAATAGGCTGGCAGGAAAAAAATGTCTGTTTACAACTGAGTTAATAACAAGTGCTCTTAAGAGTAAGGCCTTCTTCCCAACCCCTCTTTTATTTTTACTTTTAATTGCATATATATATATATATATATATATATATATATATATATATATGTGTGTGTGTGTGTGTGTGTGTGTGTGTGTGTGTGTGTGTGTGTATGTTGGAAAGAGTCAGTGTGATTGAAAGAATTCATAAAATGCAGAACAGAGTGTCTGGTTCTCTAGAGCTACAGTGGAGTTACATACCAACATCAGTGCTGGGAACTGAATTTTCTACCAAGAGCCAAATATGCTCTTAATCATTTATCCTACTTTCTAGCCTTTCAAAGCCTGTTTTTTATTTTAAATTTTACCCAAACATTAGAAAAGTCTGAAGATGTTGACATTATTAACTATAGTTATTATTATTATTATTATTATTATTATTATTATTATTATTATTATTCCTGAATCTAAGTTGATTATATAGTATTCAATTACAATTTATTTTACTACACAATTAAGATAAAATGGACATTTATTTTCCTCTGAATCATGCTTAGGTTAATCATTTTGAGCAACATTCATGTTACATTAAAACAGAAATAATTAGTGATTGTTAGTTGTCCCTTTTATTTTGTTGACATAAAAATAAATGAGTTTTTATAGTTGGTAATCTTCTGAGGTTCTATGAACTCTCTTAGTCTCTTTATACTGTCTCTCATGGAATCTACTAATCAAACATCACAATATTGATTTGCTAATTATACTTACTTTCCTCCATTCAAATGAAAATGAGATAATAAGAGCTTTGTAACTTATATAAATTATTCCTTTTTCTAGAAATTACTATAACAGACTCTGGATTCTTTCTCTAACTCAATTCACACTGGCATCTTTTTATAGTGGATGTATCTGTTGTGTGTCCAATAAGTAACTCTTAGATTTGTATCCATCTAGAACCATAGACCAGCTAAACTCTACCTTCTATTAAAATATGGAGTTATCTTGTGTTAAATGTACAATTAATTTGCATAAATTATTAATAGAGTCATTCTTTTCATAAAAATAGGATTTAAAAGAATATTTTTAAGATATAACTATTGGTCTGTTCAAAATTGCAGTATCAGGCAATACTTGCAATTTAATATACAAATCCTATGACATGTTTCTTAAACAAGGAAAAATTTGAATCTTCATTTTTTTTCACTTTGTTTACTAGTTGGTTCCAAAACATGTAACTTAGGTACACATACTGTCATTGTAGAAAAAAAAAAACAAAAACAAAAATCTAAAACCCAGAGAGGAAGAGCTGTGGTTAAAGCTGAAAATAAAAGAAATAAAGTGGCAAATCCTAGAGAAAATTCACCTCTACCAATGCTCAGACTGAGGGGGGGGTGGTCTTGTCCTCTGATTGTATCTCCAAATTGGACTGAACCTCAGATTGCCTAGACAGTCATGTGTCCTGTCTTTCTGGCCTTATATTCTTCTATCTGCCCAGCCATATCACTCATATCACCTACTTAATGCTGGATTAAAAATGTGAGCTTTGTTTCTCTTTTAGACTGATTCACTCTCATCTAGCTCAGCATGGCCTTGAACTCACAAATATGTGCCTGCCTCTGTCTCCTAAATCCTTGGATTAAATGTGTGGCCACCACTGTCTGTCATCTATGGCTAACTAGTATGGCTGCTGGGAATAAGGGTTCATACCACCACAGCCTTGCCTCTAAGGGTGAGACTAACTTTGCACTCTGACCTTCAGGCAAGCTTTATTAGATCATAAACAATATGCCACCAAAGTCCGTATGCAGTGTGTCATACACTAGAATCCATCTGAAACAATTTTAGAATAATAAAATAAGCAATAGTGAGATGACAAAAGCCTTACATAAAATCCAACATATTTTTTCTTAAAATTTTCTTAGAAAATATGTTCAATAAATATCTACTTTCCTGTTTCTGAGTTCAAAAATATACAATCTTTTATACATTTAGATCAAATATCCTTATACAATTGAGCTTTAGATGTTATTTATTCTACTTTTAAATTCTTTTTAAAAATTGTGCTATAATTTTCTCTTGATTTTAAAATGTTATCCCTGATGATCATCCTTTATATGACTTCAATTTCATAATTAGTAATTCCATAGTAAATATGGACTTCATAAATTTCTTTAAATGCATGCTTGTTTTTATTTTAAAACATAATGGGTTATGTCAAATATGCCAGCATAAAACTGAAAACACAATTTCACAGTAATTATTAATCTGACATTAAAAATATTCACGCACATTATGTATACAGAACACAAACTTATTTATAAAGCTAAAATTTATCGTTGTAAGAATATTCTTTGGCTTGCAATAGGATCTTCTATGCATTCTGATTTTTGCCAATCTTGTGGAAAATTATTTTTCATCCATAGCATTATAAACATTGCTTTCTGCATTAAATTACTACTAGTGATTTGTAAAATAATTTTTTTTCAAAAATACATTTTGGAAAGTATTTTTTAAGGCTCCCTTGCTTTACAAGTTTAGATTACCATATATAAAAGAACTGTATTTACTATAATAAACATAATGTAAGTTCTTTCTGCCAAACTACCTTATATAATACTCATGGGAGGAAATATATTGTTTAGCTTATTTTATTTCAAACACAAATAAGTTTGAGAGTTTTTAATTCCTTTCAACTTGCCAACAGTTTTTAATAGGAATATATCATGTTGCTTTCAATGAAATGCAAGAGAATTATATACAACTTAAATTTCAGAAAGAAATAGTTGTGTCTGATTACCTGTAAAAAATCTGAGAAGCAAAAATATTGTTGATTATGAATGTTTTTCTCTTACTAACTCAAACATTATTTCAACAGAAGGAATAAATATTAATATGAATGGCACAGGAGGTCTTATAAATACATGCACATAGAATAATAATATTGGATATTAAAAATAAGAAAATAAGTCATAAAGTATGAAAATGTATAAAAAGGATAAGAGATATACTATAATTTTGTATGTGAAACTGAAGACCTTCATAAATTGGAATGCTTCTGAACTCCTATTTGACAATTTGACTTTGGAAGAATAGAAGTAAATTAACTGAAAAAATATTAATAGCAGAGATATTTTTGAGATAAATCACTGCAACTACACATTTATTCAAGTTTTTTTGTGTTTTACTATCTTATTATAATTTTTAGGAGGCCCAAACTAAAAGTGTTATATAAACACATTATTGAAAATAAGAAACTGCACTTCTTGCAGAGAAGGAAAATTGCTACAATATCCTATAATCCTAGAAAGTGTCAAAGGAGTAATATATTGTAATTCTCATTCTGTAAATAAATCTATGTTTTAAAAAGAAATCTAGACAACTTTAGACCATTGTAAATCAACTACAAAGAATACATCTCTCTCAAGAAAGAAAACCTCAGTTGATGGGAGATGTCATTCTGTAAATAAGTTTCTCTTGTTGGTTAATGAATAAAGCACTATTGGCAAATAAGAAGGCAAGATAGGTGGGATTAGGAGACAAGGAGGATTGAAGAAGATGGAGTAGAGAGGAGGCAAGATGTAGGATGTGAGAGAAGAGGTCTGGGCCATCTCTCTGATAAAATAAGACCACCTGGAAACTCTTAAATTGATAGAAATTGATTAATATTTAAGACCGAGCTAGCCAATAAAAAACACTAGTAATTGTAACTGATATAAAGTCTCTGTATGTTATTTTGGGGCTGACACAACTCTGAGACCAGGCTGGTGGGAAACTGCTTTAACACTCAGTAAATAAATTCCTTAAGCAGAGTTTGCAAATGTATAATTAATGGTCAAAATATTGACATTCAGGTAAGTATGGCTGGTGAAAATTCATTTCAATGAGATTGTTGATGGCATAATTATAGGACAACCTGTTATGAAGCACATTTTCCTTATTTTGATAATTGACATCTATCTGAAACTACTGGCAGAATTAAAGAAAGAATAAAGAAACTGCCTAGAATGTGTTACTTCTTTTAGAATTGTTGGCAGTGAGGTTCTACAGACAGCAAAACATTGCCAATGCTCTTGGTTATCCTACCGAACTTAACATTAAGACCCCATTGATTAAGAACATGCATACTTTAGCTACAGAACAGGTAGAAATAACTACTGCTGACCTGGAAGATTCATCCCTACTGCCAAGCTTTCACAGTGCTAGAAGGTGCCATGCACACTACCAGATAAGAGAGGTGATCAGCAATCAAATCCATCAGAAAACTGTGTAGGCTACAGTAATAATTGGGTGGGAAGATATCCCTGCTGGTAAAATAGTGTCACCGATTTCATGGGAGTAATCAACTACTCTCAGATTGAATTTAAATCCCATTCTATAAAATATACTGGAACTAGAACTATTACTACATCAAGAATTCATTATATTCATATATATATTCGTTATATATATATATATGAATTCATATATACATATACATATACATATACATATACATATACATATACATATACATATACATATACATATACATATACATATACATGTACATGTACATGTACATATTCTATCATCTGCCAGAGATAGAGGTTTACCAAGAAACAGTATCTAAGCCACACAACAGACAGCTACACATATGAACTCAGATCGGTTTTGACATGAGCGGACTTTTGCAAACTCAAACCAGCATAAGTCCCAACCCAGAGAAAGGGGTTGAGTGCAAATCTCAGCTTAGTGAAGGAGATATCCGTTATTGCTAACTGCTGAGGAAAGATAAGTCAGTTTTGCATAAGAGTGAAGTCCCTAATAACTCAACCACTCTCAGGTGTAAGATACACCCAAGAATATTTGGGTGCAGAAATTGGCCCCATAAGGAGAAACAGACAAAAATTGAATTGAAAGAGAAGGGAGGGTGGTCTGGACATGGTTAGTGTGATATTTGATCTAACTAATATGAAACTCTCAAAGAAATGATAAATATTTTACAAAAAGAATTCTTTGGCTTTTCAGAGACTTCTGTTAACACATAAATGTATGTATGCATGTAGATAGATGATAGATAATAGGTAGATGTAATACATGCATGCCTAAATACACACACACACACACACACACACACACACACATACATATATATATATATATATATGTATATATATATATATATATATATTTGAAGAATTTTGCTGCTGTTTTGGTAGCGATTGCACTGCAACTGTAACTCACTTTAACTACAAAGGCTGTTATACCAAAATTAATCTTTACAATCCATTTTTCAATATGTATTGTATCATATTAATTTCATTCCTCAAAACTGTTTGCAATCCCAGTTCCATGAAATCCTATGCCTTCTTCTGGACTCTGCATGAACCTGCTATTCCAGGTGTACTCAACACATGTACAAATATATAATTAAATTAAATTAGATATAATCTTGAGAAAATGAAATATGAGTATGAATGCAGTATCGATAAATTACTCATTGCAGATTGAGTTACACTTACAATGCTTTTGGTAAGAACATGTAAATTTGAAGGTGTTTTGTTGTTTTGTTTTTGTTTTTATGGTTAATTTTTTATTTCAATTCCCTCATAAAATGAATCTTTGTTTTCTGGTAAAGAATGGCTTACTTTTGATATAAAACAGGGTGTGAAAATTTAGGTTATTTAATGCTCTATAGGTTTCCCCAGTTTACAGTTTGCTCTTATTCAAAGTCTTTATTCTAAATGCTTGTTTTGTTTTGCAGTCTAGGATTTTAGAACCAGTCTCTTTAATTACCTCCAGTGTATACTTGAACTTCCTGCCTATGCCTTCTATAAGCTGAGCTTATAGGCAAGCAACATCTTGCTTAATCCAATATGTTTTGATAAAGATTCAATAAACACACAATGGCAACAGGAGAAGAAAACATCCACATGTAGGATACATTCATATTAAAAATTTTATTAAAACAATGCTGATTTTCTGCTTTACTTGGTTTCTACATATAAAAAGATATTGTAATTTTACCTGCAGAGCACAGCACATTTTTTATAATGTAGTCTATGCTAGTGTACATTATGTGCCATATAATAATTCAAATGTATCACACAATGTATACTTATAACGTGGATAAATAAGAATCTGGGGAAACAATAGGCTGGTGGATGTTTATTCAGGGTGAAATAACACCAGAAGCACAGGACTGCCCACAGGTTCCTGTCTCAAGGATGCCTCTGGATGCTCTCTGTCTCTGACCAGAATCAAGAGAGAGCGAGGATCCAGAACGCCATAAATAGTCCTCTTTGGTCATGCCCACACCTGTTTCCACACTCCAATTGTAATGGTCAGTGCAAAAGGTGCTACAAACATAGTTGATCAGACACTCTTGTTTTATGAATGTGTATCTTTTGAATATTTGCATAACATACCCAAAAGATCATCTGGTAAACTGATTCCCACTTTCCTGATGAACTGCCATAGTGATTTCCCAAGTGCTATACAAGTTTTCAGCCCCACTAGCAATGAAGAGTGTTCCCCTTTCTCCACATCATCTACATCATAAACTGTCTTTGGTGTTTTTGATTTTAGCTATTCTGAAGGGAATAAAATGGTAATTCAGAGTTGTTTTGATTTGCATTTCCCTGATGGCTAAGGATGTTGAGCACTTTCTAAGTGTCTTTTAGCCATTTATATTTCTATATTGAGAATTTTCTATTCAGTTCCATACCCCACTGTAGCGTGTATGTTTCCACCAGCCCGCCAGTCTGGGCCCACAGCCGCGCCAGCCCCAAATAACACTCAGAGACTCTGTATTTGATACAATCCTGTTGGCCAATTACCATTACTGTTTATGGGCTAGCTCTGTCTTAATTATTAACCCATTTCTACTTATCTAAGTATTTCCACGTGGTCGTCTTATCGGGGAGCCGCGCGGCAGGCGTCCTGCTCCTTCCCCGGGCTACATCTTGACCCTACCTACTACTTCCTCTTCCTCCTCCTAGTCTCCTAGCCCCGCCTATCTAGTTTTCTATTGGCCACAGGGCTTTATTAACCAATATGAGAAACATATATACAGAATAACATCTCCCATCACCCCACATTTTAATTGGATTATTTGGTGTTTGGGTAACTAGCTTCTTGAGTTCTTTGTATATTGTAGAATATCTTTTACCATCCTGTGGGCTGCTGCTTTGTCTTGTTGATTGTGTTCTTTGCCTTACAGTTTCATGAGTTCCCATTTATTAAGTGTCAATCTCTGTATCTGTGCTACTGGTGTTATGTTCACCAATGGAATACTACGTAGCCAAAAAATCAATGGAATATAGAAATTTTCAGGCAAATGGCTAGAACTTGAAGAAACTATCATGAATGAGGATACCCAGTTACAAATCCAGTTACAAAATAAGGAACATAGTATGTACTCACTGATATATGAATTTTAGACAAAGAGCAAATGATCACCAGCCTATAATTCACATTGCCACAGACACTAGGATACAAAACGGAAACTAAGAGATTCATACAAGATCAGTCCCAGAAAGGGAAAGGAACAAGATCTCCTGAGGATATTGGCAGTGGGGGAACAGTGAGTGGAGAAGAAGCTATGAGAAAGAGAAGGAGAGGAGAGGAAAGCACCTGGGGCTAGAAAGATTGATTCAGGGGAGGAATAGATGAGAGAAAATAAAAAGATCAAGATGTCATAAAAGAGGAAGCCATTATTGGTTTGAAGAAAAACTAACTCTAGAGAAATGTCCAGAGACCTACAAGGATGACCCCCCACCTAACAATATGAGCAACAGTGGAGGCTGCCAAAAAAGCCCTTCTCTGATAATGAGATTGATGAGGAACTTACCTACCATTATAGAGCACTCATTTAGTAGCTGATGGAAACAGAAGCAGACACCCAAAGGTAAACACGGGGATGAACTGGAATCAAGGTCAGAGTGGCAGGAGTGATAAGAAAATGGAGACAAGACCAGGCTGAAGAAACTCAAAGAGACAGCTGACTGAACAAGGGGGAGCTTGGACCCACATACTAATAGCTGGAAAAACAGTATTGAACCGACTCAGGCCCCCTAAACATGGGTTTCAGAGGCCTGCACAGTCTATGGGATCTCTGACAATGGAACCAGGATGTTTCCATAGTACACAAAAGAACTTTGGGAGCACATTCCCCATGGAGTGATACTCCCTTAACCTAGAGGCAGGAGAGAGGACCTAGTCCCTACTCCAAGTGACTAGACAGATTTGTTAATCCCCCCTGGAAGGCAACACTTATCCTGTGTAGTGGAGGGTGGAATGGAATGGGAGGGTATCTGGGGGGCATGGAAGGAGGGAGAGAGAGAGGGAGGGATGGAGAAGAACCTGGGATTGATATGAAAGATAAGAAAAATAAATAAACAAATAATCAATTTTCTTAAAAAGTACACACTTTCACCCTCCATATTTGAGTTCAGAACATGTAGTTACATGGATTTGGGTCACAACTCATGCCAGCACAAACATAGACACAGATAAATAAATAAATAAAGATATAAATAAATATATAAATACATATATATACAAATGTGTATATATGTATATATTTATATACATATATATATATATATATATCCATTCTGCATATATGTATATGTTTGTGTGTATGTTTTATGTATTATTTATATAGAATGTGGTTTTTGCTATTCTGAAAATAAAATTAAGGATTTGATATTAAGTCTATTTTGAATTACACAGAAACTCACCCCAATTGAATACATATTCAATATAAAAATTTACATAAACACACATAAGGAGGAATTATACCTAACTACAGAGATGTTGATAGAAAGACACTAACATGAGAAAGAATATAACACAGCTAGATTATGCCTGGGATTCATGTAAACTCTAAGTGTATTCATTCTATTCCACATAGCTTAAAGTTTAGAAGCTGACAAGCAAACTGAGAGTAGTTTATTTCCACCTAAAATGACAATGCAGTGACTTTAATTTTAAATTTTTTAAATGATTATTTTAAATAATTGTAGCCAATGGCTTGACCACACATTATAACCAGTTATCAGGACTGCTGTTTCTAAGTGGGAACAATAGTAATTTAAATTCTCTAATTTTTCAAATAATCAGTCAATCTTTATTTTTGTACTCAATATGAAGTACCATTTATTTCTATTAATTCCTATTGGTTGTCAAAATGTCATTTAAGAGCTAAATTGCATACCTTTAGTCTTACTTTTATTATTTTCAACTTACATTACTACCGTACTTGCCCTGGCAATTATCAAGTATAATTTACACAAATTATAGCTAACTTTTAGAACATTGAAAAATTCTGACAACGGAATAGAGGTGTCTCTGTTTTTATGTGTTCATTACTAATAGTATCAAATATTCCTTGATTCTCTGGATGTCTTACATATTCATATGTAACTCTCAATAAAATTCAGGTTTATCTCACAAGATACAAAATGTCAACCATACGAATTTCATTTTCATTAGCAAAAATAAAAATTTTTATTAGCAAAAATAAAAAATTATAGATTAGAAAATGAGTACAGGCAAGTGAGATAAGTATTTCTGACACTTAAAATCCTAGAAAGGATTTTCATGCATGTGAAACATTATTATAAATGCATCATCTGATATATTTGAGACTAAATTCTATGTAATGTTTCTCACTGTTTATCATCCTAATTTCTGTTTTCCAAATATCTCAGACTTACCACTTATCAATGTATTTATAATTCATAGAATAGCATGTTTATATTTCATACCATCTATACTTTCTACTGCTCACATGTAAAATCTAGACACAAAATTTAATTTTATTAGCAAGTTTTTGTTTCTAACTCTTGAATTTTCATTTTCTGATACTCCTTCCTGTCACTGTAATGATAACAAAAATTGTGGTATTGTGGAATATTTATCTTATTCACCTTACTCAGCAAGTAACATTAAACATATTGGTATAACAAATTACTCTGCATGGAGTATTATTTCTAGATTATGCAACATAAAAGATCCTAAGTAAAATTTTAGTCAATGGAGTGAAATGGCAAAGATTAAGGTGGGTTGATTAACTGTTTCAACTGAAAAATCATATTTTAGATGATAAGATTGTGGCAAACACACCAATCATTTTACCCATTGTGCTTCACTATAATATCTAACAAATACGTCATTCCGCACTGTCTCAATACTGAGCTGGTTGTATCTCAAGACTGTTTCAACTATCTTTATTTTGTAAATATCTCACTTGATGATAGAGTATACAAAAAGCATGGATGCTGAATGTATGAATAAACAGAAACTGTTGGGCATATGGTCAACTGAACATTATTAGATCATAGGAAAAGCAATTATGCTTTGTAGTCTTTCAAATTAATGCTACACTGTATTTTAGATGATACGTCATTCTTTTGAAATAACACTTTCCAATTGCCTTACTTCTATCTTCAATATGCCAGTTAGCAATAAATATGACTTTATAATCATATTTTACTAATAGAAATTGAGAACAATATTAGAATTCTCACAAAGCTTTAATCTAATTTCTCCTATTACATCTTTTATTATTATTAGTGAAACAATATTAGCTTATTATTATTGATTCCAGTCCAGAATTTATTTATATTCATGATTTTTTCCAAATATCCTTTATTTGGAATACTCAAAGTCAATTGAAATTTTATCTTTCATAAGGCTCCAATTATTATAACAGATTTCAGGACATTTCTGATGATCTTGACAACTTTGAGGAGTAATGATCAGGTATTTGAAGGATTCCTTTCAGTGTTGGAATTTTCCTTAGTCTCAGAAGGTACTCCTAGTTAGTGGAGGAAGGTCACAGATTTAAAGTGCCATTTTCATTGCATCATATCAAGGGCCTACTGCCAACATGATATATGATTGTTAACTTTGTCCTTAATAATCTCATTGGAAGCATTTGTCTTGTTTCTCCATTGCAAAGTTACTTTCCTTAATCTCGTATCTGTTCAGGATTCTTTGGAAGATTGTATGGTGTTCAGCAGGCACATAAGAGCAAACTGGTATACCTCTAGCTGTAGCTACAATTTTTACAAAGAATGCTTAGAATTCTTTCTACATTGAGATTTTTTTCATATCTCTATCATAATGTATTGGTAATTTGTATATTTTTGTAAATTTACTACTTTATCCCTGATATATCTTTTCCCTGGATGTCATGGCCCATGTTTTATATATCCATGCTTCCATAGCACTTATGACCTACAAAACTATTATGTGAGAAGAAAATTAATAAAAAGAATATATCAAGCAGTTAAAGAATGGTATTTTTAAGTATAGAAGCTACAAATCTAAATTTCTAATTAATATTGTTATCGCTAATGTTATAACTTAATTTAATGAACAGATATATCTTTTTTTTAAATAAGGCAAACCATTTTCTTTCATCTATTATTATGAAAATTTAATATGCAGGAGATATTGATCATACATTAGAATCTATTTTTCTCAATATCCTTGTGTATTGTGGTATATGAATATTTAGTCTTTATGGTAATGGAGTTTTTCAAAGATTATAATTTCACTAAAGTGTTCCCTTATGTAAATGTATCACATTTTCTGATCAAAGAGGTTTACTTTTTATAGCCTTAGAAGCAGGGTGCAAAGTCACAGAATAATTACATGTGTTTATGCCTCTGAAAATAACTAATTTAGAATTTGATCTGTAAGATCGCATTGTAGCTCTGTTGGTCACATTGAGATGCTGTATAGGTGAATGTGCACTCAAACATACTTATTGCTGAGCCAACTTCATGTAGTCAAGGTTCTTTGCAAGGATTGTGGAAGGTCTTCTTTACCACCAGATGTAGAAGTCAAATGAATGCCTACATGATTTTGACAATTGAGCAAGAAAAATACTTGTAAAGAAAAGACATACACTTTGGTATTTGTATATATTAAGGAAATATATAAGACAATATACTATGCAATTATGTGTGCATATATATAAAAATACCAAATCACAAGGATTTGATTTATCATTTTATTGTAATTTTCTGGTAGAAAATATACTACAAGTTGTCTTTCTTTAATTAATTAGAATTTCTTTAGGTAATTTTCAATATATTATATAGTATTTTCACATGCATAAATGTACTTATTAGTGCTCTTTGGAGAGGAATGAGGAATGAGAGACTGTCAAATTCCCCTTTACTTATTGTTAAAGATTATTGACTATTCTATTAGAGAGTGGAAGAATTAATTTTTATAATAATTAACAGATACATAGGATTTTTTTTCTATTCTCAGCCCAGTAGGCCTCATTATAATAAGACAATATTCTCAAAGCAAAGGTGGAGCCAAGAAATCCTCTGCTCCAAGCACTGTTAAGACAATATAACAATACAACCTATTTCATTTTATCTTCTTATAAGGACTACAAAAAGAGCACCAAAGTCATGTTTTTCTTTATTATTGACCATGGTGGGAAGTTCAAAATATAAGTCCTATCTTAAAATCACATTCATTTTTCACATATTGCAACATGCAGTAGGATGACGAGTATTGAACTGTAACCGAAGACAATTCTAATGTACATGCAATGTGGTAGCTGATACTGGGACAGACTCCACTTGAATTAACCTCATCTGGATAAGTTTAAAACATGGCAAGATCCCAGAAAACTCATAGCCATTAAGGGTTGTGTTTCAAAATACAAACAAAAGCAGAGCAATTGGTCCCTTTCTACAGTCTTTAGTCAACATACTAAGATAAACGTAAAAATTATTAATTTTACACACAGACTATTGATATCTTGTTGGTTAATGCTTTCTATTCAAGCTTGAAAGTAGAACGTTGCATGATTACACCTGTGTGAAGAAGTTGGGATAAATGAACATTATGTTCCTATGCATGGAAAGCACTTAAGCAGATTACTGTAGCTTGCTATCACTTTTACAAACATATTGCCTTTTCTTATTTATTTTTCATATTTGTTTAATTCAAATGTGATTACTTCACTTTTCCCCTTTCTTTTACTCACCTAACCTGATTATCCCATGTTACTTCACTCCAATGTTTCCTATCCCCCACCTTATGTCCTCAAATTGATTGTCTCTTTTCCTTTGTTTATCACTGAATTTCAATATAAAATCATTCACTGCAAACTGTAGCATGATAATTTGATGTAGAAAGAACCAAGGACATTTTGAGCCTAATGTTACAATTTCAAATAATTTGACAACTACAGGACATAAACTAGGACAATAAGGATGTTGTTTAATATTAGAAACAAGCTTCCAATTTTGTAGAAAGCTTTCTTCTTACAACAAAGAACTCAGTGATGAAAAATAAAGTTTTTAGAGAAGACAGTGGCAGTGAAGGGAAGAGATACTATGTCTCAATGTTGACCAGAGAATTTCCTGTTACTCACAGACTTCAACAATCTAAAAATGTACATGTAACCCATGTTAGCAATGCATATTCTATCGAGTGAGGAAAATGATGATCCTATTTAAAGCAAATATCCAAGTAAATACTCTCTGATATTCTTATATTTTATAAAAAAGACTTTATACTAAATAAAAGAAATATGGCCAGTACCTATTTTTCTATACATCCATGTGGTTGGGTAGAAAACCAATAGACACATAGATAGTTAGACAGATAATTAGATAGTTAATAGATCATTAATAGATAGGTGATAGATGTTATAGATAGGTAGATAGAAAGAAAGATGCTAGATAGATAGTAGATAGATTCGATAGAAGATAGGTAGGTAGATAGATAGATAGATGATAGATAGAAGATAGATAGATAGATAGATAGATAGATAGATAGATAGATAGATAGATAGAGGATTGATAGACAGATGGGAAGATAGAAAGAAAGTTTATCCCGTAAAGATGATCCATATCCTTACCACTTGGTAGTTTGCCATGGCACAGCTGTATACACATATTATTATTTGAAAAGGGCTTCTAGAAAATTGGGTCATTTTTCCCTCTCATGTCTTCATTCTCTATCCCATAAGAGTTGCACTGTAGATAGTAACAGTTCCAAGACACATCAACTTTTATTTAAAGAGATACATTTACTTATAATCTATTATCCTAGCAGTCTCTTTGAGTCTGAGAAAAATTCATCCAGGCTAGTTTTATAGATAAAAAAATCTTTTATAAGAAAGCAAACTATCAAATCAGAGGTTAATGTGGATTCGTTCCTTGGGGAGTCTGAAAAGTTGTATTGTGCACACAAATTTTGTAAAGTAATAGCAAAGGAAGGACACTCTTTTAAATACAAAATAAACACTTTGCAGAAATTGTTTGTTCCTTGTCTATGCCTAAGACTGAAATAGACTTAAAACATAAAGATAAAAATAATGTTTATAATATAATGTACCCCTAAGAAATGAACCCCATTTATTGTATTCTAATTTATTTTTTCTTAAGGGAAATGGATTAAAATTTTTTAAGATGTATGTATTTGAGGATCCTACTGCCTGAATAATTTACAGAAAGTAAAAAGGTATTTCTCAAAGACCTGGGGCCTGAGAAATGAAAAATCATAGTGTTGGAGTTTTCTTGTCTGGGAGGACTTGAGATGGAGCCTTGAAAACAGCATCCTCACAAAGAGAGAAACTATGCGTTCTCAGAAAGGAGGAATACAGGTGTGAATTTGCACCAATTATTTTTATTAGAGTTCCTAATATAAAATAAAATGAAAACAGTCACAGAGGAGATACATGAGGATGCCACCACCTACCATCGTGATGTTACCACCACTTGAGGATATCTATCTCCTTGACCTAGTAAGCTTTAATTGTCCACTTGACACACTCTAGAATCATATGACATTAGAGTATTGGTTGAACAACTGACTAGAGCATATAGTTCTATGAGCATGTTTATGGAGGTTGTCTTGATTATTAACTTATGAAGGAGGAGCAGTCTACAGGGGAAAATGCCACTTCCTAGGAAAGGGGCTCTGAGTTGTATTTAAAAAGCTAGCTATGCATGAGTCTTTGTGTTTTCCAAAGGCCAATTAAGCATTCTCTCTTATTCGTGTTCCCTGCCTTGACGTTCCCTAGTGATGGAGCTTGCTTCAGAAGTATAAGCCCAGTTAACCCTTTAGGTCCAAAATTCCTTTTGGTCAAAGAATTTTAACACAGAAAGGAAGAGAAACTAGAGTCTGATTCTTATATTATCATATACTTCTTTTTTGGAACAGATGCATTGAAGTAATAAAACCTTATGTTTTAATAATGTTGCATAAGCTGTATCTATTAGTGACTTAGAGCAAAGTAGTATAAGTATACAAAACAATAGAATAATTGAAGTATCTTGGATAACTTTGAAATTTACAGTAAAAGCACTAATAGCTATGTTTATGAATATACATAACACTTTTTTGCTCACTTGTATTAGCAAAAAGAAAAGTAGCACTGCATGTTTTTGAACAATATAAAAAGTACAAAATTTGCTTGACAACTGTATTGGTAGAAGTCTTGGCTTCTTGTACAGGGACAAACTAAAAACATTGAATCTTATTTGTTTAAATGACATGGTTATGTAGAGATGAGAAGTCTTCCAGACATGTATGCTGTTTCCAAGATGGTCGGTTTCAGCAAACAGTAATCAAATTTTATGCAAAGACCCATTTTCAGTTTACATTTTCCAGTCTCCAGTGTTACTTGCCTTTCAATAGCAGGTAATTGGAAGAAGCAATGTGCATTTCACAAATGTTTTCCCTAGGATCTCTGATAAGGTGACTCCTTTCAAAATAATGTAAGCCAAAGCAGTTCTGAGTCACAGAATTCTCTTGTAATTAAAGCTTCCAGCTGCACACACTTTTTTAATACCATAGACAACAGTGTAATTGACACATGCAATTCTGGATCACACCAGATTTGAAATTATTTTAGCCTGCTGAAGTGTGTTTAAGTGCACTAACCAGATATGCTTTCAGTAATTCAGCTTTTAATGACTATCCTTCACTTCAGAGCTACCTTTGATGTTAAAATAGTCCAAGAAATAATGTAATTTTCCCACATGCTGGTTGGGTTACAGGCAGGAGTTTCTTAAATATTTCATGTTAGAACTCTCCCTGACCCCTACCACTGTGAAAATGTAAGGAGAGTTTCCTAACAATAATTTTATATCTTGTAGTTCATTGAATTAACTGGAATGATCAGGACCTCAACTGAAATTGATTGCTGAACCTAAAATAAGATCAAAGTGATGAATCAAAAGAATACAGCAGATATAAAAATACAAATTTTAACTATAAGTTAAGAATAATTAATATTTGTAAAATTGCAGTGTTGAAGACCTTAGAAAGTGTAAAACTCACCACATTAATATGTAAAATTTAAATAGGTCTCTGAACCCAGAAAAGACTCCTAATTCCTTCTTATTAGCTGTGAAACTAAAAGGCACAGTACCACTGAGCTTTATTAACTATCACAGAATCTAATTTCTATGCACATTTCATCAATTGCATTACATTTCTTATCACTAACTGTTGAATGCTCCACCACATACAACATTCAAGCAATTCTAGTCACCACTATAACAACTGGGTCAAGGTCATACTCTGTCTTTGTTTATCTCCTTTTTTTTGGTTTGTTTGTTTTGTTTTGTTTTGTTTTTTTGTATAAAACTATTCCAAACAATATCACACCGGTATATGAATTTATACTCAATAATTATTTGCTGAGATCCACATGTTTTTCAAAGAATGTCAAGAAATTTCCACATTGGGATATACATGAAGAAAGGAGTCAAAGTTACCTTTGTCTCCAGAAGTCCAAAGTGTGAGGAGAGTTTAATAGACAGTTACTGTGTATAAAGTAAAACATAGATGCTAAAGAACAGTAGTTATAACTATATGGAATTAGAAATATGGCTTTCTTTTACTTAAGACAGAAAGAAGACATTTCAGAATAGCAGCAATATATGAATTGGGTTGTAGAAGAATAAAAGATGCATTGCCAATGTAGAATTTATGTGGAATAAAACTCAGTAGAGAACAGGGGCAATACTGAAAGCAACCTTATTAGACTGGAAAGTATGGGAAATCCTAATCCTATGAAGATTTTTTTGTTCATGCTTGATTTTTCTCTGAGTCACAATGCTTCTAAAAACTATTGTGTAATCAAAATCTACCATTTAGAGGAGACCATGATGTGAGGACAATGGGACTTCTTTTGTATTCTTTAATATTTTTAATCTCAATGGTGGTAACGGTAAGTGAAAAATCTATTTATGATACATTTGGTTATGAGGACATTTTTCAGGCTAACAGTCAATATCATTGTTATCTCTTGACTAATAACTATTAGCTAATAAAGGAAACAATACATTAGAATTGTTCTAATTTAAGTATTTTAATAATGTAAAATAGCTTCTATTATAAAATGTGTGTATTGTTTCTAGTATTAAGGTTTTAAATTAAACTATTTTCTGTTTAGTAAAGTAATTGTTAAAAATCAATCCTTTTTACAAATAAGAAAAAAGAACAATATTTTTCCAACAAATAGAAACTAAAGACCTGAATTTGAAAAGATGGCTCTTTTCTCTGAAAGGATAAGAACTGAGTTTGGGTCCACAGCATCCTTATACAAAGCCCTGTATAGCATTCTGTGCTTCTCAACTCTGCACAGGTTGAGATGCAGGTGGTAGAGACAGGTAGATCCACATATCTCTATAGCCAGCCAGTCCAGCAGAATTGACGATCTGGTGGTTCAGTGAAATACACTGAATAAAGAAAATAAGTTGAATGAGCTTCACAATAAGATATCTGTCATTCTGCTCCGGCTCTTCCTGGCTGAACACAGGCTTGCAAACTCACACTCAAATGTGGATCTACAAATATTTTGTCATAGGAAGTTAAAGGATAAAGATAAAAGAGTAGTCAATTTCAAACTTTTCTAATACAAATGAAAAGGGAGGATATTATACTTAGTGTATATCCACCCCTCCACACAAAAACAAATTGTATATTATTTCTAGTGAGCTAGATTCTTGGAGCTGTAAAGTCACAGAGATGGAAGAAATTTGACTGTCCAGGCTAATGGGGATTGGGGATGGGATAGGTAGTCATTTACCAGTGAATAGTAGTTTTAGTTTGAGATGATAAAGCTTTCTGGAGCTGGACAGTGCTGACAGTCAAGTAACTATGTGAATGTAACTAAAACTACTGGACTGTGTAAGGAAAATCTTAAATGGAAGTATAACATTTGGAATATACATAAAACTATAAATTATTATGTGAATGAAAGGTCAGACCATATAATAAAGACATTATGTGCAATTTCTCTAGTGTGGATCCATGTATCTATATTTAGATGCAAAAATAAAGATGATTGGATATAAGCTATTGAAGTAGAAAGGAAACCCACAAATATGGAAATTTGAGGAAGATGGAAGATAGCAAGTAAAGAAGGCCTCTGTCTTAGTTTAGGTTTTCATTGCTGTGATGAAACACCATGAAGAAAAAGCACATTGGGAAGCAAAGTATTTGGCTTACATTTCCAAAATAACTAATTGTCCATTTTAGTGCCTGTAGAGGGAGACTTTTCTCTGTCTAGTCTTGGTCTCATTGAACATTTTTTCTCCCACAAACTGGGTCCCCTCAGCCATTTATAAAATAACCACTCTGGGGTTTGATATCTATTTACAATTGTTTGCCCAATGACTTAGGCTTCTTATTGGCTAACTTTCTCATAAATCAATCAATTTTTATTAATCTATGTATTGTCACATGGCCTTACTTGGGAACTCAACAAGGTCTGGAATACCAATCTGAGGCAGGACCAATCCTGTATCAAGGTTGGAAATGGCAACCCACCATAGGGAATGGGGTCCTAAAAGTCAATTCATGTACCCAGGATAAGTCCTGGTCCCAATACCAGGGCCCCCCAAACAGATCAGGCCTCATAACTGTCACCCACATTTAGAAAGCCTGTTTCAGTCCCATGCAGGTTCTGTAGCTGTCAGTACATAGTATATGATCTCCTACTAGCTTTGGTCTGCTGTCTCTGGAGTTTTTCCATCTGATCACACTACCCCTTTCCTATGATCCCTTCCCTCCTCTCTTCACCTGAACTTCAGGAGATTAGCCCAGTGTTTGACTGTAATTCTCTCTATCTGCTTCCATCATTTCCTAGATATAGGTTCAATGATGAGAATTAGGGTAGTCACTAATCTGATTAGTGAGGCAGACCAATTCAGGCACCCTCTCCACTTTTACTAGCTGGGGTCATCTTTATGGATTCCTGGGAATTTCCCTAGCACTGGGCTTCTCCCTAATCTCATAATAGCTCCCTCTATCAAAATATCTCTTTCATTGCTCTAAACAAACAAGCAAAACAAAACAAACAAAAAACCTTTGAGTATTATCACAATAAAAAAATTATTGCTGTTTGAGGAAGAGATGTGTTTGGTCTGATTGAATAGTATATGGTTTCCAATGTTTCTTAACTTCATATGGTACTGTGTATATATGTATGTTTTCATGCATAAATAAAAAGTAAAAAAATAATAGAAGGTAGTGTGCAAGTGTGCAATATTTCATAATTTTTTTTAGTCGTCAAGAAATAGTAGGTTGTGAGATTTAGCCAACCATTGAGGATTTAATAGCTCTAACACAATTGTTTTACAAAACTTTCAATGGCTAGGTTGACATTTTAAATTCACACTTCACAAATTAATACATGGAATATACATTTTGTTTCATGTCACATTGATTAGACTTCAAAATCAGATAATTTTATAAGCCTTCTTTGCTTGATGTGCAAATATTAATTGGATATTACAAGTGGTAATGGTCACAGATCAAGCATTGTTTCAATGTTATACTGAAATGCTGTAGGTAAAGTGTAGGAGAACAATGCAATCTCTGATCTCATTCAAAAAAGGTGTTGAACAATGAATTACTAATTAATGCTTTCAAAATTGTTTTGGTTAACTGATTTCTATTCAGGTAATTTTATCCAGTTTTGTTGATATGACAGATAATAAGTGGATCCCTATTGTAGTGCCTCAAAGAGAATTAGCTCAATAGAATGTATTTTAAATCTGTCTCATGAAGAAAAATCCTCATTATCAGGCTGTATCACTACCACATTTGCCCAGATGTGAGCTGAACAAGAATGACACCAATGGCCTTGTCATACATGACAAAGAAAGGCCTATGAGGCCTCAGTCTTACTCAAAAACTATCCATGACTGAGAAAAGCTGGGAAAAGAAAAGGTGGCCTTCCTAAGAAGAAGCACAATTAGTGGTTCAGTGCCAAATGGTCACCCCTGACCATGTACATATAGATCTAATTATATGACTGCAAAGATCAAGTTTATGAATATATATATGAATGCAATAACAATTAGTTTAAAAAAGAGGCCATGATTCAAAGTAAAAGAGAAGGTGAGCATATGGGAGAGTGTAGAGAGAAGAAGAGAAAGAAATGTTGTAATTACAGTGTAACCTGAAAAATTTAAAAAGAACATTGTAATCAAGAGAAATATTGTGCTCACATCTCTATATTTATAGCACAATTTTGTTCTTCTTCAAAATATTGGTTTTTTTTCTACCACAAAAAATCAGTCAGCATTATTAAAAATTTTAATGCCCATTTTATGTTGAAATATAAAAGTTCTCAGTTTTTGATTATATTAAAAATAAAAATTCAAAGTGAATTATTAAACAGCAGAGATTAATCTAAAGATTTGGTTTTAAACAGAAAACACTAACACTATGGCTAATGCTTCTGATTGGAAAGGGGTACCAGTGTAAAGAACCTTGAGTTAAACGTAGGTCAACCAACAGTTTGAATATGCTGAATCTGTATAACTCCACCAAGCAACAGACAAGCTATTACAACGTTATTGTTTCAGTATATAAGCCAATTATGTTCTGTAAAATAAGATACTGACATTTTGCAGCATTGGTTAAAAAGATTAACAGTTCATAAAGAACAGTACCAACTGTGCCAAATTAAATAGATTAAAATATGAAGGCTTAATGTTCTACATGCCCTCTACTGTAAGTGCACATATAGTGAGTCTAAATGGCTCCAACCAGCCTGTTGGTAATGTATTAGGGTGCTAGTTTGAAGAAACAATTTACATCTCTGGCACCTGGTAATAAACTATGAGAATGCATTTTTACCTAAGACACTAATATGTATGTGTGGAAGAGGTGAAACAGTGAAGATTACTATATTTCTAAGAGTGATTACTTTTCTTTTAGGTTTTCAGACCATGGAACATTTTAGTAGATACAGATAATTATGAAAGTATTTAATTAAAATACCTGAATATTTATGTTCATCCATTTTGTGTGCATATGTCTTATATTTATGTATTTGTTGTGGACTGAGAAAGCAGAGGACAGCTTTCTCCAGTCAAATCTTTCCTTCCACTATGTTGGGTCTGACAATCAATCCACCTCAGTCTGTCAGACTGCAGGCAAACACCTTAGTCATTGAACCATCTCACTGACTAGCAGTTAAAATAAATCGAACCTTTGAACAAGTATGTGCTTTTAAAATTCATCATGAATCCTAGTAGCAATTCTCCTTTTCTTTTTCTTTTAAAATTTTCTTTCATTTGGTCACATATTTTTATTGGAAATTAGCTCCTTTTCCATGAACACAAATTCATGTAATTATAAGTAGTTTTACTGGTTTCAACATCATTTTAGCACAAGTGACTAAAAACATATTGCCACTAATATCAGACCCAGAGTTTTGTCATGAATATTAAGCAATATAATGCTTTAAGGATTATATATCACAATTTGCTACATATATGAACTATTCCTTTAAAAGTAATTATGCTTATGGCAATAGTAATCTATATCCCCCATTTCCCATATGTACTCATATGACATTGAGAAAACAATTTGACGTATCTTCTGAGCTCTAGAAAATATACCTCACCTTGCTCAACTGTTTTTCTGTGCCACAGCAATGACAATCTGTCATTTTAACTGACCTTTATTTTTCTTTTCTAAGATGACAAAACTTGTCAGTATGTTTTACTTTCTGTATAAGAAAAACACACTATCTCAAAACACTTGCCCACCGATCCTGGTGAACAACAAAAAGCATGTTGGATTCAGGCTTCCAGCCTCCCAGCAAAAGATGGTAAGCATCTGACCTACAACTGTGTCTGGTCTCTGTTTATACCTATGCATTTCTACCTAATTCTGGAGTTCTTCGTATTTGATACAAGAATGCTTTATCCAACACAACTAGCAAAGGTCACACTTCTATTATGTTGGATAACCTAATTGTATATCTTAATTAGATTTGATATTTGATATCAAATAGCCATGACATGAACTACTCAAAGGGGTAAGTAATAAAGGTTAGGAAGTGAATTACATTAACCAAGAAAGCACATTGGTCCTAATTTATCCTAATTTATTACACAACTGATTTTAATATCAAAAGCAAGAAACACAAGAGTCAGAGGAAGACTCTGCCTATCATTTGGGAAGAACTTCATTGTCACATTACCAGGCTGGCAACAAACCTATCAAAAACTAAAGGTGTTTAAACTTCCCTCAAGATCACAAGGGGACAATTGTGTAACAACTCAACCCATACTTTTTTTTTTGACAATTGATTGTACTGCTTTATTCATTTTATAACGTAATGAGATGACACCATTCCCTTTAACAGTTACAGAAGCCACTACAAAGTGATACATTAGCTTAGCCATTGTGGAAATACCATGCAAAATCATTTAAAAAAAGACAAGTCTATTATTCAGCCATAACACTGCATTATACTTACATATAGAACATGACACCAGAAAGTTGAAGTCTGAAAGCAGATGTCAATGCAAACACTGTTCCTAATGGCCAAGATATGGACTCAGCCTAAGTGTTTATTAGTGGTTGAATAGAACAGATTAGTCAAACACAGCAAACAAACACTATGAAATAATCTCAACACACAAAAAGGAACAGAAAATTTTGTCTGTGGCAATGTGGATGGGGCAAGGGAAGATTGTGTTGCATAGAATATTTCAAGAATAAAAAGATCAAAGGGTTCTTCTTGTCTGTTGAACATAAACAATAAAATATTTAAAAGATAGAGTGGAATAATGGCTATCAGAGACTGGGAAAGAATAAGTCATATTGCAGACAGGATGGGTAACATGGACAAGGGGGGAACATAAGTTCCAGAGTACCAGTATTTACCAAAGATCCCTAGAAAGGAGCTAGAAATGGAGATGTGGATTGTTTCCCACACAAAGAAATGATAAATGATAAATGTCATAGTTAACAGATACATTAATTAACTTGATATAATTACATGTTAAATATATACCCTGAGATATTACATTAAACTTTATATATGTACAATGTTATATTGTTTAAATATTTTAAATATTTAAAAGATAGTAGATTATTATCAAAAAGCTAGATATAAAAATTAGAAAATCAATAACACATGACAGATTAATTATGGTGAGTACTTTGCAAATGACTTTGAAGATGTTTTTATTATCATGGGCTGTTTTAGAATTACTGTCTTTATGCTAATGTATTATTATAAATGACTGAAAACTAAAGAATTCCTCTGTACTGGTGAACTTGTAAATTTATATATTCCAAAGCAGAACAGACTTATCATAGCAGTTTTCAAATAATTGACCTTTCATAATGTCTATATTTTTTACCAATAAAGTTACTAATAATTTAAAATTTTAAAACCATATTTCCTTTCATATAATACACATTTTAGCTTTCTCTTTGAAAACATTGTAAAAGGTAATACTTTCATAGATGTTACTATAAAAATTAAAGTTACATTTTTTTCATTATAAGATGTACAATGCCGCTACTTTATTTAAAAGCATTGATATTTTTACCATTATGTTAAGAAGTTACATGTACTGAATGAAATAGAAATGTGCATGTATGAGTAATGATTGTGACTTTAAAATCTGGTTTTTGAAATTGCATTTTGTGAAAGTTATATTTGGAATTAACCAACACCTGCATAAACCTACAGCTATTAATATTAGTATTACATTAAATATTATTATATTTTAAATAATTTCTAAGACAAATTTGAATATTTCTTCACAAAAGTTCTCAATTGTTTGAAATTATTGCAGAGAATCCTATGCCTCTTTCTTCTTGATGGATCATAAACAGTTATCTATGCTATAAGTACTGAGAACCGGTGTTACAGTGACCCTGTATGGTGCTGTTCCCAGGAAAGCCCAGAATGGAAGGTTAGAATAGAAAGAGATGACTGCTGAGTGTGTGTGTGTGTGTGTGTGTGTGTGTGTGTGTGTGTGTGTGTGTGTGTTATTTGAAACCGGGTTTTACACTATAGCCCAGGCTGGAGTTGAGCCTGCACAGATGCTTTTACTTCAATCTCCCAAGTGCTGAGAATACATGTGTGATCTAACACATCAAGCTTTTTTATCAACTCTACAAAACTATGGTTCACAATTATGTCAGTTAAGACTTAATTATAAACTTATATTATGTGAGAAGTAAAACAGTAATGGCTGGTATAATATAGAACCATCCAAAAGACAGATTTATGGAAGGAACCTGGAAGTTGTAATTAAAATTTGAACAGAACAGAAATAGTTTGTGATGTAAAAATTAAATTTTGAGTGATAGTGAGAGAATTTTGTTAAATATTAAACCTGTAGCATCTGGGTTAGATTTTTATTTTTATCTCCAGCCCAACACAAAGCCAATTAGACAGTTACTTATTATTTTACCAACCGAATCATTCCCTAGAGTATCAAAAAACACTCTGAAGAGTATTATTGATTAGATATTTTTGATTCATTAAGCAGATGACTTCAATACATGTCATTTTATCACTTTTAGAATACACTATTCATATTTCTAGAAATAAGAAAGAAAACATTTTCTACTCATTGAAAACATTCAAGATATATATATATATATACATATGATTCATATCATATGATTCTTGAGTTTGCATTTTAATGATACACACTTTGAAACAATTTTAAGTATTAATACTAAATAATACCATATGTACATGTCTATTCAAATTGAAAATCCAGACTAATAATATTTGAAAGAACCTGTTTGTGCAATATTCCCTGTAACATTGCAACTGTCTTTCTGAAGCAAGATTCATACTGATATGTACATTCACATCCTTGGTGGTAACTGACACTGGTGGTCTCATAATAATCAGCTTGCTAAAAAGAAGTAAAATGCTTTCAGGTCAATAGGCATCTGTCTCACATGATGCAAGAAATGAATTTTTTCTTCAGAGAGAATTTCCAATTTAATCTCCAGAATCCTGCAAAATAAGATCAAATAGGTTTGTTTTTATTTGGCTACACCAAAATTTATGAGTGAAGGAGAAATGAATGTATTTTAAACACAAAAACAATTTTCTCACCACAGTGAATTTAATTTTACTGGAATAACCAATGAAGAATTATGTCAGGAAGGCAGAAAATTATCAGGTAAAAACACTAAATTCAAGAAAGTGGATAAAAGAAGTTGCTGGACATACAGAACTTTCAATTTTTTCACACATTAATAGCTATGCATCTGAGTTATAAGCAATTAAGAAACAGAAAAATAATACACAAAAGTGCAGTAAATAGCATATGCATAAGCTGTGATTCAGAGTTTCCCAAATGAAACCGATGGCAAAGTTAAGATCACTTGATGAATAGCATAGATATTAATGTATAAACACAACACAGGAAAACAAAAATGTGACTCTGAGACTATTACAAGAGTGCCCTGTCCTTCCAGTCTAAGTAAGATCGAAAAAATCACATAGATTAATTTTTCTCAAGCTCACTTTCTCATGAACAAATTAGGGAGAGTAGTTTTTGCTGTTTGGGGCTTGATTGTTCCAGAGGCTTAGTTTTGCTCAGCAATCTTCACATTTCTTTCTACAAGGTCTGAGGTGAGTTGTTTCCCTGGTGCCCTTTGCTAACTTTATGAATTGTTTTCCTTGGTGGAGGAGACCACAGGTCGTACAAATACAATGCCTCATTCCAGCTGCTATATCCCCTGCAGGGAAGAACATGCTTTATCTTACAGATCAGCGGGATAAATATGAATAGAACAAAACACATTGTTTGAACAGTCATGCCAGATAGCGACGCATTGCCAAAATGCTATACTTGAAAGACCTCTCTTGAATTTCTTTGTCTTAGCTATAGGTACTTAATGTTGCATACTCCATGCCCCAATTCAAATTTCAGCTGGCCAAAGAATTACTTAACAAAAACAGTGTAAGTATAAATGAAAATAAAATTACTCACTGAAAATTATACAAACAAAAGATATCCCTCTGTTATTTCAGCAGCACCATGATGTGAAGAGGATAGATTTCTTTCTACAACTTCATCACTTGTGAATACATTGTATTGTCTGAGCAAAATAGAACCTTCCCTGTGAATAACTTTCCTATTAATATCTGACTTACTAGTCCATTGCTTATATTTTTAACTAACAGAAATGCATGGAAATAATCACAGCAAACATGAATATTTAGTTCTTGAACAAATTGTGATTTGGTTTCTTGGGGTACTCAAAATTCTTTTCCGATTAATTTTTCTATTTAATATAAGTGATTAATTGATTTTGTTATATCATTTTCACTTGTAGATGGTATTGCATTTAGATCTGCTCATCATCCCCTTTTAGTATTTTTATGCACATGCCATCTTGTTGTGAAGCAGTTTTGTTTGATTGAATAAATTTCTCTAGGAAGAAAGGGGAGGTTCAGGAGACTTAGGAAATTAAAAAATAAAAAAAATTAAAATATATAACACCCTAAGATATAAAGATTCAGTGAGCCCTTTGAGAAAATAGTGTTGCGTCTAATCCAAACAACCCCTAAAATTATGCATAACAAGGGAATGACTCCCTATAAAGAAAAGTGAGGCAACAGGATGACCCCAAAGCATGTGATATGACATTTATCTAGTTTGGAAAGTTAGATGGTTTCCAATCTTGATTCTTACACAAAAAGTCACGAAGGCAAGAGAAGTGTACTGTTTAACAATTTTAGTGGTGAATTAATCTCTCATAGCCAGAGTCAGTGAAGGCAATCTGATTATACTTACTTTATGTTAAGCATCTTCTCATGTGGGAGGGAGTAAGCTAGAAGTGAAGATAACTTCTGCTAAAGACAATAGTTAGTACTCGTAGTGAGGTTCCAAGTGTTCCCAAAAGAGACCTCTAAAAGTGGCATGTCTTATTTTTAATTACTAGTGCTGTAATAAAATACACTAATCAAAGGACCTTAAAAGATAAAGGATTTATTTGGCTCATAATTCCATGTTAAAATTCAATTACTGTGAGGAAATTAAACCCAGGGGACCTTAGTCTACATCACATACAAGGTCAAGAGCAGATAGAATGAATGCATGTATGCTATACTCAACTTACTTTACCTTATATAGTTCAGATACCTCTTGCCATGGAAATGGTGCTAACACTACCATTTGTAACATAATAAAGCATAGGTCTTCCAACCATAATCAAGATGACATATACAGAAAGGGCTGTAGGAAAATCTTATGCAAACAAGTTAATAATTAAAACTAATCTTCATATACTTTTTTATGGAAAGTAGTTCTGAGGAGAATCATAACATAAGTCTATGTCACAGTAGAAATTCAAGCAGAGGAGCCCTAGTGGCAACCAGCAAATGGTAGGGTAGGAGTAACTATTAAAGGTCAAGGGCAACAATCTGCAAGAGTTGGAGGACACAAAGGCATTTAAGGATTAGTACCATTCAGGAAAGACTTTGTGCAAAGTTTACAACATCATCACTCCATGTCTTCAGTTCAAACTTCAACAAGGGAAGTTTGAGAGAAATCAGATAAAAGGAGGCAACACTTCTCATGTCTGCTCCCATACAAAAGACTCTCAGCATATAGCTAAGCTTAGACTCACATGGACATTTAAACTCAATTCATAGCTAAGAATGCTAAAATCTCTGAGCACCCATCCCAAATGTTGATTGTGTATTCTGTTGGTGATATGGTCTTCTCAAGACTCACCAATTAGTGATATGACTGTCCAATTTTCTTTTATATGATAAAGAATTGTTTTCCCCACTGAAAACTGTTGAAGAGAGAAAAGAAGCAGATAATAGTCAGGCACATTAAAGAATTTCACCTAATGTCTCTGCAAAACCTAGGTGCCATTTGCATGAAGGAATCATTGTCACATCTTTCAGAGCTGGATAGGATGTAGTTCAAACTTTGGATCAATGGATTTACTCTATAAAGACAGTGAAATGAGGAGGCAAACACTTATAGAAGTTTTTGTTTTGTGTTTTATTTATTTTTTTTCTGTCCTCAATAAAACCATCTGGCAGCTATCCTGTGGCAATTACTGTAAAATAGAGTGGCTCTTATCACAGCAGTCATTGATGCACACAATAGATATTTAGAAGAAAGAGAATCTCCAATCACAGGCAACACAGATGTCAGAAATGTAAAGTGGACAGACAGAGCCGTACTTCTTTATTCAGCTAAATTTCACAAGACAAACAACAGATTTGGATGAAGCATCTTCTGAGTGCCTGATTAGTGTGAGACATACTTTCTGCACCTCCGGGGTCCTCCTCCTTGGTGCTGCACAATATTTTACCACATCTTTTGTGTTGGAGGAGCAAAGCAGTACCCTGGTCTCTACTATTCCTTTCTGATATCACACTCTAAATGTGACAACTAAAAGTATCAGCAGACACTGCCAAGTCTCCCCCAAGCAGTGATATTACCCCTTTCCCACTTTTTGTGAGAGTCATTAATCCAGCGTAGTCACATGTCATAAAATTCTTTGTTCTCCACCAAAATGTAGCATACTTAAATTTTCATTTAGCATTAAAACTCAATATGGTAATTTGACACAAAATTATAACTCTTAGGAAATGATATGTGAAGAATATTGGAAATATTATTCTGTTAGGTCTCTTCAAAGATACAAATTCATTCTGGAGCTATGGAGAGACTTGACATTTCCTGAATCATGATGAAAGCCTGGTGAGTGTTTAAGAAGTCCACACTCACTGAGTTTATGCCATGAATCTGTATGGTCATCTGCATATCAGTTGTACCTATATACAGTTACTATATTTTTTAAACATTTATTATTATATTCTTTACATCCCAATCAGTTTCCCCTCCATCCTATGCCCCTAATCCTTCCTCCTTCAGTTCCCCTGTGTACTCCCATCCACTCCTCCTCAGTTTTTATTCAGAAAAAGACAGGCATCCCATGGCTATCAACCAAACATGGCATATCAAGTTGCAGTAAGACTAAGCTAGGAATAGGGTCCAGAATCCTATAAAAGGTTCAGGAGGCAGCCCCTGTTTCACTGTTAGGAATCCTACAATAGGATGAAGCTATATAACTCTAACACATATGCAGAGGACCTAGATCAGTTCCATGCATGCTCTCTGGTTATAGGTTCAGTCACTGTGAGCACCTATGAGCCAAGGTTAGTTGATTCTGTGGGTTTTCTTGTTGTGTTCTTGACACCTCTGCCTATTAAGATTTTGAAACAAAAACCTGCAATAAAAATACTGAATGCATCATTATTATACCATAAGCTTTCCTTCCTTGTTAATCTAAGAAATCTCATGTTAACATCATAATACAAAACAATGTATAACTTTAAAAGTCAAACATCATTTTAAAATACCAAATGCTTTTAAATTATTCATTTAAAAATATTTTAAATCTCTTAATTATTTACTTTTGTACAATATCTAAAATTTTAATACTTTACCAGTCACCTCCTACTGAACCACAGTGCAGAAAGTATGGAGGAAACCAGGAAAAAATGGTCTGACAAATCAATTAAGCAGGGTTTATATGTGTTCACAGAGACTGAAGAAGTGAGCAGAGCCTGCATGAGTCCACACAGGTTCTCTTCTTATTCGTATGGCTGTTAGATTGTTGATTTTTTGGAACTCTTAACAGTGGGAGTGGGTGTGTCTCTGATTCATATCTGCTGTCAGTAATTTTCCTCCTATTTGGTTGCCCAGCCTCAGGATGAGGAATTTTGCCTTGTCTCATTGCACCTTGTTTTTTCCTGTTTGGCTGTTGTTTCTTGGAGGACTACTCTATTTTGAAAGAAAATGGAAGGGAATGGACCTGGTGGAGAGGAGGGGTGGGAGAGATATAAAGATTGGAGGGAGTAGAAACAATGCTTGGGATGTAGTGTATGAGAGAAGAATATTTTTAGTAAAAAGAAACAATACCTTCGTACTACCAAAGATAAGAAACAGAAAGAAAATAAAAATCACATTTAAGCAAAACCAATGTCTAGCAGAATATCCAATCTTATAGCTCAATGTCTGACACCAGGCATGTATGGTTTTTTTTTTTTTTTGTTTTGTTTTGTTTTTTTTTTTTTTATGGTTCCAAATGACTTGGCAGATTTCTCTTATTTGGTCCAAAAGCTCAAAAGCTCAGCCTCACAGCACACAACACCCGGCAGATCTCCGGTAGGCAAGGGTGTCCTCTACAAATAAGGCGGCACCTTCACCAATGGCCCTTGGCCCTTCTACATGAAATCTGACCCTCCGACATGGTGCAAATAAACCTTCCACTTCTCTCCATGAGCCATTCATTTCTGAGGTTTCCAGAGCAACTGAGGCTATACCTTCACCAATGGCCTCTACGGACCTTCATCATCCCTTCAATCCTGTGGCTTTTGTAACACCAAAACCAGTCATGTGGGGAGCACTTACATATTACCATGTTTGGCTGTCAGGATGAGTTGCACCTTAGGACCAGTGAGGTTTACAGCTTCTGTGTGCTCACCCAGAGAAATACTTATCAGACGATAACAACAGACAAGTGTTTCACAGATTTCTAATCCAAAAATCATGTAAATGACCTTAGTAGAGATTTTTGTTTCCCTCTGAAACTTCACAAGCCCAGCATTTTTTAATCTTCATTTCTTTTAACATTCTTATATTCTAAGCTCTCATAGGACAGCCCATCTTGTTATGGGCACTCAATAAATTTTCTAGATAAATGCTCCAATTGCTTCAATAATCTACCCAGAAAACAATATGGGCAGGCCCATCACAGCAACACCCCATAACCTTGGTACTAACATGTCATTGCAAAATGCCCATTGATAGGTCCACAAGTCAATCTAATGATGGAGGCAATTCCTCAACTAAGGTCCTTTCTTCTCAAGTATATCTAGGTTTCTGTGAAGTTGACAAAAAATTAAGACAGAAATTAAATCATCCAGGGCTTATCATTGTGTAATAAATTCTTTCTATACAGTTATTGTTTTCTTTCCTTTTCAACTGCTGGTGTATCAAGAGTTCCTTAAAAATATCACCTAAAATTTCTACATTAAAATCCAACAAATGACCAGGGAACATATAAGAACTGAAATTTTAGATGCATTTTAAGTATTGTGTCAGCATAGGTGAGTATATCATAGATCACTGTGTATCTAATGCAGGAGTCATTTCCTACATAATAAAGATAATACAGTGGTAAATAGCAGAGGGAAGAAGAAAATAGTTCCATGGAATACTGTCATGACACGCCAACAAAGGCATATTTTAATGAGCTGAACTAACTCTCATTAAGCTGATACAAAATTGTGTCACCAGACAAAGGCATTGTTATAGTCAAAAAAACTTGGGCTTAAATTAGACAATCACCATTCACTCCAGTGACAAGGCTTAAAGCTTATTTAATAAATTTCCAATGAAATATTTATAAGTGGATACAAATTCTAATTAACCAAGAGACATTTTACAAAGGGAAACTAATAACTAGTCTTCTCACCCACACGTTCCCTTTCACTGTTTAAAAAGCAATCATATGGAGCACATTTCTATTTGGAAAAATATAATAGATGTTTGGTAATATTACAACTGACATAATCTAATGAGGAAAATGAGCCATGGCCTTCTCCTTTTATTAGAATAATTTGTAATAGTATTTGAGGCTTCTTCATGTCAGATTTAAAAATACTTAATGCCAGTCTTGAAGACACATTGCGTGAGAAATAAAATAACTATAGGTTCAAAACATTGTTGGGAGGATATTATATACCTATTCATCACAAATCATTGATTAATTATGAACAATTCAAATCAAATATTATTTGCATGATAGCATAATACATATAGTGAATAATAGTATAGCATAATAAGTATCATTATAATAGTATTAAAAATAAGTGTTAATAGAGTAATATACTAATATTAAAAACTGCAGTGTTTATCAATGGGTAATAAACCAAATTCAAGACAAAAAGCATTTAATTATGGAAGGAAAATACTTTTTGCTTAATTGAGTTTTTCTCTTATTTTTAAACTCATATGGAATGTTTTGTACATGAAGTCAGAGTAGAGCAAATCCAATCCTCCTATAACTAGGAAGTCAGCATTTCTTTTCCTGATATTTTGTCTTCTCCTGTTACTGGGAAACTGGTCCATGTTTCTGTATTCAGTCTGCTTATGTCTCAGACTTGCTATAAGTGACCCCACTGAGCCAAACAATATACTCATGTGCTGCCTCCCCAGTAATATCCTCACTGACTACCTACCATCAGTCATGTAGCCTTTGCCCTTAAAACTCTGGCCTCTTGAATTTACATCATGTTTCCTGTATGTCCTGTCAGTGAATCTGACCAAAATCTCTTGATTTAAAGAATATTTTTACTCTGTGAAGTACTTATTATAAAGAGGGACATGTATTTCTACAATTAGGGTTGTATGTGATGACATATCAGAGGGGGTGATATTGCTAAGCAATCTGAAAGAGACTAATAGAGTTGTTATCCTTTTCTTATGCTGCTGTGATAACAACCATGGCCAAAAGCGACTTGCAGAGGATTGGGGTTATTTCATGTTATTTCTTATGGTCCATTATTAAGGGAGTTTGAGCAAAAATGCAAGGCAGGACCCTGGAGACAGGATCTGAAGCAGCAGCATGATGGAGGGTACTCATTAGCTTGCTCATCTGGTTTATATCTTTTTTATTTTAAATTAGAAACAATCTTATTTTATATATCAATCCCAGCTCCCTCTCTCTCTCCCTCCCATTCTTCCATGCCCCCAACCAACCCCTATTCCATCCCTCTTCTGGAGGACTTCCATGAGAAATCATCAAAGTCTCTCAATCTTTTAAGGCAGGGCCTAGCCCTCCTCCATGTGTCTAGGCTGAGAGAGAATCCCTCTATGGGGAGTGGGCTCCCAATTCATAATCCTAGCAGGATCACCTGCCTGAGGATGGTTCCACCCAGAATGGACTGGACTTTCTCACATCACCATGTAATAAATAAAATGCACCATTGACTTGCGCAATTAAGGGTCTTTCTTCTCAGATAACCCTAACCTGTATCAACTTACAAAATCAAAACAAAACAAAAATGACCACAAATTTTAAAAGCCATGAAACTAGATAACCAGCACAAGAATCAAGATGATGTCTTGATGGGAAAACCAGAAGATATTTGAAAACCTCCTAGCCTCAGTGTTTGCTCATGATTTGCAGAATGGCAAAAACACAGTAGAGTGAAAATTGATAAGAATTCAGAGAAGATATTAATAGGCTTAAAGGAAAAAGTAAAGGAAACTCTGAAGTAGCAAATAAGACAGTGATAAAAGCTGTTGTGAGCAACCCTCATACCTTTCTGCTCATCACAATTCCACAGTGTGAATTAATGATGTTACCTAACATAGTAACTCCCCAATAATTATACCAATAAGATAGATGGCACGTCATTTGCCACAATAATTAAATTAGATAGACCAAGTGGACTACTTGTTGGTGAAAGCAGATATATTATAATTGGTAGCCATTATTATTAGTACTGTTATTTGTATTGTTAATAGTAGGAGAGTATTCCCAAAGAGGAAGAGCGAATGATTGGGGTTCATAAATCCAAATATTACACTAGAAAGACTAATGTCACACTATTTTTTAAAAATGAATTTCTGGTTTTAGACAGAGAATTTGCAATGGAGGAAGCAAGCACAAATTTTAAGGTCTATAAGGTTTTCAGTGTGCTATGGAAAGATGTTGGTGGTTTAAACTCCTGATGAAGTGAATACCATGTGAAAAGAACCAGTATATATTTTCAAGCTAGAGGTAAGGTCTATAATTACGGCTCACATAATTTTATTCAAGTACACTAATCATTTGCAAAAAAAAAATTGTTGGAAGCTAAGAAGTTTCAAAATAAAAACATTAATCTATTTTATTTTAGCCTAAAATTTTATATTATTTCCATTATCCTATGGCTTTCAAATCAAAAACTACCTTCATAATCCCATAATAGTAGTTGCAAGCCAGATTTCTAATTACTCCAGTTCTATAAATCTTAACTCTAGGAAAGATGGACAGAAAATTAAAATTTCAGATACTCAACTGTGTTTGCAGACTATTTTCCAAAGAACCTAGCAATATGTACAATGAATGTAAATCTAGGTACAAGCTATAAAGTCAAAGAAAAATTACTCACTGTGTTTGGGATCCATGCAGAGAATATGTACATCAGAGAATATTTCACAAAGGGAAAATGAAAACAACCTTGGAACACAAATAGTAACTCTTCAATAGAAAAAAAGTGAATTTTGGCAACATAGTAGATCTCACACTAATTAATAGTGTAAAAAGAATAAATTTAGATTCTCAATAGGTCCAATCCCTCATTCTATATTCAACAGAAAAAGATGTATATTAAAGCATATTTGATGGTTGGGGCAGATAGCCCAAGTTTATATCTGCTGGCCCAAGTCATATCTGCAGCATCACAATGTGTGAAGTTGACTGATGAGAAAGCACATTGTGATGGATTTTTAAGCAGGAGATTTGAGATCAACTAAAAGGTTCCTTATTGCTGTTGATGTTGGTGTTTCCATCAGAAGAAAAGATTGCAACATAAACAAGAAAGGAGAGTGCACAGGGAAAATATCCAAAAATTAATTATATGTGCAACACATAATAAATTTTATTGTAATATAGCCATCTGTACTATACTTCTGTTTTACTCTGCAAGCTTTGGTGAGAAGAAAGAACAGTACTGAGAATTGATCTAAGTTTGAGCACTTGTTAGACTTGAAAGGGTATGCTAGGTAAACATAAAAAAAACTACTCAATATCTTATCATTCATATTTTAAATAAATAATATATAATAAACATATCTTGATATAATTAATAATATTTAATAAATAATAATTCTGTAACTCTAAGATTCCTATTTATCTATTGAAATAAATCTAAACTTGTGTTTTAGAGGAGATTAGATCAGATCAAACAAATGGTTTACTGTGTGGTATCTGGTGATAAATAGCCTTGATATACAGTAGTAGTACATTTGAAATGGAATGGTAGACATCCCACAAGTGTCACGTAGATAGAATTCTAAAATGCTCATGTAACCATTTAGGTACCAAATAAAATGGAGGAAACCTCATCAGTGTAAATGGAAATGGTTTTCTCCTCTACCATCACCCCAGTCATAAACATTATGGCCCAAAGAGACAAGGAACTACAGATAAGATGGCATTTCCTACTCATGACCATCATAGAGCTCACACATGCTACAAAATAAACAAATTAAAATTATATATATATATATATATATATATATATATATATATATTGTACACACACACACACACACACACACACTAAATAAAACAGACAATTTTGTTAACAAATAGAATGGAGTTCAATTAGTTTGTTTATGCAAATGTCCTCTAATGATATATCACTCTGAATTAGCATGTTGCATTATCTTTGATGTGTAATTTTCATCTAAGGATCTAATTCAAATCTAATCAACTCAGATAATGGGAAAGAGGTCCAGAGCAGTGTCTTAACCTTATAGAATAGTTGACTAGGATAATAAGTATCCCAAATATTTTTAAGATTAATGTTTTCCAATGCATTTTCTACCTCAATAATAAAGAATTAAACATTAAACATAGAATTTAGAACTGAACCCCTTTATAGTCTTTAAGTAAAGTTTTAATATTCAGGGCATACTTTGCAAAGATGTTGTGTTTGTAAAACCTCTAGTGAAAATAGCCTTAACTTTTCCTATGAAAGGGTAGAAAACACATTGATTTAAACTTATTTTTAATAGCAAAAATACTCTATCAGATTTAAAAGTAGTATAGAACTAAGATGACATTTTGAAACAGGCAATTTATTTCTATGAAAATGTTTATATTGTAAATCACTACAAAATGATAACTTCAGTTTTTGCCAAATTCTTTTTTCCCCACTAAGAAATTATTGATGTATATTTTTCATAACATAAATAAGTATATTAAACAAAATTGTGACTTAAAAGCTCAAAATATAGATTTGTGTCCCTCAAGATATCTTTCCAAGCTACTTAAAAATCAACATAGTCTAAGCTGTCTTTTCTTAAGTTGAAAGAAATAAAAACATTGGATATTAATATTCTTTGTTTGCCACAAAGGCAGGCCATTCGGCTGTCAGTCATTGTCCACTGGATAACTGAAATTACATGTGACATCTTTCCAAATGCAATTCCTTGGTTCTTACTGAACAAAGAAAATCTTATTGATTGCAATCATTTACCTGGCTATAAAAGAGAAGAATATGAACAGAAAATTTTTATGTATCATTTTTGGCTTCTGTGAACAAAGCTGGAAGAAGCAAACTGAAACAAGACACCAAAATAGCTTCCCAAGTGCACACACCAGTTGTGGCTGCAGAATCCACCTTTCATTCTTTCATTTTGATGAATAAAACATTTGAAACCCCAAAATAATTGTTTCATGAGTAAGAGATAAAAAAATTACAAATATTATTTTGTATAGAAAAAAATAGTGTTCATTGTATTTATCTGTGAATTGATGATCCATTACATAAGAATACAGAGATATCAGTCCTATAAAACTTGTAATATAGCCTAGGGACTATTTAACCTTTAGCATAAATCTATTTATTTTCTCATGGGAAATTAAAGCATTTTATTCCATTATATTGTATTTCTGTTTGGTTCCCCATTTTTCTGCCCTCTGCCCACTGAGATTTTTTTCCTTTGTTTAAATGTAAAATGGGAGAGAATAAAGAATATAATTACACAGCAAAACAAACTGGAGAAAAAAGGAGAATCAATTATGTAAGTAGATTTATTTTAATGTAAATGAAGCTTAAGTTATTACCATCAAAAGATTTTCTAAAAATTAGAAATAGATTGATTTTATTTTCTTGTTGATGAGTTCTACCAGATAAGCTGTAGAGCAAATAATAACAAATAGACAAGATGAAAAATAAACAAAAGCAGCAGTAATTTTTATCCTGGCATTTTCTCTGTAGATCTTCTTATTTGAATTACTTATGGGCACATCACTGGCAGCATTTAAAGAGAAGAAAACTGAAAGTTCTATGTTATTTTGAAAAAATGACAAAGGAGAGACTTAGCAAGTCTCATGTCATGAATAATCTGATATCAACAACAAAATTTAAGACTGTGTTGTTATACTTGGTGTATATTGTTAAATAATTTTGTGAATAGAGTTGCACATTGATGACGGGCAACATGGCTTTTCTTTTCATTCTGACAGGTTAATGCTTCATATTGTACATTTACACAATATCAGTGAGAAATATAAAGAGTAAGGTGTTAGAGGTTGACTGGGAAATGACATTTCTATTTGCTAAGGACATTATATCATCAGTTTGTTTCCAAATGCCATGATGATTTCTGTGTTATAGAAAAGTATGTGAACACCACTTGACTCTTAAGTGGGTCTTTCTTGTCAGGTGACCAGTGATCATTTTATTCTGGAATAAGAGAAGGGATCACAACCATTAATGGCATAAGTCATTATACATATAAGTTTATCACATGATTGCAATCCTATGATTATTTAAAGGCAAACTAGTTTTTTTCTACACACAGTGGGCACAGTTTGTCCACAATTAATATAATTGTTTTTGTTTTATAAAATAGTTTTGAAATGTTGAAGTTTTTAAAAGTTTGATAATTAATTACATTTAGGAGGTAGGTTTGTAAAAGAATGTAAAGAATTGGTAATTATCTTTTTAAGTTAGATTGTTCAAGAAGGGGTCCCAGATTACTGTTTTCTCAAGTCTCTACATCCTGACTCCTCCTTATTACTACCTTGAATCCTCCTTGTCTCCTAGTCCCATGTGGAAATACTTAGATGTATAGACAGAAATGTATTAATATTTAAGACAGAGCCAGCTGATAAGAATCAAGTAACTGGCCTACAGCTTTAGATTAAAAAAAAAAGATTGTTCAGGAAGTCATTCAAGTAAACTGTGTGAATTAAATTTATTTCATATTCAATTGTACAGTATCTATTTATAAAACACAAAGTGAATGATATTTTCTACATGTTAAAATACTATAATATCTAAATTTAAGCTAATTGTAACAAATAAGTATTCCTAATCTCCTACTTCTATTATAACATAACCTATAACCCATGTCGGAGCTCATCCTGGAATCAAACTGATTTCTCCTTTTCTTAATATCAATTGGCAACCAGTAGCCCTAGTCTGGGGGTAGGGCTCCATTTTCCCCTACCATAGTGGCATGCCTATAATATTCTTTGATTAATTTTCAACTCCCCTTTGAAACTTAACAAGCCAGGTCCCCATTGTATGCATGCCGCTCTCAGTATTTTCATATTTCAAACTCCCACAGAAAAACCCACTAATTTCAGAGCACCCATTGGTTTGCCAATTCAAGTTTCTAAATACTTCCACAATTATCCTTCAAAATACAATGGTAAGGGCTAGCACAACAATGTCATTTTGTTGGTGCCAATTCCTACTCTAGGTGGCTACCAATTTTTTATGAACACCAAAACAAAAATCAACTCAAGAAGGACAAAATAAAATAAATACAAATTTGAATCACAGATGCTTTTAGATGTTATGCTTTTCCTGAAAATCTAGGTAATCTAATATTGTCTTATTTAATGTTCAATGATGAACTATGCCAAAAATTTATCTTCTATTGGATATTGTACTCTATGCCTTTAAACCAGTGTTCAGGAAACACAGGAAAACGGATTTTTGAATCTCAGGCCATCTTGGTCTGCAGAGTGAGTTTCAGTCCACCCAAGGTTTCAAAGTAAGAACCTGGTTTAAAAAATGTATTTTTTTATTAATTAATTAATTAATTAATTTTCTTGTTTTACATATCGATCCCAGTTCCTTTCCTTTCCTTTCTCCCTCCCTCCCATGCACCCCCAATGAACCTCTCATCCCATTCCCTGCCACACTCCACAGAGAGGGTGGCACCTTCTAAGAGGGGTCAACAAAATCTGTCAAGTCATTTGAAGTAGGGACTAGGCCCTCCCTCTTGACTCTAGGTTAAGGGAATATCCCTCCATGGGGAATGTGTTCCCAAAGTCCTTTTGTGCACCAGGGATATATCCTGGCTCCACTGTCAGAGGTCCCTTAGACTGCCCAGGGATTCTAACTCAGACCCATCTTCAGGAGGTCTGAGTTGGTGTAATGCTGGTTTCCCAGCTATCAGTCTGGGGGGGGGGCATTGGCTTCTCCATGTTGAGGTCAGCTGTCTCTGTGTGTTTCTGTAGGTTTATCCTCACTTCCTGCATCTGGATTCCAATTCGGCTGAGTGTTTAGTTGTGGGTGTTTGCTTCTGTTTCCATCCACTGGTAGATGAGGGCTCTACGATGGTGGATAAGTTAGAAATCAATTTCCTTAACAGAAAAGAGCATTTAAGGTACCCTTTCCACTGTTGCTCAAATTGTTAGTTGGGGTCTGACTTGTAGGTCTCTGGACATTTCTCTAGAGTCAGTTTTCTCTTCAAACCTATAATGCCCCACCAAATCCATGAAATAAAGACACCTGTTCAACTATGTTCATAGCAGCTTTATTTGTGATAACAAGAACCTGGAAACAACCAAGATGCCCCTCAACTGAAAATGGATAAAGATGTGGCACATTTATACAATGAAATACTACTATGTGGGGGTGGGGGGACAATGGAATCTTGAAATTCCCAGACAAATGGATGGAACTTGAAGAAACCATCCTGAACGAGGTAACCCAATCACAAAAAGAGGAACATGGTATGTACTCACTCATATATATAGATTTAGACATAGAACAAAGGATCACAAGCCTATAATTCACACCACTAGAGAAACTAGAATATAGGAAGGAATCTAAGAGTTTCATTCAAGGTCCCTCACAGAAGGGGAAAGGAACAAGTTCTCCTGAGCATAGTGGGAGTGGGGGTGGGGGCAGTGAGTGGAGTGGGAGCTAGGAGAAAGAGAAGCGGAGGAGAAGAAATCAAGTGGGACTAGGAAGTTTGAGTCAGGGGATGAATAGACGAAAGGAAAAAAAGAGAGAGAGATACCAAAAAATGTTTTCAAAGCACTATTGTCTAACATTACTCCATATAATAGGTAAAATTCCAGACTCTCATTTTGACCTAGTAATACATTATTGAATAACTACATCTTATGTTAATTACATCATATCATTGAATAATTGAAGTAATTGCATAAAGTTTCAATTCTGAAGGTATTTCACAGCTCTCCATCAGGCACATCACATTTATAATAGAATAGTAGAAATGTGTTAATCATTAAGACAGAGTTAGCCGGTAACAAGCTAGGACCTGGCCAACAGCCTTATATCAAATACAGAGTCTCTGCGTGTTATTTGGGGCTGGTTGGTGGCTGGCGGGGATGAACAAAGAGTGGGACCAGGTGGCCAGGGGGTAGGGGAGAAAAATACTTGTAACATACCTATTTGAAATCATTCTAATTCTATGCTGAGATGGTTTGTGTACAGAACTTTTAGAAATTAAAATACGCAAGGACTGAACACTGTCCACTTACATACAAAGTAAAACATCAAATGTAGAAGTTTCTACATGTAAGGTATACTGTCTATGTAAGATGTATGTTACTTATGAAGTTAAGCTTTGTTAAGTGTGTATTGTATATATGTGAGTTGTGTTTAAGATATGAGTATGGCACATGTACGTACATGTATATATGTGGTGTGTGTAAGGTATCTGCAAGATGCCTTTAGTGATATGTGTATATAGAAAATCTGTTGAATTGTATGGAAAAACTATGAACTGTCTTTGTTAATATAGTCAGGTGTGAGTGGTTGGTAACTACAAATCATGAAAGCAATTTAGCAACACTAAAACTTTTATTATAAATGAAATGATTATTAAGATTTTAGAAATACAGAAAACAGGAATAATAAAAATGACTAATTATCCATATGAGTTTATGATCAGTTTTAAACTATTAGATAAAAATGGAGTGATGATATCTATATATGTCTGTGTTATGTTCACTGAAAGGGCATGGATATTTAGAAGAGGATAAACAGAAACAAGAAAAGAAGTCAAGAATTACATTATTTTATAGCAACCAATCAAATGCATTAATTTGTGAAGTTGTTTTAATACCTTGAAATCCTCTCATTCATGATACATTCTTGTGTCCTTGTTCCCACATTGATGTAGCCTGGGGGAATTTGATGAGTCTTTTCATTTGCTTTACTTTCATTCAGTCTGGTTGGAGGTTGATTAGTTGAAACTTAGGAAAATCCTACAGCAAATCTAAACTGAGTTTACTCACGGAAAAATTTAAAGCTTTGTAGGTGTAACGAAAGATCCAGTGTTAAGGAAAAGGTTTATTTTATAACTAGTTTATTTCTAGAGGGGTATGAGATATGATAGGAGCAAACACGATTAACTTTTCTAAATGAATTTTTATTAAAGGTTAACTTTCAGAGAATCAGAATTCTAGTAAACTGTATTACAGGACAGAATTGTATAGAGTATACTTCTCTGGTAATCACAGTCCATAACAAAGCAAGGGCTTAATTTCATGCTGACACAGGGAGAAATGATACAATGGTACACTGGAGTACTTCTTCTGCATACATTTTCTTTTAAATTCATCAATCTGGCTAAGCCGTGTATTTAAAGCACTCTAATTGAGAGTGCTGCAAGGAGCAGTTATGAATCCTGAGGCTGCTGCTTTCTGAGTGTACTCAGTGGCTCTTCATCTACTTGGAGGCAAGAAGGTAAAGTTGTTCATTTATTTACTCATTTACTCATTCATACTGCTAAAAAAAAAAAAAAAAAGATTAGACAAGAGCTGGACAGTCTGCTTGATCAAGCACACACCACACTGTGAATTAAAGCTCCTTAATTGACTGATTAAAAACAAACAAAAACAACTTGAGGTAACTTTTCCCTGGCAATCATGTTTTCGAGGCTTATTCTTCCCGGGAAGTTTTTAGCACTGATATTTGGCGATAGTACATAAAGTCAAAAAAGTATGGCAATAAGGGAGCAGAGGCGACAAAGACACAGGGAGAGAAATGACAGGAGAAGAGTGGGGAGATGAGAGGAAGGAGGGAAGAAGAAAGGAACACAGAGTAAAAAGAAGAGATATGAGTTCATGATAGATACAGAAATAAAAATCCCTCGAGAAAAGGGCCCTGGACATTCTTCTTAATGATCATCTGCATTGTTTGTACTTAGAATGAAGCACTATTTATTACCACAGGCATTTGGTAACATTTTAGAAAAGATCAGGTCGTTTATTTTCTTCTAGACATCATGAGTACATGAAAAAAATTGAATGTGAAAGAAATCATAATTAAAACTCTTTCCAAGGAAATAAAGTTCAGGAGAAAAAAGTCACATCTGTGTTGCTTTGAGGTTTTCGATGCACAAAATATCCAGTGTGTTTTGAAGATTTAAAAACTAAAAAAAATATCCTTCTTTAAGCAAGTATATCTGGAACAGAGTTGAACAGTAATTTGACAGATGAGGAAATGCAAATATAATATTCTATGGGCATTGTTTCTGAACGTATTCTCATGTTCAAGAGACTATCTTCTATAGTATTTCTGCATCATTATTAATAGTATACATTAAAATGGGCATTAACCATTTCAGAGATCATTTAAATATCAACAATTGCCACATATTTACAAATACTACAAGTATATGTTCACTATTGTAGTTATGAAGACAATTACCTTTATAATAATGTGATGCCATTAAATATAAATAAAAGCATGGTGTGTATCAAATATTCACCTTCCCAAGCTCTTGAATCCATTGTGACTTTCAGGTACACAGTCTATCTAAATATCATTAATAATCTTTTTCAAGTTTTTCTTGGCATCTTAGAAATGTATTCAGTTTTCCGTTGAGAATGTGAATCATGAGTTTGAAATGATAGATATGTTAGCAGTACTTGCCCTTACCCAGCCTTTACTAGATTGTATACCAACAAAGGTTGGGAACAGCCATAAAGCTTATCACAGTGGCTATATTTCCACCTCTAAGTGTTGAATATATCCTTGTATTAAAAGTTAGAATTAGTGAACCTGTAGCAGATATAAAATGTTGGGCCATCTGATCTATTTTCCTTAACACACACACACACACACACACACACACACACACACACACACACACATATACACACACACAAACCTCCCCAAAAGGATTTGTTAGATAGAGGTGATTTTGGTGACTTAATCAAATGCCATAATGGGAGGATTAACATGTCTATCATACCTAAATATGAATGTTACTACTGAATCTTAATTCTCAACTGTAAAATTCCATTATTCCATTATTAAAATATTTTAGAGGAGGCAGTAATAGGAGTTCTCAAGTATACTATTAAATGTCTTTCATCATTTCAATTACTATGAAGTTTTAAAAGGAAAATGTATTTCTTGTATTCATAGATCTATTATCCAGTGGTCATAAAATTTCCAACAATAGTGTCATTGATCTGAGCTTAGCCTCAAATACATCTATTTAGAATTATTACAGAATGAGTAACTGGGTCACAATTTCACAGAATCCTAAGACTAAATAAAGTTTAAATTCAAAATGGAGGAGTTGTATTGGCTTTTTTTTTCACCCACTTCCTGTTTCAGCACAATTTACATAGAGCCTTTAAAGCCTTATTATAAAAACCAGCTTGATTCCCAAAGATGTGGATATATTTAATTGAATTTGGTTGATAATTGTATCTTGACAATCCTAAATTAAGTGATATGGAAACAGATTATCGAAATTCTATGTAGCCTTTCTTCACATCACCCCCATGCTAATTGTAGAGTGAAAGGCTGTGGTATTCAATTCGTGAAGAAAAGTATGGTCTCAAAGAAATGCATTTTATTGATTATAGCAAAGAAGAAGGGGCAGTTTCAATTGGTTCATACTGCATAGTCTGGACACATATGAGACTTTGCTGAGTTGAAAAAAGTGAGTGTGATGTAATGACATCATAAATAATTACTTAAATCATCTTGGCACTAGGAAATTCTGTAAAAGCAGAAAGCTATGTGAATACAAGAGTGTGGTGATAACAGCTCTAAAGGTAATTGAGGGGTTTTATTGGACAGGAGATTTATGCACTATGGCTTTAAATTCAATGTGTAGAACCATTTAATAAATGCAGATCAAAAGATCTTACATTTTATTAGTTTTTATTATCTTTAGTTAATGCAGAATTAGAGTGTGATATAATTCCCCATTCAAAGCAGTAACACACTTATAAGGGGGTGTTTATGACAAGTCACACACAGTTTTTAAATATATTTGTAATATAAATATTGAAATCTGGGTTGATCTATGTATATAAAAAGAGAACAATTTCACAATTACTTTAATGGCAAATATTAATATGTACAGTTTAGAGTCCATGATTTATTCTTAAATGTTTATTTATTCTTAAAAGTCCCATAATAAATGTGGAGTAGATAATAAAAACCATCTGACATTATATAATAACCAGTTATTTCTTTCATAGTTGAATTTCTTTTCCATGTTCAATATGCCATTCCATAAGTATGAATGCAAAACAGCTTTTAAATTATTACATCCCAAAGGGGTAATTTTTCTGAAGTATTACCTAGTAATGAAACAATTACAATTTAGAAAAATTGAAAGTTAAAGATTCTAAAACACATAACCTGTCAGATCTCCAACTATCACAAGTGAAAGGTTTTCTTTCAAGAAAAGATAATGGTTTGGAGTTTAAAATAAATAAAATTACCTAAAATATACTTTACACTGAATTTGTCAGATTATATTTTTCAAATAATTCTTTTTTGTTTTTTGTTTTTTTGTTTTGTTTTGTTTTTTGTTTTTCATGACAGGGTTTCTCAGTATTGCTTTGGAAACTGTCCTGGAACTAGTTCTGTAGACCAGGCTGGACTTGAACTCACAGAGATTAACCAGTCTCTACCTCCCAAGTACTGGGATTAAAGGCATGTACCATCAATGCCCATCTTCAAGTAATTCTTATTTAAAATATTTCCATTTAAAATGAAAGCCTCTACTTTCTCTCACCTTAATAAAATACATGGAGTAGATAAGATAAATTGAAATATAGAAGATTGTATGTTTTATATAGAAATATAAACCTGATTAAAATGATTATTCTGAAAGGGCACAGTTGTTCAGTGCTAGCAAAACATAAGCTATAGAATGAAGAAGGTACACAAACTTCCTGAGTGCTAAGTGCCTAAGACTGAACTTTGGTTTTGTAGCGTATATAAAATTATTGGACAAAGTATATTATTCTCATCAGCTGCATCTGCATGCTGAAATAGTTAATGATACCATGAGACTCAAAGCATTGCATAATACTCAACAAAAAGAAAATACTTGAAACAAGGGCAAATATCAGCAACTAATAAAGATGAATAACAGATATAAATGTGCTTGGTGTAGGTCATGATAAAACATATTTTACTTGAAGATTTTATACTAAAATACTTACATGCATTTAGAGTGTAAAATAGATGCCGGTATATCTGCTTTCTACCTGTTTTGCTTAGTAGTTGTAAGGTAAGTGATTACACCATATCTTTTGATTATTCTGGTAATGGTTAGAAGCATCCTAATTGGTCAAGGAAGCTATTAAATGAATGCAATGAAATCTGGTTACAGATTTCCTAATGAAAGGTTCTAAAAGGTTGTGGAATAACAAAATTGTCCCAGTCCTGGTGGCTTACACCTCTACAGTTGGAAAATATAGATTAGAATGAGTTTATAAATCTTGAAGGACAGTGTGTAGTAATTAAAGCATTAAACATTTAAGCAACACTTATTTTTAGTGATTTGGGCTCAAATATTAGCATCTGGATTATACTGGTTCATATCCTACTTTTCAACAAGTCACTTTGTCATTATAAAACAAACTTTAGGGAATAGGGAAACACTCACTGGTTGTTACAGAAATTGATTTTATGTAAACTAGCAAGAAATCACACTTTTTATCTCCTTTTTAATAAATAATTTACCTGCCACTATAAGAAAGATCAAGTGTTTTTCTAGATAAGTGAAAATTAAACTGTTAAATCTTAAATAATTCTACACAGGATTTTGTATTCCATGTTGAAATTTATGTATAAAAACTTCTAATATATCTTAGAAGTAAATAATATTATTTTTCCAAAAGAATCTTTTCCCCCCTACAGGGCAGTGATGGCCCTCACCTTTAATGACAGCACTTGGGAAGCAGAGGCAGGTGGATCCCTGTGAGTCTGACATTGATGATGGGAGATGTTATTCTGTAAATATGTTTCTCATAGTGGTTAATGAATAAAGCACTGTTGGCCAATAGGAAAGCAAGATAGGCAGGGCTAGGAGACAAGGAGAAAAGAGGAAGGAGTAAGGAGGAGTCAACATGGAGAGCCTGGATAAAGCAGCATGCTGGCTCGCTCTCCGATAAGATGACCACTTGGAAATACTTAGATAAGTAGAAATGGGTTATTCATTAAGACAGAGCTAGCTGGCAAGAAACTAGTATCGGACCAATAGCCTTATATCAAATATAGCATTTCTGTGTATTATTATTTGGGGCTGGAGAGGTGGTGGGACAAGGCGGGCTGGCAGAAAACAACTAACTACATATTATGTTGTTCACTGTTATATTTACAGCAGGTATATCACTTTGTTTGCATGAAAGGATGAGACTGGTTTGTGGGTGGAACAAAAAAAGTAATTCAAATGCAAGCAAATTTGATAGACATTGACACTTGGATTTTTATTGCCCAAATGCACTAAAATAAGTGGGTTTCCTTCATCAAAGGTAAGCAATATGTTTGAAATATTAATTTGTTTTGCAATAGAATCCTAAAATGTTAAAATTTTATCATCGTCTGGAAATAGTTTTGTCCTTTAAAATTATCTTTTAATGAACTCAATATTTCAAAATTGGTTAAGTTTTCTCCCAATCAATTGCTAAGACTTGGTATGCAAAGTTTAAGTGTAAATTTGTTGTCTGTAAGCACAATTCATTTTTGGAGTAACATCCCACTTACAAAACTATAAAATTTCCCCTGGAGTCAGTTCTGAACAATCTTAATTTTGCTTAATTCAAAGAGGCTTAAACTGGAGACTTTGAGCAAGAACTAGAGGTGATTAATGGTAGTGGCAGCCGCCTCTTGTGGCCTCAGACGCACCTATTATCCTCTTCCTGTGGCTTTTCATTAATATTGTACTGGGTTCAACAAGACTCAGACTTGCTGGTAACAGGTTAACAGTCTCCTGCTGAGAAATAGCATCCATTCAGTTGTCAGACCTGTAGCAGCAGGTTGCAAGTTAAGTTATTTCAATCTTTGCTAACATCTTTTTTCTTCCTATCAAGATACACATACAGGCAAGAGATAGCCCTGAAAGAGAATGCATTCTGTATAGTGATCAGCCATCACCTGGGCACTCTCACTCATTGTCCAGTTACATAGCAACATTCAGAATTTCCTACCCATACCAGATCAAATGTAGACAATGCGGGGATGAATTTCATGTGACACTGAAACTATTCTCAGACACATAAGGCTTGCATTTTAATGGATAATTTTGTTATTATACTGGGATTTGTATTTGTGTGGAAACTGAAATATATAATTATCATCTGATTCTTGACTGAAATATGAGGAAAAATAAACATACTGTAGTTTGATAAAAGCTTTCTTGAGAATATATTATTTGAGTTGACAAGATCATTTCACTTATACACTTACAAAAGAAATGAAATATTTCAACTCTGTCATGCCATTAACATAGAAACTATCTTATTATTGTTATCTAAATTCAAACCTCTGCTTTTCACAAGTGAGAAATAGAAGAATGTTCACATTAGTCATATAATCCCATAGCTAATTGTGATCAAGCTGAAAGGTAAACTCCAATATGTCCATTTCAGTCCTGAGAATTTGTTTTCTGCACGCCCTTCTGCCTCTGTTGCACAAGCCCCCTCATTTTTTTTTCAAAAAGAGTTTGTTTTATAAATTGTGAGTTCTCCAAAATCTGAATCTACTTCTTGTTTTCACTTCTGAGATAAAATAATTTGTTTCAGAAAGAAGGAACGTATCAGAAAATTGGGCATTGAGACAAACCAAATTAAAATTTGGTCCCTGTGTTGCTTGCATCCTGACTATGAAGATATTTCCTCAGTTCCTTTTTCCTGTTCTGTCGGGACTGGAGGTCTTAACTGTGTGTAAATTCTTTGTATTTGAAACAAGGAAAAGAGTTCAGCAGCATGCTGAATAAACAATTGTTTGATAGAATACCAGCATAAATACTGTTAAATTAAATTACCTAACTGCCTTAATCTTTCCACTCTCAGTCCCCAGACTATCTTTGAGAAAAGCACTTTGAGTATAACAATGCTCATAATATGCTTGTTATTACCAGTGCTAAAAATCCATACAAGTAATGAAAGCTCACAGTGGTTCTGTTTGCTAGGAAATAATAGCATGAATTGAATATTTTATGTTTATGTAAATATAAACTGTCTATTTGTTATCACCAATTCTAATAAGAAAACAATTACAATAACTTCGTAAAGGATTGGAAACCCTTAAAATATCTATGAAATAATTCATTTTAACATAATTTTACAAGGATTATTTTTTCTCTCCTCTTAAATGTAGATTCCATAGAAAACATTATTTTACATAATCTTTCATTTGCAACTACCTCACAAAATATTTTTAAAATGGAACAGAAATTGGTGATAAAAAACTAAAATCCACCAAATTAATAACCAAATTAATTTATTCTTTTTTAAAATATGAAGTTTGATTTCTGCAATGATTCCACCAAATTACAGAAACACCTTAAAAGGTATATATTCCCTAAGACAACAAGGATACTATGAGCTTGTCAAAATAAACTTATTCTGACAATTTGAAAATTAAGATCATTGAATCATTCAAAATTATTTATCCAAGGAAAAGACAGAAAAAACAATCATTCCTATCTCATTCTATTATGTTAAGCTCCATGTAGGTCTTAGAAATAGCTCTTTTTAAGTTCTATTAATGTTTTCCCTTCTGTTGAGCACAAGCATTAGTGTACTAAGTTTGTGTCCATGCCCTTTGTTAGCACAGGGGTTCCTGGAACAATACTGTGCTGAGCTGGCCCTGTTGCTCTTCGCTGGCCCTGGGATAGCTGGTTTTCCCCATAATTGGATACAAGCCCCTGCACTCAGAATAAATGGCCTCATTCTTTGTCATAGGCCTGTGCCTCAGCTAGGAAGCACACTGGAGCTAATCCTGAGGCTGGGGACACAGAAGAATTGACTCTGAGGTCATGAGAGCAAGAGAGCTGACCCCACCCCAAATGCAACAGAGTAGGAGAAAGTAGTGTTTGCTTCCCATCTGAGCAGCATACTAGAGCCAACCCTGTTGTTGGGGCTGCAATTGAATAGCCACAAGGGCATGAGAGCAACAGAGATTACCCTAACCTAACCCATCCCCATTGGTCATGCAGTGGTATGAGTAAGAGAAAAATGCCCTTGCCTCTGAGTCCCTTGCTACTTGTGGCAGGCAAGAGATGGCCCTGGGTCATGAGAGTAAGAGAACTAACCCTGCCCCTCATCAATTGCAGCTAATATTGGAGAATAGATTCTCCACCCAACTGGGTGGCACACTAATGCTGACCCTTTTCCAGGGGGCACAGGTGAGCCAGCCCCGAGGGCATGAGAACAGGGATGCTAAACACCCCTCATACCCATGATAGGAATCAGGAGAGAGGACCCTGTATTAGCTGGACAAAACAGCTGGCCCGGGTGATATGAGTGAGACGGACCTGGATCTGAGGGTCAGGGAGCCCAAGAGCTGATCCCGCTGTTTGCTGTTGGCTGCATTGGGCAAGCTAGCCAAGACAGTTCTAGAGAGGTATGGGAAAGTTGAGAATGAGGAATAGCTGGCAGGTTGACTAACTCAACTACAACCCATGCCCAGAACAAGGGCAATTAGTTTGCCCTCCCCCAACATCTACTGAATCTGTGAACAATTTGGGAATGTGAAGGAGAAGAACCTACAGACCCGAAACAGCAGTGTCTCCATGACACTGGACAACAAGATATCCAAGGATCCCCAGTGAGAGCTCATTACTGATGGTGTAACAGAAACCAGAGGCCTCCAGCCACCCAATGACTAGTGGCAATGAACACTTGCAAATAAGCATAAACAGACTAAAGTGTAAACTGTGTGTCTCAATGGGCCAAACTACAGCTTCCAAGATGAGTCTTCTTTCCTTTTGTTTTCTTTCTATGGTTTGTTTGGTTTTTGGTTTTCTTTAAATTGTTTTAATTTGAGGAGAGGTTGCCTGGGCAGTGGGTAGATTCAAGGAGACAGAGAGATGAGTAGGACCAGTATGCTTAATGTGAAACTCACAAAATAAAAAAAATCAATAAAAGTAAAAATCAAACAGCAATAGCAAAAAACAAAAACAAAATAACATTTCAGACAGCACCTAAAAAGACAGCTAGAGCATTCCTTAATTACCTAGACCAAGTCAAAGGCCACTCAAAGCAAGTAGCTTTTACCCTTGGCATTAGTATTTGATGGTCTAAAATTCAGAATAAAAATATACTAACTATTAATAAAAATTAGAGTACAATAGGCAGGTCATCAGAAATCTGTGAGAAACATCAGGGACACAAATATTTACATAATGGAAGGTTTTGATAAGAAGAAGTCAAAGAAATAATATTTGCACAAAAAATGCCATAAAATCCAATTTAGGATAAAATGGTTTATATTCTCATCTGAAAAGCTAAGCTCCAAGAAGTTTAATTTTATGAGCACATGAACACTTGCAACTATTTTTCTCTTAACTAAGAGATGACTATAGAAGCCAGCCACTTATTTACTATATATACATTTAAAATGCAAAGTGCTATTTTATTAATATAAATCATAGAATGAAGACAATAGAGATGACTAGAAGTATAAATACACAGACTATTAAATCTTAGTTATATGTTGCAGATTACTGTCAACAAAATTTTTAATTGGAATCTACAGGCTACTCACTAACAAAAGAACTCCAAAATTAGAAGGGAAATGATAAAGACATTAAAACTGTATACTATAAAATATCCAATTAACACAAAAGAAGAGACTGATAGAGAATAAACAACTTAACACAAAACAGCATAAGACATAAAGATAAAAACAACTGAATAGAAGTTATAATTATTACTGTAAATATTTACATTAGAAATAAAAATATCAGAGACAGGCAGATCTCTCAGAGTTTGAGGCCCGTCTGGTCTACAGCATGAGTTCCAGGATAGCCAGAGCTACACAGTGAAATCCTATTTTGGAAAATAAATTAAGTAAATAAAAAATGAATCAAGCATTTCAATCAGTCAATAGAGCTTTAGAGAATACAATTTTGAGTGTTAAATTATATGTTATATATGACAGACACACGTAACTCCAAACTCATGGTATTCAGCCCATAATTCTTAAAATTGTCAATCTAAAATTTCAAAAGGAATGCAAACCCTTGTCACACCGTCTCAACTTCATACTAGAGATTACAGCCAAACTGATAAGACACTAAAAGAAAGGATAAAAAGCATGTATGTTGAGAGAGAAATTGTAAAAGAAGTCTCTTCATTAGATGTCAGGTATGTTGTAGGTTAATTTGTGATGTGTTATAAATAATGTATACAAATGTCATAATGAAACTCTTACTATTAATGTATACCATTAAATTAAATGAGATGATTTAGTAAACACAGATCATAAAGGAATTCATCAGAAGGAGTCAAAGTTTCTAGAGCCTGTATTTTAGTTTATCTACCTGTTTCTGTGATACCTTGTCAAAAGCAAATTAAAAAGAAAAACAATTAAACAAAAAACTGTAGTGTCTATGTTTTCTACCATCCTGCCTGGTCCCGCCTCAACACCAGCCCCCAATAACATGCAGAGACTCTGTATTTGATATAAATACTGTTGGCCAGTTCCTAATTCCTTATCGGCTAGCTCTGTCTTAATTATTAACCCATTTCTACTTATCTAAGTATTTCCATGTGGTCTTCTTATCAGAGAGCAGCAGGCCAGCATCTGCTCTCTTTCAGCTCTCCACCTTGACTCCTCCCACCTACTTCCTCTTTCCTCCTTGTATCCTAGCCCCACCTATCTTGCTTTCCTATTTGCTAACAGGCTTTATTCATTAGCCAGTACAAGAAACATATTTACAGAATAACAGATCTCCCATCAAACAACAAAAATCAGGAAGGTTCTCTTGTGGCTGAAGGGCAGGACTAGATAGAGTCCATCTAGGCAGAGACTAGATACCCTACACCTAGGTAGATAGGTAAAGCAAAATGAACTTGTAACAACTGGCCACACTACACCCAGTCCAGAAACAAAGAATTCCAGTAATCAGCTTCATTTCTCCAGTTTATACAGCACCGGTTCTCCAGCCTAGGAAAGACTACCTTGCCATTTCTATCAATACAGTTCTCCCAACATAAATTAACACAGTCTAGATAAAGCTATACAGCATCCCCAGAGATCAATTCTTAGGTGATCATTTCTTAGATTCTGTGAAGTTGACAACACTAAGAATATAGTATTTCAGTTTACAATGGTTATAACATATAAGTTTAATAAGCAAGAATACAATGTGTTTCTGCATACAAGAAACGATCAAGCTTCAATGGTGAATTTATTTGACAAATGGAAGCAAATTAATCCATAGAATCACAATAAATAAGAACTTAGAAAACATTTATCAAAAGAAGTCTGACAGTGGAACCAGTAGTGCACGAATGGGTTTTTGGAGCCCATTCCCTATACGGGATATTCTCTCAGCCTAGATACATGGGGGAGGGCTTAGGTCCTGACCTAAATGATGTGACAGACTTTGATGATCCTCCAGAGGCATCTCTCAGCCTTCCTGAGGAGTGAATAGGGAGTGGAATGGGGGTTTGTGGGGGAAATGGGAGGACTGGGGGAAAGGGAACTGGAATGATATTAAAATAAGATTGTATTTAATTTAAATAAAATTTAATTAAATTAAAATGTAAATGTTTAGGTGATCAAGTATTTTTTCAAAAAGCCTCAAAAATATTTCAAACAAATGAGATTGAATTCTATATTGATGGATTAGAATTCTTGATATATGAAAAGTGGTATTACACACCAAATTAAATGATAGGCTTGATTGAACTCTGAACTCAGCTAACCTGATAACCCAGAGAATTCAATAAGTGTATCCTAAAATTGATATGTAGATGAAAGAGATGCAAATAACTAAAAATATCTCAAAATAAGAGACCAAACTGTGAAGCTTCAGAGTTCCAAATTAAAAACACAGCTGGAATCATCATGCAAGTATGGTATGGCATAAAATATGTATGAATTCAATAGAATTGAGAGTCATGTGAATTCTCACATTATAATACTATTGAATTTTGAGAACATTTCAAAGGGAGTGGAGATATGCCATTTCATAATATGTTGGTAGGAAAACAGGGCATACACATCCCAAAGAGGAAAACTAGAACTCTTCTTAGAATACCTTCAAAATGTCCTCAAAACTTTGACTAAAGTTCTAAATTTGACACCATAAAAATTAAAAATATTGTGTTTTAAATAGGACTGTTCAATAAAGTGAAATAACAATACACAGAATAGCACCCAATTAAATAGAACTCAATTAGAGAGTAATTAACAAGATCAAATTAAAATTGGGTGAAACAATTTGCATAGATCTTTTCTAAAAATGTTCCAGTGGATGATACGCATTATCAAACTATTCAAAATAATTACTAATGGAGAAATTCAAATCAAAATCACACAGAGGCATTATTTCATTCTTGGGTAGAAATAACTAAAGGGTGATTTCTGTCAACTTGGAAATTAGAATCACATGAACATCATGTATCACATTCTCTATTAGGAGACACCTGTTTCTTATTAAATTCCAGCTGCTATAAATTGAGATCCATTATCTATAAGTGCCTATTAGTTGCCTACATGTACCACTATCAAATTAAACGTCAAGAGAGTTAGACTTTTCATTAAGAGATCCCTTCTTCCTGTCTAGCTAAGTTGTCAAATAAAGTGGATTTCCTAGCTTCAGCATTTACTCTTTAACGTTGATTGAACTGCCATGGGAGAATAGTCAGATTCAATAGTATCCGAACTTAAAAAACAAGAAAAGAAAAACCAACTTACTTGTCTGTTAATCAATGAGACAGCAAAATGTGCCACGTATGCATATGCTGTTTCATTGTATAAAATGTAATGAAACTGTTACAGTAAAATAGGGATGTTTCTTGCAAACAGGTGGAAAAAAGAGCCTAGATGTGGAAATCACTTATTAGATTATTACAGTTAAGAGTTCTAATTAAGTAAATCCACAAAAAAACATCCTAGTACCTTTCAAAGTCTAGATGTCAAATGACTCCTCTCAGATCCATTCTCCCAACACATCCCATGAACTCTCATGTCCACCTTTTCTTGTTAATAGTATATTGTGTCCAACTTGTTCTGCCTTTATGCTCCTGGATGTGGGCCTACCCTAAAGAAAGCTGATTCTACTTGCTCTGAAAGCATTGCCTTTTCATAAGCCCTCAGTTAAAGTGGGTTCTGATGTCCTTCCCCTTTCATGCTAGAAGGTTTATCAGCTGTATCTGCTATGAGCACCCACAGCTGCTATAAGTTAATGAGGTCTGTAGCCTGTCATACCAGGAAGGCAATTTTCCTTTGTCTACTCCCAGACATCTAATTCTTATAATCTATCTGTGCCGTTTTGTGATGACTCCTGAACCTTTGGTAGAAAATGGTACAAGAATTAGTAACTCTATTTACACTTGTTCTCTTCACTTCTCTCAGTTGTTATGTTTGTTTACCACTACATGTTGCATAAGGAAACTACTCTGATGAGGTCTGAGACACAAACTTATCTACACACAGATACGAAGTTGGATTGCAGTTTGGTATTATTTCCTTTAGCAGAATAACAGTATTAGCTTCTTTCCTGAGACTTGTTAGTTCTCCAATCATAGATTCTTGGCTTGTGTTTACAATACAAGGTATACATTTGCTCTTCCATAGTGGGCCTTAAATTCAATAAGAAGTAGTTGGTAACCACATAAAAATAATGCCACAATTGCACATAAGGACTTATCACTCTAATTCAGTCAGTTAAGGTTATTTTATATCAGCATTTTAAGAACATTATGATATAATAGAGTAATATAGTTCTCTGTTGACCAAATATGTAGAAAGCAAAAATGTGATGATTTTATACATGGGTCAATCAGTGCTTATTACAGTACAGTAAAATGTAGCATCATCAGAAAAAGAAATCTATATGCTAAAGGAATGTAATTTTCAATGTTGAAACTTGTTCTCATTTGGAGCAGGTTAAAGTCTTCTTGGAGTATTCTGAAGTCATGTGTTCCTAGGATCTTAATGTTCTGGAACAACAACAATGAAAATCAGCTTGTGTTCCCATAATCTGTGACATTTAGATAATAGTTTTTCTAGCCTTAATATTTTTAATAGCTGGCTGATTGCCAATAGAAGCAGAGCACAGGTTACCTAGCCCACATTTCTGTTGTTGAACATAGATTTGCTCTGTGGATATTTGGTGTCTCTTCTGACCCAGTATTGCAACCTGTGTCTGCCTTGTCTCACAGCTTTAATTGGTGCTCTGTGCTTATCTGATTAAGTCCTTTCTCTTCTCTAATCTATTTAAGAAGATCTATGGCCAAGATTAGTAATGATTTGATTCTCATTTCATGTATTTATCAGATTGAGTCACATTCACCCTGACCTTTTGAAACTAATGTAAAATAAGAATGAATAATTACTCAAATCATGTAGAAATACTGCTCAAATACATGTGATATTAAAGATGAAAAATGTCTGGTATCCTTAACTCAAAATCTACAAAATAATGGATGTAAATACGGTCTAAGTGACAATGGTAAGTCAGATGTGGTGACCAACACCTGTATTCTAGCAGCCACTCAGTAGAGGTAGGAGAACCAGAGTTCAATTACATAGCCATTTTCAGGACAAACTGGACTCTGTGAAATCTTGTCTCAAAATGGAGGGACAGAAGAGGAGAAGAGAAGAGAAGAGAACAGAGGAGAGAAAAGAGAACAAGAGGGGAGGGAAGGGAAGGAAAGAGAAATAGAAAATGAGAAAAAGAAGGAGAAACTGTTATTTAATGTTTTTCTGAGTTCTTACTACATATGTAAAACACAAATTCTTTGTCTTTAAATTCTTCACATCTTTAAAAATAGTTTGTCCTTCAGTTAAGTTCATCTGGATTTAAAAGAAAATGTGATTTTATGCTCATATCTAAGTTGTATTTGCATCTTAAAACACAATAGCATGTATTTTGCTTATTTTCTATTTTTATTCAATCTGTGAAAATAGTTATGTTTATACATATTATTCAAAGCACATATAAAAAAGTGTACAAACATTCACATTTAAATATTATTTTGAAACTTAAACTAGAAAAGCTGACCATATTAGGAAATATTTATTGAAACAATTTGTTTCTCTTTTTCTTTTAACTGATACTCTTATGAAAACACAATCTATCCCAGTCAAAGACACTTGTTTTATTATAGGCATGTGGCTTCTCTAAGTCCTTCACACTGTAGCTGCGCAATATGAGACTCTAGTATAACAAACACTCATTAAAATTTCATTGTTACAATAACTTCACCCAAAGTATCAGGTCATGAAAAAGAGACAACTTAAAAGATGGCTACAAATGGCTTCTCTCTTTTCTTCAGAGGTTATTTTCTGACACATGTAATAAAGTAATGAGGGCCTTTTGCTTTTATGGCTTCCTTAACCCCTTCATGTTTACATAAATTACATTTGAAAAGCCAAATATGAAATATTTACACATCAAAATGAGACCACAAAAACAAACAAATAAAAACAACTCATGTAATTAAGAGTCAGCAGTTAAAACAAAGTCAACCTGAAAAGACTGAAATTACCTTTAGGCTGAGTATGCAATTTGTATATAAAATGGGAAGAAAAGAAACAATTTTAGGATATCCATGAAATAAATCTATATGCATATGAAAATATTCCAGTCCCCACAATTTCATGATATGAAACCATTTTCTGGTTCAATTTTTTTTGATAAGCTGTACTGAACCCCTATCACTAAACAACAAAATTCACTGTTTTTAAAAACATAAAATCTAAGCAATATCTCAATCCCCTTTGGATATTCAGCAATAATTATACCTAAGCAACCTTCCTGCTTCCAAGTAACAATAGTTTAGCTTTATATTTATATAAATATATATTTGTAAGTTAAATAAAATTTGAATTAGTATCTAGAAGATAGTGGCTAATAGTTAAAATAGAATCAATAATTCATCTATGTTTATTACATTAATATTAACATTAAGTCAAAATAACAAAAGTACTAGGTGATATATTGGAAAATTACATGAGTATGTATTGTATAAGTAGTATAATCTTTGCAATTTTATTTTTGATATAGGCAGTAACTTTATAGCCCAAGCTGGACTTTCACTAATGATCTTATTATCTTGGTCTTATTATTATTTGGAAAAGATATGTAAGCTACACACCCAACCAATGAAGAATGTTTGAAGTTTGGAGAATATTATTTCCATTAAAGCAAGTAATCTCATGTATCTGAAAGCCAGTTTGTCTTTTCTACTTAATATCAGTTGCAAAAATCATCTGATAGAAGTGATATGAACAATCCATTATTTCTAGCATTTGTTCCTTAAAACTTGTTTGTCCTTGATCTCAAGTAAGAGCCTATTCTTGTTTTCTTTAGGACATGAATGCTACATCTTATATTTTACTTAGACATCTTTCCTTACTTACAAGTCAATCTGTGTGAACAAGATGCATTATCTTTTCCCCAATCAATATCACCTTCAGAGTTTCCTTTTCTATCTCCCTGTGAATTTTTGTCTCTCTCTTACTGCACCAAAATCAATCCAGGAGTAAGATTCATTACTCTTGTTTGAGAGTCAATCTGTCTGCTTGCTTCATACTGTATGTTTTATTTGGCACATTTAGTATTTTTAATTAGTATATTTGTTCATTGATCTTGTTTTTATAAGCCTATCACTAACATGATATTCTTAATAATTCTTTCCTTCATGATTTGCTTCTTTTGTTTTTCAGAAAAATGTTTGGTAGAAAGAAATTGGTAGGACTATTTAACTGTAAGCTTTTGCACAAATAATAAAAGTTGCTCCTAGACTAATATTAGGTAGTTTTTTGTTTGTTTGTTTTTTAATATATAGCTTGAGGTTTTTCTGTTTTCTCCTTTTTTTTGCTAAATTTTTTTTAATTGAAAATAGAATCTTTTCTCATATAATATATCTTGATTATGTTTTCCCCTCTACTCCTCTCAGTTCCTTTCCACTCCCCATTCCCTCCAGATTAATTTCCTTTCTGGCCTTTACTAGAAAAAAAAAAGGCTTCTATGAGATAAAAACCAAACATAATGACAAAATAAAACACAATAAGATGAAGCAAAAAATATCTTATTGAAGTTAGAAGTAACAATCCAACAGGAAGAAAAAAGTCCCAAGACAAGGTATGAAAATACCATCACATCTTGAATTTTAAGTTAAGAAATATTTTCTGACTTTACTTACTGATTTTGAAACCCGAGAAGGGTACAGAATGAGATGACAACTTAATAACAAAAATAATGAAAGAAAAATGTTCACCTGAAGATTGTCCTCAGGAAATACAGAGTCAACAAACTGATAAGAGTCATTTGATCCAAAGGATGGAGAGAAAGAAAAATAATCATTGTAATCACTGAGAAGAAGGATAGTTATATGGGGAAGTATTATTTCAATCAAGCCTAGGTCTTAAATCAAAGCTGAGCAGAAACATAACATCACCACTGATATCACCTTGTAGAAAACTAATATCCAGCACATACTGTTTTACTGCTGTCTTGATGCCTCAGGACAAAGAAAATATAAGTAATGTGATTGTAGGCTCATCTCAGACTGACATTGTTTTTCTGATTGTTTTTGGTGGTGTTAATTAATTTAAAACTGACTTTTCCAAGAGTGACTGATGTAATGTGCACATTTATTCTGGTTTGTATACAAGATGAGAAACAAGTAGTTATTCTTTAACAAAACAGATTTCCTTAAATAACCATATAGTTAAATGTGAAATGTGAAAATTATTAAGGTAGCAATTTTTGTTTTATTATCAGCTCCAATTAAACCTGAGGGAACTTCATGGTGGAAGGTATAGAAAGCTGATGAGACACAGACTGAATATTGCTGGTATGTAGTAATTTCAGGGTATGAATGAGTTTTTGTACTCATGCACTCAAAAGACATGGCTACATTCATAAGAACTATACAAGAGAAGTCAATCAAGATTCTAACATGGATGGGAGAAAGGCTCAGGAAGCCCCACTCTCTGAGGCTTTCAGTAGTTCATGAGGAGAAAGAGTACATTTTATTAGGGGCAGTATCCCTAATAAATTGTGCATGCTCCAGTAGATGGTCCTATACCAATGCATATATAAGCAGCACTAATTGAACTCAAGTGGTTATTTTAAAAAGATGTTATTGATTTGGAATCGTCTGTGAGAAGGTAGAATAGAGATGGGTATGATCACAACATGTTCTACATATATGTTCTAAATATATATGGATCCACAAAAAATAGATAAATAAAGCACAAAAGAAATTTTAAATCTTAAGGGAAGAGAATTTGAGACAAAGAATAGGTGGCTCTCTGTTTCCTGTACCTTCTCTTGAGCTTTTTTCCTTCTGTTTATTTTGCCCAGTTCTGATGTGTTAGGTTTTTTGTTCATTTGTTTTATCATTTATATTATATTAAATTTATTGTATATTTTATTACATAGATGCCAGCATTTTCTAGTGAAAGGAACAAAAGGGTGGATCTGGATGGTAGAAAATTTGGAAGGAACTTGGAGGAGTAGAGAAGAAAACAGCAATCAGGATATATTATGTGAGATAAATATATACTTAATAAAAGGAGAAAACAGAGAGAGAATTTGCTACAAGCCCATCATTTGTGTGAATTTCTGGTTAATAACCCTGCTTCTCTTCCTGCTCTAGATCAACTAATCTTCAGTATTGCTACTATACTTTTAGTCCAGTGAAATTTTAAGTTAGAAAAACTGTGCTCTAGCTACTGTTACAATTGAACTAAGGCTTTTGAAATTTACCACTGAGTCTTTCAATGAAGTTTTCTTTTGGTGACAGACTAAGCTTTGGTGTTCAAAACGTATCCAACAAAGATATCTATGTAGTGATATATAGTTTATTATTTATTAAAGCCACTGTAGATCAAAATAGCAAAAGAGCCAAACTAGTTATATACAGATCTAGGAATTGGTAATAATACACAACTTTAATTCCAGGACTCAGAATTAAGAGGTAGAAGGGTCGCTGTTCTCAAGGCCACATTGACTACACAAAATTGATCCAGTCCTAAACGAAAGAGCTAACTTAAAGGTGATCTCAGCACCTGGGATCACATACCTGTAATTCCAGGCTAGGGAGGAAGAGACAAGAGTGATATTCCTGGGCAGAGAAAGGGTTAAAAGAGGAAACAGGTATGGAGAGCATTTTGCTTCTGAGGATTTTTGGAGAGAGGATTGCCATTTTAAATGGGTAGAGTTAAGATCTACTGACTTGGCTGTTTTCCTTCTCTGATCTTAAGCTTGAATCTCGAACTTCCATATCTGTCTCTGTGTCTTTTATCTATCATGTTACATATCCATTACTTATAATTACAGGTGGGAATCAAAATGATCCATTAATAGAAGCATCTGTCTTCACTACTCAGATGACTGACCAAACCATGCATGACAAACTAGTGCTGGCTATGAATTTTTACCATATTGCCACACAGCTCACATTATTTCAAGTTTACTACTCAGAAAGAAAGATTGATCATTATACTGGAAAGAAGATGAATGACCACAGGTCCTGAAAAAGCTAAGATACCACCATTGCTGATATTGTTCCAAATAAAACGATGTATGTGAGAAGCTTCTCTGTCAAAGGCACATGGACTTTGCACTGAGCAGTAGTACTAGTATTATGTGAGCTCTCTTAGGTACAGTATGAACAGAAAAAAGTAGGCCCTGGTGAGAGGCTCAGCAAGTAGGGTTCCTTGTGGTCATCCAGATGACCTGAATCCAGTTGCCAATGCCATTGCTCTGCAGTTATGTACCTGTAACTGTAACTCCAAGGAATCAGATGCCTTCTTCTGGCCTTCATGGGCATCCACACATGACATACATTCACATATACACATAAGTAAGACTAAAAATAAATCTTAAGCAATTAAATTCAAATATATCATAATGGAATACTGGTAGTGACATGAATACACAGTTTCAGAAAATGTAAAAAAAAAATCCTGCAACGCCTACTAATAATGTTATTCTTTTTTGTGAGTGCACAGAAATAAAGGAGTATTGATATGAAGAACAAATGAACAAAAATGCACATGAAAAAAACAAAAAACAAAAGACAATAGTAATTGTTGTTATATCAGGAATCGTAAAGAGAGTATGGTTTTAACTTCCCAGTCAATAAAACAGGTTGCAAAAATGAAATGAGAACATGAACAAGAATCAACTGCATGCTGTCTATGTAAGGTTGATATTAGGATTTTAAGACATGCTTTGGTTGATAGTGAAAGGATGGAAAAATACCCTATACAAATTGCACCCAAGAGAAAGCAAAGTTGCTCATATTTACATCAAAGAAATGAGATTTAATATCAAAAAGTGCTGTGATAGAGAAGGATATTTTGTAATTATAAAAGAATTAAGTCATTAAGGAAAAATGTTATGAATAGAAATTCATGTAAACCAGACACCCAGGCTACTAAAAAGAAGTTAAACCTAACAGAATTAAGGGGAGAACCAGAGTGCCATGACACAATAGTTGAATGTTATAGCTTACTTTCAGTAACAGGACAATTAAAATAGTATTCACAGTTAAGTGAGATGAACTTTAAGGTTTGAGATCTAAAAGGTAGGTATGGAATATAAACACCAAGGTATATCAAAGACACATCTTCCTCAAGAACACAGAAAGAAATTCTCTAACATGTATTTCATATGTTTAAGGAGTAAATCCCAATAAAGTTAAAGACTGAAATTATACAAATACTATTTTCTACACAGAGTGAAGCAATACTATAATACCACAAGAGACAATAAACTCCCCAAAATATGTGTAAATTATACATTACTATTTCAAAGAAACAATGACCAAAGAAATCACACAGAAGTTAATTTAAAATGGGCTTTAAATTCTACTGAAAATGAAAATATATTATTCTGAAAATTTTGAGATTTAACCAAAATAAGTATTGATAAGAAATGCAAGATGAAACTATACAGAGAGCTCCTTTCAATAATATTATGATGGACTGAGAAATCAGAAAATCATCACCCCTTACAATAGCCACAAACAGCATTAAACATCTTGGTGTAACACTTACGAAACAAGTGAAAGACCTTTATACCAAGAACTTGTTGTCTTTAAAGAAAGAAATTAAAGAAGAAACCAGAAAATGGAACTTCCATGCTCTTGGATACATAGGATAGATATAGTAAAAATGGCAATCTTGCCAAAAGCAATCTACAGATTGAATGCAATCCCTATCAAAATCCCAGCACAATTCGTCACTGACCTTGACAGGATAATAATCAACTTTATATGGAAAAACAAAAAACCAAAGATAGCCAAAACAACCCTGTACAATAAAAGAACTTCAGGAGGCATCACCATCACTGACTTCAAGCTCTATAGAGCTAAAGTCTTGAAATTAGCTTGGTATTGGCACAAAAATAGACAGGTAGACAAATGGAATCAAATTGAAATCCTGACAATAACACACACCTACGAACACCAGATTTTTGACAAAACAACTAAAAATATGTGCTGCACCTACCCCCGCCAGCAAGGAAGATGTGACTCTGGGAAGATCTTCTTCATGCAGGTTTGATCAGGATCCTTGAAACATGTTCTTCTGACCCGCGGGGGACTGGGGGATCTCTGAGCAGGCTTAAATCCCTTGCGCTAACCAACCACAGTGAGCTACTTTGGCCCTGCAGATAGTCTACTCTAATGTGGAAGCAGACAGGCAGAACAGACTTAACCAAATAAGGGCTTGTTTAAGCCAGAGAGCACTCACCCTCAGGGAGGTGAAAGGCATAAGCTAGCGCCATCTTTAAGGCACAGCACTTCACAGCTCTCTACAGTTACCCCTTTTTGTTTTAATAATGCAACAGGCAAGGGTAGTGGTCTGATCTCCAGTAAAGCAGTGGACATTATAATGAACCTGAATCCTGGTAGTCAGCCAAGTCAGTGCCACACCCGTCTGCCATCTTTTTCCTGGAGGTAGGGCCTCAGACACCAACCCACATGCAACCAGACTTGCCCTTCTCAGAGTTGCTCACTTCCAGAGCTAACTCAGAGTGCAGTGCTAAGCCATACAACCTGAGCATGAAGGATTAATATTTGTTCATGACTGCGAGCCATGCTTAGAGAGACTGTCCTGCCTCAATGGCTGTAAATGCCTGGACAACCATAGCTGCATGCCGCTTCTGAGCAAACCTCATCTTGCAAAGGCATCACAGGCCCATGAAAGAGATAAGCAACAAGAGTACAGCCATGGCTCCCATTCCCGCCCACTCTTTCAGATGATCCATGTCAATGGGAACCATGATGACAATCCTGCAGCCAGTCCCGCATCCACATGTGTCGAATTTACTGCAACGATGGCCACTCGCAGCTGTACCATTAAGTCACCAAAGGCAGCAGACCAATTTCCTAAAAGATAGCTAAACAACTGTCGTGACAAATTAGCACCATGTGTAAAGTTCTCACACTGAATGCTGGTAACACACATGCGTAGATATTTCATTACACATCCCAATTGGGCCAGCTGCCACAAGGTATCTATTTGCTCCTGCACCAGATCAATTCTTAGGTTTACAATCATTAAACCTCCTTTTAGTTGAGCACCAATTGTGGATTGAGCATCCAAGGCAGTAGACACATTCTTGGACAACTCATTTAACTTAGAGACTGTTTGCACCGATGTGCTCATAGCCATGGCAGCCGTGACTGAACCCACAACTGCAAAAGAGATAGCTGCAACTATGGCTGATGTAATGCCAAAAACTCTCCCTGCAGCCTCTACCTCACTAGGAGTCATGCAATATCTCTTTAGGGCTTTAACTTGAGCTACAGTAAAGGAAGCTGAAAATCCATATGTTCTCACAGACTCAGCCAAAGCTGTGATGACTTAAAGTCTAAAGGCTTCTCATATCTATTTTCTTGGGCATCCTGGAAAACTGGACAAGCAAGGCTTAAGTCATTTCGTACGGCTTTCCAGACCTCAGGGCGAAAGGAAAGCCCTGTACCTCGTCCCCGCACTTCCTCACTCTGATCATGACAAGGCACAGAAGTCATTGTTCCAGGAGGGTCCCTGCCCTCCCCACATCACCATTTCTCCTCTCCCTTCCCCCTCTACCCCTTAAGGGATTGTTTCTGAACATTTTCTATGAGTTCTTGCAATCCTTCCTCAGAATCTGTTTCATCCGTACCTGACTCTCCTGTGCTCTCAACCTCTTCTGATCTTTCTTCTTGTAACATTTCTAGTGCAGCTTTCCTTTTTTCCATCGCCTCTTTACAACACCTCTTGTCTTCAATACAGCTATGCACTAACTTCCAAACAGGTCAGAATCTGGACTTTAGCGTCCCTTGTTCCCAAGCAAAATCAAGATCCCTGCCTAACTTATCCCATCACGCTACTGTGAGGTCTCCCAAAACAGTGAACCAAAGTGCAATGGCATCGCATTTGCTCAGGAATCTTTCTAGTGTGCTTTTCTTTATTTTAACTTTCTTTGACAAAAGTAGCTCCTGAAGAGCCAGAAAAATTGAATGAGACTGAGAAGTCTCCATTTTGAAAATTTTACTTTCTGTTTGCTACATCTCGCTCAATGCCTGAGAATTTATTGCCGCTTATTTCTGTGGTTTTTAACTTAGTCCCAACTTATCTGGGATTTATTGCTCCTTACTGGAGATCTTATTGCCTTTACCGAGGGCCTTAGCTTAGTCCAAACCTGGAACTTTATTGCTACTTACTGGAGACCATTATCGCCTCTTTACCAAGGGCCTTAATTTGGTCCCAACTTACCTTGGGAACTTACCAGCACTGCCCTGACTGTAAGAAGTTCTGATATGAAAAAAAATGCCTGTACGGGCCGCCATTTTTTCTGCGCCTACCCCTGCCAACAAGGAAGACTTGACTCCGGGAAGATCTTCTTCATGCAGTTTTAATCAGGATCCTTGAATTATGTTCTTCTGATGCGCAGGGGACTTGGGAACCCCTGCACAGGTTTAAGTCCCCTTGTGCTAACCAACCCCAGTGAGCTACATGGACCCTGCAGATAGGCTACTCTAATGAGGAAGCAGACATGCTGAACAGACTTAACCAAATAAGGACTTGTTTATGCCAGAGAGCGCTCACCCTCAGGGAGGTGGAAGGCAGAAGCCAGCACCATCTTTAAGGCATGGCACTTCGCAGCTCTCTACAAAAGTATACATTAGAAGGACGAAAGCTTCTTCAACAAATGGTGCTGGCACAACTGGATGATGGTGTGTAGAAGACTGCATACAGACCCATGTCTATCACCCTGCACAAACTCACGTCCAATTAGATCAAAGAGCTCAAAATAAATACAGCCAAACTGAACCTCTAAGGAGAGAAAGTGGAGGTACCCTTGAACAAACTGGTACAGGACACTGCATCCTGAACATAACTCCAGTAGCACAGACACTAAGATAGACAATTAAAAAATGGGACCTCCCCAAACTGAGAAGCTTCTGTAAGGCCAAGGACAAAGTTGATAACAGTAAATGGCATCCCACATACAGGGAAAAGATCTTCATCAACCCTACATCTCACAGAGGTCTGATCTCCAAAATGTACAAAGAACTCATGAAACTGGTCACCAAAACACCAAATAACCCTATTAAAAATGGGGTACAGAATTGAATAGAGAACTTCAATGGAAGAAATTAAAAAGGCTGAACAACACTCAAGAAAGTGCTCAACATCCTTAGCTATCAGGGAAATGCAAATCAAAACATCTCTGAGATACCATCTTACTCCTGTCAGAATGGCTAAAATTAGAAACACCATGGACAACTTAACATAGAGAGGATGTGGAGATAGGGGAACACTCCTACACTGCTGGTAGGAGTGCAAACTTGTACAGCCATTTTGGATATCAATATGGTGTGGTTCCTCAGGAAAATGAAAATCTGTTTCCTACAGGATCCTGAAATCCCACTCTTAGGCATATATCCAAATGACTCACATCCATGCAACAAAGACCTCTGTTCAACTATGTTCATAGCAGCATTATTTGTAATAGAAAGAACCTGGAAGCAACCAAGATGTCCCTCAAATGAAGATGGATAAAGAATATGTGACACACTTACACAATGCAATACTACTCTGTGGGAAAAAATGGAATCTTGAATTTCACAGACAGATGGATGGAACTTGAAGAAACCATCCTGAATGAGGTAAACCAGTCACAAAAAGGGGAACATGGTATGTACTCACTCATACGTTGTTTTAGACATAGAGCAAAGTATCACAAGCTTATAATTCACAACACCAGAGTAACTAGGATACAAGAAGGTATCTAAGTGATTCATACAAGGTTCCTCAAAGAGAGAGAAAGGAACAAGATCTCCTGAGCATATTGGGATTGGAGGTGGCAGTGAGTGGAGTGGGAGCTAGGAAAAAAGAAGGGGAGGAGAGGAAAGGAAAGCAAGTGGGACTAGGAAGATTGAGTCAAGGAGGAATACATGAAAATGGGGCAAGACCAGGTTACAGAAACCAACAGAGACAGCTGACCTGAACAAGGAGGAGCTAATGGGCTCCCAGACTGATAGCTCAGGAACCAGCATTGGACTGATTCAGAACCCCTGAACATGGGTCTCAGTTAGAAGGCCTAGACAGTCTAACGAACCTCTGAAAGTGGAACCAGGATGTATCCCTGTTGCACAAAAGGATTTGGGAACACATTCCCAAGGAGGGATGCTCCCTTAACCTAGAGGTAAGAAGGAGAGCCTAATCCCTACTCCAAATGACTTGACAGGTTTAGATGGCCCCTCTTGTAATGAACCACCCTTCATGTGGAGAGCAGGAGGGATAAAATGGGAGGGTTGGGGGGCATGGGTAGGAGGGAGAGAGATAGGAAGGTAGAGGGAACTTGGATAAATATGTAAAATAAGAAAAAATAAAATAAAGAGAGGTCAGTGTTGGGAAGGTCAGAGATTCAGGCTTCTGTGCACCACTCCTCTTCTGTGGCCACTATAGAATGTGCCATGATGCTTCATTGGTATACTAAAAGCATAAATATTATAACACTCAGAAATTCCACTTTTGTCTGTTCAAACATATACCTGTACAGACACATACCTGCACATGATAATATTATTTACCATAATAAAAAAATAGAAGGATGATGAAAGTTCTCCTAGGGATGAATATATGAATTATGGTATATAGGTTGAGAGAAACATGATTCAACATCGAAAAGAAAGATGCTATGTTAAACCATAGATAATGGATGGAAGTACCATGAGATTACATTAAATGACATAAAGAATGCTAATGTATTGGACATGTCCCTAGTTATGTACCAAGGGTATTTAATCCTCAAATGGAAGTTTTCATAGCCTAAGAGAGAGAAGAATAGGAGACTATTATCTAAAGAAAGACTAAAATTTTCTCAACATATTAGTGTGGTTTCAAACCATAAGGAATATATTTGACTCTGTGTTGTACATGCACAGAAGTGCAAAATATTATAAATTTCCATAATATTTGACTACAGTAAAACACATATAACATATATGAGTTCCAAAGATCAGAACAGGCAATTTAACTTTTATTTTACTTGCCTTTGCTTTTATTAGATGCATTATTAAATAATTAATATTGCATAAAAATAAAAAGGAAATGTTAAAAATGGAGATACCTCTAGCAAAAATTTAATCCGAATGATAACTTGTTCATTTGCTTTGGGGCATTTTCATTATCATAATAAATTATATAATCATTATATAATTATCTATAATTATAATATCATATAACTCTAATTACAACTAAATGAACATCTCCTAAGCAACTACAATGTGCTAGGGGCTACATATAACAAAAAGACATTTTACTTTATTGGCTTTGTCCCATTCCTATTTTGGCAGGGATCTCTGCTTTCTTATATTTTGATGCCAAAAAAAATTTCTCCTTGAGTGTAAACTTTCTCTAATATTTTCCTTTTAATTCCCTCATTTATAAACCTTGCAAAATTTCCAAAGTAATTTAAAGCAGCCTGTATAAAAAAATTCAGACCACCATATTAATTTTTATTTGACTAATAATATCACTATTTATGTTTGGGTGATGGAGAAAAGATGCTCTGTTAAGCAGATTTGATATTCTATAAGAAATGAAGAAATAAAAAAAACTTGATTGTGAATAGTAGGAGAATCATAACACATATAATGTGTTTTAAGTGTAAAGTGTAATGGAGACGCAGAACCTAAAGTCTGATCACAGAAGTTGATGACCTTGAATCAAAGGCCAATAAAATAATACTTACAGCAAAATGTACTGACTTGAAGCTCATTTTGCTCAAGTGTGAATCAACCTTCATGGAGCCATAGTTGAATCAGCTCCCTGCTTCATTTAATTCCTTGAGAAAAAAATCAATCAGAAATAGAAAATAAACCTAAGAAGTCATGAAGGAAAAATTTCTCCATGCATCTTCAAAGGGAAGTCTTCTTACCCAATGCAATTGAAAGCAGGATAAGTATATAAATATTCAATAACTTGGCTAGGTAATGTAAAAGTGCAGCTTATCACTGGTAAAAAGAACCCTTTTAAATAACTTAGGAAGTTAAAGAATGTTTTTCAAAATATAAAATGAATGTCCTTTTTCCAAATATGAACAACTGAGAAAACGATATTTAATATAAAACAACTATAAGGAAACCCAGAATTAAATCTGGAACTGTATGAGACAGAGACAATGACTTTGTGAGTCTTTATTTTAATAACAGAATAAATTGTGTAGTATAAATATTTACATTTATGTCAACAATCTCTGTATTAGTAAAAACCGAGCTATTTACAAAACATAAAGCAGAAAAATTAGCTAAAAGAGGAATTTATGGTCCTTTGGAAATTATACTGTTTTGTACTATCAAGCAATAGCTTGTCATCATTTTGGCAGAGGTCAAGTTGAGAGGATGAACAGGCCCACATTTAACTCTCAGTTTATTTCAATTATGTAAACAATAAAATGCTCCTAACTCATTTTTGCCTTTTATACAGTGGAGGATATACCAGTTTCCTAGATAATTTTCTACATACAAGTGTTAACTAATGAGCACTTGTTCAATGGACACATTTCTGGATAACTTAGGGTCAATAGCAATAGGGGAAAACTTTCATTTGTTGGAAACACTGTTCTTGTCAGTCCTTGAACTGGAAATTATGTTTTATTTGACATGCACAGCCTCAAAACAAATCAGGGTTAAAAGTCCTTCAAGATTTTTTTTTTTTTTTTGTGAAGAGAAATGCCAACAGTTTCTTGCTTCAAAATGTCTATGCTTTACTCTACCACCAGCTGGCAATAGAAAAAAAGAATGAGAACCAGTGTTGCTTACTAAAACACTGGCAGATCCAAAACTAACCATGAAGGTGATCCTTGGTGAGACATAGCTTGCCATTTCTAAAACTCCCTGAGCTTACCTTCAAGTTCTGGATCCCAAAGGAATTCACATCATAAAAAGTGTTTAAACTGGGTACCTTAAATATTCATTTTACACACACACACACACACACACACACACACACACACACACACACCACAAACATAAACAAAAATATGACACAATAAAGTAAAACTAAAATACATATATCACCATTTTGTTAGCACTTAAATATTTATTGACTGCTTAATCACAGGTACTCACTTTTTTTACTTTTTTCTTTTCTTTTTCTTTCTCTTTCTTTCTTTTTTTTTGGCACTTTTTCCCAATTCTACTTTGGGATGATTCAAGTATATTTAATTTTGTGAATTTGTTACAAGCTTGGAAACAAAGGCCTTGGATTTGAGTACACTCCATTAAAGAAGCAGGAGTTATTGAGCTAAACTACCTAAAACATGACAGTTTGGATCAGCTATCAACTGAAGATCGCCAACAGTACAAAGTAGCATACTGTAACTAACACAAAAAAGAAGCTGCATCTAAGTTTCTGCCTTGTAATGTGCATGAAGCATACAGTGTGTGTGTGTGTGTGTGTGTGTGTGTGTGTGTGTGTGTGTGTGTGTGTATGTATGTGTTATTATACTCCATGAGTCTTTGAATTCATTACTTCAATAGGAACAATTCCTCAAAAATCTCACTCTGCTTTTTACTTAAATACATCTCTTTTTTTCTCTTTTTACTTCCCATTAAAGTTCTAATACTTAATTGCTCCCCTTTGACATCATCTATACGTCAATTTATTCAACCATACAATATAATTGGTGCGTGAAAATCATTTACTGCATGTATTTCAAACACTAAACATTTTATTCAATGCTATGGTGGCTGGTATATACTTGTTTCGTACATCTTGGAAATTACTCCCTGGATTTCTTTGTCAATGTCGTAGATTGCTTGTCTAATAATAACATGGAAGAGAAAAAATAAAACCGATTTGAAAGAGAAAATAAGTAAACAACAGGGGATCCCACTGAGAAAGGGACACCGTTAAAGACTGCATAAACACTTTTATTTCCTCAGTGATGGTGCTTGGTGCACATTTTTGCCCAGGGCTGGTGAATGTCAGGACAGTGATACTTGTTTTCATTACAAAGCTAAACTCAGTTCTATGATATGCATTAGAACAGCAATATTGTTCCACATGCTTCCTTTGAAGATAGCTTTACGTCTCACAACTATTAACATCCGAGTTACTAGTTTCTGCAGCTCTGAAATCAGCTGTTCTGGGCATTTTAATAATTTAGGGATGATAATTTTGTGTGAGCAAGTAATCCATGAGTATACAGAGCATCAGAATTCAGGAATTATGAAAAGCTTCAGCGTGCATAAAATGAAGTCTGGGTACCCCATAATGATAAACAATGCCTTGAGAAAAGTATAACAGGTCTGTGAAATAGCGACCATTGCCTTAATTACCATGGTAAGGTGACTTTGGGAAATATGTTTGAGGTGTTTTATGTAAAAATAGATTTATAAAACTTGTTCATGAAAATGAGTAGGAGTAAAAAACATAATACCAAGATAATGGGATGCATCAGAAAAGAAACAATAAATGTATTTTCTACCCAAAAGAAGAACAAGTTTGGAGACTAAGAAAAGCAGGATGAGAAGGACATCATTCATGAAACACAGGAGAGAACTAAAAAGACCTTCACATAGACAGGTTTTCATGTTTTCTAACTTCAACTGAGAAGAGCAGGAAGCAGATAGAAAGAGAGAGAGGAGGAGGGAGGGACAGAGAAAAGAAAAGAAAAGAAAAGAAAAAAGAAAAGAAAAGAAAAGAAAAGAAAGAGGTGGCTTACGTAAAAAAAATCATATGCAATTCTCTCCAGTTAAGGTGTTGAATAAGGAAAATGGACCACTATAACTTCTTTAGAAAATATGGAATAAAGAACAAGTCAGTCATTATGATATTTGAATCCTATCACACCTTATGCTTTTGTTCTGTATAAATTAAGTTTTACAGGAAATGTGTTGCTCAATCATTTCCATGAGTCTAGTCCATAGCCACAGATTGCACAGCATGATTGAATGTCTATCACGGAAATGGCATGACCTCCCAAATATAAAATATTTATTCTTTCATTCTTGGTACGAAGTTTTTACTGAGCTAAGTGGTAAGATGTAGATAAAAGATGCATTTTGGGGAGAGTCAGTCTTTAGAATTACCATGAAAATAACAAAATCAATAACAGAGATAAATGGAGTAATGATTTTCTGCTCAATATTAAGATATAATATTTAACATGTACTTACAAAATATTTATGAGTTAGTTATCATACTGATGTTATTAAATAAGAATCTGAGACACTAATAAGTTAAATCTAAAATGTTACAGTTCAAAACTGCTGGTTGCCTTCATGGAGACCAAATCATCAGGAGTTGCTTTACTTCAGATAAGTATAACACACTGTTAAAATTATTTCCAATAACTATCTAATAACAACGAAGCATGTGTCATAACCTATGACATCAGCATTGCAATATCTGGGAGTAAACTATACTAGAATTCATGCATTTTGAACACACATGAAGAGAATTCCAGGCTGTTTTAATTAGTGGTTTAGTAATGTAGGTGAAAGAAAAGACACGAAAACAGAAGAGATACAGAGTAAAATAAAGATTAGAGTAATGGAGACTAGAAAGAAGGAAAAGGGATGGTTTGGAGAAAAATACAGTTGAGTATAAGATACACTGGACATGGACAGTCTTTAAACACCCTCAAGTTGTCATCTTGCATCCACATGTGCACTGTGGAGCATGCAAGTTCACACATATACAGATGCAAACACACAAAGAAAATTAATAAATGTATGCAATGTATTTTTCAATTGTGAGATATTTAGTGGTCTCATTTTGTAATTGTTTAATTAAAATATGGTTACATAAATTTTCAATTTCCTTTCCTCCTCCAAAATCTTCACAATGTACCCCCTTGTTCTCTTTCAAATTCCTGACCTAGTTTATTTAAATTTGCTAAACGCATACACACATTCATAAATATATAAAAATGACTAGATAGCCTGTACAGTGACTACCCCTGCCAGCAAGGAAGACGCGAATCTTGGAAGATCTTCTTCATGCAGTTTTAATCAGGATCTTTAAACATGCTTCTTTTGACCCACGGGGGCCCAGGAGACCTCTGTACAGGTTTAAATCCCCTTGTGCTAACCAACCCCAGTGAGCTACATGGACCCTGCAGATAGGCTACTCTAACGCAGAAGCAGACATGCTGAACAAACTTAACAAAATAAGGGCTTGTTTGCACCAGAGAGCTCTCACCCTGGGGGAGGTGGAAGATGAGGAGGCAGAAGGCAGAAGCCAGCTCCATCTTTAAGGCGCAGCACTGCACAGCTCTCTATAGTTCCCCCTTTTTCTTTATTAATGCAACAGGCAAGGGTAGTGGTTTGGTCTCCAGTAAAGCAGTGGACATTGTAATGCCCCTGAATCCTGGTAGTCAGCCAAGTCAGTACCACACTCGTCCAGCATCTTTTTCCTGGAGGTGGGGCCTCAGACACCAACCCACATGCACCCAGACTTGCCCTTCTCGGAGATGCTCATTTCCAGAGCTAACTCGGAGTGCAGTGCTAAGCCATAAAACCTGAGCATGAAGGATCAATTCTTGTTCATAACTGCTAGCCATGCTTGGGGAGATTGTCCTGCCTCAATAGCTGTAAATGCCTGGACAACCATAGCTGCATACTGCTTCTGAGCAAACCCCATCTTGCAAAGGCACCACAGGACCACGAAGGAGATAAGCAACAAGAGGACAGCCATGGCTCCCATTCCCGCCCACTCTTTCAGATGATCCATGGCAACAGGAACCACGATGATAATCAAGCAGCCAATCCCGCATCCACACTGTTTGAATTTACTGCAACAATGGCCATTCCCAGCTGTGCCATCAGATCATCAAAATCAGCAAACCAATTTTCTAAGAGATGGCTAGACAATTGTGACAAATTAGCAGTATGTGTAACGTTCTCATTCTGAATACTGGTTCTCATACTGAATACTGGTAACACACAAACCTGGATACTTCATTTCACATCCCAATTGGTCACGTTGCACAAGGTATCTATTTGCTCCTGCACCAGATCAATTTTTAGGTTTACAATCATTAAACCTCCTTTTAGTTGAGCACCAATTGTGGATTGAGCATCCAAGGCCATAGCCACATTCTTGGACAACTCATTTAGCTTAGAGCCTGTCTGCACCAATGTGCTCATAGCCACAGCAGCTGTGACTGAACCCACAACTGCAAAAGAGATAGCTGCAACTATGGCTGCTGTAATGCCAAAATCTCTCCTTGCAGCCTCTACCAACAGGCCACAAAATTTGAAAATGCTTCCACTGGGCCGTGCAGTATGTTAGTGAGGTTACCACTCACCTCTCCCTTAGTAGTTAATGACTTCCATACTTTTATGGCACTCCAATTTACTTGTTCAAAAATTGTTAATGGATATCCTGTGTGTTGATTGGCAGTGTCCCTGTCCCAGCAACATGTCCCTGTCCCATGCTGAGTTTCCGGCTGCCAGATTAGCTACAGCCTGCTCATTGGCATACTCAATTAAAAAGGCTTTTCAATCCAGATACTGCACGGCGCTTAGGCATGCTTGAGCCAGTGCACTCCAATCACTAGGAGTCATGCTATGCCAATTTAGGGCTTCAACTTGAGTTACAGTAAAAGAAGCTGAAATTCCATATGTTCTCTTAGACTCAGCTAAAGCTTTGATGACCTTAAAGTCTAAATGCTCCTCATATCTATTGCCTTGGGCATCCTTGAAAACTGGATAAGCCAGACTTAAGTCATTTCATACTGCTTTCCAACCTCAGGGAAAAAGGAAAGCCCTGTACTTTGGCCCTTCCCTTCCTTACTCTGATCAGAAGGTGCTGAAGGCATTGTTCCAGGAGGGTCCCTCCCCTCCCCTCATCCCCATTTCTCCTCTCCTCCCCCTCTGCTCCTTAAGGGATTGTTTCTGAACCTTTTCTACGAGGGCTTGCAATTCTTTCTCAGAATCTGTTTCATCCATACCTGACTCTCCTGTGCTCTCAACCTCTTCTGATCTTTCTTCTTGTAACATTTCTAGCGCAGCTTTTCCTTTTTCCATTGCCTCTTTACAGTACCTCTGGTCTTCAATACAGCTATGCACTAACTTCCAAACAAGTCACACTCCGGACTTTAGCGTCCCTTGTTCCCAAGCAAAGTCAAAATCCCTGCCTAACTTGTCCCAGCATTCTACCATGAGGTCTCCCAAAACTGGGAACCAAGGTGCAATGGCATCGCAATCACTCAGGAATCTTTCTAGTGTGCTTTTCTCTATTTTAAGTTTCTTTGACATCAATAGCTCCTGAAGAGCCAGAAAAATTGGATGAGACTGAGAAGTCCCCATATTTTGAAAATTTTACTTTCAGTTTGTTACAACCTCTCACTCAATGCCTGAGACTTTATTGCCGCTTAATTCTGTGGTCTTTAGCTTGGTCCCAATGTACCTGGGACTCCTTAATGGAGACCTTATTGCCTCTTTACCAAGGGCCTTAATTTGGTCCCAACTTACCTTGGGAACTAACCAGCCCTACCCTGACTGCAAGAAGTTCTGATCTGGAAATTCCCTGTACAGGCCACCATTTGTGCTGCACCTACCCCTGTCCAGCAAGGAAGACAGGACTCCAGGAAGATCTTCTTCATGCAGTTTCAATCAGGACCCTTGAACATACTTCTTTTGACCCACAGGAGCCCGTGGGACCCCTATACAGGCTTAAATCCCCTTGCACTAACCAACCCCAGTGAGCTACATGGACCCTGCAGATAGACACTATATATATATATATAGTGTGTGTGTGTGTGTGTGTGTGTGTGTGTGTGTGATCTACCTAAGCCAAATGATGAAATAAATAACTTAAGTAGACCTATAACATCCAATGAGATAGGGACAGTATTTACATATTTCTCAGCTTAAAACACTGAGGCCGTGGTAGATTCAATGATAAAGTCTATGCGATCATGAGAGGAAAACTAACAAAAACAATGGAACAAAGAAAAACAAAGGAACATATCCAAATTATTTTTGTGAAGCTAGTATTGCTCTAACACCAAAATCCAATAAATACCCAACAGAAAAATAAAGAAAATTTCGTATCAATATCTTTGATGATCATAATCAAGTTAAAGACAAATTGAAGAATACATGACATCATCCATGATGTTTCTATTAGTTTTACACAAATAGGAATGTCCTGAACGAACTGTCATTATTGTAGCTCACAGGGTTCACAGTGGGTCAAGATTGATTACTACTTGTTCTTCCGGTAGCATGAATAGAATCTTCCAGCATTATGAAAACTAGCAAGAAGACATGAAGTTTCTGTGTGAGCATTGACCTGATAACCTATATGTTGCTTGATTCAATATGTTGCTTGATTCAAATATCTGGTGTCTTCATCAATACAATAAGAACACATAATCATGTCCCAGAAGATAAGCAAGAGCAATGGCAATATCCTATAATGTTTTGCATCTGTGGCAAGCATTCCAGAAGAAGTAGCCCACTCTTGACAATTGTCTTTTTAACTATTAGTCTGTCTAATTCTCTCTCTCTCTCTCTCTCTCTCTCTCTCTCTCTCTCTCTCTCTCTCTCTCTGCAGGGACATTGGCCCATTCAAGCATGTGGCTCTTGCAGGCCTTGCTTGTCTTCCCCATTCCCTCTACCTTGTTGAAAACCATTTTATCACAATTCTGAAGCTAGCCATCAAGGCCATTCCCTTATATGACCACTTCCTCTTCCAGAGGCTGACTGAAAACATGTAGCATTCAGAAGCCCCTTTTGGTCCACCTAATTAACATGTCCAATTAAAATAAAACACCTCATCCTATCACTGGGCTTTCCCCTTTACCGTTATAAACTGCCATTTACCTATGTGCCACATCTGTCTTCTATCCATCCAAGGGTATTCCTTTGTCACCTGGGACAAATAACCCTTCCTTCTTTCCCTTGTCCTTTTCCCTACATTCTTTACCACAGCATCCTATTCCATTCTTACACAGATCCTCCTTTTTTTTTTTCTACACTTGCAAGGTCATTTGCTACTGCTTTCTGCCACAGTCAGAAAATGTTCACATTTCTTCCCCAGTCAGGCACACACACAGAGTACTAAGTTTAAACATCATTTTCTCAAAAGGCTTCAATATTGGTTATACCTCTCCATATTTATACCTCTACCCTACTTTCCTATGTCCTGTCTCAATTTAGCCCTTCAAGTTCTTTTTTTTTCCATTTAACCCTTTATAACACTGTGTTCTATCTCCATTTCTTACATCAGCTCCCCATGGTTCCTGACCAATGTCCTAACTCTCCAGATGAAGCACACATACCCAAAAGTTCAAAGCTATCACCCAAACATGAGAGAAAGCATGCCATTTTTATAATTTTGTATTTAATTATCTCACCTTGATTAATTCTTTCCTATTTCTCCCACATCCTTGTGAATTTCATTATTTCTCTCTATTGGCAGATGAATAATATTCTATTGTTTAAATATATTATATTTTCATTAGTTATTTATCAGTTGATAGACATTCCCTTGATATTGTGAATAGAGCAGCAAAAAAAATATTTAAGTGAATACTTCTATTGTAGAATATCAAGTCCTTTAAGCATATGGCCAAGAGTGGTATAGCTGTATTGTGAGAAATATATATTTCTAGTTCGTTTAAGAAACCTCCAAAATCCCTGTTTGCACTCTAGTGAATGAGTGTTCCTTTCTCTTCACATCTGACCCAGCATTCATTATTATTTGTTTTTGTTTGTTTGTTTTTAATCTTAGTTATTCTGACTGCAGTAAAAATGAAATCTCAAATTAGTTTTAAACTACATTTTTGTTAGTGTCTAAGGATGTTGAAGATTATTTTAAATATTTCTCTGTTTGTGTTTTATCTGCTGAGAACTCTGTTTCATTTCATACCCACTATTGAGACATTTGCTTTCATAGTGTTTACAGCAATTTTTAGTTCTCTGTACATTTTTAATGCTAATCTGTTTTGTGCCTTATTCTGTAGTGTATGAAACAACAAAGGGAAATCTTAAGTAAATTTTACAGATAGGCCAAACTAACAATCCAATAGAAATATATTTTCATATATTCTACTTTTATGATTCATTGGGGCCCAAGAATGATCATAGTGAATGGCATATTTATGCCCATTGCATAAAGCATGAAACATAATTTTGTCACTTAGAATTATTGTACAAATTTATAGCTGTATGTTTTACTTTATGACATATTTTCAGTCATGTCTATGATTTATTTGGAGGTTGGTCTACCATATAACATCAAATTATATCATTGTTCCTGTGAGGAAATATAAATTTTTTGTCACAATCTGCTCTGCATTAAGGTTCCTGTGAACATAGTGGTGACAAATTTTGACCTACTCGTACTTGTTTTATGAACCCTACTTGTCTGAGATTTATGATGAGAGCAAAAACCACACTTTGCAAATATGTAATAATTTTTGTAAACCAGACCTTTAAGTGGTATGGTAAATACAGTTTCTTAATCTCTATCTTTAACACACTGCTTCAAGATAGCCTCTGGGAATTAAACTCAATTCTGTGTTCCCTTCTGACTGGTAACTTGTTATGGAAAGATAATATCTGCCTGAGTCCCTGTGTATTTTATTGTTTTTGTCCTGTTATTCATTTGTGTCATTAGAAAATATTACCCCTCCCAGCATTAATTGGAGGCATCATATTGCTTCTACTGAACACAATGCTTTCACGTTGTCGTGTACAGAGTAAAAATGATGCTTCATTAATACAAACATATTTATAGGTGGGGTTTCTGAGTTCAGGACACTTGTATGCAATACCTAGGCAATGAGATGACTAAACAAATGAGTGAGACAAATGTGGTGTTTTAATGTTTATTTTTGTGTTGTGGTAATTTCCATTACCAAAAGCAGCATGAGGGGAGGAAAAGATTTGTGATGTTACACTACTATGTCACAGTTCATCACTGAAGGAAACTAGAACAAGGTAGGATACTGAAAGCAGAAACTGAAGGAAAGAGCATGGAGTGATGCTACTTAATGGCTTGCTCTTTCTTCATTATGTAAAAATAGGCATCAGCCACACAGTAAGGTGTAAACAAAGCAGCCCTACCCAGTTCCCTGTCCTTTGGTATTTCAGCCACCATATGACAGTTTGAAGTATATTTTATGCCACAACCATGATTAGATTAGGTTTGACAATTAGTAGAAGGCATGCCTAAAATATGTGGCATTGGTGGTGAGATTACAGTATCTCTCTTGAGAAAATTGGTAATAAGATACAAACAGGGAGAAAATTCAATTAGCAAAATTTTGAAGGAGATCAAAGTTTGTTAGAAGAGGCTACCTGCTATGTCTGAACATTGGCCCTGCTAACACTGTCATCTGCAAAACTAGAAAAGGAAAAAGGTAGTCACTGAACTTGATGGCATTGCTAAGAAGGTTTTCAGGTAGAATATACAAAATGCCATCTGGCATCTTCTCATCACCCAAGACAAATGTCAAAGAAGAGCCATGAAATAAAGAAGTGTTTGAATCTGTAAAATGGCCCAGAATATTAAGGTGTAAAATACAGGATTCTTCTTTTTCAGTCTATCCTCAAAACAATATATACATATATAATCTACTTACCAAAGTACACTTAGCAAATTTTGTGGTAACAATGTCCTCACATTAGACCATAAAGATTATAAGGGAGTTATTCATAAAATATTATACAGAAAGATTGAAATCCTAAATATGTCTTCAGGAAAAACCTTTAATGTCATCTTCATAAGGTTGTCGGACTATGAATCCTAAGGGTATTTTTTACCTAATAGTTTATGTTTTCCAGAGAAAAGCAATGCTAATAGTTATGGTTTCCTTGAATGGCATTCATTTTATAAGAATATGTTAATCATATGTTATTATGTATTATATATATAAACTGTATGCATTTATAATTGTTGATTTAACCTAGAACATTGTGCTATATTTATACACAGCAATGTAAATGCAAATGAAAATTTCTATAAACATGAATGAAAACATATACTTGAAGTGAGTCAAATTAGATAACATTAAAATAAATCACATCAAAATGCGAATAGCTTCTCCAAAAAACCTGCTTGATATTTGAGATACCCTCTGTATGCACTATAACCACCTTGGCCATGGTGGAAAAGGAGGACACCTAGGCAATTCATTTATTAAAATCTGGAAGAAGGCTAGAATACATCTGACTATTGAAATCAATTTCTCTTCCTTTCCCTAGAATGTATACCAAGGGCTTTGATCACTTCACCCTTCCCTTTTACTTTTATTTTAAAACGAGGTGGTAATAATATTATGATTTCTTGAAAGAGGAAAGAAAGTTCTTTAAATAAACTTCTTTGTACCTAGTAATGACAGGAATTACTAATTATTTTTGATCAATCTTATGTATACATTTAAATGATTTCAGCGTTCACTAGTTGTAATAATAACCCTAAAAAATTCTGAGTTCATAACTTTGACTCATCTCTCATCAGCTAGGTATAGTTATCAAGGGAATTTTCTTTTTTCTTTTATAATTGTAGCATTCAAAATGTATTGCAGATTCATGTTGGTACTGGAGTAATACTTGAACTCTAATAATATAATTAGGTCCCATTTTCTCTCCCTTCAGTACTTTGAAGACTGTAATTCATTGTCTGTGACTTTGTCTGTTAGTTTCTGGAAGATAAACATCCACCTAAATTGAACTGTTTTTAGAGTAAATTTATTGATTTATTTGTCAAAGATATTCTAAATTTTCCTTTGAGATTCACCACTTAATATTATATAATATATAATCATTATTGAAAACAGTAGCCGTACAAAATGCCTATTAACAGCCCACATTTCGATTAAGTTAATGGTATAACTTGCATTCACCTAAAAGTGTACCATTGGGTTTTATATCTCCAATATAACTTTAAGGTTATAGTCTTTAATTTAGCAGAGGAAAATCAGCCCTGCTCACTGTACTGTTCTTGTTTCATTATTCCTATTCCAATAGGGGTGTGGCTATGATGTTAATCGCCCTATGATTCTGTAAATGCCATAATTAATTCACCAGGATCTTGTCATTTTACTATGTTGGCTTCTAAAGGATAATGCAGAATTAGGAATATTCTTTTCATAATTGAAAACATTTAACAGTTTTTTTAAGTCATTTAAACTTGGCATATAGTCACAATCTTAAAACTTAGGCAGGTGTAGAAGCTTCCCGGTTCTGCTAAACAATTAATTATTTAATGGAATTAGCATAATCTATGTCTTGACCTTTCCAATGTTAAATCATTACAGAATTTTTGTTCTCAGTTATACTTTTAAAAATGTATCTATTTATCTTTTTTCCTTCTTATTTAATTAATAATATAATTTAAAAATTTTACATGTGGATCCCAGTTTCCTCTCTCTTCTTCCCTACAACCCTCCCTCCCTCCCTCTTGCCCTCTTTTCCCTGTATCACGCACCCTGGCTACCCTCCTCTCCCATCCCCCCACCCCCATTCCACATTTTTTATGTTTTCCTTAAAAATTTAATGGATTTAATCTTTCACTCCTTATATCTGGGTTTTGTCAGTATGTTTTAATTATATTATACCTCATTTCTTCTTTTGCAGGTGTTTTAATTTTCTTGACACTTTTTTGCAAATCCTTGTCTTTTAAATTCATCTGTGATATATAAGCCACAATGAAACAGGGATAGGTCTGTTTCCAGTAGATCACTAGTGAAATCCCATTTACACTTTACTTTCTCCACATAGTCTTGTCAACTGTCTAATCAATTATTGGTAAACCTTTTTCTTTTTCTATTGATATTGTGTTTGTGCCAAGAGTCACAGATTTAAGGCCTTTTACCACCAATGTACCTCTTCTAAGTGCCATGATTAGGTGGCATTTCAAAAACACTGTGATTCATCAAATTGATAATGATCATTCACAATTTGGTTCATCAACTAACTGAAAGAATAAACTTTAGGTCAATTTACCAAAGCATGTGAAAACTGCATACTAATTAAACTATTATTTCCCTTTATAATCATTCATTCTTAGTTAATGCTTACAGTTATACCCTTGATGTCTTCTTAGGGGTGATTCCATGAGTGTAGTATGAAAGTTCTACATTCCAGTCCCATTTTTCAGTTCAGACACATAAATGGTTTAATATAATTTTCTTATTCAGAATCTATAAAACCAGCATTTACTAAAATTTATGAGAAAGTCAAGCCCTCTCATTTTAATACTATCCATAAGCTTTATTTATTTTCTTTTCTGTTTCTCTAAAACAAAATCTCATATCTCAGGCTGTCATCAGACTCACTATTGTGAGGCTGATCATGAACTGTGGGTCTTCCTGTCTATAGTCCATCAGTGCTGGAATTACAGGTGATATTCTAACTCTTTCTGATTTGTTTTTTATTGTTCAATTCATTGAGTCAAAGGAATGTGCTATGTCCTCTTTTCTTCAGTTAATGCAATATAGTGCTGACAATCTATGCAACATGGAACAAGTTGTCAAACAATGCCTGTCTGAGAGACAGGTACATATATAAATACCACCCATGATGCAGTCTAAATACACAAGAAATAGAGTGCTTTTGTATGATACAATTAAAACAAATGGCCATTGACTGTCTCCAAAATAACCATATGAGGTGGAAGAACAAGATAGGAAGTTCTCGTTTTACAACATAAAGAAATTGAATTACATTAAATCAAATTATATAAAAAGAAAAGTATCTCAATAAAACAGAATATTTAAGCAAAGATAAATATCAGTTCTATTTCTGGTTTAAAGCTTTAGTGGTTCTGCTGGTTAAACATCAGACTCTACTCAGTGTGCTCAGCTTTTCTTTTACCTACCTGCAAACTAGAAGGATGGTCACATATTTCTGTGACCTTGTTTGTCTGCCTGATAACATCAAGCCCCAAGAAAATACATGTGGAGTCACCTCTTCTACTTGTATCCAGCCATCCATTTAAATCTCTCATTGCTGCCTTGCTGCATCTCAGTGAGATGGCCAGGACTTTTCAGCCCCAGCTTGCTAGTCAGATGTTTACAAACAGGTATGAATCAGGGTTGTTCAGAGAAGTCTCAAATATATACAAGAGGATATTTATACTGGGTTTGATGCCCACAGCTATGGAGGACAAGACATTCTATGGTATTCAACCAGGAAATTAAAGAAACAAAGACAAACACTTGTGAGCTTCAGTCTGAAGCCAAACACTGAAATTTGGGGGTTCAGTCATAGCGTAATTCTTGCTACTCACAGCCCAAGAACAAGGAGCTCTGAGCTCCAAAAGCAGAAAAACAAGTACAAACACATCTACACAGATACCGTCATTTTTTTTTCCTGTATTTCAGCCCCTCCTACCATGGCGATGACACATTGTCTCTATTCAGCCTACTAATTCAGAATTCATTCAAAAGCACTCTCAGTAATATAACATTTCTATAGACAAATCTGACAAGGTTATAGGGAGAGTTGGTATGTGCACACAGAAGAGGCTGATTATCCCTTGTCAGTCAAATCACCCTGATAATTCCCCTATCAATATGTGCTAATACACTTGTGTTTTCAGTGTTCAGAATCAACTATACACATAAGACACCTATTCTCAATTCTTCTTTAGAAGGAACCTACACCAATAGGGTGACTTGAAAATTAATATTCTGGATATTTGTAAATTAAAATTTAAGATTTAGGAAATTAGTGGTACTTGTGGTAATGTGAATCAATAAGGTTTCTGTCTGCTGGTAGTCTAAATAAAGAATGTAAGGTGGAAAGTCTTCTATATATTAGTGTAGTTATTTGGGACATTGAGTAGCAGAGAAAATAAAATGAAAAGCAGATTCCTGGAGAAGTTTGTGTGTTCATTGAGATTCTATGCTCTGTTTTAGCTGCAAGGAGCCTGATGTTAAGTAAACACATAACCTTAACCATAATAATTCAATGCATTGCACATTTTTGTTTATTTAAATTTCAGATGATAATCCCTGAATCAGATTTTTTTTAAAAAAATGATACAATGCAATCTTAAACTTTTACATTTTAGCACAGAATTAAGCTTATTCTAATAAGATATAAATTTTAGGGAACTTAAAACACTAATAAAAATAAAAATGCAGACTTTTAAAGAAAGGAAATTTGCTTTAAACTTTAAAGAAAAAAATAATGCTAATAAGAGTGAAGAACCAAATATTGACCTGAGAAAAGATTTAAAAATATTTGGAAAATAATTAAAAATGTGAATATTAAAAATACATGACTATGTCTACACTAATTCCAAAATACAAATGAGATCATCAATGAATTGTAATTTAGAATACTTACAAATAGAGGGCTACAAAAGAAAAATATTTGTTTAAATGTCTTTCGGTGTTCTTTGTGAAAGGTGGTATGAGCCAACACTTGGTCTCCCTCTAAAGTTGGAAAAATGTTTAATTTATTTTCAGATCAACTCCCTTCAGGATAGCTGTTTATCTCCAGTTTTCTTTCCCCTACAGATAACTCAACTTGGGCAACTATTTTTTGCTAAATTACACATCTCCTTAGGCATTGCTTGTTTATTTCTAAATGGTCTTTCTCTAGGGTGATGTATGGAACATTTGCTTCCTCTATAATAAAGAAAAACTATGTTTTATTAATGAACACTGCATGTTAGCATGCAAAAATATACACACAAAATAATTGATGTCTGAAAATTATAAACAAAAAGGTTTTTTGTGATTTAATGTGAATCTGCAGTCCTTAATTTTTAAAGTCTATTATACCATTCTTTACTAAAAGTAAACCAAATTGCCAACCTTATTTTTTCAAGCTTTTCAGGTTTGCACTACAGTACACAACACTTTGCCTATATAATAGCTCATCCACAAAGACACTTCTAAAGATCACATCCAAAATTGTTTTATTTTTTACTTGTGTGTGATTGTGTGTGTGGGAAGAGGTAAAGGTGACAGAATTAAGCTATCATTCTCCACCTTATTCTCATCATACAGGTTATCTCACTTAATCTAGAGCTAGTTGATACAAAATAAGTCCCAAAGTTCCTTCTGTGTTCTCTCCACCACCATCATCCCCAAAGTACTAGGGTCACAGGCATGCACGGCCACCTACACCCATTGTAAGTGGATATTGGAGTCAGAAATCAAGTCCTCAAGCTTGTACAGTAAGCTCCCTACCTACTGAAGTATCTTTCTTTCTCTCCTGCAAACTGCTTTATGTTTATAAGTTTATGGACAAATGACAGTTAAAAATGTAATGTATTCTGAACATCACTCCTAAACATGGCCAAATAACATTCACAAACTCTTTCAACTTATATAAAACCATCCCAATTAATCTGTAAAGAAAATCCTCTGAATTATTACATTTTAAACACAAAAGTAATAAAATAAAAGAGGGACCACTGGACGTAAAACTCCAATTTAGACTTCAAATCAGTCTATGGACCCACTCCTATCTGATGACAATGATAGCACTAGACAAGGCATGGATCTATGATTAAACAGAATATCATTAGGAATCATTTCATTTATTAAATAAAGAAAACAACAACAACAAAAAAAACAGCCAAGTTCTGTTCTACCCTAGGTCTCTGGGCTACCTAGTCTTTCCTCTCTGGCTTTCCAAGAAGTGATGGCAGGAGCTCCTTCTTGTATCTTTTAAAACTAGATTTGTTACATAATTAATTTGGTACATACTCACAGTTGTAGCTTATAAAGTAACTAAACCAGCCTTCCTTTGATCATACAAGGATGAGGAAGAGGACTTCTGGACAGTGTGGTTCTCCTTTCAAATAATTAATAATGAAATGAACCATGTTCATAGGCTTGGGTACTTTTATATAACTGATTTAATGGTGCAAAATAAAATCCAGTAGATCTATTACTATTGTAGAAGAATGTTAGATATGTGAAGCACCTCCTACACACACACACACACACACACACACACACACACACACACACACACCATACTGCAGGATCTTTGGTTAATAGGATCAGGTATTCTATTCATACCCTATTTTTTCTTACAACAAATACTCTTAGAAAGAGAGATGCATCAGTCCCACAACATCAGTTATGCAAAGAAAAGTTTGCAGAAAGGGAGGAGTGATAAGAAAATGGTGCAATACCAGGCTACAGAAACCAACAGAACAGCTGAACTGAACAAGGGGGAGCTAATGGACCCCCAGACTGATAGCTGGGAATCTAGCATTGGACCAGCTCAGACCCCCTGAACATGGGTCTCAGGTAGAAGGCCTTGGCAGTCCAAGGGACCTCAAACAGTGGAACCAGGATGTATCCCTGAAGCACAAAAGAATTTTGGGAGCACATTTCCCATGGAGGGCTACTCCCTTAATCTAGAGACAGAAGGGAGGGCCTAATCCCTACTCCAAATGACTTTAAGATTTTGTTGATCCCTCCTGGCATCACCCTCCCTGTGGAGTGGGGGGATGGATAGGATGAGTGGGGGGCTTGAGGGCATGGAAGGGAAGGAGGGAGAGAGAACTTGGATTGATATGTAAAATAACAAAAAATAATAAATGTTCAGAAAAAAATAAAATAAAATTTTATTTTCCATCTCTGTTTTTTAAAAAATATGTTTAAACTACATCCTTAAAGTTGATTAAGTCACTTAAGCCTATTCTCTTGCTAAAACAATCATTATGAACATAAATTGTCACTAAGTTTCACTGGTACAATTCCTATTCAAACTAGTCATTATGATTAGTATAAGTTAAAATTTCCTTGACGACATAGCATAGAAATTATAATTGCACATTTTCATTTACTTCAGATTTAGGATTATACACGTCTCACATATCTTTTAAAAGCAAGTCTCTTGGGATGTTATATTATTTTATTTCATATATAAGTTTTAAAAAAGAAGAATGTCCTCAAATATATCTCTCCATTAATAAGGCTTCATGGTCATATTCAATTAATATTTTTAATTCTTCATGTACTTCCATAATAAAACTTGCCTTTAAGCCTCTTATTTAGCTTTTGATTAATTTTGTGTTAATAATAGTAGAGAATAATCCCCTGTGCCCAATTATTCCTTCATCATTTTTAACTTTCCATTGGTGTTTTTATGTATTTAATATTTGGAATGTGTAAAGAACAGTGGTCTTGGAAATAAAAAGACTCAATTTTTTAAATAAAAGAAACACATTTCTTTTGAGTACAAAGAAGATAATATGTAAGAAGCACAAGCATTGTAGATGAATGCATTCAAAGGGTGGATTTAGCCCACTAATTGTAGACTTGAAATGACTAACACTGAGAGAGCATTTTTCAATAAGCAGGCATGACTTTGCTCATTAATTTGTTAGGTAATATCCTAAGACAGTTTCTAAAGTATGAGTTTTTATCTCTTCCTTCTCTTCAGTAGTAGAGAGACGACTTCAGATTTCCAAGCTGCTGATCTTTTCCTTACTCTGTAGCCTGAGGTGAAATGGAAGCATGAAATAGAATGCACTAGATATAATGTTTAATGTTAAAATTCCACTTCACGGGATCAAAGTTCACCTCAGAAACAAGCCTGTGATTATGTATGTGAAGAATTGTCTTAATTGGATCAATTAATATTGAAAAAACTGCCCTAAACCTGGGAGGTATTATTCTCTGGGTTTAGTTCCAGCATTTCATAAGTAGGAGGAAACTAGCTGAGCATGGGCGTTTCTGCATCATTTTCTGTTTCTTGCCTTTGTGTGTAATATGGTCAGCTGTCTGAAGTTCCTGTCATCTGATGCTCCCACTGTGATGGACTATAACTCTTATCCTAAAGTTGCTTCTGTGGGTTTATTTTACCATGGCAATAAAAGTAACTAAGTTACCAGGTACACCCAACTGTGCATCCTAGTCTCTAAACATATCGATCCCAGTTTCCCTTCCTTCCCTCCTTTCCATGACCCCAAACCAACCTCCCATCCCATCTCCCCCTCACACACTGCACAGGGAGGGTGATGCCTTCCAGGAGGGGTCATCTTAATCTGTCAAGTTATTTGGAGTAGGGACCAGGCCTTCCTTCCTGCCTCTAGGTTAAGGAGTATCCCTCCGTGGGGTGTGTGCTCTTAAAGTCCTTTCGTGTCCCTGGTATACATTCTGGTTCTACTGTCAGAGGTCCCTTAGACTGCCCAGGCCTTCTAATTGAAACCCATGTTCAGAGGGTCTGAGTCAGTCTGATGCTGATTTCCCACTTATCAGTAATGGGGGGGTCCATTAGCTCCCCCTTGTTCAAGTCAGCTGTCTCTGTGGGTTTCTGTAGCCAGGTACAGGTGCCTAGTATTTACATGCCATATTTGGTTGATATGCCTGGGAGGCCTGTGTTTTTCTAAAAGAAAATGTGGGGTGGATTAGTAGGAGAGGAGGTGGGGGTGGGGATGGGGGGAACTGGAAAGGGTGTAGGAGAAAGACTGGGGAGGGGGCACACAGGGGAAACTTTTATTGGGATGTAATATATTAGAGAAAATAATAATTTTTTAAAGTTTTCTTTGTCATCTGATATAAAAATAGTAAGAATTTATAAGGTGATAATGGTAAAATATCTAAGATAGTACTTCTGAAGTCGATTAAATCCTGGGACAGTAAATCAGAGGAGACTTTTTTACAACATACTATGTGAACACAATATGTGGTGGCTAATCCCCATTGTCTTGGCACTCACGGAAACACAACTATGAATATTCAATTCAATATTTCTAGAAAGGTTTACGTGAGCAAGAGAGAACTGTCCCAAATGTGGAGGCCCAGAATAGAACACAAATGGAAAAATAGCTTCTTAATAGTTATTAAGCATTGTAAATTAAGATCAGTGAGCATTAATCCCAATGTAGTGAATTCCTGAGTGCTTAGCTGAACTTAGGGTCACAGACGCATCAAGCCAGTTCTGCTCCATTATACAGTCTGATGTGCATGGTCCTCAGCTCCTCTGTGTGTAGTACTAAATGCAAAATAATGATGCCACTGAGCATGTTCAATTAGTGTCTATCACATCATGCCTTCCTGGTTTCCCAGTTTCTGTTCACACTACTTGCTTCTTTTCTCTCTCCTGTTAGATCCAAATTCTTTATATGCTAGTATCTAGCGGCTCATCCTTAGTTCTCTTATTGACTATTTTCATTGACCTACTAATCTCATCTGGGTTCTTCATTCTTAATGTTTATATTTGCTCCTTGGTGAATGCTGTTTCTCTAGTTATAAAAATGAATCTCTGAATTCCTATTTGGCATCTCACCTGGACAAAATCTAAGTGATAACTTTAGCAAAGATATACTAAACTGAATTTCTGATATTCTCCCCACTAAAAACAAAACAAAGAAATGAAAGCTCATCCATCTGTAGCTTTACACCTCAGTAGATAGCATCTCAAATGCCTTCATTATGCAAGATAAAGCATAGAACCCATTTCTCTAAGAAGTCAGATCTCTACAAAGAGAAAAATCAAGTTCTCTGATCTACCTGCAGTGTCCACTTACAGTTATAAAATCCTCTCTGAATACCCTGCCCATAACAATTATTACCAATTACAAGTATTACCATAGCATTTTCTAATGTCCCACCCTTCACTTTACCCTGATAGTTATCAATTGTAGCTGATGTAGTATTTTCAATAAAAGAGCATGAATTCCTCTACTGATTTAAGTTTTGAAGTCTCAATTTGGAGCAGAATAAGGGACCAAATTCTTACAATGATCCAAATGTGTGAGATTCTTCTTTTTTCTTCCAATCGAGTCCATTTTGTATTACTCAACTAATCTTGAAAATGCAGTTTCCCTAGCACATAGTTTACTTCCTACCATTGACCATTAAACACAACTGACTATCCCATTCCCAGAAGTTAGCAAATGAAAATTGCACCCTAGTTCTGTGCCAACTTACCCTATCCATGGCAGGCAATATCTGATTACGTGTTCATGAACTTTGTGCATGCTATCACAGTTACTGTGGGTTCTGACATGCACTGCCTGTGGTGTCCAGAAAAGACTACTTCCTTGAAGTCATCCAGTACCTCTGGTTCTATAATCTTTGAACTCACACTTCTTGACATTCTCTGAGTCGTGAGAGTGTTATTTTAATGCCTCATTCAGAGATGAGCAGGCGACAGCCTCCTATTCTCACAACTTATAATAGAAGTAAGATTCACAAGGTGTATTTTGTCAACTAAAATGTTTGAAGCAACTATAACAATACATGAAGTGCAGTTAGTGTCATGTGCAATTGCATGTAAAAGGGAGGCAAGTTCATAAATATTTTCCACAGCAATTTTGCTAAGAATTTTTCCATGACAAGTATATTTCAACATTGTTTGAGGCATACTTAAAATATAATATCTTTAGTGTTATGACAATGATTTATAAGTTTCACTTTTACATTTAAAAATCTATGGATTTCTAGAGTCTTGAACTGGGCTATTTAAATTTAAATTTCTAGTTTTTCATATTATATGTTTTCGAGAAACATCACAGAATATTTATTCATGGGCTACTTATTATAAAGAAATAATCATTTTCATTACAGTAAAAAGAAACTCTTGTGATAGAGAACATTGCAAGAGAACAAGTTAATTACACAGTAAGCAGTCTAGCACAGGGCTTCCTCCTGGCTATGTCTGGCATAACTGTGATTAATGCTTAATAAACAAGAGAATATTATATGGGATTCATTGCCTTTCATTATGGGATTACATTTAAAAATGTAGGAGGTAAATCAATTCTAATTTTATCAAATAATTTCACAAACAAAATAAATTAATTTTATGTCTGAAGATTGTATTATTAATTTGCATTCTCAGTAAAACTACTGTCCTTCTGACATTCAATGTTCCCATAATAAATAGTTTGTGTATGAATTAATGGATGAATTGAGTGGTAACAGAAACAAATAACAAAACTTTAAAAATTGCTCTATGTTCAAATATACTTGGCATAAATGCTGAAGTTTTATGAAGATTAACAAAAAGCCAACAAAGAATTTTTAAGAATATCATCTTACTATTATAAACTGGATGTTTTATGGAAGGGAAAAGACGAATAGAGAAAAATACTCTGAAAAAAAAGTAATGATTCTACAAGGCTATGATTTGTTTAAGTTGGTAACCAAAGAAATGATGAAAGAGGGATCTACACTGGAGATACATTGGTCTCCATTAGAAACCAAGATGTTTTGATAGCATGCTGTAAAATATTGGTATGTAGTAAGAGGTGAAAGGTGCAGGTTTGGGTAGGATATATTGATAGTTACATATTATACTCAAATGACAAATAAAAAGAAAGGAAAAAAGCCAAAAGGGTATAAAAGAGTGAAACAGAGGACAATGTTGTCAATCTTTAATTAAAATGTTTATAGTGTGTCCCAGTAAAGATATAGAAAAACTGTGACTCAGTCATTTTCAAGCAAGAATAATGAAATGTGGGAATTTATATTTCCATTCTCCTCTGCCTCATGCTGAGTCTATCAATCACCTATGCAATAATGCAATAGTGACTTTTTTTGATGAGCACTGAAATATATATGTATATATATATGTATATATATATATATATATCCATCACTACATTTCTGTAAACATAACTTTGCAAATTCATGGTTCAATACCCATGACTTGTAGTAATATCACTTGAGTTTCAAAAGGATTTTCAAATTCACAATTCTTGGTTCACTTTGTTTCAGTTTGTCTTTTTCTTCAAATTAATCTAGAGCCTTGATGTAAAATAAAGTAGAAAAATGTCTCCCATTTTGTTCTCCCACACTTTGGCCATAGTGAGAACAGTATTTTTCTTCGGCAGCTGTATGGTTCAAAGTGCCACCTCTGTTGTCAAGGAAAGGCATTGTATGGCTGCCAAACATGCAGGGGCCAGATGACTTAGATGATCTAGTCTCCAAAAGCATAACGCAATTTTTAAAATGTTTATAAATAATCTAATTTTACATATTCTTTCATTGTAGCACAAACAAATTATGACAGTGAGTCAAAACATTATTTTCCATGATTGAGGTAAGCCACAGAGTAAAAATAATCTTCCTTCATTCCTTTCTACTGAATATATTTGACATGTCCATCCTTCCCCGGGATGAACTGGACCTTAAAAGACCTATTAAAGTAAAATCTGTGATTTAATGGAGAAAATTATCAAAATATATAGTTTTTGAGACTTGAAAACTTCCTGTCAATCATTTTATTCCTGTCTTCTGAAAAGCATTTTATACAGATAATGTTGGCTATTTCAATTTCAGTTCCTGTAGATTAGCATATATAACCATGTATCATAAATTTCATATTATTAAGCTACTGCAGATTAAATTTAAACATAAGAAATTCATTTATAATTTTCATTTGTGATGACAGATTATAATCTTTATGTCCATTCTCAAAGTTTGTTCTCATCAAAAACAAAAGCATCTACAATATACAAGATAACATTTCTTATGATATATATATATATATATATATATGTTAGTAATCATAGTTTAAATCTGTGTAGGGATTTTATAAGAAACTTGGGAAACTGTGATTAGAACTGTGCTATTAGCATCAGAGGTGCCAGAGTAATTTCAAATCTAGTGTTTGAAAATGATCTGATTAAAAATTACTTTATTTCTGTCTATCAGTACACTGTTTTTTTTTTTGTGTGTGTGTGTGTGTGTGTGTGTGTGTGTCCAAGGGGTCAGAAGAAGACATACAAACCTATGGAGCTGGAATCATGGGTACTTCAGAGTCACTTGCTATAGGTTCTGGGAGTTAAACTATGTTCTTGTGATAGAACAACAATCACTCCTAGCTGCTAAGCTGTATCCGCAACCTATGATTCATATCATGTTGACATATAAATGAAGCATCACACTTTGGACGTTCTTAGATGTGCAGAGTATTTTGTCATAAAATAAAATGCAGATACAAATTTGCTAAAGCCAACACCTTAACTGAATACAAAAATGCATCTTAGAATTTTTAAATGCTACTTCTGTGCATGCAGTAACTATATTAATTCACATGGTCTATGTGAAGTTCAGGGCTAAATTCCTTTATATTCACCATAGGCTGCAGAGAAATTAATTTTTGGATTTGGAATGCACCTGTTTTATTATTTCTGAAATTTCATGAGGTCTAATATTATATCTTTCACATAGTAAACAGCAAGCAAACTTTATCTAGTTAAGATTAAAGAAGAAGCCTCAAAATATGTTTCACAAAGGAGGAAACATCACTTTCAATGAAATATATACGTATGCACCTTACAATTTCTTAAATACAACTTTGACTTCATCGAACTTTATGTTTTTAGTGATCATCAAGTATTTTGCAAAAAAAATTCAGTAGATATTAAGTTTTAAAAAGATGCATGTGGGACAGAGATGCTTTATGATTAAGAGTGTTTGCTGCTTTTCCAGAAGGCCTGAGTTTGGTTCACAGTACACAGTTGAGCAGTTCACAACCACCTGTAATTCTAGCTTCCTGGTCTCTGACACTCTTATCTGATCCCCATATGTACATACACACATAAATCAAATATTTTAAATTTAAAAACTATTTTAAGATTAGACATTTCATGAAAGATTTTTCAAAGATAATATATCTGAGAGTCAACCACTAAACCAAAGTTTGTTACATCAAAACCAGTATGTGTGCTTGGTATAACCATAATAAGAGCTGGGACTGTCTACTAGGTCATAACATAATTTGATTGTTATTACTCAGAGATTTTGCTGTGAGCCAATCTCACAGAAAAAAAATCAAAATATGAACCTAATCCATCCCTATTGATTCAGGATATTCATTTTAATAAGATCTAAAGCTGGGGATCAAACAATAGCAAGGCTTAAAACACTGGTTAAAATTTTTTATTTAAAAGCCATTCAGTTAACAATGGTAAAATATTGTATTGTGCTCATTGGATGAGAACAAATGTGGCAATTAAGCCAAAGTCATGGTGTTGAGATAAAATGCCAGAGAATCAATGGTCATGTCTAATAAGAAAGATAAACAAATGAGCACAGGCCCCTAAAAGCATTCAAAAAGACATGGTATTATTAGTTCTAGATGTTAACATCAAGGTACACAGAGATGTTGACATCAAGGTACACAGAGAAGAAACTACCAGGAAAATATTACATATCCCAAAAATTGATAAAAGTAATCCACATATTTAAGAAATGCAGATTATTTAAGAAATGCAGATTAATTTCAAAGCAAAGCAATCAATGGCATAAGATGAAAGGTATTAAATTAAAATGTGATAGCTTGCTACAGAAGTATATGTACATATATAAGAAAATAAAGTTTGAAAAAGACAGAGTAAATATGTACAAACTCCTCTCACTGTTTAGAGAACATATTAAGGTCATTGATTAGTCCTCAGTTAATTTTGTGGATAAGTATATGGACCAGCTCAGCCACTGAAGTATATAAGCGTCAGTGTCAGTTGCTACATAATGTAGTATTGGCTACTCTTGAAAGTTATTGAAGAGTTCAAAGCCAGTATTCTTTCTGTGCTCTTGTCAGGCAATGTCTCTGGCCATGTTCAGACAGTGTGGTTTGTTCAGTCATAGTAGAGACTGGGCTGTTTTAGGCTATCAAGGGAATAGTACGGAAAATTTTGTGTTTTTTGAAATTATAAAAACCATGAGCAGCATCACAATGACTATGAACAATTTATTTATGAACTACATTTTTTAGTTTTATTGCTCTTACAGTTTTCCTGTAGGACCTAGCTAACTATTTCAGTGACTGCTTAGCTCAGCTCAAATTTAAATTGCTGTCTTGCCATGGACTGTACTTAAACTTAAGGTCACATGGATTTCAAAGTACCACATAAAGCATGTCTTCTTAATCCAGAATCAGAGGCCATGGACATACTTGAGTGATTAAAGACAAAATTTCCCTAGTAAAACTGTGTCATCATTCTAAATATGAAAGTATCTATGATTGGGATAAAGATATGAAATGAAGACAAAAATACAATCAGGGAATTTTATGTTCAGCAGTTACTACTATTTTCACATCTCAAATAGAATTCTAAATTTGTTTTAACTAAATGTTATTCCAAAGGAGTCCAGGATCTTTCATGAGTCTTTCACTGTATGAGTAGAATTTATTCCAAAGACAGGGAGCAACAGATGTGTTTGGGAGATGGAGGGTCACCTTGTTTTCATTAACTGGAAGAGGTCATTCAGAGAGAGAGAAATGCTGAGGAGATCAAATCTTGCCTTGAATAGTGGCTTTTGCTCTCACTGTGGTTGCAATGGGAAAAACATAAGCTGTGATACAGCAGTCTTGCAAAAGCAAATTGACTAGTTAGGATTTGGAAGGATTCCCAGCTCAGAAAGCAGCTTTTAAGGGGCAACACATTATTTATTTATTTATTTATTTATTTATTTATTTATTTATTTATTTATTTATTTACCCCAGGCTTCCAAAGCTGTGAATTTCCTGCTGAGGAATAAGTCAGTTGAGAGCTATCACCTCAGGGTGGTGCCAGTACTAAAAGCCAGAGGAGGGCCGCCAAAGAAGCTGAATTTTCATAAAATTCCAGATGTATAATTCATGGATCTGAATTACTATAATGGTGTTTTTTCATATTTTCAGTAAAATATTAGCTTTCACTATTGTTAAACCATTTGGAAAATTAAATCTTTTTTTAAAGAACAATGGACTTTAGATAAAATAATCAACTATGTTCTACGCAAATTTTAAAAAACATTTGTGATTTTGTTCATTGTGAAGCCTTTTTATAGTATGATAAGTAAACACTTTTATACCTACAGAATATCAATGAGAAACCATACACAAACCTGTCTTATTCTTGAAAAGAAAGTTGAAAGAAATAAAACAAAGCTAGATTCAGGTGCATACATAAAGACTTTTCTCTCTATACTTGTCTCTGAGGATAAGTTAAAAAAATCTATTTGGACATGAATTCTTTCCCAACTAAATAACTTTTACATTGACCTATTTATTCCTTAATATCTAGGTAATTATATACATTTAAATTCTTAACAATGAACTACATTATAGGTAGGATGATTTGAATAAAGAAAACACTTGTAGGTAAGAGAATTGGGAGTAACTTTTGGTGGTGTTTTTAAGGGCTGGTGTGATAGATCAGTGGATAAAGTCTTTGCTACACAGTCATGGACACCCGTGTTTCTATTTCCAAAATAAAATCATCATATACATGGAAGCAGGTGCTAGTAACCCCAGTGCTAACAGGCATTCTCCAGGGGCTCACGAGTCAGCTAGGCTAGCTGAAATAGTAAATTCAGGTTCACTTAGATAGTATGTGCCAAAAATAAGGTAGAGGGGTATATAGAAAGCTTTTTGAAATCAATCTTTTATAGCCACAGACTTTTATGCACACACTAAAACACCCATGAGTAAACACACACACACACACACACACACACACACACACACACCAGAAACACACATCCTTCCTATCAAGAGGAAGTGAGTATGTAAGACTCAGATGGCTAACAAAAATTAACAGGTTCGGAAAGTTGTCATCTTAGGTATTCATTCTGGAGTAAAACATTCAACCTTAGAGGGAGGCTCATTGAGATAATGTTGCAGGCTATTTGTACACTATGTGAAGATATATTACTGCGGTTGGTTTAATAAAGAGCTGATTTGCCAATAGTTAAGTTAAAGGTATTTGCAGGATTTCCAGGGAGAGGAAGAAGAGGAGAAAATCAACTCACAAAAGAGACAACAAGAATACATGAATGGAATTGACATATAGAACAAAAGAAATAAAAAGGGCAGAAAAATGCAGATTAATAAAAGGTTAATTTAAGTTATAATAGGTAGTGGGACAAAACTAAGCTATAGGCAGAACTTTCATAATAAATCTCAATGTCATTATTTGGGAGCTGGCTGGTGGAGCATAAAAAGGCATGTTACATGATTAAGAAAATAGATAACACACAGTATCAGGAATTCCGTAAGACTTACTAGGTTTACAAGGTTTTTCTCCCACGTGAGAGTCAAACCTATCAAACTGCTTTCAAGTCAAGCAGAAAGCTCCAGGAATGCATATTTCATTGTCCATCACCAAACTATTGTGAGCTTTTGAATAACGTGGTTGTCTTTGAGTCACTGTGCTCCCAAAACTTACCTCTCACTGACACTCATGTAAGTAACCCGAATAAACTCATTGATTTACAAACTTGCACTTTAGTAGAATCATTGCTGTGATATGTTTTTGGTTCCCCATATAATGGTAAGTATATAGTTGTTTCACACCTCCCTAGGAAATTATACACACCACAGAAACATAGGAGACTTCAACGCATCAGAACACTCAAAGAGGTAAAGATTAATAAGGTTACTCACTAAGTTTATCTAAGCAGTAAACATTTGCTGGGAGATGAGAAAATATTCCTATGTGGGTTTGCCTGTGTACTATATAGAGAATTTTCATGATACATGTAAATCATTACTTATACAAGTATGAGTGTTTCTGTAATGCAATTTACCTTAGATTCTACTCCTTTTGGCTTATCTTCACACCCATTACCAATACATCTGTAAATGATAACTCCAATAAATTTATTAGTTCACAAAGGTAGAGTAAGTAAATACTTTCTTCTGACTGTCATTGTAAATGGGCTTTTATTCACATCTTCCACAGGAAAGTCTCTCACTGTACTTAAAAACTCTGTCCCTCATAGAAAAAAATACATTTCGGATAAAGGCAAAATTAAATGAGTGGTACATACATCTACATAGTGAGGAATGATAAAGGTTGCTAGCACAGTATCAAAAAAAAAACAAACAAACAAACAAACATAATTCTTTCACATTAGCCAAAAAAAACCAAAAAAAATCTGAATGCTGGTTTGAGAATTCTGGCAACTGATGGGAGATGTTATTCTGTAAATATGTTTCTCATACTGGTTAATTAATAAAGCCTGTGGCCAATAGGAAACAAGATAGGTGGGGCTAAGAGACCAGGAGGAGGAAAGAGGAAGTAGTTGGGAGGAGTCAAGATGTAGACCAGGGAGGAAGGAAGACACCAGCCACGGCTCCCCGATAAGGTGAGCCATGTAAATAATTAGATAAGTAGAAATGGGTTAATAATTAAGACAGAGCTAGCCCATAAACAATAATGGTAACTGGCCAACAGGATTGTATCAAATACAGAGTCTCTGCGTGTTATTTGGAACTGGTGCAACTGTGGGCCCAGACCGGTGGCAGGCAGGCTGGCGGGCTGGCTGCTGGCACGAAAACTTCCATAACATAATGGTGTCAGAAGTGGGACTGAGAACTTTCATTTAAAACTTAACAAAACCTTAAAAAATAGTTTTTAGAAACAAAGGAACAAAGACTAACAAGATTTCTTAGTAGCAGCATTTTTCAGTTGGATTTGTTTTGCTGTAGAATCCTTTGTTTGCACGGCTCCTTTAAGGGAGGTTTCCAAAATTAGAATAAGTTTCAAAAAGCCACCTTGCTTTTAAAGAGCTCTGCTAACAATTCCTTACTGTGTACAAGAGCTGCAGTGAAGGTTTACACTGTGTTTTAAAAAAATACGTTGGCTTGGGAGAGAAAAAGAAACAGGATACAATGGTTTAAAAAAGAAAAAAGAATATAGAATGGATGGGTGTGGTGGCGCACGCCATTAATCCCAGCACTCGGGAGGCAGAGGCAAAAAGATATCTGTGATTTCAAAGTAAACCTGGTATACAGAGTAAATTCCAGGACACAGAAAAAATGCTTTGACTCCAGAATTTAAGTTTAAGGACAAGTAACTGGGGAAAAGGATTTCTATTTTTGTTTCCACAGAAAATGAAAAGCTGTGGATTTCTTCCAGATTAATGTGGTTTGAAACAGCATCCCAGATGTTCCAACATTCAAAGCAGTTGAAACAAAGCCTTGCAAACTACAGCCAAGATTTCTGCATCTTCTTTGGACCCCCATGACAGAGCCCTCTACCAGCAAGTAGTATGGAGAGAACGACGCCCAAATTCCCAAATATTGTTTATAAATGTTTGTTCTCATTTAAATGGGGTTGGTTATAAATGGCTATAACCACAAGCAACCTTTTTAAAGGTAAAAAGGGAATTATGGTATAGATATGAATACTTTGCTTTGGAATGGATTTTCTTTTATTGATACAATTTAAGGTCAATTTTGTGATATGTATATTTCTCCTCTTGTTTAGGTATTGTATTTATATAGCTCATTGAAAAATGTAATGTATAATTTAGTACAGATTATAGAGTTACTTATGATAGTCAAAACTTGGAGTTAAGTTAGTTAGGATTTCTAGATATACAGAGATGTATTTGAAATGAATAGGCATTCTTCAAACCTTTCAAAGACATACAGAATATGGTATATAAAATGGTTTAGGGATTTTCTTGACAGTGAGGCACAACTGCTCCTGATAACACCACCTGTGTCAGAAAGGAAGATGGATATTGAAGAAACATGTTATGGAGTTTGCTTCTAATATGGCAAGACTAGCCATTTGTGCAAGGTACTGCTCTTCTGGACTGTTTGACTTTATGTTGTAGAAACTGGACATGTAGAACCCACAAAAAGGTGACTACTGATGCAAGATGGACATTGCTACAGGATTTCTGCTTCAGGGAAAAGGCAGCCAGACATTCTGCAGGACACAGAGAAAAATGACTGACAAACTGCCCATACAGGTGGACAGTTTAAAGTTTCCTTTTTGGTTAAAGTCTGACAGACACATTATGGCCTATGGGCTGAAGATTGAACATTACAGAAGAACTTCGGGTGACTGACCAGGCAATGAGTTGTCTCTTTCATCTCTAGAATTTATATATTATCCTTCTATGGTCTTTGAAGGAGTTGATGACATATAGTTATGGTTATATTTTTCCTTAGTTAGGATTAAAGATAAGTTACATATAGGACTTTAGACTCACAAAGATAGGATAGATGATATTTTCTTTAAATCTTACAAAATGTTAATGGACTAAATATTGTTTACTGTGATTCTTATTTGATAACTGTTGTATGATATATTTTGCTATGTCAAGGTTAAAACTCTTCATTTTATTTTAGATAGAAAAGAGGAGATTATGGGAGATGTTATTCTGTAAATATGTTTCTCATACTGGTTAATTAATAAAGCCAGTGGCCAATATGAAACAAGATAGGTGGGAATAGGAGACCAGGAGGAGGAAAGAGGAAGTAGTTGGTAGGAGTCAATGTATAGAGCATGGAGGAAGCAAGAGGCCAGCTGCAGCTCCAGGATAAGATGAGCTATGTGGAAATACTTAGGTAAGTAGAAATGAGTTAATAATTAAGCCAGAGCTAGCCCATTAACAATGATAGTCATTGGCCAACAGGATTGTATCAAATATAGAGTCTCTGAGTGTTATTTGGTTCTCACGTGGCAGGGGGACCATGGCGGCAGGCCCGGGAGGCCAGTGGGAAGGAACAAAGAGTAATACCTGCTCGTAACAGGCAACAGTTAAAACTATGAGACTATGATTTTTTTTTATTGATACACCCAATTTCTAGTCATAATTCATGGTCAACCAATAAAATATGCAACTTAAATCAAAAACACGTTCACAATATCTCTAATATAGTTGAGTCTGTAATTTTAGTGACTTGGTAGTGTGCAAAATTCCCAATCTAATATCTTTTATTTTGACTGTATTCCCAACTTCAAATTTATAATCCTTATTAATACTATTGTATAAATGCCTATGGGTTTTTTAATACAATTTTTTGTGTTTGTGAGCAGGTTGTCTGAGCATGTGTACTCTATCTTGTAATGTGTTTGTGCATAACTGCTGTAATCACCCAAGACATACCAGAGAAAAATAAAAAATTCTCTAATTTTAATGGGAAAATTTATGCATAGAACTCAAGATGACAAAGTTTAGCTTTAAATATATTTGAAATGTAATTAACTTAAATTTTCTTCTTAAATTGAAAGGTACACAATTATCTACATATTCTTTTATGATGATTACAACAATGTGCTCACCTGAAGAAAACCAGAGTAAAAGCATACAGATTACTGTAAAAAAAAATAAATACTTTTCCCTGATGTTTGAAAGCACAACTTGTAACCCTAAATTGGCATTCTTAAATAGTTTTTTTTTTTTTTTTTGCTTTTTTTGGCTTGAAATTCTAGTATGAACTTGTACAATTGTGTTTTACTAATCAAACACTTTTTTTTAATAGTATACCATTTGCTTGGTCATTAATTCTTCCTTAAAACTAAAATCAGGTCGTTAAAAGATAAATCATTACAGATGATTTTTACACAAAGATTTTACATATTCAACTCTTGATTTTTAAAAGCCGAAATGGAAAATATGGAGAAGTTTCATTCTATCACCATTTGTACAAATAAATAATAGCACATGAATTCCATTTAATGAAAGTAAGCTGTCCATGAACATAGCTGAACAGATATTAACTACAGTTAATTATTTCTTACAAACTTCAAACTCAGAAAGAATCCCTAGCCCCATTACTTGACCATAGTGAAAGTACACTCTCCTGTAGGCACACATGAAAAACACAGAGACACTCAGAAGACACTATTACATAATGATAATCCCCAAAATGGTGAGCAAGTTGCTTAAACAAATATTGTCAAGGATGATATTAACTGATTTAAAGAAACTGATGAATTTTCTTATATTATATAAGTCCAGCTGACCTTAGTTAACTTCAAACATCTACACAGTACAATCAATTTACAAATACTACCAGGTTTCATAATCTAAATGGCTACTATTTCCCATAAAACCAAAGCAGAGTTAAGCACAAGTCTTTGGCGCTCCTTAAAGAAATAGCAGGTTATCATTCTTTACCAGACCTTCGCTTGCCTGCCAGTAGGGCAAATACCACATCTCTGCATCATTGAGTAATAATGCCATTAGAAAAGGCAACTTCACAGCAGTCATTGGCTAAGCGAATTCATTTGAATGCTCTGTTTAGAGGCAGCAAACTGTCACTGTTACATATTGGGCAAGTCAAGGGGAAACTGCAGAATGGCAAGGGGTCAGAAAGAAAAGGAAACAAAAAGATGATCATGGGAAACTAAGGAACTAAATTTTAAGCTCCCACACTTAAGCTAATCAAACACATTTATAGGATGTGTCTACCATTCAGCCTGTGATCTAGCTGTGGGTTGTCACTGCTGCTCTGTTTATTATTTATTTCATTTTTCCTCAAGGTCTCTATTTACCAATTCTATCTAGCTAGTTACGGGGCATCCCATCCATTGCCTTTTTCTGGTGATTTTCTGTGTGCTATTCTTTTTTGACATTATCAGCTTCTGACAGCACCCAGGGGCCTTATAATCTGCTCTGTAAAGCCATCTTCCTTATGGCCCACCCTGGTGCCTCCTTTATCACTCCATGCTCCAGTGGCCTGAAGCTCATTGGTGTATTGCCTCTCTCTCAGCCTGTGCTAATGGCCAGCAACCCACTTGTAGTTAGGACAGGCATGCACAAATATTGTTCTCATTACTAAGATATGGTTGGGAAAAATAGGATTGGAGAGAGATTTATTTTTAATGAACTTCCAAGGTGCATAATACAATTTAGAGAACAAAATGAACTTACTTCTAATTCGAGGGATGATAAATGAATTGTCAATGTTCTGAATCAAAAAATGTCATTTCTTCTGACTTAGATAAAAATCAGGAAATCTCTTTGCAATAACAATGACTGATAAACAAAAAATTCAATTATTGTATCTCTGGTAGGAATAGATATGATATTCTGGTTCACAAAAAATAGAAAGGATTGGTATTCTATGTGTTACAATAAAGAAAAACAATAAACAGCTTTTACATAAAAAGGGTATCATAAAGAGGGATGACTATTTGATGTTAACTGTAAAATACTTAAGCTATTAGTTCAAAGTGATGAGGACTGAGAGGTGACATGCTTTTGTTACTCCTTTTGCTTCCTTTTGGTTGTGGATAAATAGTAGCCTATTGTCCTTAAAATATTCCTGTTATCCATGTAAGTTATACAGTGAAAACATATTTTAAGTGTTTTAAATTCTATTCATCTATCTTTGTGATAATGTTAAAGTCACCCCCTTGAATTTATGTTTTCTGGAATATCACAATAGAAAGTAGAATGTTATATCTAAAAATAAACATAAAGTACAGTGTTTTGTTTCTTTCTTGGTGTTGAATTCTTTATGGTGTGCTTATATCAAGTAGTGACAATACTTTGGGAAGTTTATTCTTTTGTAATAAAAATATTGCATCATTTCATCATCTGAGGTTACTGTGAAGTATTATCTCTTGTTTCAATTATTTCAACTTTCCTGTGATAGAGTTACATACCCACACCATTTTGTTACTTGACCTTAAATTATTTTTCCATTGAGGTACAGGTTTCTTTTTCTATCATTATTCTGAGTATCTCTTAGTGACTTGCCTTGGCCAATGATGGAAAGCAGATATAATATATACCAGCGACTGTCCATGTGCCTGCATAGTTTTGTCTGCCCTCTGGGAGATTTTATCTTCCCCTAATCGAAAAGCATAGCCCAGTTTGCCATTAATTCCAAAGTGAGTCAATGTAGAAAGGACCTTGGCCTGACCTGCATTCTGAATTAAAGCTACATCATCTGACCCGTAGACCTACGAAGAAGAAATATTTCACAATGCAAGTCTCTGACATATTGGAAATGTTTGTTTCACACCATTACTGAAGCAGAAATCTGACTTCTACATTAATCATGACACTGTTGCTCTCCTAGACAATGGCTGCTTTAGAAATAAACATATAAAACTAATCTTCTCTGGAAGAGACAGGAGCACTGAGGATGAGTTCACAGAAACCTTCCCCTTGGGGATAAACAAAAAGGTTTACATAAAAAAAAATTATTTCCTTCCATTCTTCCTGAGTAGATATCTAGTTTACTGGCATGTACAGGTATTGCAGTAACTAGGTTCAGAAATAAGAATTATAAAGCAATTGTATAATTAAGGACACTATTATACTACTGAAATGATTGATGTTTTCACTGTTTCTTGAGAGGACCAAACATGAACATTTCATATACACCACAGGTGACCCTCTCTTCCCCATCCAGCTCTTCCCATGCCCCATCTTCTTCCCAAATTCATGACTTATTCATCTTTAATTATTGTTGTCACATGTATGTATGTATGTATGTATGTATGTATGTAAGTATGTGTGTATGTATGTATGCTTGCATGTATTACGTACAATCTACTGAGTCCAGTTAGCATTGCTCCATTTATGTACCAGTGTCAATGGCTTCCACTTTATATTGGACAACCTATGTGAGAATTCATCTCTACACGAAATAGTTCTTTCCCCAGTCCTGTTCTGGTTTTGGTTGTTTTGTCAACTTGACACAAGTTAGCATTATTTCAGAAGAAGAATTACTTTAACTAAGAAAATTCCTCCATCAGCCTACATAAAAGCAAGACTGTAGGGCATTTCCTTATTTTCTTGATTAATGATTGGTATGGGAGAGCCTAGCTCATTGTGGGTGCCCCCCCAGCCAGGTGGTTTTCTATGGAACAATAAATCAGTCTGAAGAAACCATCAGGAGAAGCCAATAGACACATTCCTTTAGAGGCTTTGCTTCAGTTCCTGTCTTTGGTTTCTGCCTTAGCTTCTGTCAGTGACCTAGAAGCCAAAAACCCATTTACTCCCCATAGTGGAACGAATATACTTTTTCAGCAGTCGCTGACCATATATAGCTCATGTAAAGGTATGACTAGCTGCAATTTCTCCCATTTAAATCCCAACTGGAGTTGTCACTATGCCAGTCTCGTTCAGTCCCTATATTATTAGTCTTTTATGCATGTACTTTCCCTGTCCCATCTGGGGGTACAGGCATGGTGGCCCTCATGATCTTTGAGTGTTTCCGTCCATCTTCCGTGATTTTCTGTGGTGCGTAGGTGGAAGGGTTGCATTCATTAGAGTTGAGCATCTATAGTCACCTATATTTGCTGCATTTTGACCAGTTAGAGATTTCTATAGTAATCTCCATCTTTTGTGAAAAGGAGCTCCCTTGATGAGATGTAGGAGCCACTTATAAGTTTCATAAGGATAAGTCTGGAAGGTCCTTAATTCAGTTACTTGCAACTGAAAGTTGTTTATTGATGCAGAAATGACATATTATCAGACATATATTACATAACTGATGAAATTTTAGATCAAAGCTATAAGGTCTTGATAAAAAATTGATATATTAATAATTATTTTATGCTTTATCAGCCATGTGATTTCTATTCCAAATATGTAAGTAGGTTATCATAATGCATAAAAGACCCAAAGCAAATGCTGTAACTATGTTCCTAATTTTACTAACGAAACAAAATAGCCATAGTTAGCCCATGGGCTTTAGCTTGATGACCCTGAGCTAAGGGATAACATAAAATTGATGATAATAATCTTTAGTTAGATGTTGTCTCTTGGAATTTGGCATAAAATATGGGTAACATTGGGGATCCAAATGAAAGGGAAGAGTTTTTACTGAAAGACACTTAGGCAGTTGGCTAAGCCACATGGACAATACAAAGACAGATCCCTACCTCATAATGTATAATGAGATTCTAGCTCAATTTTTCATCATTTGCTGGGAACAAGTTTCCACAGAACCATGCTACCATTCCTCTTTCTCACAAGTGTCCAAGGTATTAACAAAGCAAAAGCCAAGGGTTTCTGTGCACAGCTCCTGGTTTGAATAAGGGCCTCCTATTCATATTATTCCACATTATAACCAACATGAGAGTCACAAGGCAGTAGTGATTACTAGATCTCTCAAGAAATTTTTGCACATACTGAGAATATTCATGCACCATACTAAATGAAGCTTTCCTTATGAAAGAATAACAGATCAAAACATGATAACATTATGCAAAATTTAGAAAGGTATGAAAACATATGAAAAGAAGTCACAAAGGAGAAGGGCATTTTTCAATTATATTAACAATAAAAATATATAAATTAAGATGGAACTGACATATACTTCTGTATTTGATAACTATTAGAGTTTTAAAAGACCCAAAATGTTAAGTATTTAAAGTAGACCAAAAAAAAGAAAAAAAGAATGAAAAGAAAATACCAGTTGGAATTCCTAAACTTTTACTGAAGGTATAAGGTATAAGTTGATATAATAATATTAGAACAGAATAAAGAGTTACTCTTCATGCTTCATAATCACACTACTACAATTTTTAGTGCTGTATTAATTCCTTATGAAGTAGAAATTCTATTTTTACATTTGAAATAGAAAATCTACACAAGAATATGTTCATTGGCATTGCTCATAATAAAAACCAAAATAAGCAAAGAATCAAGGGCAAAATTACCCTTCACATAAGAATTAATGTTATACTAGATGCATATGGTAGGATTTTTGTCGCAGTGAGATGAATAACCAGGTGCATAAAAAGGGAGTGAATGACTCATAAAGAATAAAGACACAAAAAGAAGCAATCAAGGAGACCAAATAAAGTGTGGTTCAATTTCTGCACTTACTAAAAGCAACGAAAACTCATAGGCTTTTGAGTAATTATATATATATACATATATACATATATGTATATGTATATATGTGTGTATACACATATATGCAATAAAGTATGTTTTTCAGAAACATTCAAGATTACAACATAAAATTCAAGAGAGTTACTATATTTTCTGTGAGCAAAGGAATGAACCTATAAGTAAACAAAATAGTTCTAGTTCTTTGGACATAATTTTTTCATGTTCTTTAAAAAATGCTCAGGTACATAAAAATATGCGTGTGTGTGTGTGTGTGTGTGTGTGTGTGTGTGTGTGTGTGTTATGTGTGTGTGTGTGTTTGTGTGTGTGTGTGTGTATGTGTGTATATAAAACTTCTCAATCTCCATCCTCTTTTGGAACTAATATCTAAAACAAATAATGCAAAAAATTAAAAAAAAAACAAATTAAGTATTGGTAATAGTTGGAAAATTATAGATTTGTACCCTGTGAAAAGAATATCTGCATGTAAGATAGTTAAAATTAAACTTTTCTTGTTTCCCAATTCTGGGAAGTCACTTTAAAATATTTTAAATCAACAGGTTGTACATTAAGCATTATCTTCTCCTTTTTAAATATATGATAATATCATGAAAAATCATGAAAATTAAAAGCCAGAAAAAAATATCTGCAGAAACCAAAATAAAAGATGGTTTGATTTTTTTTACCAAGTAATGCTCAAAATTTCTAAATCCCTTCACTCACTTTCTCTAATACTCAGTTTAAAACTTCCACCAGAATAATACTTATAAGCAGAATAGTTCCTCTACATTTAAATTCAAACAAAGAGGGGCAGTAGACAGTGACCAAGATCAAATCAAAAATTTAAAATAGTTTTGATTTTATTCAAGATAAGCCCCATGATGGCAGATCATTGAAAATTTTGTGGCTAGGCCATCCTAGATACAATTTTCTGACAAAGTTGAGTTCTAGGTGGCCATTCAATCGGCAAACACTATTGTTCTCATAAGCATTTCTCTTCTTCAATGCCAGGTAGCACTGAGCACACAGAACTTAATTCTTTCTTCTTTTGTTTTTGGATCACAATAGAAAGAATCATTTAGAAAATTGAAAAAAGTCTCCCTTTCCCTAACCAACAATTAAGCTGTATTCAAACAAAATCATTGGCTTTCTTTATCTAGAAGTTTATCTTAAAGAGAAAACATTTTATTTGAATCTTTCCCTCATTCACTTATCATTCCTGGGTCTTCTTGACTTTGACATAGTGGCCACATTTGTTCTGTTTTGTTTATTTTGCTTTGCTGTCAACCAATCCACTCTTTTTTTTTCTCATAGGTTTGTCACTGTTTCTTTCTTCCTTCCTTCCTTCCTTCCTTCCTTCCTTCCTTCCTTCCTTCCTTCCTTCTTTCTTTCTTTCTTTCTTTCTTTCTTTCTTTCTTTCTTTCTTTCTTTCTTTCTTTTGTAAAGCCGTTTGCAAGAAACTGCGGTGTCACAGGGCTCCTCAAATACCCTAGGTTGACTTCTCATATGTATTTGCTCAGAATCTCTGCTTTGGTATTCTTTGTTCAGCCAGAGGAGAATACACATTGGTACATTCCACCAGTTGAGTATATAATACCATTAACCACTGAGAGTGGGGGGAAGCATATTTTACCCATAATAGCCTGAAATTTAGAGTTCTAGCAGTAATCGAATGTCTGAACATCAACTACAGTCATGAGTCTATTTAAAGCTTACCTGTACCCCATGTGGTTTTCTGGAAAAAGAATTGTTATCAAACAACCTTACCTATTTGACCCTGATGCATAATTATAGCAAAGACTGACAGAATTCTGAAATTCCTTTAAGGGTTTGATTATACCATCTCCCTTTCCAGTAGGGTTCATACAGGGAGCTCTCACAGATTGTAATTGCCATCTTCACTATAATTTTAACAGAAACTATACTGAGCAACATTATCGTCATCTAGCCTTTCTTGAATTCATGATTCATGAAAGTGGCAGGAACTATGTGAAAGAAATCACATGCAATGAAATAATCAGATACTTCTTTGTTTCTCTTTCCCACATTTCCTCTCATGCACGATATCTTTCATTTTCTTTGCTCTCTAGTCTTCTTACAATTAAACCTAACATGGACTTGATTTAGATTCACCAAAGGCAATGCTGGTCTGTTTTATTTTTTTCATCTTTGTATTTTTACGTTTTAAAAATTTAACAAGTCAGTTGGTGTTCAATTTTATGATACTGACAAGATTGTTACTAAACTCTTAAATTCATTTTAGACAGAAATATCTAAGAAGGAAAAAAATTACTTGAGTGAAAAAATATGAAAGAGATCACCATTGCTGCTCTTATTTCCATTTAAAAAATAATTTATAAATATTCTCACATTTCTCTTGTTATCTATTAAAATTGTATCTGGCAATTTATGCCAGAATCACCCCTGCATATGCTTGATAGTGCAGCTTAGTGAAAATAGTTCATTAAAGACTCCCTCTTTGTTTAAACTACCATATCAGCATGTGACCTGCATCATTGAGGTCACTTCAAGGGTCAGCATAAACACTAGATCCTCAGTCTTTATATTTTCATTATAGAACAAAAAGTTGAAAGACAAAAGCTATAAAGTAATATTCACGTAATTGTTTCCCTAACCTTGTTTGAATGTGGCATCCTCAGAATTCAACCTAACAAATTTAGTTGTAACTATTATGCATTTTCTCATACCTGAGGAAAAATAGCATACCAAACGAAAAAGGGAGATTATAAAAGTTTTTGAAAAATATATAATCTTTAAATAAAGATATTTTGTTCATAGTGATTATACCCATTTGGCAAAGAAGAGTGTTATTATAGACATTAAGAGGACAATTTGTACTCTCTATAGTATCCCCTAAAACATCACAGTAATCTACTGTATTTACATCACTAGGTGTTTGCAACATTCATCAATGAATCTATGTAAGAGTGTTTTAGCTAAACACTGAGCCGAACTCCTGGAATCCAGTTGTAGAGAGGGAGAAGTGATGACCAAAGGGGTCAAGACCAGGCTGGAGAAACCCACAAAAACAGCTGATCTGAACAAGTGGGAGCTCATGGATCCCAGTCTGATAGCTGGGGAACCAACACAGTACTGAACCAGGAACTCTGAACATCAGTGTCAATTAGAGGCCTGAGCAGTCTATGGGGCCTCTGTATTTATCCCTTGTGTAGGAATGAACTGTGGGAGCCCATTCCCTATGAAGGGATACTTAAGCACTAAACATTCCACTAATGTGATGCACACTTTTCATTACTGTAACATGGGTAGTGCTTAACTAGTCCTTGTTCATAGTTTTCTGTAGCTCTCATCTTACCTATGGCCTTTTTTCATACAATGCCAGAGGATACCTATTTTAAATTCAGAAGTTTTTAATTAATTATAGATAAGGTTATAAAGACATCTACTAAGTCACACTTCATTCATTTGCATTACCTTTAACTCAAATTCACACAATAAAGCTAGATTAAGATGTTTCAGAATCCCGTCATTGGCTAATGTTTCTATCCAGAAGCATTGTTTTTAGAAAGAATTTAGCAGGAAGTCTCCTAAAAGGCTCTTTGAGGTAAAGTCTATCATGCTGGTAAATATATTCTGTAAATATAAATAGCTTCAGTCTTCACAGAATCAGAAAATTTTTAATAGTACAAGGCAAGGAAATTAGTCTCTTAAATTGTTTTTTTTTTTTCAGTGAAATCCCCAAGTTATAATGTCAAATGACATAGAATAATAGCAAAAGCTTGAATTCTTCAAAAAGTAGACTTATAAAGCAAAATATTTCCAACAGCCACATGTTGACCTCACGCTAAATTTTAACAACAAAATACTTTCAGTGTTAAAACATTCTCTGTAAAGGATATAACTTGAATAAACTGCATATTTTACTTTTAGCTACCATTAGCAATATCTCTGTAAATCTTTCCAGTTTGCTTGCATCTAAAGATTCTTGGGCTCTTCTACTAAGGTTCAAACAGGATTTGATAGCTATTTATTTTATTGCAGTGTGTGTGGGGGGGGTGTGATGATTTATTTCATGTGATAAATCTACCTATTAAACCAAAGATTTTATTCTCTATCCTTGCATTTCATAAAGAAATTCAATGTATAATTATCCAGCACTATAACAATGAAAAACTAAATTTAATTGAAAGTATCTAAATATCAAAAAGCAATTGGAAAAATATCTGGTATTAAAGAATATTTATCTGATGCCTTGTGTTGTATACTGGTATTTTTGGAAGAGTTTTCTTTCAAAATCATTTGCCTCTCTATGTTCCATTGTTTAATATCTCCCCATGCAACATGTCATACTATGTGTGATCATTTGACAAATATTCTTTTATCTGGAGGGGCATGGAGAAGCATGGAATCACATCTTGGCAAAATATGAAATAGCCTGGTGGAGTTATGTGTCCCAAGCATCCACAGAGAAAGACTACCTGGAAGCAGAATCTTTTCCTAATAGCAATGCTTGGTGAGAGATAATGTGCCTTGGGAAGTCACCTTCATAATCATCACCCCTTGCCATCTTTGCCATCTGCTTCAAAAGCCTATTCACCAGCCAGACATCTAGCTGCCTTTGCTGTAACAGCAGCTTTGAATTATGGTGAGCCAAGTGGTTGCACTAAGATAATGCCATGCATGTTCACACAACCATAATAGAATCAGGCATGATAGGAAATTATGGATACATCAATTTGTCAGAGCTCACTACAATAGTCCCAGACTGGTTCTTAAGCAGCAAGACTGACATAATCAAGATGCTAGTCTTTGTGGGGCCAAGTAGGCAGAATTTATTGAATAACATCAATACTTTTTTGTGGTACCTAATTTTGTTATAATTGCCTGTACTTCAGATATAGTCTGCCATTTAAAAACATAGTCGATATGGTCAAATATTGAAGGCAAGTTCCAAAAACCAACAATTTAGTATTTTAAAGCCAGGAATTTCCTAAAGTGCGGCCTAATCTAACCTTATATGTCAAATAGCACAGTGTTCTCCACATACTAAGTTCAAGATTCAATGATTTCATCTATTCAACAAAATTCCTAATAATGAATTTATAAACAGTATTTATATAATATAAACACCACTTGAAATATATTTAAGATGATTATTAATTCTATATAATATTTTTAGCATAACCTAATTCAAGCAGGATATCAGTAGTACAGATTATCTCTCATATAACACAATCCAAACCCCCATACTTTTATGAATGCATTCCTGTTTATAAAAACTCTCCTTAAAACAGGTTTGCTATATTTTTTGGTGTGAGTCTAGCTTTTAAAGGCTGAGACATTTAGGATGTAGGGAGAGAGTACTGGGAACGACAACTGGAATCAGGGGGCATCTCTGGGATGTGCTAGAAACCCAGTGCAATGGAAACTCCTAGGGATCCATTCAGATGACCCCAGCTAAGACTCCTAGAACAAGTCATCTTCTGTACCAGGCAAGACTTCCAGTGGGGGGATTGGGACATCAACATAGCCATATAAGTGTTGATCTACAGTTTGCCTAGCCTACAAGATGCACTGGGGAAAAGTTGGAACAGAAATTATAAGACTAGCCAACCAATGACTAGTGCAGCTTGAGACCCATACCATTAGAGGGAACTGATCCCCAACACTGGCTGGAGGGCCAGGACTAGGAAGCTAGACAGCCTAGAGACCTAAAATAGAACAACACATGATTGACAAAAGGAAAAAACAAAAATCAATGAAATGATCTCTAATGATCCTCTACTATACGCATATATTGTTGCTTAGCCTAATTGTCATCAGAGAAGCTTTACCAAGTAACTGATGGAAATAAATGTAAAGACCCACAGCCAAATATTAAGCAGACCTCAGAGAACTCAGTAGAAGAAGAGGAAGATAGACAGTGGAGGACAGAGTGGCCAAGGAGCCAACAGAATCAATTATACTCATAGGGCTCATAGGGGCTCACAGGTACAGATTTTCCAACTCAAGAGCTTGCACGGGACTGACCTAGGCACTCTGAATATATGTGACAGACAGCTGTGTAGCTTAGTCTTTTTGTGTGGCTCCTAACAGTTATGGCATGGCATGTCTCTAATGCTGTTGCCTGCTTTGGGGACCATTTCTTCCTACTGGGTTGCTTTGTTCACCCTTAATAGGAGAGAAAGTACCTAGTGTTGATGAAATTTGATAGACCATTGCTGCCTGATATACTTGGGAGGCCTGTCTGTTTCTGAAGAGAAAGAAAGAGTAGTGGATGTATAGGTAAAGAGGAGAGGCATGGAAGTGGAACAGGAGAAGAGTTGGCAGGAAGGATAAAATTTGAGAAGGCAGGAAAAATAAATTAATAAAGTAATTAGTAAAACAATATATGTCTAATATCACAGATAGCCTCTGTCTTGTTGTAACATGAAGATGCTCACCATGAACTCATGTTTTTATCAATAAAACAAAAGATAATTTTGCTTTTAAATATTTAAGAAGTCTGACAGGTAATTTTTGCATATGCTATACTTTGAGAAATACAACTTTAAAATGTTTCCATGTAACATCACATGAATATAATGGATATGTAATGCTAAATCTAAAGGGCCAGAAACAAGCATTTTGAAAGATGGAAAGGCAGTATTCATAGGCAGCGAGTTGTAAGCTTCAGAGTGCCAGTAAACCATTCATAGTATCTTGGCCTTTAACTCAAATCTACCTGTTATGATATGATTTATTCTAAAAAATGAAAAAATGTTCATGTAAGGATTTTTGTCTTTTGTTGCTACTACTCATTATTTCTCAAAACATCCTGATCTATTTTATCCAAAATTAAATACAGAATGAACCAAGACCATTTCTTAGCTACCACTGATGGTAATATTTAGGAAATTTGGGTATTGGGAGTTCACAGATCTCCCTTTATTTTCTGTCTTTATTTTCTGAATGACTATTTGAAAACATCAGTCAATAAATCTGCTCCAGAATTTCCTGTTTGCTCCAGCCTAGATAAGACCTGGGAAAACTGTTTCTGTATTTTCTTGAACTACTTAAAGAAATATCTTATTGAATGAAGTGTAAAGTCATTAAGACTTTCTTGTATAAGGTCTCTGTGGTCACTCTAAGATATCATACTTGGAGAGTATAATCAAATTTCCTATTTATACTAGATTAAATTTACAGTAATCAACCATAGATACAATAGTAAAAGCCATCAAATACGATTCATAGTTGCCATCAGTACAGAACTAGTCAAAATATATCTAGGAGCTCTATTTGACCTTGGAATTTAATATGACAGTCTCATCAAGTCTTATACATACTTGCCAAACTGCTGCCTGTGGCAAGAGCAAAAGTCAACCAGAAATGCCTATTATATTTTTTAGGTTATTTGTTTGTTTAAAATTACTGAACCCAAAAAAATATCCTAGGAAGGCTAAATGTAGGGTAATTGTTGGTTTTAATGTTTTTATAGTGGAGAAAATTACAATTCAGACCTCTATCCTTGCCCTTAAAGAATCTCTACAAGAATAATATAAAAATAAAACATAAAGCAAAGCTCTAATTTGAAGGGGATTTTATCTTGCTGACAAATATCTGGGTACCACTCTTCCTCCATACCCCTTCTAAACCACAGTGAGGGCTGAACAACAGAGGGAAGTATAAAACATGCTTATAGTAAAGGCATCCTGAAGCTGCAGGGTTTTAAATCTCAAATCATGCAAATCCCTCTCTCTCTCTCTCTCTCTCTCTCTCTCTCTCTCTCTCTCTCTCTCTCTCTCTCTTTCTCTCTCTCTCTCTCTCTCTCCCTCTCTTTCTCTCTCTCTCTCTTTGTCTCTATATCTATCTCTATCTCTATCTCTCTAACTCCATTTCTCTGTGTGTGAACACATGCACTTGCATGTGTATAAACAGTTCCTTTTCTGATTTGTATTGCTATTATCTACAATTCTTATTATGTCTATAATTTATGAGAATTGGGAAAGAAAAGAAAAACCAGGAAAGAGTGAGTCCCCTTAGGGAGCTGACAACATAATAGAATACTGTTTGTATTAAAAGTGCAATTCTAGCTGAGCTTTTACTTTTAAATACCTAATAATCCAAATTATTACAAAGTTGAATTTACTCCCTGGTGGTATGTTAGAAAGCTGTATTCACCAGGACAATAAGGAAGCCCCAACTCAGCATAGGGGCAAGTATCTCTTTCTAATTGATTAATTAACATTTTCTGTGGCAGGAAAGAAAGATAATTTTAATCTTTAGAAACTATAAAGGCAAACCATCTCAGTTGTAATATTTCATGTGTATAATACTCATAATATTTGCTTTCACATTGTAAAGTTGATTTTGTTATGTAAAGAAAAATTAATTTTGAATAATGCAACTTAAAAATAAAACTTTGTACTACCTAAGTTACAATATAGCATGAAAACATTGTATCTATTGTTTTATGTTATTTTGTTTGATAAGTAACATGTTTAATTTATGTTTGAAATAATTACCTACAAAGGCTAGATGGGCACTTGGAAGAGAAGCTACAATTTTTTTAATTTTATTTTATTTTTCATTTTACAAACCAACCCCAGACACCCCTCCCTCCACTTCTCCTAACCACCTTACTTCCCCCTTCTCACTCCCCTATACACTCCTCAGAGGGGGTAAGGCTTCCTGGGAAGCCAAGAAAGTTTGGCATATCAAATTGAGGAATGACTAGGCCCCTCCCCACTGCTATCAAGGCTGAGGAAAGTATCCCAGCATAGGGAATGGGTTCCAAAAGCCCAATTCATGCACACATATAGGTCCTGGTCCCAATGTCGTGGGGTCTCCTCCAAACATATCAAGTCACATAATTGTTACCCACATTAAGAAGGCATAGTTTCATCTCACACGGGTTCCCCAGATGTCAGTCCATAGTCCATGAACTCTCAGAAGCTCAGGTCACCTGCATCTGTTGTTTTCCCTATCATGCTGTTGAATCACCCTCCTCTTGTTCATATGTTCCCTCCTCACACTCTTCAACTGAAGTACATGCAGGAACTCAGCCCAGTGCTTGACTGCAGGTCACTGAATCTGCTTCCATCAGTAGGTGGATTTAGGTTCTAGCTTCTCTGGGGTAATAGTCACTTGCAATTGCTTTAATTTTTCATACTGACTCTCTATGCCAAAATGAAAATAAAATATGTTTATTACAAATGATTTCAAAGTTACCCAGGATTCTTTAGAAAACAATCATTTGATAGTTGCTTCCAATGCCCTGTTTTTAATACATTATTTTTGAAATTCACTTTAAGAAAAGGAAAGCAGGAATATAGGCAGACTCAGAGTATCCATGAAGGTGTGACTGACCTAAAATAATGACAAGATGGCTAGGACAACCCATCACTGCCTAAATTAGCCCCAGAATTCTTTCCTGAGTGTCAATAACTATTAGCCTCCTTCAAATGACATCTCTTAACTGGGTTATTTATTTTCATTATTGCTGTTACTATTATTATTATTATTACTTTGACAAGTTTTCTATTTGCTTTTTTGAAAATGTTATCTACACATATATTTTATGTTGATCATGGTCATTCATAAGCCCACACTCTACCTCTTCCAGATTCACTGCTGAGTCCCCATACTTTATACAAATTTAGTTTTCTTTCATTTTTCAGAATTCACTCTGTTCACTTTGTAATGCCTCTATAGTCACATGTGTGGGGACACCCACTATATCATGACCACTTAACAGGGACCATATTTTAACAGTATTCCACTGACAGAAGCTGTCAACTCTTCCTAGTGTTCCAGCAGCCAGAGTTGGGGTGGAGCTGATGAATGCCTCACACCTTTCCATGTTGGAATGTTGATATACTGGCTTGCTGTTGTGTAGGTCTTGTTTGAACAACCACAAGTGTTCTGGGATCATGGGCATCGTGGTCCTGCTATATCCAGATGACAATGTTGGCCTCCAATGCTCCTCAATCTTTGGCTGTTACAATCTTTCCATCCCCTCCTCTTCAATAGTCTTAGAGCCCCAGGACCAGTCAATGTGATATAAATGCCTCAGTTGTGTCTGAGCACCCAACAGACACTTAGTTCTCTACTCTTTGACCAGTTCTTCAAGTTCTTAAAGGACCAGCAACTGCTCTTCCTGCATCTTACTTACTTAGAATCTGCATCTTCTAATAAGTAGCAGAACTCATAACTTTTAGATGTTGTGTTCTCTCTCTCTCTCTCTCTCTCTCTCTCTCTCTCTCTCTCTCTCTCTCTGTCTCTGTCTCTCTCTCTCTCTCTCTCTCTCTCTCTCTCTCTCTCTCTCTCACACACACACACACACACACAGACACACATTCATTCTTCTTTCTTTCTGCAAGTCTATCTGTCTCCTTTTGTCATGCTTTAAGTTTCCCTTAGTGAAGTTTACTATTGCTGTTGTAAACACTATGCATTACATAAAGCAAGTAAGAAATGAAAGAAAGGGTTTATTTGGTATATATTTCCACATTGTAGTTCATCATGTCATGAAGTAAGGGCAAGAACCTGAGCGCAGGATCTCATGAAGAGGCTATAAAATGGCATTGCATACTTGCTTGCTCTTCATGGATTTCTCAGACTTGGACTATGGCCAGGAGACCTAGATAGTACCAACAAAAATGGGCTGGGTCTCCCCCATCAATCACTCATTAAGAGAATGTTCTGCAGGCTTTTGTACAGTACAAACTTTAGCAAAATTTTCTTTTTATTTTATATAATTTTTTTAAATTTAAATAAGAAACAAACTTGTTTTACATATCAATTTCAGTTCCTGCACCCTCCTGTCCTATCCTGTTCCCCCCACCAACTCCAACCCAACCCCTTTGTGCTCCCCACAGAAGGTGAAGCCTTTCATGGGGAGTCTTCAAAGTCTGTCATATCATTTAGAGCAGAGCCCAGGCCCTCTCCCATGTGTCTAGGCTAAGGGAGTATCCCAAAGTCCATTCATATACTAGGGATAAATACTATTCCACTACCAGAGGTTCCATAGATTGCCCAGTCCTCCCGACAAACACCACATTCAGGAAATCTGGGTTGGTTCTATGCTAGTTTCCCAGCTATCAGACTGGAGTCTATGAGATCCCCCTTGTTCAGGTCAGCAGTTTATATGGGTTTCTCCAGCCTCATCTTGCCCCCTTTGCTCATCACTCCCCCATCTCTGCAACTGGATTCCCAGAGTTTGGCTTAGTGTCTAGCTGTGGGTATCACTTTCTGCTTCTATCAGCTGCTGGATGAAGACTCTAGGATGGCCTATAAGGTAGTCATCAATCTCATTATCAGGGAAGGGCATTTAAGGTAGCCCTTCCACTATTGCTCAGATTGTTAGTTGAGGTCATCTTTGTAGATCTCTGGACATTTCCCTAGCACCAGATTTCTCTTAAAACCTAAAATTGCCCCCTCTATTCCCTCTATTATGGTATCTCTTTTCTTGCTCTATTCATTACACTGTTCCTCAGGAAAATGGGAATCAGTATATCTCAATAACTTCACTCAAGCATATACCCAAAATATTCACATTCATACAACAAGGACATCTGTCCAACTATATTCATGGCAGCATTATTTGTAATAACCAGAACCAGGAAGAAAACTTAATGTCCCTCAACTGAATAATGGATGGAGAAAATGTGGTACATTTATACAATGGAGTACTACTAAGCAGAAAGAAAAAACAAAAACAACATCAATGGAATCTTGAAATTCAATAGCAAATGATGGAATGAGAAGAAACCATCCAGAGTGAGGTAACTCAGTCCCAAAGAGACAAACACCGTATGTACTCACTTATATATGTCTTTTAGACATAGAGAAAAGGACTACCAGCCTACAATTCACATGGCCAGAACACAAGGATGACCCTTAGAGAGACATACATGGTTCCCTGGAGAAGGGGAAAGGGCCAAGAACTTACAAGCAAATTGGGAGCATGTGGGAAGGGGAAAGGTAGAGAGAAGAGGTGGGCAGAGGTGGGCATGATGAGGCAACATCTTCTTAATTGAGGCTCCCTTCTTTCTCTCAATTATAGTTTGTGTCAGGTTGACATAAAACTAGTCAAAACAAAGTACCAAGATATATACAAAATAGTACATAAGAAATAGCCCCAACTGGCAGAATCATAAGAATATGCTAAAGGTAAAAATGGTCAGTCATATCTAATACTGAATATTGGTCAAACAGAGGATCAAAAGCATAAAAGTCCATTAAGACATCAGTGGAATTAGAGCTGCCACCTAGATGATGAGAGGATAAACTCCAGAATGGCAAGGACTGGCAGGGGCTTATGTGTAGTAATGAAGCCAAGGAACACTGCAGGGGCTTATGGGTAGTAATGAAGCCAAATCTGCAAATAAAGATCATTACAAAAGAGAATGAGGGAACTGATGGCCCAGGTGCAGCAAAAAAGGTAGAGTTCATTATCAAAGTCATCTTCACACCCAGAGGTCCAAGAGTTTGAAAGAAAATATTTTAAAGGGATTAATAAACACTAGGATTTGTAAGGAGAGAAGAAACAATGTGGTAGAATAATTATTTGAAGGTGTGTGACTTTTGTTTATGCTGCATTTGTTTAACTCTGTAAAGCTGTGTTACTTTGTTTGTCTAAAACACCTGGTGATTCTAATAAAGAGCTGACTGGCCAATAGCAAGACAGGAGGGAGTATAGGCAAGGTTGACAGGTATAGAGTAAAATGAAGGAGAAAGGAAGAAAGGGGCAAGCAAGAGAACAGGACAGGAGCACTGCAGGGGCCAGCCACCCAGCTACCCATCCAGCTATAAAGTAAGAAGGAAAGTAAGATATACAGAAATAAGAGACATAAAAGCCCAGGAGGAAAAGCTAGACAGGATAATTTGGATTAAGAAGAGCTGGCTAGAAACAAGCCAAACTAAGGCTGAGCATTCATAATTAAGAATAAGCCTCCCTTTGTGGGTCCTTTGGGTGCTGGGTGACAGGCCCCACCCAAAAAGAGCCAAAGAAGAAAAAATGAAACAAGGTTATAGCAATGGAAAATGAATTTTATTTCATTTTGAGGCAGAATCCTGGAATCTTAAACTAATTTCAGTATATTTTAAAGAAAAATAATTAAATATTTTCAGAAACAGTTCTAAACATAAGAAAACATGCAAATGGTGCTCAACTATGTTCATAGCAGCATTATTTGTAATAGCAAGAAACTGGAAGCAACCTAGATGCCCCTCAACTGAAGAATGGATAAAGAAGATATGGCACATCTACACTGATGGAATACTACTTTGAGGAAAAAAAATAATGGAATCTTGAAATTCCCAGGCAAATGGATGGAATTTGAATAAACCATACTGAATGAGCTAACCCAGTCACAAAAAGAGGAACAGGGTATGTACTCACTCATATATGAATTTTAGACATAGAGCAAAGGATCACCAGCCTATAATAAACACCACCAGATGAACTGGGATACAAGGTGTATTCTAAGAGATTCATATATGGTCCCTCACTAAAGGGGGAAGGGACAAGTCCCCCAGAGCACATGGGAAATGGGGGAGAGTGAATGGAGAGACAACTAGGAGAAAGAGAAAGGGAGGAGTGGAAAGCATATGTGACTAGGTAGATTGAGTCAAGGAGAGAGAGAGAGAGAGAGAGAGAGAGAGAGAGAGAGAGAGAGAGAGAGAGAGAGAGAACATAAAAGAGGGAGCCATTATTGGTTTGAAGAGAAAACCGAACCTAAAGAAAGTTGTAGAGAACTACAAGACTGACTCCAACAAACAATTCGAGCCAACGTGGAAAGGCTAACATAAATGCTCTTCCCTGATAGTGAGATCATCAACTAAATTATCCACCATCAAGGAGTCCTCATCTAGTACCTGTTGGAATCAGAAGCAAACACCCATAACCAAACACTGAGTCAAACTAGAATTCAGATGCAGAGAGAGGGGACAAAACCAGGTTGCAGAAATACACAAAGACAGCTGATCTGAACAAGGGGGAGCTAATACTCCCCCCAGGCTGAGAGCTAGGAATCCAGCATGGGACTGACTCAGACCCCCTGAATATGGGTCTCAGCTAGAAGGACTGAGCAGTCTGGGGGAACTCAGACAGTAGAAACAGGATATATTTCTGGTGCACAAAAGGACCTTGCAGGCACATCCTTCATGGAGGGATACCCCCTTCTCTCCTAGAAACAGGAGAGAAGTCTTAGTCCCTACTTCAAATGACTTGACAGACCCAACCTGGATAGCATAGCCCTACAAGTGGAATGGGGGTGGGAGGATGGGAGGGGAGGATGGCCAGGGTGCATGTCACAGGGGAAAGAGGGTAATAGCAAGTGAGGGAGGGAAGGAGGGAGGGAGGGGGGGAGGGAGGGAGTAAAAGAGAGGAAACTGGGATCCACATGACAAATTTTTAAATTATATTATTAATAAAAGAAACATACAAACTAAGTGGAAAATCTAATGTTCTTTGTCAAAATGTAAAATATCCCGCTCTCTTATAGGATATGGAGGACACTAATGGGATTATTTCTAGAAGATATTTCAACCATGGTTCTCACTCAGTAAAGTTAGTTTTAGAAGGAAATTGACCTGAAAAATTAAAAAGTGAGTAATTAATTATAGGTTATGGAACAAATCATTAAGACCCTTAAACAGAAATGAACATTGTGGCTGAGCAAATATCTCTAGAATACAATATAAATATTGCAAGACATTAACACTAGGTGAAGAGCTGTGTGTTCCTCTCGAGAAAGGGAGAAATATTCTTCTTTAGGAATGAACCCTAACAGGTTATCCAATCCAAATCAATAAGCCTTAAGTACACATAACTATGAGTAATACTAAGTAGACCCAGGAGTGTGTGTGTGTGTGTGTGTGTGTATGTGTGTGTGTATGTGTTGTGTTAAGAGGTTATTAATTTGAGGAGTAGAAAGGACGTATATGGGGTTGAACAGGGAGGAGTATACATGATACAAATTAATATTCATATATAAATTTCCATATCCCAGGAGTGTGTGTGTGTGTGTGTGTGTGTGTGTGTGTGTGTGTGTGTATGTGTTAAGAGGTTATTAATTTGAGGAGTAGAAAGGACATATATGGGGTTGAACAGGGAGGGGTATACATGATACAAATATAATATTCATATATAAATTTCCATATAAAAGTAAAAGGTTTATCATGATAGCAGACATCACTAGTAGACATAAAAATTTTAGAGGAAATATACCAAATCAGGTCTTCAACTGTTCTTGTTACTTCAAGTTCAGTAAAGACAGAGATAGGGGCCCATTAGCAAAGATGAACAATTTGAACTCAATTTGACGCTTGAACTGTAATTATTTTGTGACCCTCAAGAATGAGTTCTTTTACCAACTCTAAAACTTTATTCTCTAGACTTCTGGTTTACAGTCAATGCAACTGACAACTTTGCCTTTCTGAAGATCTTGGTTTTTATAAAATGACTTTACATTTGTTTTTCAGAGTCAGCTGCACCATTTAGTTTTTTTTTCCTCCTTTGCTTTGCCTCAACTATGAATGGACTTGAATTCTTTGTTTTAGCCTTTGACTGTTCCTGACATAACTCCATTTAGCTTCATATGCAATATCTCTGACACAATATTTAATGTGCTTATGAAAACTAATACACTTAAAAAAGTGCTTGTTTTCCAATCTTCTAAGTATTATACATCCTACAGGTGATATTAGAACATATATAGGATTTATAGAAAGAAAAATTTTAAAGTCTAAATTTATTGATTCTTTTACCTTCTATATTTCTTCAATGATATACACATGGAGGTATTTGTCATCCCATTCCCATCTATGTTCTCATTTCAAATCTTTGCTGTATTTCTACATCTCCTACTTCCACAGTAATGTCGAATACCATGATCTTCAGTGTGACTACAATAATGTTGTGAGCTCTTCTGTCACTTGGCTCCCAACCATTAATTATATAACAGACAACCTATATAGCCTTAATCTGTGCTGTGCACACTTTAGGATATTTTATGCACATGACTTCCTTTAAAGGATCATACAGTAAGTGCTACTAGAATTCCTAAAGAGCTGACATGTGCATTCATGCAGAAAGCAATTGTTTCCATTCAACTAAATGCAGGGAGAGTGATCTTTCTGAATTGCAAAGCAGAGCACTGGTCTCTTTCAAAGTACCAGAATAGTGTCATGGCTTACTCTAAAATCCAGTCTGTGCCCTGCTTCACAAAGCCCTATACCATATTGCTTTTGCTTATGAATCATCTTGTCTTATATTCTTGTCCATTTCAGTTAAGTCACAGAGAATGACATAGATGCCCACTCTATAATAGCCCTCTACTATTGTCATTCATTGCTTGGAGTCTTTGTCTTTGCTTAGTCTCCCTCTGTGGTGTTATTTATCATGAAAACTCAGTTTTATTTTCACATGCAATAGAGCTTTGCTTCTCCTGCCTTTTTCCATATCTTATTTGTACATAAACTCCCAAAGGGAAATAATTTTTGTTCTATTCACATATAGATATGTGTCACGAACTTGGCATGCTGTAAATTCCTAGCAAATAGAAATCTACCAAATGAACATTGTTCCATCTTTCCTCTTCTATGTTGCTTTCCTCAATTATGCGATTATGACCTTTTTTTTTTCCTCTGAACATATTCTACACCAGAGTCTGTGCATGATGAAAGTAAGTCTGCATCTGACCTATTTGACATTCTTCCCCAATAACTAATACTTTTCCTAATTGTGAAAACAATGGACAGGTCAAGAAATGCAAGCATCTAGAGTGTTAATGATGCATAGTGAGAATAAAGATTCATTAATCTACAGAGAAGTTTCATATGGATATGTGACTGATAGCCTAACTAGATAATAGAACAGAATTAGATTTTAAGAACTTTTAACAGTCACCACTGACAAACTATGAATGAAAATAATATCACACAATTAAGTTGATCCAGATTTGATTAATAACAAAATTTGGATCACATAGTACCTACACAGAATAATATAGTAATATATTGGTGAAATATTTTATGAAATATATGACTATGACTTTAAACTAAAGTTTCACTCATTAACAATTGAAATTATATGGAAATGATATTTGCCGAATTTAGAAAAAATTCAGTAAAATTAAATTTCATAATTCAATGAGCCAAGTTTTAGTGATATAATTTTAGGATGGATATAATTTAAGAAAGGGTAATGATAAAGTTGTCTCTAACCCTTAAGATGTGTAATATAAATTATGTGTAACTTTTTATAATTGTTTCATAAACGATTTTATATGTAGACTTTGTCTCAATGTGAATGTTAGAGATTTTACTACATTTTCAAAGGATTTGGTTACTGGAAATGATTTAGTGTTCCTTTACTGCCTTAAGTTTTAAAGGAATGTTCAATTGTGAGAGCCACTATAATGATATTAAAAGATAGAAACATTAAAAAAATGGAAAAAAGTAGAAATCAAACTTAGAGACCATTGGAAAGTTGCAAATTATTTAATCTTATTAACTTCATCTACCTTAGGTAATTAGTGAAAATAAAATAAGCTTACATAGTCAATATTTAATTTCAAGTTGGTGTTTTGTATTTGCAAATGATGCCCTGTGTGGGGGAGAGTCAATGCTGACATAGATATCTATAATACATGAATAAATGCTTAGTGAATAAAATGATCCAATCCAATGTAATCAGGAGCACTTGCTCACTATGAGAATCTACCTACCTTTGATGTTTATGCATTTGAAAATTGATAGTTTTAATTTTAAGTAATTGATAAAATTTCACATGCACACACACATACATATATATATGTATATATATGTATATATATATATATATTCACATTTCAGAAAGGAATGTTCTAATGGAAAACATGTAATAATTACAGGTATTGCTGCATTAATCAATCAAGAAGGTAAAATGTTTAACATTTTAAATTAGAATTTATGAAACTCAGTCTTATCAATACACTCCGCAAAACAATTGTGAGCACAGTTTTCAATATTGTCCTTCTCTGTTTTGTGCAAAGGTCAACCAAGTGCAGAGCATTGATGAAATAAAATGAGAGGGCAGTTGATATTTATGATGATAATCATTGTCCATTTGGAACTAGTCATCACTCCAAGCCAGAGGCTGGCAAACTACAATCCTTCTCCAAATCCAGTCCTATGTCTTTTACTATGTGAACTTTGACATGAGACTGGGATTAGTGTGCTTTGTGATCTCATGTGTTTAGCACGTTTCAACAAAGTAAAGGAAGGGTAGGAGGCAGAGATGTTGAATAAAATTCAGATAATATGCAACAGAAAATACTTGGGGATTTCAAAACTTAAATGCACACACACACACACACACACACACACACACTTCTATGATCCTTCTAGAATGACTTCAACTTTTTTAAGAATTGTATTAAAACAATATTTAACTTTACATGAGATAAGGTAAGCAGTAAATCTATATGCAAATATGCTTTTATATCTTGAAGAATGATATACATAGAAATTACTATATGTTTTAGTATATAATAAATGAAAAGCTGATTCATTACCTATATAAACTTAATGTTGCTTGACAGAATTTGAGTGACTGGCAACTGAAAACAATGATTTAGTAAGAAAAACAATATTTCAAAGGCTGTTACACAGTTTACTAACCAGAGAAGATGGCCTATAAAGTCTCACTGAATTTACATAAGAAAGAACATTGTTATGAATAGTTTTAATGAATAAATAGTATTTGTTACTCTTATTCGAAGGAAAATATATGCCTATTGTAGTGTTAACATTGACAGTAAAAGGAGGAGACATAAGCAAATACTTTCCTTCCTACCACCAATAATCTTCTTAGTTCTCAGTAAGATTACTTCCATCTTGATTCCTCTAGCCTTTGCATTTAAAATAAAAAAGCCATGATGAACCTCAAAGGGAAAATTCCAAATGAATTTGATTTTCCAAGCTTTCCTGTGAAGGTGTCAAGGACAAAAGCTCCCTCACTGTTAGAAATAGTATGTCTGAAGCAGTGTCTCAAAGCTTCTGTTCTTGAGCATTATCTGTCTCTGTGTCGCCTCGATTCTAATCCAGCCCCCATCTTTTGAATTGTCCCTGCACATTCTTCATGGTCCCATGGAAAACTTGTGGACTCTTATCATTAAAAGCACAGTTCAAATGGGTCTCTACATTTATTGACTGGGAGTAAATCAACCTGTTTTTCCTGCTGATTTTCCCTGTGAAGTGTTTCAGGGATGACTGGTTCTGTTGGTGGTAGGTTGGCTTTCCCTCTAAGCTCTATTTATCAGGAATCCTAATTGTAGAAAAGTTTCCAAGTACAGGAGAGATACACAAGAGTTCTACTATGTACCACCACATCCTTAATCTCCTTATTTTAGTAATGAACAGACTCACTGACTCTGATCCCTTAACTAGGAATTAGATACCTATCCAGACCACCCCCATCATTCACATAAATATATACTTTGCCATTGTTGGAATATATCCTTGACTCTAATTTACTTGAACTTATTCCAGAAAAGCATTTCCTTCTAATGTAACTCACAAAAAATACTCTATTCATATCTTTATCAATAACTAAATTTCATGAGATACCAAAATCTCATCTAGACAAAACAATCACAATTTCATTCTGTAATTTTCCAGGAAGTGCCTCTTCTGCTTTTATGCTTCCCATTAGTAAGGGAGTGAGCCATCTTTTATTTTTTTTTTTAGCTAGAATTCCAACCCCCCTGTTTTTTTCACTATTGGTGTCTCTCTCCTTCACTTACTTTTCTTCTTAACCCATTTATAATTTTTAACTTACTTTTCTTCTTAACCCATTTGTACCTCTCTCTCCCAATGTTATTTTTACCTCCCACCCTGGCTAACTGTCTGTTTAGAGATAGTTTTCTATTTTGCCCCATAACACATATGGCCAGCTAAAATAGGGGACATTAGGATTCATGCTGACAGGTATTGATACAGAGTTGAGTTTAAAATTATCCATCAAGACTATAGCTCTGCTTTGTCATGCTCTGGACCCTGCTCTTCACCAGAGTGTTTCATGATTTCTGCTTTCATCACAAATTTGTCATGCTGAGCCTATGTTCTTTTGTCCTACTACTGATATTTTCATTGTACATTTCCACTGTGTCTTTAATCACATACTTTATTTTCCTTAGAATAATATTGGATAAACATTCATTGTGTCCATTTTGCCCATTTTTAACATATATAAAACATTTATTATTATTTCTTCCCAGATGAAGAAATTACTTCTAATTTCTGTCTCACTGTTAAGATACTCTAGCCAACATTCGAATGTGGCTGACTTGCTCCATTTAAGAAATACAAATTTAGTATCAGAGATTAAGAGACTTGCTGCTGAAGCCAACATTCATTCTTCTCAGCTATAACATTCTACAGTACAAGAAAACAAAACAGAAACAGGAATCCCTACACCCTTTTCTCCCTGAAGCTTCCTTGGCAAGCAGGTCCAGGTCTTGGTCAGGACCATCACACCCAACCTTTTCCTCTCAAGCGCCCCCATGGCCTCTATTAGATAAATGCATGTCACGGATAACCATCTCTCTCTCAAATATTTTCTACCTTCATTTAGTTTTCCACCAGAATCAGTGGCTTCTCCTTTCTAATCTGTTCTCCTATGTAGGACCTATCATTTTCAGAGTATTCTGGGCCTGCTATTACTTCCAGTATATATCTTCAAATGGAACATTTAAAAATATCATTTCAATACATATTTAATGAGTGAATGAGTAGATAATTTAATGTGACATTTTTGTGAGAATTAATCAAAGTGCCCCTTGCATGTCTTTGTCTTAGGCTATGATCCAGCAGAAGAAGGGCTAGTTCAACAATTTCTGTGACAGTGATTCAGAAATAGAAACTTAGAAGTCAGTAATCATATATGATCTCAATATCCAGTTTTTAAATAATGTCTACTCAAATATTAAACTGTATCCCTGAAGTTTCTACGTGGAAGTATAAGACCGATCAAATTTTCTACGTTTATACTTCTTCATTCCATGACTTTTCTTAGCATGTAATGTTTAACAATAAAACAAATGAATGTGTCTCACATTCTTCTCTGTTTGCATAAGTGACACTGACACACAATTTAAATAGGCTAAGTAGCTTAGATTCAGTCTTCTAATCCAAATTAAGTAGTTCCATAAGCTCAAACTGCAAAAATGGAAGCCAAATCCAATCAGGTCTTTCAATCTCCATAACTTCTAAATGTCAATTTACCTTGTAGCATAAGATATTTTGACTCTTTCTTGCTAGGTGTATATAGATGAGTTTTCCTCAGTGAACACTAATTTTTTACATGGTACTTTCTTAGATAATCCTGTGACTTCTTAATTCTGTATCCTATATATGAGAGACGCCTTGCCTCAAAACCTCCTCACTTGCAAAATAATGTCTAAAATCTCAGTAAGTTATAGGATACTGTGGCTTGTCTCTAAGTTCCATTGAGGAAGTTCTCATTATGAGCATATTAGACAATTGATTTTGTTACTATTCCTAAGCAACATCATCATGTTTAATTCCATCTTGTACTTTGCATGTGTACCTATTTCAATCTGGTGAATTTTCAGGCTTCAATTGAGAGCACCCAACCCATATTCATACAGATGGTTGTAATTAAACACATTGGGTCTCAAAACAAAGAAAAAGCACATGTGTACTGAAAAAGAACATGTATGGAAGAAAGAAAACAATAAATAGGGGAAGAGGTTGATTAGAAAGTGTCATGGCAATAATAAAAATTTATTATAGATATGTATAAAACAGTCAAAGAATACATATAATGAAGTATTGTTTTGTTTTTCGAGACAGGGTTTTTCTGTGTAACTTTGGAGGTTGTCCTGGTACTGGCTCTGTGGAACAGGCTTGCCTCGAACTCACAGAGATCTGCCTGCCTCTGCCTCCCAAGTTCTGTGATTAAAGACATGAGCCATCACCAAGTCTGGCACATATGTGAAGTTTTAAAATTAAAATAAAATAATAATAAACCAAACACCCGCTGTGCTGTAATGTCTGTTCTCAGAGTTTCCTTTTTGTTTGTTTGTTCAGAGTTTCTCATTCTATTTCCCAGGATGGCCTCAAACTTATTGTATAGCTGAGGCTGACTATGAGCATGTAGTGATAATCAGGTTCCCAAATGCTGGGATTGCAGCTGTTACCACCATATTCAGCTTTCTAAAATTCTTAAAGTATTACACAATTTATGTTATATGTAGCATATAAGACTTGAATATCTATTCATCTAAAGATGTGTGTTACTCATCCAGGGAAGTTGATATATACAACTATTTTACATGAGATAATTTCTAAGAAACAGTCAAGCCTAAAGTTGATGCTATCCCATTTATCACAAGTATTTTTCACATTTATTATTCTTTTAACTTCTTGGAGATAGGCAACTTCCATTGACTGAGATGGCTGCTTTTCCTGCCTCCAAACATTTTTTCCCTATATGAAGAGTGACTCTCCTAATTTATCTCACACACCATTCTGTTTGAGTTAGCCCTGCTTCAAGAGAGCTCTTAGTCTACTCTGATATTCAGGCTATCTCCAAGATTCTGTACCCAAGTGGGCCACACACCTTACTCCCAGCACAACCTGATCTACAGACTGAGTTCCAGATTACATAGGGAAACCCTGTCTGGAAAACAAAAACAAAAACAAAAACAAAAACAAAAACAAAAACAAAAACAAAAACAAAAAAAAAACCAAAGATGAACTTCTCTATGCTAATATGCCTATATTAGGAAAACCATTCATCTCAGGTTCATATTTACAGAACAGCCTGTTCTAGTAGTTATCTTTGGGTTTTATGGGTTAACTTAATGAATATGAGTGTGAAACCTGCACAAATTCAGTGCATAGGCTAAGGTCTCTTAGTATGAATGAAACTTATAATAATCCACAGAGATATTATTCTGTGGGCACAAGATTGATTACTATGGGTATTGACATTAGCAGCTAAAATTTGTAGTAACAACATCTAAGAGCATTGGTCTCCCAAGAGAAAATCCTGTTTTCAAGGTAAATGACTGTTCCTTATACTGAGACCTGAAAGTCATATCACACACCAAGTTGAGGAAGTTGGTAGGTCAAGTACATGCTGGATTTACTATCCAGATCTATTTATATGAAGCTGTCTTGTCTATTCATAAGCAAAGTTTTACTAAATATGCACAACCTTTTGGGAAGTTAGGATGGGGAGAAGGCACTAAGGAGGAACTTGACAGGAGTTAACAGTGAATGGATACCATCAAGATAGGTTATGATCATGCATGAAATTTTCTAAGAATAAATAAAAGTATTTGTTATAGAAAAATGTATAGTTTTAGATAGTTTATGTTTAAAATGAAAGGTATATTGGTCCCATTGAATAGTAGATAGTGCAATTATTTGCCTTTTCACTGTTGTGGGCATATTTCTGCAGGACAGTAGGCCACAATATTTAAATACTAGGAAGAAAACAACCAACTTTAAGTTATAGTCCCAGCAGTTTGAACTGTAATTTAGAATAAACTCTAAAAGCATCTGCATTTTATTTTCCAATCTATAGAGGGAGATAGAAATATTAATCCTTATGGCTGCTTTGAGGGAAGTGAATTAAGCTACATGTGATCTGAAAAGTATCTCTGACAAATGTAACTGCATAATGCTAGCTATTACTATTTTATTTTTGCCAGAGGGAAATTCTGATGTTGCAGTTTAAGTGGTTTGCTTCAAGAAAAATGACTCCATTCTAGAATTGTACAGAACTGCTTTTCTGCTTGGTAATGATGCTTGGAATTTGTCATCAGAGTCAATTGTAAAAATATTGAAGAAACAGCTTTGGATACAAGGACTTAGGAATGCCTTTGAATCCCCATACAAACTGTCTTGGTTTCACTTTTGATTTTCTAATTATATCAGTTCTACCCACAGTCCTCATAGGTCAAAAGACTTGTCTGACATGAAAGAGAACAATGATTTTATGTAAATAAGCTTCTCTGATTCTGTTAGGAAGAAGTATTTGAAAGAGCATCACCAAAACTGAACCAAAGAGTTTATTGGAGGCAGCTATTGAAGGCCAGTAGGGAAAATTATCAGGATACTTTGCGTTCCAAATGGAGAAAAACCCCTCATCTGTAAAATTTAGAGACAGAGAACATTTGTTCATGTCTCAGAGTAGGTGACTTAAAAAAAAGCAAGATTCTAGCATCAGCCAAGCATAGAAGATAGTATGAGAAAACAGGATGCATTGGAATCTGGCAAAAATAAAAATGCAAAAATGCAAAAGGAAAATATCTCCAGGATAGCAGACACAAGAAACAAAGTTCAAATTAAAGCTTCTAGTGGCTGAAATTTTTGGCTACTTGACATACTTGTGAAGAAGGAAACTCAACTAAGGAACTGCCTTTATTGGGTTGACCTCACAGACATTCCCTTGATTGTTAATGGAAGATTGCCTAGTCTGTTAAGAACAGTGGCATCCCAGGGCAGTCTGGCTTAAGCTGTATAAGAAGATAGATGAAGGGTGGGCTAGTGGGGAGGTGAGGGACTGGGAGGAGGCATGGGGTTCTGTAAGGAGGGGTGGGAGGGAGAACAGTGGATGGAAAGTAAAATGAAATAAAAAAAATTAAAAAATGGGAAAAAAATAAAAGTAGATGAGCAAACTAGAGTAAGAAATTTATTAAGTAGTTTTCTTTGGTTTCTGCTGCATTTCCTGGTTCCAGGTCCCTTCGTTGAGTTCCTGTCCTGACACCTTTCAAAGATTTTTTTTCCTTCTCTCTGCTTTGTTTTTTGTTTTTGGTTTTTGGTTTTGGTTTTTTTGGTTTTTTTTTCTCAAATAAATACAAAACCTAGGGTTGTCTGGGAAGATGAATCTCAATTCACAAAATACTTCATTAAGATTGGCCTGTAAACATGTCTGTTGATGCTTTCTCTAATAAAGATTGATGTGGGAGGGCCCAGCTCCCTGTGAATGGTGCCACTCCCAGGTAAGTTGGTCTGACCTGTAAAAGAGAGCATGTGAAGGCAATCTTACAATCTCATATGAAGCAACAAAGGAAGCAGCTTTCTTCCATGCCCACTGATTCAGCACCTGCATAGTTTTCCTACCCTGCTGCTATAAGGTAGAATAAAACCTTTTCTATTCAAGTTGCTTTTGGCCATAGTGTTTTATCACAGAAATAGAAACCCTAACAAATATATTCCTCAAATTGGATTTGTTCAGTGTTTTGAAACACTGACAAAGAAACAAATTAATTCTGGAATGGAGTAAAAGGAACGTCCATTGGTATACTGCTTACAAACATTAAAGTATATATGTGCATACATTTAAGTATTCATGCATGTAATTACCATATACATATAAAAATGTTCAATATATCTCTGATAGAAGAGAATGAAGTAGGATACATTAATATTAGACAAGTGTTCTAGGACAACTGAGTGAAATTTTACTTGAATGATGATTTCAGACACCTGAAAGGAATTAGATATATGAATAATACTCTGAATTAGAGATACGAGTGATACCTTATTCTTGAACTTCATGACCATTCTGTTGCCTACCATTACCAAGCACAATAACACAATCACAAAGAGAAGGAAATGTCAAGTTGTAAAATAAATTTGAATAGCAATTAAAATGCCAAAACTCAGCTGGGTGGTGATGGTTCATGCCTTTAATCCCAGTACTTGGGAGGCAGAGGCAGGTGGATCATTGTGAATTTGAATCCAGCCTGGTCTATAAAAGCTAGTTCCAGGACACCACAGAGAAATCCTGTGTTGAAAAACCAATTAATAATAATAAAAAAGGCGGCCAGATCTCCTACTGTCTCTGTTTTCTTCACATATCAGAACTAAATTAACAGCAGAAAAAGGTAAAGATAAACCCAAATTCAAAAAATGAAAATATTTGTTGCTCTAAGAAGAACCAAAGAGAATAAGGAAATACTTCTGACTAGAAGTGTAATGCAAGCAAAGCCAACACATGTGGGATGTAACCAATCCTAGTATTATAGATAGAATAAGTGAAGAAAAGGAAATTAAATAAAAATTGATGGAAGAAAAAAAAGGACTACTTTCCTCTGAAATAAAGAAGAGGCAAAACTAATGTAAGGAGATTTAAATATAAAGGACCAGTTCACATTGTCAGAAATGGTTTTATAAGTAGTTGAGATAATATTTCAGATGTAATTTACTTAAATATAGATTTGGAGATACACCAAAAGTTTAAACTTTAAAGAGGCAACTTGCATAGTTTTTGGTCACAGAAGAATTGGAGAATGGCAAGTCTGTGCTCAGCATGAGATATATGGAGAGATGGAAGACCCTGGTTTTTAAAAATATGCAACAAAGAAAACAAGAATGTAAGAGAGAAGAAGGAAAGAAGAAAGGAAGGAAGGAAAAAAGGAAAGAAGGAAGGAGGAAATGAAAGAAGGAGGAAGGGAAGGAGAAAAGGAGGGAGGGAAGAAAGGATGGAAGGAAGGAGGGAAAGAAGGAAGGAGGAAAGGAGTGAAGAAAGGAGGAAAGAAATGAGGGAAACTCTTTTGGAAGAGAGACTCAGTGTAGCCCTAATCTTCTGACTGCTTAGGAACTGCATACATTCCCTAAGTAATCTGAACACAATGCTAAGATTGGAAGGAAAGTTCTTCTAAATTATATATTTGTAGCAATGACCCATCTAATCAACAGGAAGTAACATTGAGTTTGACCTGTACATTATTGGTTTTTAAAATGTAACATAAATGCTTTAACATTCCATTTTGTCTAGTTTTAGCAGGCATGAGTTCATTGGACATGTGTCTAGAAAAGAGATACAGTACTGCTTTTCTGTCCGTCTCAGAGTGGATGGAAAGATTATTATAAGCCATTTTAATGCATTTCAGAACATATGACACAGAGCACAACACACAGAGGTATGGGGAGATCCAGTTACAGAAATGATGGTTGGTATGGATGCAGCAGCCACAGACTGACAGAAGGATGATCTTTCGGCTTACCTTTTACACTCATAAAGAAGACTGTGTGCAGGAGCTGACCGTAGTTGAAAAGCATGAAGGAAGTGAAAGAAAAATCATATTAAATGGGAATTAATGCAACTATAAAAGGTGAAGGAAGGCCCTTTGCAATTGCTTTCTCTTCTTTCAGTTCATTTCCAGGAGACAAAGAGTGGCACTCACTTTCTCCTTCTGTCTAATTCTCATTTCTAACTATCTTCTCTAGTTCAAACACTGTGCTTTTGCCCCTTCAGGTCCTGGCATATTCTGCCCATGAAGTATCAAAGCATTCAAAATGAAAAATAAGGCTTATGTCCGATTATTTAGTTTTCCTTCAACCACACAGTTGAATCAGATAGTTTGTTTTCTAAAATGTTATTGCCATTTCTGTACAAAGGATATTGAATATGACACATATATGATGACCCTGAAATTTACACAAAAGATCTGTTAGTCAGGAGATGCTCAAGACATGAGTGCATTGGAGAACATAATTAAATTTTCTGGACTTTAAAACCTCAGTGAGACATTAGACAAGGGAAGAAAAATGAAAGAATAAAGAATACAAGCTGAGCAGTAAAGGTACTATGGCAGATTAGAAACCACTAATTTTTTCTTTCTTTATTCCTCTGTGTGTTGTGTATGCTATTCAACAAACCATAACTTCAGTTCTCTGTTTCAATACTTTTCACACACCAGTTCATTAATATATTTGTTGAGTGAGACAGTTTGACATGCCTTAAAAGGATTCCACTGTTGTAAACTTTTTTCTCTTTTCATATTGCATTCAAATGACAGCCTACTAATGATGCAAATTTGATTAAGTAAGAACATGTGCCATATGGAGTAATTGACAATGTTTGCAATATTGATGAGGAACCTCAATCTGATCAATGTAGTGTGTTTACTAATTCCCTGCAGGCTTCCAACAACCAAAGGAGAAATAAGACATTTAACAAGCTCGGAACAGTTAATAAGTCATTCCTCTGTGTATTTATTTTTTCTTAAAGTATTAACAGAAATTCCCATCATAATATGAGGTGTTTTTTCTTTATTTTAAATAAAATCTCAATCTATAAAATTGTGTATTTTATTAAATTTTGGTGCATTCAGAAACTAATTATTCCATATATCCTTTTTTATGAATGACACAAATATCATTTTCATATTCTTTTCTTAAGTATAAATTGAACCTATGATAAGTTATACACATACAGAATGGAAATGTCTCCTCTGGCATTTTAGGAATTCTAATTCATTACAACATCCCTGTTTTTTATATTCAAAGTTCATGTCCACACTGTTGAATAATTGTGGTACATTCTGCATTCTACTATCAGTAACCCTTGATCTATCATTCAGTCTTCAAAACTCAAATCAGAAACAGAAAAGAAAAATCTTAGTGTAAGTAGTTGTTAATCAAATTCAAGGCAATCCAAGTTCTTGGATGTATTCTTTACTTTAAACTGCTGTGTTTAAAAACAGCCCTTTCCCCACAGCTAGTAGTTAGAAATTCATCATAAAATACTCCCGTAAAAACTATTTAATTTTTTTCTACGACAGGGAGGGAGGGTTTGATCTCTTATTAAAAATTTTATGGAAAAGTCTAAAAGTACTTTCAATTATTTATTGAATTGAAATCCAGGCCTTAGAAATTGCTGGCATACACATACACATAATATTATCAGCCCATTGAGAACCATTAGGTTGTAAAGCGCTGCTGTAGCAACATCTCTAGTACAGCTGCTGGTGCTCATGCAACTTTTACTGCAGTTATAAAGTCATTTATTACATTTCCTTTATGATGCTAATGTATTGCGGTCTCTTACTTTATTGATTCAACTGTGATAAAGACCGAAATGTATGATATTGTGTGTGTACTATGGGGAGTGCGTATACACAGAGAGACAGACCTCATAGCAGCCTGTTGCATTAAAAGTCACTTAAACTTAAAAGGTCCATAAAAATATTAATAAAGGCTATCAAAAAAGATATTTTTGTAGTGCAATCAGTCATGTTGCTTCATTGTTCCCAGTAGAATTAGTTCTAAGTTGTTCTTTATTAAAACACACAAAAGATAGCAGGAGTGTCTGTTTATTTTAGTTTTTGTTTTGTTTTGTTATGTTTTGTTTTGTTTCTTAGTTACAATCATATCATGTGGGAACATAATTTGCAACTCACTGAGACAAAAGATAACTATATTACTTCAAATAATCAAATAAAAAGAAACAGTCATTACAAGATAATGCCCATAGACTCAAAAGGAACTCATAAATGATAATTATATCTTGTTCAAATTGTCTAAACTTAAACTTACCTTTTCTTATGGATACAATTGTCCATAAAGAGAATAACATTTTCTGTAGAAAAAGAAAATCAATTACATGAATCAACTGCTACTCCTGTGAAGGTTTATTCACAGTTGATATCTACACCACAGGAGCATTCATTCCTAGCTGAGGACACTTGGGTGGTTTCTTGCAATCTGCACCAGAGCAGAAGATGCTCACTAATCTTCATTTTCTTCAGGCTTCCTGTCTTTTCCAATGGGATGGTGATGGGAAATGAAGTGACAAGATGTTCAAAGAATAAGAAAAAGCATGAAAAACAATTTCCTTTGGCATTATTTCTTGAGTGGGGCCCTCATTTAAATTTCTTGAATGGGGCCCTCAGTTAATGAATTTTATGGTATTTAATTTTCCACAGAAAAGAGAGAAAATCAATATGTAGGTAACATTTAAGAAAAAGTTTTTTAGGTGTGCCTTGGTGGGGGATGCCTTTTATCCCAGCACTCAGAAGGCAGAGACAGGCAGATCTCAGTGAGTTTGAGGCCAACCTAGTCTACAAGAACTAGTTCCAGACTTCAAAGCAATACGAGAAACCCTGTTTCAAAAAAACAAAATCAACTAAATTATCCACCATCATGGGGTCCTTATCTAGTATCTGTTGGAAACAGAAGCAAACACCCATAAACAAACACTGAGTCTAACTAGAATCCAAATGCAGAGAGAAGGGACAAGACCAGGTTGTAGAAACTCACAAAGAGAGCTGATCTGAACAAGGAGGAGCTTGGGCCCTCCAGACCAATGTCTAGGAACCCAGCATGGAACTGACTTAGACCACCAGAATCTGAGTCTCAGCTAGAAGGACTGAGCAGTCTAGGGTACCTCAGACAGTAGAAACAGGTGCACAAAATTACCTTGCGGATACATTCCCCATGGAGGGATACCCCCTTAACCTAGAGACAGGAGCGAACTCCTAGTCCCTACTTCAAATGACTAGACAGATTTATATGACCCAACCTGGATAGCATAGCCCTACAAGTGGAATGGGGATGGGAGGATGGGAGGGGAGGGTGGCTAGGGTACATGTCACTAGGGAAAGAGGGTAAGAAGGAGGGAGGGAGGGAGAGAGGGAGGGTTAGAGGGAGGAAGGAAGAGGAAACTGGGATCCACATGTAAAATTTTTAAATTATATTATTAATAAAAAAGAAGGAAAAATGCTGCTGAATTCATTCAATATATATGTATATATATTTAAAATGCTTTGACTTCAAAATTTAAGTCTAAGGAAAGTTACTGAGGAAAAGGATTTCTAATTTTATTTCCACAGAAAATGAAAAGCTGTGGATTTCTTCCAGAATAATGTGGTTTGATCGAGCAAGACCCCCTGAAGCAACGTCAAAGGGAAAATGCAGCCTTGCAGACCACTACATCCAGGATTTCTGCCTCTTCTTAGGATGCCCCCATGACAGCGCCCCTAACCAGCAGGAAGCAGTTTGGAAAGAACAACGCCCAAATTCCCAAATATTGTTTATAAATGTTTGTTTTCATTTAAAAATGCATGTATAATTATGTCCAGCATAAAATAAATAAATGTTTAAAAAAACTATCAGGAATTATTTAATGTTTGATAGCTATTCTTGTTTTCAACGTGACTCCATCTGGAATGAACTACAATCTAGAAATGAAGGGTACTCCTGTGAGATGTTTTCTACTTGAAGTGGGTAAATCCCTCTCTAGTCTGGACTTTTGAGGTATGAAGACACACCTGTGACCCAGATCTTGGAGATGGAAAACACACCTTCAACCTGTGCCACACCTTCTGCATTAAGTCTATATAAGGACATGAAAGAAAGAAGGTGTTTTTTGCCTGTGTGCCATTGCCTTGGTAGCATACCCATCCCTTTTCTGGCATTGGAGCCTACATTTTTGGAATTCTAGCATAATAAAATGACCAACTGAGACATCCAGAGAGAGAGAGAGAGAGAGAGAGAGAGAGAGAGAGAGAGAGAGGACAGAGAGAGAGAGAGACAGAGAGAGAGAGAGAGAGACAGAGAGAGAGAGATCCATAAAAAAACACAAAAAAACAAAAACCAAAAGAAAAGCTTTTAAAGCTTTTCCTCATGTGATATGAAGGTAATCCTGTGTTCTTTTATCTTTCTTCATTAAATGTGTTTATACCTATGATGAACATGTTTTGTTACTTTGTCACACTGGTGGGTGAATAAATTTAGTAAGGGACCTAATTAGGAATCTACCATAAAAATAACCTAAAGCATAATGCAAGTTTGGCATTAAATATGCACTTAGGAAGTTTAGCTTGCTCTCTCATTTTTTGAGAAATTGATTTTGTTGTAGTGAATGTTGTTTTCAAGTTAACTTCATAATTAATGCATTATCTTTTTTATCCTGTTTTTAGGCTCAGCAACTGTCATTCATCTTCGATCTTGTATCTGACAATTTCAGATGCCTGTATAAATGAAGTGTACATTATTTGTGTTTCTATAGTTATTTTATAATACTTAGTATGATATCCTCAAAGTTCATCCATTTTGTATTTGAAATTTTTTTTCTGTCTCAACCTGTCCCAATGGAACAATTTCTCTCTAGCCCACTGGTTTCCACAGCCATTAATAAAATATTTAATCAGGGGCTAGTATTAATATAATTGCTTGGCCAATAGCTCAGGTTCATAACTGTCTAGCTTTCTCTTAAAAATTAACCCATTTCTACTAATCTGTATATCACCACATGGCCGTAGCTGTCCGGTAGTGTTCTGGCTTAGGTAGTTCTCCCGTACTCTTTTGGGAACTACATGGTACCTTCCCCACTCCACCTTCTTTCTTTCTCTATCTATGTTTGGATTTACCACCTAGTTATGTTGTAGCCTTTCATAGGTCAAAATAGCTTTATCCATCAACCATGAAAGGCAACACACATTCTCCATATATAGAAGAATATCCCATAACACCATGTTGTAAATAGTTCAGTATTTTTCTCATTTCTAAATCAAAAGTAATAGCTGTGAATCATGACTGTAACATTACCCAGTAGTCAGGCAAAAAGTGTCCAATGATGTGGTAGAGGCAAGTCTGTAATAGGGATAATTTCTGATTGTATTTAAGGCCAGTTTTTTAGAAAGAAATTCACAACCCCAACTCCCCTTCAAATTCATAATTTTTTCTTCTTTACCAATGATCTGTGTGTGTGTGTGTGTGTGTGTGTGTGTGTGTGTGTGTGTGTGTGTGGTGTCCATGTCCACACTTACTCTATTTAGTGATGCTCTTATATACATGTCTTTATGACTGAACACTGGGGATTGTAGATTGAGTTAAGTTATAAGGGGCTTGTTCCTGGGGAATCCAGACCTCCCGAAAAGCTTAGTATCTGCAATAAGCAAAGTACAAAGACTGTTAATTGGTCAAATTGCTAAGAATAAGTGTCTGTTGAATACTCCATCATAAATGGGACATCTATATATCCCTTGCCAAGGCTCTGGGAATTTCATGGATTAAGGCGCAAAAAAAGCCAGATGAAAGGATGATGGGAGATGTTATTCTGTATATATGTTTCTCATACTGGTTAATAAAGCACTGTGGCCAATAGAAAACTAGATAGGCAGGGCTAGGAGACTAGGAGGAGGAAAGAGGAAGTAGAAGGCGGGGTCGAGATGTAGCCCGGGGAAGAAGCAAGACGCCCAGTGCGGCTCCCCGATAAGACAACCACGTGGGAAGAAGCAGGCTCCCCGATAAGACGACCACGTGGAAATACTTAGATAAGTAGAAATGGGTTAATAATTAAGACAGAGCTAGCCCATAAACAGTAATGGTAACTGGCCAACAGGATTATATCAAATACAGAGTGTCTGAGTATTATTGGGGGCTCACGTGGTTGTGGGACCATAGCAGCAGAACCAGCAGCAGCCTGCTGGGAAACCTGCCATAACATAATGGTGTCAGAAGCGGGACTGAGAACTTTCACGTAAAACTTAACAAAAGCTTAAAAAATAGTTTTTAGAAACAAGGGAACAGACACTAGCAAGACTTCTTGATAGCATTTTCTCTGTTGGATTTGTTTTGGTGTAGACAGAGAGTTGCATGGCTTCTTTAAGGGAGGTTTCCAAAATTAGCATAAGCGGCAATAAACTGCCTTGCTTTTAAAGAGCTCTGCTAACAATTCATTGGTGTGTACAAGAGCTGCAATGAAGGTTTACACTGTGTTTTAAAAAATACGCTGGCTTGGGAGAGAAAAAGAAACAGGATACAATGGTTTAAAAAAGAAAAAAGGAAATAGAATATATGGGTGTAATGGTGCACGCCATTGATCCCAGCAGTAGAGAAACAGAGGCAAACAAATCTCTGTGATTTCAAAGTAAACCTGGTATGCAATGAATTCCAGGACAGATAAAAGTTACACAGAGAAACTCTGTCTCAAAATATATAAAAATAGAAGTAGAATAAATAGAGTAATAAAAAAGCCACATAAAAATGGAAAGCACAGAAAAATTTTGGATACTATACGCGATTCTGTTGTCTTTAAATTATTTGATTGCTGAGAAAATAACAACTACTGATAAAAGAAATGCTGCTGGATTAATTCAATTTATATATTTTAAAAATACTTTGACTCCAAAATTTAAGCCTAAGGACAAGTTACTGGGGAAAAGGATTTCTATTTTTGTTTCCACAGAAAATGAAAAGCTGTGGATTTCTTCCAGATTAATGTGGTTTGATCAAGCAAGACCCCCTGAAACAATGTCAATGGGACATTGCAACCTTACAGACCACTGCAGCCAAGATTTCTGCATCTTCTTAGGATCCCCATGACAGCGCCCTCTACCAGCAGGAAGTAGTTTGGAAAGAATGATGCCCAAAATCCCAAATATTGTTTATAAATGTTTGTTTTCATTTAAATGGGCTTGGTTATAAATGGTTAATGACACAAGCAATCTTTGTAAAGGTAAAAAGGGAATTATGGTATAGATATGAATACTTTGCTTTGGAATGGATTTTCTTTTATTGATACAATTTAAGGTCAATTTTGTGATATGTATATTTCTCCTCTTGTTTAGGTATTATGTTTATATAGCTCATTGTAAAATGTAATGTATAATTTAGTACAGATTATAGAGAGTTACCTATGATAGTTAAAACTTGGAGTTAAGTTAATTAGGATTTCTAGATATTCAGAGATGTATTTGAGATGAATAGACATTCTTCAAACCTTTCAAAGACCTACACAATATGGCATTTAAAATGGTTTAGGGTTTTTCTTGATCGGGAGGCCCAACTGCTCCTGGTAACACCATCTGCATCAAAACACCACCTGCATCAAAAAGGAAGATGGACATCGAACAAACACTTTATAGAGTTTGCTTCTAATATAGCAAGACTGTCCATTTGAGCAAGGTACTTCTCTTGTCTAGACTGTTTGACTATGTTGTAGAAACTGGACATGCAGGACCCACAAAAAGGTGACTGCTGATTCGAGATGGACATTGCTACAGGATTCCTGCTTCATGGACGAGGCTGCCAGACAGCCAGACAGTCTACAGGACACAGAGAAAATTTTCCTGCTTTGTTGAGGAGTCTGGACACACACTATGGCCTATGGGCTGAAGATGGAACATTAAGAAGAACTTCGGGTGACTGACCAGGCAATGAGTTGTCTCTGTCATTTCTAGAGTTTATATATTATCCTTCTGTGGTCTTTGAAGGAGTTGAAGACAGATAGTTATGGTTATAGTTTTCCTTAGTTAAGATTAAAGATAAGTTACATATAGGACTTTAGACTCACAAAGATAGGATAGATGATATTTTCTTTAAGTCTTACAAAATGTTAATGGACTAAATATTGTTAACTGTGATTCTTATTTGATAACTGTTGAATGGTATAATTTGCTATGTTAAGGTTAAATCCCTTCTTTTACTTTAGACAGAAAAGAGGAGATGATGGGAGATGTTATTCTGTATATATGTTTCTCATACTGGTTAATAAAGCACTGTGGCCAATAGAAAACTAGATAGGCGGGGCTAGGAGACTAGGAGGAGGAAAGAGGAAGTAGAAGGCAGGGTCGAGATGTAACCCGGGGAAGAAGCAGGACGCCCAGTGCGGCTCCCCGATAAGAACACCACATGGAAAGACATAGATAAGTAGAAATGGGTTAATAATTAAGGCAGAGCTAGCCCATAAACAGTAATGGTAACTGGCCAACAGGATTCTATCAAATACAGAGTCTCTGAGTATTATTGGGGGCTTACGTGGTTGCGGGACCATAGTGGCAGAACCAGCAGCAGCCGGCGGGGAAACCTGCAGTAACAAAAGGAGGGAATTAATGTGGAATTATGACACCGAGTTATGAAATAGCTGTTGCACTCTTGAATTTACAACAGCAATGATTAAAATTCAACATTTATACAACACTGAGACCTGTTAAAACTCTGCTTTCAATGGAAAATGGGCTCATGGGGTCAACAAAATTAAAGCCAGGTGGCTGATTCTTACCCATCCATGATATGGATGTTGGAAATTAAACTCAGATCTTCTGTGAGAGAAATAGGAATAGGATATTAATGACTAAGATATCTCTCCAACACAAACTCCCAAATAGTATTAATTCCCAATATCATAAAGTTTGTCCCCACCTTAAACTTTCCAATACAGGCCACAATTGTCTTTATTTCTGTCAGTATTCTTATCATACAAGCTCCCAAGCTGTAGTGGTAAGATCTCAGTACTCAATGTTTTTTTGTGACCAAAATTTCGAACTCTTAATTCTACCTAAAACAAAATGGTCAGGTTTATCATGGTAACAATTCAGTTTTCCTAGTGTTAGTTTCTGTTTTAGTTTCATTCTATTGTGGTGATCTGGCTCCCCCTGGGAAATTCTCTTTCAGACAAACCCAGTGGCATCTCTTAGTTTAATTCAGATCCACTGAAGATGACAACCAGCACTGTCACAACTCCTAATCACTATGTTCATTAGTCAATTCTGTGAAAAGTAGTAATAAATCAAAATTAACTGTGTATATATTATCTATTCATATATTGCTATAAAACAATTTGTTCAAATGTTAATGATGTTATTTACCACAACCAAGGGAAAAGAGCAGGTATTTCTTAATATAATATGTAATTTATAAACCTCAGTCTATGCTTTAAATAATAGATGAACTATATTTTGATATTATATTATTGGCTTCCAACCTTCATTTAGTTACCAACTGTGTGGAAAATTGGTTTATTTCATGTCAAAATTTATTTGAAGAGAATTAGCACAACAGATAATAACTATTTCTAGCACAAAATCGTATCTTAACAAATTTTAAATGATGTTAAGAAATTATAAGTGAAAATTACATCTTAAGATATATTAATTTTTGCAGTAGTCAAAAAGGTTTATTAACCCCAAAGCTGTCATTATAGCATTCCTGTGTAAGCATCATTTTATTTTTCCCTAAATCATTGCTATGTCCCACATGAAGGTCTAGTATATTTCTTCTGTCAAAAACCCAAGACCCTAACCACAAGAATATAGATATACGTCCATAATTATCTACCCTAAAACTGTTTTATTTAGTCTTGTGGATTCTATTGTTTACATTTGTATAATAATTAATTTTTCTTTCATAGATGGTTTTATAAACTATACATGCTTATACAGTTGTTTCTTAAATTTTCATTGCCTTTTTGCTGTAGTATTTAAATGACTGTACCTGATGCAGAGACAACTTTAGATTTAACGTTCCTACTGACTAATGCATCCCCATGAAACAATATTATTTGTATTAATTGAAATAATAAAACAATTGTTATTCAATTTAAATTTTAAAGTGTAGTCTGTAGGACATGTTGTGCATTATTTAATACAATTAAATTCACTGTAATATAATGAATACTATTAAGTTATAGCTAATATATATTTACCAACACTTCAAGGGTATTTTATTAGCTTTCAAAAACACTGATTTATTATTACATACATCTTTGTCGATCATATAAATATCAAATGCACTGTGTTTGAACAAAACAAATAAATCTCACAAAACACATAATGCAAATATTTATAAAATTAATCTCTCCATTTTGGAAATATTCAGTTGACAAATGAACAATATTTGCCTTAGAATTCTAAAACCATCAAGATATTACAAATACTACTTTTATAACCAATGTTATATACTTAGCTTTTCTTTTATAATGCCATTGCTTATAATTTATAAAACAATAGATGTGTCATTGTTCTTTCATCTAACCCAAATTTTCATTAGTAAGGAATGAAGATTGATATCTCATCCATCTCATCAGGTTCTGTGTGGACTTAATCTTAACCTAATACAAGTCTATAATTGAGTTTGAAACTCTGGTCCTTATCTTGAATAGAGAACTTTAAGATGTGTCAAAGATTTAGAGGTAACCCAGGGCACAGCACACAGAACTACTGTAACAGACCAGATTTGGGCTGGTAATTTAATGATTACCTAAATGTTTGAATGTAAGTTTTATAGGAAATTATCTTATAGATGCAAATAAGCAGTTATTGATTCAGAAATAACAGTAATTTTTAACTTTATTTTTATTTTTGAGGATATAGGGAAAAGTAATTTTCCCTAGAGAAAGGAACACTAATTGGCTACCCAATACCATAGCAGTAGATGAATTTTTAAAGACATTTTTTCCTGTTAAAAAATTTAAGTTTAGGGAAATATCCTAATACAAATATTCCACTTTGCATGTGACTGTTTGTGTTAATGAAAGTGGGTAAGAAAGGCATGTAGGAAAACATACAGAAAGAAAAAATTCTGTAATAGGGTAATCCTATTTCTAGAAGGCTGAGGAAAATTAAGGAATGGCAACACATAGCTTAATCCTAGTTGAAATGTCGGTGAAACCCAGTTTTTGTCATTATTTATACAAATCCAGGCTCCTAACTACGTTAAAATTTTAAGTTGTGTTTTTAGAAATAGGATCATATGTCACATTTCTCCATATGCCTCTTAGCAGGTAAATAAAATTGCTAGTAGTTGTTTAGACAGACATAACACTGTGATGTGCTTAGTTATCAAGTGCAAGTCCTGGGTACTTACAATACATTCTCCATTTAAAACAGGGTGCCAATATACTTGTTATAGGGTGATGGAATAGAATTGATTATTCCTAGTTAACTGAAGACATAAAAGTACAATGCATTTCTACAATCATAAGTAGTTGAAAACCACTGAGGATTAAACATCTGTATGAGAGTAATTTCAGAAGCAGATGACTCAACGCAACTTTCATAGCCTTTCAATTTCTTTATTGAGAATAAAATACTTGCTAGAATTGGTAAAAACAAAAGTAGATCACAGTTGTTTAACAGTACACATTTTTAATAAGGACAAAGCAACAGTCTTTAGGTGATGCAACACAGTTTTAAAAACTTCTCAACTTTCATTTTATATTGTTATTCACAATAATATGCCCCAATTATCAGGTACCAAGTATTGTGTGTACAGAGATGATTTATCATAGAAGAATAAGGCCAAGCCCTGTGATATTTTCAGGAAAGTGGATTCATTCTGAAATGAAAAGGAACATAAAGCATAGTGGGTGTAATTGAAATTAAAATTAGCTGCTGTTGTCCAAGAGAAAACAAAAACTACTAATCAAAAAGCTTTTGATTAGGTCACTGTTACATTAGTTATATAAATTTATAAACATAGTTAATGCTCTGTCTGGTTTACAAAACTAAATCTTTGTAGTCACAGTCGGCCAGGTAGTTTTCAGGCCAAACTCCACTACTACTGAACCTAACTTTTATGTGCAGTCATATTCTAGTGGTTGCATTGGAAATGTTCTTCCTCCTTGTTTCTTTTCTTTTTTTTTTTTTTTTTTCTTCACGACTTATATTTTTTTATTTATTTTTAAATTTTTTTATTAATATCATAATTTAAAAATTTTACATATCCATCCTAGTTTCCTCTCCCTTCCTCCCCCCTCTCTCCCTCTTACCCTCTTTCACCTGTGACATGCACCCTGGCCACCTTCCCCTCCCATGCCCTCACCGCCATTCTTCTTGTAGGGCTATGCTATCCAGGTTGGGTCATGTTTACATGATCCTCCTTGTTTCTTACAGAGGTCCATAAAACCAGAGATATATATCTTTCCTCTTTTGTAACTAGAGCACGTGGCCCAATGCTAATTGTGATTTTATCATTAACGAATGAAGACATTATTAATGAAATAAACAATAAATGGAATATTATATTAAGTTTTTTGTTCAAACACATACATAAAGATAACCATGAAAATAATAGGATATATTATAAATCCCAGGTCAAGACTTTATTTGTAATGTCAACCTTGCAAATTTGAAGAAAAAGTAAAAATATTTTAAATGTGATTTTAGAAAGTAAATAATTGAAATACATTGAACACAAACATTTTATGTGAAACTAGTTTCATGCTTTTGACACAAAAGTATGAAAACACACAGGAAAAACTCACCGTAAACTGAACTTCAATAATTACAAACATTCATACAAGAGAAAGTTTTAGGGGAATGAAAGAGCAGCTCATGATATTTGAGAAAATACTTACAGACTATATTTCTTTTGACAGTTTCAGACATGTATACAAAGCACTTTATCCTTCCTAAAGCCTTATTTTCTGTCCCATTTTATTTCCCCCTTTACCTGAAACCTGTCTTCCTTACTAGCCTAATTCTTATCTCCATGCCTTTTTGTGTATAACCCACTAAGCTTCATCAGGCAGCCTTTATGAGAATGAGTACGAGGTTTTTCACCGTATCATGGACAGTTTGTCAGTGGTTACAGATAAACTAAAGATAATGAATGGCTTCCCTCGGCCACTATTAACTAAAAGGGGTGAACACTCCTGAGCCTTTCCCTTTCTATGAGCAAGATTTGAAGTTCCCAATCTTGTTCAGTGGCCAAATTTGCATTGTGTTATGATGCTCTTCAATCTGGCACACAGAATTCTTCATTCCCTTCTTCTATGATGTCCCTTAAGCCATTGGGGCACAATTTTCAATTTGAAGCTCAGCTCTCCACAGTGGCTTAACACACATTGGATAGTCCTTTCTGTTAATTATTGCTCAATACAAAAATTAGATTTTGTTTTAGTGAATGCTGGGGAATTCACTAATCAGTACTTATTAAGGAAATAGAAGGCAGTTTGATATTATCTCCATTTAGAAAACCAATTATAATATGTTCTCTCCTAGGACCTGTGACATCTGCAACCAACTTTTCTTGGTCCAGTTTACAGGACCAGATGTGAGTTCTCGCCTATAGATTGACCTTGAATCCAATCAGAAAGCCACTTTGCACCAGTGGGATTATTTTTCGGGTACAATATCACTGTAACTAACAGTGTTCACAGTTTGGTAATACTGTTAATAATTTTCTTCTCCAACATCCTACAAAGCACATTCTAGAACTACGAAAGCCAGCACAAAAGAAGCCTCCATGTCAGTAGCAGCCTGATATTTTTATGTTGTGTGATTAAAGTGTAGTATCTCCAGCAATGGGATCTTATAAAAACATATGCTACTGAAAGAAATATGAAATTTTAGAGAAGATACTGTAGGTATTATATTGCTATTAACATATCAGTTCCTACTGATACAACTTTTGTAAGTTATGGATAGGTCACACATGGCTCATAGTTGATCCCACTCATTTTGATTCCACTCTAAAGGAAAAGATGGTTAGAAATAAATAGTTGTTAGAGGAGAGAGTTTAAAATTAGAATAGGTATTTATTTAAGTATTCAGAATGAACGATACTTGGAAAGCTCCTCAAACAAGCAAATTGTGAGGTTCCTTCCACTCATGTAAATTTAAACAAAGAAACCTACAACACTGTAGCTTACAAGGTCTTTTGGAAATTGCATAATTGTATGACATCTAACACCTAATTTGTTGTAAAAAAAACACTCAATAAACATCAAGTTAGCATATAATTCTGCTTCACCAATGTCATACACTATCCAAATATATAGTAGTATACTTTTTCCTCAGGATATTCAGCCCATAAATAATGAGATAGAAACTTACTATTAATTATGAGTTTTGCCTTTATCTTAGGCTTGCCTCAAAGAACTCTTACAGTTTAATTTAATCCATTTATAGTAATCTACTTTCTGCCATGTGGCATTACCTCTGCTCCATCTTGCACCTACTGTTTCCTTTCTGTGTCTTGCTAGTGACTCCAACTTCTTTCCTCCCAGAGTTCTCTCTCTGCCCTGAAGTCCTGACTATAGCCACTGACTAACTATTGACTGTTCAGGTATTTATTACACCAGTCACACCAATACATCTTCACACAGTGTACAAATACCCCATAACGATTCCTAGCTTAATGTCCCTTGTTTTGCAGTTGTTTCAGGATACAGGATGTGAAACTTGTCACACAGGTGTCTTGATGCTGTTACAGCTTTAATTTTATCAGTTCCTGTTGCTACTATAGTTCATTAAGCCTCTGTTCTTACTTTGCATCTCCACACTTCCACTTTCCCCTTTTCCACGGAGGCCTTTCTGTAGCATCTTTGGGGACATACTATCTGTTCCTGTTCTTCCTGTGCTTCAATTCCAGCTCTATATGAACCTCCTCTCGGAATCCACTGCTAACCCCAGGACTATTCAATGAAGCCTTTCTTCTCACATGCTTGTGTGCATTCCTACATTTTACATGACTCAGTTTGTGGTTACATTTTACTTCTGTGCTTTTCATGCTAATTTTGTGTTCTAGAAGAGATACTATCAGTATGATCCTGTACCAGCCTGGTTACAAACAAGAACTTTATAGATTTCATCTAGATCTCTCTTTTAAAGTCAATTGTTAATACACCAATGAATTAATTAAAATACAGTTGTTTTCTGAGACCTACCAATTCTGTAAGCTAGTAGATAGATATTTTCCTAAGTGGAAAATGTTGACAATGAAAAAAACCCTATCAGAACATCATCATAATAGAAAATGGAATGAAGAATAGAGAAGATATTAGGCATGGGGAAGTATGAATACCATTAACTACAACTTCTAAGGGTTCAGTTTGAAAACTCTGGTCAGAATGTAAAGGAAGTGACCCAAAATGTATGTGAGGAGAAGAAAGGCAAACAATGAAAGCAATAACAAACATAAGGATATTTAGCACTGTATGCCAATATGAGGACAAGAACCTTGTATGAGTTATATTTTCTATGGGTTTCAAATATTTTCTTTTCTTTTTTTCTTTGTATTTCCCTCTTTAACACCTTATCTCTATTTATTGTGTTGAATAAAATATCTTAGCAATCTGGATGAAATTCACTATGAGCTAAGAGGTGCACTGAGATCTTTCCTTGGAGGAAGATACCCGCATCTTATCCTTTAAATGTTTAATTTTTCTCTTGGCCTCTAAGCACTTTAGACCTAGTCTACTAAAAACTGTTGATTTAAATTGGTTTTCAAGGTACTAACATCATGTGGTGATGATTACTTTTATTTTGTGGTGGAAAAGCAAATTGTTAATTAAATTAACTGCCCTTTTCACCCTTTTTCATAGATTTGTTAATGGACATAGATGGTTTCCAATACTCCACCTGATAGCATAGCATCTAGTATAATGACTCTTGTTAATGGAAGTAGGAATGGTGTGCTGATGAAACAGCCAGTGCATAAAGAGACAAGAGCTAAGTGGGAGTGCTGAGACCAGGGATAACTGCACCATGCAGGTCAGAGAAAGTTTTTTGTTTTTTGTTTTGTTATTGTTGCTTTTGTTTTTAAGTGATTTTCTTCTTCTATGAGTGATCCTGTAAAGGCCAGGTTTTAAAGCAGCAGTGATGCCTTTACATATTTAACTTCCCAGGATTCTCAGAGTAGGAATCTAAAGCCAGGATTGCACTTTCCATTTTTGTAGGCAAATTCTAGCAAAAATGCCTTTGGAAAGTTTTTACTCATTGTTACCCATACAAATGAATGATTCATATTCACTCCCTCCCTCACCATGGGAAAAGTATCACACAACGTGGACATACTGAGCATGGAAAGGAGTGTGCTTCCAAAAGATGGGCTTTCATTTTCTTGAAAGCTGAGGTTGTATATTACACAGATATTTTAGAGACAATTCTGTGTTTTTTGGGAGTTTATACCTTGTTACTCTTTCCCAAATAGTGTATATTATCCACATTTCGTTGAGTGTTGGAATCATAATTCCTGGGTTTTAAAGTGAATAAATATGTGTGGCTTTACTAAGTTATTTATACCTGAAAACTTCTAATAGACATTTCTTGTAACTACACTAGGATAATTCCTGACAAGCACTTAACTCTGTCGTATGCTGTAGGAAGACATTATCCTGTGCATTTCTTTATGATATGCCTGGATTCTACTTCCAGAGTTTTTTTCCTATCATCCCAATAAGAACACTGCATTATTGGGGCAGAGGGGGGAAGGGAGCTTTTATAATCCATTTACATTAACTTATTTATATTTGACCTAGAAAAAAAAACAGAGACTACTTATTACTTGTAAATTCTGTATTTACAAATTTAACCACTTGTTAATATTTATTTGTGACAGTGAGATTGGCTGAACTGTCACATTCTTTCACAAACATGCACAGAGTGAAGAAATATTTGACTTTCTTGACAGGTACACTTCCAGCTGAGGTCAAAAAGGAGACAAATGACCACCTAGTTTAGCTCACACTTTAAATGCACATACTTTGTCAAGTGACAAGCTTTTAACACCACATATTTCCTGTCCATGATTTTTACTTGAAGTTGTATGGTTTCCATGTCCCCCAAGCACAGACTGATTTGTTGGCTAGTCTTTCTAAGAACAAGATATTGTGACATTCCTCACAGAGAGAATAAATTGTTAAACAACATTAAAGTTTATAGTGCAATGTTTTTATTTATTAATTTAATGTCAGACTCAACTATATATTAAATGCACTATCTTCAAGCCAAAACACTCATAAAAAAAGAACATATTGATCAGTCAACAAAATGATGTGACACTCTAGAGGCTCACAGTAACTCAACTGTATTTTCCTTAGGAGCCAATGCTCAGTATTCAAGGATGCTTTGTCAAAGGCAATTTTATAGGATATAAATACCAGAAATAACTACAAATTACTCTTGTAGATATGGGAGATTATGATTTTAAATGATTATATTATTTAATGTTTCCTTAGGAAAGTAAACAAATGTTTAGAAAAAATAAGTTAGAATGAAAATAAAAAAGATTTTTTTCATAGCATATGTAATGCTGGATATGACAGTTACAAGCTGAAAGTCCAGGAGTAAAATGTTTTTCATACCAGACTAGACAAAAAGCTTATTAAAGAAAGTCAGAAAGACAATGAGAGAAAGAGAAAGAGAGAGAAAGAGAGAGAGAGAGAGAGAGAGAGAGAGAGAGAGAGAGAGAGAGAGAGAGGTCCCTTCCCCTAGTATGGAAGGAATAAGAGTTCTTTTATAACAGGTGATGGTCTTACACAATATAACATTTGTGTGGAGTTCAAATCTCGACAGATCAGTGGAATCTTACCCTGTGTTAATTAGTAAAGTGTTTAGCCCAGGTATCTTTCTGGAGACTGGCTATCATTGGTGTCTGAACAGTTGTATAGAACATCAGATATTACTAGAGTCAGACTCCAAGTATACATGGGCTGATTATTAAAGTATGAAAATTGTTATTTATTTTTTTCTTTTTTTCTTGCTTTCTGTCTTTAAATATTTAGCACTATAGTATATAATAATTGAATATTTTGGTGATTTTTTGTTCATGTTAATTATATAGGCAATATGTCTCTCCCTAAATGAAATTAGAGAACAATTCATACAGAAATTCATATAAGATAAAAATATCTCATAGATGAAAGAAATCAAAACTAAAAGTACAAATCAAAGATCATTTCAAAGTAGAAGTAGATAATGGAAGCAAAAGCAGACATTCACAGCTAAATACTGAACTGACCTCCTGGAATCCAGTTGCAGAGAGGGAGGAGTGATGAGCAAAGGGGTCAAGACCAGGCTACAGAACCTATAGTGACAGCTGACCTGAATGTGGGTGTCAGTTAGGAGGACTGGGCAGTCTATGTCACCTCTTTAGTGGATCAAAATACAAATGGAATTTGGGAGCCAATCCCCATATAGAGGGATACTCTCTCAGCATTGACACATGAGAGAGGGCCTAGGCCCTGTTTCAAATTATATGACAAATTTTGAAGACCCTCCATGTAAGGTCTCACCCTGGGGAGCAGAAAGGGAATGGGATGGGATGTTGGCGGGGGCAGGTGAGAAGAGGAGGGAGATGGAACTGGGATTTACATGTTAAAAAAAAACAGGCTTGTTTCTAATTTAAATTAAAAACTAGAAAAAAAAGACAGTGAAGCAGAGATAAGTCACCAAGGAATATAGAGTCTTGAATGAAACTAGACAGTTAGGATGAAGCTTGTGGTGGTTTGAATGAAGCCTGTGGTGGTTTGAATGAAATGGACCCTGTCTTACTACTATTCTGTTGATGTGAAGAGACACCATAACAAAGGCAACTCTTATAAAATAAACAAGTTAATTGGGGGCTTTATAACTCTTATAATGAAAGAAATTAATTTCAGAGGTTAGTCCATTACCATCATGGCTAGGAGAATTATGGTACACAGGGAGACATGGTGCTGGGGACAATTCTTTTTCAAACTGTAGTGACCTTATGCTCAGAAGTGTATGTGGTAGAATATTATTTTAAGGTGTGTGGCTTTTGTTTATGCTGCATTTGTTTAACTCAGTGAAGCTGTGATAGTTTGCTTGTCTAAAACTCCTGATGGACTAACAAAGAGCTGCCAGCCAATAGTGAGACAGGAGCAAGGATATGTGGGACTGGCAAGCGGAGGGTGTAAATAAGAGAAATAAGAAAGGGGAGAAGAGTAAGAGAACAAGGAGAGGAGGACAGGGGCTAGCTAGCCACCTAGCCATCCAGCTAGACACCAATCCAGAATAAGGATAAGATTTACAGAAATAAGAAAACAGGAAACTCTCAGAGGCAAAAAGTAAACAGGATAAATGAAGAAAAGCTGGCTAGAAACAAGCAAAGCTAGGACTGGGCATTCATAACTAAGAATAAGCCTCCATGTGTATGTAATTCATATGGGAGCTGGATGGCAGACCCCCCCCCCAAAAAAAAGGATTAAGAGGTGTACCATTGTTAGAGAAAGTGCATCATTAGAGGATGAGCTTTGAATTTCCAAAAGTACAGGCAACCCATTCCCAGTTCTCTCTCTCTCTCTCTCTCTCTCTCTCTCTCTCTCTCTCTCTCTCTCTCTCTCCCCTCCCTCCTTCCCTCACCCTCCCTCTCCCTTTCCCTTCCTCCCTCTCCCTCTCTCCCTCTCCATCACTCCCCTCTCTCTCCTTTCCTCCCCCTCCCTCTTTCTCTCTCCCTCCTACTCCCCTCCCTTCCTTTCTCTCTCTCCCTCTCCCTTTCTCTCTGTTTCTCTCTCTCTCTCTCTCTCTCTCTCTCTCTCTCTCTCTCTCTCTCTCTCTCTCTCTCTCTCTCTCTCTCTCTCTGTCTCTTGCAGACCAGAGTCTGGATTTCAGCTACTGCTTCAATGCCATCAGTGCCTGCCTACCTGCTACCTGATTCCCAACATGAAGGCCATGGACTCTGAAACAGTGACCCCAAATTAAATGCTTTATTTTATAAGTTGCCTTGTTCATGGTGCACCTTCTAAGTAATATAAAAATAACTTAGACAAGTGGTAGACAGAAATATTCTATAAAAACATAATGGCAGATCCTGAATATGTTGCACTAAAACCAAAGGAATATGGCTTCACAGAAATTGCATGAATGCAGATAATAGGGCACAGAGTAAAAGGTTCTAGAATATGTATTGTAATTTGCTTATATTAAGATACCTAGTACTCTTTGCAGTTGTAAACAAAAATTCTTATGGGCAAAAATGATTATTTTAGCTGTTTTTTTCTTCTATAGTAAAATAACTCATAAACTTGTATTGTAAAACTTGAACCCTGATTTTCATTTGTTGAGTTTATCAATGAGAGTTACTAACTGAATCTAATTAATCTAATTAATCTAATTAATCTAATCTTCAAACCAATTATTTCCCATTTAGCTCCTTGCCTTGCCATTCTTCTTTTGGGCTGATGCTGATATGTATGGTGCTTTGTGAAATCCTGTCAAAACTACTATCTATGTTCACTGCAAATTTATAGCATAGGGAAGAAGCAGTATGTCTCCAAACTGAAACAAGTTTTGTACAATTACATGAGTCTTGCTATGATGACAATTCAGCTCATAGTTATTTGTCAAAAAAAAGTGTATCTTTGGAGTTGTAAAAATAGTCTAGACTTTCAGGTGAACCTTAAATATGTCTAAGTCCAATAATACATCAAACTATCTTTCCCACAGAAGGAAAACCTCTCAACCCAAGAATTGCAGAATATGTAGTTTAACTAAACCTTCTGAAAGCAGAACTGATAGCAGTGCCTGTCTAAAAGGCAGCTGATGTTGAAATTTCAAAGGTTCTGGCACACAAAACTTTAAATTACACATTCTACTAAACCCCTAAGGTCATCAAGCTTTTTAATAACTCAGTCTCCAATAATTCCTAATAAAATCTAGTCATTGCTCTAATTTTATGTGCCATTATTTAAACTCACAGTGTAAAATTGCAAGGACATTTTAAAAGAAAAATTAAAACTTAAAATAGTACACCAAACAAAATATTATCTTTACCACAAAGTCCAAATGCGAAGTAGACAAACCACTGTTTTCTGACTTTACTCATATTTATCAGTAGTAATCCACTGTAGTGCAATATTCACTGTGTCTGCTTCTGTGGCACTGACCACACCCATTGAGGGGTGGAGCCAGGGGTGGAAGTGACCTGTGGAACTAGGTCTTCGAAGGAGGCGGGGAACACTCTCTTGCTGGCAGGACCTGGAGAGAGGAGCATCCAGTTCCAACTGTTGCATTCATCTGTGTTGTGAGTTGTCTCTCCCTTAATAAACATCTATTTGGCCTATTTGTTGATCCTGAATCTTATTAAACTGCAATATCTGGGGTCAGAAGCGGGATCAGGATTTTCATGGCACCTGGGTTTCACCCAGGTGGCAGAAGCCGCAACCCTTCCCCCACCTTCCCCGAATGGGCAGGGTCCCTTGCCTAACCAGGCAGACATACCCTGCCCTAGAACTCGTTTTATCTCCATCATGGCCCTGAGACCACTGCTCATCTTCTGCCCATTCCCTTAGATTGCATTCGCTTAGAGCCCTTTAGCATCAGCCTTGCTTTTTGTGTTGCTGCACAATGCCCGGACTCGGCCTGACCTGTTTGTGTGCTTGTGGGCTCCAGCAGTGGCAGTGGCAGTGGCCAGTGGGCTGGCAGAAAATATACACACTACAGTTCCAGGCAGCTCCTATTATCCCTGTGGTCTCAACAATTTATACAAGGCTCGTTTCACTCCTTCATTTAACAAAATTTTGCTTGCCTTAGTTTGTTAAAAGCTATGCTACAGGGACTGGAATCAGAAGGATCCTCTGCTGCTGGAAGCTATTTGGTGGTATACTTCTGGACACTATATGGTGGTGCAATTCTGAGTAGAATGGGAATCAGAAGGATCCTCTGCTGCCGGATGCTATTTACTGATACACCTCCAAGTGTAACTACAGCAAGTTGAGATCTACAACTAAAAGCATCAAAACTCCAGGACAGCAGAATTACACTAAGGTAATTGTAACATCTTTTGCAATTTAAGCTGATATAATATCTGAGATCAATTGTTACATAGCTATGGCAGATAATTTTACAATGCAGGACTTTAGGAAATTTTTACTTCATATAAAGAAAGAATCTTACCAGAAGAAAATTATGACTGGATCAATATATACACTTTTTTGTAATAGTAATGGGTTTATCATTAATATGATATTCTTAAAAAATGGTTTGAGATTAGCGCAAACAATAAGGAACTTGTACAAATCATAGGAGACTTAGTAACAAGGATTCAAAACATAGAAAATGACAGAACGCAAAACATAGAATTCTTAGGAAAAAAGGTTCAGAATATTGAAGATGGCAATAGAGAGCTGACAGGTAGGATACAAAACATGGAACATAAAAATGACCAAATAGAAAACAAAATTTGTTCCATGTCTGATGTTGCCTCAACAACCAAAACAGAAACAATGCAATGCATTAATATGCTAGCAGAAACAGCTTGTTCCTGGTTGGATGAAACTACTAATAAGTTTAAAAAACTGGAACATCAGATGGAAAGAGTAGTAGATAGAATCTCTTCCATGTCTGAGGATAATGGCAAGCTAGCAGATAGAACATTGTTTCTGGAAGGCAGTTTACATACCATTCAGATAATATATAAGGATGAGAATATAAAAAACATGGAATTATTCATAGTTGGAGAAAGTAAGAAACTGATCGATGCAATGAAGACTCTAGAAAGGGATATGCTTCAATAAGTTCAGATACTCAAAGAAACAACGGTTAATAGACTTCAAGCCTTAGAAGACCTTCAATCCGATACATCAGAAGAAGCACTCTAGGGAACAGGGCATGAAAAAAAATTAAAAATTTTCTACGCTATTTAGGGACAGGGGAGCTTTCCCTTTATCGATTAATAAAAAATCAGCCATGAAAAAACACCCAAAATGTGGTGTTGCCTATCAGTGGGAACGAATATGTATGAAAGATTTAAAAAGTATAAAGGAAGCAGTAGTCTCTTATGGCATGCATTCACCATATGTGAAGCAATTAATAGAATCATGGGCAAGCAATAACAAGGTAACCCCTAAGGATTAGAATAAATTAATATCAGATGTCCTTAAAATCTCCTCTCAATTAGAATGGAGGGCTTTATGGAGAGAGGAAGCAAGGGCTCTTGAACTTAAGGGCTTAAAGAAATGTTATGAATCTCTCCGAGATAAAATTCTTGGTGAGGGTATTTATGCTGACCCAGAAACTCAAGCTGTCTATGATGAACATATCTTATCTCTATGCAGTACAGCAGCTCTGAATGCTTGGGATAAGGTTCATGAACTGGGGGGTGGGGGGGGATAGAATCTTATACCAAAATAAGGTAAGGACCAAGAGAATGCTTCAGTGTGTTTCTAGAAAGGTTTTCTAGAGCAGTACAATTAGAGGTAGCTGACATAGATTCTAGGAGAATACTCATAGAATTGTTAGCCTATGAGAATGCAAATCCTCAATGCAAACAAGTGCTTTGGCCTTTAAAAATTTGGATGAATGGGTCCTATATACACTGTTGGATGAATGGGTTCTATATACAGCGAACATTGAGTATAATGGCAATAACACTGAAGCATGGGTAGGAGAAGCTATATATAAAGGTTTGAGAAGACATCAAGATAACAGAAGTCTTAACTATGGTGACATAGAAGCTTGGATAAGAGAAGCCATCTCCAAAAGTTTGAAGAGATATCAACATGTCAGAAGTTATAACTGTGGTAAGATAGGACATCTAAAAAGAAATTGTAGGCAAAGCATCTCTAGAAATAATACTCCCAGGAATGAATCAAACAGAAGGCTTCAGCCTCCTGGGTTATGTAGAAGGAGTGGCAAAGGAAGACACTACAAATGAGTGTAGGTCGACTAGAGTCAAGCAAGGAAACCCATTACCACCGGGAAACTCCTTGGGGGGGGCTCTCGAAGGCCCCCATGTCAAAGGTGGTCCTAACATTCCCAGTCACAGTGGAGGACAATCTCCCACAGGACAATTAGAAAATCCTTTGCCTATTGTAAAAACTCATACCGCTATAGATGACAAACTAGTGACAGAAGTTGAATCAGACATGACAGAAGGAAATAAAAAACGTATATTTTGGCAAAACTCTATAAACAGTCAAAGGCCTAGATAGATAAAATGAATAAAAGACTGTTTGAAGGCTTACTGGACACAGGGGCAGACGTAACTATCATAACTAATACATCCTGGCCTTGAAAATGGCCCCTGCGAGAGGTTAATGTTCAATTCTTAGGGATTGGAACCCTGTCTCAGGTAAAACAAAGCATGAGATGGATTGAGTTTGTAGGACCAGAAGGACAGCGAGGAAGGTTAAGACCATATGTGGCTAATGTAGTGATAAATTTATGGGGTCGTGATCTATGGAATACACAGATTAACATTCCTCCAGTATTAGATAGGAACCATAAACGACCTCATGATTGTGGGAAAAGTGCTATGAAGTACTATACAAGACAGACACCAAATATCCAGGCTGTACAAAGACAGAATGCAAGTGCTGAACAAACAGAAGAACCAAAAGCCCTACCCTTAAAATGGTTAACAGAGGAACCTGTCTGTTTAGGGAAATGGTCTATGACCGCTGAGAAGTTAGAAGCTTTAAAAAAGCTGGTTCAGGAACAGCTAAATACTGGGCATATTGAGGAATCAGCCAGCCCTTGGAATTCTCCTGTATTTGTTATCAAAAAGAAATCTGGTAATGGAGAATGCTTACAGACCTGAGAGCCATTAATAAAGTTATCCAACCAATGGGCTCTTTACATCCTGGAATGCCCTTGCCTTCTTTGATACCTAAAGAATGGGCTATTATTGATTTAAAAAGTTTGCTTCTTCACTATACCTTTACAAGAACAAGATAAAGAGAAATTTGCTTCACAGTACCTAATTACAATAATTCTCAACCAGTGAAGAGATATCAATGGAAAGTTTTGCCACAGGGAATGCTAAATAGCCCCACCCTGGGCCAATATTTTGTACAAAAACCACTGGAAACAATTTGTAAACAGTTTCCACAATCCATAATCTATCATTACATGGATGATCTATTGTTAGCTGATGCTAAAGCAGAAATATTAGAAAAAATGTTTGAGAAAGTAAAGCAAGTTTTACCTCGGTGGGGATTACAAATTGCACCTGAAAAAATACCAAAAGGAGAGTCTATCAACTACTTAGGATACAAAATAGGTCTACAGAAAATTAGACCACAAAAAGTACAGATCAGGAGAGATCGCTACCAGACACTTAATGATCTTCAAAAATTGCTAGGAGAGATTTCTCAACTGCAAACTATTATTGGAGTTGAAGGGCATGATTTGAAAAACTTGAAAATGGCCCTAAAAGGGGACAAGGATTTGAATAGTCCACGAATACTATCAGCTGAAGCAGAAAATGAATTAGAATGGGTAGAAAAGAGGATATTAGAAGCACATGTGGACCGTATGGATTCATATCTAGACGGTATTCTGGTTATATTACAATCTAGAGAATATCCTTCAGGGATTTTGATGCAGAGAGAAGACATCATATTAGAATGGATATGCTTATCACATAAACAGAACAAAAATCTAAAAACATATATAGAAAAGATCTCTGACTTAATTATGAAAGTTAAATTAAGACTTCGTCAACTAACAGGAAGGGATCCAGCAGAAATTATAGTACCTTTAAGTAATGAGGAAATTTTCTCCTTATGGAAAGATAATGAATATTGGCAGAGAGCATGCAGTAATTTTTTGAGAATGATTAGCAACAATTATCGCAAAAGTGAAAGAATCAAATTCATAAAGAAAACGATTTGAATCCTTCCACGCATTGTAAGACAAACACCTATCTCTGGAGTTCCTACATTCTACACTGATGCAAACAAATCTGGTAAGGCAGGATATAAATCAGGAGAAATAAGCAAAGTAGTTCAAAGCCGTTTCAAATCTGTACAAACGGCAGAATTGTATGTCATTCTCATGGTACTTATGGATTTTACAGAACCCCTCAATATAGTTACTGACTCTCAATAAGCTGAGAGAGTTGTCTTACACATCGAGACTGCAAAGTTTATTCCTGACAATACAGAATTAACTTCATTGTTTATACAGTTACAAGATACTATCACAAAGAGAATTCATCATATATATATATGTATATATATGCATATACATATATATATATATATATATATATATACATATACATATAATATATATAAAACACACATCAGATCCATACGGGTCTGCCATGTCCTCTAGCACAAAGCAACGAAGAAATTGATCGATTATTGATAGGAAGTGTGCTAGAACCTCAGAGTTTCATAAGAAACACCATGTGAACACCATAGGTTAGAAAAAGGATATTTCTATTGTAGTGAGACATTCACCTTGTCTGCACCTGTAGCTTAGGTCATGCCCATTGGGGCGGAGACAGGGACAGATGGGAGCTGGAAGAAAAGGCTGGGAAAAGGTCAGGCCGCCCATTGGGGCTGCTGCGGCTGTGGGCCCAGACTGGCGGGCTGGCAGGCTGGCATAAACATGCATGCTACAGAGTGGCACCCAGACAGGATGACGCCTGCAGGAAGGAAAAACCTGCCGTAAAATAATGTGTCAGAAGTGGGATTGAGAACTTTCACTTAAAACTTAACAAAAGCTTAAAAAATAGTTTTTAGAAACAAACGAACAAAGACTAGCAAAACTTCTTAGTAAAAGCATTTTCTCGGTTGGATTTGTTTTGCTGCAGACAGAGAGTTGCTCTGCTCTTTTAAGGGAGGTTTCCAAAATTAGCATAAGCGGCAAAAGAACGCCTTGCTTTTAAAGAACTCTGCTAACAATTCATTGGTGTGTAGGAGAGCTGCAATGAAGGTTTACACTGTGTTTTAAAAAAATCGCTGGCTTGGGAGAGAAAAAGAAACAGGATACAATGGTTTAGAAAAGAAAAAAGGAAGTAGAGAATGGATGGGTATGGTGGCGCATGCCATTAATCCCAGCACTCAGCAGACAGAGGCAAGCAGATCTCTGTGATTTCAAAGCAAACATGGTATGCAGTGAATTCCAGGACAGATAAAAGTTACACAGAGAAACCCTGTCTCAAAATATGTAAAAATAGAAGTAGAAAAAATAGAATAAAAAAGCCACGTAAAAATGGAAAGCACAGAGAAATTTTGGATACTATACGCGATTCTGTTGTCTTTAAATTATTTGACTGCTGAGAAAATAACAACTATTAATAAAAGAAATGCTGCTGGATTAATTCAATTTATATATGTTAAAAATGCTTTAACTCCAAAATTTAAGCCTAAGGACAAGTTATTGGGGAAAAGAATTTCTATTTTTGTTTCCACAGAAAATGAAAAGCTGTGGATTCTTTCCAGACTTATATGGTTTGATCAAGCCAGACCCCATGAAACAGCTCTCCAGGTGATCCAACATTCAAAGCAGTTGAGACAAAGCCTTGCAGACTACTGCCAAGATTTCTGCATCTTCTTTGGAAACCCATGACAGTGCCCTCTACCAGCAGGAAATAGTTTGGAAAGAATGACTCCCAAATTCCCAAATATTGATTATAAATGTTTGTTTTCATTTAAATGGACTTGGTTATGAATGACTATAACCACAAACAATCTTTTTAAAGGTAAAAAGGTAATTACGGTATAGATATAAATACTTTGCTTTGAAATGGATTTTCTTTTATTGATACAATTTAAGGTTAATTTTGTGATATGTATATTTCTCCTCTTGTTTAGGTATTATGTTTATATAGCTCATTGGAAAATGTAATGTATAATTTAGTACAGATTAGAAAATTACCTATGATAGTCAAAACTTGGAGTTAAGTTAGTTAGGATTTCTAGATATATAGAGATGTATTTGAGATGAATGTGCATTTTTCAAACCTTTCAAAGACTTACAGAATATGGCATTCAAAATGGTTTAGGGATTTTCTTGACGGTGAGGCACAACTGCTCCTGGTAATACCACCTGTGTCAGAAAGGAAGATGGATATCGAACAAACATGTTATGGAGTTTGCTTCTAATATGGCAAGACTAGCCATTTGGGCAAGGTACTGCTCTTCTGGTCTGTTTGACTTTATGTTGTAGAAACTGGACATGCAGGACCCACAAAAAGATGACTGCTGATGCAAGACAGACATTGCTACAGGGTTCCTGCTTCGTGGAAGAGGCTGCCAGACAGCCAAACAGTCTACAGGACACAGAGAAACGTGACTGACAAACTGCCATTACAGGTGGACAGTTTAAAGTTTCCTGCCTTGTTGAGGAATCTGAACACACACTATGGCCTGTGGGCTGAAGATGAAACATTACAGAAGTGTGGCCCGCCAAGCCCAACCAGCAGGAAAGACGGCAACCACACGAGGATTCTTCTCAAATCACACTTTATTGGAGCACTTCTTGGTTGAAGGGAGAGCTGAAGGTGAGGGGCCCCGGGCAGGAAGGGACAGCTGCTTATATATCCTACTAGGCAACGGGTCACGGTCTCATAGGCTCAAAAGACCTCGCCTCAGTGTTGGAGCCACGGGATTGGCTAGGGAATGAGCAGGCGCGCTGGAGTGCAGCTGCCAAGCTGGCGTATGCCCAAATAAGGTAAAACACTGAGGATACAAGAAAGAGGAAGTTCGCCATCTTGTAATGGCGTCCTGCGGGCGGCCGCCTACACAGAAGAACTTTGGGTGACTGACCAGGCAATGCATTGCCTGTCATTTCTAGAGTTTTTATATTATCCTTCTGTGGTCTTTGAACAGATAGTTTTAGTTATAGTTATCCTTAGTAAGGATTAAAGATAAGTTACATATAGGACTTTAGACTCACAAAGATAGGATAGATGATATTTTCTTTAATTTTTACAAAATGTTAATGGACTAAATATTGTTAACTGTGAGTCTTATTTGATAACTGTTGTATGTTATATTTTGCTATGTTAAGGTTAAAACTCTTCTTTTATTTTAGACAGAAAAGAGGAGATGATGGGAGATGTTATCCTGTAAATATGTTTCCCATACTTGTTAATTAATAAAACACCGTTGGGCCAATGAGATAGCAAGATAGGTGGGGCTAGGAGACAAGGAGGAAAGAGGAAGTAGGAGGGAGGAGTCAAGATGTAGAGCATGGAGGAAGGAAAATGCCTGCTGCAGCTCCTGGATAAGATGACCATGTGGAAATACTTAGATAAGTAGAAATGGGTTAATAATTAAGACAGTAGCCCATTAACAATGATAGTCATTGGCCAACAGGATTGTATTAAATACAGAGTCTCAGAGTGTTATTTGGGGCTCATGGGGCGGCAGGACCATGGCCACAGGACCAGGAGGGCATCGGGTAGGAAAAACCTGCCTTAAAATTCTATCACTTGGCAACAAGCCAAGGAAGTAGTACGGAAATGTCCTAATTGCTCATTCTATAACCAAACTCCTTTACCACCAGACATAAATAGAAATGAAATATGGCAAATGGATGTGTTTCATTTTGCAGTATTTGGAAAATTAAAATATGTACATCACACTATAGATGCATTTTAAGGGTTTCAATGGGCTACTGCTCTGAGCTCTGAAAAGGCTGATTCTGTTATCACACACCTTATATAGGTAATGGCCATTAAGGGCATACCTGCACAAATAAAAACTGACAATGCTCCGGCATATATTTCCAGCAAATTGAAACAGTTTTTTGAGTATTATAACATAAAACACATAACTGGTATACCACACAATCCTACAAGACAAGCAGTAGTTGAGAGATCCAATCGTACTTTAAAGGAAATGCTCCATAAACAGCAGGAGTAACCAAGACACCCAAACACAGATTTCATAATGCTTTATTAACATTAAACTTTTTTAATGCTAATCAAAAAGGAAAAACAGCTGAAGAAAGTAGCTGGACAATAGAAAAAACTTCTGAACTAAATCAGCCAGTGTACTTCAAGGATGTATTGACCTCAGAATGGAAATCAGGATATGTGTTACGTTGGGGTAGGAGTTTTGCATTTGTATCTACAGGAGAAGAAAAGCTATGGATATCATCTAAGTTAATCAAGATCTGAGTTGAACAAAAGAAACATCCTAATGAAGAGAAATGGCAAGTCATCTAATAAATTAGGCCCCGTAAGATGTGTGGAGACTTCTCAAAGGTAGATGAAGTGTTTTGTTCTTGTCCTTACAGGAAAACAGAGAACACCTATCTTCAAACAACCAAGAGACAACGAACATGTAGGTACCTACAGAAGAGAAGACATCTCTCCAGAGAGAATCACTTAATGAAGAGGAATCTGAATTATGGTAAAAATATGCAAGTCTAGTAAACTGTTTCTATATTGAAGTCTGTTTTTCTTTACTATCTAGTATTTTTGTAGTCCTGATTCATGTAAACCCATGCTTGCTTTGGAGTTGGATTTGGCTTTCCTTCTCTAAATCCAAGCATGTTGTTAAGATTAAATTCACAGTTTCTGCCTTATATCAAGAAGCCATTTGGTGTAAGGCAGAAGAAAAAAATCTAAGGACTCATTCACTTATTAACAATTTTCTCTCTGAAATCCTAATTTTCTCATATACATTTTAATGCTTTTTGTTGCCTTTCCCTAATGCATACCATAAAAATTTTAAATTTCACTTTGATATTGATATTTAAGTTTTCCACTAGGAGTAATAACAGTTCCCAACAGCAATCTCTGAACATTCTGGAAAGAAGATGGGGCCCCAATTGAACATTTCCACTTGACTCAACCTGATGCATCTGGACTACAAACTTCATCCTAAAACCAGTTTGAGTCTTCTTTGATCGAGACAACTCATAACTAGCTAGCTATATTGGTGCACCTTCTTATTACAACCTGGCCAGAGTTTCAAGTAGAATTCCAGTCAAGCATTTTCTGACACACAATGACGACCTAAATATATTACAGCCAGTTCTGTTGAGAAATTTGGTTGCTTAAAATTTTCTTCCTACAGGATCCCATGGAGAAACCATCATCCCATTTCAGCAGGAAGTAATCTTAAGATAACGATGCCTACTTTCCCAACTCTTGGAATTTGGGGATAATATTCATCTTCATAGGGTTGGTCTTAGTTACTTGGGGTTGGGTATGGAAGGTGATACTTAGACTTGGTTATATCTTTTAGACAGGAATAGGGCATGGTTGGGAAAGGAATGGTTCAGAATGTATATAGGTAGATTAGCCTATCTTCTTGTGAATTATTTAGTAAGAGTGAGACATTAGTATTACAGCTTACTTTGTTATATATTCTTGTACATGGTAACCTATGTAAAATTAAGTTTATTCCCTTCCTGGAAGAATGGTATATTTTGTTATATTGTGTGAAATCTTCCCATTTATGATATTTTATGTACATTATTCTTGCCATATTCTATGCATGTATACTTTTGCTTGTGTTCAAGACATTTTGTATATTGATACAATTTGAGATATTTTTCTTGCTACCCTTTAGTGCTCTACCTCTTGTATAGAGAGTTTTACTCAACCTCTATTTTAGGGATTTACATGGGTATATATATATATATATATATATATATATATATATATATATATATATGTGTGTGTGTGTGTGTGTGTGTGTGTGTGTGTGTGTGTGTGTGTGTACATAGTTAAATTGTTTAGGTATTTATCCTTGCTTTACTCAAGGAAGTTTTATTCATATATTTTAGCCAAGTTCCTGAGTATTACAGATTATCCTTACCCATGTTTACTTTGCCTATGAGATTATTCAGACCTAGATGCTTAATCTTCAATCACTTCATAGACCTGCAGAACATGGCATTTAAATGTTTTTATATTAGTACTCTGTTGGCATGAGACACTGTTGCTCCTGAAAGCACCGTGCACTTTCCCGAAAATATATTGGACACTGTTGTTGCTCCTTCTGAAGTTAGTCCTCGCTTCGGCTAATGGCCTCTTGGGCAAGGAACTGCCTCAACCTTGACCACTGATTTGGACATGTGGTCCTATATGCTTGCAGGAGACAAACATGAAGACTGCTGAACCCTGCCAAGTCAGGGTAAGACAGCATTTCTACCTCCCTGCTTTTGTTGTGGTCTGTCAAATACTCCAGGCCTTAGCCAAAAATGGCTATACCAACATTGCTGTGAGATCTTGGGTGACTGCCCAGGTAGCTTGCTGTTTCTGTCGTCGCTGCACCTTTTGGAAGTTGCTCATCCGCACTTCCTGTGAGCCCTAGTATTGTTATTTTCCTTCTCAGGTCTTGAAGAGGTTGCAGGTAAACTATCACAAGTATTATTATCTCTTCCTAGTTAGATATATTAGGTACTAGACTTAAGCTTTCCAGCTTAGGACAACTCTATTGTAAATTCCCTTATGTCTTCACCCTAGGACTAGATATGTTTGTGGTTTTATTCTCGATTTTCCTCTTCTTAGAGCCCATTTGTTATTCACTGTTTTGTATATAGTTTTGTATCATGCTTAAAACTTTTCTTTAGACTAAAAGGGGAATTGTAATGGGATATTCACTGTGTCTGCTTCTGTGGCACTGACCACACCCATTGAGGGGTGGAGCCAGGGGCAGAAGTGCCCTGTGGAACTAGGTCTCCAAAGGAGGCAGGAAATGCTCTCTTGCTGATGGGACACGGAGAGAAGAGCATCCAGTTACAACTACTGCATTCATCTGTCTGTGTTGTGAGTTGTCTCTCCCTTAATAAACATCTATTCAGCCTATTTGTTTATCCTGAACCTTATTAAACCACAATAATCCACCACCCCTTTATGATAAAAGTGTTGGAGAGAGTAGGGATACAAGTAACATTCCTAAAAAAAATAAAGGCAATTTACAGTGATATATGGCCAACATCAAATTAAATGGAGATAAACTTAAATCTACCACACCAACATTAAGTCTAAGACAAGTTTGTTCACTGTCTCTATGAGTATTCAGTTAAGTGTACACACATGAAGAACATTCTTCTAAATACACTAAAAAGAAAGTGAAGGAAAGGGTGGATATTTTCACTACATCTGGAATTTCTATAACAATGGAAAAGTTTGTGTTCAGTTGGAACATTACTTCTCTGTAGTGGTATGATACTCTGCAGGATGTTCCCTTTATTAATTTACTCAATAGTCAAATATTGTGTCTCAACAAGAGATGGGCACTTTCTGAAGTGTGGGGAAGGGGTCAAGCCCATGGTTCCCAGACATCCAAAAGGAAAAATGTGACATTGTATTATGCCATCTCACTGCTTTTTAAAAAGAATCATCTCCAGTGTTTCAGTTGTCCAGCAGAGCATCAATCAGTGAGTGAAGAAAGGATGGGAGGAGGATAAACTCCATCACCCAACCTTCCTGCCAGTTTGGCACTTGCAATTTATCTTCTACTCCTACATACATTTTAGATTACTCTATTTCTTTACTACCTCTCAGTAGGTACAGCTCTGGAAAATGTTGTGTGACTTAGATATGCTGTCTGTCCTACATTTTTCAGACAATTTATCTAGTATGTTTCTGGTTAATTTAATTTGGAAAACATCAGAAATAATGATAATTACCTTTGGACTGTTTAGTATAGGTTAAATGGAGTAATATATAAAACACACAGTATAATTCACTCAACACGTATCAGTTGCATACTTAAGACAATGAAGTATAACGCCAGTGTTGCCAAATTTCTGAGCAGTGAATGGGTTTTATCATTTTTTTCATTAATACCTTACCAATTTAATGGTAGTTCTCATTTCACACAAAAAAAATGAAAGAAAGTTATTTAAAATGTTCATATATTTTGGTACTGTAAGTGTATATTCATGCCTCATATCCCAATGTTTGCATACAGAGTAGTACACTGTTAATAAACTTACACAAACTCTTAATGTACTTGTGTTCATGTTCCACTGTGCATGGGGAGTATTTTTACTCTCTAATATACCTCTGTTCTCCCTCTGTTCATTCACCAATAACCATCTCTCCAGAAGGCCAATTAATTGTTTTGTTTGCAGTAAATATAGTTGTGAATATTTGGTCTGGCTAAAGCATTGACTTTGATGTGTACAATTGCATGTAACTGTTGATTTGAATGAGAAATGACCTCCATGAACATATATTTGATCCTTGGTCCCCTTTTGGTGACACTACTTAGGAAAGTTATAGAACCATTAAGAGGTGAAGGCTGGTTGAAGTATATCACTGGGACATTGGCTTTCATATTGTACAGTCTTCCCACAATTCCAGTTTGGTCTCTCTGCTTCACATTTCAAGTCAGTGTTGTAATCTCTCAACTTCTTGCTCAGGCGGCCTACTGCCAAGCCTCATCTACCATTATGGATAATCCTTCTGAAATCAGAAGTTCAAATAAACTCTTTGCTGTATAAAATAAAAGAAAATGAATTGTATTCTGAATGGGTAATCAAGGAGAAGAAGGCATTTTGCAGAGTAAACATGGAATGAGATGGGGACCTAAACATGCCATATCTGCCAGCAACACTTTTAGCCTCATGGAAGGGCAAGCATTGGAGTGGAGATTTAAGTTTTTCTGTAGTCAAAGAGAAAACTATCAAAAACCCCTGACATTGAGCATGCTACTTGCAAGCTTATATTTTCAGGTAGATGGAAAGTGACATATTGCTGATACCATGATTAGAAGAAAAAACATGAATCTGCAATGTTGTCATGGTCATTACTCTAGTATGCTTTCTATGTGGTAGGTATTTTTTAGTTCCTATCAGAGATCTCAATAAAAGACAGCAATACACACCATCCTAACTTGGATTTTTCTTGTTATCCCTTTTTAATCTTCACTAAATTTTCATTTTCCTTGAAATAGACTGATCTGCTGTAAACTAAAAACATTTTCATTGTTCGCCAAACTCCAATTGCAACACTCCATATGTATTTTTCAATCTTTAGTAGCTACTCCTTCCATAAAGAGAGCTTATATTATTATAATACATTATAATATATTATAGATTACCTTCAATTTTTAAAGAAAAAAGGTCTCTCAAATTTTAAAGGCAAACAATGTCCTTCTAACATTTTCAATATTAGACTTTTAAAGAGAAATAAAAGGATGCCATACTAATTATAAGAAATATCAAGTAAATGGCACTGGAACTGAAGCGTGAATGACTCTTGGCTAGAAGCCATCACTGAACAGCTGAGAGCTCATCACATACCGTTGGCCACCTACTCATGAAGAGCAATACTGCTCACCCTGCAGATGCCCTTGGAATTTCACAGCTAGTTACCAAGTCCTCAAAATCTATCCAGTGCCAATCCTCTGTAAGAATATCTTGAAATTTAAAATTCTATTTATATATATTGCAGATCTGAACAGTTGCAGTTTCTCCCCCCCCCATTATTTTTTTAACAACTTGAAAATGTGTTAGAGAAATAGAACCACTGCAAATGTTTGGTATGATGAACTGAAGGATTACTCCCTCATATACAACCCCATTCTTTATTAGATCATTGGAGGGAAGAGAGACTTTTTCCCACAGTAAATAGAAGTACTTCAAAGTCATGTAATTGATTTGATAAATATATATTCTGGAAGGAATTAAAGAATGTGTACCAGGGTTAAAAGGTAAATTTTGCACCAATTGTCCCAAATGTAACTAAAGCCAAACCTGAGGCTTTGATCTTGGAAGATTCTGTCTACAATGGATAAGGTTAATTCAACAATTAATAATTGATCAGTGTATCAAATAAAGTGATCATTAGCTGGACAGCTCCAAGTCTGGTACTACATCACTCCACCCCCAGACTTGAGTAACATTTTGAAAAACTGAAGAAAAGGTGTAAAGCCTTGGTAAGGACAAGGAGTGATGTCCAGAAGTTTCTTCTGGACATGATGTGGCAGGTGCATCTATCAACTTATGGTAGTAGTAGATCCCTGAAAAAGATCTACATAAGACCAGGTTCATCAACATACTACCATACATGGATGGAGAAGGGGCTTATTTATTGGTCTACTGCTTCTCCCTGCAGAGAAATTAAAAGTAACAGGAAATGAGTCAGTTTTTAGTGGTATAGCCATATCACTCTTATTCAAGTAAATATTTTCTCACCCTTGCTCTTGCAAGTAATCTTAATTAAATAGAGTGGAGCAAACATAAACATACACATGAGAGAGAAAGGGGGGAGAAGAGGATGGGTATTTACTGCTCGGGAGGCAGTGGGATCTGGGAGGACAGAGGGTAAGACTTAGAAAGAAAAAAATCTGAAGCAAATGGGGAAAATAATGATACATAATAACTGGAAGGGAGAATTTGATTAAAGAACAATAGATATGTATGGTAAAGCTATGAAAGAATAAATTTTAAAAAATAAAAATAAAAGCATTCCAAGAACCTGGGATACAGACACCTGCTGGGATAACAATAGTAGAATTATACAAGGAGTACAAGGCCCCTTGATCCCCTATGATTCTAGCTTGGTTCATCAATCATTTCTAACAGATAGTTTTTCAGTCACAACAAATGAAATATTTCACCTGGAAGTAGTATGAAAGTGGTATGAAATGGATATGTTTTGTAATAATCACACTTATAAAGTTATAGTGTTAGCTTAGTGGTTAAAAGTATGTTTTTCTCTTTCAGGGGCCCTAGCTTCAACTCCCAGCACCCAAATGACAGCTCACAACCATAAGTGTCTGTAGTTCTGGAGTAGAAAATGCCCTCTTCTGGAACTCAAAAGTACCAGACATTCATACAGAGCACATATGTACATGCAGGCACATCACCCATAAACAGAAAATACAAATAAATAAAACACAATGAAAGAAACAGTGAGGATAAGATTATCAATGTAGATTCACCAGCTCTGCAGGAGATGGTCCATATCTTGAAGACCCTAAAGAACTATAACATATGTACTAATATTTTGGGAATGAGTTAAGTTCAAATGTGATTTAATCTAGGAAGATGATACTGTTTTCAGGAATCAGATTCTAGTGTATATGTTCAAAACAAAAATATTTCCTACTGAAGTGCTTGAAATTAATAAAATCAAGTTCCTTAAAACATAACCTGAAATCAAAATTGGTTCCAGGTCATGGCTCCAGTATGCTTTCTGTATCTGTGATAAGCACCATGACCAAATGCAACATGGGGTGTAAAGGACTTACTTTAGCATATAGGTCACAAATGATCACTGAAGGAAGCCAAGGCAGACTCAAGGCAGGTGCTTAAATCATGCTTGAATATTCTGTGTATAAAACTAGTTTCAAATTGCACTTTTTTTTCCTAAGTAGTTTGGTCTTATTTATAAATTGTTGTATAATTGACCAAAAAGATTATGTATTTATTTTAAATATATGTTGTAATGCGTTCAGAGAACATCTTAAATGCATATGTTGCTAAATGTGTATGTATGAATGTGTACATGTATGTGTAGTTGTTAAGTACAAATAAGTGCTCAAGCCAGAGGTTGACCTCAGATGTCAAGCCACAGAAAATGTCCACTTCCTTCTTGAGACAATACCTCTCACTGGGCTGAAGCTTGCCAAGCCAGGTAGGATTTCTGGTTTGAAAGCTCCATATATCTTTCTGTCTCTTCCTTTTCATTGCTCTGATTTCAAGCATGTATTACCATACTCAGCTTTTTGCATGTTTTCTAGAGATTGAACAGAGATCCTTGTACCCACAAGGCAAGCATTTTACTGACTGAAATGATTCACCAGATATAAATCTATACTTTTTGAAGAAAAGATATCAAATGTTATATGGCTGCCAATGCCTTTCTTGATGGAGGAAGTTAATATAAAATTTTCCTGTAGGCTTAATAAGTCTACAAATACTTTATACATATAACTTGATGGCAGTAGTCTTCTTTTGATTGTCTTACTAAACTAAGCTCTTCTTAATAAAATAGAGATTGCCATAATGTTTTATCCAATACTCTTGCATAGAAAATATAGATTACTATTGTCCTAATATTTTCTACTCACTTTAAAGCAGTTATCAACACAGGTGCATATTCACAATTCATACCAGACCACAGTAGTTATGATCCATTTCTATAACAAAGGACGAGACATTTAAGCCTTTCATGAATGTTTCCCTTTACTAATTGTTGACCTTACCAGAGACATATTATTTTTCAAAACAATATGTTCAACTTTATAGCTTTTCATTAATCTATGTTCATTTTCAAAAGATAATTACTTAAATCCATCTCACCTATAAAATGACCCAGCATTCACCCTCCAAACTTGTTCTGCAGGTCATTCTCCCATAGCCATTAAGTGTTGAGGTAGATAATATGACAATTATTCCACCTATGAATTCATGATGTGTATGCTTCTGCAGTGACACTGAAGGTTGTGACACTCTGACACACTGTTACACATCAGCAAGGATTCTGTATGCCAAATACTTGGCAGTGGTTTCTATTGCGTAAAGGAAATGCCCTGTCATTTCAATTAGTAAAACAGGTGACACCTTGCTGACATTTCAGTAAACACCTAGGACAGCTCAAAATAGAATAAATTTCATATATCTCTGATCTATAAATCTGAGTAAGCATCTGAAGGAGAATCTACTAAAAGATAATACTTCTGGCCACAGAGAAACCCTGTCTCAAGAAAACCAAACCAAACAAAATGAAACAAAAGATAATACTTCTGAAAGTATTTCTTGACTTGGTTGTCTGAAGAATGTTACATGATGTATGGTCATTTATTGCCCATGAGCACTTGATAGTAAAGATCTATGCAGCTATATTCATTATCTTATCTTTTTGTGTACACATGGGAAACTATCTGAGCTGAGGTCACTGTCATTACTCACTTGTCAATATCATGGACTTCTTTGCAGCAAGCAAGTCTTGCTGTGACTTCCAATCAGGTTTCTCCTCTTCATGCTTTTTTAAAGTACACATTCTTTGTTAAATGAAGACTGTGTCGATGCCATGATTGAAACTATAGATGTTATTTCATTTGGGGAAATACTTAACATATCAAATGCTTGTCCCTTTCTTCAAGTCTAGCCTTATGTAATGTGACTGTCTCACACTTTTGGTGCCACCAATTTTAGACAGTCCATATTCTTTCTCTTTCTTAGCTTCTACATATATATAATTCCAAAATTAATAATCTTATCACATTTCCATCATCCAACACTAAGGCTTTTGCCCGGTAAACTATCTCTTAACCTTAACTTTTTAAATATTCTTATTTTTCCTTTATTTCTTTAAATGAAAAGTACACGAAGGAGGTTTAATGAAGAGAAGTGAGTGATAACTGAATATAATGCAAGAGAATTCCTTCTACCTGTATAGACCACCAACTAAATAAAGGATCATGAGTTTCTATTGGTTTTACCTTTAAAATGAAATTAATGTTGCTCATTTTAGTCACATATATATTTAAAAATATATTGCACTGTTACTTTGAAATATGTATTGGGTGCTTCCATGTTTTGAAATATTTTGTACTATAAAACTATTTTGCTTGCTTTCATATAAAATTGTATTTTCCTTAAAATTTTATGCAATGTTTTATTTTGTAGACAAACAATAACTTCATTTTGTTATATATTATTTGGGACTACAGACCTCTTCACAAGTGTATAAAGAATTTTATAAATATACATTTGGGGTAAGATACAATAATCACAGCCTTTTCTTAAAATACATTACTTTTTGGGCTGAAGAGTGTCCCCTGTTCTGTTATATTTTTAATATCTTGTTTCTCTAGCAGTTTTTCAATGTTTCATGAATATGTCCTTATAAGTACATATTTGAAGACACCTAAATATAGGATATGATGGGGGATGATTACAAATGCCAGAATTATGGCTTGTTTAAAGCACCACTTAACTGGGCATTAGTGACTTATGTCTTGCTGTGATTTGCAAGTGACAAATTTTGAGCAGCACTCAAAGGGATGCCTATGAGTTATGCTCCTTGTGTTTAATTGAAAGTTATCTGGAAATTTGGGTTTCTGTGCAGTGTTTTTCTAATTGATTCAGTTTCACTGCAGAGATGGACTGAATTTTATTGGACTATGGTTACAGAAAACAGGAACCACAAGCAATTCCAGCTTTCAAAGCCTGAGTATTTTATTCTAGACACACTCACACTGACAAATGAGACTTACTTTTAAATCCCACCCAATTCTCTTTCTGACACAGAATCTCCTATAGTTTCACTTTATTTTCTTTGCATACAGAGATATATTTCATTGTATACTTCTCCAAATTCCCCCTTTTTTTTTGGAAATTTAAAACTTCAAATTTTATCTCACTGTTTTTTGTTTTGTTTTGTTTTGATTTTGGATTCTGCTTCAACAAAACTCTTTTGACAACAGAGACACTTATGTACTGAAGCTCCAAATAAGAGAGATGTTTCCATAACTGAAAATGCATGGGAAAATGTATTACATAATACTGATAATATTATAAAGCATGTTGATTGTAAAGCTTTACAGTGTAAAGCACTGTAGTTTTTCTTTCTATTGCTACTTAGAGTTTTTGTCCCATTTTTATTGATTTTTCTGTATATTGACTTTTTCCACTTTAGAAGCAAACTAAGAGTACTTTGGAAAACACTTCTGTGGTGAAATATTGTTTTGGATCTAATAAAGCTAGCCTGAAGATCAGAATGCAAAACTATCTACAGCCATTGACCCCAGGTAGTGGTGGTACACACCTTTAATCCCAGCAGTCACACTATCTAACCATAGAAACTCTGATGGTAGTACATGCCTTTGATCCCAGAAGCAGAGAGGTATATAAGATAAGAGCTGGAAATTTGTCTTCAGACACATTGAGGACAGGATTGTCCCAGCCTTGGAAAAGGTGAGAACTATCTAGTGACTTGGCTGCTTTGCTTCTTTGATCATCAGGTTTAACAATAATATCTGTCTCTGGGTTTTTATTATTCATGCTCACAGTACATTTATAAAGCTATTAGAACACATAAACATGTTTGATAAAATATACCATAAATATTAAGTCATACATACTCAAGAAAAACTCTTTGAATAAACTCTCCTAGGAAACATAATATCTTTATCCAATCTCTCATCGGGACAAATAGTTTTAATTGATGAAGCCAAAAGTGCCAGGAAGTTTGTTCTGTAGAAACTGACAAACAGGAGAACATTATATAATGTCAGGACTTAAAAGTTGACCTTTATATCTATCCTGACCTCAATAAATTTTGTGAAATACCAAAACTATTGAATTGCATTATTTCTATGTAACTTTCCCACATTGGAATAATTTCCATGACATTTGATAGAAAAAGGCATACCATTCACTCTGAACTCTTGTAAAAGAATGGGTTAGAATTAGACAGGAAGAGGCCAAATTGTTTGCCTTTTGACTTAAGTTGTTTTCCTGAATATCACTCCTTTTGTCTATAACAAGGCATTGATAAATTGCACTTGATCCCACAAACTGTGTATAGGAAAGCACATTTTAAGTCTCACATGAAATGTTTTCCTCAGCAAATATGTACAAAACCACAGTTTTCATCCTCTGAACACATCTGCATTAACAACCAGAAAACAATCCTTCACTGAACATATGATAATATGTAACTCCATAATAGTATATGATAAAAAAGTAACTTCAAGTGATTAAATTCCACAAAATATATCAAATTCAGATTTGTGTGACATTTCCATAGAGTATGGTTAGGTACCATATAGTTTCATTTTTTACAAGGATGCATGTTTCTAGAAGTTTATTGTCTTGAAGTAACACACAAAAGAACTAAAACATGTAAACAATTATATAAATAAAAAATGGTCACTTTTCTCTTAAAAGCGATAATGTTTTCTTCTTTTAAAAGTAATTTTGATGAATGTGCATAAAATTTCATGTTTATTAAAATTGTATCAAGATTGTGCATGTAATTAGATTTACTGTAGTCTAAGCCCTATGTCCCCCAAGCATTATATTGATGTCATAACCCTCAAAATGATTTTATTGGGATATGGTATCTTTCAGAGATGATTAGGTCATGAGACAGGTGCCTTGTGAACTCTACTCAAAAGAGGCACTGAAGCTGTGAATGACATTTTCTACTACTGAATCTTTACAGAATAGTCTGTGATCAGTTCAAAGGGCAAAAACATTTTGAATTTTATAAGGTTATTACTTTCCTCCTTAGTGGGTATTCTTTTTCCATGAGTCAAAATAAAAATTAACAGATAGCATTCCTATTTTGGAATATATATATATATATATATATATATATATATATATATATATATATATAAAATACAAGTTCAGATTAATGGACTTGATATGTTGTAAGCAAAAGGAAATAATCAAAATATATCCTGGAAGTCAGGCAGTGGTGGCACACACCTTCAATCCCTGCACACAGGAGACAGAGGCAGGCAGAGCTCAGTGAGCTCAAGACCAGCCTATACCGTCTCCAAAGCAACAGAGAAAGCCTGTTTCAAATAAGTTCAAAAACAAATATATATATATATATATGATATTATATATTCTCCAAGTATTATTAAGGGGCACAATTTACAGTGAGTTATTAACAGATTATTGTGGTGATATCTTGCTTGTACAAATAGAGCCTGTCTATGCGTCAGAGAATTGACCTTGGCATTAGTTAAGCATAGCAATTTGGAGGGCTGTACAGATAGACAAGAAGGGAGCTAGCTGGGCAGAAAAGAGATATAAGCAAGGAGAAATAAACACTTGCCCTCTTGTGTGCTAAGACACAGAGGTAAAATGTGGCAGAAGCTTGCTCTTTCTCTCTGATCTCTCAGCATATTTCTCTATATCTACTCTGGGTTTTTACTATCTAAACCAATTAATAACTCCATTTACAGATTATTTCTTTGGTTTGTCTTTATGACATTGAAATTACTGGAATCATTAATTATTCAATCATAAATTTATTGAAACTGACTTCTTTTTTCTTAGTTAAAAACTTCCAGTTGTAACACCTATACAGATAGCATCCTATAAGTAATATGAAATAATTTAACTGCAGTGTATTGAAGTATGAAATTATGTTATGAGTTAGAGTAAGTTTAAGACTACAAGTATAACACATTATACAAGAAATATTGAAAATTTCTTAATATGCATTTGGAGTGTAGTTGAAATCGTTTGAGACTTTATTTTGCTTCTCTGTTTTTTGTGTGTCTTCTTCAATTACATAATATTCTGTTGTAAATTATGTAATACATTTTTTTAATTCCTTCAATAATCTCATTTAAAAAATATCAACATTATATCTGTCCATAAGTATGTTGTAATCTGTTTCATTTATTTTCTATGACAATTTTATAAGTACATACACTGCAGTACTTTCTTACCCATCTTTCTCCTTTTCATCTCTGAAAAGCCTTCATTCCCTTCCCTATATGTTCTTCTTCCTTGTTCTTTGTTTTACTGTTTTGTTTTGTTGCAGACTGTCTCCAGAACCATTTGTATTACTATGGATATACAACTAGCCAATAAAACTGAGTGGGCTCCTTAGTGGTTATGCATGTCTGTATACTGAACTACCAACCAGAAAGCTTGCATGGGACAGACCTCGGCCCTCTGCACATATGTGACAGTTATGCAGCTTGATTTTCTCATGTACTCTTAACAGTAGAAGCAGAGGCTGGCTCTGACTCTGTTTCTTGCTTCCTCATACTGGGTTGCCTGGTCCAGCCTTAATAGGAAAGGAGGTGCCTAGTCTTACTGCACCTTGATATGCCATTGATGACTAATATACATGAATAGACTATGAAACCTCCAGAACTGCAATGAATTTTTAATAGCTACAAAACAGCCCATCCATAGTATCTGGTCATAGTAGCCCAAATCTTAAATTTGACCATATACTGAGAGGCGTAAAATCTATTCATCATAATTTATTATTTGTTAAGTATGCATATTAATCTATAGGTATTCTTCAGGGTTGCACTCTGTTAATTTTTCACTCTGTAGAAAATTATAAAGAACAAGGATTTATTAGCAATCAATTTAGCATCTCCTAAAAGAAATATCATATGATTGTTTCAATGAAAATTTAGTTTTTTTGAGATAGAATAAGAGTGAGCAAAGTTGGGTATGTGGGTAAGATAAGTGGGAAGAAAAAGGTGTCTGATATAATTACACTTTAAATTCAGAAAATGAAAATTTAAGAAGTTTATGATTGAACAATATTATCTGTTTTTGTTAGAAATGATGTGCCATTATGGTAATCAAAATTACAAATGATAAAGAATTGAATGGGATAAGGGCCGTTTCTTCCTTCTTATGTAAAACAACACTATGAATAAACCAGGTCCTAAGTGACATTCCTAGGCTGGCAGCAACCCATATTTCTTTATCACTCTTTCTACTATATTAATACCTGGCTGTCATATAAATATGTCCTCAAGGATACCTTCCAGTTTTGAGGATGAATGCTAAATTTTGGGTACACATATCTGATTTAGATAGTCTAAAGAATGAAAGGGCTGACTAGATCAGGAATTTGAGGAATCTCCCTAGAGCTCCTTTAGGGAGACAGAGAGCAGATCTCCCTCTCTTGCTCTCATATGGAAAACACACTTGGATCTCTTCAGTGGTTGGGTAAAGGATGAGACATAGAATAAATTAGGTCAACTTCTTAACAGAAAAACAAATACATTAATTGTCAAGATTCTGTTAGTAAGAAAAGATGAGAGGAAAGAATAGTGACATGGTAATAACAATCTTACTTTTCAATAATATTGGTTGATTTATAAAAGTGAGTAACTCCAGGGTTTGTTGCACATTAAACAACTATTTTGTTAGATTTTTCTATATTTTAATTAACTCTTTTCAAGATCAAAAGTCAGTGTGTCCCTTCTCTTTATTGTGATTTCTTTTTATGTTTTAAAATTCATAATCACATACTTTTTTCACTAAGATTTGCTTCAAACACAGTCATAGGAGATGCTTTTATGCATTCATTCAGTTTCTTAACCAGGAACTCAATTTTGCCTGTAAAAAAAAAAAAAAAACTGTTTTCAATCCAGCTTTATTCTATTGCTTAATGAATTATCCTCTAATCTCTGTTTTTTATCATTTTATAAGTAATTTTTCTTGTGTGTTATATCAATACAATATGCTTGGCTTATGTAAACTTTTCATTGATTTTCTGATATGCAACATAATTTTAATTTTACTAAGATGTTTAACAAAACTTATTTAATGTTCACTATTGATTCACATATTACTCAGTGCCTTTTAAGTTATAAGATGGGGATTCTTCATCTCTGATCAATTATTTTCAGTATACATGTTGTCTAATAATGTATGTATGTTTTATTCACTTGTAACAATTATTCAAGACAAGGACACCATAATTTGGAACAAAACAATAAGAAGAGGTATGTGGTACTCCCTTAACCTAGAGATAGGAAAGAAGTCCTAGTCCCTACTCCAAATGAATTGACAGATTTAGATGACCCTCTTGGAGGGCATCACCCTACATGTGGAGTAGGGGGAGGATGGGAGGGGAGGGTGGTGGAGGTACATGTGAGAGTGGGAGAGAGGGAAAGAAGGAGGGAGGGAGGGAGGAAGGCAGGGTAGGAGGAAGGGAGAGGGAATATAAAAAAATAAAAAAGAAGAGGTATGTTGGAGAGATTGGAGGTAGTGATTGGTATGGACAAATTAAAAATAAAATATAAATAATTTTCCCCCTTACAAAATAGATGCTTGAAAATATAAAGAAAATTCTAGCTGAATACTTTCATTCATTAATTTTTCTAGGTATTATTTCATTTCTGATTCAAAACTTGATGTACAAAAGACCATCTAGTATTTGGTTTGGATAATTCTTTCGTACTGAATATTGGTTGTGATAAATTTTGGTTTTTTCATGTTCATAAATTGTTTGAACATTAGGCTGGATATTATTTACACTAAAGTGTGAATTCTGAAAAAAATTCTTCAATTTTAATTATATAGTTACTTTCAAACTCTAAAATAGTATTGTACTTTCCCGTAGCCATCCATATCAATGACCAAACATGTTCAGATATATCAGAGAATAACATCACTTATGGAATTGCTGTCATTTTTAACAAATTAAATTGAACTGGACATCACTGTGTTAAATAAATCTGAATCAGAATGTAACAGATCAGAAAAGAATCTAAAATGAAATAAGTTTATTCAAGGTTAAAATGGAATAGTGGCTATCTATGACTAAGAAGGGTAAAGTATGAAGGGGACAGTTAGATGAACAAATACTGTGTTATGTTAAGGACAGGAAGCTACAGTTTGGAGTGACATAGTAGATTTATCATAAAAGTCAAAAGAATTTTGAAAGCTCAATCATAAATAATGAGTGTCTGAGGAAATAGATATATTTAAATATATTTAAAGTTACTTAAGATTTATCATACACACACACACACACACACACACACACACACACACACACAGCAGACTGTGCTGCATATCCTTTGAAGTGTTAATTGCTTCTAAATTACTTTGATGTACAGTACAAAACCACTAAAACATACTGAAAGAATTTGACTTTGTATGGTGTTATAGTGTATCACTGTGTATCACAATTTGGAGCTGAAGCCTCAAATGCTTTAAATACAGACAGGAAGAAACTTTCTTGGGTCATATATTTATAATTATTAGGTGAAAAATATGTTTTACCATGTGAGATTAACTTTATCAAGCCAATACTCAAACTGGAAAGCAATAGGCAAAATTTTACTCCTACATGTTTGAGAACAACCAACAGGGGATTAGAAATATTTATCAAAACTTAATTTCATTATGTTCATCCTTCTGAATGGCAACAGGGTAAATTATAGACCCTAAAATCAAGACTTAGTTCAATTTATTCACTTATAAAATGGAAGAAAAAAACACTATTTCACTGAGTTATTGTAAGAAGTGAACCCTTGATGATGTATGCAGAAGAGTACTCATCATAGAGATTGTAGCAATATTTGTACCATACCAATTAGGATGCCACCTGATATCAATCCATTCACCTGTTAACTTTTATCATCATAGTCTGATTTGCATTCATTTGTACCTTCTTACAATTAGGAGAAACCGCCACACTTAACTAAGCAAATAGAATCCTAAACCAGAAATATATATATTCCTGGAATTACTCCAGAAATGCAGGCTCTCTCTCCTCTTGCATTTTATCAAAGAGGCAGAACCCCTTGCTCATTAGTTTTCCCAGTATATTTGTCAAGGCTTATGTTAGTTGCTTCTTACTGAAACTGGACAATGAACAGCTTGAGAAAAAAGATCATGGTGTCTTCAAAATTTGGCAGATTTGACAACTACAACTTTTCATCAAACATGGCTTATTAAAAAGCAAATGAAAAAGAGAGAATCCATGTGATTAGCATCAAGTTTTATTGTCATTCTTTAGAATCTAAATTTTAAAATTGGAAACTCATGAACAGGAGATTGAGCAAAATAGCACACTGAACTTGAGCAAACATGTTCAGTTCTGTCAGAATCTAAAAGTAAGGGTAGCAAACAGATTTTACTTTTCTTCAAGCATACAAAATGTAAAAGATATGAAGAGCATGGCAAACATGTTTTGATTTAACAGATGCATAGCTTTTCAAATTTTGCTGATTAAAGAAATTAACATAATGAAATGTGCATTCCAGCTTGATTTTTGCATTTTCTTGCAATTGGTGAGAAAGCTTAATGCCTTCTAGCCTCTTCAAGTGTTCCCTAAATAAAGATTTTTATCTTAATGTATTATTGTTTCCTGACAAGATCATAGTAGACTAGGTCAGTGTCTGTATTGTATTATTAAGGTAGATATATGGCTTCTTTGCATATGCTAATCATCATGGAATTACAGAGTAGACACTTAAAGTTATAGTTCAGGTCACAAACAAACATGGAGCACCTCCTCCAATATTATGTTTGTTGTTGAAATTATCAAATGCTATGAATGCTAAAGTTAGTTCAATTTTTTGTTAGTTTCTCCAATTATAAATTAATAACTCACTATGTTTGATTTTGAATATTTTAAAATTTAGTTACTAGAAGTAAACAAATTGAATAAAAAGTGGTTGAAATGTAATCTCAATTTTGAAATTACATTTAATGAATAGACCTATCTGCTCTACTAATTTTAATGAGCTTTGGATGAAATCATGGACTAAATTACAGCATAATAATTTTATGTATGTACTCTTAGAACTTTGTCAGAATATTTTCATTTTCAATATCATATGCTCAGTCTCACTAAAATGTATCAAAGAAAACAGTTACTAAATTAATCATACCAAGCAAGCAAATATGTTAAGCATAATGATATAACCAGTCTTAGTAAAAATATATGAGAAAGAAATGATAATTGATGGTGGCATTGACCTCTGGTGCAGTTTCTTGGAAATTGATACTGTAACATGTTAAAATCCTGAGACATTTAGGAATCTAGTGAATAATATGAATAAAGGTGTTACAGGCAGGTTTTTCCCGCCGGCTTCCACCGGCCCTGCCGTCAAATGAGCCCCAATAAAACTCTGAGACTCTGTATTTGATACAATCCTGTTGGCCAGGTACCATTATTGTTTATGGGCTAGTTCTGTCTTAATGATTAACCCATTTCTACTTATCTAAGTATTTCCACGTGGCTCATCTTATCTGGGAGCTGCAGCTGGCGTCTTCCTTCCAGGTCTGCATCTTGACTCCTCCTTACCACTCCTCTTTCCTACTCCTAGTCTCCTAGCCCCACCTATCTAGTTTTCTATTGGACAACAGGGCTTTATTAATTAACTAGTATGAGAAACATATTTACAGAATAACATCTCCCATCATCTCCTCTTTCTGTCTAAAATAAAAGAAGGGGTTTAACCTTAACATAGCAAAATAAAACATACAACAGTTATCAAATAAAAATCACAGTAAACAATATTTAGTCCATTAACATTTTGTAAGACTTAAAGAAAATATCATCTGTCCTATCTTTGTGAATCTAAAGCCCTATATGTAACTTATCATTAATCCTAACTAAGGAAAAATATAACCATAAGTATTGGTCTTCAACTCCTTCAAAGACCACAGAAGGATAATATATAAACTCTAGAAATGACATAGACAACTCATTGCCTGGTCAGTCACTCAAAGTTCTTCTGTAATGTTCCATGTTCAGCCCATAGGCCATAATGTGTCTGGCAGACTTTAACCAAACAGGAAACTTTAAATTGTCCACCTGTAATTGCAGGTTGTCAGTCATTTTTCTCTGTGTCCTGAAGAATGTCTGCTTCTTCCATGAAGCAGCAATCCTGTAGCAATGTCCATCTTGTATCAGCAGTCATATTTTGTGGGTCCTGCATGTCCAGTTTCTACAACATAAAGTCAAACAGACCAGAAGAGCAGTACCTTGCCCAAATGGCTAGTCTTGCCATATTAGAAGCAAACTCCATAACATGTTTCTTAGATATCCATCTTCCTTTCTGATGCAGGTGGTGTTACCAGGAGCAGTTGTGCTTCATTGTCAAGAAAACCCTAAACCATTTTGAATGCCATATTCTGTAGGTCTTTGAAAGGTTTGAAGAATGCCTATTCATCTCAAACATCTCTGCATACCTAGAAATCCTAATTAATTTAACTCCAAGTTTTGACTATCATAAGTAACTCTCTATAATCTGTACTGAATTACACATTACATTTTCCAATGAGCTATATAAACACAATATCTAAACAAGAGGAAAACTATACATATCACAAAATTGACCTTAAATTGTATCAATAATAGAAAATCCATTTCAAAGCAAAGTATTCATATCTATACCATAATTTCCCTTTTACCTTTAAAAAGATTGTTTGTGGTCATTAGCCATTTATAACCAAGACCATTTAAATGAAAACAAATATTTATAAACAATATTTGGGAATTTGGGTGTCGTTCTTCAAACTACTTCCTGCTGATAGGGGGCGCTGTAATGGGGGTCCAAAGAAGATGCAGAAATCTTGGCTGTAGTTTGCAAGGCTTATTTTTCAACTGCTTTGAATGTTGGAACATCTGGGACACTGTTTCAGGGGGTCTGGCTTGATCAAACCACATTAATCTGGAAGAAATACAGCTTTTCATTTTCTGTGGAAACAAAAATAGAAATCCTTTTGCCCTTATCCTTAGTAACTTATCCTTAGGCTTAAATTTTGGAGTCAAAGCATTTTTAAAATATAGTTGTTATTTTCTCAGCAATCAAATAATTTAAAGACGACAGAATTGCGTATAGTATCCAAAATTTCTCTGTGCTTTCCTTCTTTACGTGGATTTTTTTTATTACTTTATTTCTTCTACTTCTATTTTTACATATTTTGAGACAGGGTTTCTCTGTGTAACTTTTATCTCTCCTGGAATTTACTCTGTATACCAGGTTTACTTTGAAATCACAGAGATCTGTTTGCCTCTGCCTCCCGAGTGCTGGGATTAATGGCGTGCTCCACCATACCTATCCATTCTACTTCCTTTTTTCTTTTTTAAACCATTGTATCCTGTTTCTTTTTCTCTCCCAAGCAAGCGTATTTTTTAAAACATAGCATAAACCTTCATTGCAGCTCTCTTACACACCATTGAATTGTTAGCAGAGCTCTTTTAAAAACAAGGCGGTTTTTTACCGCTTATGCTAATTTTGGAAACCTTCCTTAAAGGACCTGAGCAAATCTCTGTCTACAGCAAAACAAATACAACCGAGAAAATGCTGCTACTAAGAAATATTGCTAGTCTCTGTTCCTTTGTTTCTAAAAACTATTTTTTAAGCTTTTGTTAAGTTTTAAGTGAAAGTTCTCAATCCTACTTCTGACACCATTATGTTACAGGCAGATTTTTCCCGCCAGCTGCCACTGGTCCTGCCGCCATGGTCCCGCTGCCACGTAAGCCCCAAATAACAGGCAGAGACTCTGTATTTGATACAATCCTGTTGGCCAGTTACCATTGTTGTTTATGGGCTAGCTCTGTCTTAATGATTAACCCATTTCTACTTATCTGAGTATAAAGGTGTGCCACCTTACTATTATGTAAAATACATGATATGTACTTAAAGGTTATTTACTAAAAACTTAAACAAAATACTAGAGATATTAATTACCTATAATTTATACTATATAGCCATATTTTCTTGCACTAAATAAAATTGAATGTAATATTTGACAATTTAGTTCCCTTGGAAATTTACCATCACTAAATCATGTGAAATGAAAGGATCACATGCAAAGATGTTTATTGAAACATTATTTATGATAAAGGAGGAAATTTAAATATGTACTTGCATTTACTTTATAGCAGAACCCAGAAATGAAATGGATACTTAAAAAAAAAAATATTACCTAATGGGAGAAGAGGTTGCTCTAACTTCCTACAAAGATGATCAGTTGTATGAAAATGAGAGTCAAATAAACACTCCCCACCCCAATTGTTTTTGTTCATGGTATTTAATCACAGCAGCAATAACCCTAACTAATACAGACATATTGTGAGTGGTGAGATTTCATGAGTACAGCCTTCCTGTCATATGTTGGAGAGGTACTCACACACCAGACTGTTTCTTTCAATAAATGGGAAAATCACCATTACTGTTAGCCTAGTTGGCAAAGAAGCCCTAGGAATCTTCTTAGTCCTTCCTCCCCTAAGATATGATTACAGGTCTATTACATGATGCCTGGCTTTTTATAGATTTTTGTGGAATAAAACTCAGGTCCTAAGGCTTTCATGTCAAGCATTTCCTATCTCTGTCTCCATGTTGTCTCCTTTATCCTTTTGTTTTCTTTTTTGAAAGTCTGCAGTAAGTCCTAGCTGAATTCATGCTTTTCAGTTTACTGTGTTCGCTAACCAACAATGAAGACTATATGGAGAAAGTGATGCAACTCTGTTCACTTAATTGATCTATATTTTAAAAGAGTGTGTATCTTCCAGTGTGGAAGATTAAACTCTTTTTTACACTGTAAGACCCTGTGGGTTTTTCCCCTAAGTTTAGTCAAATAGACAGAGTTAATAATGACTCTGACTTTGGTGTCATGCCCTACAAGGTTTTCTCTTACTTAAAAAAAAATATAAAAATGTGTTAATGTATGTAAAGGCTATGGTGGCGCTACTGGATCTAAGACATGTGCTTTGTAAATCCATCTAAAAGATATAACATTAAGAAAATCAGTATGTGACTTGGTCTGTTTGAGAGGCTCCTCAGAGTGGGACCACCATCTAGCCTTGGTGCATGAGCTGGCTTGTTAGATTGCATTTCCTATGATAAGATGCCCTGCTCAGCCTTGATACAGAGGAAAGGTATTTGGTTCTGACTTACCTTAATGTTCCAGGATTTGTTGATTCTTATTGGAGGGCTATACCTTTTCTCAGGAGTGGATAGTGGGTGGGCATGGAGAAGGGGATAGAGGGTGAACTGTGGTTAATGTGTAAAATGAAAAAATATATTAAAATAAAAAACAAACAAATAAATAAAACCTAATTAGAACAGTGGTATCTTCCGTGATTGAGATTCTGAGCACTATGATAAAGATGAAAGAGATATTTGAGCTCTTACAGATCCAAAAGAAAGGCTAATGTGATTGTGATCTTGAGTGCTGTATTCCCTTGTATATGCAGCAGAAGGAAGGAACCTTATCATCACTCCATCACTAGGGACACAATGGGGGGAGGGGGAGTCAGAGTTTTCAGTAATAGGTTTTATAAGTTAACCTATAATAAAAAGGTGGCACTATGTTAGAAAACTAAAAAAAAATAAAAATGTGTCAAAAAATTTTAAAATATGAAAACTCAAAAGGAATGTTTTCTATTCCAACCCCTCTCTTTAACTCAAAAATGGTTCTAGAATTAGACCTTGCAAATTGAGCTAGTGGCAACAGTAGCTTATTTATTCCACATTAAATGTTAAGGTCTTTCTTTAAGTAGTTTCTCTTTGTTGTCCCTTGATGGGAGTTGCCATTCTGTAAATATGTTTCTCTTATTGGGTAATGAATAAAGCACTGTTGGCCAATAGGAAAGCAAGATAGGTGGGACTAGGAAACGAGAGGAGGGGAAGGAGGAGGGAGGAGATCCAAGATGGTAGACTGAGAGAGAAGAACACCAGCCCCTCTCTCCGGCAAGATAAGACCATGTGGAAATACTTAGATTAATAGAAATGGGTTAATATTTAAGACAGAGCCAGCATATATGAAACTAGTAACTGGCCAGCAGCTTTTTATCAAATACAGCATCTCTGCATGTTATTTGGGGCTGGCACAGAAGTAGTGGGCCCAGGCCAGCAGGAGAAAACCTTACTCAACAGTCATCATTTACCAAAGGAACTAAACTGGATAATTAGTGTGTCTATTTCATGAGTGACCTAAATAATCATAAATAGAAAGTTAAAGGAAGGTGACATGTAATGATACACTCATATAGTCACAGATGAACCAAAGAAATAGGATGCACCTTTCTTTGTTAAAGATAGTTAAATATAATGCCTTTTTAAATACATGTGACTTTATTGTTTAAAGTATAATCTTTGAACATCCTGTCCCTTCCATAAAATTAGTCAATAAAGTGCTTGTGAGGTTGGCAAAAAAGAAAAAAATAACTAGAACAGACATGTCTCAATTGAGTAATTTCAGCTTAGTCTCATTAAATGCACTTGGAAAGTTCTGTGTATTGAGTAAAGATTGAGAATAAATAGTAGCAAATGTTTCAATCTTTGTATCATTTTCAGGAAAAATCTATGATTCTAACTAAGCAATGACTTAAATGCATTGATGAGTTATTCAGCTCATGGTTTCCTGTCAAGAATAAAGCTGGAGTCACCTGAATGTGAAAATTTTTAACTTAAAATCTTCATTAAATTGTCAAACTATACTCATTTGTTCATAAGCATAGAGCACGTTAAGCTATGATTTTTGCCTAGTTATTTAAATAATTAACATAGACTACAATAATTTTTAAACACTTGATTTTTAAAAGATTTTAGGGCGAACACGCCTAAAATCCAGCAGGTGGAATTTTATATTGCTATAACTAGGTCTAAAATGAAAAACAAATATAGCAGAAAATATGACAATTTTGAAAGATAATACAATTAATGTGTTTGTCAAATAACAACTAAAAACAAATAGTTATACTCCCAAAATAAATGCAGAACATAAAGCACAACCTAACAGTTCAATGATATTCATGTATGCTAGTAAGAAAACAAAATAGAAGTCATTCATCCACAGTAAAAGTATCTGTGAAGAAAAAAAAATGTCCATCATACAAGAGAATACTTAAAGTAGTAATTCAAATGTTCATAAGATTTATCTCTAGATCATGAGGTTTCTGTGTTCTCTGTGTTTTCCTTTATCTTTCCTTCAGTACTTTATTTCCAAGGCAAAACATTAATAATTTTACATTTAGAAAATGCTAGGTTTTAAACTGCTTTAACATTCTACTAAACAAAGAAGTCCAAGCCACTTTACAATGAAGACAACTTCCCCCACCAAAATATGTTTGGTTGTGCTCCCTACTTCTGTCTTCTTAAGGCTGGGGGAAAACATGAAGAAGCTAGAAAGAGATCAAGTAATACAATATGCTTTGTTATATCCCCTGAGTGAAAACTTACACACAAACTAGGGTTTAGGCAACTTTTCTTTTTTTACTGAAGGATGCTCAGATAACTTTTACTAGTCATTCTCCAGGGATGATTTTCATTCCAGACTTTGTGAATGTTTAAAGCTAACAAATAATTCAATTGTGATTGCACTTTACCAAGATTTTAGTTTTTAAAATAAAATTAAAAAGGATATACACTAACCCATAGTTCTTACATAACATAAATTTAAGTTGGTTTGCTTGCATTTCTTAATGATTTACCCAGTAGTAGACAAAAGTAATTGAACCCCAGGAGTTTCTGTTTTATAGCCAGACCCTGGAACTAAAGTAATGCTATGTACTGCATAATCTCCTAGGAAAAACTGTACAGAAGAGGTGATAGAACAGCCAAGCAATTTAGGATAATATGAAATGAAGAGTAAGAGTGTGTGTTCATTGCACATCCTCAAAGCCAAGTGAACATTAACAATAGACCCTACTGATAGATTGAAGTCAGCAGTTTTAGTGATATATGTGTCAATGTGCATTTGAGGGACTAAACTTCTGCAAGTAATCATACATTAAAAAGATACCAATTTGCAATGCAAACACTTGTAAGTTATACAGACTTTACTTAGGCTGAAGAGACCACACAGCAGTAGTAACAATCACCTCTTTAAAATTAAACTGGGTGACATGTTGAGCAACCACACAGAATTGTACATGTTAATGTCTATTTGTTGACAAGAAGTTCTGATCAGTTTGTGATATGAAACCAGAAGCAGAAATTATAGAATTTATGTGGGATAAATATCCTTATAAACCAGAGGTTCTTATGACTATTTTAGTCATCCTAATCTCAAATTAACCCCATATTTGGATGATTTAGTCGGTGGCTTCATAATCAGAATGATCCTGAGTCAATGTACATTGTTCTGATCTGACTGTCACATATTGGCTCTCAAAGAATGAGCCATGAGAATTCATGATGATCAACCATTATTGTGATCCTTCAGCTACAAAACCAAAGCCAGTACATGGGGCACAATAATCTGTACCTTAACAAGTTAAAATACACATTAGCAAGAGATAAGATTTCTGCTAAGTGGGGAAGAGGAAAAAGTCATGTAATTATTATACAATGTGTTTTTGAAATGTTTTATACCTCCAGTTTCTATCACAGCCATTGTTACAAAGTACCAAGTGCCACTTTTACATGATAGATTGAAAGGCATGAGATTGGTAGGGGTTATATTTCAGTTCTCTTGTTATCAAAACGCAGGAACTATGACTTCTAAAACATCTTCCAAATGGAATATAGTAAAAACATACAGTACTAGAAAGTCATTAAGAACTCAAGTTATACATGTTTTAGGTTGTGAACTATTATTATTAAAATAACATGCACTTAGCCACTTGACAACCAAAGAGCAAGTAGACCATAAAACCTACTGAGCAAATAAAAAAGGTATAAAAAGTCCAGAGTAGAAGAGAGTAATGAAAGGCTTTTAGTACTAAGACATTGACTGAAGTCCATTAAAAATTGGAAGTGATACTGAAGCTAGTGTTGAGCTAGTGTTATGAAATACTCCATAAAAGTATATGAGTACAATGTAAAGAGAAAAAGATAAAAAAAATTACAGATACATGAATTCATAATAGTCGCTGATTAAAATAAGGATTTTCCAACCATAAACACTTCAGATGTTTTAAGTGTATAGTTAAAGATGTGTATTTACATGCACAATAAATACAAAGAAGACCCCCACTAACAATCTAAGCAACAGTGGAGAAGTTACCTTAAGTGCCCTTCCTGATAAGGAGATTGATGACTACCTTATATGCCATCCTAAAGCCTTCATCTAATAGTTGATGGAAGCATAAGCAGACACCCACAGCTAAACACTGAGTAGAAATCCTGGAATCCATTTACAGATACAGAGGAGTGATAAGCAAAGGGGTCAAGACAGGGCTGGTGAAACCCACAGAAATAGCTGGCCTGAACAAGTGGGAGCTCATGGACTCTAATCTAATAACTGGGAAACCAGCATAGGACCAACCCAGATTTCCTGAATGTGGTGCTAGATAGGAGGACTGGGAAGTCTATGGGGCCTATGGTAGTGAAACAATATTTTTACCTAGTATATGAATGGACCTGCCCTCAGACTAAATACATGGGGGAGGGCCTATGTCCTGCTCCATATGATATGACCGACTTTGAAGACACCCCAAGGAGATTGGTGGAGGGAACAGCGAAGGACAGATGGGTTTGACATGTTAAACAAGCTTGTTTCAAATTTAAATTAAATAAATGTAAAAGAAAATTTAACAAAAAACATGTTAGTGATAAATGATAGGGGAGGGCTATTTTTATGAACAATGAAATATACCATACTGTGTAAGTATTGACACTATGTGCCTTGTTTAATGTGTGTCTGACCAGAGGTAGAGGTTTTTAAATATTATTAAAGTTAAAAGTAATTTTCAGATCAAAGTAACTGATTTCAAAGACAATGTGATAAGCAATGACAGTCTATTTAATTAACATCAAACAGGAAGGAGTAAGCAACATTACCAGCTTTCAAAGTTCTGTTTCTGTGTAGCACTACACAAATCATCTCAGTCTGTTTTGATCTGATAAATAAGATCTAGATAAATAAGTGAAGAAAATTTCATCTCCTTTCTATAAAAAAATAAGCTTACACAATATGGAAAAATATTAACAAAAGTAGTCACATGAAGAGATGATATAACATGAAAGAATTTAACAACTGTAACCTATATCCTTCATATCTTGAAAATATACCACCTACATATAGCTGTGAAATGACTATACATACATAGATTCAAAGCTAAGCTTCTAGCACTTTCTTCCAAACTGGAAAAACTATTCTTTTTCTTCACTACTCTACTAAGCACTTCCTTTCTGTTACATATACAAAGACAACCTAGGAATAGAGATGATATCTTCACCAAACTGCTTATGGCTTCCCTTTATGTCCCAAGAGATAGAATGTGAATCCTTCCCCAGTGGGTACTGTAGCAGTGTATGTAAGTCCCTGTACTATAGTGCAAGGAAAATCTCCAAACATTTCAGAATGCTGTATAATGAAAGTGCTCAAGACAGTGCTCAAGAAAGTGCTCAAGTGACAAGACACAAGGTGGCGATTCTAAGGCTTTAAAAACTTTACAAGCTCTTAGCTCCACCCTGTTTAATCCCTCCCCTGTGTGTGCCCAACAGGACATTCTAATTTTGCTCTATCAATTTAATTTTGATAGACTGTAGAAGTTTTGCAGAAATAATCAAGATTCCTACATTAATTAATTGTACTGGAAATTATCATTCTCCAGATGGGAGAAACCCAATAAAGTGAGCATTTACAAAGATCTGGGCTCTTCCTGAAAGATAGGAGACATGGGGCTGCATAGGAATTCTGCTGCTGAATTGGAGAAACAAATGGCATTGCTGGAAAGGCCCATGTGAGAGTCTGATACGAAGGATTTGAGATTCTCTTCTAGGAGCCAACAATGCTTTCCAGCTAACAGCTGGCAAGAAGAGATCTCAGTCATGCAGCTGCTAGGAAAGGGACTTTGCTACTAAGTCTGAAAATATAACAGCAAGCTTATAGGACCAGCAGGACTCTAACCTTATAGGAGTCCATGGTCTATTCAATGTCCGTGAAACCATGAATGAAGACCAGTCATGCCTGGGAAGACTTCTGACCTAGAAACAGCAAGATACTAAGAGTTTTGTTGTACACTATTGCCGTTTTGAAAATTTGTTTCACAGCAAAAAAAAAAAAAAAGTATTAAAAAGTATTACTTCTCTCCCCTCCTCAGAATATCCACCAAATCCACCTACATAGGGACAGATGTGATATAGTCCAGGTGTTTTATTAAAGTGTAGTATGTATCTAATGTCTTAATGAAAATTAAATATATATTAATGAACTAAATACTTTGTGTTCCATAGTTGTGATAACACTACTTGGAACCTTCCATAACTCTAATCAGTATGTTAATACTTAATATGTAGGCACTGAATTAAGAGTCACTAAAGCAGAATTAAAAAAAAAAAGTATAATCTGCTGAAATCTCCAGACTGGGATGTACAAAGCAGAATTAACAATGACTTTTGTGAATAACTCTTTGTATATACCATTGGGCCCAGTAGTATTTGACCATAGGTCTTCAGCCACGTTAGCCCCATAGCTACCAAACCCATAGTAGCAACATACTTCAAAGACACCATAGCAGTTAAGCACAGCATAAACACACACTTGGTAATTTACTGAGATGTAGTTACTGTTATCATTAAAGACAATGAGGACATATCCTTCCGACTTGCGTTTAAATATCTTAGTGTTTTGGTTATGGGTTTCATTTTATCAGGATTAAGACAGTAATTTAAGAGACTGGGTGGAGGTTAAATGAGTACAAAACCCTAGAGTGAAACACAGAGTGTGAAAATCTTTGTGTTCACCGTGAAGAAAAGCATCAGTGTGATAGAATGATTTTTCTGGGGCTTACCATCAGCTTGACATTAGTTATGGAGTGGGCTCCCAAATGGAGTAGTCATGGCATCAAAGATAAAGAATGTATACATATGTACACATACACAGCAGCATTTCCCTGCTACATGGATAGGATGGTTACAGTCACTGTGGAAAATAAAATCCAGTGACTGTATCCTGGTAGACATAGGTATCCTGAGTCCCTATGGCTGTGGCTACTAGCCATTGGAGTAAGGAGACCGGGGAGCCTCTGTCCGTCCCCCAGTGCTGCTGTGCTTGTTAACAATGAGTGACAAAAACACAGTATCTGTGGATCAAACACCTCAAAGGTAAAGATCATATCTCTCTTTTTCTCTCTCACAAGCCCAAACATTGCTAACATGAGGAGCAAGAGAGATATAATATCAATTTTAATCCCAGAAGTGTCTGAAAGAACAGACACTTGTATTTATTTAATTCACTACCTATGAAAACCCTTGACCAGATTTCAGACATATTTACTATATAGACTGTCAAGGGGTGTGAGCAGTGACAATGGGAGATAAAGTGTGGGCATCTTATGAATCTTTTCTCTTATCCCTTTGTCCTAGCTCTAGTTTCAACCATACCCAAATTGGCACACAGCTTCATGCAAACTGACATTCTGAGATCATTTCCCTGCAATTGCCTTTCCAACTTCTTTTATATTTCTGTCATAGACTCTTTTTCTGAGTCTAAGATTCTAACAGACTTGGTCTACAAGGCTGCAGGTCTGAACGAGTAATAATCCACAGCGCTAGGGAAACTCTCAACCAGTGCAGGATGATGGCTAGTGGAAAGATGCTGCAGTCTGCAGACAATTCTGAGAATAATTTTATATGCTTTTCTGATATCCCTGTTAAATCCAATTCCTGTTAGCAACAGCCTTGGTACATGCAATGAAGCCCTGCTTCATTCTCCTTACTTATTTATATATGAAAATGAACAAACAACAACCCATTGTCTCAAAATGTACTGTCAGATATTCTGTGATGCCATGCTTAATGAAACACTCCTAGTTATTAATGATTCATATATTTATCATTCACAACATTTTTGTTATTGAGCCAGTATTGTATAGATGTATATTATCTGCATAAATAACAAATAGCTAAAAAGCTTTGTTTTAATCACAGATTATATTAAACTTTATGCTAAAATACATCTGCCCATTAGAAGTATTAAAGTATACAATTATCCATCTGCTGAGCTGACATTTGTCAGCCTGACATTTAATACTGTCACGAAAGCAAACAGGCCTACTGAGCCTTGCCTAGGATATCAAAGGAAGGTGTCTCCAGGTGGAAACTTTTTAATTAAAGTTTGATTTAATGAAAATTATGAATCACAAAACAACTGCTTCATATCAAATAAATAGGGTGACTATAAATAAATCTGAAAAGTCCTAAAATGAGAGTGTTCAATCATCTGCATGTTTATAATAACATGAAAGCATGGGTTTCAGTTTTTTAAATTATAATCAATATTATTTTTAATTATTCACTTTTGTAATTTCTAAATAGGCCATTTTCCTTAGCAGGATGCAGATGTGTTTTGTTGTTGTTGTCGTCGTTGTTATCTTTGATTTTAGATTCTTCACCTTTTATGTTTTATGTTTTGAGAGAATATGGGCTAAAACTCTGAGAGTCCATACCATACAAGCTTATAACATGTTTCCATATTTTACTAATGTGTCATTTTATTTAGAAAAGAATTATTACAAGTGATTAAACTCCTCATTCTATGTCATTTGTGTATGTTAACACAAGTATAAAACCATGTCCCTGAGATTCTAAACAACACATCCCTAATGACTGCTGTAGAGTTCTGGTTGATATACTAAGTTAATTTTTTAGGTATAATTACATGAGCTCATAGAATATTGATGCCTCACATATTAACAATAACCAGAGATAGTTAGTTAGTTAATTAGTTAGTTAGTTAGTTAGTTAGTCCCACAGTCAGTTTTGGTGTTTTGAAAAATGGTCCTTCTATATTGCACTGGCTGTCCTGTAACTCAATATACAGACCACTGTCCTCCAATACACAGATATCCTCCTGCCTGTGCATCATAAGTGTTGGCATTAAAGGTGACTACTACCACATCTGGTTATTTTTTATGGAAAATAGATGTAACAAAAAATTGGTTTCCTTTACTATAAAAGATGAATTTACATATCCAAAAGAAATAAGGAAAGCATTATTTCAAGTTAATGAAAAAAATGAAAAGATGAGGACTCTAAAATCCTCAACCTCTAAGGGCTACAGCGATAACTCAGTGGTTAAAAGTGCTGGATATTCTTCTAGAGGACCTAAGATTAGTTAACAGTGGCCATATTTTTCCATTATAGTTCCTTTTTATTAATAAAGTAAAATTATCAGTTATTTAAATATTAATAAGGTATTTTATAATGTCATGGGTAAGCTTTGGATCAACCTTTCTAGTTATGGTATGCTCATCTCCTGAAACTCTATTTTGTAGACTTCCGAAATGGACTGTACATGATGCTTACACATATCTACCATTTGGAACAACACTACAATGAACATTGATTATGCTCTTATCACACTGAGAATATCCAATGCTCCATTAGTCACAAGCCTCAGCTTCCTGATGCCCCTGGCTGATGGGACAAACCATTCTATCTCCAACTCTTTATACAACTCTTTATATTTAATGTACTGATGGGATCATGTGGACTTATCTTTCTTGGCCTGAAACAGTGTTCAGTTCCACTCATATTATCACAACTGAAAAGATTTTCTTAATTTATTCTATGTATCTTTTACATCATGCATCCCCATCCCACTCATTTGCCTGTCCCTTCGCATCTGCCCTCTACCCTTGTAACCTCCTCCCCAAAAAGAGAAGAGAGAAGGAAAAAAAAATCAATCACATCATGGAAGCTGTGGTATCATACAGTGAACCATGCACTAAACTTTTTTATCCTTTGTAACTTTACTTGCAAGTGTTCATTGCAGAGTCATTGGTATGGTTCAAGGCCTCTGGGTTCTGATATACTATTGATGCTGGGTTCTCACTTGAACTCATCTTGGTTATCCTGCTGTTGCTCTTTGTTGTGGTGATCCTGCAACTTTGTGTCTTCAGCACCCTTCCCTTCATGTACTGCAGCAGATCACAGATAGGGTTGGTGTTAGGTTGGGTCAAACCATAACCCTCATTCTAGGTCTGGGTATTTATAGGGTTTGTCAGCCCACCAGCTCTCCCTTGTACTCATCACCAGGGTGACCTTTTCAGCACTGACCTGGGAAGTTCACTCCTTGCAGAATTAGTAAGGGGTGGGACCATTTCTCCTGCTTTCAAGTTCTCAAAGTTGGATCTTCCACACCTACATCTTCAGGATCAGCTCTACTGTGTTGCCTAGGCATGGTATAGGAGTCATTCTCCTGGGTGCTGCAGCTGATGAGGGGCAGGGCCAGCTTTCCCACTCTTATGACCTCATGAGTAGCTCTCCCACCTGCCTCAGGCTTGATGGGCAAGCGGGGCAGAGGTGGGGGTGAGGTCATCCCTCTCATGCCCATGAGGTGACATGGAAGATGATTAATAGGGACAGCTCTTCCCTGCTCACAATTACAGTGCTGGCTCATTCACACCTCCGCCAACAGGATTGACTCTATTGTCCCAGTACCCTAATTGACACAGTTCACAAACATCTCTAACTCCTGTCCAGGTATCTGATTATTCTGGCCTCTGTATACACCTGCACTTATGCTTGCATGTGGACTTTCATATGTACAAAAACACAGAAGCATACCCCCATACACACATACACACATGCGCGTGTGCACACATAATTTGAACCAATAAAAATCCTTTGTTAAATGAATTAGTATAGTCTTACTGAAATTAATTTCTAGAAATACAGACCCAGAAATGGATTATAATATAAAGATATGATGTTTTGTGAATGTTTTTCTAGAAAATGATAGATATAATAAAACAACAGCAGATAAATATTTTAAATGTATTAACTTCGTTTAAATATGGTAAAATATCCATTTCTCATTCCAGAATTCACTGAGAACATCCTTATAATTCTTCAAAATAAACGAGTGATTTTTCTACTAAATTGTAATTTAGACTACAATTTCCCTAAATTACATTAGCCACACTGTTACTCACTCTAATAGTATTTTCATAGGCTAAAGAAACTACAGTGCCATGGGGAGTCAACACATACTTCTTGAGATCATAACCCAGAATAATTTCATTTTAAAAAGCCTGATACATAAAAGAATTATTTCAGTATGTCATCCCAAACTTGAATTGTCAGCCTCAGTGTAGAGACAGTTCACATGAAAAGATATTGTTCTTGACATGATCATTATGCAAAGGTTTAACTCTGCAGGGAAGATGAGAAAACCTATGACATGCTTCTTTGACTCATAGTAGTTCTTCGTTTTGGTTTTCCTGTTATATATTTTATTTAACCTTACAAATGTGAATGTAAGTTTTCTGGGACGAAGCTGGTGGCAAGGTCATTAGACTGCTGGATGGATTTAATGTGGGCCTCCAGGAAATATGCAAGCCTCACATGTGTTTAAGTCAGACTCTTCATCTTGAACAAATTGCTTGCTACATAGAGGAAAGTCCGAGTGCTGTCTTGGGCTGTTAAATCCATATTATCCCTCTGTACTGTTATATAAATCACAATTCTTCAAAGAAAATTTCCAGGCAAATCTAAATGAAATACAATTAAACAATGAATCCTTTATAATTTATTTCTAAACTTTAAATATTTACAAGTTATTTCTATATAATTTAAATAAAAGAAATAACAATTAATAATCTTACTTTAATACAATTATAATACAAAACTTGCTATTTGCAAGTTGCTGCTGAAAACAGAAGTATACCCAACATATTGCATCTTTTAATTAAAATCTTATTGTTTCATATATGAGTACTCTATTTACCTTATTTCTACCACTTTTTATCCTCCCTCCAACTTCTCTCATGACCTCTCTCACATTTCCTGTTCAGACTTCTCATATGTAATTAAATGTTAAGTCTATATACACACACTTATGTGTGAATGAACAAAAATATACACATGTGCAACCTACTGAGCCCATTCATCATTTTTCTTCTGCACCTGAGATTAGAGCTAGGATCTCAAAAATATATCAAGGGAGGTGCCCCTGATGAAAACTGATTCTCTCCCTCAGTGGCCACATCATCTGTGGGTAAGAACTTCTGAAATTCCTCCCTTTTACATTGGCACCTTTCCAGATTTGATCATTATGTTTATCTTTCAACCCATATTGTTGAAATTTCATCAGCATAGTGTACCTGTCAAAGCAATAAGAATGTCCCTGATAGCTTTCCCAGTGGCTGTGTTTATAGAGAATTGTCTTGATTGCTGGTTGATATAAGGGAGTTCAGCCCACTGTAGGCATTTACCATCTTGGGCAGCTAGTACTGGGTTGTACAAGAGCATTATCCATGGGAACAAGCCAAAAAGCTTGTGTGGTTTCTGCATTTGTTCCTGCCCTGACTTTCCTCAATAATGGACTATGGCTTGGAAATGTAAGGTTCAAAAAAAAAATCTTTGACCCTTCAACTTGATTTTAGTCACATTGTTTATAACAAAAGAAAGAAAGCAAAATATTGTATATGCAGCACAATAAAAATATATTGGAACAATTTAAATACTTTTTAAAGATAAGCAGTTCATGAGGTTACTGTCATGCAGATCTGATAGTACTGAAAGTGAAGAGACACAAGGAAAAACTGAGCTCCTAGGCCAAAGCAAAACATGGAATACGTAAATGATTTCAAAGCAGTGCAGTCTGCATTCCATAAGAAAACCCTTTAATCACTTTCATTCTGTGCTAGTATATACAGAGTGTTTGGCTTGACCTTGCATTTAACATATTTCTAGCAAATTATATTTTGTAGATTTTATAGTAATAACACCTGCCAACATTTAGAAAAAAATATCAAGGTTGCTAAAGATTCATACTGAAAACATGTTGTTTTATTCTGTTGTTTCTGTAAATGAAAGTCATGAGTAGCTTCCATTTCCAATTACAAAAGGGCACAAGGTGAGGAGCAGACATAGCCTTGGCTTGACGATGAGTGGGTGGCAATATGAGGAGTTGTATGTATCCGCTGTGTCTCCTCAGGAAAGATATTTGACATCTTTAAATCTTTTACTGGCTTAGTCACTGCAGTATCTCCTGGTAACTTTCGAGGATGGTCGTATGCTTCAAGGAAGATGACAGGTCCAAAAGTTCTCAAAATATTAAACATAATTGTTTTAGTTAAGCAAGCTATGTTCCTACCTTCATTTTGTTTTCCTTATCTTCACTAATTCCCCACTGTTTTATCTGAAAATCTGTAAAGTAATACTGAATAAATAATGTTATAAATAAATAATATTATAAATAAATAAACTTTACTGCTAATCTTAATTTGTGCAACAAATTCATGTTCTATCACCTCCATCTCTCAAGTTCTGATTCTATAGGTCACGTGCTCATAAAAAGTCACTTTTTGTCTGGAAGAAATGGAGACACCCTTTCTTTGATTCCTAGTGAAGCAAACACATTTATTGTGCAATTGTATTTTTTGTTACTTTGCAAACATAACCTATTAAGAGATATGATGAATTGATTCAGTATACATAAATTATAATACTACCTATTATATAATACATATAGTAATAAGGACACACCAAAATATTTTAATAATTTGCTTTAGGATGTATTACAAATAATTTCAGGAATACATATATTTAATATTTAAAATATTCACTAAATTCTTTCAGTATTTATATAGTAATTTAAAAGTCTTATATAAAATCATTCGAAGTTGTAGTTTAACTGAAATTTAACACAACTGTGATGGTCAAGTGATTCATTCTGTTCACGCCCTGCCCTACATAAAGCTACTCTTCAGAATAATAACATAAAATATTTTCATAACTTGCCATTTAAAACATCCTAGAATCAAATAGGCAGTATTTTCCCATTTGTGCACACAATAGAGCATGTAGTTGTGTGGCCTCTTTATCTCCCAATGTTAAATGTAGATGACATTTCTTCAGTTCCATAGTTGATAAGGAAATCAACTAACATATGAGTATGTAGTGAAGAGTCAGAAAGAAATGATCATGCTGGAAGTGAAATGAGAAGCAAATGAGGATAGCACAACAGCAGAAATAGATCAGGAGAGAGTATTGGCACTTGTCTGTCCTTGAAGGAACCATGAATACAAGCAGGAGGACTTTGCAAAGGTGGATCATTGGTCTAAATTAGGCAATGATGAGATCCAAAGGGCAAAGAAGTGAGGGAACTAAGTATGAAAGAGAATTGAGATATTTATAGCTTTAAGTCAAGGAGGTGAAACCTGAAAGCTGATGCAAACTTAGAAGGTGTCAGAATGTTCCTGGTTCCGTACTGGAGGCAACATGGTGTACACAGGCCAACAATGTTTGAAGGGGATCTTGGTAGATTTCATTAAAAAAAAATATTGAAACTTAATGTTTCAAGTTACAGTGTAAATAATTTAGTTTTAATACTTTTCTTTTTCATATGTTTCTAAATGACAGTAAGAAAGTATTTCATATTTTCACCACATTTTATGAAGTGCAAGAAAGAGCTGGGATAATTTCCCACTGATTATTAAATGTCATTTTTCACAGCACTCATTTGTATGGTATTGTTCGTGAATTAAAGTGCAATACAAATGAAGTACAGAATGAGGTCCACAATGTCCTTAGGTATAACAAGGGTCTTCCAGGGAGAAGCAGATTTTGAAGTTCTCTTCACTTAAGATGAATGTTCATGTAAATTCAGTTTCAGTTATTTGTTACGTGGTACCATCATACAAATTAACTCACAATTATTATATAATTATGTACAATTTGTTTTTCAATTCTTATATCCAGTGTAATATATTCTAATGAAAATGAAATTGAAGTTATTTTTAGCTTTCCATTCAGTTGACCCAGTGTTACTAATAATTGCAAGGCACATTACTTTCTTGCCAGGAGTTTTAAATCATGTAAGTGTGCTGTAATCACATGCTATGATTTTAATGTCAAGTCACTTCCTTTGCCTTTAAAACTTTCTTTTGTTTTGCTCATTTTCCTATTGTCACCTTTTGTGCATATGCATAGTATGTTTTGTATTTTCTTTCTTGAGTAAAATCTTCTGCATTGATTTAATATCCCTGTCTTCTATGATCATCTATATGAAAATCTGTGTAAGCCTACATACTCTTGGCAAAAGATGTAAATATAAAAATAAATACTGCTAGAGAGGGGACAAGACCAGGTTGCAGAAACTCACAAAGACAGCTGACCTGGACAAGGAGGAGCTTGGGCCCCCCAGACTGATGGCTAGGAACCCAGCAAGGAACTGACTCAAACTCCATGAATATGAGTCTCAGCTAGAAGGACTGAGCAGTCTGGGGGACCTCAGACAGTAGAAACAGGATCTATTTCTGGTACACAAAAGGACCTTGCTGACACATCTCCCATGGAGGGATAGGATACCCCCTTAACCTAGAGACAATAGAGAAGTCCTAGTCCCTACTTCAACTGACTTGACAGATTTACATGACCAAACCTGGATAGCATAGCCCTACAAGTGGAATGGGGGTGGGGGGATGGGAGGGGAGGGTGGCCAGGGTGCATGTCACAGGGGAATGAAGGTAAGAGGGAGGGAAGAAGGGAGGGTTGGAGGAAGAATGGGAGAGGAAACTGCGATCCACATGTAAAATTTTTAAATTATATTATTAATAAAAAAGAAGGAAAAAAATAAATAAATTCTGCTGAATATGTAGAATGATGTCTAGGCTATTGCCTTGAGTACAGGTTTCTACTATTCCTCCCCCTTGGTCATTCTGTGATGCTGTTTCCCATAACAGTTTTGTTCTTCTCATGATGCCTTTGTTTTCATATAGTCTATGTATCTCACAAAGATGTGCTTAATTCTACAATCGATACATACTGTCCTTAAGTACCTGAGGTATACCTTCTCTATATGAACTTTGAAATAAAATCTTCCCATTTTCACATTGCTTATTTATATTTATATATTCCATAAAATAATGGCATCCACAAAAATTATTTCATAAAACTTTTGTGTACCCTTCTTTGGGTACACAAAACATAAATTAAAATAACAACGTAAAATCAGATGTTGTTAGGGCATTCTGAACAATTTAAAAGGAAACTTATACTTTGATATATCACTCAGTTCAGCAAATATGGCCATCTAAATTGTTCTGGGCACATTTCAGGCTAAGATTTCAACCTTAGACAGAAACATCAAATCCATCTATAACTCTTTCTGAAACCTATTATTAAATGAAAAAAAAATTACTAGCTGACTTCCTTATCTTATGATGGGGCTTTGACACTTGAATCAACTAATAATTGTAGCTGTTTCACAGGAAAGGTCACATTTGACAAATGGCCTCTTGCACATGGTGAAAATACTCTTTCACTGTCAGGTGAAGGTTTGCCTGAGTAAATGCTCTTATACAGTATAAAAGATCTTTAGGAAGTTGACAATATACACATGGGACCTCTCAAACAAAACCTATGGCCTCATTCCTTTCTTAAATTATCTTCTTAATGATAAATACAAATTACCATAAAACACAATAAGAAACAGAGTGGATGAATATGTCACTGAGGCCACAAAGAGCACCTTGTGATCAAAGGAGGAAGAAGGGTAAGAGGGAAGGAAGATTTAGTCAGTGTGTATAAAAGTTCTGCAGCAGGCAAGTAAGAGTAGCCATAAACAATTAAAACTGAAAGTAGTAGTAGGGTGTCTATTGCTGTCATTAAAAACTGTAGCCAGAACCAAATTGGGGAGGAAAGGGTTTATTTTGCTTGCATTTATAGTCAGTCTATCAGCAGAGGAAGTCAGGGTGGTGACTCAAGGCAAGAATGGAGTCAGAACTGATGTGGAAACCAAGAAGGAAAGCTGCTTACTGGCTTGTTGCAAGTGATTGCTCAGCATGTTTTCCTATAGCACATGGAACCATCACCCCAGAGGTGGAGCCACCCAAAATGGTCGGGGAACTCCCACATCAATCACTACCTAATAAAAAGACCCCCAAACTTGCCTACAGCTCCATCTTATGGGGATACTTTCTATAGTGAGCTTTCCTCTACCTGGGTGACTCTAAATTATGTCAAATTGACAGAAAACAGGCCAGTACAAATGAACTTCCTCATAAAGTCTGATTAAATGTGGCATTCAAATTAACATATATTTGCATGAGACGTATGTTTCTTAAGATAGACTAACTTAACCCAATATATTTAACTCTCTCATCATTAAATGATTTTAGCAATGCATTTTGTTTTGTATAGATATTTCTTTTATGTAATCAAAATCAGTTGAAGTGTCTTTAGAAAGACTTCAGCAACCGATTTAATAATGTCATTTTAAAAGAAAGTTAACAGTTTTCTGAGAGCCAAAGATCTGTGTTACATGACTAAGAATTAAGCCATCCATGAGATCCCCTTGGCTACCCACTCAACCCAATGCAACCCATCCCAATGCTAGAAGCCTTGCCTGGCTACAAAGATGGCCAGTTCAGTCCCCCTATCCTTCATTACTGGTTCTCACCAGGGTCATCCTTATTGGTTCCAGGAACTGTCCACTGCATTAGGTTTCCAGACTACTCTCCAGTGCTTACAATTCCAGCTATCTCTCACCATACTCTCTCCCTCCATGCCTCCCCCAAACACCAGATCCTTCCTACTCCAGTCCCAACTGAACCCAGTCCAGGCACAAAGCTTATTCTACTTCCCCTTCAAATCTGTTCCATGTGTCCCCTGTGGAGCCCTCCTTTTTACTTAACCTCTCTGAGTTCATGGACTGTAGCTTGATTATAATTTGCTCAACACCTAATATCCACTTACAAGTATATACATGCCATATTTGTCATTCTGGATCTGGGTAACAACTCAGGATGGTTTTTTCTAGGTTTCATCCGTTTGCCTGCAAGTGTCATGACATTTCTTCTTTCTTTCTTTCTCCCTTCATTTCTTTCTTTCTTTCTTTCTTTCTTTCTTTCTTTCTACTTCTTCTTTTTTTTCTTTTTGTTTTGGTTTCTTGAGTTAGTGTTTCTCTGTGTAACAGTACTGGCTGTCCCCTAGAACTCACTCTGTAGATCAGGCTGGCCTTGAACATATAGAGATATGCCTTCCTCTGCCTCAGGAGTGCTGGGATTAAAGCTTTCTACCATGACTTCCTAATTGATGTCATTTTCCTTAAGAACCAAGTAATACACCTTTGTGTAACTGTTTCATTTTCCTTTATCTGTTCTTCAGTTGATGGACATCTAGGTTATTTCTAGTTTCTGTCTATTCTGTCTATGAAGAACAAAGCAGCAATGAAGTTAGTTGATCAAGTGTCCTTGTGGTGGAATGGATCACAAATAACCCAGGCTGATACTAGAACCCAAGGTCACTCTCTTAAAACTGACAGCTGGGCCCCATTGCACACAGCTCATTAAACTCAAAGAGCTCAAGCTGGTGCCTGCACTGAGCCTTCAACCCAATGTTCTAGTGTCTTTATTGCAAGAATGTACTCTCTAGGCTCCAAACGAAGAGATATGGACACCAATCCAGCCAAAACAAACAGCAAAACAACAACAAAAATGTCCACCTATAATCTGTCCCGCCTGAAAAATGAACTGGGGCAATAATGGTAGAAAACTTGTGGGAGTAGTCAACAAATATTTGGTTTAACTTCAAGCCCACACTACAAGAAGAAGCCTATGCTCTACTAGGATGGCAAGGAACCAGAAACTGGATAGCCCAGAGACCTAGGCTAGAACCAAACACATCAGGCAAATTAAAAATAAATAAACAATGAAGTGTTTCTAATGACATTATGCTACACCTATACATTAGCACCTTATCTAGTTGTTATCAGAGATGGTTCCATAAGCAGAGACCCACAGTCAGACATTATGCAGAGAGAGAGAGAGAGTCTAAATTGCATGTCTCCATAGGGTCGCTCCCCTCAGAGATAAGGGAACACTGAAGAAAGAGGGGGGACTGTAGGAATCAGAGGAATGGATGATACCAAGAGAACATAGCTTACTTTATCACCTAAGCAGGACTCAAACGGGCTCACAGAGACTGAAGTAGCAAGCATGGACCTGCATGGGTATGTAACAAGTTCTCTGTGTACATGTAATGGCTATTAGCTTGGTGTTTCTGTGGAATTCCTGACAATTGGATCACATGTATCTCTGACTCTATCTGATCTTTTCCTTCTATTTGGCTGACTTATTCAATCTTGATATAAAGGTTCGCCCCTTGTCTTACTGAATATTGTATGCCCTGTTTGATTATCCTCTCTGGGAGGCCTGCTCTTTTTTTAAAAGAAATTAGGGGGGAGTAGATCTGAATGAAAAAAGAGATGCAGGAAGCGGTGATTGGGATGTATTGAATGAGAGAAAAAATTTAAAAAACAATCCATCACAATAAATGTTTTAAATGCCACTTACATGACATTAGCACTACAGAATATACAAGAAATAATAAAAAGATAATTGTTTTACTCTAAAAAAACTAATATGAATGCACATACAAATTTATCACATGATAAAATACTAGATTTTGCTCATCATTACAGATCCTGCCACAGGCAAGTTATGGTGACAAACACAACCCCAGTACTCAAGAGACTTAAGTGTGATAATGAATTGGGAGTCATTTTCAATTAAAATGGGAAAGAAATAAATAATTTCAACACAACTGAATAACTCAAAGCACTTGATGAAAATGAAAGAGGGTGTAGAGATGATAGTTTTCAATTTTGCCATAATAGTGTACTAAAATATCTCTTTAGCTAGAATGAGATATATAGGAAACAAGTGTTTGTTTCAGTGATGGGATGGGACTCAAATCTATGCATTGCATTGTGGCACAGGCCTATACCTTGAACTCAGAAAGTTGATGCAGGAGATGTGGGTTCAAGGCCAGTCTTACATATATATCAAATTTAAGATGGAGTAAAGCTGTTCTATATGAGACCCTGTTTCTATCAAACAGTCACAATGATTGACAATCCATTTATTAGAAAAATTAAACTCTGAGACTTCAGAGGTTAGAACAAAAACTAAAGTGTGGTCACCTTATAAAAAATGCTAAATTGACATGAATAAATAGTCAAGGGGAAAACACAAAGAAAGAACTTCAAGAAGTCCTTGCCAGAACAAGAGATCAGTGAGTGAACTACTAAAATAAAAAGGAAATCAGTCTATTACTCATCCATTTGAGTCAAGAAAGAGAACATTTAAAATGCCACAGTTAATTGTATCTGATATCAGAATATGCATAAGACTGTTAGTCACAAAAATTAAAAACTTAGTGAGATGTAAATTAAGCTAATTCCAGCAAAAGAGATAAAAAGATAAAAAGAAAATTAATATGACTCTAAGAGCAACTTTGCAAACAATGGACAATAAACACTGAGAGGAATTAAGGCAGTAATGACTTATACTATCAAATTAGAAGGAAATTCAAGAAAAATTCAATTAACCGATGGAAAAATATTGTGTATCTATCACCATTATAGAAACACTGCCCTATGCAGGAAGGAGAGACTCAGATGTTCATGAAACTCACAAGTAATTTTAAAACACCCTTTTATCTCTGTGAACTCAAGAGACTCACAAAGCCTATCACAGATATAACAAGAGCAGTAAATAATTGCTGCTTGGGAGGAGATTCCAATGACACAGCTGTCTGCAAGGTATAAGAGAAATTCCTCGGATGCACCTTAAAGGACAACCAGTCATGCTGACACAGGTTTTGATGATGCAGTTTTTAGTTACTCTAGTAAATGCTGATCCACCAAAACAATCTTGGATGGAGGAATTTGGCATGTCCCTACTGCCCTATCTGTGCTTAGGAGTTCATCCAATCCTTAATCCTTTCTGGAAACACTCATTCACCAGAAGAAAGGAAGCAGTGACGTAGTACTATAAATGTAGTATTACAGTATAGTATTACATCTAAAAACTGAAGATCAAAATTAGATTAACTTAGTTTGGTTATATAATTTTTTCTTTGCCACATTTTATTTATGCAATTAGAAAAAAATTAGTTTATTTGGTTCTTTTTTTTTTCTTTTGAAAAAGTTACATTATAATGCCAATTCACAATGGTATTATGCTTTAAACCAAAAGGATTTGAAAATCATAAACAGAACAATATTAGTTAATTATTCATTAGCAATATAAAGCTCAGAATGAAAAAAGCCCAGAACTGTTCACTGTTGTTATTACTTTTGACACAAATACCCTCAAGCTATGCCACAGAAAAATATAGGAAAGCTATTCAAACTCATTTTTATGAAGTTGGTATGACTCTATTAACAAAATCTGAAAAGAAAACAATTGATTAATATCTATGGTGAACATAGATACAAGAATCTTTAACAAAGTATTAACAAATGACATGGACCAGTCTCTCTAGTTGGTTTTATGACAATGATGAAAAGACCGTTCAAAATACAAAAATTAATAAACATAAACAACAAAGAAGAAAAATATATAATTACGAGGAATAAAAATTCTTAATGATAAACATCTTAGAAAATTGGTATATAGAAAGGTAACACTTCAACAAGGTAAAGATTACATATAAAACATTCTATAGATAGCATCTTGATGTAACTGAGGAGAAAGTGAACCCTTTTCTACTATGATCTTGAATAAGATATAGTGTTTACTCTGACTATTCTTATTCGAAGTTGTACTAGAAACTTTAGGAAAAGCAATGAAAAACTGAAAGACACAAAAGCATACATATAGAAAAGAATTTCTCAGTGTAAATAATATAATTTTAGACACAAAACCTAGACTCCATGTTAAGACTGCTGCAACTAGGACTGGAGAGATGGCTCAGCATTTAAGAGTACTGTGTGCCCTTCCAGCAGACCCAGGTATGATTCTCACAACTGAGTATAACTCCAATTTCAGAGGATCAGATACCCTCTGCTGGCACAATGGCCAGACATACATGCAGGCAAAACACCTTTACATGTTAATATTTTTTAATTAAAGATGCAATATAAAGCATGTTCCTTTATTAAAAATGAAAATAAAACTTAAAAGTATTCTTGACATATAAGCATATCATGTAGAGGTCTGTTTGAAAAATGCCTTGAGTTACAATGAAAAAAATAAACAGAGAAACTGACAATATATTGCCTAATTTTTAGATGTGTTAATACTGGGGCACTGTGCTGGTTCAGCCCAGAGTAGAAGACCCAGGCATTAACAATGCACACCAGATGGAAGTGATGCATGCCGAAGAACATATCCTCTCGATTACAGTATTTTAAAGTATGTGAGATTTATTGTGGGCCTAATTCTAATTCAATGAATGTCATCAACAGATTGTATGATGGGTCATTTTCACTGTGGGGTGTAAAAGAATTACCAGGAAAGTTGACAGGCAAAGCATATTAGGAAACAATCTTGTATATTTGATTAATGGCACTTGCAAATCCACACTTATCCAAAAATAATGTTTTCAGTCCATATGGTGACATTCGGAGTCTTAGGCCACCTCCTAGGAGAGCATAAAGATGATAAACAGACTTTTAAAAAGAGGCTATTCTGATGTTTTACAGTAAAAATATTGTTTAACTATTTGAATTAAAATCTAAGTTCTCCACAGGGAGGGTAGTGCCTTCCAGGAGGGGTCAACAAAATCTATCACCCTCCCTGTGGAGTGGGGAGAATAACAAAATCTGTCACCCTCCCTGTGGAGTGGGGAGAATGGGATAGGATGGTGGTTGGGGGTCATGGGAGGGAGGGAGAAAGGAAAGGAGGGAGAGGGAACTGGGATCAATATGTAATAATATTTTAAAAATAAGTTCTCCTAAAGTTGGTATTGTTAACCAACTGCAATGCAGTGCATTCAGCAGTCTATGGATCCATACCAAAGTGATCTGATAGAGAGCAGGCATCACCTATCACTGCTCACCAGTACAGATCCCACACTTTGAGAAGAGCTGCTATTCAGAGACTGTATCCCCTAGGGTCAAAGCCGAGGATACTTGAAGAGTCTTTAGAAAACAACACTGGCCCATATTCTGAGTTATTCCATTTCCACTGCTAATCCCTAGCTGTACCAAGAGCAATTGGAGATCTTCAGAATTCATTTGCCAGAAAGCTATGAAGATCATTGGTAACAATTAAGCAATTTGTTTACACAATTAGGTTGCAGGGTGTTTGATCAAAGAACCCACCAGAAGAGGCATATTTCTCCCTGTGTTTACAATGAGCTCCAGGCTCTTGATCAGAGATGTGAGACATACAATGCGAGACAATTATGTAATTTTAATCTCTAGTAACCACATTAATGAGTAAGCTAAGTGAAACTTATCTGTTTCAAAACATTTGTATTTGATCCTAATTCTTTCTACAAACATTTGCTTATTTTATAATGTCTCTTCAAAAGTCAGTATGTATTTTAAACTAAAAGGTGGCTCAATCAAAACAAGGTGTCCAATCAATTCAAAGTTGTGCAGCAGGATGTGGTCAATGTTACTGTTTTGAACAGCAAAGTTGCTAATACCTAAATTCTATGTTTGTACCTCCATTGCGTTTCATCAGAGGCAGATTAAGCAGCAGATAATGGCTTGAGGGAAAAAAATCTATAAGATAAAAGTTTTCAGTAGGAAATGTTTGGATATCTCTGGAGTAAAAATGTCTGAATAATGAACAAAAATATGACTGTCAAATCCCAGAAGCTTTGTCTGTATTGTACCTTGATGCCAAATGAAGTCAATGATTGATTGTGTTTTTACTTTTGATCAACGGTAGTAATGAAATGATGCTGCATAGTTTATCTTGGTGGTTTAGCACCTAAATCACAGTGGCTATGTCAGGCTGATTCCCATTGCAGACGCTGAGTTATGAGGTGGCGTGTCAATACTGATATAATTGCATGTGGCAATGCAGTTTTCCTCTCCTTTTACCCTTTTGTGATCAGAAGCAGTGTGGTTATTTCTCTTCTTCAGTTATCAATTAGGTTTTGCACATTTTATTATTTGTTATTTGATTCAACTTCATTCCTCACAAATAGTGAAGAGAAATATTAAGGACAAAATATTCAAAAATTCTAAATGATAGGTTATATGTTATATTGTTTTGATTACATACTAGGTCTTTGATTAGCATATGTAAAAATAGGTTTCATTGTGACTGACTTTTCATACACACATGTTATTTTTTCTAATTTCCTACACTGCTCTTCCTCATTACCCCTCCTTCTTGATAGTCCTGTTTCTGTCCCCAAATAGTTTTCATACTTTCATTACACATACACACACACACACACACACACACACACACACACACACCACCACCACCACCACCACCACCACCACTACCACCACCACCACCACATAGACTTTACTTTGAAAATGAAAAATCACCTTCTTATTAATCTGTTTATGTATTTATAATGACAATTTAAGATATATGAATTGTATGCAGTAAAACTACAGTACTCAAAGACAAGTTAAAATCTAAGAAAACTGATGATTTCTCCTTACATATATTTTGCAGTTACTATGGTATTTTCTTTCATGAAGTAAAACTGCAAAGTCTTTATGGCTGATGGTTGTAAGCCACCATTTGTGTTCTGGTAAGTGAAACTTGGTTCACAGGATAGCAGTCATGCCCTAAACTGTTGAGTCATGATGTCTATAGCACTGATTTGTTTTTGAAAGCTGAACAACAAAAGAGAATGTGTAGGAACATAGGCAAATAGGTATCTTCAGCTTTAAGTGACTGAAGTTGTTCTTCAAAAGATGAAGGAAAGGCTGAGTATATGAACATGGCTATCTGAGAAGGAATGACAGCAACTATCCATGAGTATTTCAACAGATCCATAATTGTGCTGATAAAGCTTCTATGATCCAAGAGAGAGGACAGTTGGACAGGGCCCCTTGCCATCAACTCTGTTTTAAGTGAAGAAATGAGAAACCTAACTGAAGTACAAAAGCTATACTGTAATTAATGTAAAAGCAAACACAGAAATATGAAGAAGAAATGATTCTCAAAGGAACCAATATGATACTTAGGAAACATAGAGGCTTAGAATAAAATAACCGATTCAACACATAATAGTCACATATTATACTGTTACTGCTTGTGGTTGTTTGAAAGAAAATGGCCTCCAAAGGGGTTGGCACTACTAGGAGTTGCGGCCTTTGTTGGTGGAAGTTTACCGTGGAGGTGGGCTTTGAGGTCTCTTATGTTTAAGCAATGCCAAGTGTCAATTCACTTCCTGTTGCCTGTAGATCAAGTTGTAGAACTCTCAGCTCCTTCTCCAGCACCATTTCTGCTACACACAGTTATGTCTCCTATGATGATTAAGGAATAAACCTCTGAAACTGTAAGCCACCCCAATTAAACGTTTTCCTTTAGAATAGTTGCTGAGTTCATGGTATCTGTGAATGGAAATAGAAACCCTAACTTAAGCAGAAGTTGGGGCCAGGGAGTCAGGTATTGCTGTGATAGGTCTGACAGTGTTTTTATTTGAAGGAATATGAACCTTGCAACTATGGATTTAAAAAGCAGTTGAATGCATCAAGTGTTGTTTTTATAGGCCCTACTAATAGGAACATGGAAGACAGTAGGGCTGAGGCTGAGTGTGATTTGATCTGTGAAGGCCTAGCTCAAGATGTTTCAGAGGAGAATACTAATACATTGCCTAGAGGTCTTTCTTGTGAAATTTTGGTGAAGAATGAGGATACATTCTTTCTTTTGATTCTCCTGTCCTCCCCTATACCCCTCACAAATCCCCATCCCATCCCCTTTTTGCTCCCCAGGGAGGGTGAGGCCTTCCATGGGGAGACTTCAAAGTCTGTTATATCATTTGGAGCAGGGCCAAAGCCTTCCTCCATGTGTCTAGGTTGGGAAAGTATCCCTCTATGTGAAATGGGCTCTCAAAGTCCATTCATACACTAGAGATAAATATTGATTCAGTACCAGAGGCCCCATAGACTGCCCAGTCCTCCTAACTAATACCCACATTCAGTGGGTCTAAGTAGATCCTATGCTGGTTTCCCAGCTATCAAACTGGGGTGCATGAGTTCCCTCTTGCTCAGGTAAGCAGTTTCTGTGGGTTTCTCCAGCCTGGTCTTGACCCCTTTGCTCATCACTTCTCCCTCTCTGCAACTGGATTCCAGGAGTTCAGCTCAGTGCTTAGCTATGGGTGTCTGATTCTGCTTCCATCAGCTACTAGATGAAGGCTCTAGGATGGCATACAAGGTCGTTATCAATCTTGTTATCCATTATCAGGGAAGGGCATTTAAGGTTGCCTCTCCACTACTGCTTAGATTGTTAGAAGGGTCATTCTTGTAGACCTCTGGTCATTACCCTAGTGCCAGACTTTTCTTTAAACCTATAATGGCTCCCTCTATTATTGTATCTCTTTTCTTGCTCTCTTCTATTCTTTCCCTGACTCAATCTTCCTGCTCCCTCATGCCCAATATTTTATTGGCCCTTGCCTGAAAAGTATGCCTCAGGCTATACTGAAGAGTTCTTTTCACAGAGGAAATCTCAAAATCATCTAATATATATTATATTTTGTGGTAATTATGTTATTCTCTTATGTGCTTATTAATGTTAATTCTAATGAATATTTGCAATGAAAATTAGTAAACTGAGAAAGTAAATATACAAAATGTAGAATTAGAGGACAAAAGAAACACTGTGAAAGTAAATGGAGCTAAGTTCTGTGTTCAATGAAATAAACAGATTAAGAAATGAAACAAAGGGAGTGCTAACCTCATAATAAGATGCATATGAAAAGTAGTTTAAAAATGCTTAAAGTCATGTGTGGTGCTACATAGCTTTAATCCTAGTATTCAGGAGGCAAAGACTGGTGGATCCCTGAGATTGCAGCCAGTCTGGCCTACAGAGAAAATTTCAGTCAAGCTTAGGCAGCAAAGGAAACCACCAATAAGAGAAAGCCTTTGAAGATGTAACTGAGTGAAGGAGCCATGTTCCAGCCCCAGCAAACATCAGAACTTGTAAGTTTTGTCCATGCTGTTCTGGCTTTAAAGTCAATGATATAAGGAAGGATTTATGGAATATTTCTCCACAACTAAGGAACAACACTGAAGCCAGGCATTTATTTGCTAGGGGTGTCCCTGAATCGAGAACAAGAAAAGCCATTGCATGAAGCTGTGAAGTTGAAGCCTGGATTGCCTTGTAGAACCCAAGGTGTTAGAGATGCTAATACTAAGGAAAGCTGCTGACAGGGAGTGGGTAAGTCCAAAAGAAAGAAATATGTTACAGAAAACAAAACTGAAAGGAATTGGAGATATGAAGAGCTCTTTGTCATTAGACAGTGATGCAGAGTTTGGAATTTTCCAAGCTGGTCTTCAGTCTAACTTTGGTCCAGTATTTACCCACTATGCTCCTTTCCCTACATTTTAGGATGGTAATGTATAACCCCTTGCCATTATATGTTGGAAAATGTAATCTATTTTTGATGTTGATTATGATTGTGCAGGATAATACATTTAAGAGATTACATGAATCTCAGAAGAGACTATCAACTTTAGACTTTTAAATAAGGTTGAAACTGGTATAAACTATGGGGACTTTTGAAGTTTGACTGAGTGCTGTTTTGTGTTATAATATGGCTACAAGCCTTTTGGGGCCAAGGATTAGAATGTGGTGGTTAGAAATAAAATAACTCCCAAAAAGAATGGCACTATTATGCATTTTGGCCTTTTTTGGAGTAGGTGTGGCCTTGTTGTAGGAAGTATGTTACTGTGGGGGTGGGCTTTTAGATCTCCTATGCACAAGCCATGCCCAGTGTCATAGTTCATTTCCTATTGCCTATAGGAGTTATAGAACTCACAGCTCCTTCTACAGCACCTTGTTTGGCTGCATGCCACCATGTCCCTCCATGATGCTAATGGACTAAACCTCTGAAACTGTAATCCACTCCTAGTTAAATGTTTTTCTTTATAAGAATTGCCGTGGCCATGGTGTCTCTCTCTGCACAGCAATAGAAACTCTAACTAAGGCTGGTCCTTTTAATTTATTTCTCATTAAAGTAAACATTTAAGATTTGTATGTTTATTATTTATTTCATAGCTTCACAAAGGCATGCTCTTTTTCATTCTTCATTTCCATGAGAGTATTTTCAAGTATCTTATTGTAATTTCAACACCTTTAAATAATTCTGATTATTAATAAGTAGATAGGCATTGGCATGTATATCTAAATAATTTAATATTCAACATGTTGTGTGTTTTAGTTTAGTTCAGTTAACACCATATATAGAGTACCTGTTCCATGAAAGAAACATTTTAAAATTTGGGAAAAAAAACCCAAAAATGAAAAAAGTCTCATTCCTGTCCTCAGGTCTAATGTTTTTATGCTATATAGTTTTGGGAAAATAATAATTACTGTAATAAATCAGTGTCTAACAGAAACTTAAAAATGCCTCTGATTCTTTTTCTTAAAGTTGGGAGTATCCAAAGACTTGAAGGACATTTTTATAAGGCCATTGAGGACATCAAAAAGAAAAACAAAACATATAAAATCAATATCCAAAGCCTATTTTCTTATTCATCACAGCCTGTAGAAAGTGGGCAGTGTTTCACTGCTAATGTTAGTTTTTGAGTGTTTTGTTTGTTTGTTTGTTTGTTTTCATATGGTGAAACACATTCTTGCTTCTCATTATATTCTCAGAAATATAAAGTTTTACAATCACTGTTTAGCATGTAATTCTATTTTATGTCATAATTTTATTTTGATTTATAAATCTTAAAATCAATTTTCAAGAAGTCTACACAAAAATGCTTTGCTGTTTTCACTGAAATATTTATTCTTTCATTGAAGTAGAGATAATTGAATATTCACTATGTATAAGTCACATCACCAAACATTACTCTGAACAGAAGCCTAGGAAGGACCTACTGTGGTGAAAATAGGAAAGGTTTAAATGGTTATGTGATTTCTAATGCTCTAAAAAGACTGAAGCAATCAGCTTCCAAAAAATAAGAATGTGACTTATTTTGTCTCATAGCTTCAAACATTACCATTCATAGTCATTTTCCCTATGAGTTGGAGAGCATGGCAGAGACAACCCATCCACCCCATACCTTAATTAAAAAAGCAAGGCAAGAAGTGGTCAAGATCCTGTAGTTCCTTTGAAAGTAAGCCCCAGTGACCTAAAGCTTTGTCATTTAGCCTTACCTTTTAAGGGTCCTACCACCTGCCAATAGACTTACAAGCTAGAGAACCAGCCTTCCTTGCATTGCTTGACAGTTGGGTAGATATACCCATACTGAAGTCAAATTATAAGTAGTATCCACAGTTATCTTGTACTAAGTAGTACATAAAAAATATTGTAGAGGACAGTATGAAACTGTATAAAGAGTTTGGAGAAAAGATATTTTGTACAATATACCTAGCGAACTTTTATTAGATGCCTCATAAGTTGATTGGATTTGAGTGTTCATTCTCTCCACATACTTACCATTTTGTCTCCCTTCTATCTTCTGTATCCTGTGAAATGCCTCTTATGCATTATGCCTTGCATCATTTTTGACTCTCTGTTCTTGCTGGACACAAAATATTAATATCAACCTTATTACTCGAGGTTCTGTTTATTTGAACTAAATCTATTGTCATTTAATATTCTCCCAGCACTATATTAAAAACAATCAATATCAAAAAGTTAGGGTCTTTGACTTTTGTAAGTTCAGAAAGAAACAGTAGCTAATAATTACAAGTGAATAATAGGAGTCTGCATGATACACCACTACACACTACCACTACCGTGTTATTGAAAACAAAAACAATTGTGTATTTCACTCTACATACCAGGTTTAAAAATTATTCTTGATGTCCAGTGGTTACTAAACATCAATGAATATACCAAACTAAAAAATAAGAGGACATGAATCATAATTACTAGTAAGATTCACACTTGATTCTCAAGTCATTAGTAAAAAAATTCTTAATAATTTGTGAGCCAGAGTATAAAGGACTTGGCATTTTCTCTGGAAAAGTAAAAGAATGTACAGTACAACAATAATCTTATTAGTTTAATGGGCAGAGTTGAATAGTTGACCTTTTTAACAGAAATTAACTACAAATTCAAAATGTACTGTCCCACTGCCAAATATTTGTTTCTACTCCAAAATATTAAATATAGTTAAATAACAGGAGTGAATATTTCTAAATAAAGTTGTGTATACCTTTTACACTTTCCCAAGCAAGATAAATAATGTCAGCAATTTCAAAATGTAGCATTAGAACCAATTCATTAAATCCAGGTGTTACTAAACCTTAAGATGACAAGAAAAACTCAATGTTCAACCACTGACAATGCATTCTACTAATGAAATAATATTACTTTTATCATTAGTGATAATATTTATATAACTATAACAGTAAAAGTCAATAATGTAGCAATTCTGTAGTGATACACATACAAGGTACAGCTGGATCTACCATTTCTCCTTTACTACTAACTGACAATTTATTATTCCAAGAATAATTATTCTTCCTGAATTCTTTCTGGCCAGACAAATAGTCTCACTCATGATAACTGATGTTGACCATGACATCAAAGTTCTTTAGCCCTACCATGTAACAAAAGAAGACAACAGAGGTAAGGAAATCAAGAAGCTACTCACTTAGAAGCTTCATTCCCACAAGTTAGGTTTCACACTTCTGGGAGGTGCTATACATATTTCCAAAGAAAAGAGCAATCTTCAGTCTCACCTATATATGAAACCCAAAGGTACAAAAATAACCAGGGTGAAAAAATATACAAATTACATTCTTTCTTTTTCATTTAGATGAAAAGGGGAAAATGTTGTGGAATAGTCTTTCTGTATGCTATGTATATACTCAAATTGTGTTACTCAATTTGGTTTAATAAAAATCCAAAAGCAGGAGTGTCAGTGGAAGAGCCAGAGAGAACTCTGGAAAAAGGAAATGTGTAGTAGCCAGACAGCTAGAGAGGAAAAAGCATGGTCAGTACAGAGACAAAGGTGAGACAAAAGGCAGAATGTTAAAAATGGTTTAAACTAAGCCAAAGCTACAAATGAACTTTTATAATTAATAATAATTCTCTGTGTCATGAGTTGGGAGCTGGAACAGAAAAATACACCTATACCCACTGATACAATAGTGGCACAAATGTTCAAAACTAACTAATCATTTTCTGATTGGTTCTAAGGCCTGCTAAAAGGAACCATACTTGACACTGTTAAAGGGGTCAAGAACCTGTGGCTAGATAGGTCCTACATTAGAATATAATGCTATTATTTTGCTTAATGAACATAGTTATTAAAATGACTTCCAATGCCTTATTGGTATGCGCATAAAAGAGAACTCTCAGAAGTCATCAGAGAACCTTCTCCTTGCAATGAACAAGAATTAACACAGTAGACCCTAGTTGGTCAACAGGAATCAGAGACTATAGAGAGCTCAGCCTTAAACAAGATGTACATATCAAACTCCATCCCCAAAGTTCAGGGCTTCTCTAAGAAGAAACATTTTAAGAAACAACCATGGTCAATAATATTATAGAAGCAGTATTTTTCAGACACAGCAGGCCTAGTGCACATATATACTTACAGTAATTGTGACAACATACACAGACAAAATCCATTCACAAAGATTGGGAAAGTGAGCATAAATTGCCAGCACTAGCTAAGGAGTTAATGGCATTTGATAGCTTCTGGGAGAGGCAGCCAGTTTTCTCTGTTGATGTGACCCTTATTAGGTTGAGTATACACTACAGTAGCCCCCACTCTCAAGATTAGCTGGACAACACAAACTGGACTTGATAGGAAAAGAAAAAAGCAGGAGTAAATATGTTCAAAATACCTTGTATAAAATTCTTGAATAATAAATATATTGTTTTCTTGTGTTAGGTTTCAATATTGAAAAGATCATCCACCATGATCAAGTAGGCTTTATCCCAGAGATGCAATGATGCTTCAACATATGAAAACCCGTCAATGTAATCCATCAAATAAACAAATGAAAAGAAAAAAAAGAAAAAAAACTGAATATCCCATTACCATCCCTGATTTCAAGATGTCCTATATACCAATAGTATATAGGTGTGGCATAAAAACAGAGAGAGGCAAATTTTTTTCTAATAGAAATGAACCTAGGCATAAATCCACATATCTATGGACACCTAAATTTTTATAAAGAAGACAGAAATTTAGAATGAAAGAAAAAGCATCTTCAACAAATGATACAGATCTAACTGAATATTGGTATTTAGAAGAATGAAAATATATCCATATCTAACACCCTGCACAAAATTCAACTCCAAGTGTATCAAAGACGTCAAAATAAAAGCAGAAACACTAAATTTGATAGCAGAGAAAGTGGGGTTTAGCCTCATTGGAAAGGAAGAAAACTTCATGAACAGAACACCAATAGCACAGACACAAACATAAAAAATTTTTAAAAAATTGGACCTGATAAAAGTGGAAAGCGTCTGTAAAGAAAAGGACACTGTCAATAAGACAATATGGCATCCTACAGAATGAGAAAAAGTTTTCACCAACTCCACATCTGACAAGAGGCTAATATCCAAAATATATGAAGAACTAAAGAAACTAAACATTAAAAAATAAAATACTTCAATTAAAAAATAGGGTAAAGATCTAAACAGAATTCTTAGCAAAAGAATCTCATATGGCCAAGAAACACTTAAGAAAAAGTTTGACATCCTTAGATTCCATATTACACCTGTCAGAAGGGGTAAGATTAAAGACACGATCAACACTTCATGCTGGTGAGGATGTAGAACAAGGGGAAAACTCCTCCATTGCTGGTGAGAGTGCAAACTTTTAGAGAAACTTTGAAAATTGGGAATCAACCTACCTCAAGATCCAGCTACAGCACACCTTAGCATATACTCAAAGGACATTCCATTCACAACTAGGAATATTGCTCAACTCTGTTAATAGCTGCTTTGTTTATAATAGCCATAACCTGGAAAAAACCTAGATGTCCCTCAATAAAAGATGTATGAAGAGAATATGGTACATTTACACAATGAAATATTACTCAGATCTTAAAATAATAATTGTAAAATTATTGTGAAATTTGTAGGTAAATGGATAAAATTAGGCAAGTATCCCTTTCCAAGTGAGGTAATCCAGACCCAGAAGACAAACATAGTTTGTACTCACATATAAGTGGACATTAGCTATAAAGTAAAATATAATCATGCTATAGTCCAGAGACCCAGGGAGGCTAAGTAACAAGGAGGGCTTAAAGGGGACACATTTGAATATCCCTGGGAAGGAGAAATGGAATAGATTTCATGGGCGTCCTGAGGCATGGAGGGTGGAATGAGAACAGGAGAGCTCAGTTGAGATGGGTAGGGGGAGAGTACTTGGAGAGACAGTTTGAATGGGGGCATATCCAGGGTGAGACAGAAACCTAGTGTATATGAGTATGAACCGCTCATCTTCTGCAACAGGCAAGGCTCCCAGTAGAGGGACTGCAACACCGGCACAACCATAGAACCTTCAACCTACAATTTGTCCTGCCTGCAAGATGTGCTGGAATAAAGGTAGTACTGAGCTTGTGGGAGTAGGCAAGATGACTGTTCCAATTTGAGACACATGACACTAGAGGGAGTCCATTCCTGACACTGCCTACAAGGCCAGGAACCGGATCAGCCAGAGACCAAGATAGTTTGGTAAGTACCAAAGAGGCAAAAAAAAAAAAAAAAAAAAAAAGACAACAAATGAAATGATTGATTCCTGTACTTCTAGAACAGATTCTAGCAGAATCGTCATCAGAGAAGTTTCACGCAGCAATTGATGGAAGCAGATATTCAAAGAGCTCCAGCAAACATTTGACAGAGCTCAGGGAATCCTGTGGAAGAAGGCGAGGAAGGATGAGAACAGCCCGAATGATGAAGGGCACTGCAAGAAAACGACCTCCAGAATCGAATAACCGGGGATCATAGAGGGCTCACAGAGACTGAACTGACAATCAGGAAGCGTCTGTGGATCTGACATAGATCCTCTCCATATATGTTATATCTGTGTAACTTGGAGTTCTTAGGAACTGCTACCAGTAGGAAGAGAGCTCTCTTAACTCTTGTCTGTTTTGGCGCTCCTTTTCCTCCTACTGGGTTGCCTCGTTCAGCTTTAACGCTAGGGAACGTGCCTATTCTTATTATGAGCTGATATACTATGTTTGGTTGATATCCCTGGGAAGTCTGCCCCTTTCAGAAGAGAAAACAAGGAGGAATGGACCTGGATGAGAGAATGAGTAAAGGCAGGGACTGGGAGGGAGAAAGGGAGGAACACTGTAATATATGAGAGAAGAATAAATAAAAACGAAAGTTTGTGTTCAGTGTACATGGGCTGGGCAGTAAACATGGTGGTAGCATGGAAGGCATCATCTCCATTGTAAAATTTATCACCATAGCTACAATTACCTATTCCTGAGAAACAAATTACTTCAGAGCTTGAAAGTTGATAGACATGGTGTTTTATACCTCTTATCCTACATATCAGGATCCTGAGACAGGAAGATTGTTATAAGTTCAAATAATAGCAGGCAAGCAAAGACTAATAAGCAAAATGCTGGTTCAATATTATATCCCTGGAAGACATTAAACTTTGTAGGAACAATAATTATTGATTCTTATTTTCAGTAGAGTATGTTTTAAGAAAAGATACAAGGAATAGTTTGTCTCTGTTTTATATATTGGAACTGGGGCAAAAGGCTAACCAGTCAAGACCTGGACATACTTGTAAGTACATTCACATATCTCAGGATGGATGTTGATGGTTTGCTGAGTAAAAAAAAAATATGGGACTATCAGAGCAGATGTTCATATTGCCATGTCAATGCTTATAATTTGACCTCAGAAGTCACCAAGCAATATTCTCCTGCATTCTACATAGGACACTCAGTCTTATGGACAGGGAAGACTGATCACATCTCTCGCTGATGATGTGTCAATATCTCATTTGAAGTATGGCAACAGGGAAATTGGATGGGCTCTGTGGGTGTGATGCCAACTTTAGGAAGCACGATCTTTCACAGTAAATACTAGGAGAATCAGTATATTATTCCAGTGACATCCTAATCATTTTGCCAATTACATGAGTAGTCCCATGAAGTATGTGCAGCACCATTATCTTCTGCCCCAAACCTATCATCTGGAGCAGGAAATAGATATGCTGCTTTTAAACTTTTCTGACATGGTTTGAAATCAACTGCCATTCAGGACACTGTTGCATGAAAAAAATGTATCTCTATAGATTTCCATGGTGCTCAATAACAAAAGTAAGAACACAGTCTAAACACAGACTTCAATAAAATCCTAATAAGTACTCTTCTGTTTGCTCTTTTGTTTCAATTAACTGTTTCTTGTGTTTACCCCCCAACTTCCTATTTTGATGGGAGATGTTATTCTGTAAATATGTTTCTCCTACTGGTTAATTAATAAAGCACTGTGGCCAATGAGAAAGCAAGATAGGTGGGGCTAGGAGACAAGGAGGAAAGAAGAAGTAGTAAGGAGGAGTCAGCATGTAGAACCTGGAGAGATCTGATGCGGCCTGCTGCTCTCCGGTAAGATGAGCCATGTGGAAATACTTAGATAAGTGGAAATGGGTAAATAATAAAGACAGAGCTAGCCCATAAACAATAATGGTAACTGGCCAACAGGATTGTATCAAATACAGAGTCTCAGTGTATTATTGGGGGCCAGCAGGGTGGCGGCAGGACCAGGGACCAACCGGCAGTGGCAGTGGGGAAAACCTGCTGGTAACACTATTTAGTTGAGGATGCAGGCTTAAAGTACTTTGCATCTGTGGTTTCCATCAGAGAAACTCATGTTTCTAAGTAAGGAATTCCAGAAGAATTTAGGATATTATTCAATGTGTAATCAACTGAAAATATAAGAAATTGGTGCTTCAAAATGCTATGAGTGTAAGAACAAAATATTATTGAAAAATGATTTGGATACTAGGAGTCTTATAAATTACCCCTCTCATTCAAGGAGCCTCAGTTCAGATCACTATGAGTAAATTACCGCCTCTCATTAAAGGATCCTTAATTCAGATTGTTGAAAAATGAACAGGAAACAATTCTATGAGGGGGATGATGAAAATGTTTGTCTTCAGTCTGAACAACTAGGAATCACAGGTAAATAAACATTAATGTATTGCTTGGTAAATACTTAGTAGTTTCATGTAGTGCATTAAAGGTATCATAGCTTCATGATAGGAAGATAATTATGTGTCTCAGTAATAACTTTCTAGTCTCAGGCCTTTTTGTGACTATGCTTTCTGACTTAATACAGGTACAAGTAGGTTTTTCCCGCCACCAGTCTGGTCCCACCGCCACGCCTAACATGCTGAGACTGTATTTTATACAATGCTGTTGGCCAGTTACTATCATTGCTTATCAGCTAGCTCTGTCTTAATGATTAACCCATTTCTACTATTCTAAGTATTTCCATGTGGCTCATCTTACCAGCCAGAGCGGCTGGCGTGTTTCCTCTCTGGGCTCTCCATGCTGACTCTTCCTTTCTACTTCCTCTTTCCTCCTTATCCCCTAGCCCCGCTTATCTTGTTTTCCCACTGGCCCACAGTGCTTTATTCATTAACCAGTATGAGAAACATATTTACAGAATAATATCTCCCATTAGGTACCAATGGGACTCTAGTAACCATGTTACTCAATATTTTTCTTAAAGTTTCATAAAAACCACAAACAAGTGGTTCAAAACCCTTTATTACTACCAATTTAAACCAAAACATATGCACTATCAGGAACATATCTTCAATAGATATCTATTGGTTGTCCTCAACATTTAATTTCAGTATCTAGCCTCACCACTTGATAATTGCACAAAAAAATATCACAGATATCAATTACATCCATGATCCGGGGAAATGTTTTTAAAGGTTAACTTTCTTAAGTCTTAACTATATTGTTTACATTAATATCATTAATATCATTAATAAATATGTGTGAAAAAATTAAGGACCAAAATGCAAAGTTATATATATATATATATATATATATATGTGTGTGTGTGTGTGTGTGTGTGTGTGTGTGTGTGTGTGTATGTTTATCTTAAGTATAATTCAACTTTCAGTTTATTATAAATTTGTTACCATTTGCAGTGAATATGTAACTTCTATATATATAATTAATGAAAGATTAAATGAAGTTATATTTATTTTTTAGCCATATTACAAAATACAGGATATGATAATAGACACTAAGACCAAAAGTAAGTAAGACAGTAAGGCCAAAATATTCTTTTTGTTGCAGATCTTTTGTTGGATCACTTCTTAATGAAATGTCAGGCTAACATTTAGAAGAGAATGGAGTCCTATTGCCTTAGAAACTTAGAAAGTCAATGCCAGACACATAGGCTAAAAAGTATTAAACTAAACAACCAGAATCATACAGAAAGCACAATTAAAATATTTATTCAACTAACTTAATACTGAGTATAGAGCAATTTTTAATTTTAAACTAGTATTCAATCTTCTAATCAAGGTTATTGGGATATTGATATTCCTTTATTTTATATATATTTATATGTACTTATTCACACACATTACACATACATAAGAATGAGGTTCTCTGTATAAATCTAAGGATAATATATGTCTATTTAGAAGATAGTTTGATTCTAGATCAATTTAGATAAATAGTGAAAGTTCCTCCATAGACTCTAAGCAAGAGTTTTCAAGGCATTTTAGAGCACTATGTATGGGTTTCCTCAAATGGAGCAGGATTCAAATCAAATTAGAGAAAACTCTTCTACCCGATAACAGTAGTGTCACTACTGCACAAAGGAACATATCTGTTCTCATTGAGTTAGTTGTCTCAGAGTTCATATGATTCACAGCTGTGTAAGACCACTTGTGCCTTTTTCTCTCCCATGCTGTACAAATTTAATTACTCTTCTAATTGATGTATTTTGGGGTACAGCTTCCCACTGAACTTTTATTTTATAAAATTTTACAATTTCTTAGTCCTCTTCAGGAGATTGAGGCATCACGGCACATCATGTCCATGCAGAATCTGTACTCCTTGTACATTTTTCCAGGACAAATTTTAGGCTTTGCAGTCCACTGATCTTTATTCCCTTCTTGTGTTCCTTTATCTTTTAACAAGGAGACAACTCTATGGGTGCATTCATTGTCTTGCTTCTGTTGATGCTGTAGGTGCATACATGTATTTAAAATCATTTTTCATAAATACATTTAATTGATTTTGCATCAAAATTAGTGAAGGATGCAAAGAAAAATGTCATTTATAAAAAATACATTTTCAATTTTAATTGGAAAGTACTTTTAATTACATTCTAAATCATACATTCTCTACTTGGTTATTTCTTAGTCAAGTTTATGCTCCTAAGAAACAATAAAAATAAATTTACTTGGATCTCAGAGAACTAAACAGTTAATTAAATCTTGCATGGAAATTTTCAAATATGAAATTTGACATTAGAGAAAAATAAACATATTATCTAAAACTACTTGAAAGTAGTAACAGAAGCAAATTATAATCCAATAACTTTGTCCAAAGTAGTATTGTCAATACTCTAGGTAGAAAATAATTAGGATACTAGTAATTTACTTTGGTGAAATCTCAAAGGCAGGCTGGGGTAGAGGCAAATGATGGAGACCTGGATTCATGCTGAGTCTATAAGAATGGTCAAACATGGAAACTTTTAAATCCACGGATCTTAAAATTTTCAGGGAAAGACAACTTGACATTCAATTTGTTGATCAAAGAGTAAATAGGATGACTTGAGATGTTTGCACAGTAGGCAAATGTGGTTCTGAATTGCACATACATATCTATTTTCTGTGATCTATTCATCCTTTCTTGTCTAATTGCAGGTGTAGTTTTTTGGAACTGATCCAGTTCTCTGGCATCAAGCATGATTGTCTATTCTAAGTGTGACAACAGGATCATTTTATTTGCTTTTGTGTAGCATATGTGGCGCAAACAAGGTGAATTAGGACCAAGGTATGTCAATTTAGAACTCTTAGAATTTGACAGCAAGAGGGCAACTTATCGCCCCCGCTAGTTTTGATTAGTTAAAAAATAATTCCAAATTACAGTTCAACAGAATCCTTGCATGTTAAAGGCAGAATTCACATGATGGAAGTACTAAACAAATTAATCTTCTTATTCTCAAGGACTTATTCTCAAGACAGAGAGAACGTTTCTGAGTACCTTACAGTCACCTAAATTTAGCTATGCCTGAAACCAAGCCAATTTTATCAGAGTTTATGAGATCAATGTGTGTTTCTTAAAACAAAGTTCATAGTATTTCTAAATGTATTAATTTTTAGGTCTGACTTTTTATTTCTCAAGTTCTCCAGAAGAAGTCTAAGAGTTCTATTTATTAAACACTCTACTAAGCTGACATCCACTTGAGCTTCAAGCAAAGACCACATTCTAATTTAAAACACAATTATCAGTTAAGCCCATTTTATTATGACCCTCTTTAATCAGAAATTTTATGCTTATGGTGAGGTCATGGACTTCACAGTTGAAGAACACTGGCTCAATTGAGGCTATTATATCGAGATATCACCAGGAGTAATGAGAAACCTCTTGGGCCAAGCTCTGAGAGTGATTTCATCTGCTATCATGCCTATTCTACAGCTTTGCAGTGACTCTTTGAGTTGCTTATAGTTTTACAGTAAACTTTTCTTCTACTTAACTTAACAGAGGATTTTGTTGCTTCACAATGTAGATACTTAAAAAAAAATACATTTGGTAGCCTTTTTTTTTTTTTTTTTTTTGCTTGTTTGTTTCTTGCCTATCACTCTTTACATTCAAATTTACTTACTCAGTTTCTTTGGGCTACAATGCCATTGTTCATATATGTTTTACCCAATGCATGTGTATTATCCCCCTAAATTCAGATATCAAATAAAACCACAATTATTTTCTTAGTGATATCATTTTACTGATGGATGATAATCTCCAAGTGTACCTTCAGTACAGAGTTTTTTAGGAAGGAGGATCCAATGATGGGAGATGTCATTCTGTAAATATATTTCTCTTATTGGTTAATGACTAAAGCACTGTCGGCCTATAGGAAAGCAAGATAGGTGGGACTAGGAGACTAGGAGAAAAGAGGAAGAAGTAGGGAAGATTCAGCATATGGAGACGTGAGACACAGAGGTCCGGGCCCTTTCTCTGGTAAGATGAGACCACGTGAAAATACTTAGGTTGATAGAAATAGGTTAATATTTAAGACAGAGCTAGCCGATAAGAAACACTAGTAACAGGCCAACAGAATTATATCTAATACAGTGTCTCTATGTGTAATTTGGGACTGGTGTGACTCTGGGGCCAGACTGGCAGGAGAAAAAATTGCTCATAACAATGTAGATCAAAGAACTTCCACTTAAAACTTGACAAAAGCTTAAAAAGGGGCTTTAGAAACAAAAGTACAGAGACAAGCAAGGCTTCTTGGTAACAGCATTTTTCTCGGTTGTACTCTGTTTTGCTAGAGACAAGCAGAGACTTGCATGCCTCCTTTAAGGAAGGTTTCCTGACTCAGCATAAGTGACCAAAAAAGGCAAGGATTTTAAAGAGCTCTGTTAACAACCTAATGGTGTGTATGAGAGCTGGCAATGGCAGTGACCACATCTCTAAAGCCAGTAACATGCTGCTGGATGGCAGCGTACCAAGGCAGTAAGCACAGCTCTCAGTTCTGGTGGTAAAAGTCCATCTTTGATAGGCCATGGCTAATACAGCTATGGCTTTCATTTTAGCAATGTTGTTTACCAGATAAAAGACTCATGGCCAGAAAAAGATAAAGATTTACAGTAAAGACAGATTCCAATAAAGAAAGACCTTTAAAGGTTTGCAGTGTATTTTAAAATATATGTAGGCTTGTGAAAGAAAAAGAAAAGGGATAAAATGGTTTTAAAAAGAATAATAAAAAGAAAGAGAGTATCTGGGTGTGGTGGCACACGCAATTAATTCCAGCACTCAGGAAACAGAGGCTAGCAGATCTCTGGGATTTCAAAGTAAACCTAGTTTACAGAGTTATCCCAGGACAGATAAATGTTAAACAGAGAAACCCTGGCTCACAAAATGAAAAAAAATAGAAGTAGAAGAAATAGAGTAATAAAAAAGATGGAAAACACAGACAGAATCTGGATACTGTATGGTAATATATTGTCTTTGTATCATTTGACTGCTGAGGAAATAACAACTATTAAAAGAAATGCTGCTGTATTAATTCAATTTATATATTTTGAAAATGCTTTGACTCCAAAATTTAAGTTTAAGAACAGGTAACTGGGGAAAAGGATTTCTAATTTTGTTTCCACAGAAAATGAAAAGCTGTGAATTCCTTCCAGACTAACATGGTTTGATCAAGCAGGACCCCCCTGAAATAGTGTCCCAGTGACCCAACATTCAAAACAGCTGGGACAAGGCAGCCTTGCAGACCAAAATCCAGGATTTCTGTGTCTTCTTAGAAACCCCATGACAGCACTCCCTACCAGCAGGAAGCAGTTTGGAAAGAATGGCACTCAAATTCCCAAATATCATTTATAAATGTTTGTTTTCATTTACATGGGGTTGCTTATAAATGTTTAATGACCACAACCAATCTCTATAAATGTAAAAAGGGGATTATGGTATAGAAATGGTACTTTACTTTAGAATGGATTTTCATTTATTGATACAATTTAAGGTCAATTTATATATATATATATATATATATATACATACATATATATATATATATATACATTTTTCCTCTTGTTTAGGTACTTTGTTTATATGGCTCATTTAAAATGTAATGTATAATTTAGTACAGAGTATTGATAGTTACCTACAATAGTCAAAACTCATAGTTAAGTTAGTTAGGATTTCTAGATATATAGAGATGTATTTGAGATGAAGAGGCATTCTTCAAACCTTTCAAAGACCTACAGAATGTGGCATTTAAAATGGTTTAGGATCTTTCTTAACAGTGAGGCACAACTGCTCCTGGAAACACCATCTGCATCAGAGAGGAAGATGGATATTGAAGAAACACATTATGGACTTTACATTCAATATGGCAAGACTAGTCATTTGAACAAGATACTGTTCTTCTCTTGTCTGGACTGTTTGACTTTATGCTGTATAAACTGGGAATGCAGGACCCACAATAAAGTGACTGCTGAAACAAGATGGAGAGTGATACAGGGTTTCTGCTTCATGCAAGAGTCTACCAGACAGTCTACAGGATACAGAAAAAAGTGACTGACAAACTGCCAATAAAGGTAGACATTTTAAAGTTTCCTGCTTTGCTGAAGAGTCTGCCAGACACACTATGGCCTATAGGCTGGAGATGAAACATTACAGAAGAACTTCAGGTTGCTGACCAGGCAGTGAGTTGTCTCTGTCAATTCTAGAGTTTATATATTATCCTTCTGTGGTCTTTGAAGGAGTTGAAGACAGGTATGGTTATAGGTTTCCTTAGTTAGGATTAAAGATAAGTTACATATAGGACTTTAGACTTAGATAGGATAGTTGATGGAATATTTTCTTTAAATCTTACTAAATGTTAATGAACTAAATATTGTTAACTTTGATTCTTATTTCATAACTGTTTTGTTATATATTTTGCTATGTTAAGATTAAAACCCTTCTTTTTATTTTAGACAGAAAAGAGGAGAGGATAGGAGATATTATTCCGTAAATATGGTTCTCTTATTGGTCAATGAATAAAGCACTTCGGCCAATAGGAAAGCAAGATAGGTGGGACTAGGGGACTAGGAGGAGAGAGGAAGAAATAGAGAGGATTCAGCATGTATATACTTGAGAGAACCGAGGTCCTGGCCCTCCCTCTGGTAAGATGACACCACATGGAAATACTTAAATTGATAGAAATACGTTAATATTTAAGACAAAGCTAGCCGATAAGAAACACTAGTAAAAGACCAACAGAAGTATATCTAATACAGCATCTCTATGTGTTATTTCAGGCTGGATTAGCAGTGGGACCAGATGGGCAGGAAAAACTACTCTTAGAGGCCAAAGAGTATATTGACATAGTTAATCTATTTTGAAGTGGTCTTAATAACCATATTTGTCTGCAATAGGGTGACTCATAGAAGACTCATTTGTATTTTAATCTACACTGGAAAAATGTTAGAAGTCATTGATTGAACAATTCTTACTATATGCAGACCATTCATCCTTTTGTAATATTTTAATTTTTTTGTGTGTGTGAGTATATACCCATGAAAATGTTATGTCAAGAGTGTGCTGGTACCCACACAGCCCAGAATATGCTATTGGAGTCTCTGAGGCTGGAGTTACAGGCAGTTTGTGAGCTGCCAGATATGGGGGACTGACAATTTAACTCTGGTCCTCTTGAAAAATAATAAATGATCTTAGCTGTTGAGCCATCATTTTGGCCTAAGGAAACTCATTATTTATATATTATTTCACTTGAACCTGAGGCATATATTTTTCAGACTGTCATTATGATACAAGCCTTTGTTATGGGCAGGTATTACACTTTGTTCCTCCCTGCCGGCCTCCCGGTCCTGCCGCCATGGTCCTGCCGCCATGTGAGCCCCAAATAACACTCAGAGACTCCGTATTTGATACAATCCTGTTGGCCAGTTACCATTATTGTTTATGGGCTAGCTCTGTCTTAATTATTAACCCATTTCTACTATTCTAAGTATTTCCATGTGGCTCATCTTACCGGAGAGCAGCGGCCCCAGCATCTTGATTCCTCTAGGCTCTACATCCTCCTTCTACTTCCTCTTTCCTCCTCCTGATCTCCTAGCCCCACCTATCTTGTTTCCTATTGGCCACAGGCTTTATTAATTAACCAGTAAGAGAAACATATTTACAGAATAACATCTCCCATCAAGCCTTTGCTTATCCAGATGAACAAAAATATCTCAAATCATCCACAGTTCTAATATCTAGATTAATATTTGTCTGCACTGTGTTAATTTAGCCTGAACAAATATTTATGTTAGTGCAAATATTAGTTTTCCAGATAGTGTATCCATTACATTGTTTTTAAAAAAAGTTCTGTTTAACTTTTTTCTTCACACTTTCATAGTGATTCTTGAATTCTTAAATATTGTTTAACATGAATTTATTATATGTGACAATATTACTTAATAAAATCACAGTGAACAATAGAAAGCTAAACATATTATAGTTGTTATTGGCATTATGATAGTGCAAAGACATTTACATTAGCTTATCCAATAGTTGACTACAAGCTACATGTATAATCAATTACAGAAAAGTAAAATACAAAATGATATCTGGATTTATTTGGTTTCTCTTTACAATTGAAAAAGAAAAAGTCCTAATTACTTGGTGATAAATGAGTCTTTGTTTTTCTGTTGATGCTGAAAGCATTCTCCTGAGAAAGTGTTATGATCTCTCTGAAATATATTCATCACAATTTAAGTATGAGATGGACAAACTCACTTTAGTAAGGATTAATAATCTGTTTCCACTGTACTGTCTATGTTATGGACAACAAACAATATGAAGCCTGTGAGTGGTCTGTGTGAGATGTTCTAAAGTGAATTTCTAGTCAAGGAAACTTATGAAGAATCCAACCATATACATAATTTCTTCAAGAACAATTGCATAGGTAACAGCTTCATTGTGCCAAAGGAGCTGTGGATCAAGTTGATAGTCTATGTGGGGAAACCTTTGGTTGAAGTTGGTGACAACTTAAAGGAAGACAGGATTGGCATGCTCGAATGTCTATAGCCTGAACAGTGTGATAATTGGTCAAAAGGTCCAATGGAAACCTCAAAAGGTAGGTGACCAGGTAGGAATGAAATAACTTCAACCTTCAATATATCTCAATATAAAGGCAGTTGTTGTGGGGTCTCTATTGCTGTGATAAAACACCATGATCAACAGTAACTTAGAGAGGGAAGTGTTTATTTCATTTAACTGCACTCCAAGGCTGGTTGTGCACAATAACCACTGATATCCGATGTGCTCATTCCTTAGCACTAGTGTCTCCAAAACACCCAGGGTTTCAATTGCAACCTTCATCAATAACCCCTCCTGGGTTCCCTCCAGGAACTCTTATTGTGTCATATGGTGCCACACATCAGTTTCTCTCTATGAACCCTTCAGTCCTTGGACTTCTACTATACCTGAAGCTGAATCTTCACTGATTATAGGTGGAAGTATCCCTGTCCCCACCCATTGTTCCCAAATAACTGACTTGGAGACTTAATCTGAACTATAAATGTTCAGCCGATCACGGAGGCTTGTCACTACCTACCTCTTACATTTAAATTAACTCATATTTCTACACATTCTGCTTCCTCAGTGGCTAGCTGGCATCCCATATTTGTTTACTTATTGTCTTAGCTATGTTTTTTTCTTGCTCTAACAAGACACAATGACCAAGGCAGATTATAAAACGTGTTTAATCTGTGGTTCATTATTTCAGAGGGTTAGAATTTGTGACAATCAGGGCAGAAAGCTGGAGAGCAAGCAGATGTGATTCTGGGGCAGTAGTTGAGAGTTCACTTCTTGATCCATAAGCAGAAGCAGAAATAGGCAACTGGGAAAGGTGTGGGCTTTTGAAATCGCAAAGTCCTTGCCAATAACACACACCCTCCAACAATGCTACCCTGCCTAATTTTTCCCCAATGCTCTTCCCAACTGGAGGTCAAACAGACAAGCAATATGATGTTAAGAGGATGTCATTCTCATTGAAATTACATCTCCAGCTTACACAGAGAAGAGCACAAAAGCCACAATCTGTCTACAATGTCTCCAGCCACTCTAACAATCCTGGCATGTAAAAATAACTAACTAGCTTTACCACAACAGATCTTCCATGCTCTAAACTCTTTAATGAATTCCATATAACCTTTATTTGTCCTCTGAAAATTGAGCCCTTTCTACAGTATATGCACATAAAATCTTACAACTATATCACAGTTCACTTTCAGATAAGTGAAGAACAAACCCTGCCAGAGAACAGATGAAAGTTGGTATCAATAATGCCTTACATTAAAAAAAAGACACTTATGTTAAATTACTGAATTAGTATTACAATAAACAAGGCTATAAAATCGAAGGGAAAACACACTTTCAATTAAAGCCCTGTAACTTTTAATGTCCACACATCTGCATAATGTATTCCTCTGCATCCCAGCTAATTAGGTTAGGGTACTCGTTAACAGCGGGCCCCTTGACTTAGGTGCAAGTTAAGGACCAGAAAGAAAGACTTGTAAGGGGCAACTAAAAAGAGAAATAAGAGTTCTGGGAATAAAGGGTTGAGTTTGGAACACTAGAATCCTTCCCCAGGTACGTGCTGCCACCTATCTGTGTAATGTATGGAGAGTAAGTAAGGGATTTGTTTCAAGACAATGAAATTGGTACAAGGGATCTTCAAATAAAATGAAGCTGTTATATCATTGAATAGTCCTACCTCTTAATTTATAAAAACCTTTGCTAGACAGGGAGAGATCATCTCAAGAAGACAAATTGCAAAATCTAGCATCCATTAAAAGCACTCTGTGACAAGTGAGAGGAAGTTATCACATAAGCAAAAATCAGGCAACCAGAAGCTTCAGCTACCCCAGAGACTATCTTAACAACAACAACAACAACAACCCAAACAAAACAGAACACAAACACAATAAAGGGCGCAAGTTAATTCTGCTGTTTCTATTATTGTATTTAACCAACAGCTTTACTTTCATTATGTTTTTACCTGGTGTCAACTAGGTTAGCTCATGAAGTCAGATGTTGACAGGCCAGAACCTTGTATGGCAAAGCTAAGATAAAACCAGCAGGGCTACCCAAATGATAAATACAAGAGAGAATTGTGGCTTCTTTGTTCCTAGTTAGCTTCATCATTATTTCAGAGGCCTCACATCTAGAGAGTACATTATTAACTTACCACTTCCTCTGATAACATCTCTGAGACAAGGATAATAACAATTGAGTATGTGACCTTTTCAGAAGCCCAAAGGTCACTTTTGCTAAAAAGCATAGGAACTCAGTGAGAACACATGGGCATCTGATAGATAATTTAAATAGGATAGAAAGATACCACCTCTGCTTTACTTCCTGTTGCCATTTTTGATGTTTCAAAAGCTTTAGGTAAATTACAAAACCAAACCTAGAAAGAATGCAGAGAACAAGTGAGCAAGGGTTGCCTGTCCACAGGTGATACATCTATAACGCAATTCCTGCAACTAAGGCCTAGGGAACATCACCGAACATAGACAGAAATGCTATAAGAACCAGAAAACTGTGAAAATTGCTATAAGATCTTGTAGCCTAGAAGTGGCAGAAAATTTCATCCATGATCTTTCAACAATAAGGCTGCCTAAGCAAAACCTGAACAAATATAATACCAATAAGCATGCTAACAGGGATGGAAAAATTTCACTGCTAGAAAAAGAACTACCAGCAACAGAAGAAACTCAACATCTCTTGATGAAATCACTGTCCACAAATCTACCAGCTACAAGGCCAGAATGCTGTGTACAAAAGCAAACCTGCTTTAGAAACCATGCTCATGAATAATAGACAACTAAAATACCTTAATCATCATACCAATCCCACCACTTCTCCCTCTATCTTATCATCCCCAAAATTTCCCCACCCCAATCATGTGAAAAATGAAATAAATTCTGCTGCTTGCTTGCTTTTGTGAGTGAGCCACCTTGTCCTCTGGTTTGTGGTTGTTTTGTTTTGTTATGTTGTTGCTGTTCTTGCTCTTGTTGTTTTATTAATGTTAACCCACATCTGTTCCCAATAAAAAAGTTCTGTATCTCGCTGGGAACATAGCTTGATGTCATTTCTACTGTATTCATGCCACAAGTTCCCATTGCCTGATACCATGTGCAAGAGATACTCTCCCTGCATCAGCTTTCAGCTTGGTTAACAAAAAGGATTAGTGTCATGTTGACAACCTCATCTAGTTCAACAAGCCAAAGACAAATTCCCTCTTTCTGGTAGGGAACAGGAAAGACCTAAAACTTACAGATCCTATTGAGAAACACAAGCAAGATGGCATCCCAGAGTGAAGATTGCAAGTACCTAGGGAGAAAAACATCAAACATACCCAACACCACAAACAACTGAATCAGCTTTTGGTAGTGAAATCTGCTGTCCACAGGTTTTGAAATCACCTCACATTATTCTATTCAACATGCACCCAGGATTTTGAAACCTCAATAGAAAGAGTTGCAGAGTCATTATTTAAATCCTCTTCCTCTAAGGTTGATCTTCATTGAAATCATTGCCATTAAGGTTGGACCACAGAATGTAAACCTCCTTTTACAAAATGCTTCTTTCACAACCCAATGCTGCTGAATCCTACTTAGGAAGAAGAAATTAAGTTCAGAGTGCTGTGAAATAAGTACTTTAAAAAACAATTGTCATTTACGGTCAACAATAAACAAAGGAATGCTTAAAATGATTATTTTTCTGTCTTTGATCTCACATTTAAAGTTAAAAAAAACTAAAAATAGATTTTTCAAAGACAGCATTTTTCTCCATAAACCTTTTTCTTAATTATAGACTTTACAATGGAGTTTCTATTTTAATTGCATGTTTCATTATCACTAAATAGATTCAACCTGTAGTATTCCTTTCATAATCAGCAGTCTAAAAAAGATATTCAGCCATCTAAGATATTCTGCAATTCTCCAAAAACAGTACTGAAAACCCACTCAGCATTTCTCTCTATAAGGAACTTGTTCCTCCATGTGGTTTCACTCCTGGGAGTGAATTCCTGGTAGGAATTGTGTTTTCTGAATGTCATGTTTTTAAACATAATCTTTTACCCTTATAGACACTAAAATAAGTATGATCCTAAGACAAAATGCTGAGCCTGTTCTCAGACTTTTGTTAACAAAGTAAGTATTTAACACAGTTCTAAGTAGATCTATTCTCATAGTAACAAGTTGTTAATACTCTCTGTGCAATCCTCACTTTGGATTCCAGCCATTAAACTTTCCTGTAGGTGATCTTGCAGTGTGCTATAGTCTATAGAATGTGGACAGCCATATGAAGGAGAGACTTCATAGTGGAGCATGTGGACAGCTATATGAAGGAGAGACTTCAAGAGATCCTCAATCATGGGAGAGGGTTTTTTGGTGATTTGGCTGTTTTTGTCACTAATATACCTGTGCTTAATGTCTCGTACATGCTCCTGTAAGTAAATTGAATGAACTCAATTGTTCCCTGAATTGAATGTCAGCAGAATCATTTGTAGTGGTTTTTTTGTGGATCTGGTGTTCTGAGTAGAATGAACATTTATTACTTCCTCTCCAGGAAAATTCATGCAAGAAAGACTACTTGGGTAAGAATGTTTGCCTAAATCTGAACCATTTATACACACATTTTGGCTAGGACATTCAGAGCATACTTTTCTCACCTCATTAATTCTTCTATCCATAATCCAGTAACTGCTCTCTATATTTCTATTCCTGGGCAACTATCAGTCTGCTTTCAATCACAGTAAAGTTGACTCTTCTTGAGTTCAATTTGGTTTGAATCTTGCAGTTTATGTTCTTTTATGCTTAGTTGCTTTTAGTTCAATGCTTTTTAATATCCACTCAGTTGCACACATTAATAGTTAACTAATTTTTATGTCTGAGTACTATTTCATCCATAAGAAAAGCTCTGGAGAGCCTAGAGTAAAGTAATGAGAAATATATTGAATTCATAGCATCAACTCACAAATACTTGCTGAAAAAATAATATATTATTCATACAAACCAGTAAATTAATCACTGTGCCTAAAATAAAACATTTTAAAATCCATGTAATTATTTTGTTGAAGCATTAGCCACCATTGTTAGTAAGTTATAGGATCTATATGCAACAATATGACTCATAAAACAAAGATTAATTTTAACAATTGCTTAGTGTGAGCTTCTTTCAAAGTTTTAATCTTCTACTTTTAAAGTAAAATAAAAATGGTTTTTCCTATGACATTTTCTGTAGTATTACAGCATATTCTAGATTTAGGGGTTATAAAGCCTATAACAGTTAATAAAAAGAATGGTGTTCTGTGCACATATTGAGAGAGTAAATCATTTGCATACATAGGAAACTTCAGTGCTCTGAGCTGAAGTGGGACGATGGGTTGGATTGACAGTATATTTCATGTCATTGCACTCTCTGCTATATACAGAGGAATGAATATTGTAAACATCTTGCCAGGAAGGTTATGATCATACTCTTCTAAGAATTTCTCAAATGGATTTGGAAAAATAGAAGCAATTTTCTTTGAATGGCAATCATGAGAAGATGAGTATTTGTCAGCAATTTCCAGACTTGCACAGAGGTCTGTGGATGTCCTAGTGTGAATTGTCTAAACCAGTATGATTAGAGTAAGACCACTGAAGATAGCATTACTATATTCCCTAAGCATCTATAACTTTTTGATTCCCCAACAGTTTTGTTGAATTCTAAATTTTAACATCAAAGTCCTTGCTGTTAGAAGAAGCAAACAGTAAAAGTCATCTTAATAAGATAGATGAGAAGGGAACCCATCTCTTGCTAGGTGCTGGGCAAGTACAGAACAATGTTAAATTCTGACTTACAGTCAGATATTAGGGTGAATGACAAGTTTTAAAAATATATATATATATATATATATATATATAAGCGCGTTCATTTTCATTTTTATTTTCCTGTAAACAAGTGAAAATGCTGGTGGATCAGGAAATTTAAGTTCATAAAATGCAGCTGTTGAACTATCTGTTTTGGCCTCAGTTGCCTTGAGCATAAGGTAAGTCTACCTAGATAGTTTGCCACCAGACATCTAGAACATTGCACAAATATCTTGAGAAGGTTGTGTAATAATTGAAACTAATTTTCCTGACCCGTGAAGGTGGAGCTTCAGCCTGGCCTGTTTAGGACAGTATGTTCAATACCTTTTGCCATTGTGAGTCTTAATGAACTAGATGAGCCTGCTAGCCCAGATGTCTCTTGAAATTAAAGTCAAACTTTCGGCTAAGATTCCTCCTTAAAACATGCCATGATACAGAACAAGGTTTCCTATTTCAAATAAGAGAATAAAAGCATAGGGTGAGCGATGGACTGAAAGTAAGGTCAAAGTTGAGAGGGTGAGGCCTAACATTCTACAGCTCCATGGCTGGCTCTAAGGCTGTTGGACACAAATGTGAGCTCCAAAATATTTGAATACACTGGCCTCTGTAGCCTTGTTAATTGCAGCCACATTTTTTTTGTGTGTTGTTGGCTCTAGTCACTGTTAAAATGTTCTTTGCTCTGAGCATCTGTGGGCTCTGAATACCTTCACATTTGGCTTTGGCTTTAGCTTTGCCATTACAACTTCAGAAATCATCCTCTGGTCTGTTTTATTTCCCTGGGCCCTGCAGTTACTCAGTTTGTATACTCACATATGAAGATATGGACATATGGGCCTGAGATGACAAAGAGCATGTGACATTTATCTCCCTGGTTCTAGGATATCCCTTTCAAAATGACCTCTTCTATTACATATAAATGTTGTGATTTCATTTTCTTCACAGCTGGATTGCATGTCATTGTTTATATGTTAACACATGTTAATATATATCCAGCAATTGATGTCAATTAGGCCATTTTCCCTTTCTAGGTTATTATGAATACAGAAGCAATGAACACACTGAGCCAGTATGCATGGAGTAGGGTGTTGAGTTCATTGGGCATATGCCAAGGAATACTATAGCTGGTTTCTATGAATGAGAGATTAATTTTTAGCTATTGGAGAATTATTGTCCATGCTGATTTCCAGGGTGACTGGATCTGTACACAATCCCAGCAGCAGTGAGGAAGAGAATCTTTCTGTCTCCCCAGCCCCTCAAACATTTGTTTTTTTCATCTTTCCCATTCTGGCTCTAATAAAATGAGACTTCAATGCTGTTTCGATTGCTAGGAAAAATTAAGTTTTTGAAATATTTCTTAGGCAATCTTTTCTTCCTGTGCGAACTAACATTCTGTCCATGTCTGAGACATGATTTTCTTAATGGGTTATTTGTTTTTGTTTTTGTTTTGTGTATTCTTTATATATTTTCAATTTTCTCCTCCATGTGGTGCATAGCTGGCAAAGATTCTTGCCCATTTGGTAGACTTCTTCTACCCATGAACTTTCTGCATTAAATGTGGTCCCTTGCTGAAACAACATTGATTACTCACATAGTCCGAAATGATGCTAAGAAAGGTTATATGCCTCATGAAGATGAATAGCAAGTGTTAAGTGATAAATCTGTATGTCTGTTTTGCCTGCAAGAATATATGACTAGAGTTTTGATGCCACATTGCTATATATACGGTAGTTAATGTCTCCATTAATTGTCACCAACTTTGAAAAATAACAATACCAGATTGAACACAAGGCGCATAGGATCAGAACTAAATACAGGAATCTTTAATGGCCTTTAGATTGATTATTAAAGTGCATCTTCTATATTTCAAGCTTTCTCTGGTCAAGTAGACAAAATTGATCTTTTCCATGATCGTTAATCTGCCTCCTTTACTAGCTAACTTAGCACATGGAGAACATACCAAATGCTTTTGGTATAAAATGATTGCACAATCTTGTCTTATCCTGACTTATTTGGCCATTATTACTACTGCATATCCAATATGTCAACAACAGGAATGACTGTTACTTCTTTGAAGTGGCACCATTCCCTGGAGTAAGACAGCCAACTGGTGGCAAATTAAGATTGATCACATTGGAATTCTTCCAAAATGGCAGGAGCAGCAATTTGTCCTCAGAAAATTAGACACTTATACCTAATATGTAGTTGCATTGCCATCACATTCATCAATATAGTTTCTAAATACCTTATTCATCATTGTTATACCTCACTCAGCATTTATTTTGATCAGAGACTTTATTTTAAAATAAAATAATAGAGCAATTGGCCTCAAGTCCATTTCTAATTTTTCTTTATTCATAGTAATTCTTAATTTCTACAGCAAAAGCATTGATAGATGGGCCCTTTCGGAGGTTGTTAGACCTTGAGGGCTATATACAAAATTGAAAAAGAGCATGAGTTTATTTTTTTTCTTTTGGATAATAAACATCGAATAACTATAAATAAGCATAGAAAAAGGCAGGTATCATGTGCTTCCTATAAAGAAGGAGTACAGAGGTAAGATGGACGTATATAGACCAGAGGAGAATAAGGCTGCTGAACTGGTGTGTACATACATTGTCAGTGAACGCAGACTGGCCAGAAGGGAATGAGAGCTGGCTTGACTCATTGATCTTCAAATGTGTTCTCAACCAACTTTGCATAACAATGAGTCACTTACAGTGTGAATTTCACATGAAAACTTTTGGTCACTCTGGATTAAACTGGCTGTATTTGTAATTTGTTCCTTTCCTGCATGCAAATATCTGCCAAGGAGCAATGAAGGGATGATGGCTTTAGTTTGACTCATGACTCTGAACATGGAAGACAGTCATGTGGTTTGAACTGTTGGGGTAGGGGGTAGGCCTCGCAGTGGGACTAGACTTATCCCTGGTACTTGAACTGGCTTTTTGGAGCCCATTCCCCATGGCAGAAGACCTTGCTCAACCTTGATACAGCTGAGAGGGGCTGGTTTTACCACAACTGGAGGCCTTACCCACTCTGAGGAGTGGATAGAGGGTGGGATGGTGGGATGTGGGAGATGGGAGAATGGGACAGAGAGGTAATTGAGATGGGTATGTAAAATGAAAAGTGAATTATTTTAAAGAAAAAGTAAGTATAATTCCTCATGGCGGGAGAGGCACTGAATGAGAAGCAATGCTCCTATATTCAGCTGTGGAATGAGGCACTTGGTTCATATTTAGACTCCTAACTTCATCATTGTTTTGTAGAAAAGAAAGCAGAGAACAGACAGGAAATTTAGCTTTAAAACTTCAAGGCTAGCCACCAACAAAACAACTTCCTCCAGTTAGCCTCTCTCTCTCTTAAAAGTAAGTTCTACAATACTGCCAAATAGCTGAGAACTAGGTATTTAGATGCATATATCTATAGGAACATTTGATGTTCAACCAGCAGCAAAGCAATGCATACTTTTACAAGAATACTTAAAATTTGAGCTTTCACTCCACTCATTATAATAGGCAGATTATTCAATGCATCATTTCATTACAATATGGAATTTTTAATCAAATTAGGGTTTTTAATGAAGGTTATTTATTAAATAGTAATAAAATAGTTATTTCTGGATGGTGTAATATAATCAAGTTTGAGCTGTTATTTTCCTCAAAAACAACTAAGGATGTAACATAATATTGGATTAAATTTTTAAGAATTTATATATTTTGGTTATATTGATGCCCCATTCCTCCCAAATTTACCCCTCCTTCATACTTACCCAACTTTCTCTTAAAAATAATGCTGAGAACTTGTGGACATTTTTCCATCCATTCTACCATGTCAACCCCACACAAAGGACTATAGTAACGAAGAAATACTGAGGACAGGACATATAGACTTCCTCAGGGAAAAGCACACCAAGTGGTGGTTATTCAATAGCAAATGATCATCCCTGAAAACAGACATAAAATCTACATTATTCAGACTAAGCAGAATGTATGTAGTTATATATGTATGCATACACACACCCACACCCACACCCCACACACACACAGGAAAATATGTATATATGCCTGTGTCATTAGGACATTAGGACTGAGCTGGCAAAGCATACCCACTCACTTGCCTGGGGCTGCCTACCATGGGTAGGGAGACAAACCAACAGAGACCATAATTTTAATACTATTGTAGTATGCAAATATATGGTATGGTATGGGAGAGAGAGAGAGGGGCAGAATGGTTCAGTTCCTGTGGATAGAGACAGATCAGAAGAGGTGACAACAGTGAGGAATGGACTGATATGGGTGGCCTAGTTGTCATCAGGGGACCTGGTGACATACAAGACTGGGCTACTTCCAAGGAACTTATCTGGGTCTATGTCCCTATCAAAACCAAAGTAGGTGAAAATGTCTGTGGCTCCTGTTACCATAGAAGGCTGTGTGACTGCTCAGGGTCTATGCACCCATACTTTCCAAAGAGGAAGATGGTAAATCTAATATTTTAAAGTATGACATAGCTTTTATCTTATGTTTAATCATGAATTATATTATTCACACAATTATCCAATATAATTAGTCTAAATGTCATAATTTTTCTGATTTTTCTCAGGGCAATTCAAAGAAAATAAATATGTGGGGTACTGGATGTTATTGTGTCTGCATGAACAGAGTGTTCTATTTAGTTTTCTGGAATTAAATATATAGTAGAAGTAAGAGCACTCTTGATCACACTCTACATTTGTATCTTCTCCCTATTTTTATTATAGAAACTGGGATCAATAGAACATTTCAGTATGGAATTATCCTCTTTTAGAATACATGTCATAAAATCAATCTTGCATACTGAGGGAAATGAATTTTCATGCATTAAGTATGAGCGAATTTTCTTTAATGTATATCATTGCTGAAACTTTTAAAACTCAATGAAAATTAACATTTTTGTCTTCCTTGTATTTCCCTTTTAATCATTCTTTAGAGTTATCTATTCTGCCAGCCACCAGGCTCTAGATTTAATTAAAAGCAGCAATGAGGAAAACATTTTGAATGTCAGTATAAGATTTTCTAGCCATTTAGATAAAACTAGTTAATAGCAATGTTGGATTTCATGCATGTACTGTTTTTAAAAAAATGTTTAAAATTACACTAAACTTTGTTTTTGTTGCTAATGATAGACTCTGCTAACAGAAGACTATCAAGAACATGTTTGTAGATGATATAATTTTGGTTTGTTTAGCTTACTACTGTAACAAGTGATACATGAAAATAATCATGGGGCATTTAATAGAAAATATGTGGGAAGGATAATTTTAGAAAATTGCTAAACTGAAGATAATTATAATTTTGCCTTAGCAAAGATTAATCAGGACATATAAAATATTTAGTAAAATGCTATACAGTTCAGCAGTATATATGGGTCCTAGTGGAAGTATAGAAATGCTTTGTCTATTCTTTTATTCCTAAAATATACAGCACTGGCCAATATAATATTGTGATGTGTAGGTGTCTACTGTGGTTTTGATAGCTTTGTCTGTTTTGTGAGTAGTATGTTAATCAACTTTTCTTGATTTCTAAGTTATCATTAACCCCCTAGCTATTAGCAGAGATGCTTTTAAAATTGTAAGTAATCTTACCATTAGGTAGGTCTTCAGTCTAAGGGGAATATACAGCATCATCCCCTAGGGATTTGATAACATTAGTAATCCACAACACATTTATAATCATAATATTTTGATCTCTTCCAAAGAAATTATTTCTTGTTCCTTCCAAATCTGGTCTAATAGTAAATTCTTATGACCTGGTGATTTTCAATGGTGAGGATTTGGAATACTGTGACTTCAGAAGTGAATTATGTACTAAGAATATAGCTCCTTTCCCATGAGGAAAAAAAAAACTAGTCTATGGAATTAACCATATTCTATTCATGGTGGCTTCTAGAAACTAAGTTTGTTTAGCCCTCTAATGCAGAGGACCATCTAGGATCTTGGGTAACTTTTTTGTTTCTGGGAACTGTTTATATCTAAGGATTCATTAGGGAAGTTTATTATGTATAGAATTTTGTTTGTTAATTTGCTTTGCCTTGTTCATGACAGATTTTGTTATTAGTGGGATCTGTTTCCCATAAAAAAATATTCCTAGTAAGAGTCTTATTATAATAATACTCTCAAAATACCCAACTTTTAAAGATCCCATAACAGCTAATTAACTGGTAGCTAGCAAAATAAGGTTCTCCATGCTTATATTTATTAAGATACATTCATTTTTTTCTGAGTTAGTTTATTACCATGAATTATCAAAACTGAGGATCATGGAATCTTCTGTGTAAAAAAAAATTCCATGGGTCTTAAGCTCATCATTAATGATTTACTAATTTGCAATTAAACAGAATTTTTCTAAAGATATTGTTTTTGTATCTCAGGACTGTAGAAAACAGGAGTTTTATTATAAAAACTAATTTATAACATAAATTATCTGTAAGTAATTTTGAAACTACCCAACATGGTAGGAAATATTGTAATTTCTGTATATCTAAAATAGCACCATACAAAAAAAATCGTATTGTCCCTATTACATGTATGAAATCAATTCTTAATGGCTTTATGACATGAGTAATTTAGATATCAGTCATAAATTTTATGAATTGTGTTTCCATACTTGCAGGCATAAGCATATTTGTGAACTAGGCACATGATTATATAAGCCACAATTATCTTTATTTACATGACAAGGATCCACCATAAAGCAAACCATTTCTTTATATTCACTCAGGATCTAATAATGCATGCCACATTTTTAAAAGATTACTATATTCCATATGTTCCCCATAGATGCAACCAACTGATATATTTCTAGCTCATTTTATTCTTTGCTGAAATCCTCCAACAATAAGATTGAAAAGACAACTCAGATGGGTTTTCATAAATCAAAGGCAGTAAGGCATTTCAATAATTGTAATTTAATGCATCCAAACTTTAGGTTTCTATCTATATCTGTGTACTCATATAAATACATAAATTATAGTCTATGCTTTTGTATAACTCCTTAAATAGATTCTTTTTAAAAACATTAATATGTATGTATGAGTTACTTTGGCTTTGCTTTGACCAAAATGCCCAACATAGGCCATGTAGGAGAGGAAAGCTGATTTCACCTGTGATAAAAGAGAATCTCAGGTCCTCATAGAAGGAGAGGATAGTGGAGCTACACTGTAGGAACTTGTGATGAGGCTTCAGGAATCAAACATTGGACCACAATGTGCAATTTCTGTGAACCAGGTCTCGCCTGCTACAAGCTCCACAACTTTCAAAATAAACACATTATCTGGAGATCCAGTGTTGAAAGCATGAGCCTAGGGAACACACTTCAGACTACAACCATAACAGCAGCCAAGTTATCTAACATAAATCATCTCCAAAAACAGTTAAGTGCATGGTGATATCTTTCTTGAACAAATAAAGTCTGTCTGAGGGTCAGAGAATGGAGCTTCCCACTAGCTAACCATAGAGGTGTAGAGGTCTGGTGGTCTGTATAGATAGACAGGAAGTGAGGTAGCTGGGCAGAAACAGGATATAATCAGGGAGAAAGAAGAAATTCTTCCCTTGTCTGCTGGGATGCTAAGGAGGTAAGGTGTGACTGTGGCTTGCTCCTTCTCTCTGATTTCTCACCATTTCCTTCTTAACTGACTCTGGCTTTTTAATTATCTAGAGCAATTAAGAACTCCATTTACAAAAGTGACTTCAATTCTATACATGCAAGATAACTTTATATGTGCAGGGAATAACTCTTGTCACAGTTACTGCATCTTTGAACTTGATAAAATATTTTACAATAAAGTTACCTGCAAAACCAATGGTTCTAAAGTCTGTACTGTGCAACCAAGACTCTAGGCTTGAATCCTTGAGAGAATAAATACTTGATTTATAATATTTTTACATATTTCTTATATATTTTCAAAATGGCACATTTCATGTTCTGATAAATATTTCTAGAAATATCAAATATATAGTAAACCACTACATAAAATAAACCACAGATATAAACAGATATGTATATAAAACATATTATGCCTTTCCAAATTGCTTCAGGCTATCTCAATTTGCAGAACTCTTGATTTCCCAAACAATAGTTGATATTGTCCTGAATCCCTGAATCAGGCTTTAAAACTGTTGAAAGTACTTGCCATGTTCTACCAATAAATGCCTAGTACTCCACTACATCATTGCTTAGTGATATCTCAACTTACTTTCCCCATAGTACATGCACTGCACTAATGTCTAAAGCCCCAGATTCAGGTTTTTCACTTCTTATCATTCAAGAAATTGCCATCAGTCTGTTCTTTCTATATAAGAATTGGCCATGGAGTCAAAATAATGAATATTCTAAGCCCAGCTCTTGAAGTTGCTTAGCCAGTATCTTCTTCATTAGTTACTTTATTTTTTAATATACTTATAATTTCATGTTTCATTTATTATTTTTGATGAGTGAATTTTTAGGATATGTTTATTTTGAGAACATCATATATGAGGACAGTACTTAACATACTTCTATCCCCTGTCCCAATCCTACTCCCGTGCCTTGGCCACCACCTCTCAAATTCAGAACCTCTTATTCTTTAATTTTTACACACACATAGTCTCTCTCATGTGTGTGTGTGTATGTGTGTGAAGAGAGAGAGAGAGAGAGAGAGAGAGAGAGAGAGAGAGAGAGAGAGAGAGAGAGAGAGAGAGAGAGAGTCCCTGCAGAATAGAAATGTATTTAGGGATGTTCACTTGAGATTAGGTAACCAACCAGGAACTAGTCCATGGAAGAAACCTCAGCCTAAACTTCTTCCAAGTGTGGACTCCCTGAGATTGCCCCATCAATATTGACATGTCCAATGGTTGCTTAAGCGACTACATTATTGAGGTTTCATGGGTGCAGATTCCCTGACATAGCAGATGTTATCTTGTACCTGAATCCTAGTCCTCTGGCTCTTAGCTCCTACAGTCTGTCCACTCTGTCATTTGCAGTGTTCCCTGAGCCTTATGTGAAGCCTTAGCTGTATCAGAAGGTATTTAATTCCCCAAGATCAGTTGTTCTCTGCACTTTCATCAGTACTGGATTTCTGCAATACTTTCTGTATAGTGAAGAAAGAAGTTTCTCTGAGTTACTTTTTTTCATGGCGTAATCAAATACCTGACAAAATCTATTAAAAAGAGGAAGAATTTATTCTGATTCATGATTTCGGGAGCTATTGGACCATCATGGTAGGAAATGCATAACAGCAAAAGCTGGTGATAAAACTTTCAGCAGCAGACATGAAACTGAGTCACCTAGCGAGAAACTAAATTAAGTTATAAAACTCACAGCCTGCTACCACTTCCTCCAGCTAGCCAAAGTTTCCATGACCCTCCTAAACAGCACCAACAGCTGGGGACCAAATGTTCAAACATGTGCTTGGAGGAATATTATACATCCAAGCCTTTGCACCTTCCAAAGGTAGCCATAGATTTAGAGTTAACTAATTTTCATCTGGATGGAGTCTACATTGCATACATATATTTCCTAATGGTGACTATAGTAGCAAATGCATTTCTTTCATTGATTTTTACTGCTACTGCTGTATGGCAGGTTTCTTGTTATTACCCCCATTTATATTTTAGAGTACCTAATTCTGTTACTTAGGACCATTCTATACATGGTACTATGTTTAACAGCGTCTCTGACCTCTACTTGTTAAGCAAGCCAGTAACAGCTGCCTGTGTTGTGAGTACCAGAAGCATCTTCATTTTTCAGTGTTCTGTGTGGAATAAAATTACTTAAGGCTGTGGACTACAGTTATACAATTTACATCCAACTAGTGAATTACCTACGTAACTACAGCTTCAAATTTGGTCAGTTGTTAACAGTCTGGATCTATCAAGAAATACAAGACTGCTCACATCCTGAAAAACAAAATGTTTCATACATGAGCTAGAGGTTACAGAAATTTACCAAGGACTTCTCAGTTGGAGGGACACAAAGATAAGCACGTTCTCATTACATGCAAGCAGTAATAAAGTAAGTACTGGAGGCAGATACTGGAGGATCTCTACCTGAATCACCGAAACAGATAGTTCTCCAAGGCTCCTGAGAAAACTTAGAGTTCTCAAAGTCCTGGGAGAGACAACACCCTTAGTCTGCAGCAGCAAATTAGATTGCCAAGTGCTTGCTATGAAACTATTGTCAATCACACATCTAACCACATGTCAAACAGCAACCAGTTTCACCAAACTCCAGTGCAAATCACCCCTCCTCCACCTCCTGGGCAAAATTCAGTTTGGGAGATGGAAGAAAATGGACTCTGGAAATGCCATTCATGGGGCTTGGGGGGGTGCTGTTGTCTTGTTGTTTTCTGTTTGTTGTCTGCATTTCAGAGGAAGCACAGAAAAAGTTATCCAGTGCAGGAAGCACAGACATTCTTTCACTGTGCCTTTGATGCAAACATGGCCTTTTTTATGGTAAGTTAAATTAAGCTAACACTGGTAGGCTGGAGTGTATATGGCTGCTATTTGTAGCTATTGCTAAATAATTTTTCAGAGGAGTGCATCAGCAACATGTGAGAGTTCTAATTACATGATAACCTGTTTATCACTTTGCTTAGGTATTTAAGTCATGGATCTAACCCCTTGTATATAGTCCCAGTTCAATACTATACTGTCTTTTTATGAGCTGTCTTTCATTTTTTAAACCAATTTGCCATAAAATATATATTGATACACACAGAGAGAAAATTGATTTTTATATCTGTATTTATATAGATGTGCATATTCTTCCTCAGGACTAGAAAGAATGTTAAGACTTGTAATTTTCTCAATTGCTCAAATTTTCTTTAACTTCTTGTGTTGAAAATAATAGTAGCGTCGCATGCATTTCTAGGTAAAAATACAAACTTCATGCTATAACCATAGCTGCCTCTATAACACAACAGTGCTAACGAGTTTTTTTTCTTCTCTGTAGATTCATCATTTTAATAATGCTATATAAGTGGAATCATATAGAATGTAAGTTTTAAAAATGACTTCTTTCTAATTCCTCAGATAGCCATATAGATTACTCAAACATTTTTGTTTTCCTTTTCTAATTGTATGATATGGATGTCCTTATATGAAACTTCCAAAAAGAAACTGATTGACACTATTGACATTATCAGTCACAGAAACTGAAAAAGAACATTTTATTTTTTAAGACCTCAAGTTGTAGCATGTATAAATCTCTTTGTTATCACACACATTTATATGTGTGTATGACATGTATGTGTATATTCTGGTTTAATACAACTTTATAAAAATAACATTTTCTGCTGCAGTCATGTTTATACTGTGGTGATACATTCCTTTCTTTTCTTATTTTTTTCATTAATGCTCACATTAAACACCATTGCAGTGATATATTATTTATGATTTCTTAAAACTTGGCTGAGGATTCAGAAAAGCAAAGTCAGCCTCAAGATATAGAGATCAGACAGTGGTGATACATATCTTTAATCCCAGCACCAGAAGCTAGGAAATGGAGGTACACACCTTTAATCCTTGGATTCACCATAAAGAGATAGATGGATCACTCTGAGTTCAAGGCCACCCAGATCTACACAAGATTGAATTTGTCTAAAAGAGAATTATATATAGCTCAACCTTTAATCCCAGCAGTAGAGAGGTATGTAAGACAGAAGCAAAGGCTCAGCAAAGATTCCTTCTCCAGCCACAGTGAAGATAGGAGCATTAGTTCTCTAGCCACATTGAGGAGAGACAGCGGTTTGAAACTTGGTAAAGGGCTTGTTTGTGGATCAGCCCTTTCAGCCTGAGCTAGGGGAGAGATCTAGCAGCCAGGTGCTTTGATTTTTTGGATCCTCAGCTAAGATTTAATAAACTATAAATACTATATGACTACACACTATTGTATCTGGACAAATATACCACATCAATTAATATTTGAATAATAGAAATCCCCAGTGGGTACTTAAAATTTTTAAAGGGGTAACATCTCACTTTGTTGTTTATACAGAAAAAGATAAGCAGCTACTATTATTTTATTCTGTCAAAGGCAATGTAGTTTTTAGTTGGGTTTTTACTTTGTCTATCAGTCACTTCAGCTATTTAAAGAAATATTTCTTTGTATTTCTCCTAATTGGGAAGCAACAATGATGCTTTTGTTTTTGGAGGAAAATTGTCAGATAGTAAGAGTTAAAATGCTGTGTTGTAGTTGATATAATTGAATTTCCTATACTTCAAATCGGTTTTTCCTGATTATTTTCATCATATTATTGTATATGTTTAAATGTATGAAGAGTTTTTTCAGCTCCTCAGTTTCATCTTCTACCTTCTAATATATATATATATATACATAATATGTCATATATCTATATATCTATATATGACATATTATGTATATATAATTTATAGGTTTTTACATTGAGAATTATTCATTTTTCATCATTTCTGCTAATGTTTTTATTAAATAACAGGCCTGGTGGATATAAATTACAGTATACGCAATCTATGACTTTCCTTAATGGAAAGGTCCAACACTTTCTAGATATGGGTGTCTTTACTCTGTCCTGTCTTCTAAGTTACAGACCGTGTACTTAATTGCATTTATATATTTCACTGAACACTGCACATTTTCGGGATTCCACACCTTGGTAATCTGTATACTTTATTCTATTTTCTTCAGAATAAGACCACAGACATCATTCCCTCAAACCTGTAAGCAAACTATTTAGGCAAACTATTCTAAACTTATGCCTTGCTCTTTGACTCTTGAAGTCTCCCCATGAAAACCAGAGTCTGAAACTGACCAAAAGCAATCACACAGTCTTTTACATATTTCTGGGTTACATCCCTCTGGCTCTTTTGGTGTCAGAATATGAACCTCTCTAGTCATGTTCTGATGCCTTTAATGGTCTGCATATTTACTAGGCTAGCTCTTAACTTGTTAAACAAAGGAATACTCTGATAGAAAAATTTTATGACAGTAAAAACTACTGAATTTTTCAATTCCTTCAGTGAATGAGACTTTTCTGAATGCCAACAGAGATATTGTGTTAGTCATCTACCCCTATGTTCCTATTGTTTTCTTTTTAACATTTTTGGCTATAGTAGTCCTCAATTTTACCCCTTGCCATTAAGCAGCTAAAATGTTGTTTTTTCAAGTTTAACATAAGCTTTTTGTAATGATTGTGATGTTCCTAAAATTAGTACAAATATCTTCCCAAATGCATTTCAGAATTTGATGGTCAACTACTACACATTTACAATGACAATCCTACATTTTTTAAAGCTTGTTTTCCATTAAAATATTCAAATATATATAAGCTTTATTGACACCGCAAATATCTGTTGAAACCTGAAAGTAATAACCCCCGGGAAGTCAGATGAACATTTCAAACTGCTCTAAACTAGGTTATTTAAAATCTGCTATCCAAAAACTATTTGAAGCATCCATATCTTAACTAACTCAAGATGTATCCACACAGTGGGACTTTAAATCCCATATGCTAAGTAGCTTATTTAACAAAAACCCGTGCAATAATGTCTGGTATACAGAAAACTTCTGAGTCTCAGCCAGTGGAATGTGCTAATTCTATTGTGGTAAATTTGAAATATTCAAACACCTTTCCAGAGAAATTGGTCTATGAGAGATTTTTTTTCCTGCTATGGGAATAAAAACATGATTTTTTATGCAGAAAATGTTTTCTGTAAAATGGAGGAAGGTGATAGCATTGGGCTACAAAAATTTAGATTATTCTATATATAATTGTGTTGGATTTCATTCCTACATGTCTTTACGAAATAAGAATAGAGGTTTATTGGAATCTTTAAATTGCATATGTTCAGTTTTCTTAGAAGATGAAGCTGTATTTAAACCAGATGACAGCATACATTAGAGACAAAAATTATTGTAGGACCATCACATCACAAAACATGATATAAAGAAAGATATCATGATAAAGCTACTCATTGAGTAAAAAAATGATCCTCATCTGGAATATCCAGATGCAATGCAGAAAGTATTTCTCTCCTCACCAGTCATTCCTGCAAAACTAAATCATAGAATTTGTTGACAACACATAGCTATACCACCTCAGACCTGTAAGTGAGGAAAGTATTATAGATTTATATTTTTTTTGAAAAATGTGATAGGGATCAAGTAAAAGTATTGACTTATGAAATAGGAAGTAAATCTAAGGGCAATTGAGAAGTAGCTCTGGGATTTATTCTGAGGAACATATATATTTCCAAGCATAACAGTGGGACAGTAGATAAACTGCAGCTGTTGATCAAAGAACAACAGAAATTACAGTAAACTGGAGGATGAGCATAATGTGTCATTCATCTCATAATGTCCCAGTCTTTTAAAATGTATATTTTTATGTACCGGTGCACATAAAATTATGCAGCTATATTTACAAAGTAGTAGATTAAACATATATTATCATTCTGATCATTTTTAACAAATTAAAATTTACTTTTATGAAATATTTAATTATTAATCATTGAAAGGTGTTGCATTATTTTAATTAAAAATAAATGACCTGAATAATGTATGAATACATGAATAGTTAATTGCTCAAACTGCAATGATATTACAAAGTGCTTAGGTCAATATCTGTGGTTGAATGCATGTATCTTACTGCTTGATGCATTTACCTATTCTTGTCATGGTAATTTAGAAATAATTATTAGTTCTGTTTGAAACAGATAGATACCCTTAGTCTTTAGGTTTAGTATTCCTCTTGATATCTTTAATCTTGCATAAGAATTTAGAATTATTAGGGAATTTACTAGAATACTAGAACAATTCTGATGGGAGATGTTATTCTGTATATATGTTTCTCATACTGGTTAATAAAGCCCTGTGGCCAATAGGAAACAAGATAGGCGGGGCTAGGAGACCAGGAGGAGGAAAGAGGAAGTAGTAAGGAGGGGTCGAGATGTAGCCCTGGGAAGAAGCAGGATGCCTGCCGTGGCTCCCCGATAAGACGACCACGTGGAAATACTTAGATAAGTAGAAATGGGTTAATAATTAAGACAGAGCTAGCCCATAAACAATAATGGTAATTGGCCAACAGGATTGTATCAAATACAGAGTCTCTGAATGTTATTTGGGGCTGGCGCAGCTGTGGGCCCAGACTGGTGGGCTGGCGGGCTGGCGGAAACATACACGCTACACAATTCTGTTTTATAGAAGTGCTGTGCAGAAAATACAAAATATATGCAAAATCATAAAGTTATACTTGATGGGGCAAACAGCATTCTTAACTGTTAAGCAATAAAGAGAAGTCAATGGGAATCACACCTTAACAGTGGGAAACATTCTATGATTACCTTGAAGTTCAGTAAAGGATAGTCACAAGTGTTTCATTTGTTAATTGGTAGTGCACACCCACTTGCAGTGACATGGTCAGTCATAAATATTAGTTCTTTACCCACTGCACTACATAGGTAATATGGTAAACATAGGACATGACAGCTGTAATTTCTCAAGTTCATGAAGAATTTGTCAGTTTTGTGGCAAGGAAGTTGACATGTCTGGCCTCCACGGGGACTGGGGAGGGACTAGGAAGGTGATCCAACAGGTGAATTGCTTCCCAGAAAAATATAATGAGTGGAATTCTGCTCCCAGCACCCATATGAAATCCCACTGAGCATATGAAACCACCTATAATTGCAATACATCGAGGAGGTAGGTAATCTATGAGGCGAGGCAAGATGCCTGTCTAGACCAGCCAAAACGACGAGTTCTGAGATCAGAAACTTCGCACACTACCTAAGATGGAGTACAATCAATGATATCACATGACACCCACCTCTGGCCCTTGCATAATTGTAGTTTGAGGAAGTCATACATAGGTGCTTGAACTTTAAATCTTTTGTAAGGCTTTTCTTCGTGTTAGAAATTTACTGAACTTTTTGAATGAGGAAAACTTTTGATTGTAAAAAGAGATTCTGCAATACAGATTGTAACACTAAAATACAAATGTATAAGAATCTAGTAAGAATATAATGAAGAAACCAATCAATAAAGATTAGAATCATCATCAAAGGCCTAAAATAGGACTTAAAGAAATGAGCTATGTTTTAAAGCAAGCACTGTAAAAACGGGATTGGAAATTTTAGAATAATCTGTCCAAAGAGAACTTATACTCAGGTGGGATACAGCATTTGGAACAAGCCTAATTAGATGTGATGAACAATGTCATGAAGCTATATCCAGAAGTGTGTGATATCCAAATACACACACCTTGGGCACTAAGATTAAAGCTATGAGCATAAGCAATATTTAGAACAGAATACAAAATGCCTCACTCAGCCTCACCTTTACACAGTAAGAATGGCATAAAATTTTTCAGGTGGTGATAGAAGTAGGCTAGCCAGTTTTTTAAAAAATGACAGTAAATATGATTGCAGTACTGTAATACAGCTGCCTTATTTACTTTGTAAAAGTCTGTACTCGTTAATGAATTTATATGCCATCATTAGTGTTTTTTCCATTTATAGGAGAGAAGAATGTAGGTTTTTGTCACCTCTACAAGCTTACATAATGGAGAACAGAACCAAGTTTCAAACTGCGGGTTCTAAACTTCAGGAATGAGAGCATGCACATCAAATTTTTTTTATAAAAGCTTACCTTGGCCTCTTGTTTATCTCAACTGTGATCTGGCTTATAATTTATTTCAGAAGATGGGGCAGTGTGTGACTGTAGGGCCCTTCAGGTACCCCCCCCAGACATCTTGAGCAAGCCTGAGCTGTTGGCTGGAACATTATGCAATTTTAGCTGAAACAACTTGCACCAGCGTAGTTCTTGGTACTCTTCTTGACTTGCTAACACACATCTTCTGGGGAGGAACTAAGCACAAGAACTTGCACGATTGACCCTTGATTGTTTTCCACTGTGCTGTGAGTTAGTATTTAAGCCTGTAGCTTCCCTTTAATAAACAACATTCAAGCCCTAACCTTCCCTTCAATAAACAGCATTTGGCATTCAGCATTCCTGTTGCACAAATGACCCCTGTCTTGTCTTTTATTTAAATCTCTAGGCCTCCACCCGATTAGTGGAACAGATTGTAGTGCAGCACTACAGGTGACAACTGACATCCATCGAACCTTCTTAAACATGTTTCTTGTACTTGAGAAAATAAGTAAAGGAGCAATAAGAGAATGCTAAATATGATATTCTGTAAAAGGAAACAAAACATCAACAAAAAACTATCACACCAACCCACTGGATTTTAATGCTTGCTCTAAAAATATTGATATGCTCAGTCCTTGTAGCTGAGACCCATATCCAGGGGGTCTGAGTCAGTCCCATGCTGGGTTCCTAGCTATCAGTCTAAGGGACCCATTACTTCTTCTTGTTCAGGTCAGCTATCTCTGTGTTTCTGCAACCTGGTCTTGTCCTCTCTACATATGGATTCTAGTTCAACTCAGTGTTTAGTAATGGGTGTTTGCTTCCATTTCCAACAGGTACTAGATGAGGGCTCCATGATGGTGGATAATTTAGTTGATGATCTCACTATCAGGGGAGGGCATTTATGGTAGCCATTCCATTGTTGCTCAAAATGTTAGTTGGAGTCAAGTCTTGTAGGCCTCTAGAACTTTCTTTAGGTTCAGTTTTCTCTTCAAACCAATAATGGCTTCCTCTTTTATGTTCTCTCACTCCCCCCCCCATTCTCTTTTCTGTCTTCTACTCCTACCTTGACTCAATCTTCCTAGTCCCATATGCTTTCCTTTCCACCCCTTCTCGTTCTCCTAGTTCTCTCTCCAGTCACTGCCTCCCCCACTTCGCATATGCTCTGGGGGACTTGTCCCTTCCCCCTTTTGTGAGGGACTATATATGAATCTCTTAGAATACACCTTCTATCCTAATTTCTCTGGTGGTGTGAATTATAGGCTGGTGATCCTTTGCTCTAAATCTAAGGAACCTCAGACAGTGGAACCAGGATGTATTCCTGGTGCACAAAAGGACCTTGCGGACACTCCCCCTTGGAGGTATACTCCCTTAACCTGGAGACAGGAGAGAAGTCCTAGTCCCTACTTCAAATGACTTGACAGATTTACATGACTCCACTTGGATGGCATAGCTCTACATGTGGAATGGAGGTGGGGGGATGGGAGAGGAGGGTGGTCAGGGTGCATGTGAGGGGGAGAGAGGGTAAGAGGGACAGAGAGGGAGGGAAGGAAGGAGGGGAAAGGAAAAGAGAACTGTAAGTTTTTTTATGAATAAAAAGATAAAATAAAAAACATATTAAAAGTTTGGAAAATACGTTAGAACATTTTTCTTATATATTTATCTAGTATGAATCCAGTTAATTTCTTAATATGATTTTATTATTACAGTTTATTTTGAGTTTTCAATATTTTTGACAACAATAAAACTAAACTATAAATTTGTGACCTAAGAAGATTATTTTACATAGTATAGAAACTTAGAAACGTGGATAAAATGACTTGGAACCTTTAAATTTTAGTATTCATATTTTGGTCTATATTTGGAAGCATTGGGATGATTGAAAATTAAGATTTTTTATAGTATAAATGTCAATGATAAATTATATTATTTTGTTATAGATTTTACTTATATTAACCAAGTTTATTTTAATAAATGTTGTTTAAGATATCTTAAATAAAAAACATATTGATATGCTCAGTATCTTACTTTCAATTTCCAAATAACTTCCAGGGAATTTAGGTGAGGCAGATAATAAACAGTACAGGAAAGAGGATAAAGAAGAAAATTTAAAGGATATTTTAAAATTCTTTCTAATAAATATTGTTCATTTCCAGGTTAGTTGGTCTAGTTTCTGATTCAGGAACAGAATGACAGCACTATAGAGATTCAAACTAGACAAAAGTTAAAAATTATATTATTAGACATACAGCTATTAAGAAGAGCCTTTGATATATATTTCCAAGTTTATTGTGCTTTCTGACTTAAACATATATTCAAGATTGTATTCATCTCCATTCCTATTTATGGTTTCCAATTTAAAACTAGATCTTATTCTTAACTGGAAATTATGATTATTCATATATATTCCTTTGAGGCTTATTTTTTCATTAGTACGGTGTGTGTGTGTGTGTGTGTGTGTGTGTGTGAGTCTGACTAGATTCAGAACAATATAGAAAATACACTTCTATAATATCTGTGAGGACATTTTCAAAAATGTTTAAATAAGAGAAAACACTATTCCAGAGTATGGTTGACCCCCATCCCATAGCTAGGGGCCTTATTATAAGTACAAAGGAAAATTTAAAAGCTAGCTGATAAAGTACAATCATGTCTATGTACTTCCTGATTGCGATACAATGTAACCAGCCACAGCACTCTCCTGCCACTATACCAGCCATGATGAACTACCTTCTTTAAAAACATTCCTTTTTAATGTCCTTGTTAGGAATGTTTCACAACAGAAAGTGAACTAATATTATTGGGAAACTTTATTTTTTTTTTCCTATTCCTTGTTAGCTAACAGTCCTTATAGAAAAATCCTGTGCTTACAGTATTTGATATCTGCTAAGTAACAGTAAACCATTGTGCATTGCTGACACAATTGAATCAGAGGTATAATAAACACTCCTGTCAACAGTCTCATATGGAGTCCAACCAAGAATTTATAGGAGACATAGAATAATATGATCATTACATTGCAATAAACTATCTCCTTATATTTATCTAACAAATAGTACCCTATATAATTTTTTTAGGAATATTTACAATTATATATCATTAATTATATTCAATAATTATTGCTGTAATAAACATCAACATTATATAAATTTGAAGTTGCAGTGTCATTATATAAATATGGAATTGGATTTGAAATGTCATTGAAAATTAGAAATTTGGGTCAGGTATTACTGTTTCCTTTGTTTCAGGATTATGTTTTTCTTTTTCTTTTTCTTTATATACAAATTATATAGTTAGTATGTAAATTGTACTTGAAAGAGTAGAATTTTTAGAGTTTGGTTTACTGTGTACTTTATGTTATAGTAGTGTTAACACATAGCTAGATGTAATTCAACAGGTTTATAACTAAGATTTGACCAGGAATGAATTTCTCTGGAAAGAATTAATTAATTAAATACAGTTATAAATTGAATACGTTTAAAATAAATTGAAATACTCATAAAAAGTAGCTCTCAAACCAATTTTGCCTTAAATATGCCATTTTCTTTTTTATGAAAGTCAATACAATAGCAGTTCAATAAATTTCTGCAAAAGCAAGTTTAAGGGATCTAAGGTTTATAAATATAAGCTAAGATATACACAATAGAATATGGGTATTTTTATAATTTGGAGATCTAGAAAATCTTACCTGTATAAGACTGACTTGCTCTCTAACTTAAATGGGTTATATATGTGAAGCAAATAATCCAATCATATAGCAAATATAATCACTTTGTATAACATTAACACTACAGTGTTCTACAAATGCTGTATTTTAAACACCTAGTTATTTATGCACCACCTTCAACTGAAAAACATAACATGACAAAAATGTTTTTATTATTAAATTGATATGAATGTTAATAAATTAAAAATATGTCTGTTTCCCCAGGTTTTGATATTACAAGACACCATACATGGATAACTCTTTCATTTTAAGCTTAATGGAAGCCATCTGCCTAATTAATACATAATTTGTAATTTAAAAGGTAGAATGTTTTATAGTTTGGTTTACTGTGTCCTTTATGTTATAAGAATATTAACACATAATTTAGAACTTCTATTAGCATTCTGTAGTTAGATGGCACTATCTTATTGGGTCATTAAATGTATTTTTAAAAAATCTCAGGAAAAATTAGAATAAGGCAAAGACTAGTTTGGATCCCAAAATCACTATTTTAAGAATTGTTATACAGTGCTATAATGCAGTTATTCTAAAATGTACATGTTGCAATATGCATAAATATGTTTTCTCTGAATCCTAAGAAAATCAGTGGTTTACACACAGTTCTTTGCAATGGTTCATATAAAAATGCATGTCTGTTTATATACATCTATAGATACACATACTATAAATGTGTATGTGCATGTTTATATGTCCATATATGTGTGAAATCTTTTATTTATTATTCATTTTATTTTAATGTTGTTATTAAAATATCACATATTTTTGCACACAATTTGTTATACGGGGCTTCAATTCGGTGTTGACAGCAGTCCGCTTATCCCCATCCATCAGATAGAGGCAGGCTATGAAGACCTCCTGTCTGTCGAGTCTTAAGTTCATACAGGGCAGTGTATTTGCTTTATCTAATTGATCCTTTCCTTGCTTGTAATCATATGCAATGGGTTCTTGAAGATGTATCGGTCTATGTCAGGAGAACCACACTAAGTTGAGGATGAGTTCAAGACCCTAACTCCCATTCTGTGGGCTTGCAGAGTAAGAAAATGAATAAAGACCCATGGAAAGCAGGTGACAAGTACAGGCAGGAAATTATGGAGATAAATAGTATGTCATTATATATTAATGAAATCTAGAATGAAAGATTGTTCATAGACTTTAAAATAGAGATTAGTTTAAAACTCTAAGGTAGGAAAAATAAAGGACCCCAGCTATGGTTTATTTGGAATGATAAATGAGTCATTTATCTATGAAAGTATTTTGACTTGCCAGGGGCATGATTGGAAACTTGCAATGTATGGAAGATTGTGAGCTATACTTTTTATCATTGTTCAATCATTGAGGTTATCTCATTTTAAGGAAACAAAGGTCATTTACAATCCTATTGTTTCAACCAATAAGCAACTCATATCATCTTATGTTGGACTCGTCAAGTGATGATACATCTTCTTTACTCTGTGACTATCATACCAAACCCTTGGCTCCTTTCCGTAGTGTTTTGGTGATCCTACTCATCCTGCACCATAATTGGAGTACACTGAAGTTGAGTGATGACACATGATCTTTTTTCTCCTTGTACACTTTCATACAAATTATGATTTATAAACTTACAGACCTGCTATAAAGACATAACTCCCACTCAGGTTATCCCCTACACTCTGGCAATCATCACTCAAAGTATAAACAGTTTGTTTTGCATATTTGAAAGCATGTGGTACACACACCTTCTGAGCTTACCTTATACACTGTGATTTGATAGTTCAGGATAAAAGCAATAAAAATGACCTGTATTTCTCATTTCTGAAAAGCAAAATAACTGATCTTTCAACAAAGGAGGACAACTCTATGTAAACCTAAATCCCAAATCCAGCCACTTTATGTCATTTGCTAATCATCAGTCCTGGTCTCCCACAGTATCATATCTTGCCCACATTATGTGTTCTCACTTTCTCTCTCAGTGATCAATGCTCTATTCACAATGATGTTTATAAAATATAATTGCAATCATGTAATTTCTCTTCTATCTTCCAAGAGCTAATTGCTAGTCACAGTAAAAATCACAGCCATTTCAGGGTTCTTAATGGAATTGCTTGTCCTGATGAGCTTCTCCTACTTTTCTCACTTTTCTGTTGATAACTAACAATTAATAATGATTCTTCTTCTATACATCTGAAAAGAAAAAATACTGGACCAGTAAAATCAAATATATGATCTATTGAATGAGAAAACTTAGTTTCTGTTTGTCTGTTATACAGGTAAAACCTTGAGAACATTTCAAATACACATAAGACTTTTAATCAGCGCTTCTTGTGATATTTCTGTTCCTAAAAGACTACATGTGGAGTGAGTGGCCTGGAGAAATGGCTCAGCAATTAGGAACACTTTTTGTTCTTTTGGAGGACCTGGTTTTGACTCCCAGCATGCACATGGTGGTTTGCTAATATCTGTAACTCCAGTTCCAGATGATCCTACTCCCTCTTTTGACCTCTGAAGGCACTGGGAATACACATGTACACATACATATATGCAGGAAAAATATATATATAGAAATAAATAAAGTAATTATTGAAAAGGGCACATGTAGATGAAGCATAAAAATGATTCTAAAAAAGTGGCTGGAAGTTTTACTATTTTTTCTTCTTATCAAGACACTGCAGACAATATGCTTAGTGCTGGGGAAGATAAAAGGAATGGGAAGTAGGGGAGGAAGAAAAAAAGGAGGTGTAAAGAAAGAGAGTAAAGGAAAGAAAATGGATGAAAGATGAGGAAAAAGGAGGTAGGAAAGGGAAAGAGTAGATTTTTAATAAGAAAATAATATGCTAATAAATACAAATTTCTTTTGTGCATATTTGAATGCTTAAATCTATGAAGGTACATTGTAGGATGCATGAGGCTTAAGTATCTAAAAAAGTATAACTGCTCAACCAAATTGTAATTGTTAAGTATGCTAAATAACATGAAATATTTCAACATTAATATCTACTAGCATATTCCAATTTCCTTTAAAAAAATTCTTGCTTCTTATAATTGTCATAGCAACTAACATATTCTGAAATAATTCATCTATAAACAGAAAAGTTGAGAGCAGTCTGCCAATGTACTTAGAAATAATTTTCATTCTGGACTCCTTATAGATGAATCATTCATATGCAAATTTATAACTACTGATAGAATTGTTTTCTTTGTGTTGGAGAAAGAAAGCAATCATGTCCTGCTCTACCTACAGATTATTAATTAATTTCACATTCACTATTATTAAAATAGTTTATTACTCACGATTGAATGTGGTAATGAAAAATAACTGCTTGTCACAGGCAAATATTATCAGAAGTGTAATAGGGCAATGAGAGTCACACAACCCAAAATGTAATCCATTTGTCATTTCTTTGAAGAACTAATAAATCTGGAGACACAGTAGTGTAACAAAATTACTCTGAGATTCTTTATAGGAAAGAAAGAGAAATGGTGAGACAAACAATGCTACAATTTAGCATTATTTATCATTAGCTCAAAAAAAATGTAATACCTAACATTCCTAAAAATGAAGTATTTCCCACTTGTGGAAATGGAAAAAAGCTAAATTTATAAAAAGTCACATATTCTGATAAAATATACTGTGGGAATTAATTCAGACCATAGGATAAGTTGATCACATAAATCTCTAGCAAAATTTATTAATAGCTACAGTAAAATCCAATAAAACAAAATTAGCATCCTTATGCCTCAGGGCACATTCGACCTCTCCTACAGATTTCAGTGTTCAGAACACATTTCAGCTCTGGCCTTTTCTCTCCTAAGAAGCATTTAGTTTTTAGGATACCCATCATATTTTTTTTAAGTAAATGATATTTATCAATAAAACATGCTGAATTAGAAATGTGCAAAACTTGTTTCTACCATTTTGAAGTACATAAAGAGGAACCTGACTTTGCCTTGCCCTTAATCCTGTGGCTCTTCTCTTACCGGGAGGGGCAAATAAGCATCTTTCCAGCTAAAACTTTGATCTTTTGGATCAAAGACCAAAAGACATGAGTCCACCAAAGACCAGCATTGTAAACCAATGAGATTGTGGGGGTTACTTGAAGGCAGGAATAGTTATAGGAGTGTGCACAGCTTCATCGCCAAAAAGCCCACCCAACCATAAATGATGACTCAAATGATGCTGCCATAGAACTCCCTTCCCAGTGTTCACTGTACTTCGCTGAAGAGTCTCCACTCCTACAAAAATTGTTCACTGCTTCTACCAACTCGAAGAAGGGATTCTGTGATCCTTGTAACCTTGTGAACTCCTGGGTCCTGGAAATATCATGAACTTGATGAACCTCATAAAACCCACTCTCTCATATCTTAAAACCTTGTCTTCTCTCTCCAAGAAAGAACACTCCTACATGGGAGAGACAGAGGTATTCCATCCACTTCCATGGCTCTTACATTCTTTCTGCCTCTACTTCCATCATGTTTCCTGAGCATTAGAGGTGGCAATGCAAAGTGTCTCATTTTCCTCCATCTACAGCTCAACATTTAGCCACTATGCCACAGCAATCATCACTTACCTTCAAAAGTTTCATTGGCTATAAATTTTCACATTATCCATTGTTCATAATAAAAAATAATCCTTTCACAATAGACTGACATGATATGTATTCTATAGGCATATACATTAATATTTCATATAAAGTTTGACAGGCACATCACATTTGTTCACAAAACAACAGCAGTTTCTTCCCCATAGGGGCTATGACCTCCCAGTCACAGGTCTTGCTTTAGATTACAGTACCAAGCATAAGTTCCCACTTGTACAACAGACCTTAAATCCAATCAAGAAACCACTGAATGTATCCAAGACAGTGGTGTTACTATTGCACTAAGATAAATATCTTACCTGAAACATTTGTAGTATAGTATATGCATTGTTGATAACAAATTTTCTTTTATTAATTTACATTATGTTGCCATCGTGCAGGGAGTTTCTGATTCAGTTCCAACCTGTCCTAAATAAAAGTGTTACATGTCTTCTGCAAAAGGCCTTATTAACCACTTGTGGTATGCAATCAACACTAGTAGTTTGGAGAGCCAAAGAAATCTTAAGTAGTATAAGATTGTATAAGGAATAGCTGAAGTCCTGAGTGAATATGTATTATTAAAAAAAGGACCAATGCCTCATACCCATGAGAACTGGCAAAGCCTTCTTCCAGGTCAGGCTTGAAGACATGGTAACACCCTCCTCTGGTCCAAGTCTAAGTGTTTATAAATGATTAAACATTGTGTATGGAAACAAGCAACCTCAGCTTCCTTTTCCTGGATAACTGCAACCTGCGAATACTCTCCAACTGAGAATCATGCCCAGACTTGCTACCTCCTCCTCCCATACATAATGAAAGTGCTGAGGTTCACAGATGCTGAATAGTTGATGCTGCTCCATCAGAGCAAGGATGGACCACTCCATCCCAACTCTTCTGAATATGTATCTGTGTGTCTATCCTTTCTCATTTCTTTTCACACCAGTTGGATTTCCAGGACCAAGTCATGCAGAACATGGACCTCATGGAATTAGCTGTTTTTGTTTGTGGGGACATGGGTGTTGTGTCCCTGGACAGTAAACAGGAAAAAGGTAAGTAATACCCAGCATCTATGCTTTTATTCACTGTTGTTGCTGAAGTTTCTTTCCAACTGGGTCTTGATCCTTCTTTAGTCCTAAATAAGCACATAAACACTTACATTAATTGTAAAACTGTTAGCCTATGGCTAGGCTAGCTCTGTCTTAATTATTAACCCATTTCTGTAAATCTATGTATTTTCACATGGTATTGGCTAACAGGAAAATTCTTGGACCTGCTGTTCTTTTGGTGGCTACACGACGTTCTCTCACAGCACCTCTCTCTGCGTACCTTATCCAGAATTCTCATCTCCTAGTCCCTGCCTATCTTTCTGCCTCTATTAACTAGTGTTTTATTCATCAACCAATAAGAGAAACATATATACAGAAGGACATCCCCCATCATACCCACCAATGTTTTATTTCACCCATTCTCAGTGCATTCACTTCACTTCTTTAACTGATCTTTTTTACTATTCTTGTGGAGTGTTTCCTTAATTTGTAATTATTATCTGATTATCATTATTCCATTCATGTAATGAAACCTTTATATAGAAAAAGGGGAGACTCTCTAATGGCATACTACTATCTGTTCCATGGAAATATCAACTGGTTTTTTGGATTCAACACATAGTGGGATATGCCAAAGAACTATGAGCAAGTTCTAATATAGTTTAGAGAATATCATTACTTTTGTTGATTGCTTTGTCTAAAGAGCAATGGTGGTCACACTGGCATTGATACTCTATTATATTATAGCTCTCTATAATAATCTGCAGTCGCTTTTCCATAGCAAACCTGCTTTCTCATTATGGAACAACTGTTATTATATTATTTTGTGGTTTCCAGTCCAAAATAGGATAATAAAACTGGTTTCTGCTGTTGAGCCCTTTCCAGGGGCAAAGGCAGTATAACTTTGCTCTCACCAGCTCTCTTCATCAAGGCTCCTGGATCTGACAGGCTCTAGACTAATGCTGAGGCTGCTATCTTTTAAAATACACATTATGCACTGAAAAGGCTCAAAGCTATGAGAACAATCCACACCCTACAGCACATTTTTTTTTTGTGGGAAATAAATTTATACAACAGACAAGATTACAGATTCATCCTCAGAAGATTCCTGCTCAATATGCGGGCAGCTCCACTGAAAAGCCTTTTCTTCCCAAGCAATTGTTCACTGCTAACTTGATTTAGGGATTTTTACGTCTTGTGACTTTGTGGGTCTTAAAAGTTATATTAGTCTCCAAGTGGTAAAAATATCCCTCTCCTTTCCAGGAAAAAAAAAGACATTTCAAGAGAAATCTGGCACTAGAGAAATGTCCAGAGATCAACAAGAATGACTCCAACAAAGAATCCAAACAATAGGAGAGGCTACCTTACCTTAAATGCCCTTCTCCTATAATGAGATTGATGACTACCTTAAATGCCATCCTAGAGCCTTTATGATGGAAGCAGAGGCAGCTAAGCATTGAGCCAAACTCCTAGAATCCATTTGTAGAGAGGGAGGAGTGATGAACAAAGGTGTCAAGACCATGCTGGGGGAACCCACAGAAACAGCTGACCTGAGCAAGTGGAAGCACACAGACCCCAGTTGTAAATCTGGGGAACCAGCATTGGACAGAACCAAACCTTCTGAATGTGGGTGTCTGTTAGGAGGCCTAAGCAGACTATGGTGCCTCTAACAGTGGAACCAGTATTTATCCCAATTCAAAATGAACTACTCTCTCAGCCTAGATATAAAAGACTTTGATGATTCCCCATGGAAGGCCTCATCCTCCCTGGGAAGTGGGTGGAGCTTGAGATGGGGGGATCAGTGGAGGGTATGGAATGATGGGAGCAAGATTGTTTCTAAATTTAAAATAATAATAAAAAGAAATGTTTCAGTTGAAGGAAATTAAATAAAACGATGTTTTGAATCCATGGAAGTAATGCAGTAATGTACATTTCCATGGAAAAATAATATATTGAACATACCTTACAATCCATTATGTAATAAAATATAATAAAAAATATTATTTATTTAAAAAGAAACATATTAGATGGGTACTCTGTACTTGGTATTGGCCAATCATGCATTATTAACTGGTCTAAAACATAAATTGGATTAAAAGAACTCTGATATTTTTCTATAATACTCATTTAGCTAAAATTTAAAGCATATATTCTGCTTCCTACATAAGTAAATTTATTCTGTTAAGCAAATATTTTAGTTTATTATTAACATAATATTGTTAATTCATTATTCACAAGCCGATCAAAGCTGTTAAACAGCTAATCGTCAAGATACTCTGCAGAAAAATCCACACTATTTTCCTTCTAAAATGAGATCAGAATTCATGTTTTCTCACATTGTTGAATCAGGGTTACATCAGGCCTTAAGATGCATACAAATGAAATACACACAAGTTCTCAGAAAAAAACTGGGAAAATAGTCTGAAAATATTGATATTGCAAATTTCTTTCAATAAAGACAAAGTATAGCTATTGTGATATAAAAACATTTAATGATCTTAGGTTCAAAAATACCATGTGCAATAAAAAGTAAATAAGAGTAAAGTTTCTTTTGTCAATGTTTTCTGGTGATATTTTGTTTATGCTATAACAAATAAAGCTTGATTGAAGATCAGAGTGCAGAACTAACCACACTAGCTATAGATGCCAGGCAGTGCTGGTGCATGCCTTTAATACCAGCAATCGGGAGACAGAGACAGACAGATCTCTGTTAGTTCAAGGCCGCCCTGGGCTACATGAAATTGATCCTGTCTTAAAGAGAAACAGAGCTCAGACAAAAGTGATTCTAGCACTTGAAATAACAACGTCTTTAACTAGGAAGGTGGAGACAGGAGTGATATGGCTGAAAGAAGAGAAAAATATAAGGTGGGAGGAGACAGGAGCTCAGTACAGACAGAGCAGCAATCAGTCTGAACATGCAGTCTGAGCAGCAGTCAGTCAGAGAATGGAGTCTGAGGATGCAGTCTGAGGACAGGATCACCCATCCAGCCTGGGCATTGGTAGAGGTAAGGACTCTAGTGGAAGTTGACTCTGCCCCTCTGATCTTTCAGTTTTCACCCTCTGACAGGTGACTCTGAGTTCTCATTAAGAACAATTAGAATTCATTCTATAATATCTAAGTCTCTCCTTTGTGATACTGGGCTTATATTTTGACAAAGTTGCTGGCAAGCCACACAAAAGACACTTTCTTGTCTTTCTTACTAATACGCCATGGTAATCTTTCAATTGAAATAGAAATAAAGAGAAGAAACAACTGGGAAGGAGCGCTTTCAATGGCAGAACATTAAGCTACTTAGTTTTCTAGCCTTGCTTTTCAGGGCTCAGACATAAGGTCCAAGCATCCTGCAGACAGGTATCGAAGAAGGGGCAAATGAGATTACACAAAGCCATGGATTGTGCAAGATTATTCAGTGTCAGGAATAGCAAAGTAAAACTTCAGTGTCTTGTGTGTGTGTGTGTGTGTGTGTGTGTGTGTGTGTGTGTGTGTGTATGTGTTTATCAATTTCTGTTCTAAAAGTCATTCATACCTTATTCAAGCTTCTTATTAAGTCATACTAGATTATAGTCTGGTCTCTACTTTTTTATAGAGAATTAAGAAAAATGTCTCTTTTGACTACAATTAGAGTGTCCGCAATGACAGAGCTCGAATATAGCTCAACACCTTCACCCACAGCAGCCTGGACAGGTTTCACTTAGTTGTTTAGAAACCTCAGTTCAGATAAAATCAGACCTTTAGATTTGATAAAGAAAAGAATTTCAGAGAAAGGACTAAAAGCAGAGTTTAGTTCATTAATAGATAGTTTTAATACATGTTTCAAACTTCAAGTTAATAAAAAAAAAGATACTTAGGAAAAAAGTAAGACACACATAGGCGGGACTTCTTAAGGGAGAGTTCTACTTCACATATATATATATATGATTGTACACACATGTATAGAGATGGTGGATAGATAGATAGATAGATAGATAGATAGATAGATAGATAGATAGATAGATAGATAGTTATCAACTTGTGAGTCACAGCCCTTTGGAGTTAAATGGTCCTTTCACAGGGTGACTATCAGATACCCTGCATAACAGATATTTGCATTACAATTCATAATAGTAGCAAAATTACAGTTACGAAGTAGCAACAAAAGTAATTTTGTGACTGGGTGTCACCACAATGTGAGGAACTCAAAGAGTCACATCATTAAGAAGGTGAAGAACCACTAATATATGTGCATAATGTTAGGGTTACATACATATATGCATGTACATATAAGTGTGTGTGTGTGTGTGTGTGTGTGTGTGTGTGTGTGTGTGTGTGTGTAATGTGTATAGAGCTTTGATTTGTAGAGATTTGAAGCTATTTTCCTTAAACGGTTGTTAAAAAAACAAATGAGATCACAAGGTGGGTACTGCAGGGCACTTTAACAAAATTAAATACTTTTGTACTCTTACTCCTCAAACGAATAACATATTTGCCTTTGTAGTTTTCCCTCACTCTGAAAAAAAAGAAATGCCCTAGATAAAGAGTGGATGAGCTGTTCAGACACACAGATCAGCCTCATGCTGTCTTGTGTGGTGAAGAAAATATTAGCAGACTCTTGTAGCCCCTTGTTCCATCTCAACCTGATCCCAAGAGCTAAAGAACAAGCTAGCATATTGAAAAGATGAGCTACCAGCTAAGATTGCTAAAAGATCAATGAAGTCATCTGTCTTCTGGCCTATGTGTACGTGGAAACTCACACACTCTGGGGCATGAACTAACATATACAACATACACACATAAACACATACACACATAAACAGTACATACAAATAAATGGAAAGAGAGCATAATCTTGTTGTTTTATAAAACCAAGCATATTCAGCCCCTTTATAAATATATTCTTGATATGAAAAATAAGGAGTTCCTCACTGAAATAGCTTGACATAATTGTATCTAGCTCAGAGTTTGTATTTGAGATAGCCATATCTGTTCATTAATTTATAACAGAAAAAGCCTCACATTTATGTCCAGACATAGATTTGCAACTCAAAAGCTCTCATCAAATTTAAGCTGTTATAGTTGCTTAAGAACTGGGGGTGGGGGATGTTTTCTTGGATAATTGCATTCCCAAGAGCTATTTCTTTGAAGAAAGCATTTATGGGAAATCAAGTTACCCACTGACTTTAGTTTTTCAAAGAGCGTCCTGTATTTCCAAAAAAGAAAAGAAATAATCTAAAAGTTCTTTAAAGTAAATTATCTCAGAGAAGAAGTACAGAGTCTCATTTTCAATTTTCCATGGAGATAAAAATTTATTTTCAATTTGAATTTATTCTAGCTATATAAAAATCTCCAATTTGCTAACAAACATAAAACTATTACTCCTTCAACTGTTAGACATATTGGTAGAAATTTTAGAACAATTTACCATCAAGAGGAATTTATGACCAGTGTAGGTGAGTATCATGATTATCACTCAAGAATATAAGTAGGTGGCTCAGTTCATAATTAAAACTTGTCCCCACAAAAAAAGAACCAGAGTTTGAATCAAAGCACCCATATTATGTAATTTTATATATATGATAGATGATAGAGTTAAAAATATAACCACAATGGATTTTTAAAAGTAGTTAACTGTTCTCAAAACATATAAAGATGTTTTTAAAAATGAAACCACAGGAATGGTGATGATATAAAATGAAACTAACCAAAAAGTCTATCAGGGGTGGGTATCAAATGACAGATTTGGCTTAGTAATGACACACCAGGAGATACAAAGAGAAACAGTTGGTGAAGACTTAAGCCAGACAATCCATCTCTCAAGAGGTAGCAATAAATTTAGGACTATTGAGTCATAGTCCTTCACAAACTTACATCAGTGATAATGATGGTATTGAATTAGATATGTGTTCCTTCTAAAATCTTGGGGTTTAACATTAAAACGTAATTGCTATTTATCTTTCATTTATTTAACCAGGTTTTTATTTGCAAGAACACTATTTATTTGAAGAAAGGTGGAGTTTTCATAGAAAAAGCTACCTAGCTGTTACAGCAGGTCTCCAGGTCCTGCCGCCATGGTCCTGCAACCACGTGTGCCCCAAATAACACTCAGAGACTCTGTATTTGATACAATCCTGTTGGCCAGTTACCATTATTGTTAATGGGCTAGCTCTGCCTTAATCATTAACCCATTTCTACTTATCTAAGTATTTCCACGTGGTCATCTTATCGGGGAGCCGTGCGGCAGGCTTCCTGCTTCATCCCAGGCTACATCTCAACCTACCTACCAACTTCCTCTCTCTTCCTCCTGGTCTCCTAGCCCTGCCTATCTTGTTTCCTATTGGCCACAGGGCTTTATTAACCAGTATGAGAAACATATATACAGAATAACATCTCCCATCACCTAGCCTCTGTGAAACAGTATAGCAATTCAGTTCTAGATTTGTTTTCTTTTCCACATTACTCAAGAACCTACTTTTCAAAGAAAAGATATCCTTAGTGTTTAGTCAATAAAACTTAGAACTACACACTGAAAAAATGTTGATTGTTTTATTATGCTTTAAAAGCACAGGAATTGTTTTTTTCCATGTTCTTTTGTGTGCAATTTTACAAAAAGGAATTTGTTCCTGTTCTATACTGTTACATTAGTGACATTTCTGCGCCTATTAATGGCTGTCTAGAAAGTGAGGGAAAGAGAAGTCATTCACAATAGACTGCTTAACATGCAAGAAGAGTTATACATACTTCAAATTCAGATTTGTTTGATATAAAAAACACATCCTAACATGGGCAATATCTATACATAGTTCCACAGCTCTGCTTACAAAAACAAAGCTAAAACCTAGAGTGGAGAGAAGTGCTTTATTACATGTTTTACCTACTTTAAGGTGCTGACGATTAAATAATTCTGTTGCCTCAGAACTAGGTTAACTACTTAAGTTGTGTAAATGTTACTGATTATTTCTGTTGCTTTTTCATACAATTAACATAAACTTGATCTATGTTGGTAATATTAAAAAACACACACACAAAGGATTTTAGGCAGCATTAAAAATGCTGACCTGAAATTTACTAGCAGGAATGCAGGAGCTCATTCTCACATACCCTGAGGGTGAGCAAATATAAGATATTCCAGTAAATCTACAAGTAAAATTCTATAAAGGGAAGCCATTAGAAATAATGCTAAACTGTAAACAGTACTGGATGTACCATTAGGTCAGAAATGACATACAAATATTTCTTTTTAGAAAAAAAAGTAAAGAGGATAACTTACAGGATTGCTTAAAAATTATAGGCATCTGAAATACTTCCGACAAAACTATTCTTTAAAAATAGTTAGCATACAATTGTGGAGTAAGACATTGCTACAATTCATAAAAAAGGAGCAGAAACCAACTGGACCTCAGGTTATAGAAAGAATTACTGAAAAATTAAAGATAAATGGTTTTGCTTGACTCAAAAAATTATTTTATGAGACAAAACAGTTCATTTGAGAAATGGTGGATCATTACAGGTAGTGTAAGCCTAGAGTGATCAATGTCTATGTGGCCGCATGCATATATAATGTACTGATTATATATAATATATACTGATTATATGCATATATATCTATAATCAGTATATATTTACATATATATTATATGATGAGAGATGAAGAGAGACAGTTTGGGAATAACATTAGGCCTTGAATCTAGATGAACCCTGATGGGAACTAAATTGCTAATAAATAAGTATACAATGAAATTCTCTAAAAATTAGCTACTTAATGTAGGTCATACTACCTACACACTTCCCTGTGGCTGTGTCCCCTTTGCCCACTCTCAGACACTGTAAAATGTCTCTAAAATATCCAGTTTGGGGGAATTTCAACATTAGTTAAGAAGAAATAAAAGGAAAAGAACAACTGTCATTTGTTGCAGGAAAGTTAAGTGGGATAAAAAAAGAAAAGGGGTGCAGTGGTAGAGACTATTGAGTATTTTACAGGAGTTTAAGAGTCACAGTAGTATAGCTGTAGAAACATGTGCCCAGCTTATGATATATCTTCCCTTAGAAAATGTCCTTATCCATTTCTCCATAAGGAAAACTAACTTTCCTCACACATGTATTACATGGTTGATATTTTATTGCTTCTAAAGAAATGAAATTAGTTCTCAAAACAAACTAATATGGCAATAGAAGTTTAGTTTGTATTAGGTTATATGAGTGACTTTAAATTGCCTTAAACATCGTCTTTACCTGTAATAGTACACAGCATAAAATAGTAGTAAAGGGTGTCTTTTAAAAATCCATTCTAACTTCAAATATCCTATTTTATGAACAAAAATCTCATCACACATCACATACTCATTTTCTTATCCATTGTTTCAGTCTTAGTCAAACTAACCTGTAATCCACAAGATATTTTATGTACTATTTAATGTTGCTAATTATATTGTTTTAATCATCAATTTCTTCTGTTGTATTATATGTTTGATAATTTTCAATGAGTAGGTTTATTTGTATGACTTAACAGTATGTCTTTATCAGCCTAACTTAGGTATCCAATAATAAGGAGTTCAGTGATTTCCTATGCATTTCAAAAAAGCACCATCTTCACCATGACTACACATAAAGGAGTGAGTTAATATAAACAGCCTTACAAATGATGTGATAATGCACTGAAGAAATTAAGGCAAAAAGATACAGAGTTGTAAACAAATCTGTGCTACATATTGAAACATTGTATCACCAAGAAGATAAACTAGTAGGTAAATAGACAAGTAAATATCCTGACTAACATTTATTACAAATAAAAGCACTCTTGAACCTGGAGAGATAGCTCAGTGGTTTAAAGTGTTGACTGCTCTTCCAGAAGATCTGAGTTCAATTCCTGACATCCACATGGCATCTCATAACAATATGTAACTCTATTCTAAAACATCAGACCCCCTCTTCTGATCCCCAGTCCTAATATTGGCAAAAAGCTGCCTTAAAACATAGCCGTTCAGGCCTGGCAGCGGTGGCAAAGGCCTTTAATCCCAGCCTTTGGGAAGCAGAGGCTGGTGGATCTTACTCAACTCAAGGCCAACCTGGTCTACAGAGGGAGTGACAGAATAGCTAGTACTGTTACACAGAGAAAGCCTCTCTCGAAAAACAAACCAAACTGACAACAAGAAAGAAAAACAAAAAACAAAAACAAAAAAAAAAACTAAAACAAAACTGTTCAGACTGTTCAAAAGAAACATATGTATGTAGTTTCAACTGAACTTGTTCTAAGCGTCATTAACCTGGAATATTGTTACCCACCTAAAATATGGGCTGTTGGTGAGAAAAGGATTGATCAACTCTACCAGAATTGTCAATTTATATGTGATTCATAAAAGTGCCCTATAGATGATAAATAATCATTCTGTCCTCCCATATGGAACAGATGGTCAGAACAATCGCTATAGTATCTGAAAAGATAGTCAGTGGCTAAGATCAATCACTGGCTATTCTTGTAGAAGACCAGGACTCAAGTGCCAGCACACACATGGTGGTTCATAGACATCTGTAACTCTATTCCACGTATCCAATGTTCTTACCTTCTTCTTACCTCTGTAGGAATCAGCCACACATGTGACACACAGGCATATATGCAAACAAAACATACATATACATAAGTAAACCTTAATAAGGTTTTTAAAGCAAAATTAAATATGTAATATACCATCATTTTTATGGACAGACAAGAAGCTGCTATGTGATGCCTTCATTTCTGTCATTTTTAAGTTCAAACTTATTTTAAGTTTATTTTTGCATTCATGTATGTAATCATGTGTACCATGTATGTGCAGTACACATGAAAGTTGAAGAGGGGACTAGAACTCCTGGAGCTGATATTACATGGGGTTGTGAGTCACCCTGTAGGTGCTGAGACCCAAATAAATTAGAATCTAACCTACACAAAAATTAAGTAATAAAACTAATGGGTAGGTAGGTACTCAAGAAAATAAGGTCATAGGCAACAGTCAATTTTTCTTTCTTTTTTTCTTTTGGACAATTTAATACTTGTATGAAATACACTATGATCATGTTGATCTCCATTTACTGTCTCCTATCTCTCACTCACTCTTGCTGATTCCCTGTCTGTCCTTGGGCCCTGGAAACCCTCCTCTTGCCTCTCTCTCTCTCTCTCTCTGTCTCTCTCTCTCTCTGTCTGTCTCTCTCTCTTTCTCTCTCTCTCTCTGTGTATGCTTGTGCAAATTTTATTGTGCTAGTAGCTACATGTGCTGTATGTCCTTGATTGTGGTGGCCATATCATATCAAACATTTTACAATACTCCTCCCCACATTCTGGTTTTTTACAATGTCTCCTTGGCCTTTGAGAAAGAAAAGTCACTCATCCTTAGTGTCTTGACCAGCTGTCTCTTCATTCACTGTTATCCACTGTTTCAAGCTTGTTCAAGCTGGGCTAAGTGGAGCATTCATACAAGAATATAAGCATCAGTATTTAGACAGTAATAAGAATACACATCTATGTAGAAAAATATCAAAAGTAATCCTCCTAAGGCTTGTGGTCTTCCCAGACATAGGCCTTTGCCTGCTTTAAAGTACTAGATATTTACTTCCTTCTATGAACCAGGCCTCAGTGGCAATCGGAAAACACTTGGTTATCCCATAAGCAGTAATGCCATTATTTCACGGGTGGGCACGTCTTGCCTAATATGTTGCCATTGTAGACACTGGATCCATGGTTTACTTACCTATTGTTTGTGTTGAACTAAAGGGTCACAGTTACATAGCTAGTCTAAGGCTTATTTTGGTTTGAAGTAGAGTCACATATATTTCAAAGAGACATAGAAGAAGGATTGAGGTACCTAGTTGGTCTTCATGAAACAGAGAGCCTCAGGTTCATTGAGAAATCCTGACACAAAAGGTCAGGTGGAAAAACTGTTGAAGAAGACATAGGAATGTTAAACTCTGCTCTACACACACACAAGCATGCCCACATACATATATCCACACACATATACACAATGTATAAAAAGCAAGATGCTCTCTGATTCTGGCTCTCAACTCTGTTGTTGTATGGTCCTCCGTGATTAGCATTTCTTTCTGGCATTTCATCAAAGATTGCAACCATTGGCATGATATTCAATATGTATCTAGCTTATGTAAATTTTAAAAGTTAAGCATATATTCAGTGACAGGGAAAAAAAGAAATGCTTTTAGTAACTAAGTGCTAAGAATGAACAGCAAAATTTGAATTTTATGTTGTGGCTATGTAGGACATATAGATTTTAAAACTCCCTCTGCACTCAACTTAATTATGCTGCATATATAATATTTCAAACCCAGTTATCAAAAACAAAAGTATTAAGTCATGGTTACACTTAATATTTAATTACCATAATATAGTATTTGTATATTAATTTTCTGAATGTTTTCTGCAATAACTTGATGCCATAGTATTAAAACATGACAAAAAAAAAAAACAGTGGCTGGGGGAAAAAAGCAGTCAGTTAAAAACATATTCCACCATTTGTTCATTTAGTTTACAGCAGTGGTGCACACCTTTATTCCCAGCATTCAGGAGCAGAAACAGACAAATAGATCTCTGTGAGTTCAAGGCCAGCCTGATCTACAGAGTTGAGTTTGTTCCAGCTAGAGCTACACAGAGAAATCCTGTCTCAAAAAAAGGCAGAAGCTTAGAAAAAAGTCAGTAGTTATAACACAGCCCTGGGAATTGTGTCTGAATTGTCTACATTGATATAAAATCTAGGTGGGGATGTGCACTCATATATTCGCAGTGCTGTAGCAACAGAGACAGGTGGATTCTGGGAGCTCAATGGACAGCCAGACTAGTCAAAGCAGTGAGGTTGAGGTTCAGTGAGAAAACCTGTTTCAAGGGGATGAGTTGGCAAGTAACACCCAATGTCTAACTCTGGCCTTTACACACTGGCACAAAGATGTACGTACCCACAGTTATACAAACACAAACGTGTATGCACACACAAACACACACACACACACACACAGGAAGAGAGAATAGACAAAAATATACTTTAAGCTTTTTTATTTTTATTTTGCATGCATGGCTGTTTTCCTGCTTGTATGTGAGTTCACATACATGCCATAACTGTAGATCCCACTAACAGGCTTCAGATCCCCTGGAACTGGAGTTACACTACTTGTTAGCCACCATGTGGGTGTAGGGAATTGAACTCAGGTCTTATACAAGAGCAGCAAGTGCTCCTAACTGCTGAGTTAAGTTATCTCTCCATCCCTGATAAACATTTTATAGAGATAATTTTCATTTGTTATGATATTAAAATGAAAACCCAGAACATTTTATTACTTCAAAAGACCTACAAATATTTGAAATACACAATTTGTTTTTATGAAAAGAAATATGATGACCTGAAGAATTGTCCCTCAGCCCATTACAGCTCCTAAACTTGAATCTGTACTCAGGCTTACCAATTCCCTCCAAACTGAACTATATCTGATTTCCATAATCTAGCCTGTAAACAAGGAGGCATTCTTTCCACTCTCTTCCAGACATGCTATTTTTGTCCTTGCAGCATCTTTTTCTATTTTATGAGGAATGTTAGGTTTTTGGAAATCATATTAATCTATGGTGTTATTTTAATGTTGAAATCATTGTTTTATTATTTTGTAATTAGAAATGTTTTTCTTGATGCAAAATCCAGCAACACTCTTCAGGGACATTTTTAAGCAAATGTTCCCATTTTATGTGTATAAAGCAAATGAAGTAGTTTTCTTATATTTTTCCTATTCTATAAACATACGAAGGCACTTTGTTCTGAGAATGCCCTGCAATGGCTGTAAGTACGGCAGTCTAAAGAAAAGCTCAGAGAATCCCAAAACACAGTTTGAAACAATATGGAGTAGCTGTAGACTTCAGGGAAATAACAACAGCACACATACCTGCCTGGCACACAGCAATCAGAAATGAGGTCATTCACATTTAGCAAAAGCCTTGGGCATTTTCAAGAGAAGAGAATAAACCAAAACAACCACCTCCTCAAGTCAGAAAAAGTCTTCAAATGTACAATGAAAAAGGTCTCCAGCTCCTCATGGGGCCTTGCAGGTACCTTCAGGCCCATAGCTAAGAACAGCAGCATCAGGCATTTGTATTATCTTCAATACAGAGTACACAAATAAAATAAATTAGTGAGGTCTCAGTAAGTTTAAGTTATTTGGACAGGCTATTCACTGCTGACTTTAGCAATGTTATTTTCTATAGATATTTCTTCAAGTAATTTTCTACATATTCAGAAAACTGGAAAAAAGTTTGAGAATTATAAATCTTGTTCATCTCTCTGGTAATTGAAATGCTGTGTTAGCAGACACTTTGCAGTGGGATGTTGCTATCGGGGTGAATTTACCTCCTGTGGATTGTCTTCATAGCTATAAAAACCTCTTTGATTTTGTTTTCTTTTGCTTGAGGTTGGGGTGGGGGTGTGCTGTTCTATCCCTGTTCTGATAAAATGATTTCGTTCCATACGTTCTGTTTTAAGGCCTGTAATTTCACTACTGTTGATGGTGGAAATGGAGTTTGGTGGGGGAAATGAAGCGAAAAGTTGCATTTGATATTTCTCGTGTGTCCTAGTACATCTAGAGAGAACAAACAAGCAGATTTTACACATGGTATTTTTCATGACATTAGAAAGCTACAAACATCCTCCTCTCCTCAAAAAGAAAATAATTATTTTGGTTTGATTTATCAATAATGCTTTCACTGTAATTATAGTGAAATAAAGAATAGATCTTCTGTCTGTTAAGAATTATGCTCTCTAATACAGAGTTTGTCTGGCATGCTCGGCCAATAATTCAAACAAATTTAACATATTAAGGCTGTTATGCACAGTAATTTCCTCACAGCAACAAAATGTTTTTTTTTTTTTTTGTTTTATTTTTGTTTTGTTTTGGCCAGGCAATGTTTTTTTTTTTTTGTAATAAATTGGCATCAAAAAATGAAAAGTTGGAAAGTTACTTCTAATCATGTATAAATATGTATTATGTCATGAACGCTTTTCCTGGAAGCTTTTAGAAAGAGTGTCCCTGAGGGAACTGCACATTAGTAAAGGGGACAGGAGACAGAGGTTGAAGGAGCACTAAAACCTCCCTTCAGAGCCTGGCACCACTCCCTGAGTGTGTTCCCCCTCTACCTCTCTTCATCTCTCCTTTCTTTTCCTCTCTTTCATCTGTCCTTCCTTCATTATGTAGACAAAAGTTCTTGAAAATAACAAATAATTAAGATGTGGCAATGATCCATGATTGTTCAGTCACTAGCCTGTTGCTCAGAAGTTTGATAACATGTGTCATCTCATGGCTTCTTGCAATAATACCAATGGACCTTTCAACTAGGAGCACATTATATATAATTAATGAAGGGCTAATTTTTGTAAATTATTTACTAGAAATTATTAATTTTATGTTGAGGAATATTAATTTTTGCAAAACATCCAAAGTATTACTACTGAGACACAAGCCTGGATTTACTCTAAATATAAGAAAATTATATTCAGTGACAATCAAGGAAGGCAAAAAAGATCTTATAGTTAAATGAGAAGGGCCCTCTATTGCTTCTTGTGGATACCTTCAATTTGTATGCACAACCATGGTTTTAGGCATCAACACTATTTCTCAAAAGATAAATGTGAGGCACTTGTCTTGAATATAATTTATACAAGGTAAAATTAAGATGAGTTCAAGGGGATTTTATAATCAACATGATTCTGTTTACATATATCTTAAAAATAAAAAGTAGAAATTTGAAACATGGCTGCAGGCATCATCTAATGTCTTTTGTACACTGGGCTAAGCTATTTAAGATCAACCAATAGGACTACCAGGTGACTCCAGCAGCTTGTTCTTTTTAACTGCAAATGAGACACTTCCTTTTAACTAGGATCACCCTGGAGCAAAAATAAACATAAAACACTCACCAAAGCACAAAGTTAATTTTGTTAAAATTAACAGTGTCTTCCATTCTCCCATTTTACCATTAGAAACAATACCTTGGGCAATATTATGAAGCAATCTATATTCAAATTCATGGGTAGGTTAGGTATGTCTGATGATTGCTTTAACAAAGTGTTTCTGTTCTATTTTGAGAGTGAATATAGTTTTATAACACACACACACAAAGGAAAGCTTGGAAAGTTAAGTGAAGGCACATACAAATATTTTTCCCTTAAATTACAAGTCACATTTAAAATTTCTAACATTAAAATGTTAGCAAAGTTTGTTGACCTATCAGTGAAGAACTTGAATAAAATAAATAGCTCAATTTGAAAAGAAAGGTTCAGGGAATGTTTGAGAATAGTGGAGAATGAATTCCATTCATGTACAGTAAAGAAGAGCTTCTATATGTAGCCAATCATGTATGTATGAGCACACATATGTTAGACATGACATACTATAAAAAGATGACTATCTATTAGTATGTGGGATGACTGTTTCTAAAAGGATTCAGCACCACTGTAACGCTTCATGAATTTTTCTTCTGTGCATATCTGTTTGCTCCATTTGAAATATTTTAAATTAGCCAAATTAACAGAAATGAATAAAAGAATTTTATTATTTTGCTAGGTTCTACATTCCACTAAAAATAATATCTGTTGCACTTTCTTTCTACACACACACACACACACACACACACACACACTGTAAAAATGCAGGTACAAACTGCTGCAAACTGTGTGAATGGAGTCACATGGTCATTTTCTCAGAATACTAACATATAATATCTCCAAAATAAATAAGGAAGAAGTTCAGGAATCTGTCATGCTAAAGTTTAAAACAAGGCATGCAAGCAAATGAAGCCCACCCCAGGGAGACATTTTTTCGCTGCTACAGGAACAAGGTGCAGCTAGAAGAAGCTGAGGTCTTGATGATTGCCTTTAATGTAGGAAGAAGGAACAAAAGGGTCTAAAGACCAATATTTCCTTTTTCAAATTTTTCTGTTCTGAAAGTAGCTGATCTGTCTAGACTGATTTAACATACAGATGGCAACTTGAAAATTACATAAAAACCAGACTCTCTCTCTCTCTCTCTCTCTCTCTCTCTCTATATATATATATATATATATATATATATATATGCCAATTTAACATAAAATATTTTATGCATTTATCCAAAAAAATAATATTTGTATTACAAACTCACAAGAAAATAGCTTTGATCTTTCTGTAAAGAAAATACAAAATCAGAGTGTAGCATACTGATGCAATAAGGATAGATCTGACTAAGAAAACCCATAACCAACATGGTTCATCAATTTTCATTTTGGTCGGTTACATTCCTGCTGGATAAATGACTAGCCCCAAGTGAAACAGTGTCATTCATAGATGCTTATTGATTAATCTAACAGTACCATTGAATAAGTATAGTTAAGGTAGGTGAGGAACACTTAAGTTCTTCTAAAGGAAGGAAGCAGCTACATGAAATGATGGAGCAATCTCAATCAAGACCTTGACTTTGATAGTTCATTTTCTTGAGAATTCAGAAGAAGAATGATTGGAATCATGAAGTGCATTTAATAAATGACTCACTGTACTCTTACTGTACTAATACTAATTCTGGAATTACAAATAGATGTTTTTCCTCTGAAACAGAATATGTAGTAAAAGCTAGAAAAGATTTGGACATTTAAAGACATAGAGAAGTGGTTAACACCAGGCAGTTAATGATTTTATGAAACTGAAGTGTCAGCTGCACAATGAGAGAGAAATAGGTTCTTACTAGGTATAAGACAGATCCTAAAATTCAACGAGAATGAGGACACAATATACCCGAATTTAAGGGATACCTTAATAGCAGTGTTACGAGGGAAGTTTGAATAAAGCAGCTTTATTAGAATCTACAATATTTGAGATTTATCCAGAGAGATGAGTTGAAATAGTGATGTTATAGAATGAAGAGGAAATAATGGATGGGGTGATAGACTTTAGCATCTTAAATAGGTATGGAAGAGTACTATATGACTAAGAGGGGCCGTTAAATTATAAAACATAAAGAAAATAATAGATGGAAATTCCAAGGAAAATTAAGGAAGTATACTGAGGATAATAAAGAAACCAATCAGGAAGGGTGTTTTTAGATATTTTTCAATTGTACATTTTTGGCAGTCTTCCTTCTCTAATTTCTCTCCAGCCTTCTAGGAGTGAATACACTTGTATACGGCTTTCAAGCAAGTAGCTTTTCATTTAGTATGAATAAAAAAGTCCTTGGAGCTTATGCTATTCATGGTCAAGTGTCCTTGTTTCTAGTAAGACATAAAAGTATGAGCAATTAATTCTATACTCCTCATAATTTTGGCAAAATAATTCTCCAAGGTTTTTTCTCTATTTATTAATGACCTATTGTTTCATAAATGATAAATGAAAAATTAAAAGCAAAGTGGCATGTAAAGCTAAGTAATGAAATTACTTCCCTGTATTACAGGTATTTCTCATAAGATGCCTGTGGGACTGAACATTAAGCAAAGAGTTACTGGCTTATTCAGTGGACCCCAGAGTGTCTCATGTAAAATGTCATTTTAATTATTTATACAGGGAAAAACAATTCCATCATATACTTACGCTTTTTTTTAAAAACTTTTAATTCACTTCTAGAAATAATGAAACTTTGGGTTTACATACTACATTTTACCTTAGGAACGCAAAGTGCCGTGAAAAGATTGTAGTGGACTTTCCAATAGAGTAACAGGAGATGACTATTTTTATACTCACGCACTGGCTCAAAGTGACTTGAACAATGTTGGCCAACATCACAGAATTCAGATTAAACTAGTAACTGTAAGTTTCAAAGTTTAAGGTACAAATACATATAAAATTTAAAGACCCCCCCATTTGAAAAAAAGCTTCAGTATAGAGGGACCTATTCAAACAACACATCAAGACATTTTTTAGCATTAGAATATACATTATCATGTATGCTCTGGTAGATTTTGCAAAATAAAGCTATTAATCAGAGCACAAAGAAGTCATGGAAATCAAGAAAGTATGGAACTATTTAATGGATGACCTACTGATGTTCAGCAAATATATAATTCTATGTAAATGCTTAAAGACTCACCTATATTTCTTTTCCTGAGAAATGGAGTTTAAAGCTTAGGCACAATTAAATCCCCATCCTTTTATACCAGACCATATTATTACTCTTAGGCTGGTTGATACTGTGGCAGCAGCTAGCTTTCTGTAAGTAACAAGAGAGAAAAGCCATGGTAAAAACTAAAATCCACATACATTTGAAGAACAAAGAGTTCATAGTTTGATTAGCAGCCAACTTGAAACCAGGTAGTCAAGACAGGAGAACACCACTCCTGTATGTCTGTCAGCAATAACACCAGCCAGAGCAAGAAACTAGCAGACAATTGTAGTCAGCAGCTGTCACATGAGAAGTCAGAGATAGACAAGAGGCTCTAGAAAGCCCCTCTGGGTAAGCTATGTGAACAGTGAATGACTGGGACAGAAAAACAAACATGCACAAAGCATGTCATCTCTTCATTGGGTTGGCCTGTGACACACATATAGAGAACTCACCCATCTCAATAGAAATCACCTCCTCCATTTTTGCGCAGTTCCTACCTTACATCCTATACGAAGCTCCTGCAGACATTATTAAAGGTTTTCCTCTCTTGAAACCACTTTAATTCTGGATGATTTCTCTTAATTATTTTTTCCATTTCTCGCTTTCCCTTAAGTATTCTTCATAAAGTTTGCTTTCACTTTGCTTACTTCAGTAGCTCATGTCTTTATTCACCATTGATACTGATATATGACCATGAACTCAAGAGTTCCTATCTCAGGGTGATTGTACATCCAGCACTCTACATCCCTGGTCCACACACGTGCAAGCTAAGGTATTTCCTGTCATGCTCAAAGAACTGAATCCGGGTACTTTTCACTATTCTGAGACATTTGGGAATCATTTTACAAAATGAGCAATTGCTATAACTGCACAATAGCAAAACAGGGCTTCTTACTCAAGTCTTGCTGTTCCTTAATACTAATTTGTCAACCTTTCCTCCGTTCCTAAAGCTTGCTCACCCTGTGGTAACCACTGTTCTACCATTAACCTCAATATTTAACTTTACTTAGCTTATTTCATGTAACATTTTGTGTTCCACTCATGTTCTTAACAGTGACAGGATTTCATTTTATGAGTGAGTAAATAACATTTTATTGTGCATACCTATCACATGCTCATTCTCTCTTCATTGGTCGGCGGATACCTAAGTTGTTTCTATTTCAAAGCTGGAAATCTTGCAAGTAGAGAACTCCAAGTAAGCTTGGGGGTTTGGAAAGACTTATGTAGAGATAATGGAAACACCAACTTTTTAGGTTTTGTGTCTGCTCCTATGCCAACCTCCTCCTCCACATATCTATCTGTACCTTAGACTAACTACTTTATTCATACTTTACAACAAAAATGAGATACACTGTAAGTAATGTTTAAGAGTCTCATACTACATCCTTTACCTTCCTAAATCTGTGCCCATGTGTTGTGGATTATTATTTTAACGAGGCAAAGCTATGCTACATTTGTTTATGCTTTGGAATATTTCTTTAACTATATATGGGTGTGTTACTTTTGCTTATGCTGCACTTGTTTTACAATTAAATTTTTGTTTAATTATGTAAAGCTGTCTTGTATTTGTTTCACATTGCCTGCCTAAGGCACCAGATTGATCTAATAGTTAAAAGGCCAATAACTAGGCAGAAAAGGGATGGATGCGGTTGACAGACAGAATAAATAGGAGCAGAAATGTAGGCTCAAGAGAGAGGAACAAATGAGGAGAGGAGAGAACCAGGGATATGCCCTGATCAAGAATTCAGGCAGCAGTCAGCCAGCATACACAATAAGCAGTGATAGTAAGATATGTAGATAGATGTTTTAAAAAATTAATTTAAAAAATAGATTAATTTAAATTAAAAGAGCTAGCCAGAAATGAACCTAAGTAATACTAAGCTAAGCCAAGTAGTCTCTGTTTCATGATTTAGAAGGCGGCTGGTAGCTCCCCCCTCAAAAAAAAAAGCTTGTTACACCCATGGAATCTATCTATTTTCCTCTGTGTTAACTTAGATAAATATACCATGATCTTATCCAAAACCAATTTCTCTGCCTGTATATTCAAAGGCATTACTGAAAGCTATTATTTCCTTACTTTTTATGTCAGGCATATATTTCCAAGGGAGGGGAGAGGAAAAGAGCCAATACCACGTGCACACATTCACGCAGAGAGAGAGAGAGAGAGAGAGAGAGAGAGAGAGAGAGAGAGAGAGAGAGAGAGAGAGAGAGGGGAAATTAATTATGGAAATTGATGCATGCAATTACAAAAGCCAAGAAATGGCATTTTGCACCAGTATTTAAGCCTGGAGAGTTCAGGTAGGATGCTGAGACAAATTTGTATTTTAGATCAGTTATAAGGTAGTGATAGCAGAACCACTCATAGGAGAAAATGGGTGCTAGTCTTACTCAGTCTTAAAACCTAAATAGGAAAGAACCATGAGGTGGATAACTTTCTACTGAAGGACAAGAGATGATAAATACTCCAGTTCATGAAAATAGAAAATAGATTCTGTTTTATTTTCTGTCCACGGAACACATAATTCTGTGTCAGTACAAGGACAAAGCAGAGGCCAATAAGATTTTAATGGAACTGGCACAATATTTCCAGTGTTTTTTATATGTTTAATATATGCTTATATACACAAATGCTTGCCAGTGTATTAGTTTCCAATAGTGTTCAGCATGGTAACACTTTGTGGCCTACCAGGTGGTTCTACCATAGAGCCTAAGTGCCTGAGTACATTCTGTGGTAGTCACATAAGAACTGAATCTTCTAATGAAGTTTTCCTCAGAACACACCTAAAATTAGGGACATATGACTGTATGTCGTTCCTCAGTAGCCGGCATATACCTGTGTGCAATGGTGACGGCTGACCTTTAATCAGTCAAATTATATATTTATATCATATGTAAAAAGTTTTTGTGGTGTATCTATTTGTCCTACTTTAAAGTCCTAACATGCCCTCTTCCACCAAGTGCTAATCCATTCTGATGACACATTCATGGACATTTCAAGAAATAATGGTTTGTGAACTACATGAAAATCATATAACCTAATCAAAATGGTACAAAATCTTAACTATTACCCTTTAACTTTATCAGTGCTTTTTTATTGTTTGTTTTTGGGGGGGTTTTGTTGTTGTTGTTGTTGTTTGGTTTGGGGGGGGTTGTTTGTTTGTTTGTTTGTTTGTTTTTGTTTTTCGATACAGGATTTCTCTGTGTAGTTTTGGAGCCTGCGTTGGCACAAGCTCTGTAGATCAGGCTGGCCTTAAACTCACAGAGATCCATTTGCCTATGCCTCCTGCGTGCTGGGACTAAGGGCATGCACCACCAACGCCCAGCATACATCGGTACTTATAACTGCTCATGGCTTATTACCCTGAAACAAAACTTCTTAGTTATCCTTTTCATTATTCCCTGGAACACATGTAAGTTATTCCTTTTAAGAGCAAAGGTTTATTTTCTATTTTATGTGAAAAGAGGTTTAAGAAGAAATGTCTAGTGAAATGTGAGATGGAGGAAGGCATGTAGTTGTTATAATCATGTAAAAAACAATTAGGGTACAAGTGAAACGCAGCAGCCATCATGACAATGCTACTGCCAAGTCAGACAAGTGATCACATCTTACACAACAACAACCGTACCTGCATGGGATCCTCTAATGGATTCTAAAGCAATTTTGATGGAGAGCAAGAATAATTTTGGTTGGGTAAGAAAGTGTTTCTCAGATGAATAGAAGAAGAGGCATTGCACATAGTTACTTTCAGGAGTGGGAATATGATGTGGGAATGACAAGAAACAATCACATGCTGGTTTTTATAATATCACAAATTCCATCTATGATAACCTGCAAAAGAATAGCATAATGAATGCTTTGCAGGAAACAAAAGGAGGGCCAGTTTGGAGCTGTAGGGATGGCTCTGTTGGTACAGCACTTGCTTGAAAAACTTAATAGTTGGTCAGGCGTTGGTGGTACATGCTTTTAGTCCTATCAATTGGGAGGCAGAGGCAGGAGGATCTCTGTGAGGTCGATGCCAGCCTGGTCTACAGAATGAGTTCCAGGACAGGTTCCAAAACAATAGAGAGAAACTCTGTCACAAAGAACAAACAAACAAACAAACAAACAAATAAATAAATAATAAAAGCTTAAGAGCCTGGGTTTGATACCTGGAACTTACAAAGAAAAAAAGTGGCATGGCAACATATAGTTCCAGAGCTAAGGAGGCAGGAAGGTAAAAGGTGACCCCTGGGTCCCACTGGCCAGGTAACTGAGCATACTTGATGAGTTCCTAGCTATAAGAAATCCTAAAAGATAAAAGTAGTCAGTACCTATGACACCAAAGTTCACACACACACACACACACACACACACACACACACACAGGCAATGCTGTTCTATCTCTGTAAAGTCTCTTCTGATTCTAACAGCTCTGGGAATATAGCATAATTCTGTGCTACAGATATAAGCTTCTTGATGACAAATTAAGTTGAGGCCAGTCAGAATGACTATGTTTTGTTATATATAATAATAGCATATTATTATAAGTATGTCATGATGGGAGATGTTATCCTGTAAATATTTTTCTCATACTTGTTAATAAAGCACCTTTGGGCCAATGAGATAGCAAGATAGGCGGGGCTAGGAGACTAGGAGAAGGAAAGAGGAAGTGGGAAGGAAGAGTCGAGATGTAGCCCAGGGAAGAAGCAGGACGCCTGCTGTGGCTCCCTGATAAGGCGACCACGTGGAAATACTTAGATAAGTAGAAATGGGTTAATAATTAAGACAGAGCTAGCCCATAAACAATAATGGTAACTGGCCAACAGGATTGTATCAAATAAAGAGTCTCTGAGTGTTATTTGGGATTCACGTGGTGGCGGGACCATGGCGGCAGGACAGGACCCGCTGCAGCCGGCGAGAAGAACCTGCTGTAACAATGTCATGTTTCCTTATATAATAATATTAATAAACAGACATAAAATTAGATGTAGAATTGAATTTAACCAATATCCAACTCCCCTTAAACTAGTAAAAGAAAGAAAGATGGAGGGATGAAACTATACACAATAGAATGATAATAGTAATTGACTATTAAATGTACTCTGATTAAATGAACAAAAACAGCAGATGGGAGAGAATTAACTGATAATGATGAGTATGGATTAAATGGACATAATAATACTGCAAAATATATGCAATAAAAATTAGTTGTCATTTTAGGATGTGGTAAGAATAGAATTCATTCCATTTGTACTTAAAAGTTGTCCTAATCATTGACAAAGTCCAGTAAATGTTCTTGGGAGTAGATGCCTGGGATAGCAGAAGGCACTTACAACAAATTTGAGTAATGTTATATGGTCTTTTTCCTTAATATTATCTAAGAAAGCTTGTATCCACAAGATTAAAGTTACAGATTTATAGTGCATATAAGAGGCTTTTAAGGTGTAACCTTTGTCCTATTTTAAAATGCCAACACTCTGTCTTCTTTGTATAGCACAAAAACTCTGAAGTATTTAAGTTATTCTAATACTACTTCCACTTCCACTCTAGTATATCCTTATGCAATATACTTTTATTTTACTTAGAATGGTTGCTTAATATTTTCCTAAGTTCCATTAAGCATAGGTGTCTGTGAATCTTTTGGATGTATGTGTATGGGTTGGTGATACATAGAATAGTAGAAGGTAAGCAGGTAGATTGACAGATGATAGATAAATAGATTATGAAGATAATAGATAGATATATGATAGAGGTGATAGATGATAGAGAGATAGATAGATAGATTGATTGATTGATGATACATAAAGTGTAAATGATCATGATAATGATAGATAGAGGATTCATAAATGATGATAATAAACAGACACAAAGATTAATAGATGATAGATAAACAGATGATAGAAAGCTGATGATAGATATATAGTCCATACATAGATGATAGATAGATAGATAGATAGATAGATAGATAGATAGATAGATAGATAGATTATAGAAACCAGATGATAGAAATTAGATAGATGATAGGTAGGTTATAGAAATCAGATAATAGATATTAGGGGATAGATAGATGATAGATAGATAGATAGATAGATAGATAGATAGATAGATAGATAGATAGATGGATAGGCACACCCTTCTCATGTCTGTGGCAAAGGGCACTTTTAACATCGATGGGTATGTTGTCTGCTGATGGTAGGCACTGGGTTCTCACAGACATCGAGAAACAAGAGTGCATTTTTATTTAATAATCCCTCCTCAAATCATGACTACATCACTGAGAATAAGAGTCTCCTGTTATAAAGCTACTATAGGGCTTATTTAGCTTTTAAGAATATCCACATACATTTCAGAGGCAGAAAAAAAGGAACAAGTTTCTAAAGTAAAGCCTAAGAAAAGGTTAGTGAGAAAGTCTCTTATTTTGACTGTGAAAATTGCACCTTATGTTTCAATTTATATTTGTTCTTTATGTTGGAGCCTAATAACTTGAAGGAAGGAAGCAACTGTTTAAGAGCATATATGACCTTTTATTTATCATGTGTTTACCAGTTATACACAATGCTTGCCATATAAATTATGATACATAATAAACATATGCATTTCGGGAAGATTAAAAGACTAGTACTAATTCAGTTCAGACATATAGGAGGTTAAAACAGACTTGGCTTAATTGGTTCCAGCACAATATGCAATAGTACAAAACCATCCCATTAAAATGGCAATAATAAGTCTGGCTAAACTCATAGTAGCAATTCTGAGATAAATTAATTCTTAATTCAACAGGGCACTTTAATGAGCTACCCGGATGAAGGTGGGTAGGATTTAGGCTTGTTGTTGCAATAGCACCTCTACATTTGTCATCACTAGTATCTGGAAACTCAGCATCTCTAAAATAATACAGTAAGTCTAATTGCCAGGCTCATCGGGGTCTTACCTGCTTGATTAAACCTTATTGAAAGGTCTTGCGGGGGATTTCCAAGCTGCTCCGTTGTTAATAAGCTTGTATTAAGCTATTCCCCTTGCAGTACAAGCAATTCCAAGACATAAGGGACCTAGTCAGGGGATAGTATTAAAAAGTGCCTGGTGAGCTGCTTAATTAAAAGACAGAGTCTACAATACAGTCTAGATAGGAAGAAATTTTTAGAATGCCACATATATGTCATTTCAAACTCCAGTCACCTGTAGTGGAAATACAAACATTTATTGCTTCATTTTGTTTATAATTATTTTCAATAAATAATAAATATTTTGAAATAAAGATTTTGTCAGGGTTACTAAAATCTTAAGAAAAATTAGTGTGAAGCAAGTGGGGGGATTCCTTTTATTGTCACCATCACCGTGATGGCAATTAAAAACTAGCAATAAAACACTGGGAATCACCCCCACAGGATTTATTATTCCAAGTTAAACATATTTAGGCATCTTCTTGCTATTTCTCCTGTGGAACATTGCAGTATCCCTTAGTCCTTGTGGTCATCTTTAAAAGGTCAGGTGTAATCTAACTTCCACTATGAAAATTGTTAGACTCACTGTATCACACAAAATCTGTTCCTGAAATCACCCTCAGTGATTAGTAAGAACCTCAATGTTTAGGAACTGTTGCCTACAGTTGCATATTGTTCTGTAATTGTCTTCATTTCCAAAGGAGAATTAAATTCCTCAAAGCTGCCTCTTAATCTTCCGTTCACAGGTAAATTATTTCAAATTGATCTGGTCCTTTGAACATCATTAAGATATTCTTATTAAACCAAGCAAATCCTCCACGACCCTTTCATGTTGGACTTTAATGTTTCTCTCAGGCACACAGCTCTTCTGTAGACTGATTATAATTTCACACTTGTTTCTAAGACAGGAGCAGACATGAGAGCTAAGTTTAACTTATGAATTTAGTCCTATTTTCACTTGCATTGATACTTAGCCATGTATGTACATTAGTCTTATTGTATAGTTGAATACATTTTTGGTGTGGCTGCTGGCTTTCCTATTGCAAATGTGCATTTGTTTTCCAGGAGTTCCAGTTCCTAGTGAGCATCTCTTCCTATATGACATTTTTCTAATATCTCAGGATCATTGATAAGCACTCAGTGTACTGACCTTCACTTCCTCCAGAAGGTCAAAAGGAAGGGATCAGATCAATTAGCCAGTAAGAGGCATCCTTCCTATTTAATAAGAAGACTAGGTTCAGATAAAATGACCTGATGTGTGAAGATTCTGAAGGAGGTACAAGGGAAATGTTAGCAGTGACGTTTAGAACTTGCCCTAGTGAAGGGTGACTACCATTGAAACCTAAAAATATCTGGAAAATATTTGTGGTTAATCAGAGCCTTGCTTCCACTGGCTGTCAAAATAATGATATAAAAACAGGCAGATTGCACACTGCTCCCAGCTATAAGTACTTTCTGCACAGGAAGCAAATCGATACTCGTTTCATAGTCAAGAATCTGAATATGATCTGGTAACCAAGCTATGTTCCTACATCCAGCATTTCTCTTCATACCAAGCTCCAGGCTACACCACAGGTTTGCTGCCCTCAGTCTCTGAGAAGAGCCAAGAGGAATCATCATTTCTTGCAGACTGATGTTTCAAAATCAGAAGCAGAGGCTGCAGTGATGGCTCAGTGGATGAGTATGTGTTGCTCTTAGAGAGGTCACAGGTTCGCATATTCACAAGCACCTGTACCTACAGCTCCAGAGAATACACCATCTTTTATCCACCCTGGACTTTGGCACTCGGATCACATACACATACACAGACACAGACACAGACACACACACACACACACACACACACACACACACACACACACACACACACTTTAAAGGGAAATAAATACATTAAAAAATAGAAGTAGGTAACTTTTCACAAGTGTACTGGGATCAAATTTTGATACAAGGGCCACTATCTCCCCCACTATGCTACTTGTTATTCAAAAGGCTGCAGTCAGACACTAAAGAGCTTGCATATAACTGTTCTTTTACATTTTTTATTAAAAATGTCTTGTTATATTTTTATTTTTAGAATGCTTTTTAAGTTTAAATACATTTTAGCATATTCTTCCTTTCCCACAAGCCCTTCCAGATCCTCTCTCCATCCCTACCCACCAAACTTTATGTTATTTCTCACAAAAAAAGAAAAAAGTGTGGAATCCATTTTATCTTAGTTAACTACTCCTAAACATGAGGCCTCTCATGGAGGGGTTGATATACCCAGTATCCTTATATTAGAAAAACTGTTTTCCCTTCCCCTAGCACATGTAAGTGACAGTTCAAGAATTAACCTCTACCTTAGTGTCTATGTTTTCATTCATTTCTAAAAGAAATGCAACAAAATAAAATATTGTGAGATAAAATAAAAACTATCACATCAAAGTTGTGACTTTGTCACAACTTTGTCACAAAGTTTGTGACAAGACACACCAACCTAAAGAAATAGCCCAAGAGGAGACATAAGAATCAGAGACCCACTTGTTTGTGTACTAAAGAATCCTGTAAAACATGCTCAACTGGAATTCATACTCTATGTACAGAAATCTGTTGCAGAAAAATATTTTCTTCACGTAATATATTTTGATCACAGTTTCCCTGCCCTCAACTCCTCCCTGATTCTCCCTCACTCCCCAACAACCTAACTCCATGTCTTCTTCCACCCTTTTTAGAAAACAATCAGCCAACTTTAAAAATAATAGAAATAATAGAAGCACAACAAACACACACACAGGGATTGGACCACAAAGGTACAGGGATTGGGATTAGGAGGTATAGGATTAGGGATTGGGATTAGGAGGCTTGTTGGAACAAGTGTGTCACTGTGATGGGCTTTGAAGTTTCAAAAGCTCATGCCAGGCCTCCCTCCCTCTGTCTCTGTGTCTGTCTCTGTCTCTCTCTCCCTCTTTCTTCTTATGCATTAGGTTATTCATTGATCTAAGTTCCTTCTCTAGCATCATGCCTTCCTAAGGGCTGCCTTGTTTCCTGTCATGCTGAGGGAACAAATGCTTATCAAGGATTCAGTAATTTGTCAATCTATTCTTTCTATTTTATACAGCATATGCCTTGTGAGTTTGTTACAATGTATTATCAAATAACAACATTGGCTTATTAAATAGGATAATCATATTTTGAATGAAAGAATAATACATTCTGGGACAAAAATTCTACTTAACAAATATACATACAATTTTGTTCCAGAAATGTCATACAGTCCCACAAAGAACTGCACAACCTACCACAGCAGTTTGACCTATAGATAAGCTGTTCTAACTACAGAATGGGAAGATAAGTCCACAGACTGGTAGAATGGTATTACAAAGGATTTCTCATGCAAATTGAGAGAATGAGGTAAAATGTCCTGGAAAAGCCTCAGAATATTGATAGATAAATAAGCAAATTATCATATTTCCAAAAGAAAGAGAGTCAAAATTCAGAGACAAGAGGCTGCTCAAAGAAGTTTGGAAACTTGGTTACGATGCTGTAAACTCTGGCTCCTTCACTCTGAATAGTTTTCAGTCTAGCTGTCCATTCCTGTATTAATGTGTTGAAAAAACCAAGTCCTAGACATACTAGGACAAAATTCCTTAGACAACAGTGTGCTCAAGAACCCACTGAAAGACAGTTTTGAAATAAGCTCTAACCTGCACAGAAATTATCTTGTCCTACCCATGATATTTTGACTTCTTCACCTATAAATTTCTGTGCTGTGCATAATACCCTTTTCTCTCAAAATTATTATATGTCATATAAAAAGGCTATACATGTTCAAAAGAACCCCCAGCAATTTTTTTTCTGTCATGTAGTCACCAAACAACTGCTGCCCTTACCTTGTGGTAAATTCCCAGATATCAGTAGACATGAAGGCTGCCCAGAACATTCTACCCCAGACCTTCTTTTTTTGTAGTCTCACAATAGAGTATTTTCTTTCTGAAAAAAAAATGATGGCATGGTATTTGTTGCCCCTGAGCAAGAAAAAATTATTCAGTATCACTAATCCCAAAATAGAAGAAGATTAAACAGAAATGACTCCTCTACTAGTATGGTATATCATGGGTAAATGAAGTTCAAATTGCTGAGAAGAGAGATAGACAAGTAGTAGATCCCTTACAAATGTCAACTCAAGAAGCATTTTTTCTTAGCTACAAATATGATCATGAAACAAACAAAATTATTTAAAAACTAATTAGTATTTTTTCCTAAAGTCTCTTACCTCATTGAGTCTTTTGTCCTACAAAGACACAGAGAAGACTCACTTTGTTTTTCTCCTTGAATAAGACATCTTGCTTGAATTTGATTTGTATATGAATGAAACATTCAACATGCTAATTTTCTGGTTAATATTCCCCTTTGGCAGGAACCAGCAAAGGATAATTGGCAGTAATGTGATTCAAACTTACTTGAATTTGTAGCTGTTAATTGAACCTTCACTTTTAGTAACTCTGCATCGAAGCATAGAAATAAATTTATTCACGTAAGATGGTCTCAAATCTCCTTCTGAAAAGATAACTGGCAGCTTGGGAAACTTTCAGTATCCTCCCTCCCATCTGGAATCTAGGAGATCAACACTAAATAACCTTCTGTATTGTCTTCTAATCTCAGCAGGATGTGATGACTATGGAATGGGCTACTCACCTATTTATTTTTTAAGGAAAGAAGAGTACAGTCACAAAGCAAGTAGAAGTCATTAATCCAAGAAGGGGACTTCTAACTAATTTCAGTGAATGATGAACATAGTCAAGAGGTGATTTGAAATTGTAATGATGAAGAAAGCAATTGGACCTATGCAGATTTGAGAAGTTCAACTAGGAAAAATAATGAGAAAAGAGGATACTTAATCACATTCACAAAAGAATTATAGGAATACATAATTAAAGCAATGATAATGAGTAATAAAACTCTGGGTGAGATATTTTTCAAATATCACCAGAAGTAGAATAAGTAGCAAAAAGATTCTGTCTTCTCTGTGTTCATACAACTTATGGGAGACTGACTTGGATTAGGCCAATTCACTAGGGCCAGCAAACAAAACCAAAATTAAAATCAATCACATTTAAGTCTCACATCATCAAGCAAAACTAAAGTTCTATATTCCACTCTGAAAGAAACCAAGAGATAAATATAGGCAAATACCTAAATGGGCCAGACTTAGTCTATGTGGTAGGGATACTCTGCTTTTAACCTCTAAGACAAAACCAGTTCTGAAATAGCCACTTTTCTTTCCATATGATATTTCTGCTTATGCTATGCTCATTGGACCAAATGTTATAGAATTGTTTATTAATAAAAATCAATAAAACATTTAAACCAAATTATTGTAATTTTGTCTCATGGTGTGCCATATTAGTAGTAATAGCAATTTTGCATAGAAATATGAGAAGACACTTACCAAAATAAGGAAGTACCCAGTCTAAAGAAATACAAGTGAGCACTAGGTCAGTAAACAGGGACTCAAGAAATTCTAAATGTGCACACTGAGCAAAATTATATGTGTATATATATATATATATATATATATATATATAATTTAAATTAAATTAAAAATATATAAGTATATATACATATGCATATATATATGTATATATGTATATGGCATATGTATGTGTATGTGTAAGAGAGTAGTAAATTGTAACATGTTTTGAGAAAAGAAAATTAACTATGACTTTATACATGAACTTGAGAAAAAAATTGAAGAAAAGCAAGTGTTCTTGGGAATTGTAAATGTTAACATGGAGAAACAAAAGAAAATGGCTCATTTTATCCCTTGAAGGAGAGTAACTTGTGAATAGAAGCATTATTAATTAAAATCATGACAAGGAATAAAAACAATATGGGAAGGAATTTGGGCAAAAGGATAAATTCTCTGAAAATGAACCACAGAATAGTTTTATATAAAATGAAGCCAAAGGAAGAATAAAATAAGGTTTGTTGGGACTGGAGAATCGAGCTCAGAGACTGAATGTTTTATCCTAGTGTGCAAAAGGTCTTCTTTAAACTTCAGTACCTTGGAAAGAGAGATAGAGACAGAGACACAGAGATAGCAAAGACTAAAAGGAAAAAGAGAAACTTAGAAACATAGAAAAACAAAGGCTATCCTAGGGTTTGTTTGTGTTGCTGTAATTAAACATTGAATGACATGACTGATGCACACCCGGACTCAAGAGACTAGCAGAGCAAGCATAAAACCTAAGCAAATTCAAGCTAGAGGGTCAGCATTGGGAGGGATAAGTGGACACAGGCTCACACTCCTAACCAAGAAGCTGTCTGCAATTGATATCTGTTGGCAAAGGAAAATCAGTTTTCTCCAATAGAGTCTCACTAGGAACATCAACCACACTTCAGGGCAAGCTTCAGGAGTAGCTGGCCAACATAAAACAAACTGAGTGGTATTTTTGTATACTTTTCTTTCATTTTGTTATATATATGAAAATTAATATTCAGTGAACAAAGGAGCCCTGTACCCTGCAGTTACCTATCACATTAGGTAGGTATTCCTATGGCTACACTTTGCAAATGATACAATAGAAATACAATAAGCAAACATGATCACACAAATCATAACAAAGATGTGATTCTGAACCCAGAATCATAGGCTCCAGAGAGCTTGCTCTTCATCTTTGCCACTATAAATATCTGCAAATGAACCAAGATGGTTGCCTGCAAGGCTACATAATGTCCTGGAAAGCAAATTAACAAATAACATTAAACTGATAAGAAAATCAGGTAATCTAGCATGCCAGATTTAAATTGTATTTTTCCCTCTTCCCAAAAGGAATTATGTAATCACAAGGCCTCACATAAATCTCAACACTGATAGGGAAGCAATTTCAGCCAGTCACTTAACAGGTGAGGGACCACTTAGTCAAGCTACATGTTCAAAAGCAATCTAGACTTGATGAAATCTACCCCAGAGCATAAGAAACTACTGATTAACTCTCAGTGCCATTATCTATTATATTTAAAGACTCACTGAGGAGTAGTGATATTCCAGATGTCTAAGCAAATGCAAACATATTAGCCACAACACTTTCAAAAATAAATAAATAACATTATCTTTAGAATTGTCATCTCATAAACTCAGGGAAGGAACTGATAGTCTCTGAAGCAATAAAAGAAGGAATCGGTAGCCAAGACTGACACAAACACAGAGTGATAAAAAGAAGCTAAACAGATTGATCAAAAGGAGAGATAGGTCTCACAGGTGCTAACTCCCTCCTTCTTAAAGTGTTCTAAATGTACTGAGAGGGTTGTGGAAGGTAACTGGTACAAATGCAGGTGAAATGATTAACTGCCATAGACAAAGTCTTTTTGCTGTTCATGCTGAGCCCACCAGGCTGTCCCTGGAATGTCTACAGTTACTCGCATCTTCCTCCAAACACTGATACCCTGGAATTATAGGGATTCAGATAATGCACAGCTATGCCAAGTTTATGTGTGTCTCCAGTCATCAAACCTGGGGACATGTGCACTTTTTTTTAATTACTGTGACAAAAGGCCACAACAACTTATGTAAGACAACATGCAATTGAGGGTATATGGTTCCAAATGATTAGGATCTCCATGACCATCATAGCAAGAAGTACTGCAGGAGGCAGGAAGACACCGAGACATTGTTCTGGAACAATAGCTGAGACTGTACACTGATCCACAGCATGAAGCACTCAGGTATACACACACACACACACACACACAGAGAGAGAGAGAGAGAGAGAGAGAGAGAGAGAGAGAGAGAGAGAGAGCAGAGAGACAGAGAGACAGAGAGAGAGAGACAGAGAGAGAGAGACAGAGAAAGAGAGAGAGAGACAGAGAAAGAGACAGAGACAGACAGACAGACAGACAGACAGAGACAGAGACACAGGCTCAAAACCCACTCTCATTGACACTTCCTCCAACAAGGAGGCCACATCATTTCCAAACAGTATAGTGGGGACATTCTTTTAATGCCACAAGTTTTGGTCACAGTGAGCCATCTTCCCAGCCCAGGGACATAATCTATTAACCTTCTGACTCCTGTCTTGCTGATGATATTACACCTCCAAACCTTCTGCTCATGACAGCTAACTATTTTCAATCCTGAGGCTCTTATTTCCCTACATTTGACTTTAAGAAATGCTAAAAATGAGTACAGTATGTAATGATATATATATATATATCATTATATATATATATATATATATATATATGGAGATCAGAGAACAGCATGAAGGCAGGCATAGGTTTTTCTCTCCTGCCATGTTGATCTTGAAAAATCAGACTTAGACCTTAAAGCCTGGGAACAAACCTCAGACATAGGTTTATGTACATGGAAGTGTGAACATGATGCAGAGATCATTTAATTTTGGAGTATGTTCAGAGCTTTTACAAATCTCTAATCTCCATCAAATATCATGTTTTGTTGGATAGTGTTTTAATTTCAGGATAATATTTTGTCATATTTTTATGTATAAAATTATTATGAAGAATATATACATGTTATTCAACCTCTCTAAAAAATAAAACATGGTATAGTTAATAACATGTTCCTTTTTCTAGTTAATAGAAAGTATAGTCATTTGAGTCCAAAGATGTAGCCTCTTTGAAAGTAAAACCAATGCCTGTGATATCTTTATGTATACAAGAATAATCATATTTGATTGAGGTATTAGGGAAAATTTTTTATCTGTGGTCAGGCACTATGCTCACATCAGATCATTGAGGTAACAAAAAAATTTGAACTTTCAGTAAGAGTGACAATTTCCTAATTTCTTTTTTTGTTTTTTTGTTTTTTTTTTTTGTATTTTTTTCTTTTGGAATCCTCATTATGCCACAGACTTTAAATAAAAGAATTATTTTTTTACTGTCTCACTACCTTCAGTGATAATTGTCTTTGGATAAAAGTTAAAATAGATCTCCCTACTTGGGTATGCCATGTAGGAATATTTGGATGTCACACAGTTGTAAAACCATCAGTACTTCTCTAATATTAACGTTGTAGAATCCTGTACGCATTCCTTTTCATGTAAAACTGATCTGTATGTTATAGCAACAAAGAAGCCTTAGCTGTTGGAGCCATTATTCTGGTCCAGAAAAGCTAATACCCAATTTTCAGAAGTTTTTGTAAGCTGCTTGTGAACTGAATTTGAGCTTTAAAATCGTCATAGTGTGAGTATTTAAATCACAGAAGTGGTTGTGATGAATTTTTATTGATTGAATTTGAACTGTCTCCCAAGCGCTCATGCATTGAACCCTTGCTCTCCAATGCAAGAGTGCTCAGGACTGGAGGCAACTGGATTCTAAAGACTCTGATTTCCTTATTGATTAATCCATTTATGGACTATTTCAGTTAGGGTGTTCATCGCCATGATGGAACACCATGATCAAAAGCAACTTGGGGAAGAAAGGATTTGGCTTATACTTCTATAACATAGTCTGTCATTGAAGGAAGTCAGGATAGGGACTGAAACAGGGAAGGAACCTGGAGGCAGGAACTGGTACAGAGGCCATGGAAGGGCGCTGCTTACTAGCTGGCTTCTCATGGCTTGCTCAACCTGCTTTCTTATAGAACCCAGAACTACCAGCCCAGGAATGGCACTACCCGCAGTGGTCAGGGCTCTCCCCCATCCATCACTAATTAAGAAAATTCCCTAAAGCTGAATATTGTTTAAGGCAGTTTCTCAATTGAGGTTCCCTCCTTTCAGATAACTCTAGCTGGTGTCAAGTTGACATAAGGCCACCAAGCACATAAATTCAGTGATTTGTGGTGATGTTGGGAGGTAATGGAACCTTTATAAGTTAAGACCTACTTGAAGGAAGTTGATTATCAGGAGGCATGACGTTGAAGAACACATTGAGCCTCACTTTCTATGTCTCTATGCTTCCTAAAGTAAGTACGTTTTGCTCCTCCATATACCCTCTACATTGATTTTCTGTTTCAACAGATGTACAGACATATCACAAACAACTGTCCATGGACTGAAACTTCTAAAACCATGGTCCTAAATGGATCTTTCTTCCTTTAATTTGGTGACATCAGGTGTTTTGTCACACCACCAAAAAGTAGTTTATACATGAGTCATAGCTTTTTTTCCTCCCCAAAAGAGGTGTTTTCCTCCCAAAAATGGTGTGTTTACCAGCACATCATTGCTCTAGAAATTTTATAGAGTACCTCTAAGACTTGAAGGATGTAAGTCAAATCTTTCTCCTGTAATCACTAGCTGAATGAATTTAGACAGTCACTCTAAATTTTAGTTCATTGGTAGAGAATTAACTTGATTTCGTAAAACTAAATTTTGAGGGAAAAATCACTGGATCATTTAAAAATGACGTGTCATGTATCATATTTGTCTTGTGGATTGCACTCTATGTGTCTGAGTATGATAAATACCTTGGAATTTCCATGATCTTTGTTACCAAGAATATTTCAGGTTAGGGAATGCTAATTCCTTCATGGAATTATATAATATAGTATATATAGGCCAACTATTAAAAAGGAATCATTTTGTTTTTGCAACTAATTTAAACCTCCAGAGATAGATGGTTATGGTTTTGTGTTTTTGTTTTGTTTTGTTTTTTGTGGTTGTTGTTATTGTTTTTTGTTTGTGTGTTTTTGTCAAAAAGGAACTGAACATGAATATTTGCTTTTTCCATTTCCTTTAGTAGAATAAGGTGTTTATGTGTATCAAGTTTATTATATATTTATATGTATTAAGTCTATGATTCAATTATGGGTTACATTATCCTATTACTTCCTAGCTATATTTTGGAACCTAAAGTTGGTAGCACATTGTGGTATTAGAATTTTTAAAATAGAGGTTTGTGGAAAGTGCATAGTATCATAATATAGCTCAATGCTAACAGCAAATACATATGACTGAATAAATATTATAATACTGAATGCACTGTCATCCCTCAGCTTACACTGAAATGTCAATCAACGGAATGTTCTAACAGGGCTTTCCATGGTGAGGGAATTGTTTTAAAAAACAAGCAGTAATTGGTATTGGTAACTTAAAACAATTGAAAGGGGTATATACACTTGTAACTTTATTAAAATTTAATTAATTTACATTTATTCCTAAATAGTTACATATGGCTAATGGCTACTGTATCGCACTTAGGCTGTGTAAATGTTTTCATGCTTAAGTGGGAGTATTATATAATCATGCAAAGGAAATATAGAGAAAAGGATGGTGTTAGCTGACATGGCGATATTTAGATAAGGGCTAGAAACAAGCATCTTCTCAGGCTGAAACTATGGAGGATCATGAATCCCTTCTCTCTCAGTATGCTTAATTTTGTATTCTACATGCTGCAAAGCCAATTACTTGCCTTTCTAGACTAGTAAATAGGTTACAAAGTTTAAAATTTGTTGACGTACAGTACAAAAACAATGCACTCTTGATGTCTAAATAATATTGGTCACTCTATAATTGCAGTAATATGTCTTTTTTTATTTGTTTGGCTTGCATGTTTTTTACTGATACTTAACATGAAAGCCAGGGCATTCCATATGCATGGTCTGAAAGTACTCTCAATAAGGACATTACAGATACAAGTAAATCATATTTAAACTCTCCTGTATAACTTCTTTTCCTTTTATAAAATAACTAGAAATTAACCTACATCCAATTGCACTAATTTTTGATCCTTGTTTTCCATAATGTATATCAGATTGAAAGTTAATATGCATAAAGTAACTCAGTTTAACTTTCTAAACCAGCACTTTAACATTGATGATTTCTTTCTTATTTATAAACATATTGTCATTAGGCAAAATGATTTGCACTAAGATACAAGATGACCAAGTATATGCTTTCTATAACTGCACAGCCACTTAAATAAATAGAGGCCATTTTCAAAGAAAAAATCAAATGTCAATATGTCATTAATATTAAGAGAAATGAGGCTAGTAAGATTCAATATATGATTTTTTTTTCTGTGACATTTAACCCGTCATATTAAAAACTTCTTCAAAGGAAAGAAATATCAGCTTGTCACCTGGAGATCGAAATTGAGCAACTCTAAGACAAACTGCTGTTTCTTCCCCATGATGAAATTCACAGAATGGACAAAAATGTCAAGACAAAAATAGACCATCTGGGAAAAAAGCCATCAGTGATAGAGGAATAGGTATTGTTATAATTACAACTAAAATTCATTTTAAAGCCTGTTATTTCTCCCAGTAGTACATGAAAGAACACCCTCCACACTGATTTATATTGTGAAATACTTAGGTGAGAAGAAAATGTGATAAGACTCTGTTTATGGCAGTCTGTGGATTTAATTCTAATAAAAGATGAATGGGGGATAACATGATATTTTAAAGAATGGCAAATATATTAGCTTATCCTGTACAAAGAACATATCAGAAGTTGGCATTTTGAAATTCCAGAATGACAAACAAAGATCTATATCACTATTAAATACCATACAAGATGTTGGCAGGTCATATGCCAAAGTACACATACCTTACCAGGAAAATTTCTAAAACTGCAAGAATCACAAGCCACCAAATACATCATCTAATGAGAATAAGCAACTTGCACTTTTGCACAATTTAAAAATTATTTTGAATAAACAGTAAGTAATAGAGGCAGTGAGTCAGAGACATATTGGTTGCCCCTAAGAATATCCCCCAAAGAAAACAGACACTATTAGACCTTTTACTACATGTGAAATGGAAAAGTATGGATTTGGGAAAGGTTTATTTAATGCAAGTATTACTAGCCACTGGCCATTCATATTGATAACTCCTCAGCATTCAACACTACATACTGTGACAACCATTAGCTGCTTTCCTGGATTTTGTTGCATGGAAGTTACATTGCATTCTTAGCAAATTAGGTTTTAATTTGTGAGATATTAGAATAAAATTAGTCATATTTGAATTTTACTTAAAAATTCTAACAATGCTTCTTCAAATAAGGTGTAAGGCAAAATCCAGTTGACTTTAAAGAAAACAAGTATCATACTATGTAATACAGCTGATACATCAATCTGGAAAACTAATTAATTTTGTAAATCAATTAGATTTGGATTTCAATAACATATCATGGAAGGGAAAAAGAAATACTTATTAGTTTAACTGAGATGCTTCATAAACTAAATGATGGAAACTCACGGTCCTATGTTAAAATGTTTAAAGTGAAATTTTACCCAAGGAAAACATAAACGTGATAGGTTTTGGTTCAAATATTGCAAACAAATTGACTATTTATAGAAGAGCATGTTTTTTTACATATTTATGACATACATTTTACATATTCTTTGTTACCTGATGGCACTGTGAAAATACACACAAAAGTTGCCTTTACCACAGTGTGTCCATATTATAATCAGATACTTAATATTTTAGAATTCACATACAATGAATTTTAAGTCACAGTTCTGAGTACTCTATTAAGTTTTAAGGGGATTCTCAGAAAGAGATATTTAGAGTTGGATAGGATCTGACTGTGTGGCCAACTATCCTTATTCCCTGAATTAAAACATAACTTAGCATTATCCAGTTATCTTTCCTGACTCTAAGAAACTCATTCCAGGAACTCCTACTGATAACCAAAATCCATGCTTTCCTAATTCCCTAATACAAAATGACATAATGTTTCTATAGGACCTATACATATCTTCTAATATTTTTGGATTACTGATAATACCTCATACAATACAAATACTATGTAATTAATTGTTATACTGTATTATTTAAGGAATAGTAACATTTAAAACCTTTCCATGGTTAGGTGGACACTAATCCTATATATCTCCAAACTTAGACATGTCTCTGCTTGAAACTAGAGAAAGTATTTTTTGGAAGTAAAATAACAAAGATGATATTACTGACAGAAATACTTGGTAAAAGCTACATCATCTATGTTCCTACAACAAAATGTGGCAAGTGAATCATTATACCATGTTATAAACAATTGGAGGTATCTTTCTTTTTTTTGTGAGTGTGATGTCATTTTGTGAGTGTGTTTTGTTTTGTTTTGTTTTGTGAGTGTGATGTCATTTGCCGTTCTCTATTTATTAGAGAGGTTTCACATATTTGCACATAATTTTCACTTATATAATTTCATTTATGAATTCTACCGATTTTAAATTATTAAATCCCTTATCTCTTTGAGTTGTTTGGAATATATTTTCTATATAGTTTTGATATGGAAATATTAGCAAATAATGTTTTTCTACCTATCAGTAACTTGTGAAAATGTTATGTGATATTCTTACTTAAAAACAATCTTGATTTTTATATAAATAAATCTATTTAAGATGAACCTACATAAATGATATGTGATGAGTCCTTTCCTTGTCCACATCTTTTTTATTTTGTCATTGACAGTTAAGTCATTAATCAATCAAAAGTCTTCCCTTGTCTGTGTTATGAAATAAGGCATGGGGGACATTTGATCACAGTGTGGATGACTAATGAATACATATCAACATGTGACAGGCAAGGTAATCCGTTGTCATTGGGAAACACATTGGGGGAGGGGGCTAATGATATAGCACATTTCCAATAGAATATAATTTCATAAATCTTCCCAAATATTTGTTTCTGCTGATCTCTATAAGCATAAAAGGCAAGTGGTCTTTTGTGGTCCCAATTCAATTAAAACAAAATCTATCTTTGAGTTGGACATGGCTCTCTGCCTCTGTAAATGCAAGCATAGTTGTTAAAGGAAAATCCAAAATCTCTGTCTCATATCACAAGAGCCACATGATATGGAACAGAAGAAAACAAAAATTAAAGGACTATTCTGTTGTCACTAATCTCACAAACCTTTAATTTTGCCTTGACAGCTTAAAATTTTGCTTAAGATACAAATATTATCTAAGCTGGGTGTTGGTGGCACATGCCTTTAATCCCAGTACTCAGCAGGTAGAGGCAGATGGACCTCTATGAGTTTGAGTCCATCTTGGTCTACAGAGCTAGTTCCAGGATGGACTCCAAAACAAAAATCCCTGTCTCAATTACATGCACATTCACATTCACATGCACATGCACATGCACATGCACATGCACATGCACATGCACATACACATACACATACACATACACATACACATACACATACACATATACATATACATATACATATACACAGCAATGATATTAATGGTCATATAGAGTAATAACTACTTCTAAAAGTGCTTTATATGCTTCCTGTATGTGATTTTGGGCTTAAGTCTGAAGCAGGTAACTAGGAATTAAGTTTGTGTACCTTGGAGAAACTTGACAGATTTTGGTCTTTTATCCTCTCCAAAATCTGCTGCATAGGACATTGAAAATGTTTAAGTTTTCTTCAGTGAACAAAAAAGTCTACAAAAGAATGACAGGGTCCCACATTGAGAAATACACCTGGATGTGGTAATGCCATTAAGCAGACAAACACAACCCAAAGATCAGCTTTGAAGTACAAACTTCTCAGGACAATTTCAAGGTTGTGAGGAGAGATTATCCAGCCACACAGCCTGGACAACCAATATTACAGTTAGTTTTCCCAGAACTTGACAATTATCTCCATTTTCTCAGGGTCCCCTAAATATAACTTTGCCCCCAGTAATTTTAAGAATCTGATAGCCACATTCCCAAAAACTGGGGTGGGTGTTTTTTTGGTCATTTGGTGGATTATGAATGTTTGTCCTAGTTTAAGGGGTTGGTTGCAAATGGTTACTAGTCATGCTAAAGGAGAAACTAAGTAAGGGAGGTTAAATTCAAGAACCTGTTTCTAGAAAACCTAAGGGGGAATATTGAAAGGATAAGATAAAATGGTAGATTACTGAATCTACTTTAACCTAAAAAGCAACTATCAAATCACCAATATTTTACATTAGTATGGATTTTTGTATATTTATACAAATTTCATGTTATTTTTGTTATACTATGTATATATTCCTATTCTTGCTCTGTATTTATACAGGTCAATTAAAAGTGTACTGTTTAGGGACTGGGAGGGGAGGGAGGCTGTGACCAGGATATAAATTAAGTAGATGAATAGAAATGTAATGAATAATTAAGCTATATAGGTTAATAGTTAGTCATCTATAATAAATCAACAAGTAGCTATGTGAAGTATGCTTTTAAGGTTAGACAGAGATATATTTTAGATAGGTTGTCTTCAGAGATCTTCAGAATATGGCATTTAAGTTGTTTTAATAACCTAAGGCTTTTCATGACCATGAGATTTGTATGTTCCTGGCAGCACTAATTTACTTCAAAAAAAAAAAAAAAAAGATGATGAGCACTGAAGAACCTCCATATGGAGTTTCATTATTTTCCTATTGCAAAGTTAGCCACTTGTAAAGAAACTTCTCTTGCCTTGATTACTGACAGTATGATGTCCAAATTGAATGAGAAGGACACAACAGAAGGTGACTGCTGAACTTTGCCCAGATAAGGTAGGGACGGTCCTTCGAAATTCTTGCTTCACATTCTGTCAGATCATCTAGGGCTATAGGCTGAAGATGGATGCCCCAACACTGCAGAGAAACAGCCAGCTGCTTCTGTCATTTCTATAGTTTTGCAAGTTGTTTGCTCTGCATTTTCTGTGTACTCAGGCAATGTTATATCCTTTTCAGATATCTGAGGGAATTGAAGATAAGATAGGTATAGTTTCTGTTTTCCTTATTAGCAAATTGAGAAAAGAAACCCTCAAAAGAGGTATTAAATATATAAGGTTGAGAAATGTAAAACCTTAAATTGTTTATCTGAGAAAATGTTTTGGGGTCTTAAAAAACATAGGATATAAAATGAATTACATACCAAACTTTGTACTCACAAATGTAAGATGGATAGTAGAGTAGTTTCTTTGAATTTGCCAAATACCAATAGAATAGAAATTGTGAATGTAATCCTTACTTGATAATTGTTCGCACTATATATAGTTTTGCTGTTCAAGTTAAAACCTTTCCCTTTTATTAGACAAAAGGTGGAAAATGTTGGGGGATATTCAATCGCATTGTGAACCCCAAGTTTTCATTTGCTTAATTAAATGAATGAACCTTAGATTGAGAACAGAAAGTAATCATAGAGCATCAGAGGGCATCTGGAAGAGATACAAGCACCTGAAGTAGTAGGGAGGGATTTGGAGTAGCAATGCTACTTTTTGTGTGGGTTTGACAGAGTAAAGGAACAATGTTCTATCAGAAATACAAGCAATGAAAGAAGGTTAACTAGATGCTACTCAGTCTGTCAGGGCTAGCAGGGTTTCACTCCAGCCTTTGAATCTTGAGTCTTGGTTATAAATAGAACAATAGAAATTTAGTTGAAGCTACCTTTTGTATAAGCAGCAGAGCCAGGGCCAACAGGAACAGAATTCCCACCAGGCACTTGACCTGAGTGGCCAGGTTGCTACCAGAAAAGCAGGCCAGTAATTATAGAGTTGCAATTGATGACTAAAATAGCAGTAGATTAAGGCATAGCCACTGTGTTGATGATAAAACAATAAGGAATCAAGTTTTTTTTTCTACAGCATGTTTCTCCCCGATGATTTATGAATTGTGCAAACTTTTACCATTGCAAATAATATTAGTGCCACTATTATTGAGTCCCAAGGAAAATAGTTTTTAATACTATTTTATTACATTCATAATTTGATGATTTATTTCTTATAATTTAATTAAGCTTATTCCTTTGGTCTTTGTGATACTTGTGTAAATTCTTGGGGAGATATCCTGCTTCAAGTTTGTCCAATGACCTTTCATAGGTATTTATGTATGAATATTCCAGTTCTCAACTCTATCACTGAATATTATGATAAAGTACATTAGTATTAAAATTTAATTTAGGAAAAATAACTTTAGTTTTAAAGTTAAATAGAAATACAGAATATCTGTACATTTATTAAGTTCTCATTTTCCCCCTTAATTACAATTATAAAATTTAAATTTCATAGGTTTGCCCAATCTTTCCTGAATTATAGTCTACACTTCTTTTTATTGCTATTGTTTGTATTATATTTAATATTGCCATTATTGATTTAGATCAATGCTGGAATCTGTAACTGATCTTCTTAAACTTGTTAAACTCCTTTATTAATTTTCAGACATTATTAGTTCTGTTAAAATTTTGGCCTATTCTGATATATTTCCTAATCACTTAGTATACAGATTGTAGTGTAGATGTATCAATTGACATGGGCTATTTCATAGTTAGTGTTCTCTGTGTTCTGACCAGTTATGGATTTCCATAATAGTCTCCATTTATGACAGCAAAACATTTATTTGATAAAGGGTGAGAGTACATTTTCTATAAGAATCTAGAATATGTTAAAAAAAATTATACTGATTTAGCAAAGTAGTAGCAGTAGATTATCTGCTCAGGTTCATGATCACAGCTAGTTGGCTAGTTTACTGTACCAGGCATGACTCCCTCCTCTTGACCATATCTTAAGAACAATTAGAGAGTTATTGATTAGCTCTAAGATCTGTGTCCCTATTGATCACTGGGGATATCTTGCAATGTTAGTTATTGTTGTGATTTATATACTTCAAATAAAGGCAGGATTGTTGATGGCTTTTTCAATCTTGACATCTTTCATAGCACCTTAGGATACTGTGAGAGCTAGTCCCTGGAGAGGACAATTCTGGGCCAGTTACAGCTCCACTCTTCCAAGACCTGCATCCAAAGTGTGTGGTGTATTTAGGAATAGGGTATTATTCTCCAGCGCTGGGGGAGGGAGAGTCAAAAGCAACAGCCTATATGGTTTTGAAAGATTCATCAACTCAAGTTGTTTTACCTGAATTCATATTCCTTTAAAAAAATTTTTTTGAAAATTCCTGTTTCCTTGGATTCAAAAGAATTGCCTGACCTGAACAAGAGGGAGCTCATAGACCCCAGACTGAAAGCTTGGAAACCAGCATTGGACTGACCCAGACCCCCTGAGCATGACTCTCAGTTAGAAGGCCTGGGCAGTCTAAGTGACCTCTGATAGTGGAACCAGGATTATTGCTGGTGCCCAAAGGACTTTGGAAGCACATTCCCCATGGAGGGATACTCCCTTAACCTAGAGGCAGGAGAGAGGGCCTAGTCACTACTACAAATGACAGATTTTGTTGATCCCACATGGAAGACATCACCCTCCCTGTGGAGTGAGAGGGGACGAGATGGGGGGGGGGAATGGGAGGGAAGGTAGAGGGAAGGAGAAAGAGAGATGAAACTGGGATCAATATGTAAGATAAATAATAATAAAGTAAAAAAATAATTAGCTATAATCTTTAGATGCAGTTAAGTATAATAATGAAAATTGGACTCTTATTTTAACAATCATAGATGATATGTCTGAAATTATTTGTTTAATATGGTGCTTAATATAATTTGATGTAAGTTTTAAATGCAATAAGAGCACTTTCTCTCAATTTTCTGATAGTTTTAAAATTACGCATTTTAATTTGAAATTTAACTTCACAAATTGTTTGAATATTTAAAAGAGATTATGAACTTTAAGAAATTCTTGGGCTGAATCTGTTGAAATATTTATGTGATTCCTCTGTCTACTAATGAACAAATTATACTGGCAAATTTTATAAAGTGAAAATATCATGAAATGTATTTTATCATAACATGTATTCTATTATATTTGAAATCTAATACATTTATAAAATATAATGGTCTGATTCTATTCTGTCATATGTAAGATTATGATAGGAGGAAAATTGGAGTTGACCCCTCTCATTAGTCATAGAAAGTGGGCCAATTCAAAACCTTGTGTATACTTGCTGTATGGACGCTAGCTGACCATACACACCACTAAAGAAAGAAACTGAGTGAGGTCAAAACCTGAGAATTTTTCAAAAATGCTATATGTCTGCTTAGAGTGCCAGAGAATCCCGTAAGTGGTTTTGGTGATAGAGGAAAAAGTTGTCGACCAAAGAGATCAAAATAATACTGGGAACTTATCTGTATAAATTCTCCATTGTTCATTGCAGGGACATGACTGTTTCCCATGAACTCAAGATTAACCACTTGAAAATGAAATTTGCCTAGGATTTTAAGTGATGTCAAGAGCCAAGGATCACCAAAGGATTTAACTACACAACCTCAAGCCATAAGAGAATGGCTAGTTTGAGCTTCTTCAGAAATGCAGCCAATTCTTTCACTAATAGCTTTCAGTGGACTTGGAATTATCTTCCCAGAAGAGAATGAACTGAAGGGGCATTCACTAGTGTCAGAGACTTAAGAACAAACTGTAAAGTGACCCTGGACATGAGGGGATATGCTCTTATCTTGACAGGAATATTAGTGTTCAGTTTTCCACTTGTGTGTTTATGTGGATCCCTTTGTATGCACAGAAACACACACACACACAAGAATATATATACACATATATTTATATAAATACATGCAAATATTAAATATATATATATATATATATATATATATATATATATATAGTATTTTGATCAGAAATATTATACAGATGCCTGACTTGGATTAGTATTTCCTAAATGTATAATTTCCTGAATGTATAACATTTAAATAAGCTCTTAGGTTAAATATAGAAAACACTATTTTCGTTTTTTCATCAGTACCCAATGTTAAATTGTTCTCATTTATTCCTGTATAAAATCACTGGGAAACACTGGCCTTTTTCCTGCCCATCTTGCTTTTAGAATTTAGCAAAAACTTCATTTCTTCTGGCATGTACAAGTTTTTTTTCACCTTAACATCTAAGCAGAAATCTCACCTAACATGCCCCTTCTTGCCCTCTCCTACCCTTTTCAAATCATTTTGGCCACTGATACCCAAATGACTTCCTGCCTCATGACTTCCCTTGGATTGTGAACTAGGTTATGTCAGAGATAAACTAAAGAAGCTATCCCCAGAACATCAATACACCCCTGCCCTATCTCCTTATCAGTAGTTCACACCATATAGACTCTCTGTTAGCACAGCTTCCCTGGTGTGTTTTGGATAGAGTTCTTTTCAATCCAGGGGCCTCTAATGTAGCTTCTATCTCAGGTTTTCACTTCAGGTCCACTGGAATATGCAGCTATAATTTATGATCACTGAGTATCCATATCCTTCTACGTCAGCCATCTTTCTTACTGCTTGCTCAGCTACCAATTACAAAGTTGTCAGAGATTTTTGTCTACTTAAATATTTCAGGCTGTTTAAGAACCGAATCACATTCTAACTCTGGTCCTACAAATAAACTATACAAATATCCATTAACCCCTCTGGGTGTTTTGTTTAAGGTTGTACAATATGAAATTCTTAAATGTATTTATATGTAATTATTTTCCACCCTCCTGAATATTAAAAATTGCCTTTATTCTTTGCATCTATTTTTCATCTACAAATGTATTTATTGCTATAAACCATTATGAGTTTGTGAACCAACTTTAGCAGGAAATGTTATAAATAAATATGCAAACAAAATTTATGTTAGGTAACCTTTTTAAAAATCTGTGTATTCTTCCACAGGCCAGTGGTGATATATTATTTATGTTTCATTAACACACACTTAAAGATTCGGAAAGCAAAATCAGCCACAAGCCATAGAAGCCAGGCACACACCTTTAATCCCACCAGACAGCAGCTAGGAGGTGGTGGTACACACCTTTAATTCGAGGACTCAGGATTAAGAGGTAGACAGATCTCTGTGAGTACAAAGCCACTTAGATCTACAAAAGATTGAATCAATCTAAAAGAGAATTATAGCTGTCACCTTCAATCCCATGACTCATGAGAGATATACAAGAAAAGAGCAAGGTCTTAGTATGAGGCATTCATTCTCCAGTCACATTGAGAATAGGAATGCCCAAGCCCTTTTAGATGTAAGAGCTCTCTGGTATCTTGGCTGCTTTGATTCCCTGATCTTCAGGTTGAACCACAATATCAGTCTCTGGGTCATTAATTATTTGTATTACACAGGCCCAATATCTTTTGCCTCTCAATCAATTTTGTTGAAGATAAATACAATCTGCATCCATGGGAATAAGAAAAGAAAATATTCTTCTTAGAGCTTGTTTTGACCATAAAGCATTTATGGATGATGTCATCCTAGAATTAGATAGACTTCTCTTCTATGCTGCCCACCTCCAGAACACTGAGAAACTATAGAATCCATGGAAAAGCATGCCTGTTTTAAGGATGAAGTCTTACGAGGTTAGTGCCTATCTAGTTATCCAAACACAATTGACTCCATTTAAATGAGAAGGAAAGGGTTAAATTTAGATTGCTTCTCTCCCTTACCCCTTGATTTAAAAGAAAAAAAAAAAAAAAAACAAAACCCAAAAACAAAATGAAACACAGTTTAGTATTCATTAAGAAGCCCACATAGACCTAAAAATTTTGATAATCTTTTGTCTCCGCTTCCCAACTATTGGAATTTCTAGGCACTAATGCACATAGCTTTGGGTTATTTCAATTGTTCACTCTTTTAATTTCTCTAGGTAAATTATAAACCCAACTTAAAATATTTACAGGACTAACTATAGGAGACATTTTCTTTCATGTATTTAAAATTAAAATAATTTCTTGGCCTGAATAAGCTCATATTTATTTGAGTAGAAAGGAAAATAAAGTTCATGTAATAATAGAGTTTTAAGAATCCTATGTGAAAATGATGGTGTAATTACCATGGCTGTAATGACATAATATTAAATATGGTACCAAATAATTTGATGTTATTTTCATGAATATTTCAGATATCCTGACCCCTCCTTTAGTATTTTGGCAAGGTTTGACTGCTTTGAGCTATGGGTTAGAGATGTGACACTATAGGGCTATTTAAAGCTCTTCTAAAGCTTGCCTCGTCTAGCTGTTCTATCAGGGCCATAGAGTGAGAATCTCAAGACCCATGAAAAACTTGGCAAGTTCTTAGCTCCACAATCTAAAGATGCATTCAGATAAAACAGAAGTATAAGTCATCTCAAGCCTTCAAATTTCCCCTAGATGACATGTAATTTTGTCATTTATATTCAAACTTTCACTAAACTTTGAGGTAAATCCTCAAGATGGAGAGCACAACCATTTCTGAGATGGACCCTTTGTCTTATTCTTAAGTGGGGTGTCTGAGATTTCATGTACTGAGTTTTTGATAGCTTATTACATTGTTGCAGATAGTAAAATAAACAGGCATCATGTATTTCAGAATTTTCAAGTACCTCTTTTTTCAAATCCTCATTGATTTTAGTTCTTCAAGATCCTTCAGATTGTCGGAAAGTGAGAGAAAATTTTCTCTGCCTAAAAGCAGTCCCTATGTCATTTGTTCTAGTTAAGAAAGTTGGATGAGATTTCACAGAAAAAGTAATTAGTGTCAATATTCCTGAAACTGTGCCTGATCCATTTCTTTTTCTTTCATTTTTTTTTTCCTGTACATGGTGTTGTTTAGGACCAATACCTGAAAGTCTTGAAAAGCACCTCAAAAAAATTTCCATTGACTGCTACTTGATCTCCTGTTTTGTCACCTGCTTGCACTTGGCAAAAGCTTTTTGTCACTCTACAGGTAATTTTGCAAGGTAAGACAGTATTGTGACAGCAGATGATAGAAAGAGGAAGGCTGTCTATTTTTTGTCCCTGTAAAGGATGAGAGGGAAGGTGAAAGGGGGTTACATGCAAGAATTCTGTTGACATTTTATCTTTATGTTATCATTGTGTTAGCTATACAGTGTGAGAGTCCCATTTAGTCTGTATATCTGCAAAAATCACATGGCATTTTTTTAAGCTCACTTCGCTAACCTAAGTTTTTAGAAACCATTTAAATAGGCCCAGAGTCTGTACAATAGAAATACACAGAATTTGAAATAAAAGAAAAGAAAGAAAACCAATGAATGGAAGGATATTTTGTTTGCTCTAAATTTTCACTGCTTAAAATGCTGAGGACATGGTAACGATGCTACTATGACTGATTACTCACCAGCAGTCTAATTTCAAAGAGAAAAGAAAGGGGAAAGACACTTATCATTATATACAAGAAGCTTAGTGACAGTTCTAAACAATAAAAGATTCGGGGGAATAATACAATGCTATATTTAGGCATTATTCATCTGTTGTCTACGTAGATTTCATATTAATCAATTTTTACTAAAACATGTGTCACTTCTCTTCTAATTGTATTCCTAGTTTATTTTCAGTTTGTACCTCTAGATTTCTCAATACCAAACTCAACAACCTGTCTTTCCTGATAAACTCAAATCTCACAAGCTATCTCCACCACAATATCACAGCTAATTTTCTCCTTTCAACTAAAGGTCATAGTTTGTTTGAAAGAGCACAAAGAATGGCAAGAAGCATATTTACATTGGGTAAATGAGAGATGAGCATCAAGGGGCAAATAGTTAATGAACAAAGGATCATTGCTTAGTGTCTATTCGAAGCTTTAAAGCTTGGTATATTATTCCCCCCAAAAAGAGATGGGATAGAAGACAGTGAGCCAGGGAAAAGGATTCCATCAATACCCTAGCCTCCCCCTCTCTGCTTCCTCCTATAGATAGTTTGATTCATGGGACTTAAATATTTCTTGAGATGAAAAATGTACACTCTTATTTTATTATTTTCAGCATAAGACTATAATAAAGTTGTATGTTATCTCTAGTCATCTAAAAGATATATACACATACATAAAGATAAAAGTTATTCTGAGGGACATGTCAGATATCAGGTCTATTGAGTCAAAAGCTATGAGTATAAATATGCACTTAGTGCTCACAGGTATGTTTCACGATGTAATTATGAATAAAAAGCTCCAAAAAAACCACAAATGTTTAGAGGTAATTTACACAAAGTGAATTGCTGACCTTTATTGCCAGTCTATGATAGAGAAAACAATGATGATGTATTAGCAATGGTACAGAACACTTTTTTCAAAGAGCACAACAATGGAGGAGTTGTATTTTTTAGGAGAAATACTGGGATCATATCCAAATTCAGTAAAGAAAAAAGTCAATGTATAGATTGGGTGGGGGGGGGCAGAATTACTTAGAGGTAATGTCTTAGTTGCTTTTCCTCTTGCAGAGATAAACTACCTATCAAAAGAAACTTAAGGAAGAAGGATTTACTTTAGCTCACAGTTCAAGTGTACACTTAATCATGGCAGAGAAGTTAATGTGGCAGGAGCTTGAAGGAGCTATTCCCATTGTGTGTCAAGAGGAAGGTAGCAGTGGATGCCTGTGCTCTGTTGGCGTCTTCATTTTTATGCAGTTCTGGACCTGAATCCCAGGTTATAGTGGGACCCTCCTTTAGTGTAGGGTTTACCACCTCAAAGTAATTAAGATAACTGCTCACAAATATACCCTTCAGCTACCCTAATCTAAATCATCTCATAAGTGATGTTCCTGGGATGCTTTCCTAGGTGATCCCAGGTACTGTCTGGTAGACAATCAACCCTAACCATCACTGGTAGGGCAATTCTTGTTCAAAATAATTAATAATAAATTCTTTGAAATATTTATAGGCTAAGAGAATATTCTATGAGGGTCATGAGTCCAAAACTGGGAGGGGTTAGCCAAGCACACTCAATAGGATTCTTGTTAAAACTTGACATTAATAGACTTAAACACAGAAGTTCAACTCAGGACCTAGTTGAAAATAGAGTCAAAAAAGCCTTATTTAGTTAAGGTAAAAGTTAAGGAGATAATCTTCTTCAGTATACTTTTGAATCAGTTATAATATGTTAATTTTGTGTATGTTTCAAAAACATAATATGCTCTGTCTTTTTAATGTCAGTGTTTATCTTTAATGACTATATCATTGAAGGAAACAATATAATTTTAAAAGAACTATATACAGTCATAGAGAGAAAAGATTCTACAAATTATTAATATTTTCTTCAATGATTTTTTAATAAGGAACGTAAAAAAGCAAATTGTACAAATGTATACTTGTTATGTGTTTCTTAGTGTAGTCTCAATAATATTTTCTGGTTAAAATCAGTAGTCATACATTAGAAAGAAGCATATTAAAGTTTGAAAAGATAAACCAAATAGCTCTTCATAAAGAGTGATGCATTAAAATATTACATAAAAGATGCAAGAAAATGGACATACACATTCAATAAATTACAAACCAATAAGAGGTGTAAAGTGAATAATTTGCTTTGTGAATAAGGCATGCCAATTAAATGAGTAAGCATTCTTCAGCATTAATAAACTGCAATTTCTATTTTGTTTGGCTAGTGTAACTAAATAAGCTTAACCAAGAAAATTAGAGGTTTCTAGGTAAGAATTGTGACTCAAAATTAGGCGGTATTAGACCCATCACTAGGAATGAACAGTTACGTGGTGCTTTTATTAATTCACTCACAAGAAAGAATAGAAAAGCCAAATATCAAAGGATCACTGGAAATGACTTTACTAATCGCAGAGACCCTTTGGGCAAAACAGCCTCAGAAGTGTACTTTAGTCAAAGAGACCATTAGACTGTAACTTTATTAACTTACAACATGGATACCAGGAGGGCTTCTTTGAACACAAAGCAACAAGGGGACATTCTCTAAGCAGAAGACAGGTGGTTTGTAATCCATTACCCAACTGCTGTATCTCCAAAGGGAAAAAAATAATAACCTCTATGGTGTTATTGCTCACATAAAATAAAGAAAACAGACATCAAACATACTAAGTTTTTTTAAAGGGTCATTACTTCCTTTGTACCTAATTCAAAATAGACATTAAAATGAAATTTTAACAATTATATACAAAAAGAATGTTTCAACTGTGCAAATCCCATTTTTATCTTTTGTTAAAGCTACTTTTGAAGTTTCATGTAAAGCTGCATTTGTTGACATATATACATTTTCCATAATTTCAATATTTCACATTATTATAAATTAGCATATTTCCATAGAAGTCATGTGTAGCACTGAGCCTCCAGGACAGTATGAAGACTCATTAGTTAATTACATTTAGATTATTTTACATAATATGAATTATATCAGAAGAAAAATCATTGAAGATATTAGAAACATCACAGGTGGCATACTTTGTAAACTACTGATGACGTTTCTGTACAAAATAAAAAGATGAAGCTCGCTGAGGTTATAGGATATGATGCAAATGGAGGATCAAAACAAATGATTCTAACAATGAAATTGCAAAAGGAATAATATGTGGTATCAAAACGAGTGTTGCTCTTCTTGGTAGTGTTACGTCAACTTGACCCCTGGAGTCAATTTAGAAGAGAGAACATCAGTGAAGAAAATATTCCCACCAAAAAAATGATGTGTAGGCAAGTCTGCGGTACCTTTTTTTGATTTATGATTGATTAGGGAGCGCCTGACTCACCTTGGGTAGAACCACCCCTGGGCTAATATTGTTGGTATCTATAAGAAAGCAGGTTGAGAAAGCCTTGAGGATAAAACCACTAAATAGCACTGTTCTGTTTCAGTTTCTACCTCCAAAAATCTTCTTTGATTTCCTGCCCTAATTTCCTTGGTAGATGTACTGTGATAACACAGCAATAGAAACCCCAACTAATACCATTATTTTAAAAATTAATATGTCATTATTGAAAAAAGTTAACATTTTTACTGTTTAAACATGGTCATGTTATTACTACATATGCAATTTTTTACAGCAAAAACACAGGAACTGAAGCTAAATATGCATATGTATTGCGTTGGATGATAGAGTTCACTTCACAAAATGTGTTCTGTTATTGACTATTTACTATATTGCAAAAAAATATTTACTTTAGAAAACAAAAAAATGTGCTTTAATTTGTTTTTGAAAGAATTCACTTAATTTTGTACAAAAGGAGGATATATGAAACAAGTTTCATGCAAATATTACACAGAAAAGCAGATTGCCTCAAATCAGGGGTCAACAACTATACTTGAAGATGTGATTAATGCCATTTCATATTTCATTTAAATAACTTGTAAACTATATTTGTAATCATAAATCTAATAATTTTAGATATACTTTAATAATTTCATTGAACAAAGAAAATTATTTCACCTACATAACTAAACATTGGAACTCAGGATTTGCCACATCTTTGACCATCAGTATAGTTCAGTAAATCATGCATGAATCAATCTATATGATGTCAGAATTTATTGAATGACAATATATTCCAATTCTATGCTATTTTTCTTGACTGTAATTTGTAAGTAGTCCCAATTTCTTTTAAGAGCTGGCCATTTGCAAACACAGGTCCACTCATTCCAATTTTAATTATTAGTACTAATTTTCAGATAGTACAGTACCCATTACAGGGTAAGTATATGTATTCATATGTATTTATGGAGGTTGCACAATAGCTTTTAAAAGGGGATTTAAAAATCTAACTGGAAGGAACTTCAAATACCAGATATAAAAAGCAAGGATAGGCACAGCAGTGGTTAGATTAGATATTAAGTTGCCCGACTACACCACCATTTAATGCAGGAAAGCTACTAACAGAGTCACAGTGTTGATAAAACTGCAAAGAATAGAGACTATGGGACAAGGTGCAGGACCAAGTTCAGATCATAAACAGATGAAGAGACACACATACTCATGGACCATGGATGGTGTAATTCACACGGCTAGGTCAGCAGTGTGGGTGGAGTTGAGCAGAGTCTTAGGCACAGTCAGGATTTCTCTGCCTCTTGGCTCCTTGTCACACACACTGGTTGATAAGATGACAGATGTGGTGGTTTGATTGAAGTGTCCCCCATAGGCTCAGAGAGAATGGCATTATTGGAGGTGTGGCCTTTCTAAAGTAGGTGTGGCCTTGTTGGGGGAAGTGCTTCACTAGGGGTGGGCTTTGGGGTTTCAGATGCTCAAGCCAAACCCAGGCTCTCTCTCTTCCTGCGGCCTACAGATGCACATGCAGAACTTTCAGCTACCTGTGTGCTGCCATACTTCCCACCATGATGGTAATGGATCAAACCTCTAAACTGTAATTCAGTCCCAATTAAATTATTTTTACCTTTGTCAGAATTGCCATGGTAGTGGAATCACTTCTCAGAAGTAAAACAATAACTTTGACAATAGGTCAGTTTGTCAGTGTACATAGCAGTGTAAATTGTCTTCTTCATACTGTCCAGGAAAAGCTATCACACTGTTCTTCATCTTTATATATATATTTCTAATCTATCATATGCTTATGCAATCACAGTGCCTTTGGTATTTAGTTGGTAGTGTTAGTAAATAGTTGCTGTTTTAATTTTAAGTTGGTGTATAGTTTTAAATTGGTGTAACTTTTAATTATAAGGGTAAGTTATTTTTTATCATTCTATACTTAATGGGTAGTATCAGACAGTGTTAGAAGTCAGTCTTTGCTCAGGTCATATACACTATAGTCATACCTCTCCAGCCCTCATAACTGACTCTGTATACAGGCATCAAGAGATGACACTCCAAGCTACAGGGGCTACCAGTAGCATGCCCCATATGCCAAATACACATTAACTAAATGGGTCCTTCCTGCCTACCTTCCATATACCCTTAAGGTCAAACATTGCTTCTATAATGCAAGACCATTTTCCTTCCATCTGATGCCAAAGAATTAGAGACAAGATAACTTGCAAACAAATATTATGGAGTATTTATCAACCTCTCCTTTCTTTGAAAACCTGTAAAGGATTCCCAATTTTCTTTGTAAGCTTGAAGTGCACATAGAGACCTCTACAATCCTATCCATCCATGGTTTGGTACTCTGAATTCTCATGAGACCCACTGTCTTTCCAGGGCATTAACAAGTCTTCTAATAAATCTCTTAGGCAAATGGACAATCCATATCATTGCCCCCCCTTAAGCCCCAAATCTGGGAACTTTCAGATAGGAAGTAGTATCTACATGAACAATGAGAGGCAGAGTCATTCTTATTCTGTTTTGACACTAAAAAATACAGCAAGATGCTGCTGAAAGCAACTGTCTTATACAATACAGAGTAACTGGGACCAGGGGCAATCTGTGTACTCATTTGTTAACTACCCTTGAATGCCTATTGAGGGAAAGCGAGCCTGGTGGAGACCTTATATTCGAAGCTACCCAAAATGTAAGAACAGTGCTTATCAATCACCTGGTCAGATGATATACTTTACTCCCAACAATCTCAGCCTTCTTTGCAGTTGTTAATGATATCCAGTAACGTAGCTATATTAAGTCTGCTTTTTTTTTTCAGACAGTCCTTGCTCAGAAAAGAGTTGTTTGTCTGAGTTTTCCTTTGCTTTTCCACATCTCTTTCCTAAGCATTCAATTCCACACATTTGGCTCTCTCCTCTCTCTCTCTCTCTCTCTCTCTCTCTCTCTCTCTCTCTCTCTCTCTCTCTCTCTCTCTCTCTCTCTCTGCTCGCTCGCTCTCTCGCTCTCCCGCTCTCCCTCTCTCGCTCTCTTTTTTTCAGAAGCACCCTCTTTTACTTTGTAACTACTTGTCCACAGTACGGCTGACCTCCATTGCTGAGCTTGTGGTCGCATGGCTTTCTCCCTTTCTCATTTCATGTTCTTCTCCCAGGCAGCTACAGAGATTTACAGCCACCTGCCCAATAGCTCGTTTAAGCTTTTTAAATTATTGTTTTAAGGAGACTAAGAGCCCCAAGATGAGTTAGTGATGTCACTGATAACATGTGGTATGCCAGGTGAGATTCACCAACATTTCTTATAAATAAAACCTAATCAGACACTTGATTTCTTGTTAGTATAAGGAAATTGCTTTAACCTCCCCTCAACCCCCCAGTCCTTGTGATTGCCACCATAAGAATTCAGAGTCACAGAAATAGTATAGAAGATAGGCAGAATATATTACAGAATGCTATAAGTCACTTTCAAGACTGAGAGACAGTACTATCCAAAAGGACTATGTGCAGGAAAACATTAGCATAGAGTAAGAGGGGACAATGGCCAGAGAAGCCACTGTGCCAATCTACATATTTAGTTGGATTCTTAGCGGGGTTTTTTTTGTTTGGTTGGTTTTAGGTTTATGTTTTTTGTTTTTTCTTGCTATTTTTATCTAATTTCTAAAATCTCTATACAGCTTTCTGGGTGATGCTTTCTGGTGACAGGAATGGACAGGATAATTCAGGTTAACTGTTAAGGAAAGAAACCACAATTGGCTTTGTTCTATACCACAGGACCTCCTGCTAGTCAGAATCCTATAAATTTCCAGTCAGTTCAGAAAATAAGTCCTTTACTCACACTAGAAAAACAACTTAGATCCCATTCATCTAAAATCAAAGAAAGAAAAATATAAAAATAAACTCTATAAAAATAGGCACACTTTACTGGGAGGAACACCTTCTCTATAGTGAGCCTCGATAAAGTTCTGCCATGACTTCCACATTCCTCGGTAGGTCTAATCCAAAGCTGTTCTTTTAAGGAGTATTCTCGATTTCAAGCAAGGACTAGTAGTTGTGATGTTTTCACCTTTCCTTTACATTTCATTTTAATTTTTTTTTTTGTACTCTCAAAAGTTCATGTTTCAGGAACCAATAGTGAGGACAGAAGTTGATCATGAGCAAGTCATTATCACTCGGTGAGCTTCGATGATGCTAACTTCTAACCAGCGACCAAGCAAGAAAGAGAGGGCTTAGGGGGCACAGGGTTCTTGTTGCTCAAATGTGGGGATTTAAGTTTGAATCCCCGGTATCTCTGTGTAAAGTCTGATGTGATCACGTGTGTCTGAAACCCCAATGCTCTGCAGGCAGAGACCAAGGATCACTGGAGCCTTCTAGCTGTCAGCTTAGCTCCGAGTTTCAGAACAAAGCCCTTTCATAGGAAAATAAAGCAAAGTGCACTAAAACAATATATCCAACATCCTTCTCTGGCCTCTACGTACACACACCCCACATACACACCCAGCAAAAATAACAATAAAACATTAAAAAGTATGTATAAGATTATATACATCTAAAGTTATTCAATTTTGAGTATAGCATCTATTTTTTTTTTCTTAATGTGTAAAGGTTATTCCAGGCAACAATTGTGGGGGAAAAAATAAACACTCTAATATGTATCTTAATATTTTGAACATCAGTTATTGGCATGTTACAGTCCCATTTATTAAAGAGTTTGTATTCTGTAAAATGTATAATGGGTGTTTGTCTTTTATGCAAGTTTTAAAAATATGCACATAATTTTACATACACAGCTGGATTTGCTCTGAGGTTTTGGCTCTAAAAACTAGAGATGACTGCAACTCTAAGATGTTGAATATATCTCTCAAAAATACTGTCATAAGATCATGAAACTTTCAAGTAAACAATAAAATATACCATGCAGTCTGAAAGACAACTGCATTTTATTTTCTTTACACAGAAATCTACAGGCAATGCTTTTTGCCAAATGCTATTTCAACACAGCAGCCTTGAAAGAAAAGTACTTAAATCTGTTCTACTCTTTTCAGATCACATCAATGAAAATTCAAACATCCATAGCTAAGAAAGAAAATAAACCATAAATTTGCATGCATTTACATATGCAAGTGCATACATTTATATAGATGTGTATTATATAGATATAAAACATTTAAAGCATGTGTTCCATTCTATTAGTAAATGGACTTTTTAATGCTCTATTCAGTTAAAAAAAAAAAGGTTCCATACAGAAATTCCACAGATTTCAAAGCTGTCTGAGTGAATGCACAATAATAAAATTATTCAAGCTCAGGTATTACCTTTTTCTATATTTTTAGCAGCTGCCATTCTTCCATGAGAGCACACTCATTCATGCTGTCACCTAATTATCATCATGGCAATTTATGAGAGGCAAAATAGCTTGAGTGGGAATGAAAGATAACATGTTTTGTTCATAGAATCATATCCATTTGCCTTCTTCTCCAGACACATTCATCACACCCATTTTATTAACTCTTTTCTGAAATTCAGAATAAGTCCATTCTCATTGCTCTCAATATGAATAAAATCTGCTTTCTGTGGAAAAATAAACCATGTGACTATCTGAATATTGGAAAACTGTGGCTCTCTTCTTTGAAATAATTTTTAAGTTTTGTTTTTATATACATAAAGAAATAAATACTCATAAATTTTCATTTAAATTCCCCTTTTATTTTCCTACAGATGCATAGGTTTTTTTTTCTTTAAAAAGAAAATGTACTATAAAAATGTAGATTAAACCACTGTAGTAAATGTGACCAGGACTGTGTCTCGGCAAAAGCTCAGCTATTACCATGACAACTGTCTATCTCACACAAACTAATGAATAACCTTATCGGATAAAGTTATGAAACATTGATGTGGTTTGGATTAGGCGGTTTTGTATCAACACATTTTATAATTTAAAAAGACACTAAAATGATGGTTATTAAAGTCCACCATTAACATCTCTGCTTTTGAAAATTAAACACTTTAAAACTGACTAAAAGCCCATATTTATTAGTGAAAATATCTAAAATATGAAATAATATAACCTTCACACATTATAATTACATAACTTATAACAGAAATAGATACATGTAAGTTTTATGTTTTGGGCTTCCAGACTATGTACATAGAATTTTAGGGTTAAAAAACTCCAGAGTACAATGTAAACCATATCTCAAGAGAGTCTCTTGAGGGCCCACATTACTGAAAGCCACTGTAAACATTGCTTAGTCCACAAACACTTACTGACTCCATTTGTGCACCAATCATCATGCTGAAACACTAAGAACATAGTGATGAAAGACATTGCAGACCTCAAAGAACTAGAAATGTGCAATGCTAGCACAGCCAAGTAAATCAATTACATGTTAATAGTGCCATAAGGAATTATGGTGGATGCAAGGGGAATGAAGGGAAGCAGCCATAACCTGACCTGAAAGAGGGCAGGGAGCACTTTGCCCAGAGGCTGGCATCTGAGATCCTGATGGTTCAGATGAAGGAAGGGATTCTGAGAGACAGAAAGTATGTGTTGTTGATTGATAGCACTGAGGCACTAAAAACACATGAACTGGAAGATAATATGCCATAAGAAGTTCAAATTGATTGGAGAAGAATTTTGTGATTTCTAACAATTGACATTTCCTTTCATAATAATACTAACTACATGCTCTTACAAAGTTCCTATATGAAAAATCTGTCCACGCGTACTGTACTCATTTTAATGAGAACTTCCAGCAATATCAATATGTCTATATTTCCCTTGTTATTTTAATGCACTGACAAAGTTATTGTTAATAACTTGGATTTATAGATGAAGAATAGCTTTATATCTATTCTTTAATACTAATATTGCATTTTCACATTTCCTGAAATATTTTTCACTTTTTTTCCTTGATGTTAAAATATACAACCAAAAATTAAATGAAAGTATGTTTACTTGTTTGAGATTTAGGATTATATTTTAATTTTATATTTAATTTTAATTTTTAAATAAGTGTATACGTGTGTTTTGGTATGTGCATTCAAATCAGCTTTCCTGCTTGGTTTATATATTTTTAAAGACTAGAAAAATGTCAACACACATATATAATATGTTCCCTGATTATCTTTATTTCACAGGTAAGATAGGTGTGAATGAATATAAACACTTTATTGTGAGATATTAATATTTGCATCCAATCTGCTTTCCAGAAAAAAAAAGTGTCCCTACAAATAGTGTGTTTGATATTACATGTGTTGAGTGTCTCTGTTATCAAACCTGTCTTTATATAGTCACTGGATTCTTATTTTGTTTTGTAATAACTTTGCACTTTGAATTCCCAATGTATACCTAAATGGTTTGGGTCTTACTATGTTTAACAATGAATTCTATTACAATGTGTTTGAATTTCTTTTCCTAATACTATGTTTAAAAAATTACTTTGAAGAAAGCTATTAAAGGCAAAAAAAGAGTTATTTTGCCTCATAATTCGAGGGTATAGATGTGGAAATCAGTTGGCTACATCATATTTACAATCAAGAAGCAGAGAGTGAAGGGTATCTGCTGCCACTCACATCCTTCTCTCTATACACATAGTCCAAGATCACATCTAGGGAATTGTGGCACCCTCAGTGGGTAGATATCCCTACCTCAGTCAATGTAACCAAGATAACTCCCCACATGCACATCCTAAGTCTTATCTTCCAGGTGATTCTCAACTCTACAAAATTTTAAATTAATCATCAAAGTGTGTGTTACTGCTAAATATTAAAATTTAAAACAGATGGTTTGAAACTATGCTTTTCAAAATGAGAACATTAAAGGGGTGTAAGTATTACCAGTAGTTGAGAAATATGAAGACTCTCTACCATAAGGCACTATGTGAGCTCTAGTGACAAGTGTATAGCAGAAATGAAAAGAAGATACAGTGTTATGAGTAGGTTTTTCCCTGCCTCCCCAGGCTCATCGCCACACCAGCCCCCAATAACACACGGAGACTTTGTATTTGATATAAATGCTGTTGGCCAGTTACTAGTTTCTTATTGGCTAGCTCTGTCTTAATTATTAATCCATTTCTATTAATCTAAGTATTTCTACGTAGTCTTATCTTACCAGAGAGATGCCAGCATCTTGCTCTCTCCAGTCTCTCCATGATGACTCCTCCTTACTCCTTCCTCTTTCCTCCTAGTCTCCTAGGCCCTTTCCTATTGGCCAACAATGATTTATTTATTAACTAGTATGAGAAATATATTTACAGAATGACATCTCCCATCAATACAGGAAATCAAATCCACTTTTGTTTGATGGGAGATGTTATTCTGTATATATGTTTCTCATACTGGTTAATAAAGCTCTGTGGCCAATGAGATAGCAAGATAGGCGGGGCTAGGAGACAAGAAGGAAAGAGGAAGTGGGAAGGAGGAGTCGAGATGTAGCCCTGGGAGGAAGGAAGATGCCCGCCGCGGCTCCCCAATAAGACGACCACGTGGAAATACTTAGATAAGTAGAAATGGGTTAATAATTAAGGCAGAGCTAGCCCATAAACAATAATGGTAATTGGCCAACAGGATTGTATCAAATACAGAGTCTCTGAGTGTTATTTGGGGCTGGCGCGGCTGTGGGCCCAGACTGGCAGGCTGGCGGAAACATACATGCTACATTTGTTCCTTAATTTTCCCATGAATATTTTCAATTATACTAAGATTGAAACCACACAATGTTGAATTCCCCTTGAAATTTTGAGTGTTTCTGTATATTCTTTAGAATGTTGATCTAGTGTGTGAAAATGCAATGCCCATAAGCCTACATTGGGGAGACAGAAGCAAAAAAATCACTGCAAGTTCAAGGCCAGTCTCATTTAGGTAGAAAGTTCCAAGCATACCAGTGATATATAGCTTGACACCATGCCTAAAGGAATGTGAGAGAGGGGAGAGACAAAAGCCTTCAACACAAACATGCACAAACTTGTACCAATGCACACAAACTTGCATGTACAAATATAAACTATTTTAATTACTTTTAAAAGGTTCTCAAGCACACAGGCAGCCCCTGACATTCTAGATTAATACAGAATAAACCATAAAACATTTACATAATTGTTTTAAAAATAATTATTACATAAAGCCTATTAAAATAGTTTTAAGTACATATGCCTGAGTACCATGAATTTAGCCTCTACTGAAAAGGAACTCCAAAGTTTCCAAGGAGTATTTCTTGTCTATCTGAAATCCAACACAAGTCCTGTTTTACCTGCCACTCTACCATCAGAAACATGGGCTTCCCAAGTTATACCAAAAGCACATGATGGGACAGGCAGACTAGTTCCCACCTATATCAGCTGGAAATAACATGTTATTTCTGCATATGGTTCACTAACTAGAATAGTACTGAATGCTCAATAAAGGGCAGCAGCATAGAACAGTGGTAGACAACACCCAATTCTGCATCATATTCTAAATGAAAGCTTTGTGGTGTAGAAATCTATAATATACAGAAGCCTTATCAGATTCAGATCTCGACCGTGAACTATGTAACAAATCAATTTGTAGCATACCAATGGACAAGGTTAGAAAGAAGAGACAGGACACAATCCTACCCAGAAATTCCCTAACATTTACAAAAAAGTTAAGAAGCAATGATAACTAAGTCAATAATTTAAGGATTGTTTTTGCATCATCAAAGTTAAGACTGTGAATAGTAAGGAGGAGATCACAGACAATCACAGTGGGCTTCATAAGACAAGCAGAATATGGATTTGATGATAAAGGACAGCATGGTCAGACCTAGGTAGATGTGGGAGGTTTGAAAGCGTAGTAGATGCAGGAACAACAGTGGTGGGGATGATTATGACTGTTTCACAGGACACTTGAGGGCATGGGTCTAATTTGTACATGAAGTACATCTTTGAAAAACTGGGAAAAATTAGATTTAATCAGGAGTAGAGAACCTTGAAAAACCACAAATAGAAACTTAGAACTGATACAGTGAAAAGTGAGACATATTTAACAATGTTTGGGCAAAAGGCTGAGATGTGTTTAAGATTTATACTGCACTTATTTTCACAAGAATAAAATTTGTGAAACAGTAAAGAACAATGTAAAATTAGGTGCCAAAAAGTAAAACCAAGCAGGCTTCTTGAAGAATTTAATTGACTTAATGAATCTAATAAAACAGAAGGAAGAGATGTTTGGTTACATGCAACTTGAAACAACTGAGTGGTGATTACTTGGCTAGGCCATGGGTTTCACTCTTAATTTTCTTAAAGTGAAGAATTGATTTGGTTAAATAATTTGACTGGTTGGGAGAAAAGAAAAATAACCTGCACCACATAAACATGGACTGTGGTTAGGATAGTGTTTAGGAAAGATGCAGATGCTACTGAACCACAAGGTAATTTCAGATGGAGCCAGTAGGAGTTGCTGTAGCATGACAGGCACAGTGGTGATCTCTATAACATTCTTGGCAACAGACACCCCCCCCAAAAAAAAGTATTGAGTACAGTAATTCCACTATGATAGAAAATGTCTTTGCTGACACATACCAGAATCCCTAACACTATCAGAGAGAATATGCATTACCAAAACATTTGAGGGTAGAATTTTATTTTTACAATTGAAAAACTATGTGTGTGTGTGTGTGTGTGTGTGTGTGTGTGTGTGTGTGTGTGTGTGTATCATTATGATGAAACTTAACTTAGCACCCTGACAATTCCACAGATGTGCAGTCCCCCCTTTTTTTTCTTATTTTACATATCGATCCCAGTTCTCTCTCTGCCCCTCCCTCCCTCTCTTCCACCCTCACATGACCCCCCAACCACCCTCCCATTCCACCCACCTCCACTCCACATGTAGGGTGATACCTTCCTGGAGGGGTCATCTAAATCTGCCAAGTCATTTAGAGTAGGGACTGGGCCCTCCCTCCTGCCTCTAGGTTAAGGGAGTATTTGCCATGGGGAACATGCTCCCAATGTCCTTTTGTGCACCAGGATACACCCTGGTTCCACTGTCAGAGGTCCCTTAGATTACCCAGGCCTTCTAACTGAGTCCCGTGTTCAGGGGGCCTGAATTGGTCCAATGCTGGTTTCCCAGCTATCAGTCTGGGGCCCATTAACTCCTCTGTATTTAGGTCAGCAATGTCTGTGGGTGTCTGTAGCCTGGTCTTGTCCTGCCTCTCTGCATTTGGATTCCAGTTCAACTCAGTGTTTAGCTGTGGGTGTTTGCTTCTGTTTCCATCAGCTACTAGATGAGGGCTCTATGATCACGAGCATGAAAAGACTGTCCTCTCTCTCCATATCTCTTTAATATCATATTGAAATTCTAGCTAAAGAAATAAGACAACAAAAGGGGATACAAAATGGAAAGGAAGAAGTCAAACTGTCACTATATGCTGATGATATGATAGTTTACATGAGCGACCCAAAAAACTCTACCAGTTAACTCATACAGCTGATAAACACCTTTAGCAAACTAGCAGTCCCCTTTTCTTCTAACCCATCCTTTTCACATTTGTCAAAGTACACAGCATTAACATTATTGTGGTTTCACACATACTAACCTAGTTTACTTGGTCACAATAAGATAGCTTACATGAATAATTAACTACCATAGTTAATGGTAGTACTTGGGAAACACCCAAACTTCATTCAGAAAACCACACAAGCCTATGCTGCAAGAAGCCCTTAGCCATTATTCATTAGAACCTCTGTTCATGTAAAAACCACACCTAAATCACTGTAATGAGTACTATTGAAAGTCTTTGAGAACAGAAGATGGCACATTCTATGATTGATAGTTGCCCCTAGACACCATAAAATATAACCATTTGCAGATTGCAAGTTTTATTTTAAAATTGATAAGGAAAAGCATATAGTCAATAGTACTGATAATGCAAACTCGAAGATTTTAGAGAAAAAATGGTGAAAAAATAAAGTAAAACAGTAAATTTCTAACACTCTTCCTTAAAGCTCACAAAATCCATTCCTTTTTCGAACAATTCAAATAGTAGATGCATCCCTGTGTGACTACTGAAATCAAGTTGTTTTATAAAGGCATGCTGTTGCCAGGTGTAGTGGTGCACACATGTGGTCCCAGCACATGGGTGAGGCAGGCTGGAGAATAGGCAATCATCCTTAGCAACAGAACAAGTTCAAGTGGGACTTTGTCTCAAAACAAAACAAAGGAAGACAAAACAAAACCTAGAAGTGTGCTAGTGGGAAATGCATATCACTGTATTTCGTTTCAGTTAGGAATAATAGCTGGCTTGATCTCATTTAATACTACCTCCCATTTAATAAAGTATAAATTAAGTCTCAAATATAATCCAAAACTGAACAGTTAACTAATTACAATGAAAGACCACTACAGCAAACCATAGCCTTCTCATAGTTCCTACCGTTAATTAAGTCAGCACTGCTCAGTCACCGATACATGTGATTCTTTCATCACAAAAAAGATCCAGTGTTCTTCCTCTAGGATGCTAGCCTCCACAATGTCCATCTCAGAATTCAATAAACCTGGAGATGTAAAACCTATAAGCCTTGACACATCAATGCAGGCTCTTTATAAATGTATTTTTCAAAATGACATTTGCCTGTGAAATAAAGGATAGTATGTGATGGCTACTGAAGTTAAGACTGAAAGTCATGCTTACTGTCTATAATGTAGAGCTCACTTTGGGGGAAGAATCTTCAAGCAGTTGATATACTTGGAGTTTCCAGGGGCTCTTTGTAGTATTCTCCCTTTCTTTCCCCCGCCCTCTTCCCCTCCCTTCTGCCCCTCCCATTCAAGGGGTGTGTATCAGTTCTATACTGGTTTCCCAGCTATCAGACTGGGGTGCATGAGTTTCCCCTTGTTCAGGTCAGCTGATTCTCTGGGTTTTTCCAGCTTTGTCTTGACCCCTTTGCTTCATCACTCCTCCCTCTCTGTAATTGGATACCAGAAGTTCAGCTAGTGTCTAGCTGTGGGTGTCTGCTTCTGCTTCCATCAGCTACTGGATGCAGGCTCTAGGACGACATATAAGGTAGTCATCAATCCCATTATCATGGAAGGACATTATTTTATTACCAGGTACCTGGTTATAGTACTCCTAAAGGTACAAAGACAAATTATTTCTGTTGCATTAAAACAATGGGCATCAGTTAGAGAGAAGGCTTAGAGAAATTCTTTTCTATAAACTTAGAAAAGGTTTATTTTAAATTTAGTGTTTTAACCTCTAATACATTTTTTCTTATAAATGCTTCTTTAATAACGTTAGCACCAAAATGTACTTATTGTGCCATCTTCAGGACACATTTGGAACAAAGTAAGACGATGTCCTTGACAGAGACTTAAGATTATTATCAGGAGGATTTGTTTGTGTATATTGACTTAAAATTATAAAATGTGAGGCTGGCAAGATGGCTCAGCAGGTAAAGACATTTGCTGTCAAGCCTGACAATCCAAGTTGGATTCCTGGTGTGCCATGGAAGGAGAGAATTGATTTCTACCAGCTGCTCTCTGACCTTCACACACATGACATGGCACATGCCTACAACCAATGTAGACACACATATTCAAGCAGACACACACACACACACACACACACACACAAACACACACACACACATACACAAACATAGGTAAATGAAATTGATAATTTAAAAATTGTAAGATGTTTGCTTAAAGTTCTATATATCAAAATTATCCAAAATTAATGTACAGATTGATCAAAAGTAGACATACTTTCACATGCACATATTTTAAAGGTCTTTATAGTTCCCCTTGTACTTTTGCATTATTGTCTTTAGTATTTATAATCACTTAGTGAATTGGTCATACTGGAAACTATTACATTATTTTAGCAAAGAAGAAAATTCCAATTTAAAAGCATAAGTGAGTTTAGTGAATCAAATAGCTATGACTCAAGCCTATATTTTTACCTTCCAAATAAATAATCATTCCTACTGAGTTGTTCTATCTTTTCAATAAAGGAGAAAATTATGTGCAACCTTTAATTATTTTTATTCAGTAATTTTAAAAAACATATGGTGAAATATAATAATAATTCCTGACTATAAACATATGTCACAGATTTTAATATCTAGGGCATTCTTTTATTTTCTAACATATATTTAACTAAATATCTGCAGTGAAATCAGGAAATATACCATGCATATTAAAGTATAGAATTTTACAAATGGTGCACTTATGAATAAAATACACAAGGAACTATCCATTTGTTAATAACCATAGTACCCACATGAAAATGTATTGTACTCCATAGCTCTAAGATATCTAAATGAATACAAGAACATGTTTTAGTCGTCTTCAGTTATCATCCATTCTAGTTTCTCTACTAAGATCACACCTTCTCATATTCAAGTGTGCACTCATTGAGCAATCAAATACAAGATTGTCTGAAGGTGATGCATAAAGTACAGTGGTACACCTCTTAATAACATGGAGTGTGAGTGAGGTATTACAGCCATAGTAGAGTGGATTAGTTCCTCATAATTAGTGAATTTCATATGCATCCCATAATTCAGCTTGCATATACTGTCAGAAGACATATCTTTCTATTACATTTTTAAAGAAAATTTCTCTACAAACAGTTATATCCATCCATACATTCACATAGCCCTATATTTATGACTACATACACAGCTGTATTTATTTATATGCACTTGATAACATCTTCTCTAAGGATCCTGTAGATATAAAAAAAAAACATCTTTTGCAATCAGTTGGAACTGTGCCCAGTAGTTGATGTCATACATGAGTTCAGCTCTGATCAATCTTAAGCTCAGAGATTTGTCTTGAGCATGAAATATCCTACAAGTTGTTTTACTGAACAGACTTTAAGTGACAAAAACTTCACCTTTATAAGAAGATAATTTTTTCCAAAATCTATTCTAATTTATCAGACCTTAAAGAAGAACAAATTCTCAAAAATAAGGGAGGAAATAACAGTTTCTAATAACATAAAGGAAAACTTAAAATTCCAATAGTTTCCATTTCTAGCAGCTCCTGACTCATAGACATTTTTAATGAGAATTTTTCTCTTCTAGGGATGAAGTACATTATGAAATGAGTCCAGTTTTAATACACAATGGAAGCTATAGCTCTGTCCTTAAAAATGAAACTAAATATAGGTGAAAATGTGCATATATATGTACACATATATGCATAGATATAAACTATACATAAGCTACCATGCACATATTGTAACATACTGAATTTAACATACTTGTGTTTATGCCAAACAAATATAAGCACAAATATGCATTCTATTTCAGGGGCTTGATAAAAGTTCTGAAGCCTATAATCCAGGTTATATTGATATAGAGCAGGGGCATTATCTTTGATAGCCTCTAAATGATTTTATGTTGTAAAATGCATATAGGCATGTCACACCTGTGTCAAAAGAAGGCACCAGTAAACATTATTTAACTGTACCAACTATAATCTTTGATCTTAAAAAGAAATTTGGGAAAGTTACACAAATGTCTGAATAGCATATTCTTACAGCAAATGGCATCAGACATTATGAAGCAGCCATATAACCACTCCAGAAGGAATGAAGATACTCTAAAGAGCCATTTGTGCTCTTCCCTTTGGCTATCAGATGGTTTAAACAATGGGCTTCAGAAAGTCAGTATTACCCTAGGAAACCCAGGCAGGGAAGAGAAAAAGGTTAAAGATTGGTGACAGCCAGGGGACATCTTGTCCCCTGGACAGACCTCCTTACAGAGGGAAGATAATGGTCAGTACCACACCTTGACTAGGACTACCTTGTTATGTGTACATTTTACATTCTGTTTATACCTATAACTCATGCCAGGCTTCTGAAGACAGACACAGAAATAGAAACTGGATCTCTTCCTTACTTTTACAGATGTGGCCGCATTGAATGGGCCTGCGTCTTCTGTTTTGCACTATTGTTTCATCCATTTGTCAAGCATATTGTGGAACAACAGCCCATTCTGGCTGTTTTGACCTTGACAACTCTGGTAACTAGTTGTTAAAAGCTATATTATGCCCAGTGTACACCAGTTACAATATCTTATGCTAGAAAACTGTTTTGTATACATCAAGACAAATAAGACAAAATATTTTCATATTATGCCTTAGATTATTTAGGTTAATGTTTTCTGATTGTCAGCTGCCCTAGAAAAAGAATCTGGAAAAATTGGAGGTTGCCTTTTAAGCACTACACAGTTTTAATTAATAACATATATCATGTCATGTGGTTGTACATATTTAGTTTTGTTTTCAATGGGCTTCTGTAAAATCACAAGATTATGAGTTCTCGGCAGAATGTACCCTGAAAATATAAAGGGCACTTTCTTTCATTCTTTACATCCATAATTCTCAAAAAAAATGCTCTCAATAACCTCTATATTGAAAGGTTCTGGTATATCATAAATCATAAATAATACTATGAGCAAAGGGAAAGGAAAAAAGATATCCTAACAAATTTTCATATGAACATTATGTTTGAAAGCATGAGAAAGGAGGCAAGTTTGGGGCATGCCTAGGTATATGTTTGTGTATGTACCAGTGTTTTGACCTATCAATCAAATACATGGATCATTATATCCATATTTTTTACTTGATGTATTATAGAAAACTGGTTTTCCAATACTTAAAGAGTTCTACCATTTGAAATGAATATATCTTTGCTAAGTCTCTACAGATAAACTTGGTCTTATCTACAATAGAGTTTTTCTTCATCTTGCCCTAAAAAGTCTTTGTTATACTCAAATGTGCAGTTGTGGCATTTAGACCTCAGCTTCATGCATTTTTCAAAAACAGACTTTTTTATACTAGTTTTAGATTACTTAATTTGGTAGTTTCTCTGTTTTATCGGAGGTTTATGTTCACTTTCCATGATACTGCATGAGATGACCTTACAATGTATACACCAAGCAAGAAATTCACACACACACACATACACACACACACACACACACACACACACACACACACAAATTTATTGTATTGGCTATGGAAGAGAAATTCCATTTATTCTCCAAGCTTTGTTTCTCTTCCCATTCTACAAATAGCTGGGCTATATGCCCTGACATGCTTACACTTACATGGGGTACCAGTAAAGAGAACATAGCAAACACGGCAGATGCAGATATTCCTGTCTTCTGTTCCTTTTCCTTGTTGATGACACCAGGACTTAAGAACCACAAGATAAGTATGTCTTATTCCTTTAATGCACAGAGCAGAAAGCACTAACATCTGCTGTCACCTGAGTCAAAGATGAGAACATCTGTAGGAAACACTCATACTTGGCAAGTCACTGACTTTGGTTTGGGTTGGTTGTTTCAAGATTATATCATTACTGTGCAGCTTTTCACCCTGGACTGACTGCTGAGCATTTCTTTATGGATGGCAGACTCATGAGACTCAGAAGAGCCAAGAGGTTCACGAAGGTTCTCCCTAACATAGGGTTAGGGAGAGTAACAGCAAGGAAAATGAGTCTTGTCTGTGTTTCAACTACCAGCAAGTTGCTCAGGGAAATCCAGTGATACAATGGTTGAAAGCATCACCCATCCCAGAACAAGCGTTTTGAAGACAGAGTATCTATGTTTACCTATGCTCCTGTAAGAAATCCAAATAAACTCATTCATAAACAAAGCTGTATTTGGATGGAATTCTTTATTTGGTCTGTGGTTTCTCTCTGTCTCTGGCATGAAAAGTGTTTTAGTGCCTTTCCTGGGGAAGACATACAATAGTAATTCACTGTGACTAACAGAATTTCTGAGGACCAGTGAGATGAAATGCCATGTACGTTGTTTTCCATATTTCTGTAAATCCACTTTCCTTTAGAAGTAGCTGAGAACACGGATATGGTTATTTTTCTGAACAAGCAACAGGTTGTGCAGGAAAATGAGGACACAGGGCAAGGATGTACCCAAATACTCTTAGCTTTTAAGTTATATAAGACAAAGAGGTTAATGGTGAATAAGACTTCAGAAGACATCCAGATCTTCCTGATTTATTAACAAAACTGATGTGGACATTGTCTGGATTTAAATAGAGGGTGAGCCCATTGGTGGTAATAACAATTTTGATCTTTCAAATTAGAAATAGAGTTTAGTCCAAGATGATACAGTTTTTCACCTCGTAGAAATTCCTAAAGAAGGTTTACAATTTTTACTTTCCCTGTCAGTTTCATGGAATTCAAGCAAAATACAAAAGCAAAACTAATAATGAGAGAAAGAGAGAGAGAAAGAGAGAGAGAGAGAAAGAGAGAGAGAGAAAGAAGGAGGGAGGAAGGGAGGGAGAATGAAATGCAATAAGAATTTTAAAAGTTGTCAGATAGTCTCGGTTTTTATTTGGTTGCTTTTAGTTTTTCCTATCTTCTTCTATAAAAGACACCAAAATTACTGTGTCTACTGCAAATGTTTATTTTATTTTATTTTACATTTATTTAGTATGTGTGGAGGTCTGAAGGAAACTTACAAAAGTTGGCTCCCTCCTTCCACCGCATAGTCCCAGAAGTCAAACATAAGTCAACAAGCTTGATGACTTCTGATATTTCAATTACAATGTCTACAACTGTAAGTGCTATATTTTCTGAGTGTCCTAAAGATGGTGGAGGAAATTCAGAAGTCTGATAGTTCTAGGCTAGTTGCAATTATCAATGAGCAGCTTCACCCATTGGCAAACATAATTACAGAAGTATGTGTTCTTCTACAAATACCAACAAGAAAAAGAATTAGGTTGGAACTAATACAGAAAAACATTGCCACATCAGTAAAGCTACACTGGAATTTTTAAGTACCAGGAAAACCATATAGAAATGAGAGAAAGAAAAAGCTAAAATTGGCATTTATTTCCTTAAAATAGAGTTTACATAAGAAATACTTGCATCTTCTCAACAGTGTTTGGATTTCAGTTCTGAAGATACTCATCATGAAAACTATATTACCATTTACAATCGCTACAAATGTCCACACTCAATGTCTCTGTTAATGCAGGCATTGACAAAATATATCTAGTTACTTAGCTTTGTCTGTAAGTGGAGTTTTATTTGAAAACATACCTACCTGTTTATTTATTATTTATCAATAGAAAATTCTAACTACTACAACAACAATAAAACCTTAGGGAAGAAACTGCATGTCCTGCAAAGTCTAAAATGTTTACTATTTGACCTTTTATAAAAAAAATCTATCAGCTCCTACCTTAATTAAATGGATCATAAATTCTTCTTTTACAAAAATATAATTCCTTATTAATTCTTTGGGAATTTTACATCATGAACCCAAATCCTGCTCTCTTCCTAGTCTCTCCATATCTGCACCTCACCCCTGCAGCATGCAGCATGCCCCCCAAAGAATTAATTAAAAACAAACAAAAACAAAGACAAAACACCTTGTTCCTCCATCTTTCCAATACCTTTTTTATTCATACTAGTGGTATCAGGAGCTGTGGTGTGTCACCCAGTATATGATTTTTGTTCAATCAACCCCACCAGAAAAAAAATGTTTACTGCAATGAGTCTTGGTCTGGTTCAAGGGCTCTGGCACACCATCATCACTGGACCTTTACTGAAATTCCTGTCAGATATCTAGCTGTTACCCAAAGTCATGGAGATCTGTGGATATAGTTCCATAGGACTAGATGCTTTATGCCCTCTGGTGTGTCATAGATGTGGTAGATGTTAGTATGTGCCATGTCAGGATCCAGGAAGTGAGTCTAGGTGGTAGATGAGCTGATTGGCCTAGACATTGGGACCACACCCTTAGGGAAGAGGCAGAGCCAGCTATCCTAGGCCCATAAAACCAGCTCTCCCAAGATGAGGGTGGGGCTATCTCTCCTGAGTGCAGGGCGAGCAGATCTCCCATGATGGGTAACAGGGCTAAATCTCCTGCTGCCATATTCAATGAAGTGCAAGGCCATCTATTCAAGGGTCAGTGAGGCCAGCTCAGCAAGGCCCTTGAATTTCAACACACATGGTTTCTGTTACCCCCAATGGTAACAAGGGCCATGGACCTCATCACAGATCCCAGTTGCAATAGGAACACAAACTTAGACATGCCCTCAATAGCAGCTTGGGCCCAGATGTCACCATGGGGTCTAAATTCTCAATTTCAATTTAATTGTGTATCTTTTAGTCATTAATCTCAACAACATTAAATAGATATTCTATTTTTAATATCCAACTTTTTAAAGAAAATCCAATAATAACAATATGAGAGCAAAAGGGTTGAATGGAGATCTATAAGTTTGGGATTGAGATTACAAAAATCTTAAAACTAAAACTAAAATCTTTGAGTAATATAAACATTTATGAGAATGCGTAATTGATCTTTACTATCTGAGTGCTATGTCTTCATTATCATTCTTATTGCTATGATAAATCATTCCAATTTTAGTATATGTGCTACCAAAGCGAACGCTGTTGTGATGAATCACCAAGACCAAAATCAACGTGGGGAGGAAAGGGTTTATTATGCCGTATAGCTTAAAAGACCATCTCAGAGAAACCAGGGCTGGAACCTGAAGGTATGAGCTGAAGCAGAGGCCATGGGAGTCTGCTGCTTACTGGCTTGTTCCTGGGGTGTTCACAGTTTGCTTTCTTATAGACCCCAGGATCACCAACCCAGTGATGGCACCACCCACAATGGGCTGGGCCCTTCCTCTTCGTCATCAATCAAGAAAATGCATGAGACTTGACCTATCAGAAAGCATTTTCTCAAATGGGGTTTCCCTTCTAATATCACACCTATTTTTGTCAAGCTAACTAGCACAACATGTTTGGTCAATCTCAGCTTAAAACATTTTAGGAAATAATAACAATGTTAACTTTTATTAATAATGTAATATATTAGTAATCTAATATACAGTGCTTTCAGAATAAGGCTATCCAGAATCCCATTAGGTAGATGGACTGATATTTATATTTATTTCTGTTAATTCCTCACTTTTTTTGTTATTTTGTTTTGGTTGTGATTTTTCTTTACCAATGATTCTTTTCATTAGAATGGATTTAAGTTCCATAATGTCATAGGAGGCAGGATGAATGTTTTACCAATTAATTGTCACTTGCAACTCATACAGTATGAGGTATAGAAAATAAATTCAACTGTCTACATGAATGGCATAATTAATGAATGGTGCAAATGATAAAAAAAATATACTTTACACATTGACTCATAACCTTAACAGAATTGATAAAGTCCTGTTTTAACTTTACTAGTTTGGAGATAAAATTATATACAAAAAATTGGTAATTATAGCTTCCATTCAAAGATATCTATATAATTATTTGGAGATATTAGCCATCTGAATATTATCTTGTGTGGATTAACACATATTCTACTATCTTATGAGCTCCTTGTCCAGCTATTTGCCTATGTACTTACTTTCAATATATTTGTGTACCACTTTTGACTATGTTCCCTCCAAACTAATGAACTGAGTTTAGAAGATCATTAGCCAAGCAAATACAAAACAAAATAATTAGATCACTTACTCTTTAATATTCATTTTAATAAACAAATATCTCATTTTTTTAAAAAAAGAAGAAAGCTGCATGGTTGATCAATTTATAAGAGCAGGCACTTATTTCTTCCATATTGTCAAAATCGTACTTGATAATAGAGCATTGTAATATAATCAGGGGTAGCATTTGAATTCTTATTTTTTTTTAAAAAAAAAAAGTGGCCTAAGGTTATCTCAATCTGTTTTAATTAGATTTTATACTTTCGAGGGTGGTGAGAATAGATGACTCATATCAATGAGGGAGAAATGAGTGCCCCTAACCACTCTTCTGTGTTGTGTTATGTGGAATGGATTCTATTTCACTACTTTTAGAAAGGGTACATATTTTTATGATAATATTTTTATTTAAATTTGAAACAAGCTTGTTTTACAAGTCAATCCCACTTCCCTCACCCTCCCCTCCTGTCTTGCACCACCAAACTACCTATCCCATCCCCTTTATGCTCCACAGGGAGAGTGAGGCCTTCCATAGGGATCTTCAAATTCCGTCATACTATTTGGTGTTTTGGTGACTAGTTTCTTGAGTTCTTTGTATAATTTGGAGATTAGCCCTCTGTCAGATGTAGGGTTGGTGAAGACTTTTTCCCAATCTGTGGGCTGCTGTTTGATCTTGTTGACTGTGTCCTATGACTTACAGAAGCTTCTCAGTTTCAGGAGGTCCCATTTATTAATTGTTGATTTCAGTGTTTGTGCTACTGGTGTTATGTTCAGAAAGTGCTCTCCTGTACCATTTCATTCTAGCGTACCTCCCACTTTCTCTTCTATTAGGTTCAGTGTGGCTGGGTTTATGTTGAGGTCTTTGATCCATTTGGACGTAAGTTTTGTGCATGGCAAAAGACATCTGCAGTCTTCTACACACCATCATCCAGCTATGCCAGCACCATTTGTTGAAGATGCTTTCTTTTTTCCATTGTATAAATTTAGCTACTCTGTCAAAAATCAGGTGATTATAGGTGTGTGTTAATATCAGGGTTTTCAATTCTATTCCATTGGTCTACCTGTCTATTTTTGTGCCAATAACAAGCCGTTTTCAGGATTATAGCCTATAATAGAGTTTGAAGTCAGGGATGGTGATGTGCCCCTGGAAGTTCCTTTATTGTTGTTCTGGCTATTCTTGGTCTTTTGTTTTTCCATATAAAGTTGAGTATTGTTCTTTCATGATCTGTGAAGAATTGTGTTGTGGTTTTGATGGGGATTGCATTTAATCTGTAGATTGCTTTTGGCAAGATTGCCATTTTTACTGTGTTGATCCTACCTATCCAAAGCATGAGGGATCTTTTCATTTTCTTGTATCTTTTTTAATTTCTTTAAGACTCAGTGTTCTTAGTATATAGGTCTTTCACTTGTGTGCTAAGTGTTACCCCAAGATACTCTATATTGTTTGTGGCTATTGTAAAGGGTGACGTTTCTCTGATTTCTTTCTCAGCCCCTTTATCATCTGTATATATTAGGGCTATGGAATTTTTTTAGTTAATCTTGCATCTTGTTGCTTTGCTGAAGGTGTTTATTAGCTGTAGGAGTTCCTGATAGAGTTTTTTGGGGCTCACTTATGTAAACTATCACAACATCGAGGGCAGATATTTTAAAACTTACAAATGAACAAAAACTTCAAGTGCATCTTGTACTAGAGTTCAAATACTGAGAAAATTAATTTTGGTTAATTCTTAGTGATTGATGAATCTCTCGCTATCTCTATCTCTATCTCTATCTCTCTCGTAAAATCTAAAGAGCTAAAGATATTCCTTTTATTTTAGTTTTGTTGATTTTAATACAAAGAATAATCAGTTACTTTCTTAATTGTGGTAGCACATAAATACCCTTCAAAAGTCAGAAGCTTTCCAATATACACTAAAAGTTTCTTTAAAATAATTGAAAACCATTTTACTTAATTATATATTACAAAACTGCTGACACGCTACAATTCCAAGCTAATTTAATTGAGTTATTGATTTGTAAAGCGTTTTTCTATAAAGAACTGCCATTATTCAAAAATTAATCTTTATGCCTTTAAGGAACTTCCCCTTCCTTTCCTCTCCAAAGATGTTGATGGCTAGGAAAAGCAGAAATGAACTGTCACTACTACTGAGAGCATATTTGTTCAAACAATGTTTTGTTACAACTGATAAAAGGCTGTAGCTGAAAAGATTTTTATTAACTTCAAAAAGTGTCACTTTTTCCTAACAAAGACACCAGAACCACCAATTAGTTCTTCCAAATATAGTCAGCATGCTATGAGGGGGTTCTGAGTATATAAGCAATGATGATGGATACCAGTGGGAGAGGCGGTTAAAAAACCTACCTGGGAATACTTACCAGGCAGGTTTCCCAGGAAATCGTGGGGGGGGTGTTACAGTGTGGATAACAAGCCTGACAGGACAGCAGATCATGGTCTATAGATTATTTACTCAGCATGTGATCAGGAGCTTTAGCAAAAGAAGGAAGGGGAAAATAGCAAAGGAGTTTGAAGTTTAGCTAAAGTTTAGAAGAGAAAGTGGGCCAAAGAGCTCTTCCTGCTGTCAAAAAAAGGAAAGTGTGCTGCAGAAACTATGCCAATGGCTTGGAATCTGTGGGGCTCAGTGCAAGATCTAAAGGCCTTTGAACAGCAAATGGCTCTGAGCTTTATTCCACACATTTCTTCCTCAATGAATTTGGGGAAAGATTAATATTGAGCATTTTCCCCAACAATGTTATGTTTGAGCAAAGTCGAATCTATTTGGCAAACATGGAACCTGGGGTAGAAAAATTGTAATAATATACACACTATATTCCATACAAATGCTGCTGGAGAGAGAAAGCAATGGCATGAGAAATATTCATTTCCACAATCATATTTATTTTCAGCAAAAAGAAGCATATGTGTGGCAATGGAGGAAAAGGGGGGTTCATTCTTCTCAAAGCTTTTGTCAGAGGAGAACAGAATGAAAACTTGAAGCACATAGCTTAAATCTGTGCATTCAAGTAATTTCTGAAAAAAAAAAACTTGTGAGTTTGGAACAGTGTTTAATACCATTATTTCATGCATAAGTATGCTGTTTATTGGAGTAAGTGAGTGTGTGTGTGTGTGTGTGTGTGTGTGTGTGTGTGTGTGTGTACAGGTTAATGTGTGTGGTCACATGCAAATGTGACCAGAGGTCAGAATCTAACATCAAGTATCTTATACTCACTAAACTTTATTAAATCTGAACCTTTCCAATTTGGCCAGATTTACTGGTCAGCAAGCCCCTCCTCTCTCTGCCTTCCAAAAACTGAATTATAGGTGCATATCCATAACCAGGTTTTCACATGGGTTCTGTGTTCCAAGCTAAGGGGCCATGTTTTCATGGCAACCACTTAACAATTAAACCATCTCTCCAGCCCCTGGAGTTAAAATTTTCAAAACATTTTAAATCACATGGACCTCTCGGATATTAAATAGTCACTGTGTAATCTCTCCATGTTGAGATCTATAGAGCCAAGGCTTAAGTATCCCCCAGCTCTAACTAAGTAGAATTTTTGCATTGAAAGTAATGCAGACATTCAAAATGCTACCAGTTCTTTAACTTTTGTGTGTTGAACTTTTCAACCATAGTCCCAATGCTATATTTTTATAATATAAAAGCAGGGAACTATTCACTGACTCATGGTGGCGGGGTTATTAAATGTTCATAAGCATATATTTCCCTAGATTCCTTTGGTGCTGATATTCTAAAGGTCAGATTAATCCTCCAGAAGGATCATGCTAGAGATTTCTGCATTCACATCTTGTGTTAAAATAAAACAAGACTTAAAAACATAAAAGAACATGAAGGTAAACAGGAGAATACAGAGAAGTAAAGCTGAAAGTTAACCTTATGACTCTTAAGCATTTCTTGTAATCAATGCACTTATTTTTTTTTTACTAAACTAAACAGAAAATGACTGCCTCATAATCAGAAGCCAAGATTATAAAAATATCTTCCAGCACATGAAATTCATAACACACACTCACTCACTCACAGAGAGAACAGAGACAGAAACAGAGACACAGAGATAAAGAGACACAGGCAGAGATAGAGACTGACTTTGAATACCTCTTGAATACTTTAGAAATATTAAAATCTGCCTTCTATAACATTTATAAAGAATAAGAAGTATCAAAACCTAAGTTGCACAGATACAAACATAATCTAATGTGACCATACAAGCAAACTTTTTACTTAGTAAAACACAGCAAATGAAACCCTAAGCATAATATTCTCTTACGCTCTAATATGGTACTTTTCTTTTAATATTAACATGTATTGTTCTAGGTAGTATATTTAAGGACCTCTGTCCACATCTTGCCATGTAATGCAGACTTTGATTATTTAGGTTTACAGAACACAGGAGTTTCTGTAAACCTAAATAATTAGTTTTCATCTTGCAGTTTTCATCTTGACTTTTACTCTTTTTCATGACTTGCAAATCTATTTATTTACTTATTTTTCTTATTCTACATATTAATCCCTGTTCCCTCTCCCTCTCTCTCTCTCTCTCTCTCTCTCTCTCTCTCTCTCTCTCTCTCTCTCTCTCTCTCTCTCTCTCCTCCCTTCGATGCACCTGACCACCCTCCCATCCCATCCACCCCCTCTCCACAGAGAGGGTAACGCTGGTAATATTTGAATAACTAAGCAAGCTTCAAGTATCCCAGAGATCCATTTCATGTGATTTTTGAAGAATATTAGAAAACATAAATTAGTTAAACAAAATGAAGGATGTTATTAATGCCTGAAACAAGTTAGGGACTGTGCCAATACAAGATTTCTAAGATGGATTACAACTTTAATAACAAAACCTAACTTAACCACTTTGAGGACCTGATCTGATTGTATTTTCTTTAATAATATAAAATTATTCAAAATTGTTATAATCTTCCAGACATATTTCTCCTCAAGTCATAGTCTCTTATCATTTCCTTGTATTTTGTATTATGTTGTCATCATTTTATAATTTAGTTTATGTATTCCTGCCTGTCATTAGGTCTTTTGGCTACTTTGTCATCCCAGCATTGCATTTGATTAATTAAAACTTTTACACCAAGTGCTGGTTTCATTTCCAAACCATTTTTTACATTTTCCAAAGGAATAATAAATTTGGTGACTATTCTAGTTATATAACTGCTGCTATGACAAATACCCTGATTCAAAACAACTTTAGGAGAGAAAGTTATTTTGCTTACAGTCCATCATCGAGGGGAAGCTATGACAGGAACCCAAATCAACTAATTGCCTAACATTCACATTTAAGAGCAGAGAGTATACATTCTTGATGATCATTAGGTTACTTATGCTTAGCCAGGTTTCTTCATTTGCATGGGTCAGGACCACACTCACAGGGAATGGTGTCTACCATAGTCGGTTTGGGTCTTCCCACATCAATCAACAATCAAAACAATTCCTCACAGAAATGACCACAGACCAAACTCATCTAGGCAATCTGTGTTTAGGTTCTATTCCCTGGTGATTCTCAACTGTGGCAAACTGACATTTAAAACTAACCAGCGGAGTAATGCTCCATTGTGTAAATGTACCACAATTTCTTTATCCATTCTTTGACTGAGAGGCATCTGGATTGTTTCCAGGTTCTGGATATTAAGAATAATACTGTTATGGTAATAGTTGATCAAATATCCTTGAGGTATGATTGAGCATTCTGTGGGTATATGCCTAAGAATGGTGATTCTGGGCCTTGAGGTAGATTACCAGGACCTATCCCTGATGGATCAGCTGGATTTTTGGAACACATTGCCCTTGGTAGGATGTCTTGCTCAGCCTTAATGCAGTGGAGAGAAGCTTGGACTTGCCTCTACTTAATGTGCCAGGATATGTTGACTCCCCATGGAAGGCCTTAACTTACCCTTTCTAAGGAGTGAAAGGCTGGTTGGGGGAAGGTGGGAGTAGCTGGAGGAGAGAAGGGAGGAGGAAGTGTGGTTGGTATGAAAAATGAATAAAAATTTTAAAATAAAGAAAAAATGAAAACTAGCCAGCACACATAGAATAGACACAAAGAATCAGCACTATATCTAATTGACACTTGTGTAGAATTCTGTGTTCTGTCTAACACAAGATAAACATATGGTTATTTAAAAGTAATATTAGTAATATGGGGAAAGGTGGTTTGCTTTCTCTATCTCTTTGTTTCATACAGATGCCTGCAGCAATTACCTTAAACTGAGTCTGATATAGCTGAGAAACAAATTAGGAAGAGCTTCAGTCCTCTACAGTATAGAGAATTAATACTAATGATGAAGTACTTATTTTCACCCTTAGGGAAATAAACTTCTATCTTGTTTTGATAATTTTTTAGAAGTCGTTCTGACAATCATAGCTTTACTCAGTCCTAACAAATTAGTATTTAAACCAGACTAGGGAATTTTTACAACTCTGTACTCATTTCCCATGATATATTTCCATATTTCACTACCCACTGTCATTTAACTTTCCTCAGCTTCTTAGTGAAGAGTTTGTGGCCCTTCTGACACAATTACTGGTCTCTGATCAAAGGAAGAGGGCACATGGAACATTTCAGCTGTGCAAGCAGAAGGATTAAACCTGATTGCAATGTTCTCTGGTATCTTACATTTCAGCCCTTTGTGAAAAGATCAGCATTAGCTACACAGGCTGACTCCAAGATCCTGGATCTCATGATGGGACTCCACATAAAGGCAATTCATGAAGAAGTAAGTACTTAAGTCAGCCATGGAGATTTTCATATTTACAGTTGCTGTGAACAAAGACTAATGAAGAAATCACATCACAAGAAAAAGTCATAAAGGAGAAAGTTCACAAGCCAATAGAAGAATACCTAGGAAAGTAATGCACAGCTGTCCTGTCTTTCTGTGGTAAAACAGTAAGGCCTGGTAGTAATAATCAAAATTGTCTACAATGTAGCCTAAGTCAACTTTTTAAAATTGGAAAAATTCTTGCTAAAAATAAGGATTTCATGGTGTTGTTTATTATTTAAATACCTTATCCATGCTTGACTATGACAAGTTTAACTAATCTTGTGTGTGTGTGTGTGTGTGTGTATGTGTATTACTAATAAAATATTTTAAAAACTTTTGAATATAGGAAAAGCCACTATTTGAAACAAAAGTGGGCACATAATTACCCAGGCATAAAATAAGATTAATGTGGAAGTAGTATTAGGTAAGTACCAACAGATCATTATTACCCCAATAAAATATGTAATCCATAATTACAAAGTAGCAATAAGATAGCAATGTGTTCTCTTTGCTACTAACAAAAATCCTAAAGCCACAGGTGAATACTGAAAATGTGTGTGTATGCGTATACATGTGTGTCTTGTCCAACCATTCATTGTCTAAATAATATATATATATATATGTGTGTGTGTGTGTGTGTATTAAATAAATATATATCTATATAACATTATAGCTTCACATATAAATATACATGCACATATTCATAATCTTGTAATGTCAAACTGAAAAATCTTAGAAATGATGACACGTGGCTAGTTAGCAATGAGCATGTAAATTGACTAGAATCTAGTTGCTAAACTAGTTTTAAGTAAAAAGAATGAGTACTCCCTGAGAAATGATGAATTTAAGGCTTGATATAAAAACATATATAAGGGAATGCAGAAACATCTTGTTATGTCAGAGGATAAGGAACTCAGAAAAATAAGAACATGCATACACATGTATGTAGAATGCAAATGAAACAGAACAGCCACATCTGGAGCAAACTGCGAAATAAAATTAAACAAAATAGGATTATTTCCTTAAATACAAAATACATGAGTTCATACTAGCAGAAGTCAATAAGCAGCCACCAAAAGAAGTAGGTCTCCAATTTCAAACAACCTGGTACTCTGCCTTCAATGAAATAAGCACAAGTTCATTGCTAAGCTGAGGGGTACAAACAATTTCTAAGTAGTATAGTATGGGAAGTGCTACTCCAAAGAAAAAGTTAGTTAAAAAAAAATGTGGGGGATATGTGAGAACTCTGTGCTTCCATCCTAAATTTTCTGTAAATAAAAATCCAGTTTTAAAATAAAAGTTTTTATTAAAGTTAGAAGCAGTGCCAGAGTGCATTTTAAAACTATATATTCATCTTAATATTTCACATTTTCTTCATTAACATTAAAACTTAAAATTCTTTTCAGCATGCATTTATTCTATTGCCTGTCTTATAGTATCAAAGTAACTAAAGTATTATCTCCACTAAACTTGGAATGCAATTTCATAATTTTAATGGTTTTGCCATTTAAAAATATCTTGAGGTAATTTAAAAGTCATTATAAATTACATAGATTAAAAGTTATTTAAAAGGGATTAGATTCTGCTCATATGTTAATCCTTGTTCTATAAATACATGCCATCTTAGGAAAGCTAATATTACATCCTTTAAATATGTGGATAAAAGAGTAGAAAGATTTACAATATGCCCAAACTCTGAAGACTTACCCAAATATAACACTTGGGCAGGATGGTTGTCAATATCAAAAAAGCTGATAAGAATAAAAGTCACAAATTTTATCATCTTATACCTAATTTTGTGTCAAAACCCAATTTTAATAAAATATAGAACAACATAAATACCAATATAAAAATTGCTAGTTTACAATTATGTGTCCAATAACTGTACCACACTGAGTCATTTTAGTCACTCTTTGTTTCAAGAGCAAAGGAAGAAACATTACAACATGAGATTTCTGAGGAATCAACTCCTCTCCTAGGCTTTATGACACTAAATCATTCAGTGTATTGGGCACATATACTTTCTTCCTCTGATCATATACTAATTTCCTTTACAAATGTTACCATAGAACTTACTTCACTGGATGCTTTATTGATTTTCTATTTCCTCTTTGAAGCACCTGGCTTACTTTACTTGTTGATGTTTTTATCGATTTTCTATTTCCTTTTGGAAATGAGATGAGAGCTTTTAAAGAGGTCATGCTACATGGCAAGAATAAGATGCTGAGTGTTTTTTTCCTAGAGAATTTCACTGTTAAGGCTAATATTTTTCTTTGCACTGGAAGTATTGACTTAGTTTTATTCCTTAGTCTACATTATTGGTCTGTCTCTTCATTTTGATGCTTTACGTGTTATTTCATAAGTTGAAGCTGCAAGAAAATATGATTCTTGGCTGACTTACATGCACCATTAGGTTAACTTCTGCTACACCAAATTATCCTGGTTGTTTGTGGTATGATGCTAAGTACAATCTTCGGAACTTCCTACACACCGAGGAATGTGTGCCTTACCTCCAGCCCCTATTATGTTCCCAAAGTAAATTCCCAAACTTACCCTAATCTTTGGAAGGCTGTCATTATTTTTTCATTTATTTTATAAATCCGTATAAAAATATTGTATTGGGTAACTTCCACCCATTCCTCTCTTCTCACTTCCATTCTTCCATTGTTCCCCAACCACCCCTTTTAAATTCTTTGCTTCTTCTATCACCTACTAAATCCTATTAGAGTGGCCTTTTTACATATGTTTAGGGCTTGCCCTTAGGCTTAGGGTTTCATCTCTGAAAAAGTATTGGGTTCTCTCTCTCTCTCTCTCTCTCTCTCTCTCTCTCTCTCTCTCTCTCTCTCTCTCTCTCTCGACTTGCTTGGTAGCTCTTTACCTAATGGTATGGTCTTTGGGAAATTGTTTTTCTGTCTATGATGGTATGCTGACTTGTAGTTATTGTGCAAACAGCCATATTATGGAGAGTTCATGGGGAAAACATCCTTGTCCAGAAGACACAGTCACATAGAAGTCGGGCTCAGACTCTTGCGATCTGTTGGCTCTAAGCCTTAGGTGTAGGAATTGTGTTATGAATGTCAGTTTGCGGCTAAGCACTACGTGGTCACCTGTTCCCTGCAGTTTGACCAGTCATGAATCTTTGTAATAGCCCTGTTCTATTACAAAAGGGAGCTTCTTTGATGATATGTGAGAGCTGCATTTATCTGTGGGTATAGAAAGAAGTATTTAAAAGGTAGTTTGAAAGTTTATTACTTTAGTGATATAGTATTAGTAGGCTTTCACCTAGTGCTTATGATCTTTCCAGTCCTTGGATAGATTTACAGTATCAAGCATAGGCTCCCCCTAACAGAACAGGCTTTAAGTCTTGATCAATAGCTATTGGATAACCCCAAGAAACAAGAGCCTCTGTTGAATGATTGGAGATAACCTGTTAGTGCCATGACTGTTTTGGTTCTCAGGCTTTACCATGGGTTAGGATTGTTGACAACTTTTGCCCTTGACACATTAGATAGTAGCTTCCAGTACTATGAAAGTTAAATGTTAAATGTTAAAAAAAAATGTTAAATCCTAAAATAGACAGTTATGGTATATGCTGCTGACTCAAATAAATCAGTCTTGACTCATTAACACTAAAGAGGAAATTCAATACAAGTTTGCTCACCTGAAAGCTAGTGTGCATTTAGTTTAAAGGACCTCTAGTTTAATTCCCACATCCCTTTTGTGTATTTAAAAGAAAAGTCCCACTTGAGCTTTTGTAGATGATATTTAATCAATTTGTTTTAAAAATTATTTCTTTACGATCTTTAGAGATCAGAAGAGTAGAAAACTCCTACTTTGTTTTAATTATGCATTACTCATCAGATCATTTTGATAGATATATATATATATATATATATATATATCCAAAGAAATGAAAAATAGAAGCATCTGAAACCAGTTGTCAATCATAGCAACTAGAAATCTCCAAGAGACAACCTACCCTTTTTCTAAATATCAGAAATAATCTTCCATCAGAGTCCCTCAAAGTCTACAGATATAAAGTGCATTCTAGATGTTAACACTCACTGTGAGGGACAGAGACTAAGGCTGTATTCTGCATGGATCATTCCTTCTTTAAGAAACTCTGCTTTGAATTGAAATACTTTGAAATAATTTGAAATACTTTGAATTGTCCATTTTCCTTCTGATATTGGAAACAGACTAAAGGGAAACAAAGAGGTTTCCTGTCAGTCTCACGCTGAAAGAAATTTCACTTTTTTTTTTGTCAGTTGCCTCATAAAAACCAATATAGTCTGTAAGTACAGATATCATAAGAAAAATTCTAGTTTAATATGTCTGTCCCATTTTATACTCTAGAATATTGAGAGCAACAGATTAAAATATGGTATAAAAAAGTAAACATAAACAAAAACAGCAATTCTGGAGATCATTTTGTGGAGTGTGTGTCTTTAAACATGTTGCTTCTGGCCCACAGGGAGAGAGAGAGGCGGGGGGGGGGGGGCCTAGAGGGGACCCCTGCACAGGCTTAAATACCCTTGAGCTAACCAACCCCAGTGAGCCACGTGGACCCTGCAGATAGGCTACTCTAATGCAGAAGCAGTCAGGCTGAACAGACTTAACCAATTAAGGGCTTGTTTACCCAGAGAGTCTTCACCAGCGGGAAGGTGTAAGGCAGAAGCCAGCACCACTTTAAGGCGTGGAACTACGTGGCTCTCTTCAGTGTGTACTAAAGTAACCAGGCCCATTACACATTTTCAGTATTTTTATCAAAGACATTATTTTAATGTTAAAAACAATAGCCTCACAAGGGTCATTTTTTTCTTATACATTGTACAGTTATAACACAGTGATATGCACAATAAGTAGATTTACACACTTGCTTGACAACTCTAAGTAAAAACTATACATATCATGTTCTTAGTGCTGCCTTGGTGGCTGGTAAATAAATTTTTTCAAGGGAAATTCTCCATTACTATGGGAAGGCAAATATTATATCTGGAAATTAAATGTTACCTATTTATTGCCTCTCAGGGTTTTGATCTCCAAATCAAATACCAAAAAGATCTTTGTCTTTTAAGAAAGAGCCGCCTGCAGTACCTGCTCCTACAATTCTTATTAATGTATCTCTACAGGAGATATATTAATATCAGAATCACTTTGACACTTACAGTGAGGTTTGTGCTTATAAATCCAAGGCCATACCATATTAAAGCTTATTAGCATAATATAACTGATTAGATGCCCACAATGTGCACAGACAGTTGTTTCTGCAACTCCCTCAGGAAACAAAATCTAAAGGCAGTAAGGGCAATAATCTCAAATCAGGGAAACACGACTCAAAGTGCATTCTTGGTTTTATAGCACTAATTTAAAAGGAGAATGTGATAATAAAAATAAAAATATTTAACTGAAATTATTTAGTCGATTCATCAGCAATAGACTATGCACTACATTTGCTATGTTAGTCCAACAAAATAGTTGAAGATGCACTGCTTAAGGTTTTCAAACAAAATAACTTGGAGACCCTAGGAAGTCTGATCATGCATACTAATTTTTTTTAACAAGGAAAGTGCTAGCGGGTTACTACTTGTGTTGATGAAAAAGTGTGTGTGTGTGTGTGTGTGTGTGTGTGTGTGTGTGTGTGTGTGTAGAAAACAAAAAGTCATTTAGCTCTCTATTATAAAGATACTAACAACACACATGCATACCAGGAATATGATTTTAAAACAATAGATTCCAACTTTCTAATATTAAATGTTGCTACACCAGGCTGCTAGAATTCTACTTAAAAAGTTCAGTATCTTCAAATCAACATTAAAGGTAAGAGTCTTCCCATAACAGCTGCATTGTACAAGCTACTGGGTACTAGGACTATTCAGTGCACTAGAATGTTCTTTTTTTATTTTTATTATTTACTACTTTTTACTTTATATATCAATCCCAGTTCCCTCTCCCACCCACCCTCGCATCACCCCCACCGATTCCCCATCCCATCCCCCATCCACTACCTAGGGAGAGTGAGGCCTTCCATGAGGGAACATCAAAATCTGTCAAGCCATTTGGGTTAGGGTCTAGGCCTTCCCCCGTGTATCTGGGATAAAGGAATATTCCTCTATGAGGAATGGGCTCTCAAAGTCCATTCCTGCACTAGGAATACATCCTGGTTCTCCTGCCAGAAGTCTCATAGACTACCCAGGCTTCCTAACTGAGACCCACATATCCTGTCACTTTGCTAAAGGTATTTATCAGCTGTTATATAATTTTTATCTGATTTTGAAAAAGAAAAACTTATTATCATCCTTGTTTCTTGGATAAAGAAATTATAGCAAATGTAATCAGTCAATTACCTAGGGATATAAAACTAACTGGTACAAAGCAGTTATTCAAATGAAAGATTCTAGCTGCAAAGCAATGATTCCACTTGTACATTTATACCCACCATGGTTTTGTGTCTTACCAAACTATCTGTATCAGAGTATCTAGTAAATAATGTATTTGTCCTTCCCATAACCTAGAAGCATGGAGTAGAAAGCTGGAGAAAGAAGGTAGCAGTGAAAACAGATTGTATAAAGAATGCAGTGAGCCTGCTCACTGTCCAAAATGATATATCTCGTTGCCATCAGGAAGTACCACAGACTGGGTAACCTAACATTCATTTTCTGAAATCCTAGACTTATAGTCAAAGACTAAAGTGGCACCACAGTTGTTTTCTAAGGCTCTATTCTTGTCTGGTAGATCTCTTCCTGTGTCTTATCCCCTTTTCCTATGCTTCCCCATTTCTTCTCTCTCTCTCTCTCTTTGTCTCTGTCTTTCTCTCTATCTCTCTCTGTTGTGTAAAAGTGTGTGTGTGTGTGTGTGTGTGTGTGTGTGTGTGTCTGTGTGTGTGTGTGCACATGAACACCTTCTTCTCTTATAAAGACACAAACCATATTGTTTACCAAGATGCCACATAATGACTTCACTTAACTTCTAGTACCTATTTAAATACCCTGTTTCTGGTTATGGTTCATCCCGAGGAAATACTCATGAAGTTGTCAATATATAAACAATGTGAAGATATGAGTGAGACCATAAAAGGCTGCTTTTTTTTATTTTCATGGGGAAATATGTAGTCAAGAAATGAGCAAAACCCCCTTGGTCATGGTAGATGATGTTTGTGATGCGTTCTTAGGTTCGATTGGCCCATTTTTTATTGAGTATTTTTGCATCAATGTCCAGGAAAATAATTGATCTGTAATTCTCTATCTTTATTGAGTCTTTAATAAATTTAAAGAAAAGAAATAGGCAAAGCAACTACTATGGTTAGAGAACTTTGAACATGCTAAAATTTAGAATTGAAATAAGGCAAACAACTTTAGTAATACTAAATATCTACTTGGTATTATTTTTATACTAAATATACATAAAAAGATAATGATTATGAGTTCCTATTGATGTGGTTTCTCTTTTAGATATATCTTCTTGTATATTTCCTCCCTAACCAAAAACAAACTCTAATTTTTTTTTCTTATTTCACATATTGATCCCAGTTTTCTCTCCCTCCCTCTCTCCCTCCCTCCCATGCCCCCAAACCACCCTCCACAGGTAGGGTGGTGCCTTCCAGGAGGGGTCAACAAAATCTGTCTAGTCAATTGGAGTAGGCCCTCTCTCCTGCCTCTAGGCTAAAGGAGTACTAATTTCTAAGATGTCAAATTTTAGACTTTAGAATACAGAATCCACTGTAAAGTTTGCCACACAAGTGGTGCTGAGGACCTTTTTGGAGCATAGATTAAGCACTTATTCCAAGTTCAGGCTTAACAGGAAGAGGACTGTGGTAAGACTTCTCAGGTATGAAGAGGGAAATAACTGCTCCCAGTAAAGATGCTCTAAGTATTTCTCAACATGGAGCAATGTTCTCTACTTCTACTCCTTTTCTGTTCAGGTACATACCACTTCCATCCCTGTATATGTCCTTAAATAATCTATCATTGCCAAATTGAACCCTACTTATCTCTTCAGTAATTACAGAATCAGTAAATAACCATAGGAACTGTGTTCGTTGTGTTGCAAAACATTCCAAATTTATTAACTATAAATGAACCTAGGCTAATTTGCTGACATTTTCACCAGTAACCAGAAAACAATGGAAAGCTTATGGAAAATGAGATCTCATACATCTTGCATAGAAATCAGCTCTAATCCGTATTACTTATTGTTTTCAGGAGAGAAGCCACAATGCTCTAGTAGAGAGAATATCTACTAACTCACCAAGTTGTCAGGAACACCTGCAAACAGATTAAATGGCTACTGTGATTGATGCATGAGATGTTTAAGAAATGAGGATTCAGTCCATCCTTGAACAAAATGTTGGAGGAAATTTTTTATAAGAAAAAGAAAACATTTTAAAGAATGGCATTTTAAAGAATGAGTCTAGAACCTAAACCTCTCTCATAAAGAAGGGATAGAATTTGTATTTGTTGAATGAATGTTTTTAAAACCCTGCTTTGTGGTATGACCCAACTTTCAGTATATAAATGTATTTCATCATGGCTAATTTGAAGCTACTAATGGCATTACAACTCTTGTAACTATTTGAAAGTCTGTCCTCACAAGCAAAACGAAGAAGCTTTATGACCAAGGAAACTTTCAATTGTATTTCCATCATGTGGCACGGGGCTCTTCCACATCTGTTTCTGACCCGGCCTCCAAAGCATGGGTAGAGGGAGGAGGGACGGAAAATACAGAAGTAAATAGAATGGTGATGGATAGGAAGAAATATTTGTGAGTAATTGTAAGATGTATTCAGTTAAATTCCAAATTGCAAACAATAAAATACTTTATTAATTATAAAGCCACCAAGCTGCACCTTTAGAACCTCTAAAAGTGCTTGGCACATATAATAATAGCACAACTGCTTATAGCTGTTGGTTTGATTTTTTATCAGACATTTCCCTTTTACAGCAGTTTAAATCAAGTCAACATTATATGCTCATAATGGCCAAAGTTTCAACTGTAGCTATCATAGTTGTAGCTTATAGATAGAATATACCAGCCTGAAAGCTGTTATAATGTTGCCTACTTAGGGGGTCTATTTAAGATATTCTGCCTTTGGCCTCCTTACGATATTGAGTGGACAAATACTTCCATAAGCAAGTTTAAAAGCTAAACTTCCTGACATCAATCTTGGCCCATCTACATCCAACTCATAGTCGCATTCTCCAGTTGTCTCCATTCTCTTATCGTGAAATGAAAATGAGGATATATACTGCATTCACCTGTCTTCTGATATTATAAAAATGCCCGGGGCTGAGTGATTTCTATCCTAAATCTCACAGAGTAGCTCACGGTTTTGGAGGTTCAGGATGGGGTACTGTTATCAACATTATTCTAGTGGTGCTGCTAACCTGTAGCACAGGGCAAGACTGCACATTAGAAAGCAAATGACAATCAAGTAAGTGAGGCTTGACTGATTTCCCAGATGAACTGCATCAATATCTTCTGAGAGTATGTCCCCATGTCTTGAGGTCCCACCACCTTCAAATAATGTAAACCAACATCTGACACTTGTGCCTTACGATACAAGTCATATGCAAACTACAGCTCCTATTCACAGTTGGTCCATGACAAATGTAACTTGAACGGTGTAAACTTCTTATAACATTGTTCAACACAAGACACGCTAAAAGTAAATGTTATCTTTTATCATTTGCCACCTGTGACCATAAATCTTGGTGGCTTCCCCCTCTGATACCTTGTTTCTGTTCACCTCCATGGTTTTGTAGGCTAATTAGAGTTTAACACTATTTACCAATTTAATCTACACTGTACTGCTTCAATATGTAACAACTGCTGCACTAATGGTTTCTTCTCCTCAAAGCCTCACATTCGGTCCAAGCTCTTAGCCTTGCCAAAAATATATTTTCCGCTTTCTTCCGCTCATCTACATCCAACATAACCTTTCTGGTTCATTGCCACCCTAGTGGTTCTCTAAGCTTCTAGGACAAGTATTCTTAGGTTTCATGGTGAATTATTCCATTAAATATTTGCCTGCACTATTTTCCAGCTTCTCAAAAGGAATTATACTGTGTATTCATATTCATTCTCTATTGTTAAAGAATTGTGTAGAAAAACATTTCCTCCAATAAATATGCACTGAATGGCTGTAATTAGTTGATTTTAGTTATTGTATCAGGAATGTTGTTACCAAAAGAACTTTTCTCTGCGATTGATACTAAATTAAAATGTCAAGTGTGTGTGACAGAAAAATAAGAGGAATAAATACTTAAAGGTCTAAATGATTAAAATTGTTAAATCATGCAATAAATATTAGATACTTTTAGTTCATTATAATGGGGTCAAATTGACAACAAATTGTAATTTAGTAGTAACCATAATTTTGCATAGCTAGATTACTGTGAAAATTACTACATAGCACTGACTTCACTTGCAACATAAATTGGAACAAAGAATCACCCTTAACGGGATAAAGTGAATGGCTTGATGATGACTAGAATGTGGTTTCCCAGGCAGCTAAAGCAGTTAGAATATCACATGGGACATCAAGAGACAGCGGATAAAACAATTAAGAAGACTTAATGTGCTCCCAATGATCTCAGCCTTCTCTTAAAAGCAAACGAGTGCTATGTTGGAGAACCTAGGAGAAGGCATCACAGTGCCATGGGTGCATGAGCAGCTGCCGTATGAGACACATAGGTCTGTTTGTCAGTTTATTTGCACTCTTAACATTATTTAGGATTTTTTTTAAACTCTACTTGATCCCATGAGACTAGTATTCTGTCTGGATTTGCTAGGCAAATATTTTGTGTCCGAGAATTTAAGGCAATCCAATCCTGCAATTGTCACACATAATGTAAAAAAAGTTAAACATTTTAACATTTAAAGTTACACTAAGTTCCATTAGGTCTTTTTAATTATGAATGTCTTAATGCAGTTGTCTGTATTAGACAGTTTTGTGGCTTTTCTTTTTCTTTCTTTCTTTTTTTTTTTCTTTTTCTTTCTTTTTTCAAGACAGTCCTTGTCTTATTGTCTGACCTTACTTTATTAGGACAGAGGTTGAGAGTTTTTTTTATTTTTTAACAACCTGAACTTTAAAATACACACTATGAAGGTGAACATACCTAGTGTAAAACATGTGCTTGTATGAAAATAACCTCGTGTAAAATGAATATATTGTAATACAATAAAAAGCAAATAAAACAAATATATAACATATTGAATTCAACAAAAAAATCTTAAACAAATATATAGAACAATACACACTTAAAAGGCTTCCATCTAAAGCTACATTATATACATTTATGTAATTAGAAATCCAAATATACTTAGAAATTTTTAAGAAAAGGTATAACTTCAGAGGCATGAATTCTAATATCTAATGTTAACTGCTACATCTGTCACCCCTAGAGGAACATGTCAAGGAATAAAATCCTGACAGTGTCATGGGACAATTGAAACCACAGAAAGGCTGAGACAGAGCAAGAACCCATGGGGCACACCCTTTGGGGCTATATTTCTTTGGCATCCTCGAAGCAAGTAAAATTTCCAATTCTTGGTAAATGTTTCTTACAACAATCAAAAGAATAAGAAAAATGACTAAAAGGGGATTTCTTGAGGCTGGAGAGATGGATTGGTGCTTAAGGGAGCTTTGCTGCTCTATGGGGGGACCCTAGTTCTATTTATAGCACCTTCTTTGAGGTGGCTCACCACCCCCTGTAAGGCTAGCTCCAGGAGATGTAAAGTCCTTTTCTGGCCTCTATGGATACACACACACACACACACACACCACAATATACACACATCATCACAAACACATTAATGAAAATAAAAGTAAACCTGTTGATAGAAATAATGTTGTTAGTGAAAACAGATAAGAAAGCTGTCTCCTAACACTAATCCAACAAGCCTAAACCAAGAGACTAAGGTGGCCATGAGAAATGGAGAAGCAGGATAGGTTGAAGTGGGAGAAGGAATTAAAGAGTATTTGAGGGTAATCAAAACATACAATACATGATTGGCATTTTCAAAGAACAATTTTACATAATAGAATGATTAAATATAATACTGATTATTTTTCAAAATAGAGAAAGAAATGGAAGTCATCGTTGCGTTGGGGTAGAATAGGAATGGGGTGAACTGGTCGCCTTTATGTCTCATCATTTCTCACTTGCTTCCACTCACCTCTTTTTTCTCCACTTTCTTCATCATTTTGGTGCTTTCTCTATTGCTTCTCCTATGTTTCTTTGCTTCTCTTCATTGACTTTTCCAGATTTAATCACCATAACCTACTGACTGCATTCCCTTTAATTTATTATTAATTATGGTCCTGTACAGTATTTTAAAGCAAAATGATAATAAATTATTACTAATGGGAACATTCTGTCACTTTCAGCAGATTTCAGTAGACATGCATGATTTCATGAGACAGGGCCTGCAGCCTACAGCATATAGAATTGTGAGTCTTTAGTCAGTTGTGTTAAGAAGCTTTATTCCTCTATGCATAAATTATGGAGTCTTGGAAGGGAAATAGAAAATATTAGTATCTGATCCCAACTTCATTCAAAAAGAAATTCTAGATCCTTTATAATATGATAATACCTGGAAAGCATTATCTTCAGAGGTGACATTTGTGAAAGTTGTAATATGTTAGTCAACAGAAGAGTCTTAATAATTTCACAATGGTTTGATTTTTTATTTTTATTGCATGTCTATATGTGTGTTCATGTACATACATATGTATATCAAGACCAGAGGTCAACCTCAGTGTTATTTTTTATGGCCTGGCCATCTTTTCTTTGAGACTTGGCTCATGGGCTAAGATTGGCAGAATGGCCAGTGATCTGCAGGGATCCGCCGTTTCCCTTGCTGGCTCTGGTATTTCAAGAATCTATCACCAAGACTGGTATTTTACATGAATGCTAAGGATCCAAAAACCAATCTTCACTTTTGCACAGCAAGCACTTTGCAAACTGAGTTATCTTCGTTTCCCTCCACCATGGTTCATTACAATGTAAGTAAAATAATTACAGTTAAACAGGAAAAATAATATGACTACTAGATGAGAGTAAGAAAATAGAATTTACCTTACAATGGTCTAGAAAATGGAATTAATAACATAGAAAATCATGATTAGAATTTCTAGTATAGAAATGTGCAATGTGTCTCGTAACTGTCAACTGAAGTTGTAAGATACATATAGAAATGTGTCCATCATAAAAAACTAAGTCAAAGACTTCTCACTAATCGTGTGTCTAATGCCTAGCATAAGAAACAAAGCATTATCAGCATCCAGATACAGCTGTTGCCTTCCAGTTACAATCTACTGAACCCCACTGTAACCAGGAAATCACCATTAAACATCACAGTTTACTGCTGCCTGGTTTTGTACTTCATATAATATTTAATATAATTTGTCATTTATTATTTATTTTTCTATTGATGATGTTGAATATTTTAAACTAATTTTCATTTGCACATATCATTTTTGGAAGTAACATGAATCAAATGGAAATTCTCCATGATGAATAATTCACATAAAAATTTGCCAGTGATATCTTTAACCTTGATATATGTAAAATAAATATATCAGGAATTCTGTTATACAGCTGAAAATACAGTAGTATATGATCCCAATGAATAAAACTGGAGGGAAATTTTCCCACACGATTCATAAATTAACAAATAATGTTGATCTAAAAGCACACACAGATTTAAATTTTTAATTCAAGTTGTAGTTTCTAGGTTTAGTATGTAATGTTTACTTTTTAAAAAAACATTTAAAAAATCGTTTAAATAAATGCACAGCTTTACGGTGTTTTCAAAAAAAATCTATTACACACACAAAAAGAACCAGAAAAAAAAAATCACTGTTTAATAACAAATTATGAATAAAAGCCCTAGAGGATTAAGACAGCCCAATTGTTTCATTCAAATTCTAAAAGAGCTAGTACCATCTCAACCTGGAGAAATAAATGCTAAAGACTGGGAAGTATCCACCTCTTGAACTATGAAACCACTGAGCCCCATTTGCCTTGTCAGGTACCGTTCCTATTGCACCTGGAGACAAGCATTTTTAATGAGGGTTTAGGAAGGAAAGAAATCACTTACTTCAGAAAGTTCAGTTAGTTTCCACAATGCATGATTGAAGAAAAAGAATATTTAGGACTAACACAGTAGGTTGTAGGGGAAACATGATGGCTGTCACCAAACATTTTAAGAAGTGTCATGTGAAGAGTGGAATGGATTTAATCTAAACTTTTCTTGAGGGTAGAACTTGCAAAGTGTAAGTAATATGGAGGAGATGGTGCTAAATTTATATAAAGAGAATTCTGTCTGGTAATTGTGGTTGTCCAGGAGGAGAATTGGCTGACTCAGAAGCCAATTTCCCAGTAGAAGAGAACTGAACACTTAGGAAAATAATTTTCTTCATACTTAAGAAAGTTCCACCTAATAATTATAGTCTTCAGCAGGATTTGCTGATTCAAAAAAGATAATGAGTTACCTAGTTATCATATTTCTATAGAAAAAGAAACTAATTTTAGAGAGTTTCCTGTCTATACCAAAGAATGAAATACATGGTTCAACTCCAGAATTCCTTAGAATTAAAAATAAATTTTTTTACATTAATATCATTAGTACGTTGGTATGGTAAATCATAATTGTATACATTCAAGGGCTCTTCAAAGTTTAATGAGTACATAAGTTTGAATTATCCCCTGTTTTTATATTTCCTTATTAAATATTATTATCTTGCCACTAAATTTTGCAATAACTTTTAAATCTTGGATAAAATGCTTATTCTTAACTATCAAAACTGTTTTAAATCATCAGCAGTCTCAGCTAATGATTAACTAAACTATATCAACATATTATATATCAGGAGTGTGTTTTATGCATACTGTTTATCAGTGGAAATGTTGTGAGTGAATAGACAATAGGTCCTAATCTCAGTAGCTTTATGGTACAGTTTGGTACTTACTGATAACACCTGGTTATAGCCCAGTAGCCATGCTTTCTTCATTCTTGGGCCCAAATTGGCAGAGCTGCTGATCATTGTGGCATGTGTTGAAAGAATAAATTGATGTATGCTATTAGATCTCTTGGTTAGAAAGAAGCATACATACCCCATTCATTCACATGTCACTAAAACAGGTTTAACAATGAAGAAGGCTATTAGTGCATGTAGGACCTGTCCCTACTTTACCATTTTAATGATCTCCAGTAGCATGATGACAATTTACAGGTGTGACAAGGAGATGGACTTCTTGTGATGACTTCTGTACAGATCAAATGTGGTTCTGAGACACAGTCTTTCATGGGAATAAATAATAAAATGGCACTCATATAGAAACTTTAAACTGATATTCCTAGAAAAGAAAGTGACTGTATTAAAGACTTAGTAAGAAATTCATAATTGTTGAGTTAGAATGTTGTGGACCCAGAGGTAACTTTGGGCTCCTTAATAGCCCTTCACTGTCCATCCCAGTTTACTCACATATCATACTTTTCTTTATCAAGTTTTTAAAAATCCTTTAAGATATATTCTTAGCAAACCATTACCTGATACAAATTAAAGGGAAAAAATACTCATAATGTCATGAGATTGTGTCTGAAAAACAGAACAGTTTTTCCCAGTTTGCTGTAGTCTCCCTACCTGCACTCCCATCAATATGCATGGATGTGTGATATTCTTTTGTTCCATAACTAATTAAAGTTCATGTAATCACTGCCATGGTGGAACATGTCATTTGTGGCAACCTGAATTTGTTTTTCCAAGCCTTAACTACTCATACTTGGCTCAGAATTAATTAACTCTCACTTCCCCTGAAGTCACAGCTGTGTTTTGTTTCAATAAAACAATGCAGACACACAGAGAAAGAAAAATAGGAAAGAATATTTTAATGAAATTAGTAAAACAGTATATTCCCATAAACAAAGAGTCAAAAAGCTATGTATATAACTTTAAAATATAAATACATTACAACTTGAACTTATGATAGAAATATTGGTTATTAACAAGAAATGGTAAATATGGAATGAATAACAAGCTTAATTTTGCTAGTAATGAAGACAGATTATAAATTAGAACAGGATAGCTTAATATTAATTACTATAACAAGTTATCATGGAAAGAAGCATTATATGGTTAAACAATATACAGAAAACACATTTTGGAAGTTTACCCAAAGTAGATGAAGTTAAATGTGTGTGATCAATAATCTATACAAAAGCAAAGGGAATGGAAATTGTTAAGGGGTAATTAATCTTGCCCAAGAGCTAGGAAGCCCATCCACTATGGAAAGCATCCTGAATAAAGTGGGTCAAAATAGATAAATGAGAAAAACAAGGAGCAATCAAGCTTAAGAAAGAGGCATCAAAGAAAGCTGCAGAGATTATAGCATGAGGTTAAGGAAGTTATAAATAAATCAATACACATCACCTAAAGCAATGAAAGGAAGACTGTGTAAGAGTTTAAAGTACATTCAAAGGTGCTTGTTAGGTATCACAGGAACAGATATGAAAATTTATTGAGCTGAAAGAAAGACTGTATATCTCATCCATAACCACATAGCTAAGTGCTGTGGCATATTCCCAGAGCTAGAATATGTGGGGTTTAATTCTATTGTATGTCTAGATCCTGAGCCCTGGGAATAAAGGATCTTTACACAAAGAAAGGATTTGAAAATGTTATACACAAACCAACTGATGGTGCAGAGCAAGAAAACACAGACAAACAAGAAAGATGATGAAATCCAAGAATTCTTAAACAAAGTAAGACTCAGAGATCTCTAATAAATCTGTAAAACCATGGAGTTAATATTTAGAATGAAGTCAGAAGAACTACTGTATGTCCAATAATGTCTTTTGATGAAGAAAATGAGTTGGGAACTACATCAGAAATATAGTTACAGAAAAGAGAAATTAGAACCCACATTTACCGTATTCAAAGCAGTAAAGTGATTTAGGATTAAGAAATATAGTTGCAGGCCTTGGCATAGTTCCTGAATGAAGAATAATAACCAGAGCATATCAAATACACCTGCAAGCACAAGGACGCAGATAAATGTTGCAAGCAAGTGTGGGAATTACGTCTATCTTTGGGAAATTATAGACAGTTTGGGTCATCTCATTAGGGGATTGGTCACATTCCATTGCATGACATCTGACACTAACTGTTTTTAAGCACAAGCCTGCTTCTTCTATTATTAATTTCTACCTAAGGGCAAATGCCAAGAGAACTTGCTTTAGTTTCTACCTCCTGCTGCCATTTCAACTGTCAGGAACAGCAGGAGTCAAAAATGAAAGGCACCATCTTAAAGAAAGGCTGTGCCACAGTGTCATTTTGAAAACTGACAGCTTTGTGCACTCCCAATTCTTAAGGAAAAGGGATTGTCATGTGTGCCTCCCATTGCCATTTTGACAAAGAAAGATATTCTCTCTCTTCCAAAGGCAACAGTAATTTAAAATGGCGAGTAGAGACATATTTGCAACTAGCAGGCACGGACTTCTTTGCCCCAATGGCTGTAAGTATTGTGGGAGGGGAGTAGTTTAAAGTCTGCTCATCAAAAAACCTAGGAGTCTGACCTTGCTATAATACTCTGGTTTACAAGAGGGAAAGAGCTATAATTTTCCAAGATGACAAAGCAGACAGGAATTTACTTAATTTTTTTGTTTGTTTGTTTGCTTGCTTGCTTGCTTGCTTTTCTAAAACTAAAGGAAATTACATCCACTTGGTGTTTGAAAAAGATAATATAGAAAAGACAGTTTCTGAAGAGTGAAGAATAGAATGGACAGCTGCCTTGAGCCTAACTGTGAAGGCTCAGGACATAAAGAAAATGAACATTTATTTTCAGCCCTGAAGACATGACGTTAGACAAGATCAAACAGACCCTGATATGAATTGCTTCCTCTGGGTGAAGTTCTTTTAAAGACGTACAGTACAGCAGTTAGAATAATGAAGAAATTTTTGGGAGGCACAAATCCATGGAGTAGTCCTATGTGAAAGATATGTAGGCTAGACATGTGCTTCATCTTTCCTTCTGGAAAATGTGGCAAAAATGTAAGCACTCCCAAGAAATATGAATAAAAATCATTGCCAGTCAGCGGACTTCAGGACCACCACCTTCATTTGAAAATGACCAGTATCTGTATAAAAGGAAAGGCCTTTTGTGAACCAGGGATCCATCCAGTTTCCACTGATCCCTCCTGGAAGGCATCACCTTCCATGTGGAGTGGGAGAATGGGATAGGAGGGTGGTTGGGGAGCATTGGAGGGAAGGAGGGAAGGAGGGAAGGAGGGAGGGAGGGAAGGAAGGAGGGAGGAAGGGAGGGAGGGAGAGGAACCGGGATCAATATGTAAAGAAATATAAATAAATAAATAAATAAATAAACAAATAAATAAATAAATAAATGGCTTGTAAAATGCTTGATGCTCAATTTGGCATTGGGCTCAAATGGAAAGGAAAGGGCAAAAGGAGAAACATCAGTTTCTAGAAATGTCTGGCCTTTTCTTTACAATCCATCATCCAGAAAGTGCAACTCAGATGGATTCCAAATGTGCAGCAGTGTAGACAACGCCCCAAGTTCTAATGTCAACTAAGGAAAGTTTTGATAAATCAAGGTTCACTGTCTCCTTTGTGAACACAATTGGAAACTTGACAATACACAGAATTATATATGTATAATGCACAGGCTTCATATATTTCCCTCTTTGAAGGGAAAACTATTGAAAGAGGACTTTCAAAAGAGTCTATTAACTAATAATAAAGCTTTGAAAAGTAATTGAAATCGCCCATCTCTATATGAGAATAATAAGCTCCATTTCAGAGAAGGAGTGAGATAATCTATACAAGCTGTTTTTTAAATTATTTTTATTTTTATACACTTTCACCTGTTTTACTACCTGTATGCAGTGCCAATTGAATGCATGCCAAGAGGGGATCAGATCCTCTTGAACTGGTTGTAAGTGAACAAATGGGTATTAGGAGCTGAACTGGGTCTTCTGCAAGAGCAAGAGGTACTTTTTCAAAAATATTTATTTAAATTAGAAACATCTTATTTTACATATCAATCCCGGTTCCCCTTGCTCCTATCTTCCCATGCCCCATCCTCCACCACTCCACAGTGAGGGTGAGGCCTTCCATGAGGGAACATCAAAACCTGTCAAGTCATTTGGGGTAGGGCGTAGGCCCTCCCCCGTGTCTCTAGGCTAACAGAGTATCCCACCATGGGGAATGGGCTCCTGAAGTCCATTCTTGCACTAGGAAAACATCCTGGTTCCACTGCCAGACATCCCTTAGACTACCCAGGACTCCTAGCTGGCACCTACGCTCAGGAGGCCTGGTTTGGTCCTATGTTGCTTCCCCAGCTGTCAGACTGGAGTCCATGAGCCCCCACTTGCTCAGGTCAGCTCCTTCTGTGGGTTTTTTCAGCATTGTCTTGACCCCTTTGTTCATCACTTCTCCCTCTCTGCAATTGGATTCCAGGAATTTGGCTCAGTGTTTACCTGTAGATCTCTGCTTCTGCTTCCATCAGCTACTGGATGAAGGCTCTAGGATGGCATATAAGGTAGTCATCAATCTCATTATCTGGCAAGGGCATTTAAGTTAGCTTTTTCACTATTGCTTAGATTCCTAGTTGGGATCATCCTTGTGGATCTCTATTCAATTCCCTAGTGCCAGGTTTCTCTTTAAACCTATGATGGCTCCCTCTATTGATGTGTCTCCATTCTTGCTGTCCTCTATTCATCTCCCCATTCAGTCTTCCTGATGCCTCATGTTCTCCCCCTCCTCCAGCAAAAGGTACTCTTAACTGCTGAACAATCTCTTCAGCACCCACATAAAATATTTGACACCTAAGCAGATCATAGACATTACTGCACCAAGCCTCCCTTTAAAATATCTTATAGTGGAGTCAGCAACACTGCTTAGGAAATAGAGGCCTGAATTCAATCCCCAGATCTCATAAAGTGGCAGGAGAGATGGAGAGAATGGATTCAACAAGTTGTCTTTTGACCTCCATGCATGTACCACAGCACACACAAACATGAACCCCTCTCTCTTTCTCACACACACCTTAAACCAATAAATATTGAAAAAATATATTAGTAAAAGCAATAAATTAAACTTTATGAGATTAGATATTTTCATATAAAGTATTATTATAGAACTTGGTCACAATTTGAGAGGCTGATGAATTTTTATTTTCCAATCCACTTGAGGACTCAAACACAGCCAAGTAAGCAGAATGGATACTTGTTACTTTCATGTGACACTGAGGAAAATCAGGCTGATGATCAAGCTCATGTTCTGCTGAAGCCACGAAATTCAGTCTGCTTCCAGTCCAGAGATAGAGTTTTAACTCTTCCAAACATTAGCGGGAAATGAGGGAAATCGGCAGTACTGTTTCTCTGACTTCATTATGACTTGTCCCCTGTGTAGGATGCCTCTTCTTGACCTACAAATGACATCAAGTCTTTGGCTTTGAGGAATTACACAGTTTTCACCTTTCAGAATTTTATGATATACCTAGGTTTCATACTTTCTTAATCCTTAGCTTAACTCTCAGGGTTAAGTGTGGTTGTGTCCAGGTTTCTAGGTCATGCATACTCCATGGGTCAGTCTGACAGCTCCAATGGGTTGCTTACTTACCACGTGGAGTCAGCCAGACTTGTGGTGTGCTCTCTAAAGGTTAAATAGTGACTCTCCAGGGTATGTGACAATATTTCACAATGAGTAGAAAGTGTTCCATCATCACTACATCCTGTCTCCTATTTGAGGAACTACAATTTAGTCAGGTTTCCTTTAGGCAATTTACAGCGTCCACCCAGTTTGCACTTCATAGTTTCTTTAAAATTATGTCTATTATTTAATTGTTTGTTCTCACTTGGAAGCAACAGAGTGTTCTTCTACTTGTTGATCATTTCAGGTAAAGAGTTATAACATACTGCTTTCCTAATTTTCATACATTTTCCAGAATGTGACGAAAAGTGCTTTGAAGTGTTCCTAGCCTCAACACCACCTTCTGAATCACATCTTCATCATTTCACTTACTTATTTTAAATCTTTCTTCCTCATAGCATGCCAGGATCTTCCCTTTCAGATTTGGACTTTCTCTCATTGTGCCTATGAGGTAATGTAAAGATGTGATGGGGTCTTTAAGACATGGCACCTAGCACTTGAGAGGCAGAGGTAAGCAGATCTCTGTGAGTTAGAGGCCAACCTGATCTACAAAGCAAGTTCCAGAACAGCCAGAGCTGTTACACAGAGAAACCTTGTCTAAAGAAAAAAAAATTAAAAAAAAAAAAAAAAAAAAAGACATGAGAGAGTATCCCTCCATGGCTCCATGGGCCCCAAATGAAGTCATGGACTTTGATGATTGCCCATGGAAGGCCTCATGCTCCCTGGGGAGTGGGTGGGGGTGGGACTCTGGGGGTCTGTGGGGAACATGGGAGGATGAAATGGAGAGAGAACTGGAAATGTAAAGTAAGATTATATCTAATTTGAATAAAAATTAATGAAAAAAAGAATATGTATCAAAAAATGCAAACTCCCCCCCCAAAAAAAAACCAGACAAGAAGTCTAATAAAAGTCGTGGTCCCTAGGTCATTGAGGATGTAGTTCTCATGGGATCCCACTTAGTTCTAACAAAAGGGCTATATAAAAGAAAGCACCTAGCACCTTCTCGATCTCTCTGGCTTCCTGTCTCACACGCATTGTCACTACGGTGTGTTATACCTTAACTACCTCATCACCACAGAGATGACACTGAACAAATGCCCTGACACTCACCAAATGATGCCTGCTTTGTTGGAGCCCACAGTGTTGACACTATTTCCATCTTGACTTAAGGTCAAAAAGTTCAAACAGATATATTCTTGCTCCTCAAGAGCAAGCAACAGGATGTTTGGCTAAAGGCATGGCCAGTTGATGTCTTGCTCTTCAAGACCAAGTACCAAAATATTTGACTTAAAGTGTGGTTACTTGATGTTTGGGGAACTAAAAAAGTAATTTACTTGTTTCTTCCTTTATTCTTGGTTAGGAAGTCTTTGCCCTCCACTTTTTCTTGGGCTATGAATAATAAACTTGGGGCATCTAAAGCATTAACTGAGAACCCTCCTGAGTGTATCTTCTGACTCTTGTCTCTATCTTTGCTCAATTATCACTCCCCTTTTAAGGCACAGTCAATAGATCAGTTGGTTCCTACATGACACTGCTTTCTTTATAAAGTACCTAGCCTCAGACATTTCATTATAGGCACACACACACACACACACACACACACACACACACACACACACACACACAAAAGGAGTACTATAGAAACAGTACACAGAACAGAGCAATTGCTACAACTCTCCCAGAAAATATGAAAACAACATTGAAACGACCATGAGCAGAAGATGAGAAAGGTTGAGAATGCTTCAGAAACTATTACACATAGTTCTGGTGAGGGCTCAGAGAACCAACAGCTTAGTGAAGAGGTTACAAATGGAAGCAAGGATTGGATTTCAAGTGAAGCAAAAACTATCCTTGTTTTACTATTGTGTAAAACCCAGCTTAATTGTGTCAATGTCCTTAAATATTATTTTTAAAATGAACTTAAGGATGATATTCTAGTGTATTTGACAAAAGAACTTTCTAAACATCAATGTATGCAGGCTATGACATTGATACTGGCCACTTTTGATAAAATTTATAATGAGAATTTGGGGGAAGTAAGAGGCATCAAGGTTTGGAAATTTTCAAATTGAGCATGGAAAGGCAAAATTTTAAAAACTGTGTTAGAAACAGCTTATCACCCAGTTGCTATAGACATTAGCACAGATGAGAAATAGCTAATTTTTGCATCAGGTCAGTATGATCCAGATAATACCTCAGTATCTGCATAGCTGCTACCCCCATCACAGGCCATCAATTGTACCTTAGCATGCTTTTTTCCAGTGTCTATCACACCTAGTATTCTTTTCACTTACTTTTTTTTTTTTTTGAAACAATGCCACATTTTATTTTTTATTTATTTAGTTCTTACTGCAGAAGCCATGCCGTGTTGCTGGGATGCAGAGAGGTGGGAATCATCCAGGTGCAAGTGTTGGTCCAGCTAAGAATTCAACTGTCCTGGGACACAATTGAAATAGGAAACTGGAAAGGAGATTCCATCAGTAGATCTTCCCCCATTTTATACAATGCTTTTACTATTCTACGGTAGGTCAAAATAGCTAATAAAAATAATAAATACATTCATCCTTTCAGTCTATTATTTTGTTTATATCCTGCTTGAGGTTGAATGTCTGTGTTCTTTCATGCATACTTTATGTGGCAAAGTAGAGTTGGTCTCAATAAAACAAAGGGAAAAAAGGACTTGGCTTAGGTATTGAGGTCACTTGAGTTACATGTCCCTGGCATGTCGCTGAACAACACAATAATAAGCTGGAAATGTTGATTATCTATTTCATGTACCCACAGTTATGTCTATGAGAGTCATCTACAAGCATTCACTTCCACCTTTCCAATTACAGATTTCAAAATCATGTTTTCTTTTCCAATCAATAAACTTAAATGGTTTGCTCCTTTCACATATATATTATCATAGGTCGCATTCTGACCTCACCCTGTCTGAATAGCCTCCATGTTTCCATTGCCTAGGCTACTGACCTTGTTTATATCTAAGCCAATTTATATTTCAATTCTATCATGTCTTCCATATTGTTGATTAGTATAAAACAGAAGGAGCTGTTTGAAAAGAATACAACAACCAGAGAGCTACCTGGTTGTTGCAATTGGTGCTAGCTTCAGATGTTTACAGAAACCACCAAATAAAGTACTTTCTAAAAGTTACCCAAGTTGAATTTATGTTTTATCACTTTCTCAAGATTTGAACTTAGAATTATCAATGTTTGAATGTCTTTTTAAATGTTTCTTATATGAGAATTTTAAAAACATGTAATAGTTAGTTATATAAAAAAAATATAAAAATACAAGCATGGGAAATGTAGAAAATGGAAATGGGAACCTATATAAAGGATAAATTTGCCAGTAAAATATTATACATATATTTAAATATGTGTTTTCTTAGCATGAAAGTAGAAAGCCAATAGGTGACACTTGTTTTCCCAGCAGTTGAATAAAGGCTTTATTAATGGTGAAGAGACACATATATCCATCAAGAGCATAAAATGACCCTCAGCAAAAAGGAAGAGATATCTAGGAGCTGAAACTCCACTTCCTCTTGAGGTCAGAGTTTTGTAACGTCTTTAGTGGGTCTTTGTTTACTGTTGGTCAGTTAAAGAAAAACAGGATGGCTGATGTGCCCATCACTCTTCAGAAACAGAAGAGGAAGGTGGTACAGGAGATAATACTGATGGAACAAATAAAAACAATGTAGAATATATATGAACTTAAAAGAAGAAAATGTCATAATGCCATTTCACTTTTGTGATAGCTCTGGGGAAAGAAAAGAGTGCATTTCCCTAAATAGCTTAGATGAAAGTCAGTACAATCCACTCTAAAGTCATGATTCTGTTGATCACAAATATCTTCATGGTAAGAGTACTTGAATTAAAATAAGAAAGACAGAAATATGTGCAATATTTCTGTTGAATTTTATAATCACTTGTGTGCTTTTAAAACCATATAGTAGGAAGTCACAATGTGATCTGGGAAAGAGAGGATGTGAATCTTGTGTTCTTTGTAAGATAAGACTATGTAGAAATAGTGATTATTGGTTAATATTTAATATAGAATTAGTCAATAATAAGCTCTAGCCATTGGCCAATAGTTTTATAACTAAAAAAAGAACATATAGTATAACCAAGTTCAAAAAATTATTTTTGTAGAAAGTTAGTCATCCCTGTTTTCTTTCTCAAATAAATGGAACAAAATAAAGGTCATGAAGACTTAGTCAAGAGACTCTGAAGTCAAGGTTTTTAATGTTTTTCAAAGCCTTGATGTCCTCCTTGGTGAAATAGAGGTTCCAGATGACTATTCAGAAGACTGAAATGACTAAGTTCTCCATGTGGCATTTATTATGATTACTACTTCTTAAGCACCTAACATAAGTCCATTTGGCATTTAGATGTCTAGTCATTTATTTGTCATTGTACAAACAGTCTCTAAATAGATACCAAGGCAGAAATCAGGTAATCATGATGCTTTCAGGATTCCACACATAATTACACACACAAAACTATTTTTCTCACCATGTACTTCAGCCTTCTAAGAGTTTGCAAAGCATCAATTCAGTTACTTTACCAACCATGATTAAACAACACATGGATATGAGACAGCAAACCATCCAGTAAGAGTCTAAGGTACTGTAACTCTCACCCACTGTAGCATGTCTGTTTTCCGACAGCCCACCCGCCACAGGTCTGGGCCCACAGCCATGCCAGCCCCAATTAACACACTGAGACTCTGCATTTGATACAATCCTGTTGGCCAGTAACCATTATTGTTTATGGGCTAGCTCTGTCTTAATTATTAACCCATTTCTACTCATCTAAGTATTTCCATGTAGTCACATTATCGGGTAGCTGCAGGCCCGACATCTTGCTTCCTCTAGCTCTACTTCCTCTTTCCTCCTTGTCTCCTAGCCCCGCCTATCTTGCTTTCTCATTGGCCACAGTGCTTTATTAATTAACCAGTATGAGAAACATATTTACAGAATAACATCCCTCATCAACTCACAGCTATTTTGTAAACATATATCAAATTATCTGTTTTCCAATGAACCAAAGTATTCTTACAATTAATGTATGATGACCATTGCTCTGTCTTTTTGGACAAGATCTTACTCTTTCCAAACTCTATACTACTCTCATAATGATAAAGTAGATGTGTAAGTTTGAGTCAGAAGTACTGTCTATCTTTAGCCAGTAAATATATAACCCATTGATTACCCAACAATTAGGTCTATAATTATGAAAATCATCAAAAGAATAAAAATGAACAGTTTATAAAACATACAGTGATGCTTTAGGAAACAGGAATTGTTCACTTTCTTGCCTTCTACAATCTGTCTGTCAAGCTCTCCTTTGCCGTTCATGCTTGTGCTGAAATAAACCAAGTAGAGATTGGTTTGTATTTGTAAACACCTGAGACTAAACAACCTGTTGTTTCCAGATACCCCAGAGATACATGCTGATAGAAGAAAGGGGAGAGGGTAAATTATTTATGAGCAAGCTATTCTCCAGAGGAAGCAATGCTCCCCTAAGTAATAGAAGTAGCATGTATCACATTCTCTGAGAGTAGTGGGATTACTTAGGTTTGCTTACACCCATGGGAACTGTGAAGCAGGATCATCAAATTCATCATTTGCTATGGGGCAGATAGCATATTGTAAAACAGGAGGTGGACATTCCCATTACACACTTTTACTCCATTTTCCTAAATTTTTATTTTAGTAGTTTCTAGATATATCAGAAGTGACATTTTAACTCTTCGAACCTCAAGTAACCCCACAAATGACAGTCATAATGACAATATGATGATATTATGAATATGAAATTGGCTTGCACATCATAAAATTTTCATATTGTACCCAGTAGAAACTAAGTAAATTCCCTTTCCTGTCTATTAAATGAATTAGTAGAACCCCTGTCACAAGGGTTATTGCAAGATTTGAATAAACTAACATAGCAACAGAGAACTTTGAAAATGTAAACAACATATTTCTATCCATGACTACTACTACCAACAGAATAACTATACCTGGTCAGTCAATAAAAATAAAAGGCACCACAGAGTACACAGCTTTAAAATTACTGTAACAATTTCATAGCAGGTGGCAACAGCTATAAATTATAAAAGCTCCTTTCCTTGAAATTAAAACTGCCAGGCTCTGACCTCCATAGGTCACATTATAGCTGAACCTTGGGTAATGGTTAACCTTTCTTTTTCCTTCACACAATATATTTTAATGATTATCCATGATTGTCAAGTTGACAGGATCTGGAATCAACTAAGAGATTCCTTTCTGAGTGTCTGGGAAGGCATTTCTACAAAGAATTAATTGATGTGAGAAGCTCCTTATAGTCCAGAGTTACTGCTGTCCAATGAAACATCTGTGCTACTGTAGTCATTCTTCACTGACCTGAGAAATCATTTCCTCAGTCTTTAAACATGGGCTGAACACCAGTGACACCCCAGGTATCTTGCAGGTCTGCAAAAGCAGAATGGGTGTGTTAAGGCATTCAAGTTCATAGTTAGAGGCAACTACTGAGATCTAAGCCCATCCTCTCCAGCATGCAGGCCCCATTTTTAGACTATCCAGCCCTATCATGGAAGCCAATCTAATAAATCATCTTTTGTAATATATATTATTCTCTAGGAAATGTAACTAAGATAATTTGTATCTCCCCTTTAAAATGAAAATGTTTATAAACCTATAATAGTATTACAGCCCTAGAATAAAGCTATGTAAATGCAAGTCATTTAAATTCATAAGCAAACAGCAGCTCTGAAGAAGAGAATAGTAACATTAGAAAAACTTAGATTCTTATTCTGGAAAAACAAAAAAAATACATAAATTATATCTAGGACCACTGCAATGACTAGGATAGTGTAACAATGCTTTTCAAATATTTTAGCCACATTGAGTATAAAGAAGTTTGTTGTGTTTATCTCCAGGTCCAAAACATGACCTATAGCAATAAGGATATTAGTGGTGCTGTTTCTTGAATATATCTTTGTTGTTATATTTTATGCAAACTTTTATTCTGTTGATGAATGAGTACTTTCAATTTAAAAGAAAAAATGTTTTCCCTAAAATTTCCTTATAATGTTGCTTAATTTTTAGAAAGAAACACTATGTTTTCCCACTTAAACAGACTAGTCCAGTGCATTATTGCTTGGTATTTGCACTCAGTTTAAGAAACCAAGTGATTTTAAAAGCTTTGTAGACTAGGGTCACCATAAATACCTCATCATAGTGCCTTCCTCCAAAGCAGATGTATTGTCCCTATCAGAGGTTTTCTGGCTCACTTAGTCAACTACACGCCATCTGCCTCTCCATTCCCAGGAAAGATGTAATCCACAGTAGTTCCTTGCAACAAACAAAGCTGACTCCACTACCAAATGGCATTGGATTCTTTCATAACCTAATTGCTACACATAAAGTTTGTTAAATATTAAGTTTGTTTTAAACATTTTAAGAATATTTTAAATACATAAAATTGTTTTAAGGTGGCTTAATCAGAGATGAATTATAAAAATAGAGACATATTCAATTATATGTGGCCATATGACACCAAAGTTATGTAGTCCAAGAAGGTAAAGAAAAAAACTTAATTGGTTAATTGGCTGTTTAAAGTAAAACTTCACATTTCTTTCACCCTGTATGTTTATAGATGATGATATCTAGAAATAAGTTCCAGATATAGTAAATAATCTTAACTGTTTATCTTTAAAATTTGTACCTATGAAATGACCAATTTAATACTGTTAATACTACATTTTATTGTCCTAATGACAGCATTAAAACTAGATATGTGGTTATCCAGTGAGTAAAGCTACCATGTATAATGCAGCTTTACCTAATGCTCGACACAAAGCAACCGATTTTGCTCAAAACAAAAGTTTGAAACAGGTTTTGTACAATGCAGTACATGGATTATGACTGTTTCCATGAATGTCTTTTGACGGGTAATGAATAACTTTCTCTTACAAAACACTATAAAGCCTGAAACCTAAGGCAAGTCATTACCTGTTTACTTTCTGTCCTGTCTCTTGATGTCTGTCTGTCTGTCTGTCCATCTGTCTCTCTCTGTTTCTGTATCTGTCTCTGTGTTTCTCTGTCTTTCTCCCTTACATACACACACATGCACACACTCAGACACACACACACACTAACTAAAGCCAATCCAAATTTTTTTCTGCAGTTTTATAGTTTATTGGAATTCCTTTTTCCTGAATGTCTCAAGGAAAAGAAAATCATATATATATATATATATATATATATATATATATATATATATATATATATATTTAGTAAAAACTTGTATAATAGTGAAAAGAAATTACCATACATGCTGTAAGAATTTACTTATTTGCTTTTTTTTAATTACTAAGTGGTTTAACTAAAACACTGTCAAAATCAGTTTTCTTGGCTAGGTGTGGTGGTCTACAGTCAGCATTTGTTGTACTGAGGAGTGATGGTGAACTTAATTCAGTTTGAGGCACATAGTGAAATTCAGGCTAGCCTGAGTTAAGCAAGGAAATCCAGCACACAGTAAATAACAACAAACCTCAGTCGTCTATAATGAAAATCTAGCATGTCCCCACAGGCTTCAACTTGATTTGGTTAGCAATCTACAATAAATTCAGTATCTCCGCTTTCATTGGCCTTTCTGGATCTGCTCTAAATTTATTCTTTGAAAGGTTTGTTCTCTGACCTTTAAGCCACATGGGAGCTTCTCAAAACCATAGAAGTGATACCTGCCCAGACCTAGGGCATCAGGCTTGTTAGGAAAAGGGTCATGGGAATGGTCCAGAAGTTATATTTTAGAGGTTGATATACCATTTTGATATTATTCACATGACACAGGTGTTAAGTCGAAGTGTCTAAAGATGCTCTCATGCACTTTTACATTAAATTACAAGAACATCAATTTTCTCCACCAATTACAAATGACCTGAGAGCTGACAGGAATATTAGTGAGAGAGTCCTGGGACTCCTTGCTGCTCTTGAGAAGATAGATTATATGAAGATCATTTAGAAGAACTATTCATAGCAGCAACTGTAGCTCCTAAGACTAGTGACATTGCTCAAGGGGAATGAAGCCGAGAGATATGATAAACACTATGGGCAAGCAAAAGGTTGCTGGGAGCTCACCTGATTCTCATGGCCAGCATTGCAATTATGGAAGGAGAAGCAACAGTTTGATTTCCACAAAGACAAAGAAAAAAAGTGTGTTACGTACAGGTTTTTACCTGACAGCCCGGGCGCACCACCATGCCAGCCCCCAATAACACGCAGAGACTCTGTATTTGATATAATGCTGTTGGCCAGTTACTAATTTCTTATCAGCTAGCTCTGTCTTAATGATTAACCCATTTCTAGTAATCTAAGTATTTCCACATGGTCCTGACCTTTATTGTCTCCAGTCTCTACATGCTGACTCCTCCCAACTACTTCCGCTTTCCTCCTTGTCTCCTAGTCTCGCCTATCTTCCTTTCCTATTGGCCAACAGTGCTTTATTCATTAACCAATACAAAAAACATATTTACAAAATGACATCTCCCATCAGATGTGCAAGCCCATGCGTCTTTTCTCCCTCTCATGATTCTGTTAGCTTCCTCAAGTATAAGCATTCCTCAAGAGCTGCAGGATCCAGGAAAAATCAAGGAATTCGTGCATTTTTAACACAAGAGGCAATGTCCCATCTCTATCCTCAGTGTCCTAAGTGCATCTGAAAATGAAATTATCATAAGACAGAAAAATCAACGGAAAAATAATTTTGTTCACGTTTTTGCATACCGTGGGAGCCTTCATAAAATAATAATAATAATAATAATAATAGCAAAAGCAATAATAATAATAATAATAATAATAATAATAATAATAATAATAATATGCCAGAGGGGTATATTTTTAACTCCTTCAATACCTCTGCCAAATGCACTAGTCAAAGTTTTTGTTCTTTACGAAATTATTTATTTTTACCGTAGCTCTAATATTCTTTTAACCACACAGTAGAGATTTCCCTTGAATGTATTTATCTATGATAGAAGGACTACCCTAAAATAACATAACAATTTACCTTTGGTTTAATCCTAGTCAAAACCATTTACACAGAAATGGAGGTAATGATAATTCATAAAGTACAGAAAGTTTTAAAAAATTAAATGTGACAGATGTTTAATATCTTCTAGTGCAACATATTCCTTATATGAATAAGAAAGAAATATAGTATTCAGAAAAAAATAAGTAGACAAATGTAATTAACCCAGATGAAATTTAGCCAAATTAAGGTTTGTCCCAAGTGGTATCTATTTTGTGCCAACATCATGGAATTTTTTTTTTAAGTTAAATCATATGAAGGCAATTGGACAGAGAAAATGTCTACTTGTTGTATAGCTCAGAGAATTAATTTCACCTTTTATTAGTTTGTAACATGTAAGACAATTCTTGCTTAGCACTCTCTGTCTTCAAGGAGAAGTAGCTACAGTGTAGGTTTTAAGTATCCCAACCCAAAACAGTGCTTTGAGGACATTGCTATACTGTATTCCTTTTATGCCTTTGCTTCCAAGATGAACCATCTCATGGGAAAACAGGATGGAGAGAGGTTTCTCTTATTTATGGTAGTGTCTACAGTCCTGGTCGGTTGGCAGCATCCAGAATGACAAAAAATCAAGCCCCTGTAATATTAACAAGTATGTTATGTTTAAATGCTGTAATCGTTGCTAAGATGTATTTTTCTTTGCTCAAACTAAATACCAGTCGTGATTTAAAAAGAAAAAAAAAGGTATTAATTTAAAAAAATCACAAGTTTATATTTGCTTTTAAAATTGCAATGAACCCTTATAAAACAGATACTGTCCTTGAGTAAACACATAATATATTCCTAACAGAATCCATAAACTACCAACACTCAGAATAAAGTTCTCTTTCTGGATGATAACAGAAAGGAAGTGTCTTTTTCTTAAATTGGGACTAGTGTCATGTACCTTGGGGTAGGAGGCTTTTTTTTTTTTTTTTCCTACACCAAAAGAGGAAGAAAGTAAGCTGATAACACAGTTTGCTTGCTGTCTCCCCTGTCTGAAAGCTTTGAGAAACAAAGGTAACATTGTCATTGTTTCATGATTGTAACTCTGCTGGGAAGCTACTCTGGTAAGTTTCAACTGCAGGGGATGCATTTGATGAAAATCTTAAAAGCAATTGTGTGGTGTAAACTGTTGACTTTTATCCTTAGCTGGCATGAGTAGCTTATTCTTTGAAGGATCTTTACCTGGGAAGCTTTCAAATTCCATTGTCATGTGAAGCCTCCTATATCTAGAGATAAAACAAAATTAACTTTTCAAGGACATAGTGGTCTGGAAAGAGGAAAGTTATCTAGGAACTAAAAAGAAGTTCAAAATCGAATGAGTAACCCACAGCATTTACATTTTGCGAACATTCTATTCTTCCATAAACCTAATGGAAATTGCACATGGGGTTCTTTTAAAAGTAAATCCTAAATCAGAGCACATAGTTCAGTTCTTCTTTAATCTATATTCATTTTCTTATCCATTATCAAAAAAAATGCACAAGTTTTAAAAGTCAGTTTGTAGGCACGAATATTTATCTCACATTTTTATATTTTAAATATTTTTACTGTGCAAACCTTAGGCATTATTTACAGTGTTGTGTTTCAGTTTCCTCTCAAAGAAAATACTGTCATTTTCTAAAAGCAAAAACTTTTAGGGCTAACATTATTATATATTCCCTTGTGGAATAAAATCAACAGAGATTTAATGTGCTGAATTTATAGATTGAGGTGGTTAATAACAGCCTTAATTAAATAGAACTGGCTGTTTACTATGCTTGCTAGTGGTGTGTTTCATGTCACTGACAGACATAAGAATCCAAGAAAATGTGTGTTATCCTACTGCTGAAGGTGAATATATTTATTAATCTCTAAGGAAGCAGATGGATATTAAACATTTTATTATTAAATGGAGTAAAAATCCAGCCAACACTTTTTGAACAATTTTGTACATTTGTTTAGTCAGTCTTTATAAGATGCTTTTTTAATGCCATTCATATCTTGTGATCCATTTCCATCTTATTTTACTCTGTTCATTGGAGGTAACCAGTTCACTGTGTTTTGAATAAGGCCCTAACCCTTTATAATCTCCCAATGCAATGTCCTAATGGACATTATCAAATGGTGTGTGAGACACACTTCACCCATTCTTCCCTCATCATCGGTTAGTGTTAGCACAGAGGGAAAGTTAAATTCTTTGTTCCTCATTTAGTACTTAATTTAGTACTCTTACATTAGTTTAAATGAGCAAACATTGCACAAGTAACTTTGTTAAGACTAGTTACACATGCTTCTGTTTTCCCAAGCATCTTTCAAGAAAGCATATGTTTTACAGGTTGAGTGCATCTGATACAAATGTTGGAAGAATTTAACAGATGAAAATTGAAGGACTATGACAGTGTTTCACATTCCTGCTTACACCACAGGTAATGGTATCTCTGTGTAAGTGATCTTAGACCGTCAGGGTATGATCAGCAATGCCCACAGCATGAACATACTACACCTCATCTTTCATTTGATTTTCTAAATTTATTTTTGAGATTATGATTACAATATTTCACCATTCCCATAACACCCCACAAAGCCTCCCATACAACCCTTGCCACTCTCCTTTAAATTCATGGTTTATTTTTCTTAATAATTGTTATTGTATGAATATAAGTATAACTGTATACATATAGATTCCTAAATGTACTAAGTTTAATTCATATAATACTACTTGCATGTATGTTTTCAGAGCTAACTGGAAGCCTATTCTTTGGCCTTTTGTTCTAGACAGCTGGAGATATAAGTAATGTTCTCTAGCATTGCCAATGTCCTTGCTATCCCCAATGAAACATAAAAGATATATTTATCTCCTCCTCCTTCACCTCCCAGATTTAATTGATCACAAAGCTCTTCTAATGTTTTTCATGAGTAATTTTTAAATGCATTCCTTCTTCTCTACCTGTCTCTATTATTTATAACCTTTCTATTTTTTTACCTAAATAATGACATTACATTTTAAATTAATCTCCTTTTTTCTCTACTCTCTGCTACTACAAAGATGAATTATCTAAATTTAAAAATCTACAGAAAAGACGTCACTGACTTTTAAGAAGTACACAAGTTCCCTACTTTCTCATACTCAGTTCTGTGAGATGATACCTTCCTTTGCCTCTTTTCAACATGCCCTCATTCCCTCCATCATCATCAGGTGACTTTGGAAATACTGCACTGATTAGTCCATTATTTTCTCATATTGAGCATTACCTGATTTAACATCACAGAGATTTTAGGTAACTTGGGTTTTATGTCACTTCTTCCAAGAAGCCTTCATTGGAGTCCCATTTTTTTGAGCTGAATAAACTAACTCTTTTTGGCTGTTTTGCACATATCTGTATTAGTGATGTGCATGCACATGTATGTGCATACTCACAGATGTGTGTTTTACATATATGTTCAGGTGCTGTGGTTATGGGCAAGTTATGGCCTGTATTTACATAGGTGTCCAAGTCCTCATGTTTTCACATACCTACCAAACTTTTATTTACTAGACATCTCCCAGCCCCATCTTCTGAACTTGTGAGTTATTGCGATTTAATAAGGGTCAGGATAAACAAATAGGCCGAATAGATGTTTATTAAGGGAAAAACAACTCACAACACAGACAGATGAACACAGCAGTTAAAACTGGATGCTCCTCTCTCTGTGTCCCACCAGAAAGAGAGCGTCCTCCACCTCCTTCCGAGACCAAGCCCCATAGGTCACTTCTGCCCCTGGCTCCACCCCTCAATGGGTGTGGTCAGTGCCACAGAAGCAGACACAGTGAATATCCCACTACAGTGAGTAGCACTGGTCATTAACATAGGAACTTGAGCCACTGCATTGAAATTGTCTACGTTTATGTCTATTTCACTCACAGATTTTCACTTGGTGAAAAGATTGGCTTTAACACAGCAGGTACTCTGTTAAAACAGGTCTAATTGTTCAAACAATGCATTATGTCCAAAATGTGGAGAGAACAACTTGTAGTTAACATTTTTTTTAGAGGGAAAGCCATATTCAGAAAGGATTCTAACTTGATGCCTTTCACAACAGCAGGTATACTTGCTAGGAACATCGCAGAATGCAGAAACCTGATAAGTGGGATGCCTTGAGAGGTCATGTCAGAAAAAAGGAAAAAAAAAAATAAAAAAAAATAAAAAAGAGATGTCCATATGAGAAAGTGAGAGACTTGTCAGGAAACACTGGAGTTTTAGAGAACACGAGGAGGAAGGGTCTTATTGGCAAAGCAGAGAAACTGATCTACATTCAATAAACCAATAGCTACCATTCATTGAACACTTATTTTTTGCTACATGATATTTTAACCAATTTAACTGTTTTTATAATTAGTTAGAAAGGTTCAATAATAAATCAATTGTGCAGGTAAGAGAGTTAAGGCAATTAAAGAGTAAGCATTTATTCAATATGAAAGATCTAGTAAAGAAAATCTAAGGTTGTAAACCAGGCATTTTGACTGGGAAACAGCTTTTAAAAATCTGAGGACTATAAATTGGACAAGAAAGTCAGATGGGTTATTATTAGTTTTGATTGCACATTTGATGTGTTGGACGTAATCTACACTCCATGATGAATGAAATTGGAATACTACTAATTTTAATAGTGCTAAAAGAATATACAAATTTGGAAGGACACATTTTGTCTTGGTATGTGACATAATGTCCCACCATTTAACTGTCTTCTAAGAGCCCAGAAGTTGGTACTAGTGTCCTGACTTAGAGAAATACACTAATAAACGATACAATATGTAGGTATAAAATGGGGGTGCTTCTAATAAAATATGTTTCTGACTAAGCCAGGTGCTGGCATTTAACTTTGATGAAAAATATAGATCTTTTATCATAATACACACTGGACACAGAGTAGTAAAAAGTGGGGTTAAATAGCACAGAGACTTGTAGGTAGTATCTAGTTAATCACAATATCCCTAATATTCTAAATTACTCGCTATACAAAAACATACCATTCTGGCAAATGTAAATTGAGAACACTCAGTAAAATGTTGTGGTTCAGTCCCTGTCACCAGGCCTCGGCTACAGGTGAATTTGGGTCTAATCCCGCAGGGGCTACAGATTCTCCCACACACCCGCCCCGGGAAATCCCTGGGTGGGTCCTGGATATCCCTTCCCCTGCATCCTGTCCCCACTGAGAGTGCTCTTGGAGCTCAAATATACCCCACCCACCCCCACTGAGAGCCTGCCATACCCCTACCCTCTTCCCTACTCTGCCCACTGTCCCACCTCTCTGGTTGAGCACTGAGCCAGAGGGTGGAGCCAACAATCCAGCCACCTTCTGGGAAATTCCTGGAGCCCATCTGAGCACAATAGATAAGCCTATCCACGAGGGACCACCCGCAATTTCCACCTGCCTGGTCTCTGACCCCCACCACTGGTCTCCTATTTGAGTTCTGGGCCCCTCTAAGAGATCTTCTTATCTCTGCTGGTCCACTCTGAGTTCCTGCAGGCTGGATCCTTGACCCCCATCACAGGACCTCTGCTAAACAGGCCCTACTCAGTTGGAGAGTGCCAGCTAGCCCTGCCTATCAGTGCTGAACTACCCTAAGTATCAGCCCAGCCTATGTACCCCAACACCAGACCTTGGCTAGAGGCCTTGGCTAGAGCTAGGCCCAACTATCCCCGAGGAAACATCCTGCGGGGCTAGCCTCTGCCAAAAAGGCCTCAGCTCTCCTCTGCCGGAGCCTGATCTTTGAGCCTCATCGTCAGGCCCCTGCCAACGGAGAGACATCCTAGAGAGCTTGGACTACCCAGAACAACAGACATCAAACCTCTGACCAACCTAAATCCATAGAGAGAGGGAGAAACCCCACCAAAATCTACTGGAAGAAGCTATGGGAAGATGGCAATATAAGAAAACACCTAACATTAGAAAGACAAGCATAACACCACCAGAATCTAGGGAAGCTACACCAATTAGACCAGAACACAACAAAGCAAATGAATTAGAAGAGAACGACCTAAAAACTATCATCATAAAAATGATAGAGGCCCTCAAAGAAGATGTGAGAAAATCCCTTTAAAAAGTAGAAGATAAAATAAACAAAAAATTGGAAGAAATGACTAAATTCTTAAAGAATGTACAGAAAGCCAAGAAAAAAACAATTACACAGGTTCAAGACTTGAAAACAGAAATGGAGACAATAAAGAAAACACAAACTGAAGGAATGTTGGAAATAGAGAAGAAATAAAGAAAGAAATTAAGGACTTCCAAAATTTCAACGAGAATGAGGACACAACATATTCGAACTTATGTGTCACCTTGAAAGCAGTGTTATGAGGGAAGTTCATTGCACTGAGTGCCCATATGAAGAAAACAGAGGATAGTCACATTAGAGAATTGACAGCACAACTGAAAGCCTTAAAACAAAAAGAAGCAAACTCACCCCGGAAGAGTAGACTCCAGAAAATACTCAATTTGAGGACTGAAATCAATAAAATAGAAACCAGGAAAACAATACAAAAAATCAATGCAACAAAGAGTTGGTTTTTCGAGAAAATCAAAAAATTGGCAAAGCTTTATACAAACTAACGAAAAAGCAGAGAGAGATCATGCAAATTAACAAAATCAGGAATGAAAAGGGGGACATAACAATGGACACAGAGGAAATCCAGACAACTTGCAGGTCATACTTTGAAAACCTGTACTCTACAAAATTTGAAAATTCAAAGGAAATGGACAAATTTCTGGATAACTATTACTTACTAAAATTAAATCAAGAACAGACAAACAACTTAAATAGACCTATAACCCCCAATGAAATCGAAACAGTCATCGAAAGCCTTCAAACCAAAAAAAGCCCAGGGCCAGATGACTTAAGTGCAGAATTCTACCAGAAATTCAAGGAAGAGCTAATTCCAATATTCCTCAAATTGTTCCACAGAATAGAGACAGAAGGCACATTACCGAACTCTATGAGGCCACAATCACCTTGGTACCCAAGCCTCACAAAGATACAACTAAGAAAACTACAGACCAATATTCCTGATGAACATCAATGCAAAAATACTCAATAAAATACTGGCAAACTGAATCAAAGAATACATCAGAGAAATCATCCACCATGACCAAGTAGGCTTAATCACTGGGTTGCCAGGATGGTTTAACATACGAAGATCTATCAACGTGATCCACCATATAAACAATCTGAAAAAGAACAACCATATGATCATCTCCCTAGATGCTGACAAAACCTTTGACAAAATTCAACACCTTTTCATGATAAATGTCTTGGAGAGATCAGGGATAACAGGAACACACCTAAACATAATAAAAGCAATATACACTAAACAAACAGCCAATATCAAACTGAATGGAGGGAAGCTTAAGGCAATTCCTCTAAAATCAGGAACAAGACAAGGCTGTCCTCTCTCTCCATATCTCTTCAATATTGTACTTGAAGTTCTATCTAAAGCTATAAGAATACAAAAGGAGATCAAGGGGATACAAATAGGAAAGAAAGAAGTCAAAGTGTCTCTATTTGCAGATGATATGATAGTTTACATAAGCAACCCAATAAACTCTACCAGGGAACTCCTACAGCTGATAAACACCTTCAGAAAACTAGCAGGATACAAGATAAACTCAAAAAAAATCAGTAGCCCTACTTTATTCAGATGACAAAGAGGTTGAGAAAGAAATCAGAGAAAGATCACCCTTTATAATAGCCACAAACAACATAAAATGTCTTGGGGTAATGCTTACCAAACATGTGAAAGACCTATACAATAAGACCTATACAATTTCTTTAAAGAAAGAAATTAAAGAAGAAACCAGAAAATGGAAAGATCTCCCATGCTCTTGGATGGGAAGGATAAATATAGTAAAAATGGCAATCTTGCCAAAAGCAATCTACAGATTCAATGCAATTCCCATTAAAATCCCAGCACAATTCTTTACTGACCTTGAAAGGATAATAATCAACTTTGTATGGAAAAACAATAGGCCCAGAATAGCCACAACAACCCTGTACAATAAAAGAATTTCAGGAGGCATCACCATCCCTGACTTTAAACTCTACAACAGAGCTATAATTCTGAAAACAGCCTGGTATTGGCACAAAAAATAGACAGGTAGACCAATGGAATTGAATCAAAAATGCTGATATTAATCCACACACCCATGAACACCTGATTTTTGACAAAACAGCTAAAACAATACAACGGGGCGGGGGGAGGATAGCATCTTCAACAAATGGTGCTGGCACAATTGGATGATGGTGTGTAGAAGACTGCAGATAGACCCATGCCTATCGCCATGCACAAAACTCAAGTCCAAATGGATCAAAGACCTCAACATAAATCCAGCCACACTGAACCTCTTAGAAGAGAAAGTAGGAGGTACACTTGAACAAATTGGTATAGGAGACTGCTTCCTGATCATAACTCCAGTAGCACAGACACTGAGATCAACAATAAGTGGGACTTCCTCAAACTTAGAAGATTCTGTAAGGCAAAGGACACAGTTGACAAGACCCAATGGCAGTCCACAGACTGGGAAAAATTTTTACCAATCCTACATCTGACAAAGGGCTGATCTCCAAAATATACAAAAAACTCAAGAAACTAGTCAACAAAACACGAAATGGCCCTATTTAAAAGATGGGGTACAGAATTGAAGAAAGAATTCTCAATAGAGGAAATCAAAGAGGATGAAAGACTCTTAAGAAAATGTTCAACATCCTTAGCTATCAGGGAAATGAAAATGAAAAGAACTTTGAGATATCATCTTACTCCTGTCACAATGGCTAAAATTAGAAACACCAATGACAACTTATGCTGGAGAGGATGTGGAGAAAGGGAAACACTCCTTCACTGCTGGTGGGGGTGCAAACTCATACAGCCATTTTGGAGATCAGTATGGTGGTTCCTCAGGAAAATGGGAATTAGTTTACCACAGGACCCAGCAATTCCACTCTTAGGTATATACCCAAATATATTAGGTATATACCACATCCATGCAACAAAGACATGTGCTCAACTATGTTATAGCAGCATCATTTGTAATAGCAAGAACCTGGAAGCAACCTAGATGCTCCTCAACTGAAGAATGGATAAAGAAGATGTGGCACATCTACACAATGGAATACTACTCTGCAGAAAAAAATAGCAGACTCTTGAAATTCGCAGGCAAGTGGATGGAACTTGAATAAACCATACTGAATGAACTAACCCAGTCACAAAAAGAGGAACATGGTATGTACTTGCTCATATATGGATTTTAGACGTAGACTAAAGGATCACCAGCCTATAATACACACCACCAGACGAACTGGGATACAAGGTGTATTCTAAGAGATTCATATATGGTCCCTCACAAAAGGGGGAAGGGACAAGTCCCCCAGAGCACATGGGAAATGGGGGGCAGTGAATGGAGAGAGAACTAGGAGAAAGAGAAGGGGAGGAGAGGAAAACACGTGTGACTAGATAGATTGCATCAGGGTGAGAGAGGGGGGCAGCATAAAAGAGGGAGTCATTATTGGTTTGAAGATAAAACTGAACCTAGAAAGGTCTAGAGAACTACAAGACCGACTCCAACTAATAAGTTGAGCAACCATGGAAAGGCTACCATAAATGCCCTTCCCTGATAGTGAGATCATGAACTAAATTATCTACTATCATGGAGCCCTCATCTAGTACCTGTTGGAAACAGAAGCAAACACCCCTATCCAAACACTGAGTTGAAATAGAATCCAGATGCAGAGAGAGGGGACAAGACCAGGTTTCAGAAACTCACAAAGACAGCTGACCTGAACAAGGTAGAGCTTGGGTCCCACAGACTGATGGCTAGGAACCCAGCATGGGACTGACTTAGACCCCCTGAATATGGGTCTCAGCTAGAAGGACTGAGAAGTCTGGGGGGCCTCAGACAGTAGAAACCGGATCTATTCCTGGTGCACAAAAGTACCTTGTGGATGCATCCCCCATGGAAGGATACCCCCTTAACCTAGAGACAGGAGAGAAGTCCTAGTCCCTACTTCAAAAGACCTGACAGATTTATATGACCCAACTGGGATAGCATAGCCTTACAATTGGAATGGGGGTAGCAGAATGGGAGGGGAGGGTGGCCTGGGTGCATGTCAGAGGGGAAAGAGGGTAAGAGGGATGGAGGGAGGGAGAGAGGGAGGGAGGGATGGAGGGAGTGAGGGAGGGAGGGAGGGAGGGAGGGAGAGAGGGAGGGAGTGAGGGAGGGAGGGAGAGAGTTAGGGAGGGAGAAAGGGAGTGAGTGAGGGAGGGAGGAAGAGAGGGAGGGAGGGAGGTTTGGAGGGAGGAAGGGAGAGGAAACTGGGATCCACATGTAAAATTTTTAAATTATATGATTAATTAAAAAAGGAAAAAAAAACTAATGCTGCTGGATTAATTCAATATATATATATATATATATATATATATATACGTATATGTATATATATATATACGTATATGTATATATATATATATATATATACATATGTGTGTGTGTGTGTGTGTGTGTTGCTGTTGCTTTGACTTCAAAATTTAAGCCTAAGGAGAAGTTACTGGGGAAAAGGATTTCTAGTTTTGTTTTCACAAAAAATGAAAAGCTGTGGATTCCTTCCAGACTAATGTGGTTTGATTGAGCAAGACCCCCTGAAGCAACATCAATGGGACAATGTAGCCTTGCTGACCACTACAGCCAGGATTTCTGCATCTTCTTAGGATGCCCCCATGACAGCGCCCCCTACCAGCAGGAAGCAGTTTGGAAAGAACGACACCCAAATTCCCAAATATTGTTTGTAAATTTTGTTTTCAATAAAAAAAAAGAAAGTCTTTGTATAAATAAAAAAAATATTGTGGTTCTACAATTATAATTACTACAAAAGTTCATATACTCAAGTCCTAGAAAGAACATGCAAGTAAATATCATTGAAAAGGTCTCTGTGGTAAACAACATCAATGTATATTATATAATTAGTACTCCTAGCTTTCAATGGGACCTTTTGGGTATTTGCTAGTGTAGATGAGTAATGGGAAAGTGAAGTGTGCAGACTCAGGGAAATTGTCAGAGCTGGGTCTGCTAATCTGTATAGATCTAGACTCACACTGATACATAGCTCAAAAGCCTATTTCAAGGTAAAGTTAATGTTTCTCTATTTTTCTGTGGTGAGAAAGATCTGCCCAGGGAGAATCATTGGCATCCTGTACAACATCAGAGGGAAGGGGAGTTTTAGAATGCTTGGTGTGATGGTTAAACTTATGGGTCAGTCTGAGTGAACCATAAGGTACTCAGGTACTTAGTTAGCAAGAAAAGAGATACCTTAATAGAGGGAACATTTATAGGTTTAAAGAGAAACCTGGCACTGGGGAAGTGTCCTGGGATCTACAAGGATGACCCCAACTAACAATCTAAGCAATAGTGGAGAGGCTACCTTAAATGCCCTTCCCCTATAATGAGGTTAATGACTATCTTATATCCTAGAGCCTTCATCTAGTAGCTGATGGAAGCAGAAGCAGAGAACCACAGCTAAACACTGAGCTAAACTCCTGGAATCCAGTTGCAGAGCAAAGGGGTCAAGACTAGGCTGAGAACACCACAGAATCAGCTGACCTGATCAAGGTGGAGCTCATTGACCCCATACTGATAGCTGGGAAATCAGCAAAGGAAAGACCCAGACCTCTTGAATTTGAGTGTTAGAAAGCCTGGGCAATCTATGGGACCTCTGGTAGTGAATCAGTATTTATCCCCAGCATATGAATAGACTTTGGGGCCCCATTCCACATAGAGGGATACTCTCTCACCCTAGATACACATGGGAAGGCCTAGGCCCTGCTCCAAATGATATGATGACAGACTTTGAAGATATCCTCAGAAGTGTTCATCCTCCCTGGAGAGCAGAAAGCAGATAGAATAGGGGATCAGTGGGGTTCAAGGGAGAAGGGGAGAGAGATGGAACTGGGATTGATATATAAAATATTATTTCTAATTTAAAAGATAAAAATATGGTTATAATAAAAAAGTTTTCCAAAGGGGAATTGCCATTAAAAAGTATTTTGAGTATGACTATGAGGTTGTGAGATTAATATTTAAATATTAATTAATTAATATTTAATTATAGCACTCTGGTGTGGGTGGTGCTTGCTTTCCCCTTGTTATATTCTGAATTCTAAAAATTGTTAAACATTGGATATCTTTTGAATAAGGGAGAATTACTCTCTTCTGAATAATCAAGATGAAAGAATTGGTCTTAACAGACTTTGGATTCAGTCAGAAATAGTATCACTTGCTATGGCCAGAGTTGTGACTAACACCTTTGTTCCTAAGCCTTTAGGATATCTAATTTGCTATTTTCAGTCTATAATTGTATGAACACTTCTCTCTCTCTCTCTCTCTCTCTCTCTCTCTCTCTCTCTCTCTCTCTCTCTCTCTCTCTCTCTCCACACATACAAACACTATAGCTCTATTGGTTCTGTTTTATTTTTCTCAGGAATACTGACTGAGATAGAAGTAAAAGAGAATAAGATATAAATGACAGTTTATGTCATTTGCAACTTGTGGACTAATAGGATTATAAAAATTACTAATATATTCTCTGTTGGTATTATTAAACATTATCTTTTCTTTCTGTTCCTACCATCTCTACATAGGATCTTCAACTTTCAAGGAATGCTAAACTTTATTATGTTGCAGAAAAAGAAGACATGTAGAATGGATGTTACCAAGTATCAGATGAAGACACCAACGAGAATTTGGACTTATTTCTGGAGAGAACGCAGGCTGCTGTTTATGTGAGGAAGGTTCATGGGGAGAAGTATAGGCCTTTCTGCTCATATCACTGTTCTGTAGAAAGTTCAGGAAGTATATAGTTCCTGACTAAACAAAAACTATGACAAATACATGAACTGCTTCACTCAGAATTTTGCAGTGTCTCCTGCTGGTCTTTCTCCCTATATAACAGAAGCTGGAAGAGATGTTTTTAATTGTTCTCTTATAAACTATCTTTTATTTAATAGTTCTCTATGCTGTTAAAGATCTGAAAATCAAAAAGGCACACATGACTGCTGGAAGTTAAGTATTGTGGAGAGAGAATAATCATCCATTTATCTGATGCAGATAGCAGCAGACAGAGAGTGCTGCTTCTTGAGCAAGAATGTGCAGTGAGACATTCTGGACTCAACAGATGGATCCCCAAATGGGAAGCTTCTTGATTTGGTATTGTCTCCATTTAGAAGCCAGAAACAATGACAGCTATTGCTTCCCTTCCGGCTGGGTACAGTGACAACAGATTTCTCATGCAACCACTATATGCTGTCAGTCATGGAATTTAAAATCTAAATAAGTTTTCTTTAGCACTGTGAGTGAGATCTGTGTCTCTCTTAGATTTCTTTGAAATGATCAATTGGGTTAGAAATAATAATTGATAAAAAAGCATGTTGCTTTACAAATAACTGATTTTTATCAAATTACCTTTTGATATTTTACTCAGTAATCAGTATATCCAACAAATATTTAATATCAAAATTCAATGCAATTCCCATTAAAATAACAGCACAATTCTTCACTGACCTTGAAAGGATAATAATCAGCTTTATATGGAAAAACAAAAGACCCAGGATAGCCAAAAGAACCCTGTACAATAAAGGAACTTCAGGAGGTATCACCATCCCTGATTTTACTACAGAGCTATAGTCCTGAAAACAGCCTGGTATTGGCACAAAAATAGACAAGTAAACCAATAGAATTGAATAAAAAATCCAGACATTAACCCACACACCTACCAAGACCTGACTTTTGACAAAACAGCTAGAAGTATACAATGGCAAGAGGAAAGCATCTTCAATAGGTGGTGCTGGTACAACTGGATGATGGTGTGTATAAGACTGCAGCTAGGCCCATGTCTATCACCATCCACAAAACTCAAGTCCAAATGGATCAAAGACATCAACATAAATCCAGCCACACTGAACCTCTTAGAAGAGAACATGTGAGGTACCCTTGAACAAATTGGTACAGGAGACCGCTTCCTGAACCCAGTAGCACAGACACTGAGCTCAACAATTAATAAATAAGATCTCCTCAAACTGAGAAGCTTCTATAAGGCAAATGGCACAGTTAACAAGACCAAAAGGCAGCCCTGAGACTGGGAAAATATCTTCATCAATTCTACATCAGACAGAGGGCTGATCTCCAAAATACACAAAGAACTCAAGAAACTAGTAAACAAAATACCAAATACCCCTATTAAAAATGGGGTACAGAACTGAATAGAAAACTCTCAATAGAGGAAATCAAAAAGGCTGAAAGACATTAAGAAAATTCTCAACATCCTTAGCTATCAGGGAAATGAAAATCAAAACAACTTTGATATACCATCTTACTCTTGCCAGAATTAGAAACACCAATGACAACTTATGCAGGAGAGGATGGAGAGAAAGGGGAACACTCCTCCACTGCTGGTGGGAGTGCAAACTTGTACAGCCATTTTGGAGATCAATGTCTGTTCCTCAGGAACAGTCTACCACAGGAAATGGCAATCCCCCGTTTAGGCATATACCCAAATGATCCACATCCATGCAACAAACACATGGGTTCAACTATGTTTATAGCAGCATTATTTGTAACAGCAAGAACCTGGAAGCAACCTAGATGCCCCTCAACTAAAGAATGGATAAAAAGATGTAACACATTCACACAATGAAATACTACTCTGTGGAAAAAAAACAATGAAATCTTGAAATTCTCAGGCAAGTGGATGGAACTTAAAGAAACCATCTTGAATGAGCTAACCCAGCCACAAAAAGAGGAACATGGTATGTACTCACTCATATATAAATTTTAGACATAGAGCAAAGGATCACCTGCCTATAATTCATATGGCCAGAGAAACTAGGGTACAAGGAGGATTCTAAGAGATTCATATAAGGTCCCTCACAGAACAAGATCTCCTGAGCATATGGGGAGTGGAGTGGGGGCAGTGAGTGGCAAGGGAACTAGGAGAAAGAGAATGGGAGGAGAGGAAAGCACGTGGGACCAGGAAGATTGAGTCAGGGGAGGAATAGATGAAAGGAGAGAGAGAGAGAGAGAGAGAGAGAGAGAGAGAGAGAGAGAGAGAGAGACCATGAAAGAGGGAACCATTATAGGTTTGAAGAGAAAACCTAGAGAAATGTCCACAGACCTACAAGACTGATCCCAACAACTATTTGAGCAACAGTGGAAAGGCTACCATAAATGCCCTTTCCTGATAATGAGATCGACAACTAACTTATCCACCATCATAGAGCCCACATCCAGTAGCTAATGGAAACAGAAGCAAACACCCACAGCTAAACACTGAGCCAAACTGGAATCCAGATGCAGAGTGGGAGGACAAGACCAGGTTACAGAAACACATAGAGACAGCTGACTTGAACAAGGAGGAGCTAATGGCTCCCCAGACTGATAGCTGGGAATCCAGCATGGAATTGACTCAGATCCCCTGAACATGGGTCTCAGCTAGAAGGCCTGTCCAGTCTAAGGAACCTCTGACAGTGGAACCAGGATGTATTCCTGGTGGACAAAAGGACTTTGGGAGCACAGTCCCCATGGAGGGATACTCCCTTAACCTAAAGACAGGAGAGAAGACCTAGTCCCTACTCCAAATGACTTGACAGATTTAGATGACTCTTCCTGGAAGGCATCACCCTACATGTGGATTGGGGGAGGGAATGGAAGGGGAGGGTGGTCAGGGGCATGAGAGGGTGGGAGAAAGGGAAAGAGGTAGGGAAGGAGAGAATGAGTGAGGGAGGGAGAAAGGGAGGGAGAGAGGGAGGGGGAAGAGAGGGAAGCAGGGAGGAAGAGAGAGGGAGGGAGGGAGGCAGACACGAGGGAGGGAGGGAGAGAGAGAGAGATAAAGGGAACTGGGATCCATATGTAAAATAAAAATAAAATAAAATAAATTTCTCTAAAGAAAACGTGGAAGTAGAATTCAAAAGAGAGGTTAGAGTCAGAAATTTAATGGAAGGTAGAGAATACTTGCCTACCATGTGCCAGGCCCTGGCTTCAATACTACTACAGGAAAATAGAACAAGTGATCCAATGGTTAAAGCTTAGATAGTGAATGTGCTAGCACTAAGAAAAGGCTACTGCAATTGAACATAAGTCTCAGTGTAGAATGTCTAAAATAATGAAAGAGGTATATTAACAGTATATAAAATATTGAAAAAGATTGATGATTAAATACTGCATCAAGAATGCCAAGATAGGAGTTGGAGATACTATTCAGCATTTAAGGTACACATTGCTCTTACCAAGGCCCCCAGGTTTGATCTCAGAACCAACATGGTGGCTAGCAAGTGCAACTACAGTCCCAGGGGATCCACAGTCATCCATAGTTACCACATGCACATGGTAGGCACATAGTACATTGACATACACGAAGGCAAAACATCTACACACATAAAAATGAGGTTAAAAAAAAAAAGGCCAGAGTAGCTAAGCACAATATTGCACTCCTATCTCTCAGTACTAGTGAAGCAGAAATAGCAGGAACACAAATTAGATATAAGCCTTTGGGGTTAGAGACCATTTCTCAAGCTAAAAACAAGGCTATGCAATGAAGTCTACAAATGGTTTAGGGTTATCTTAAGTAAATATCAGCAACTTACAAGAAAATCAAAGCAAAACTGTAGAGAGCCGCAAAGTGCCACACCTTAAAGTGGCGCTGGCTTCTGCCTTACACCTTCCCATTGGTGAGGGTTCTCTGGCATAAACAAGCCCTTATTTGGTTAAGTCTGTTCAGCCTGTCTGCTTCCATGTTAGAGTAGCCTATCTGCAGGGTCCAAGTAGCTCACTGGGGTTGGTTAGTTCAAGGGTATTTAAGCCTGTGCAGGGGTCCCCCAGGCTCTCGCGGGTCAGAGAAATATGTTTCAAGGATCCTGATTAAAACTGCATGAAGAAAATCTTCCCGGAGTCGAGTTCTTCCTTGCTGGCGAGCGTAGGGGCGGCACAAACAAACCAAAATCATCATCACCTGTGTTTTTATACAATTACATCAGACTGTGAAGCCTGCTGGTCACTTTAAAAGAGTTAAGGTACAAGACTGACACCTGAAATTTAAAAATCAGCGTGTACAGTTCAAGTATTGAGGGCTGAAAATTATTTCTGGAGGTTGAAAATATGTTCCCAGGCCTTTTTTCTGAGGAGAAGGTACCAATTTGGCTTTTCGTTTCTAGATGTGGACTTATGGGCAGGTGCATGAACAGAATGCAAGAGGTCAATGAGGAGGGAAAGTGGATGACATAGTACAAAAACAATAACAAATACAATGGGTGCAGAAATAATATGAAAGAATTAAAATGGGAAACTAAGCTACACAGTCTGAAGAGGCCAGAAAAATAATTCTTTCTTTAACCAAATATTTATTCACTATGCAAGTTTTAAAATTAATTTAACCAACAAATATTTTCTGGGGATATTTCTCTACTGTCTCTGATCATCAGAAGAAATTCACAAATGCAATTTTCTTGCTGTAGCAATGATGTTAGGATATTGTGCCTTACAGCTCGCATTCCTGGAGAACAAGAGTTCATTGCCATTCTCATTACAATTCAGAACTGAGGAATGTTGCAGCTAGAATGGACCTTGTAAGAATGTTGAATTCTTTACTTTTCATTTAAATTAAAGGTTGAAAAGGGGTCAGACAAGAGATAAACACAGGAATTCAAATTGAAAGACACTGCAGGGAAAAAAAAAAATGTTTTCTCTTCTGAATACATTCCAGAAGTAGACCACCTAAATAAAGCATGTGGTTCAAGGAGATTTTTCTAAGTCCACAAAATTAATTGGCAACAAAATCCTCAATTATGTGTATTTGAGTAAATTGATCTGGGTATAATTATATAACTAGATGCTTCGTGATGAAATAAAATCAGCACATATTGCTTTAAAATATCAATTCTGGCTTTTGTTGTTGAATGAAACAGATTAATTATCCATATACTTCAACATGGAGCTGGAAAACAGAGAAAATACTATGATTTACTTTTTTGACATTTCTTCCCAAAAGTCATATTCTTGGCTAAATTCAGCATGGCAAATTCACAAAGCAGAGAAAAGCACAAGGTAAATAATATCACTAGAGCACACAGAGTGGTAGGAAGAGGATAGTGTCTAGAGTTGAGAGCTTCTTAAAGCTTTTAAGATCACCACTGTATTAGTATATCTCTCAAAGACAATTAATTAATAGAAAGGTTTTGCTTAGGAAGATGAGCATACCTGGATATTCCCACATGTCTACAGATTTTTAGCAGTCTCTGATTCTTCCTTAGCAGAAGAAAATTCTTTGCTATCCACTTAGAATTTACAAAATAAAAATGCATTTGTTTCCATATTTGCATTTCTACCATAGCCCATATTGATGCCTACCTCCTGATATTTAGACCATGTTCAGTCCTTTCTCAGCGCACCTCAACTATCCAAGAGCTAATAATATGATTCTAAGGTGTAAAATACAATAGAAGTAACACAGTATCATTTCCTTGTAAAACTGATGGCTTCTTTTTTGGTGGCCTTCCTTCTTCTTCTTCTTCTTCTTCTTCTTCTTCTTCTTCTTCTTCTTCTTCTTCTTCTTTTCTTCATCATTTTCTCCTCCTCCTTCTTCTTTTTCTTCAACACTCACTGTGAAGGAAGTGTGGTCCATATTATCAGCAGTCCTATGAATAGGTCAATGTGACATGAAAATGACTCTCTAACCAACAGGCTGTGAGGACCTGAAAACGTCAATAGTCATAAAGGTGAAGATGAGAAGTGACCCTGCACTGTCAGAATGTAAGATGACTACACCTACAACTAAGAGTGTATTTTGACAGCTTAGAAGTCTCTTTAAGACAAAGGACAATAGATAACACTGGCTGACCCACCAGAAACTATAAGCTGTACAAGTTTTGTGATTTAGGTTGAAATGTTTAGGGGAAATTCATTATATAGTAAATGATAGTGCATAAGACTGTCTTTAGTACAAGGGAGGCATTTCACAATGATTTAATACCAAGCACTGTTATAAGCAAGGTCTACTTATCAACACTTTAAAACTATCTACCCACCCTGGAAGGTGGAACCACTTGTGAATTGTTTCATTTATAAAACAATAAGTTATAGTGATTAAAACACAAAATCCTAGCCAAATATAGTAAAAAGTATTCTGGGCTGGCAAATGTTTAAATAGTTCATCTGTGAGAAAACTCACCATAAATGTTCCTTTATCATAAAAAATAAATAATTTGGACAATTCTGGCTTAAGCCCTGGGCTACATCAGAGGCTACACTCACCACCAGAAACCTTGAGGCCACCCCTACTGCCACAACCCCAGTCAGCAACTCTTGCTGAGGACCTCTGCTGCACCAGAGGACATGCCTTCTGCCTGAACCCATTCTCCAGCAGAGGATACCCTTCTGGACCAGAGACCATGCCCCAACCTCCTCCAGCTCCCAAATCAGGCTGAAAACCCCTCTTTAACCAGAGGTCTCCTAGGACATCAGAAGTCCAGACCCAAACTTGGGTGAAGACACTAGACCACAGACACCAGGCCAGAAGATCAGAGAGGAAGCAGAAATCAAAGAACAAAACACCCATCCAACAAAGAGAAACACAGAAATAAGCAGCTAGACCTATAATCAATCCAAATCCAGATGACTAAATGCCAGTGTAAGAATTCAACCAACAATAAGCAAGGTAATATGTCACCACCAGAGTCCAGATATCCTATTACTACAAACCCTAAATACTCCAACACAGCTGAAGCAAAAGAAAATGTCCTTAAATTCCCAACTAGCTGAAAATGATAGGGGTCTTCAAGGCATAAATAACTAAATACATCAAAGAAGTCAAGGAAAAGACCAACCAAAAATTCAATGAAATTACTAACTTCCTTAAAGAAAGCCAATAAATAAATAAATAAATAAAACAGTTGAAGGAAACAAATAAAACTGTTCAAGATCTGGAAGTGGAAATATGGAAATAGAAGTAGTAAAGAAAACACAAACTAAGAGCAATTTGGAAATGGAAAGTCTTAGGTAAGTGAACAAGAACTATAAATATTAGCATCACCAACAGAATACAAGAATGGAAGAGAGAATCTCAGGCTTGAAGATGCCATTAAAGAAATAGATTCATCAGAAGTACAAACTTGTACAGGCATTTTGGAGATCAATATGGCTATTCCTCAGGAAAAATGGGAATCATTCTACCACAGGAAATGGCAATCCCATTCTTAGGCATATACCCAAATGATCCACATACATGCAACAAAGACATCTGTTCAACTATGTTCATAGCAGCATTATTTGTAATAACAAGAATTTGGAAGCAACCTAGATGCCCCTCAGCTGAAGGATAGATAAAGAAGACGTGGCACATTCACACATTGGAATACTACTCTGTGGAAAAAAACAATGGAATCTTGAAATTCTCAGGCAAGTGGATGGAACTTGAAGAAACCATCCTGAATGAGCTAACCCAGTCACAAAAAGAGGAACATGGTATGTACTCACTCATATATAGATTTTAGACATAGAGCAAAGGATCACCTGCCTATAATTCACACCGCCAGAGAAACTAGGATACAAGAATGAACCTAAGAGTTTCATACAAGGTCCCTCACAGAAGGGGAAAGGAACAAGATCTCCTGAGCATATTGGGAGGAGGGGAGTGAGTAGAGAGGGGACTAAGAAAAAGAAAAGGGGAGGAGAGGAAAGCATGTGAGACTAGGAAGATTAAGTCAGGGGAGGAATATACAAGAAAAAAAAAGAGATAGACAGAGTTACAATAAAAGAGGGAGCCATTATAGGTTTGAAGAGAAAACTGAACCTAGAGAAATGTCCACAGACCTACAAGACTAACCCCAACAACAATGGTGGAAAGGCTACCATAAATGCCTGATAATGAGATTGATGACTAACTTATCCACCATCATAGAGCCCTCATCTAGTAGCTGATGGAAACAGAAGCAAATACCCACAGCTAACAACTGAGCCAAACTGGCATCCAGATGCAGAGAGGGAAGACAAGACCGGGCTACACAAAACCACAGAGACAACTGACCTGCACAAGGAGGAGCTAATGGGCCCCCAGACTGATAGCTGGGAATCCAGCATGGGACTGACTCAGACCCCCTGAACATGGGTCTCATTTAGAAGGCCTGTGCAGTCTAGGGGCCTCTGACAGTGGAACCAGGATATTTGAGAGCACATTCTCCATGGAGAGATACTCCATTAACCTAGGAGCAGGAGAGAAGACCTAGTCCAGTCTCCAAATGGCTTGACCCAGCCTGGAAGGCACCACCCTACCAGTGGAGTGGGGGAGGGTATGGGATTGGAGGGTATTGGGTGGGGCATGGGAGGGAGGAAAAGAAGGAGGGAGGGAGGACGGGGGAAAAAATAAATAAAAACAAAAATTAGAATACAAAAAAGAGAAAGAAATAGATTCATCAGTTAAGTCAATACTAAAAAAATTGTGGACACAAACACCCTGGAGATCTGGGACACTATGAAAGCACCAAACCTAAGAATAACAGGAATAGAGAAGAAGAAGAAGCCTGGCTCAAAGATCCAGAAAATATTTGTAGCAAAATTATAGAAGAAAATTTTCCTATCTTAAAGAAGGACATGCCCCTAAATACAAGAAGCTTACAAAACACCACATAGATTGGGAAAAAAAAGTCCCCTTGTCACATAATAATCAAAACATCAAACATACAGAACAAAGAAATACTATTAAAAGCTGCAAGGGGAGCAGGCCAAGTAATATATAAAGGCAGACCTATTAGAATTACACCATACTTCACAATGGAGACTCAAAAGACCAGAAGGACCTGAACTGATATTTTGTTCATTCCTAGAGACCACAAGTGCCAACCCATACCACTATATCCAGCAAAAATATTTTATAACCATAGATGTAGAAAACAAGATATGCCATTATAAAGTCAAACTTAAACAGTAGCTATCCACTAACCCATTACCCTACAGAAGGTATTAGAATGAAAACTACAACTCAAGGAGATTAACTACACCTGTGAAAATACAGAAAATAAATAACTCACATCAGCAAAAAGAAAAAAAAAAAATGGAAGAGCACACAGTGAAACATTAGGCAGAGTTAAGGCAGAGCTGGGGGAACCCTGAAGAAGAGAAAAGGAAAAGTGGAAGGAGCTAGATGGGTCAAGGATACCACGGGAATACAGCACACAGAATCAACTAAGCAGGTAAGCAGGGCTGATATGGGATGGCGGTGTCTGAAACCCCGTGTGGGTCTGTGCTAAGTGTTCTTGTGGGACTCCTCCTACCAGTGATAGTAAGGGGGTATTTCTGACTGCTTTGCCTGCTTTTCCTCCTACTGGGTTGCCTCGTCCAACCTTTGTATGAGGGTGTGTGCCTAATCTTACTGTAACTTGTTATGCTGTGTTCAGTTGATAACCCCAGGAGGCCTGTTTGCTTGTTTTTGATTGTTTTTGGAAATGAAAGATGAGTGGATCTTGAGGAGAGAGGAGGTGGGAGGGGCTGAAAAAAGAGAAGCTAAGGGAAACTGTAATCAAGATGTTACATGTGAGAGAAGAATAAAAGAAAAATATTAAAAAAAATATTAATTTGGTTATGTAAAGCAAAAGAAAAAATTAAAACACTATCTCAGGAAAAATACAATGAAGCAAGAGGCTAAGATGTCTGTAGAGTTAAAATGCTTCAAAGGAATAAGTGTTACGGTTTTTACTCTTGATCCCCGAGTTAACTGGGTCACTTTGGGTTTTTTGGGAGTTTTTTTTTTTTAATGTTTGTTTTGTTTTTGTTTTTGTTTTATTTTCATGACAGGGTTTCTCTGTATTGCTTTGGAATCTGTCCTGGAACTCACTCTGTAGACCAGACTGGCCTCTAACTCACAGAGATCCTCCTGCCTCTGCCTCCTGAGTGCTGGGATTAAAGGCATGAGCCACCAACACCCAGGCATTTTGGTTTTTGTTTATTTGTTTGTCTGTTTCTTTGTTTGTTTGTTTGTTTGTTTTTCTACAAAACAAATGTGGTCTACCAAGTTAAAGGAGCTCTTTCATGATTTTTCTAGGAAACCCATCTGGTTTGCAGTCTGTTACCTTGATGAACACCATGAACAAAATCAAAAAAAAAAAAAAAAAAACTCAGAAGTAAATAATTTATTTGGCTTACATTTGTACACTTGCAGGACACAGTTCATTATGGAGGAAGTCAGGGTGGATGTTCAAAAGAGAACTGAAGCAGAAACCATGAAGAAATGCAGCTTCCTGGCTCCTGCGCATCTAGCCTGATTAAACAGTTCATGCACACCTATCTAGGGATGGTGCTGCTCACAGTGGTCTAGTTTCTCCTACATTGATTACTAATCAAGGCAACCTCTTAGAGACATAGCCATAGACCAATCTGATCTGGGCAATTCCCCAGTTAAGGTTCCCCCTTTTCAGCTGTCTATTCGAGGTATCAGGTTGAAGTAAAAGCTAACCAGCTTCAGAATGTTGTTGTCTCTCTCATAGGAAAGAATGCCATTCAACAAATAAATCAGTGTCAGGGTGGAGCAATGGAAAAATGAGACCAGATCACCACACCCCACTCCATAGGGCTTAAGAGTGAAAAGGCAAGGTTCCCTTACTAAAGGAAGCTATGTATAAGCTGTGTATAAGATTTTTTAAAAAGTAAATGGATCACAAACAAGCTAGAAAAAAAAAGTCTTTTTCTAGTGTTAGAAAACACCGTAGAAAAGCATACAAATGAAGGATGCATCTCCCTAACATAATCACTAATGTTTTGCTGCTAGAAATAAGGAAATCATGTTTACTATTTGGAACTTAGAGTGAAATATTTCAAAGGAGACTTAATAATATACCTTTTTTTTTTCATTTTCCACATGCACTGATATATTTCTGTACACATTCAAAGCTTTTAATCATCTGATTTTCTACTATGATCCCAAACAGAAGTCACACACTCATTGTTCACACTAAGAAAGGCATAAGTATGCCATGAGATTAAACAAATGGAGTAGCAAAATAAAAACGCAGAGGAGGATAAGAAACAGGGCAAACAGATGCCAGGAACATGGGACTGCTATTAGAAAGAGTTCTCATTTGGTTCCCACTGCTGTGGACCCAAAGCAACTTGAAGGAGAATACAGTTTATTTGGCTTGCACTTCCATGCCACAGGCCCTTGCTGAGGAGTCAGGGAAGGAACACCAAGAGGATCCCGGAAGCAAGGACTGAAGCAGAGATCCGAAGGATGTTGCTTGCTAGCTTGCTTCCCAGGGTTTCTTCAGTTACCTCTTCCTTATATAACTCAGGCCTCACTGTCCATGGAAGGCACTGCTTAAAGTGAGCTGGGTTTACCTTCATCAGTCAGCAATCATGAAAATGCCTCACAGTCACACACGCACATAGGGCAATCCAATGGAGACAACTCCTCAGTTGAGATTTTCTCTTCCCTGGTATGTCAAACTGAAGTTAAGTTTTCTTTTTTTCTTCTCTTCTCTTCTTATTTTTTTCTTTTCTTTTTTATGTGATTCTATGGGCCAAACTCAAGGCTTTGTGTGTGTTAGGCAATAATTTCACCAGCTGAGCCCCTGCCCAGCAATACTTTTCTTCTTGTCAATAATAGTTCTATTTCACTGTACAAGGATCATAAATAAGTCATATTTTTAAATAGTCTTACACCTTGCAAAGCACATTTACATTTCCCTAAATTGTCACAGGAGTTGAAAAGTATTATTGCATATCTGACAAGTGAGAAATGAAACCCTAAGCGATGACATGGATTATCCAGGATATTGTGCTAAGTGAAATAAACCAGTTCCACATAATTTTACTTTTATTCAGAATCTGAAATCACCAGTCTGCTGCAAGGACACTGTGGAGTCCTGGTGCCCACACAAAGGCTATGGTGGCTGAGAAGAGGAACTAATGATAACTAATGTATATCTATCAGATAGGAAGGATACCAAGAGATCTATTGTAAAATATGATGGCCACAGTTAATAATATTTTTGAAAGCATCTAGGAAAATAGCCATAAAGTCTCCCCACAACAAAATGTAATTCATGTGAAGTGATAAACATTAGCTATAGTTAGCCACTCTAAAATGTATCTGTAGTTCAGAACAATATGCTGTTCATAACAAATACATGTGACTTTACATATCAGTCTAACATAAGGAAAAGATGAAGTGAACTGTCCATGACAACATGTCCCCAACTTCCAATTTTTTTTTCACTTGTGTCTATGTGTTTGTGTGTGTGCACATGCATGTGCATGAAGAGACCATACATTTTAGGAGTTGGTTCTTTTTTTCCACCAGGTAGATTCTTGAGATCATGTTCAAGTTATGAAACTTAACATCAAGCATTTTTTACTCAAATAGCCATCTTGCCAAGTCTCACATTTATTTTGTCCTAAACCATGCTGTCTGCAATTATAGGGATAGGAAATGTTCTCAATAATGAAAGTTTGGTAATAGTATAAGCTTCCCTTACAATGGAATTCCAGATTTAATTTTCATGCAGCTACTACCACAAACCACATATGACCAATAAGTAAAAGGACAGAATACTGTATGTAATAAGTCTATACCTAAATACCAGAGGAAACATGCTTAGAGAAAATAGAAAAATAACAATAGATGAAGAAATTACATTAGGAACTGGAGAGATGGCTTGGCCATTATGAGTGGCTCCTGCTTTTGCAGAACACCTAAGTTCCAGTGCCCAAGTCAACCACTCATAATTGTGTGTAACTCCAACTCCAGGGGATTTGAAGATCTCTTCTAAACTCAACAGGCAACTGCACATACACAGAATATATTCACATAAGTACATTAATACATTAATATGTTAATACACATAAATTATATATATATACATACATATATATATAAAGAGAGAGAGAGAGATAACTAAGTTATACTGTATTCAGAAATAAAAACCCTCACTGCTACTTCAACTTCTAGAGACAAGTAAAAAGTATATATTTATATGTCTTTTAATAACTTTTGTCAAATACAATTGGGAGAGACAGAACCATTTTTAGTAAATAAGAATCTTGTTAAAAGTAATATCAGTAAAATTATCTCAAAACATTGCTATAAAATACCCTACTAGAAGCAAATTTCTAGAGAAGTATAGGAGGCCTGCTTCTTTCTAAAACAAATAAGAATCTATGGTAGTTGGGGTTACAGTGGAAACTACACAGCACAACATCCATATGCATTGGTATTATCAACTATGACCATTTCAAACAGTGTTCTCAAATATTAGAATGCTAATATTTTAATAGAATCTTCTGTAAATCCCAACAAATCTGCACAAAATACATAGAAAGAATATTGTAGTTTTGAAGGAGAGCAATTAAACAAGTCACTTTAGACTTGACCTAAATTCAGTGACAAGTCTGATATTTTGAATCTATCTGGGATAAAGTACATTCTTCACTACTTGAAAAAGCTATAAGGCATAGTGATTTATAACAGTAGTTCTGAACGAATGAAAACTGAACATTTTTACAGCTGAACAAAATTGGGCTTAGACAATAGGGAACATAAAACTCATTTGGATTCAGGCAGTGTTTCGAAAACACATCACTAGTACCTTTACAATCAGCCCAGCACCTAACTGGCAGCCGGGGGAAGAATCTCCAAGCAGAAATATGTTGACCAGATTCTGCATGCTTAAAACCCCAGGGAATGCATCTTTGTATGAGCTATCTTTTCTATTTTCCAGTGGGACACAGAAGAGGAACCTATAGACAGACAATTATAGTAATCCAAGTTGATTATCATAAAAGCATGAATTAAAGTTTGCTGCCTATCTGTGACAATACTTTCTAACTCACTCTCTTTCCAAACTGATTAAGTATCAGTATCCCCAAGAACACTGAAGGTAATTCAGGAAGAGCAGCCATCAATTAACATTTACACTTTACATAGATAAGAGAATGGCTATCATTTTAGTTTTACAACAGAAAGATATGAAAATCTACAGGCTGGGGCTTTAGAGGCTTTTAGTATGCATCTTTTTCATATCACCTGAATTATATTTCAGGATGTCTGAGGCTTCGAAAGCCAAGCCTCCAATATCATACAATATTGAAGCAGGTGTTCTTGCAAGTGAATGGTAAAAAACATTCTGTAATAGCTAGGTCAACTTCACAAATTTATTCTTATTCTTTTCTTGGTTCGTAATATCTATTTATCCCTGAAATACTAGGGCACTGATCGAGCCATATTACTGAAAGAAATAAAATGAAAGAATATCTAACTTCTGTCCTTTTGCCAAAAGGAGTTGCAACAGAAGTTAACAGGGATAGAACTGGATAAGGGGCAGGCCCTGCTGATAAAAGTCAGTCTGATCCTCTGTAGGTAGCTAATGCAAGACTGAGGCTTCTAAGTCTTCACATGGCATGGAAGGAAGGATATCAAAGTTCTGAGGCTGGATTCAGGAAATCCAGTTAACATCACCTTTAGGCTTCAACACATGGTTTGAATACAGTAGATGGTTTTCATTTCGTGTTATAAAGTCACTCTGTATTTTGGGACTTGCCCCATTGTTCGGAAAATTTAGACATAAAGGTAGGCAGACACATTCATTACCAATACAAGTTTTCTTTTGTAAAATCTGTCAAAATTTCTTTCATTCTATCAGATTAGGAGTCACAATGTAATGGGATTATAAGATATTGACCATTAATATACAGCCTGGAATTAGGAAAGTTCTGTACACTACAGAACCATTGCTTTATAACAGTGATAGAATTGATAATGTGAAATGAATACAAAATAATTTATATTCAAAAGTTTATACAAAGTTTGTGTTCTTTGGCCTCCTCAAGAATCATGAAATTAAATACATGGGATGAGTTAGGCATTATGTGTCTGTAGTCAGGTACTTATGCCCTTACAAACACAGTGAGAAGAACTAGGCAAGTAGATGTTACAAGTGATTATGAAGTCATGTGACTGATAACAAATACCTACAGATGGAGATAATTTCTTCCCAGCCTGGCCCTGCCACCCTTCAGTCCCAAATAAACACACAGAGGCTTCTATTAATTATAAACTGTTGAGCCAATGGCTCAGGCTTCTTATTGGCTAGCTCTCTCTTAATTATGAACCCAGTTCTATTAACCTAAGAATTTCCATGTGGTCCTATCTTACCTGAGAATCTTGCTTCCTCAGCAGCTACATGTGTCTCTCTACCCTCCTTTGAAGGGTGGTAGGACCAGGCTAAAAAGAAACTCTGTTTATATTATACAGATATACATCCTTCCTATAATGAAGGCTTTCTTCCTACCCAGATGACAATCTGAACTCCCGATTTCCCTTTGCCTGGGCAGAAGAATCAAAGATGATGAAGTAATGTAGTCTGGTTCCTGTAATTTTTCACTTGGATTAGTAAATTTTGTTGGTCAGGTGTTAAGAGTATTACATTCAGATCACCACTACCATTTAAGCACTGATGCTTACCATACCTTTTTCATATCATACACACTATGACATTTTATTTTAGTGCATTATGTTCAGGCAGAATGATTTTCAAGAAAAAAAATAGATGATGAGCACCTTATTTCATGCTGCCTTTCCATAGTCAGGGACTTACACCCTTTGTGTACTTGGATAACAAATATTAAATTATACACATATCCTTTCCTAAAGCACCTCATATTTCCCTACATTTGTGGGCTTCCTTGATGGGAGATGTTATTCTGTAAATATGTTTTTCATACTGGCTAATTAATAAAGCATCGTGGCCAATAGGAAACAAGAAAGGTGGGGCTAGGAGACCACAAGGAGGAAAGAGGAAGTGGTAAGGAGGAATCAAGATGTAGACCAGGGAGGAAGGAAGACACCAGCCGCAGCTCCTGGATAAGATGAGCCACGTGGAAATACTTAGATAAGTAGAAATGGGTTAATAATTAAGACAGAGCTATCCCATAAACAATAATGGTAACTGGCCAACAGGATTGTATCAAATACAGAGTCTCAGAGTGTTATTTGGGGCTCACGTGGCGGCGGGACCGTGGTGGCCGGTGGGGAGGAACAAAGAGTAAAACTGCCCTTAACACTTCCTCTTATCACTCTTTGAATTGTTCATTGCTTGTCTTTACCTTCACTATTAAGTTTTCAAGCACCAACTCACCTGTTAAATCTCCAGTAAGCAACCCAAACACAACATCACTATGTCCTTAGCTTTCATAATATTTGAGGCCACTTTAGGCATTTTCAATCTTATTATAGTAGATAATGATATAGGGAAGAAAGAGGACAATAATATCCTCTACCATCATTAGTAGTCACTAAATATATAAAGAAAATAGTAATGGTTCTGCAATTCAGAGTTAGGCTTGCTGGGCGGTGGTGGCACACACCTTTAATCCCAGTACTTGGGAAGCAGAGGCAGGTAGAGCTCTGTGAGTTCAAGACCAACCTAATCTACAAGACAGCTAGTTCCAGGATAAGCTCCTAAGCTACAGAGAAACACTGTCTCAAAAAAATAAAATAAAATAAAGAAGTTAGTCTAAGTTTTAGGATATATTTCTTAGCAATTGTCATGTGTTAAGTTTCTTGTATTCTTAAAGCAATAATTATAACTATAGCATTGCTTTCAATATTATAAAGATAGAATATAGTAGTTTGTATTAAAATTATCACTGAAGCCTTAACTATTAGGCCAGTTCCATGTACATAACTCATAGTTGGTAACCTGGCTGAAACAGTGATGGTAGCAGAGACTAGACAAATGTGGCCAAAGGCAGTCTCATAGTTGTCTCCATTCATGGAAAGATGGAATATGGATTTTTACATATGTATCACAAGGGACTAAAATAGTCAAGATGATTGGCAGTACATCTCTCTCAACAGACAAGTTTAGGAACAAAGAGTATATATATATATATTGTGTGTGTGTGTGTGTTCTCCCACAAACCCCAGTAAGCTCTATTGCTCTATTTGTTAATGTCTTGTTACTATTGTATCTATATGTGAAAGATTGTCTGCTTGTTTGAAGAGGATAAATTCACTTCTAGTCCAGACCTTTGAGGCACACCTTTAATCTGGGCCATGAGTTCTGCTGGAAGCCTATATAAGGACATAGAAGAAGGAAGCTCTTGTGCTCTACCTGCTTGCCCTTGTCTTGCTATCATGTCCATTCCTTCACTGGTATTGAAGCTTACTCCTTCGAGGTTCCAGCATATGTAAAAGACCTGTTGAAACACCCAAATTTGTGGGACCGAGAAACTACTAGATTCTTGGACTTTCCATTCACAGCTAGCCGTGGGTTAGCTGGACTGCAGCCTGTAAGTCATCACAATATGTATGTATGTACACGTATATGTATGTATGTGCGTGTATACATATATATGCATATATATATAGAGAGAGAGAGAAAGAGAGAGAGAGAGAGAGAGAGACTCATTCCATAAGTTCTGTGCCTCTAGAGAGATCTAATAATACAGGATAAGTGTACAGGATGTATGTAGAGGGTTCATACTTGTTACGGGGCATGGGTGGAGATCACAGGACTTCATGTGGCCAGTTTTCTCTTTCCACCTTCGTATCAAAGTCGGGTAGTCAGGCTTTGCCACAATTGCTTCTATTCATCCCACCAGCCCAAACTGTTCTCTTAAAACTCATGTAAGGAAGAATCTCCAAATTCCTGAGAGGAGGTGTGTTTGCCAGTGAGTGAAAACTGCTTTAAAATATGACTTGTGCTCAATGCAAACAAAAACATATCCTGTGTGCACTATGTTCTAAATATGAGAATCTAATCACTTAGTCCTCAGGAAAGAAACTCATCTTTTGTCAGTTTTCATGTCTAAATATAAGCATGTAGAGAAGAAATCAAGCCAGCTTTTCCAAGGCCACACAGTAACTATTTGGAAAAGTTTGAATTTAATTCAGGTACAATCACTGTTTACTATTAGTCACACTAGGAACAAACTATTCAGCTGGTATCTTTGGCACATATTAACTCTTAGCACTGTTTCCCCAACATTGACAACTTCCCAGATCATTAAACTAAGAAATAATAACAATATATAATGTCATGGAGCTAATATAAAGTAGTTAACAGTATTTTTCTCTCTAGACCAGTTAATTCAATTATAAACATATTAATGTGTATTTAAACTCATTTGCAGCCCACAAAAATTCATCCACCAATTTATATTTTAATATATACAAGAATAAAGTATTAGCAATATACCAATGTTAATTGTAACATAGCAACCCTCCATGAGTTTAATATATCATACTAACCATGTAGTATTATCTTTAAATAAAGAAAAATGATGTCCTTTTAGTGAAGATGGATTTATTTACTTACTTACATAAATACTTTACCACAGAACCATATTTCAAGTCCTCCCTTCTTTTTTATTTTGAGACAAGGTCTCCATAAGATGTCCTAACTGACTTTTAACTAAGTCTATTGCTAGAAGAACCTTGAACTTGGAATCTTCTTTGAAAAAAAAAAATTTAAGCTAAAGTGTATTTATTATTGTTTAGTCTCCCTTACAAGAAAAAAAGAAGAGAGACTCAAACTCAGTCCTATGTTTCCTTTCTAATTTGATTTACACTAATGAAAATTGATCCAAACAGAAATGAAATTTTAATTATTTAAATCTTTAGCAAATTTAAAACCAAGCCCATCCAGGGATGTGGGACTATATTTATCAGCACACCTGTCACATGCCTTTAAAATAGGAATCATCTGCCTTAGAACTGCTTAAATGCAGGACCTTGATTCAAAATTCTCACATCCCATTTTCTCCCCCTTAAGTTAATGAGGCCCAATGATAACATTCCTTTCACAAAATAAAATAAAAATATTAAAGAGTTTCAGTAAAAATGCACTGGTTGAGCTGAGGATTGGGTCATTATTTCAACTAAATAACATACTTCAATTGAACAAGATGGAGCTATAGCTCGGTGACTACACAGCACCCCATTCCAGCTTTATTTCTTGATAAATAGCACTACCAATTAGCTGACTAACAAGGAGGAAAGTTCTCACAGAAGGAAGAAAGGAGAGCAAGGAGAAACCCAGCTGTAATGCAGATTTGCTAAACGCAGCTTGGGCTAGATTAGTTTGGATTAAAGCCAGCTACACAGAATGATTGTGCAAAGCTGGCCCTAGGGATAACCAGGGAAACACAGGTAGCCATCTGTGCAGGATTGTGTTGACATGTTTCAATGGTTTCTGAAAACAGATGTCTCCCTTTGTTTCTGTTCATTAATATGTATAAAATACATACAATATATCTAATATATGTCTAATAGTATGGATCAAAAAAATGAAAGGAAATATTATAGACAGGTCCCTAAATTATAAGCATGTTTAGAATTTTAAGAACTATTTTGTTTGGTCTTTGGAGTTGGTTTTCTTACAGAAGAATCTGTAAAAGTAATGCTGAGGGCCTATAATCTAATAATTATTTTACTTAAGTATAATACAAATGAACTATAGAAGACACCTGTGTAGTCATTAAAATGTTTTAGAAAAAAATTAAATTATTGAATACATATATTCTCTGAAATTGTGTTAGTAATAATGAAAGAAAACGAGCTAAATTAATAAATTGTATAAATATATTTCATATTTTATTTTATTAAATATGTAGAAGGAAACAATATACACGATAAGTACAATGAGAACTCTGTTCATCATATACAAAGGAAGCCTGGAACTTCAATGAAGCAAAATGGTCTTTTCTTCTATTTCAATAAAAAGTTAGAAAATGCCCCTTCTTATGAGGTTTCTAGCTAGGCTTCAGGATAGGATCAGTTCCTATGTAGTTCATAGTTTTGCTTTGTCAACACGCATTCTTTTATCCTTCAAAATAATGCCATTGAAAACTAATCTGTTTAATTAACTACAAGTAGAAAAATACATTATTTTATTGATCCAAATCTTTCTATTCAGATTTCCATGAGTATTTATGGTTATGGTCTTTGTACTCTACTAATAATTCTCTTTATAATTTCTCTAAGACCTGCTATTCTACTCTTAACTTCTATTTTGTAAACATTTTTTTTTTCTAAAATAAGCAGATGTTGTCTGAACTTAAACTTTACTTACATAGAATCATTGGCACCTGGTAAGATGACCAGGAAAGTTGGGTTGAGCATTATCTTGCTCAGTTTCTTTGCTTCATAAAATGTTTTATTACTTTGAAATTTGTAAAAAGTATCTAATGAAAGAAAAACAAGTGAGAATATGATGTTGAGGTGAGTATCACTCACCTTAACACTTCTCAAATTTACCTAGACTTAGCTTATCAACTATTAAACAAGTTTTCCTTAGTGACCAAAAGCTGATGTTTTTCTGTCTCAATTATTTTCTGTTGCCTGCTACTCAAATTTATCTGAATTTACATGTTCTGTTTCCAAATTATTTCATGAACATTTATCACATCTCTTATTCTTCTCATTTCAAGATGTAGATTTTAGTATCATTATAACCATGTATATGTGTTTTTTAATTACATACAATTTTATTTAAATTAGAAAAAGCTTGTTTTACATATCAATCCCAGTTCCTGCACCCTCCTGTCTTCCCCTGTTCCCCCCCCCACCAATCCCCACCCCATTCCCTTTCTGAACCCCAGGGAGGATGAGGCCTGCCATGGGGGAATCTTCAAAGTCTGTCATATCATTTGGAGAAGGGCCTAGAGCCTCCCACATGTATCTAGGCTGAGGAGTATCTCTCTATGTAGAATGGGCTCCCAAAGTCTATATATACTAGGGATAAATACTGATCTGCTACCAGAGGCTCCATAGATTGCCCAGGCCTCCTAACTGACACCCCATGTTCAGGAGGTCTGGGTCCTTCCTATGCTGGTTTCCCAACTATCAGTCTGGGGTCAATATGATTCCCCTTGTTCAGGTAAGCTGATTCTGTGGGGTTTCCCCAACCTGGTCTTGACCCTTTTGCTCATCACTCCTTCCTCTCTACAATTGGATTTCAGGAGTTCAGCTCAGTGCTTAGCTGTGCGTCTCTGCTTCTGCTTCCATCAGCTACTAGATGAAGGTTCTAGGATGGCATATAAGGTAGTCATCAATCTCATTATTGTGGAAGGGCATTTAAGGTAGCCTCTCCACTATTGCTTAGATTGTTAGTTGTGGTCATTCTTGTAGATCTCTGGACATTTCCCTAGTGCCAGATTTCTCTTAAAACACATAATGTCTCCCTCTATTATGGTATGTATTTTCTTGCTCTCCTCTATTCTATCCCTGACTCAATTTTCCTCCTCTGTCATGCCCACCTCTGCCCTCCTCTCCTCCCTAACTCCCTCTCCCCGCCCCCATACTCCCAATTTGATTGGGAAATCTTGTCCCTTTCCCCTTTTCCAGGGAACCATGTATGTCTCTCTGAGGGTCTCCCTTGTTTCCTAGCTTTTCTGGGGGACAGTAAGCTGGTAATCATTTGCTCTATGTCTAAAAGCCATATATGTGCTTTTTAAAACTTAATTATCTATAGTAAATTCCTTTCTATTAAGGACAGAATAGAATGGGTTCTATTCTCCAACCCTAAGCAAAATTTCTCATTCTATCATTTATTTGCTCTACATTGTGTAACTCTTAGAGTTACTCCAAAATCTCTCAGGTCTTTCACTCTCTCATACTATTTTTTCTTGGTCTTAGTGAAACAGCTTTGTAAAATATAGAATGCACTGTTCTTGAAGTCAAGGGACTAGTTCAAATGTTAGCTCCTCTGACTCAAACTGTATGAATCTAGCGTAGTAAATCTCTCACAGCTCTGTTTATCAATAAAATAACAAATTCCCCAAATTATAATAAATAACATTAGTACCTTAGCACATAAAATTCTATGTCTTAAATATGAATTATATGTTTATGGTTTTCATATAAATTTGTAGCATTCATACTTGCCTGATTACTGTAAGCCTGCAACCTCAATGCCATAGGGCAGTCTATATTTAAATTCCTAGGATCTTTCATTTGTTTAAATTCTAGCTCAAGAGACAGATTAGCACAGCTTGCCTTACAGCTAGAATATAGTTATCTCTGTCTCTGTGAGTGACCAGGAATCCAGGGATATACCACACACATGCGGCAGCTGTGTGGAAGGTCTCAGATTCATCTTCTTTTGTATAGGATGATACATGCCATTAAATCACAAAATAAGAAAAACACTTTGATTGCAAAGGTTGAAAAAAAGACACAGTGATTACAGAATTCAGAACATGGGGAAAGGATTTCTCATACAAATCATTTCCTCAGTAGGTTCTGTTTTGTCAGTGTAGCAGAATAAAGACTCCTAGCCTAGTCAGTCTGCAAGTTCAATCGGTATCCAACTGAGCCAGACACAGTTCTTCTGGTATCTTAAGGAGAAAGAAAAACATAAATTACATAGTAATATAATTAAGCACATGAAAAGGAAAAAAAATCCCTTGACCAGTTCTAGCAGCCAAGTCTAGGACTTCAAAGAGAAGTACAGGAATAGAAGAAGCTTTCCCAAAAAAAAATTTCATGAGGTACAGTGACCTAGTTAGAGAAATCTTACTTCTTCATGAACTTTTATTAATCCTCATTTACTCACTCACAAAATATTAGTTAGACAATTAGCTTCAACCATGTTACATTCCTGTCTGATGATGTATCAGTGGATAAAATAAAGAGTTCCTTTTTGTGATGCCTGTATTCTTTCAAGGAAGAGATAAACACACAGGTAAAGATAGAAGTAAATAAAATTTCATATAAAGGATATATGACTCCATAGGTTAATTAGAAAAAGTATCTTTGAAAATGAAATATTTAAGCAGAGATCTAGATGTAAAGAAAAACACTTCATGCAAAAATATGACAGATGAGTGATTTTGTGCAGAAATAGGTTTAGTGTGGTAAATTAAAAACAAAAAATCAGCATGAAGGCAAGTTGAATGGAACTGCAGAGAAAGAAAAGAGGACAGAAGTAGGAAAGGTTCTCCACAGTCTTGGTGACACAAAAGAGACTTGGGTGAGTTATAAATTTTCATATGCCCAGTTAAGGCAACATTTTTAAAGTTCCTAAAATATCTTAATAAGAAATCAAGATTGGCAATCCAGGAACCTTTTCTCCACCAAGGATTTTCATGTACATGTAATGAAAGGCCATCAGAATATCTGTTTTCTCTTTTCTTTTCTTTTTTTTTTTTAAATAAAGTAGCAAGGTCTAACTTATATTCATAGAAGATGATTTTATTTACAATTAAGGATGGTAGACTAGGAGACATACCAAAGTAGAAACAGAAGTGACTATAATTTTCTACTATAGCCAGTTTAGGTGATGCTGTGGACCAGAAAGACTGTGAGAAGTGTCTATATTTAGGGGTTCATTAATATAACAGGACTTTCTGATAAAGATTGGTTTGAGTGGGAAGAAAAACAATGATGACTTGAAGACTCTCCAATCAGTTTGACAGACTATGATGCCACTCTGAATTGAGTTTTGACTTCTTCTGAGTTTGGAACTAGAGTAGTTTTGAAGTGGAGACTGACACACAAATTATGGTCAACTCCTTAGGTCTCATCAAATTTACTTTCTAAGCACAAGAAAACACAGTTCATGCTACTTTTCCTGACACAAGATATTAAGAAATGAAGAAAAGATAGTTGCTTCTCAGAGATTATTGCATGAGAAATTTTGCTTGCTCCTGGATTTTTTGTTTGTCTGTTTGTTTTGCTTGTGTGTGTGTGTGTGTGTGTGTGTGTGTGAGAGAGAGAGAGAGAGAGAGAGAGAGAGAGAGAGAGAGAGAGAGAGTCAGAGACAGCAAGAGACAGAGATGCATCAGATATTGCTGCAGGTAAAGACAGAAATATTCTTAAATCTTTACATTATGGTTTCTGAAACACAGAATTTAAGAGATCAAGCTTATGATAAAAAAAATGAGGGTGTGTGTTTTTTTTTTCTTATTTTTTAAATCAATTCCAGTTCCCTTTCCTACCATCCTCCCATACCTTTAATCTCAGCACTTGGGAGGCAGAGGCAGGCAGATCTCTGTGAGTTCGAGGCCAGCCTGGTCTACAAGAGCTAGTTCCAAGACAGCTTCCAAAGTCAAAGAGAAACCCTATCTCAAAAACCAAAAAAAAAAAAAAAAAATTAAAACTTTTATGGCAAAGTCCTGTTAGACCTCCATGCTTCATTTTGCTATCTTGGAAAGAAGAGGTTTTAATTGTGCAGAGAGAAAAATGACAAAATGGTCAGTAAACACTTCAAGAATCATTACTAGAATGTGCTGCTCTCTCTCTCTCTCTCTCTCTCTCTCTCTCTCTCTCTCTCTCTCTCTCTCTCTCTCTCTCTTTTCTTGTGTGTATGTTACCATATACACAACTGTGTATATGGGGGTATATATGTTCTTATATATTTACAGAAACCAGAAATCAGGCTCTCTGCTTTTCTCAAGGAAGTTTTAATCAGGTTTTTAGCTAAGTTCCTGAGTATTATAGATCATCCTCACCCGTGTTTCCTTTGCCTATGAGATTAGTCAGCAATAGATGCTTAATCTCCAATCACTTCAAAGACCTGCAGAACACGGCATTTAAATGTTTTAATATTAGTACCCTGGAGACAAAGTCTGTCATTGAACTGGAACTATGCTCACTGTATGGCTAGCAAGTGAGATTACAGGATCCACCTGTCTCTGCCATATTCCTGCCAGCATTATGCGTTCACAAGGATATGCCTAGTTTTTATGTGGATGTCATGTTATGTTCAAATTCAGGTCCTCACGCATGCACAGCAAGCACTCTTACCTGCTTAGCCATCCCATCATTCCACATACACAGTTTCCTGATGGGAGATGTCATTCTGTAAATATGTTTCTCTTATTGGTTAATGAATAAAGCACTATTGGCCAATAGGAAAGCAAGATAGGTGGGACTAGGAGATTAGGAGGAGAGAGGAAGTAGTAGGGAGGAGTCAACATATAGAGTCTAGAGAGATCAGAGGTCCAGGCCCTCTCTCCGATAAGATGAGACCAAACTTGGAAATATTTAGATTAATAGAAATGGGTTAGTAAGACAGAGCTAGCCAATAAGCAATGATAATACCAGGCCAACAGCTTTGTATCTAATGCAGCATCTCTGTGTGTTATTTGGGGCTGGCAAGGCAGTGGGTTCTGACCGGCAGGGGGAAAACCACTCATAACAGTTTGCTAATGCCTTTTCAACACTATACCTCTATGAAATGAAAGAACACTCCTTAACTTGGCATATTTTGATAAAGTGTCACGAATTCCACACTACAGAAAAGAGTTCTAAATTCTATTGAAAACATATGCTGCTAGGTTAGCAGCCATTGTTCTCAAACTGCAAATAATGCAATCAATCAATAGGATGATTCACAAGTAAGCAGTAGCATAATGTGTGTAAAATAAAGGATAAAGAAGAACTGCAGCTTCATGCAATCATGTAGACAACTCTAACATATTTACAAAAAAATGCAAGCTATGGTTTCATTTGTATAAAATTCAAGAGCAAGTGAATGAGTCTGTGATGATAGGCTTGTATGCTTATTTGGCAATGAGTAAACTAAAGGAGGCAATGGAAATTGACTAAAGGAGGTTATTGGACATGCTGCATACTTCCATCAAAGGAATAGCTACATGAGTTAATTTTGATACATAGCTATTCACATTACAAATTTAATATGAGTGTACTTATATATGTACACACATACAACAAATGACTTCTATAATATATATAGGTATACATACAGATCAGCATAAATAAAAGCCAACAAATCAAAAAAATTACAATAATGTTCATAATTTTCTTTGTTTTGAGACAGGGTTTCTTTCTGTAAAAATTTTGACTGTCCTGGAACTCACTCTGTAGATCAGGCTGGCTTTGAACTCACAGAGATCCTCCTGCCTCTGGCTCCTAAGTACTGGGATTAAAGGTATGCACCACCACCTCCCCCCTTATAATGTCCATTGTTTATGAGTATTCAGATTAATGTACCTAAAATATCCATATCAACTGATGTATCTTCTTGTTATTTGCTTCAGACAAAAATATGTATAGATCATTAACTAGCTACAATGTTACAATAAGTTATATTAAAAGTTTGTTTCCTTTGAAATATTTTAAATGAATATTAATTAATAAAAGAATAATAATAGAAATGTCTGTGGAAATGGGACTAAACTAACAGCTTCCCAATTCCTTCTCAGCATTTCACACACGAAAACTTTAGGCAGGGTTTTGAGAATTTTCCCTTCAATTCTCAGAACCAAAGGAAGAGAAAGTTGTTTCTCTCTACAGAGGTAACTGTGGTAAAAATTCTGTTGACTCATACTTCAATTTACCTACCAGCAGATTTCAGAAGCCTATCTTTCTATCACCTTTGCTCTCCCACTCAGCCTTTATGGACCATCTGATTTATCTTGTCATCATTCTGAACAATGGGAGAAACCCGGAAAATTTTCTACAGATCTTCTTTGCACATATAATTCAAGGGAAACTGAAAAATCCTCATTCTCTTTCTTTTTTGTTTTTTTCATACAAAGACAATTAAATGACTGCATAGTTTTTTTTCCCCCCCGTTTGGTTTTATTTTGGCAAATGCTGTAATTGGAAGTGTAAAACCAATCAATGACACCTCTGGTTATAATTTATGTCTCAGAACTATCCCAAAGGAGTGATTTCTGAGGAATAATATGCAGCCTTCAATTTACTTTATCACAGCTGGATATGAAGTTAAATCCCCTGGCTGGAATTTAACCACCCAGAACCAAGTACCAGATGGCTTATCTTCACCTCAACCCAACAGCTGTGTCCTGATATGCACAGCTGGTCTTCACATTTGAATGGCAATATTAAATGATAACATTATGTAATATAGAAAAATGTGTTTGGGTAGCACTGGTCTTGAAAACTAGATTGCACAGTTGCTCTTAATAGTGACTACACAGCCTCAATAGTAATTCACATTTCTTCTACTTATGTTGATGGGTCCTGGCTAGGGTAAGAGTTTGCAGCCACATGGAAACATTCCAGTGCCATTCATATTGTACTACTTTGTCGGTAATGAGTCTTCAGGGTGCTTACCATGTGAGACTTTCCCTTCACATAAAAACCAGCACAACACTTTCCGTTCTGAGGCAGCAGACTCTTAAAGTTCTGTGATAATTAATAGATAATACTTCCCGCCAGGATGGAAGAATTAAAAGGTGCTTGGTAGAAAGCAGCTGCTATAGAAATATCCCTCTAGTGTTAGGATGTTATTGTTTGTTTCTTAGTGGAATTGTGGTTGCCATCAGATCAACAAACATAACTAATACTAAAATTCAGCACTTAAAAAATTTTCCTCAAAGAAAATATATTTCAGATCCATAAAAAATTGACACATTTCAAATGTAAGATGGATGACTGAATGTTCAAGGTCTTAATGAAATATAGAGTGGCAAGCTTTCTACTTTACAATTTGACAGAGGTTCCTTCTGCAGCTGTTCCAAAACTTTGATGTGTGCACTACCCTCGTAATACAAGGAAAGTTTATTCTCCTATGTATTCAAAGTAGGCATAGAGGCAAAGGGAAAATTGTATTTTATAATAAGACCTTCCCTCATAAAAAATAGAGTATCTCCCTGCTACTTTTACTAACTAGGAGTTACTAGTTAGTAGGCACAACAATAAACTTTTATAATTTCAATTCTTTCACATGCAAAACAGCAGCCTTAGATGTAATTGTATGTAGAATTTTTTCTGAAAACATCTTTGAAACAGAAGAAGGTGTTATGAGCACTGTTTGTTCTCCCTGCTCATTCAATAAACAATAAATACTCCAGTTCCTCCTCAGTGTCTTGAGTACACTGAAATATGAATCAAGGTGTGGCATCCCTCAGCCTGAATATCATTTCATAATTAATAATGGTGAGGGCAAAGGCTATTCTTCATTTTGAATTTCAAATGGACTTCTAGGTCCAATTCTAGAATTTGACACATTTATCCATTTAGGAAAGACAAAACAGAAACATAGAACCCATGCTATTTGAGTGAATCAAGCTCCTGAACTGGGGGGGGGGAGAGATATGCGGGTGAGTCTGTCTTACCTATTGTAAATTGTTTATCAGTGAAGTTATTCATCGAGTAGGAAAACCAATGTGGCAGTAATGGTTCTGGCTCCTAGTTCTTTGCTATCCCCTGCCTGGAAGCTCTAAGACAGGACATGGCTAAAACTGAGAAGAAAAGTCTAGACACATCAATGGCAAATCATAAAAAGCTCACAGATCAGCAGCAAGGTGGTACCCCATTTCCCCGGACCTGTTCCTGTAGTAAGGGGGTTCTGCCTTGCTTCTTCCTCTTAAGCTACCTAAAAGAAAAAAAAAAAAAAACTTCTTTCTAAATCTAAACCTCTAGATCTGAGAGCTTTTTATGGGATAATGGCAGAAACTGTGACAAGGGGAAGAGGGGTGAGGTGGTCAGTCCAGTTGATTCGCCCTGGTATTTCTAGTTTCTGCTTGGGACATTTCTAATGGCTGCCTTGGGGTCTCCACCCCACATGACCAGTTTCTACCTCTAGTTCCCATTACTTTCATAATTTTGAAGCGTGAAATGACCAATCACCAGAAGGACGGCTCTCCTTCTAGTTGAAAGACTATCTCCAAAGGCAAAGGCATATTCCCTGGACTTGGTTTGAGTTTTTGCACATTGTGACATGGCTATGAACAAGGCAGAGACAGAAAGGAAAGTTTTTCTTCCTTTAGTTTGGGTCAAATTTGAAAATAGCCCATTTCCCCACATAAATGTGTATCAATTTTCCAGTTTTGCATATGGCACAATTTTTCTCTTAATAGGCGCAAAGATTCAGACACATAGTCAAGCCTATAGCCAGAGGCTTCAGTCACACTTGGAGCCTACAGATTAATACATATTTGTTTAGTAGTTTAAATAAGTCTCATCAAAGCAGGAATTTTTATCTGTTTTGTTCACTACTGTATCCATAACATGAAAATAGTCTTAATGTAAATCAGGCACCTAATGTCTACTTTTAAAATAAGGAAGTAGAGATGGATGGGAGAAGAACAGGGAGAGAAAGGAGGGCACGGGGAAGACAAATGCTCAGAAAGAGGGGAATGCGAGGAAATAGAATGATGGGGAAGAAGTGGGCAAAAAGGGAGAGTGAAGGAGTTAAAAAGGCATGGATAAGAGAAGGAAGACAATAATCCTCAGAGTTTCTGATGATACAGCTATTTGTACTGTAAAATCAACTTTCTCATTTGTGTTCTGAGCCTGCTTTGGGGCCTAGGAAACAATAATGACAGCCAGCAGCATATGAAAAGGAATGCCATCATCTATTATAAGCTACTTATTTTCCAATGCTCTTGTCTATACTTCTCTTTTATCAGCAACACAAATATATTTCACATCAAACAGATTCCCTCTGCAGCTTTCATTTTTTATGTTATAATTTTGCTGTTTTGAAATGATACTGCAAAAAGGTAAAAGTGCACAGTTGATTAGCATTCATCACTAGTAGCCTACTCGATTCCAAATGAATCTTCATGCTCCGCACTTTATTTTGTTACTTACTGCCCATTTTTTTTATAAAACTTTCCATAATAAATCTTCAAAAATCCCTCTCCAACTTCTATTCACCAATTTCATTCAAAAGGCTGCTGCAATGTTGGCAGGTGAATTTTATTGCTCCGAGAGAAGATCAAGACTATCGGGCATTAATTCTTCCATTTTCCTTTAATCTCTTCTTCTCAAAAATAACCATCTTATCTCCAAGGGAGAATTGCCATTTTCCTTTCCATTGCCAACTGAGTGCCACAGTCATAATTCTGATGTGGAGGGAGATTTCTTTGATTCTTAGGATCTAAATAAGATTGGTTCATAATCCAAATTTACACTCTGATGAAGTCCAAAGTCCTTTAAAAGTTTCTAGAAATTTCAGTGAATAAATCTTTATAGTTACCCATGCACTGAGCTTCTGTTGCTTTATGTATATGGACTCCTATTATAAACTACCCTGACTCAAAAGCAAGATGAAAGTCTTTTAAATGAATAATTAAAAAGGAAGGAAAGGAGGAAGGCTTTTCTGAAAAGGCCAAATTATATCTTTTGACAAGTGAGAATAAAATAATATTCTGGAAAACTTGTACTTACCTGACAACCCCCCCCGCCAAAAAAAAAAGAAAAGAAACCTTGCCTTTCCACATTCCTTGGCTTGAAGGTGGCTGTAGGAGTAAACCATCAATTACAGTTATATAGTCAGAAAGAAACAAGGAATTCTGAAATGTTACAGCAGTTCTCTATACCTTGTTACTTGTAAGAAAGAAAGAAAGAAAGAAAGAGAGAAAGAAAGAAAGAGAGAGAAAGAAAGGAAAGACAAAAGAAAGAAGGAAAGGAAGGAAGCAAGGAAGAAAGGAAAGAAAGAGAGAGGCAAATCCTTATCTATATCTGGAGACCACCTTCAAGTCTACTGGCATTTGCAACTGAAAACCCACTAAGCTGAGGGAAGATTCCAGAATTGCAAGTGGTAAGTGGTATTTCTAAAAATGAAATATAATGAGTTGCATGTAAAATAATCTTTCTTTTATATCATTCTACTAGCCACAGGGTAAGAACAAATTACCTGCATGATTGCATGTAAGATACATGCACTCATAGTTAAGAGTATTTTCTCACTTAATTCCTGATTAATCAATAGATATAATTTAACAAATAAAAAATTACAGCAAGACATTGTTACTTTGAAGGTTAATACTTATTGTTGAATTTCTTCTCTTAAAAAAATCATGTGATATTAACATTTCCAAGTGATTTATAAATTGGTAGGAAGATGAGAGGAAATCTGTTCTGTTAGAGTAATAGCTCATCTTTAGGAAAACATCATAGCATCATAAACAACCGCTGTAAAAACAAGATCTACTATATAAAATAACCTGCCACATCCTTTTCGTAGCAACTTTATCTTGCCAATGGCCTTTTATTAGGATTACAAGTTGAAAATATATTGCACAAATTGAGTTTGAGAAAAAAAATCAATAAGATGACATTTCTGTATAATGACTCTAATTACATCCAGAATGTACAATAAGGTAACATTAAATATTCCTAAATTAAAAAAAGAATAGATTCAAATTAGAAACACTGTTACCACTATGCTTTGACACCAGAAAAAAAAAAAAACAAAAAAACAAAAAAACATTACTTACAGGTTCTGAAACTGACAAGAGCAAATGCCAATCAAATAAATAGCCTGTATTTAGAAAACCCAGGTAATAGTTCAGTGGGGACTTCTGCAAAAGAAATTATTATTTCAATGCCAAGTCACGATTGCAGCTTTGAACAAGTAGCAAAACATGGGCATGTTTCTAAAATGGATTTCCCAGCAGCTGCACAAAAGCCGGAGGGGATGGCTTAGTGTTTTAAGCCTCAGATTTGCAATACCTAGACTCCCTGCAAACTACAGCGTTAAATCCTCTGTAGAACCACAGCTTCAAATGCTATCAGGAAAGACTCAACTCTCCATCCTTTAGAGACTGATAAATTGAAAGCCATGAAGTTCAGCAGAAAAGGAGGGGGATTTATAGCTGCCCACGACTACCACCCATCAACTTTGAACACACACACACACACACACACACACACACACACACAGAGAGAGAGAGAGAGAGAGAGAGAGAGAGAGAGAGAGAGAGAGAGAGAGAGAGAGAGAGAGAGAACACAGACAGACAGACAGACAGACAGAGACAGAGAGAGAGAGAGAGAGAGAGAGAGAGAGAGAGAGAGAGAGAGAGAGGACAGTATTTGTAGCACTTTTAAGGTTCCACTGGAGATTTTAGTCTTGAAAAAACTTAAGCATCCCGAATCCAAAAATCTCCCAACTCTGGTAGGCACCAGCTTCATACACATTAATACTTACTTTCACACAACTCAAAGTGAACTGAAAATATTTTTTAACTCCAATTTAATTCAGTCAAATTCTAGGTGTTCACCTTAAAATGCATTCTAGATATACAGCCACCTTATGGATATTTCTGCATTCTATTCCGATTGTTACTTCCAGACACTAATTGATAGATATTTGGTAAATGCTAATTAAAATGAAAGCATATTACTTAATTATTATTTGAGTGTCCTTCTAAGGACACTCAAAGTAAGAAAGAGTATCTCCGTATCGTAGATGAGAAAGTGAACCTCTGGAAGATTAGATAAGCTAGTCAGAGCTGCCATGCAATTATCCTAAAGAGCAAAATCTGGGTCTTGAGACCTGAGATATTGTTACAAGAATATTTTCCTTATTGATGCAGACATTTTACCAAACATAACTAATTGATGCATTCCAAGTTTGAAGAAAGATAATCTTATAGATAACTTTTAAAAATCAGTAGCACTGTGTAACTGTTACATATAATTAACTATTGAAATTAGAAAGTGTAGTAGATACTAAGAAAACTGTGGGCCATGTTGTTACTGCACATCATGAAGAAGAAGAAGAAGAAAGGATTCGGTTACATTGAGACACAATGAAATATTAGATCTAAACTATTCTCCAAAGACTAGCTAAAAACAAGCAGTACTCATACAAAAGAAAAACATCTAAAATGGTTTAATCTTTAGTATGTAGCTGCAGTGCTTGTACTGGCTAGACAAAGAGAGTTCACTGAGGACTACAACACATGAGCCCTACCATGGCTGCACACTACTGTGGCTGAGAACTATAATGGCTACAACGGCTGAAATCACAAGACCAGGTGAATTTTCTTAACAGGATTTTAAGTTCAAGTAAGGAGAGAATTTGTAGAAAAGAGTGAACACACCACACTGGGGGATTTCAGCAGTGGGAAGAAGGCACAGCCTAATACAGCTGACTACTAAGAGCTTGGACTAGTAGGCCAAGGAAGGGAATTTGAGGGTGAGCCAGCCTGAGCCAAGTTAGTGACATTATTAAGGACACTGTACAACCTCCAAAACATAGGTAAAGTTTTCTCTCAGCAGAATTGTGCTTGAATGTTTTTACAATGAGTGTCTGTGTCTGTGGGTCTGTGTGATCTTTCGGCAAAGTTACATTCCTTAAGGGATACAATGATTTTAAGATGTAGAGAAACTTAAAATTTAAATATAACTTTCTTTCAGCTCAGAGATTTTTACAGCCAACTGTGTGTATTTGGGGATAAGACAGAGGTATAAATATTGTAAAATCCAAGGTAACCCCCAATCTTCTCTAAGTGAAGATTGTTTATCTGTCATTTTTAACACCCTTTTGATCTGTCCTTAGGAAAAATATTTTTTTTTTCTAAACTAAAAGCTTTATCAGTTTTGAAGTTTTTGGACTCTAAGTAGGAAAGGCAAATTAGATCCCAGGAAGAAGGGTTTCCTCCCTTTTCTTGTTTCCTTAAATTTGCCTCTCTTGCTGTCTTGCCTCTGCAAGAGTCTGGGTTCTTTCAGCTGAAGGAAATTCTACCACCTAAAAATGAGCTGCAGGGACTGAGACCAATTTTCCACATATTATATTTTATAATTTCTGAAGGCATGTCTCAGTTCTTTGAACTTATAAATAACAACCCAGGTGCAACAGAAAATTAATTCTGAAGACAATAAGTGTTTTCCTTGCTTTCTTATTCTGTTTCATCCATCTTTCCCATCTCACCTAGCATGAGCTTTATGCTCATTAGCACAGCACAAATAGCTTGGTCCTCCTCCAAAACCCCATAGAAGGATCATGTGTCATTTCTTTTTAATTACACCTAACTTTTTAATAGCACTTCCCTGCCTGGGAATAATTCTAGGCTATCTTATGCTGTTTAAATTGCAGATTTAGTTTTCATTCAATAAGAACCTTGAAGATTTTTCTAAGCCTCACAACTCCCATCTAGTTCATATTTTACCAGTCTGGATAGATTTATAGATGCTCTTTAAAGTTATGCCTTCCTTCGGCTACATGGACAGGCATCCCAGAGTCCCAGTGGGATTACTGGTCCATGCTCACACATCTGCGTACCAACCATCAGCCAGCACCATGCATGTAAAGGCCCCATTTCTCCTTTTATTCAAACATTTATTTAGTACTCAATGGTGCTAGGCATGAAGATAAAATAAAATACCTTCAGCAAAGAATGGAGTTAGCCTTCTTGGCTGGAGGCGAGGAGTCTGCACTTCAGTGGGCAACGTAAAGGGTATGTTTCTATTTGCCCAGCGTCCTTTCCTTCCAGCTTAGGGGTTTGTAACAAAAGGACGTCCTACGAAAAGCTATGGTGAAGAAATGATGCGTCCAGCATACCTCAAACGAGTCTGGTCCTAAGAAGAAGCATTTCGCCTTGGTACTGTAATCATTTTAAATTTTTGAGGAAGTCTGGGAAAGGTACGAATTAGGTTGATCCGGCTTCCTACCTTTAATTTGCATTTAAGTTGGCAAATATTAAAAATGTCAAACAGTATCTAACCGTTATCTGAGGTTCCTAGTGCTGTGCCTCTCAGGGTTGCATAACTTCCTTCTCTCATTTTAGAGGTCAAGCTACCTTTAAATGCGAGTTAAGCAGCATGTTATACTTCAGTAAAGCACTGAAAGTATACATGTATTAGCACATCAGCCCAAAAAGAAAAAAAAAAAAACAAGCAAGTAAAAAAAAGAAAAAAAAAATCAAAACCTAAAAAGAGCTCCTCAGAGGTGACCAGTACAGAACCAGAGCACCAGACTTAATAAGAAGAAAAAGAAAGAAAGAAAGAAAGAAAGAAAGAAAGAAAGAAAGAAAGAAAGAAAGAAAGAAAGAAAGAAAGAAAGAAAGAAAGAAAGAAAGAAAGAAAGAAAGAAAGAAAGAAAGAAAGAAAGAAAAAAAAAAAGAATGAATGAATGAATGAGTGAATTGAAAAAAGAAAAAGAAGAAACCGCAGCAGAAGGCCTCATCTCGCGAGATTTGGGGTCGTGCAGGAGGAGACCAAAGAGAAGCATCAGTTTCAGAGTCGGCTCTGGCCGAGACCTTTCTCGCGCCGCCCTGCTGGGCTCGCGGCTTTCTGGGACTTTTCTGGCGCACTCCCGCCATGGCGCGGAAGTTGGTTCTGCTTTGGCTTCTGCTGGCGCTCGTGCTGGGCGTCCTCCTAGCACACAACTCCAGTCCCCTACCCCTGGTCCTCAACACTTGGCCTTTTAAGAATGCTACGGATGCAGGTGCGGAGCGGTGGCACCGGGTGGGTGGCCACGCTGTGCGAGCGCCGTCCCGGGAAGCTGTGCTGGGCCCTGCTGAAGTTAAGGGCGAGTGAGCTGTGCAGGCGGCCCGGGCCTCCTTCCAGCCTTCTCCTGCACAGCTCTGGCTCCTGGCCCCTTCTCCATCCTCTCTGCCACTGCTGCATGTTAGGCTCCGGTGTGTTTATTGCTCCCCGCGACCTCAAACTCTCAGGCCTTTGCTTCACTCCTCCCTTGTCGCCCGCCTTACTCTTGTGGCTTGGGCTTTATAGCCATAGTGTTTTCAGCCTCCCACTCCCCACTTCTTGTGAATGTCTCCTGTTCTCCCAGTACCCGCAGGGTTCCAGTTAGGGAACAACTGTTGATTTCCCGTGGACACATTTATGTTTTGTCCATGCTTGTCATGCTGTCCTTGCCACTTAGCGTTGGTTATGCATTAAAGTTACCCTTAGATTTTCTTGAGCGGCTGTACCCTACAGCTTGTCACATTTGAGTCTGCTGTCACGTTAAATGTCTGTGGGTATCACTGGTTCCAGAACTCAGTGCAGGAAAATTTGTGTGTTTTGGGGCATGCATAGGAATAAGAAAGTGAGAAGTCAGACTGAAAGACCCCCAACAATAATGAAACAAATATATAATATACATATGAATATATAATATACATGCATCATGTGCAGGGGACAGTTCTGTGTAAATTTCCAGTATCGAACAGGAGCACTTCTAAAAACCAACATTCAAAGAATTACACTGCTGGCCTTTCAAGACATATCCCACATAATTTGTGGATTAAGAACACCCACAGAACACCAGGGGGAAAAAAGTGACTGCTTTTGAAACTGGGCCACCTTTGAAATATACTGTGTGACCTTGAATGAATTACTTTATATCTATCCATTTCTCTTGAAAACTAATTATAATTGAAATATTATCTCAGAAACTGCATGCAGATGACATTTAGTCACCCATGTAACTTTGTTGTTTGCTTTTGTAATATTGTGCTGAGACTTGCTATAACAAGTGTTGTCAATGAAGTGTTACTTATGCATATTTTAGTAATCTAATGAGTGACACATGGCTGTAATCCCAGCTTTCAGGAAGCTGTGGTAAAAAGATCCAGATTTATAGACATACTTTGACTGTACTAGACTTTGTTTAGGAAGCAAGACCCTATCTCACAAAACAAATGAAGAAATTTTAAGGATTTAATTGAAAATGCTTTTTCATTCAATTGTCTCTAAATAGTTTCAGTTATCCTTCTTAAAGATGACATATTTGTTACACAGAAGAACAGAAAAAAACAGTTACTGATAAGTTTTTGTTCTGTTTTGGGTTTTTTGTTTGTTTTTTGTTTTGTTTTAACAGGGTTTCTCTGTGTAACTTTGTAGACCCAGATAGCTCCTGAGTGCTGGGATTAAAGGTCTGTGTCACCACTGCCCAGCCCTACTGATAAGATTTTTAAATATTCACTTTCCACTAAGAGCCAAGGTCTTTGAACATAAGACTCTAAATAAGCACTATTGGAATTTAACAGCATGGCAGACATTAACATCTGGAGGGTCTGCCGTGGATGCAGTTGAGAATGGCTGTACTGTCTGTGAAAAAGAGCAGTGTGATGGCTCTGTAGGCTTTGGAGGAAGTCCTGATGAACTTGGGGAGACCACCCTGGATGCCATGATCATGGATGGGTAAGAATGTTCTTCGGAACTTTTCTTTGTGCTTTCCTGGTGGGCTTGTGCATTAGTGTGGCCATTCCTTGCTTGTAGCACTTGTCTTTTCTAAACACAAAGAGTTAATAAAAGGAAGGAGGGAGGGAAGGAGGGAGGGAAGGAAGGGAGGAAGGAAGGAAGGAAAACAGAGGACTGACCAAAATGTCGTCCTGATTAGATTATAACAGCAAGTAAATGGTTAAGTAGCTTTGACTGATGAGAAAACCAAAATACAAAACTGTGCCCCTGACTCAGTAATTGACCTGCCCTCCTACAAATGCTGTGGTTTCAGTGACCAGAAGCCTGAAGGCCTCTTTTAAAAGTCATGTTTAAAATAAGGAGTTGAGATATTCTGTAAATTGACTTTCTGTTCTTTAATTTTGTCTCTGGGAATCCATGAACTTTATGGGTTGTTTTCACGGCTGTGGCAAGATGGAGTTTAGCCTTCAACGCATTGCAGCTTGGAGAGATGCAATTTTTCTGTTCAAGCACCAAGAGAAAATGCCTTTCGTAAATCTTCCCACACTGTTGCCTTACAGCACCATCATGGATGTGGGAGCAGTAGGAGACCTCAGAAGAATTAAAAATGCCATTGGAGTGGCGAGGAGAGTCCTGGAGCACACGACACACACCCTATTAGTAGGGGAGTCAGGTATTTTCAAAACTCCTTTTTGTCTATCTCAGTGTATAAATAAATAAATAAATAAATAAATAAATAAATAAATAAATAAATAAATAAATAAATAAATAAATAAAATAGAACTCAGTGTGAAGTAGAGATCAAAGGAGACCCAAGTTCAAATTACAGATGTTTTAGTTCATATCTGGTTAACTGTATATAGATTACTTGTAATCTTGCTTTGTCTTTAAGACTGCATTTTAAGCAAGCTGTTGTTATCTGTCAATGGGTGATTGCTGCTAGGGAAGCAGGGTTCACCATCAGTTTTCTTCCTACATTGCAGTTCTGCAGGTGTAAGACCCAGGGCGTACTGCTCATATGAGACAATAGTGCCAAATGGAGAGTTCTCTAACAGTGTCATTTGAGTCCTTTCCAAGTACCATTGTAAGGTCATAAAATAGCCCATGATAAATATATCATTTATATATATATTATATAATATAATTATTATATATAATAATGATAACATATAATTATTATATATAATATTATTATATATAATTTAATAATATTTATATATTATATAATATATAATAATATATTATATAATATATATTTATTTATATTTATTTATATATAAATGATATATTTATGAATCAACCTTAATAGTCTTGGAATAGAATTGCAGACTCTGAAAAGGATGTGTTGTGGTCTTTGGAATCCATTTGTTTGTCTGGTTCTTTTCACCCTAATTAGAGCAGTAGAATTCTGTAGATGAGCTGTATTCTGTAGAAGTGGGAGATGGTGGGAGTAAGGCAGTAATGGAAAATGTGCACACACACCAAGGTCTCCAACAGTTCTCTGATAGAAAGAACACAGGGAAGCTGCAAGTCCAGAAATGACTCCCTTAAAACTGTTTATGTCCAAAAATTCCTGTAAAGGCCTCGGGTACTACCCTCTGCAGATGTCTTGCTGTATCTCTTGTGAAAGACAGATGACCCGGTATGCCTCTAGTACATGATTTTGCTTAGAAAAAAAAAAAAAAATGCATGGGCTTATACTTTTCTCTTTCATCTCCAGCCACCAAGTTTGCTCAAAGTATGGGGTTTACCAATGAGGATTTGTCTACCAGTGCCTCGAAAACTCTTCATTCAGAATGGCTTGCTCAGAATTGCCAGCCAAATTATTGGAGAGTATGTATGCAAATTCAACTTTAAAAAGTAAATTGAAACTGCTTAGTGATCCCTGAGGTTAATGACTCCTGCTGTCAGTAACTTGTAAATTCAAAGTTTGCTATTAAGAAAGGAACGGATTCTAACAACATTATTTCACTTGTATTTTCTTGGCACAAAATCCAAAATCTAAAATGTTTCTTAGATATTATCCATGTACAGTATATGCAGTATATTACACATATTTTGACTAGAAGATTTAAACATGTGTCTAGTGTGTCCCTAGTGGGATCAATGTTCTTTACTAGGAATTTTATCATAAATCAGTTTGATTTTGCCACACAGATTTCTTTTCAAGAATATCTTAGTCTCTAATCTGTTTCTTCCTTAGGTCCTAATTATCAAGGTTCTCAGGGTTTAGTTCAAAAAAATAAATTCTGAATGGGAACCTGGTGTGCTAATGTTAGAAGATATGAGTAGAATGAGCAACCCTAACTAAAAATCTGAAATCCAGAATATTTTCAGCACCAACACGATGCCATAGTACAAGTTCAAAAGGCCATGCTACTTCATGGGATGCATTGCCTTCTGACCACAAATGCAACTAAAAGTCTATACTAGTATCTTCCACTAATCATATAGATAGACATAAACCGTAGGTGAATTTTGTCGTTAGTCTTCAGTCCATCTGCAAGATATCTCAAGAACATGTAAAAATTTCAAAATCTAAAAAATTTCCCAAATACTCTTTGTCTTAAACATTTGGGATAAGGGGTACTCAGCCTGTAGTAAGTCCTTAGCTAATACCAGTCTGTACAGAAAACCTAAATTTATTGGTATATTCCTGTAGTTTTAATATTTAAAGGAATCTTAGACAGCTATTTAGAATGGCTGCAGCCAGAGAGGTCCAGGGTCTTGCAGGGTCTTGAAGCTAAAGAGAGCTGAAGATACTGGTGTGTGATACAATCTCATGAAATACTTAAAATGTCACATTTTGTGAAGAAGCATTGATTAGTTTTATTATAACTTGAGTGAGCAGTTCTCAGGTATGAATGTTATAGCTGACATTGTCACGTCTCTGTGTTAAAGTTGGACACCTTATAAACCTAGATTAAAAATAAACATTTTTAAAAGCATCTTTTGCTTAAATTCTCGGAATTTGTTATCCAAGAACCATATTGTGACAGGTAAAGATCAGGCTGGATACTTGTTTCTTTGAGATCAATATATAATTAAAAGGAAGTCTTTATGTTTGCCATTATTCTGAAGATTATATACATATAAAAATGGTATCCATTGGCTCATTCTTAGCTGTGTATCCATCTAGTCTATATTATTCAATTTTGGTAATTATCAGTTTTCACTTAAGATTAAGCTCACTTTTGAACTCTGTTTTACTGATGTCTTTGTGGTTTCTCACCAGTGATTGGCAATTGTACACAATTATCTGCCAGTTCCAAAAACACCCTTTTTAACCAAAAGATTTGAATCTTATTTACAGAGAGTTATACCAGATCCTTCAAAATACTGTGGACCCTACACACCATCTGGTGTCTTGGAGCAGGGTACTCCTGCCTACAAAGAAGTGGATATCTATGGTCATGATACTATTGGTAATTCACTTCTTATGCAATTTTATGTATTATTTTAATGACCTTCTACCACTCATATTCATGGAGCAGAAGTTAGCTAGCTTTCATTATTTTAAATGTCAAATAAATACCCTCTTCTTATGTGTATCTTCCTCTCACTATATGTACATGCACATATATACATACGTAATGTGCTTAAACACATGTAAATTCATGTTGTTATTGCATAAATATAATTTTGTCTTAGCATCTGTTACAGTTTTGTAATCACTTATACAAGACACCAAATATCCATTAATATTAACATGTAGATTATAAAATTATTTGTATTTAACACTGGTTATTTTATATAATTTGCTATATATAAAATGATTTGTAATAATTTTTCTAAGCTAAAATATTGACAAATTCTCTTAATCAAATGGATGATTTGTGAGAGAAGAGTGGAATTGCCTTTGAAAGGTACTAAAAGATTTGAAGAGTTGAGAATATGAGATTTTTTTTTTGTCCAATGATACTATGAAACAAGTCATTAGCAGTATAATATCACTGATATAGTTTTCATTATTTTTAATTTTTCCTTTTATTCTACCTGTAATTAATGAAAGAACATACTTTATTTCCTTAATGGAGTCAGTATGTAAAAACATAGTACTACAGACTTGATGGATTTTTCTTACAGTTGTAGATAGGGAAAATTCCAAGATATAGACACTGTGTGTTGAGATCCCATTTCCTGGCTCATAGGTGGTATATCTAGTCTTCTCTGGTCTTCTTGTATTAATCATTACACTCATGTAATCATTACACTCACAGGTGGCATGTCTAGTTTTCTCAATCTCTTGTATTAATCACTTAGTAGGGTATTGCCCTAATAACCACCCCACCTGCCCATGGGGGATTCTATGGCAGGTGAGGTTGACAGGAGGCAGAGGGACAAACTGCCAAACAGAGTTTAGTGAGAAGTTTTATTAGAAAAGGAAAGGGGTGGGGAGAAAAGAGGTAAAACTACACAGAGACAGAGAGGACAGAAGGGGGAGACAGGAAAAGTCCTGTCTGTCCCAGGGGAACAGTGAGAAAAAGAGCAGGAAGGGGGGGGGGAGAGTAAGTGGACAGGGGGTCTTTTAAAGGGGTCCTTTGCACCTTCCTGCAGACTAGTACTCATGGAACCCTGGGTTGACCAGGGTACTGCCAGAGTACTTTCTGCCAGGCAAGCATAATGCCTGAGTCCTTACATTGGGTACTTACATCATTGTTTTTGTTTTTGTTTTTTTTTTTACCTCTAGGCATGGTTGTAATCGATAAGATGGGACACACTGCCGCAGGCACATCCACAAATGGTTTAAAATTCAAAATACCTGGGTTAGTCTTTCCTCAAAAACAGATTTCTCAAATATGTATCAGATGAAAATGCAATATATTCCAGGGCTTGTGCTGGGTACCAAATATAAAAGGAAACCCTTACATCGCAGATGAATGTGAAAGAAAGCATGTTACCAATGTGTTAATGGCCAAAACAATCACCACCACCACTGGCTCAGAGTTCAGCAGTGTCAGGCGTGAATCTGGAGCCTGAGTAATTAGTGATACTAGTGAAGTGGTAGAGGCTGGGCTCTGAACACACATGACTGAAGGAGGACATGGAGCCAATGGCACATGTGTGTACAAGTAGTATAGCTTCAGGTTGAGGGCTTCTCTGGCTGGAACAGAAGTTGGAGTGTGTGTGCATGCCTCTATGTGTGTTTGTATGTACAGACTAGTGTGTTGCAGTAGTGAAGATTAAGACTACAAATAACCAAAGCCTGATTTCAAGGGATGTGCTTTAGGAGTTGTAGGTTTGTGCGGATTTGTTGTTGTTGCTTTGTTTTTAAGTAGAAAACAGGCATTAAATAGGTTATTAACAGGGGAAACTGGTAAGTTTGGCACCTTACATAGGAAGCAATGTAAGAAAATAATTTATAATGGTTCAAGCACTGCAGAAATTGAGACAGGTGTAATTATAGAACAGTCATTGTAAATCTGTGTTATCTAAAATGACAGAAGACAAGTTTTTGCTTAAAATTTGAATTGATAAGTAAAAGTATGTAGTTTTTGGAGTACAGTATGATATTTGCATAGATATAAATGTGAAATCGTTAAACCAGGCTATTCAACTTCTGCATTGTCTCTCATGCTTTTCAAAATCTATTCTCTTAGTGGGTTTTACCTATGAAATGTATTATTATTAAATGTAGTGTCATGTGTACAGCAGATCTCCAGACATACTCCCCCCCCCCCAGTTTTAATTTAAATTCCTTTTCTGCCAGCTAACATCTCCCCATGCACCTTCTCCCTGCTATCAGGAAACCAATATTTTAATATGTTTCTATTAATTCAGCTTTGTTACACTGCACATCTATCTGAAAACAGTCATATAATTAACATAACTGTTTGAAAAGTGTAATTGAAAAACAAACAAAAATGCAGTGAAGAATTTACTTAAAACAGTAACAAATGGCAGTGTGGAAACAGCCCCTAATTTTGAAATTGTTTCTAACATGCTTTAGTTTACACTTGGTTTCCTAATCTAAATTTTTATGTTCTCTACACATGAAGTCGTGTAGGAGATTCACCAATACCTGGAGCTGGGGCCTATGCTGATGACCTGGCTGGGGCAGCTGCAGCCACAGGGGATGGTGATGTACTCATGCGCTTTCTGCCAAGGTGTGACTTCTTACCTTTGTAAACCCGAGAGATGCTTAGAAGACCCAAATAATGTTTGAACACTGATGATTTTTGTAGTGTGTTGTCTAAATTCGTGTGCATGAGAGTTTGTAGGTAAGGTTTTTGGTTTGGTGCTGTTGTTGCTGTTGTTTTGCCAGCTAGTTTGCTATCATTTCTTGAGTCATCATTATCTTGGGAAATAAAATGTGTCTCACTGTGCTTCATAGAGAATGCCTATGATCTGTTTAGTTAATTGATGTAAGGCCATAGTGAAGGGACTGAGAAAAGTAGACAGTGTAGTCACTGTGGTCAATTGTTAACTACAACTGTATGTTTGGAGCATGTACAGTATTTTCTTCTGAGATTTTAGCTTCATTCCTCATGCAAATATAACCTTTATTTGTGACTTCTGGCTCTTATTACTAACGTGACAGTTATTCAGCCAAAGCCAGAAATAATTGTCCTCATCTGAAATTAATGGTGGATGAGTTGAATATATGACATTGTAGCAGGATTTGCTTGCCCTGATAGGAATTACAAGCCTGTGACAGGGATTACCAACTCATGTTCATTCATAGGTATTAGCTAAATGTGACAGTATGGTCCTTTCAGATTTTTTCACTTCAACTTAGCCTAATGTAGAGTTAGTATTTATTCTATGCTCTGATATTAAGTTGTCACCTTCATCTAAATTAGCTACCAAGCTGTGGAATATATGAGAAAAGGAGACGACCCAACCAGAGCTTGCCAAAAAGTTATTTCAAGAATTCAGAAATATTTTCCAGAATTCTTTGGGGCTGTTATATGTGCCAATGTCACAGGAAGTTATGGTAAGTTAGAGCTGTGTTTTATTTGTGTGAATTTACTAGTGCTATTAAAGACCCACCCTTCTGAATACCTGAGCATGTGATGTGCTTGCTCTATCTAAACAGGGAGTCTGTGAAGCAGGTTCTGAGTGAATGTCAGTGATGAGCTGTCATACTGTAAAATGTTTAAATGCATACTTAAAACCCTGTTTTGACTCCCGGTAGTCATGCTCTACTTTGGGGCTCTCAGTTCTTCTGCATGTCTCCTAAAAGTTTAGCATTGGCTGGAACACATGTTGACAGGCTAATTTAATTTAGTCCAAGTGCCCTGATTAGAGATGGTAAGGACAAGTTAATCTCCCTTGCTTCTTTTTAATTCATTAAAACATTTCAATCATTTTGGTCATCTTGGCTCTGAAGAAGATAAACTTTTACTAGTGCGTGAGCCAGACAGGCGGGCAGCATTATTCTGCTAGTGCTTGGCATGTCTTCTGTTCTGTTTGCTTTCCTTGTGAGCCAATCACACTGCGAAGCGTTTAAGGTCAGCCACTGCTGACTCTCATCACTGTGCTTTCAGATGGAGAATCTGCGCAGCTTCCGATCAATAGAGCTTATTAGGTTAGACTGCTCATTGCTGCTCTTTGATCTCTTGCTTTCCACACGTTTGTATTTGAAGAGCTTGTTTGAAGAATTCCGTATTCCTTTTTAAGTTGTGAGATTTAGAGTCAAAGGAAGTTATGGGGATTGCTTTTTGTATGAAGTAAGGCATTTTCTAATGATTACTTCTTAACAGATAAGCCATAGAAGGCCCAAATTTACATTTAGCAGGGTGGGAAGATACTAATTATCTTACACTATGAATTAAAAATTGACTATTTCCTAATAACACCAAGGCAGAAGGCCCTCTCCCTGTGCAGGTGGGTGAAGAGAAACTAAGCTTAGACAAAAGCATATTGACAAATAGCTCTTCTTGCTTTCTGTAAGAGGGAAAGAACAGGAAGGAAGGGAAGCAGTCATGTAGGAAGTGTTTATAGATACGAGAATGTTCTAGTTGCTAGGGAAATAAGAATTTTGATACTTTCTTTTAAGAAAGGATTGAAAGCGTAAATTAATCAAGTTGACGGCAAATGTAGAGGGGCAGGAGGAAAATCAGCTAGTTGTCTGGTTTTCAAGGGGGCCAGCTAAGGGCTGGAGAGTGAGCTTGGGAATTAAGAGCATTTGTTCTTTCATAGGCCATGATTGGTCCCCAGCACCCACAAGGTAGCTCACAGTCATCTGTGTTCCAATTTCAGGGTGTCTGTGTTCGTCTGACCTTCTTGATACCATGCACAACATGCAGGCAAATACACACATAGAGTAAACTTTTAAAGGCTTTATTACCACCACCTCCTCCTCTTCTATGGTCCTTAACTACCACTATGAAGGGCAACTTGTAGATTATATATGTAGGTATATTATGTGGATATAGGCTTGCAACAGCTAATGTCTAGATAAATGGTATCTTTATGGGTTCTGGATACATGCCTCTGGTAACACTTAACCCATCTCTTTTTGTCTCAAGGTGCTGCTTGCAACAAACTTCCAACGTTTATTCAATTTAGTTTCATGGTTTATAATTCTCTACAAAATCAGCCAACTGAAGAAAGAGTAGACTGCGTCTAATCTACCTTGTCTATTAGCATTTGTATTTAAAGAGGAGACAGAGACTAAGACTGGGAAAGTTGCTTACTGACATCATGTAGTGGTCTTCATATATTTCTAGTTCATGTGTAAGTTAACTGCAAAAATAAATTATGATGCAGTAACATTTCTGTATCTGCATTTGTATTTATTTTGTTCAAGGTCTATTTCCCACTTGAGAATGAATATGCATGCATATATGATGTATATTTTTAAGCTGTAAGTGATTAATAGTCATTATATTGTTGTCAAACCTTACTGCTGCCTCATTTTTAATATGCACAACTTGGTATTTACTATTTGTTATCTGTGGAGAATAATCCATGTTATTTTTTTCTTAGGCTATTGTGCCTATCAAAATTATTTGGGAAGCCACATTTAAAATAACCTCTACCAGTACAGAGTTTGGTGGGCATACATTTGAACCCAGTTTAATAAGAATGTTTAAACTACATGAAATACTAAATAATTTTAGCCCAGTTTAGTAACAATACTTTTATAAAGGAAGTGTCAGAAAAGGAAAATACCTAGATTATTTCCCCAGATGATTCAGGTGAATTCTACTCAAGAATTCTGTATGTTCAATATAGTAGACAAGGAGAAAACTGTTGACCTCAGTCTGTCATAAAAATTTGATCATTTCACCTTATTTATTTGCATTGACTCATATTGGAATAATTTTCTATGACTATTACAGTAATAACTTCTTAGAGGTTGGTTCTTCTTTCTGCTGGCCACAGTATGAACTAGTCCCCACAAATCCTGTCCATAGAACATTGCCAGCCCCACTTCCCCACATGTGGTGGTTCTATTCTTGTACCCTCTCATTTGCTTCTAGTGAATACCTGGTCCTGGCAATGAGTTTTAAGTGAATTTGGAATGGGAGACCTTCCCAGATCCTTTTGTATTTTGTCAAGCATGACAACATACTGATTGCTGCTCTCAACTACCTGTGTCCTTGAAAACTATAATGAGCAGACATCCATGACAGTACCCAGTGGACTAAATAATGATTCAGTACAGATATAAAATTCACCAATCAGTTAAGGCGTTTTGTGGACATTACTAAAATAATAAGACTATTTAAAATTACAAAATGACTTTTTTTTCCTGGTTAATCAAAGATAATTAGAAAGGTACTGATAAAACATTGATTTAAAAAATGTTTTTAAGATGATGTTATACTAAGGAATATTTCCTTCTTTCTTTTTCTTTCTTTCTTTCTTCTTCTTCTTCTTCTTCTTCTTCTTCTTCTTCTTCTTCTTCTTCTTCTTCTTCTTCTTCTTCTTCTTCTTCTTCTTCTTTTTAAGAAGCCCATATGTCTTTATTCAGTGGTTCCTGATGATGTGGCAAAAACAAAACATTCACCCGCATGGTATTGTCCTGTATTCAGGAACTGTGTCACTGTGTCCAAGGGTATTTCTATAGGCTGAGATGTCTCCCTCCTGCAAGAGATCATATTTGTTTGTGTCACATAGCATAGTGTTTCTCTTCTAAACAAGCAGCAGGTGGGTTTATTTGAAGCACCTAATAAAAGACTGAGATTTCCTAAGACCACACATGTGTGACCACTTACACTGGGAGGATCTTTTTGGAATAAGCACTCCAACACCAGCGAGAGTAGGAGAGAAGAGGTGCCTGGTGGACCAAAGCCAGGCTAGTTCCCCAAAGGCCTCCATCCCAGGCCCTATTTGTATCTCATTTTATACTCTAAAACCACAAGGAGAGTTGGGCAAGCAAGCCCCTTGTCTCTTCCATGTTTTCTGTCAGGTTTATAGACAGTGTAACAGGCTGACTTGTTTGTGTGTGAGATTAGTTTTGACTAACTTACGTAGGTTGAGAAGGGCCAGGAGATAATGAAAATAGTCCTTATTTATGAAACCCATCTAAATTATCTAAAGATAGTGACTGACAGAAGGTTAAAAGTTAACACAGAATACTTCATATCTAATACTAAGTATTAGATATTTCATGTAATTCACGTTTTCTCCTTTTCCAGAATATTCTTAGTAGAGCTTGACTTATTCTACAGACTTTTAATTAGAAATATACATTTATACTATAAGTACAAAAACATCTATTTTCAATAACAACATTCAAGTGATTTCTTTTAACTTTAGAGGGGAAATCATAGGTACAGTGTGTTTTAGTTGATATGTTGTACCCAGGCAATATACTGTCAAACCCTAATTTTAATTAACTTCTTTTTCAAATATTATGAGTTCTGATGTTCAGTGATTGAATTCAGACCTAATGACCCAATAAAGCTCACCTAGTACCTTTAATAGTACAATTAAAATTGATTGGAATATATCTATTGATAACATATATCACATTTGGATAGCAATTTTGAAAATAATGCATTTATGCCATTTTGATCGTAATTTTTAGTTAAGAACCAAGGGTTTTTGTTTGTTTTCTTGAGTATTAAATTTGTCACATTATGCAGTAGGTTTTCAACTATCTTACATAATTAAAAGATAAGGTGATAAGGTCCTTAGAAGTATAATTTGTGGTTAATAATTGTCCTATATAAGTGTTTTCTTATATAACCTAGGGTCAGCCAGTTTGAAAAAGAGTCATATTTTAGGACTGAGAAAAATCACATCTACTTAAAGGATAAAAAATGACCACATTCAGGATGAATATAATGGAAATTGGAGCTGCTGTGTTCAACCTATTTGCCTCTGAGTTAAAGGGAAGGAAGTTATTTATGGTTCCAATGCACGAATACTGCATTAAGAATTGGTCATTTGATTTAAACCTAAGACCTTTCCGAGTGGCACATTGGATATGTTTGCTCATTTATTTCCTATAATTAAAATCTTATTTCTATAATGTGAATGGTGACATATAATATTTTTAAGAAAATCAGATCTTAGGAAGAATGTAGGCAAACAAAATTCCCTCTAATTGCTTGTAATCGATCTCATTTCTTTCTGACTTGTGCAAAACCCTTGAGCACCATAAGTGTCAAAATACTTCTTTGCATTTCTAAATAAAACCTGCATTTTTCATCTTTTCTTGTTCTGTTCATTGTAATTAAGGCTGATCAAGAATAAAACCAAAGTTCTAGTAAAATAAATAGACATCCCAAGCTAACTTAATTTCCTTCAGTGAGGCTGAAGCAGTATAGTACATGGTAGTGTTATATACAGTGCATGTTTATCAGCAGACATTAAATTCAGGCTTATTTTCCCTCTAGAGAGACAGTTTTAAGATAATGCAGTTTAGAAGACACATGCAGAGGTGCACACACTGCCTTAGACGAACTCTGGAACTTAATTACTTGAATTCAAGCCCTGTTCTCTGTCAGTGATTAACTATGTGAACTTGATAATTAGCTTGATTTGATTGTGTCTCAGTTTTCTATACTGATGGAATAAAGATAATGTATCTACAGCTATAGTCTGACGTTGGTGTCCCTGCATCCCTAATTCATTTGAGGAGCCTGATACTCAAGGTGATAACAAGAAGACAGAGCCTCTGGGAAGTGATTAATTCATGAGAGTGCTAACTTCTGGGGTGGGATTAGTGAGTGCCCTTATAATAAGGGTCTCAGGAAAGATCCCTTCCCATTCTTCAACAAAGTGAGGACATATAGAAGGCTCCGTCTTTAAAACACAGAAAGCTATCCTGAGACATAATATATTGTCTAGCTCTAGCAGTCCAATATTTAAAATATTTCAGTGTGCTTTCACCATTCCTTTTTGACATTTTAATAAAGAAAAAGTTACAAAAGAGACAAGAAAAATAAGTGGTATAGAAATGAGACAGGAGGAAAAAGCTGTCTTACTTTCGAATGAAATGCACAATTCTGTAGAAAATTTGAAAGAATCAACAAAATACCTCCTAGAACTAAAGATTGTTATGACAGAACAGTAGCATTCAAGAATGCCCTCATCCAGGCCCTCAGCCTGCAGATACTGCTCAAAGGTAAAATGAGTCTTCTGCTTCTACTCCAGTTAATCTTATGCACTATTGATATCCAAGTACATGTCCTTAAACTATAAAAGTCTACCACTTGTCTGCAAAAGTCTACTCTTCATCTCCTAATGTGAAGTTCATCCTGTTTTGATTCCTCATATCTGAGAGGTTTTTTTGGGGGGGGGGGCATTGAGACAGGGTTTCTCTGTGGCTTTGGAGGCTGTCGTGGAACTAGCTCTTGTAGACCAGGCTGGTCTCCAACTCATAGAGATCTACCTGCCTCTGCCTCCTGAATGTTGGGATTAAAGGCATGTACCACCACTGCTGGGCTCTGAGAGTTTTAATAACAACAAAAATTCAAGTCCAAAGTTTGCTCTGAGACTTAAGGCCAACTCCTAACTTGTAATCCCCTATAAAATTAGGCACAGGGCCAGCCAGATGTGTTCAGTTGTTAAAGACCCTTACTACCAAGCCTGATGGGCTGAGATCAACCTCTAGAACATTCATGGCAGAACTAGAGAACTGAGTCCCACACGTTGTCCTCTGGGGTCCACACCTCATGGTACACATGGGCACCACCTCAAACACAAAATTGACAGATGATTGATTGGTTGGTTGGTTGGTTGGTTGGTTGGTTGATTGATGGCTGGTTGGTTGGTTGGTTGGTTGGTTGATTGAGTGACTAAAGCACTGGCATACATTCCCAATACAAAAGGGAAAAATAGAGTAACCATGGAGGATTGGAGCAAAGCAAAACAAAACTCAATAAGAAAGAGCTTATATTATGGTAAACCAGAATCACACAGAAAATGCAGGAGTAGATCAGGGAAGACCCTATTCCCAAACAGACACAAATGGACTCATTCCTCATTAAGGCTCATTTTCTACTTTCCTTTCTTACTACCAATAAAGGCCTTATTCTAGTCTGTAAGTCAGTGTCTCATGATCCAGTTGTCATTGGAAATGTCTTCACAAACATGCTCAAATGTTCTCTTCTGATCCCCTAGTCATTTACTAATCCAATCACGTTGACAATCCGAATTAACCATCCACAATGTGAAATAAGTAATAGAAGACAAATCTGCTTGGCTCACAATTTCAGAGTTCCTGTCCACAATAGCAGAGAAGGTATGAAGAAGCAGGTTAGCTCACAAGATGGTGTCCAGGAAGACATGAGAGAACATCTGTGCTTGCTGAATTTCTCCATATTTTCCCTCATTGCTCCAGCCAGGCCTCTAGCTTATGGATCAGACTGCCCACATTCAAGATAGGTCTTGCCTATCCTCTTAGTCAATCCTCTCATAAGGAAATGAAATGTGTTCTCATCTTGATAATTACAGAGCCAAAGCAACTATAGCCAATAAATAACATAAGAGTGAAGAAATATTGATAGCATATTGTGGAACATGAGCATGATCTCCAAAGCAATCCTCGCTTGAACAGAAGTGTGGTGGTTTTATTTGAGAAGACTCCAATTCATATAGGAGTACATTTTAGGGGCACACATATTCCAGAACATTCTCGGTGGTTCATACTCATAAGCAAGCTGAATTTGAGGCTAATCAAGAAGAAAAGATGATGGATAAAATTTGGGGAATGCTTACTTCAAGGTCATAGAACAAATGTTCAAAACACAGATTCAGCTAGTAAACAGAAACTCTTGGGAATATGTTCTGCTGTGTCATGAAATAGCTGAGAAACACAAAGATATGTTGGAAATGTGTTCACGTAGGAATGTGTCCCTGAAAGTTATGGCCACACTTATGTACAAACTCTCTGAAATGCGTTTGACCATAGACACACCCATAGATGTGCATTATCAATCCTTATAGCCACTTCTCAATCCAACCAACTTGCTAGTGAACACCATTCATCCCAACCAATTAAAATGATGTTCAAAGCAGTAATATAATTAGTTACGAAACATAACAGAAATATGTATAAGATCAGTCCGAGAAAAACTGCAAATCTATAATGGACGATATAAAAGTGTACATAAATAAATTGTGAGATTGTCTATGATCATAAATAGGCCCAGTTATGTCAACAGGATGTCTCTTCTGATCTTATCCTGCAGATTCAGCTTAGTCCTACTCAAATTTTCATTTAAAGTAATTTCATACATACTAATAAACTATTCTGTAATTTATAGTAAGACACAATAGACCAAGACAGCTAACAAATATTAAGGAAAAACAAAGCCAGAGAAGTGGGCCTACCTTTTTTATTGATTGTTTGTTTTGTTGTGTTTTGTTTTGGAGCCTGTCCTGGAACTCACTCTGTAGACCAGGCTGGCCTTGAACTCACAAAGATCCGCCTACCTCTGGGTCCTGAGTGCTGGGAATAAAGGTGTATGACACCAAAACACAGCCCTCTAATTTTAAGACTTCAAGCCACAGTAATCAGAATATTGTAGTATTGGTGAGAACAGAGAGTTGGGTCACTGAAACTGTTTTCAAGACCAGAAACAGACCCACTTTATATAACAACTGATCTTTGAGCCAAGAGCAGAAATAATACTATGAAGAAAAGAAAAAGCCTTAATACCAAATAATACTGAACAAAATAGTTTTCCAGAAAACAAAAGCAAGACCTAGAACTTCCACACATCACAAAAATCATTCAAAATTGATCACACATTTAAATGTAAAATTCAAAACCACAAAGGCTAGACCATGTAGAAAATCTGGAGGAACTTGGGCTTGAAGATCAGTTTTATATATAAAACCAACAGCAAGATCTATGAAATAATTGTCTATGAAAGATATTAGGAAAGGAATGAGAATAGGGCACAAATTAGAAGACAAAATTTGCAAAGGGCAAAGATCATTTCTTAGAATGAACTGTTTTTCAATATACAAAAACAAAATAAAAAACTTAAAAGTGATCAAGAGCAATGAGGTTTTAGAATGGGAAAATGCCTAAAGCATACAGGTGACAAGTAATGGAAAGCTATTTCACAATGCACAGCAGTGAGGGTATTTGAGCTAAAACCATGTTGAGATACTGCTACACACTGAAAACATTAAAGACTAATGAGGAAGTAGGGCAAGAAGAAACTCATTCTTTGTTGGGGAGGATACAGGATGGCATTTACAAACTGAGAAACAATTTGGATCACTTTACAATGTGATCTAGCAACCACATTCTATGCTGTTTCCCCACACAGTTTGACCTATATACATGTTTTTACAAAAACATGAATAACTTCCCAACTTGGAAACAACTAAGATGGTCTCTTTTAGGTGAGTATAGAAAGAAACTGCTATTTACCATCTGTACTGTTTTTCAATACTAAAAACTTGCAAGCCTGGGAATATATGAATCTTAAATAGATGTTACTAAGTGAAAGAAAAAGACGAAAAGATTTCATAGTGTATGATTTCAATTGTGTGATATCCTGAGAACGAGGATGGAGGCAGTTAAAAGACCTGAGGATCCCAGAGTTAATGGAAAGTGGTCAGACCATCAGAACACTGAAGAATTTTCCTGTAGAGAAACTGGCTTATTCATTGTTGTTATATTGGTAGGTATTGGCCATTATTCAGTTAACAAAATGCAAAGGATATAAACCAAGTAAACCCTAATATAAACTATGAACTTTGGGTGACAATAAGATTCCTAAATTGTAGCAAATATACCCCCCCTCTTTTGGGTGTGAGGTTCTAGCAAATGTTCCATTGTAGTAAGGAAGGCTAAGGTAAGGACGGACAAGATAAGTATATAGGAACTCCTTGTATATTCTCTTATGAACATAAAAACGTCTCTAAGATATAATCCTTTGATAAGAATGAAAAGAAAAACATATTTCTTACTTCACTGAAAACTTGAAAGATCAGTGAGACCATTGCAACTACATTTCATATGGTGAGGATTCTTGGGAGCTGTGTATGAACTGCCCTCTTGGGATCTAGGCAAGCTGCATTTGTCAGCACCCTGCCAAGTCTGCTTTATACCTTCACATCCTGTGCTGGGCCTTGGTTGCTTGAGTTTGTGACCCCTGCTGTGGAGAAGCTGTAATGGCTTCTTTCCCTTACTCATTTGTGCATTCAGCTTTGAGATTTAGTACTTGAGGTACAATATAGAGAACACTGAGTGGAAGTCACAACACAGGGTTCACAGTAGTGGTGACTCCAGAATTCAAAATAGAAAAAGGGGTGGCAATATTATTGAAAAGAAACAAAGAGACAATATACTTTTAAGATTTTAAAAATCGATACTTTTAAGATTTATTTTATTTGTGTATGTGCATGTGCACACACCTGCGTGTGTGTGCGTCCACACGTGTGTATTGTGGGTTCCCACAGATGCCAGGAGGTTTGGATCCCTTAAAGGTAAATACAGGCTTTTGTGATTTACACTATGTAGGTGCTACAATCCAAACTCCAGTCCTCTAATAGGGCAATAAGTGCTCTTAAACACTGAGCTATCCATCTCTCCAGCCCAAACCCAAGCTGTTCTTATAACTGGGTTTTAATAAGAAACACACACAGTTTTGTATGAATTTGCCTCTAAGACCTCCTTTTAGCATGGCACCAATCAGATCTCGTGCTCTCACTAACAATGGGATCCCCAAATCATCAGGTTTTAGTCATTTCCTCTGAACCTCATGTTTCTCTGAAGCTTGTATTTCTCTGAACTCAGCCAAGAGTGGCAGCAAGCTAGAACATAGCTATTCACATTCCCCAAACTCAAATCACCAGTGTCATCCAGAAAGTTACTGAAGACACGAGATTACAGGACCCTCCCCCTGCCTGCTAAATCAGAGTCTATACTGGCTCAAGTTCCCCAAATAACTACTAAATCCATGAGAACTTGGGCAAATCTAAGCTAGGTAACACCAAATTCATTCCTGGTAAGCCACCTTGTGAATTTGACTGGAATTTGACAAATAGAGCCTGGAATATGTTTGCTGCTACCATGCTGTCTGAGTATCACTGGAAAAATTACACTTCCCTGGTGTTCATATCTGTCATATTAGGGATATTAATGCATGGTTTATAATATTTACAGTATTTATAAATAATAAAGTACCCCACACAGTGTCTGCTCTACAGTAGGATTGAATAGATTTTATTTCCACTCCTTACTTGCTCCTTCTTGTGGAATCAATCAATAGTCTATAATTCCATGGCTTTCAATTCCTGCTATGGTTCCTATTTCTTACTGCCAGTGTTCCTAACTTATGAAGAAAAAATGCACATAATACTAAATCTTAAAAGTAATTTTAGATTCTTTAAATTAATACTTATTGAGTAGCACAATATATGGAATGAATCCATGCTTTACTTTTTATTTATTGTATGTGAGCATATGTGTGTGTGTGTGTGTGTGTGTGTGTGTGTGTGTGTGTGTGTCTGTGTGTGTGTGTGTGTATGCGTGTGTGTGTGCCCATGCATGCCATAGCCACAGTGTGTGTGTGTGTGTGTGTGTGTGTGTGTGTGTGAGTCTGAGGACAACTTGTGGGGGTTCGTTCTTTCCTTCTGCTGTGTGAGTTCCAGGAAAGGAACTGGGGTCCTCAGACTGGGCAGCAAGTACTAAATCATCTCACTGGCCCAAATCTTATGTGTTAAATTATCAAAATGATGCCATCACCACTTGAAGGCAAGATTTGAGTGTCCCCGGAGTGACAGGGCAATTTTTGACTCAATTACCTATACTACGTATTGCAAAGTAACCATAAAGGATTCTCAAAGGAGATAAACATCTCCAAAGACATCTTTTTATGGCTTCTCTGTTATACCTAGAGCTGATAACACTTTTCTCTTACCCAATGTTATTATTCAAACATTACTCACTTATCTTTACATTTTCCACTTTGAATTCACTAGACTATGACTTCTGTAAATTTTTTATGAAGCAGGTCCCTCATGGGCCTTCTTTAATTGGTTAAGGATGATTGGCAGAGAACACTGTCAAAACGCTAGACAGTGCTTCCTCTAAAAACTCATGGCACAAAACTTTTCCAGGGATAAAGTGTCCAGTTACAGATAAAAACTAACAGAACTTGACTTGTCAAAGCAAGATAGGCTTTTATTAGCAGCCATGTTTTAGAAGAAATTTGTTTCATAAGACCAAATTATTTGTGTTAGGATTGTGATGAAACTATCTAAAGGGAATGGAAGGGGGATTGAGCTCTCTGCTAATAAATATTCCTGTATGCATTCTTTCAAGATGCAGAATATCAGAAAGGATCAATTCAGGAGCCTCCAAAGGGTTTCCTTCTGTCATCTTGCAAATATAAACAGCAATTTCATTATCCAATGTAAAAGAATAAACACATACTTGTCATATGGACAGACCCCCCTCTCCCAAGATCATTGTTTAAGTCAGAAACTTTATGCCCAAGTTTGTTCTGGCCTCATTCAAAATCTTCCTTTGCTTTCTCCCTTCTATTCCTATCCCACACTTATAAATAAATTCTCAGTCCTTTCTCAATATTCATACCACAACATGAATATTTCTTTAGGTTTCATCGTGTACATCCTCAGGTAGACACATGGGCCAACTTGAGTATCTCTGCGTTGTTGTTAAAAGGCATTTTAAAGCTTGCATGAAATTTAAAATTGAACCAATAGGTAATATTCATTTCTTTAATTTAAAAATATTTATGACCTTACACTTAGCCATCCTCAGGCTCATAAAAGTTATTGGAAATAATAATAACATTTCAAATCAATGGAGAACTCCAACATGAAGCATGGGCAATATGCTAAACAGTATCACAGTGAAAGCAGAAGGGACAAGCTCATTCAAATATTACTACAAGTTGGATAATATTAAGATGTTTCCTACCAAAGTATTGATACCAGGGATTATAAACCTCCTGTAGCAGAAACACCATATTTCTTAATAATCTGTATTCTTGGTTTAGCATTCCGTTTTTCTTCCCCTGCTTGCTGGATTCAACAGGCCTTTGCTGTTTATGGTATACATAAAAAAAAAAAAAAAAAAAACTTTGCCTGATTTAAGACTGTTTTAGGTTGACACATTTGATCATAAGAGTGAAAGTAGCTGTGTTTCCTATAAATAACACATCAGCTCATCGTATTTGGTAGTTTGAGCTCATTTAAAGTATTTTTGTATACATTTTCTCGAGTTTTAGAAATGCTTTTTTCAGTTCTTTGTTCACTTGGAGACTTTTGGTATTTCTAGCACATCAGACTGAATATGGATTTCTCCCCAACCTACCTGCATTCCGGCAAGTCCCAGCCAGTCATTAATAGAGAGGGATTATCCTACCACTGCTGCCTGAAACAGTGGCACCAGGCACTAAGACCAAAGCCATCTGCTCCCAGTGCAGGAGGCTTCTCCATCCTTTGAGATTCTTGCCTGCTTTAGGAAAGCTGCTTCAAGGGTCAGGGAGAGTTGAAAGAACTTTCAAGGGGGACAATTTTTATATATCTTTTTTACCTGGAGATATTTCATAAACCAGCTCAGGACCTCTCTGCTTGGTACGCAATACAGAAATAACAGGTAAGTCTCACAAATTGAATTGAACTGACCATGGATTTGAAGTTACTGTCTTTCCCACTGAGTTAAAGCCAAATAGAGTCGCCTCCCTGGGCCAGGCTTTGATCAGTTGTATGGTACTTTCCTCTTCCTGACTTAAATACATCCAGTCTCCAGCACTGGTTTTATTTAATGTTCTTGTCCACTTCACTGGAGATGCTTTAGCTCAGGCACCTGCTGGCTCCTAACATGATTAGGATTTCATGGGACCAGAGCATTTCATTTCTAGTTAAGCCACACCACGGCCCATAAATTAATACAGGATTATGCTTCAGCATTTACTCTGCAGGCTTGTTTTGAACTGAAAAGAAAAGGCAATTGAAGGATGAAGAAAAAGGAAGGAAATGATGAGATGAAAAGTGAACACTTTTACAAACCTGACAGTGTGTATTAGCATAAGCACATTCTCAGGAACTAACTGAGGAACTTCAACCACTGTACTGTTGTCCTTTGTTAGGACTGATAAGGGGTCACTCTTTCCTCTCAAACCCAGACACATCTTACACATGAAAAGTATCTTACCCTTTGTCAAAATGTATATAGGTAACCTTAAGCGTCTCTGAAAGCCAGTTCAGCAATTGGAGTCACAATACCAGCTGACCTCAGGATTGCAGTCATTCTCACTAAGGTGTCAGAAATATGAATAAAGGGGTCTCAGATCCTCCAAGTCCGTGCTCCCAAAGCCAAGTGCTAGCAAGTGACCTTGGTCAATGTCGAGAAAAGTAGGAGACTCACACCTCTATATTCTGCCTTACTTCTAATACTTCCAAATTAAATAAATATTGTAGTTAGCAAAGAAAGACCCATGGGTTAATCTAGCATACTGCCCAGTATTACACAGCCTGCAAGTTAAAAATAGATCCTTCAAAGTAGAGTGGTTGAAAAGGTAAAAATAACAGTATTTCTTGTATGAGAATATTACATGAAATTCATATTTTACTATCTATTAAGCATCACCTGTTTGTTTTATGTATATGCAGACAGCTGTTTTAGGTCGATGAAGGTAGAATGAAGTAGTTGAAACAAAGATCTCTAATCTTTGTATATGTATTACAGAACATGTGTCAACTTCTGTTTTAAGGCACAATTTTGAGGTCATTATACAACTGATATATAGCAATACTGGATGTCAAAAGGCAATTCTAAACTTGTAAATGGAATATATAGGAATTCATTTAATATGATACTTGGTTCTTATGGTTAAGATTCACAATGAGGCTGCCAACTGAAGAAACTTAACTCTGAATTTACTGATTTTTTTTCTTGTTTAATGCATTCTATAATAAAATTGTATTTCAGGTGATTAAAAGTGTAGCACATCTTGGACTTTTAGATAGGCCAAGCTCTAGATCAGGTAGTTTTGCTAAATAAAAACATATAAAGATGTTATTGTTTTGAAGTTGTGTGGGTGACCATGTTTGTTGGACTTCAGCTTACTTGCCCAGTTCATACCTGAGAGGGGTAGTGTGGCTTGAGAAAGGACGGATGAAGACTTTAAGAGAAAGACAAAGACACAGGATAGAGTCAGGAAGGCAAATGCAGTGAATACTGAATGCTCCAAATTTATTCTTCAACATTAAGAACCCAAACCAAAATGGGGGACATGGCAGAAAAGTTCTATTATCATGTATAAGAAGCAAACAGACTTTCTTCCCTTAATCCTCCAAGCATTTGGTAACCACAATTGTTATCTGGCCTTGAGGGTCAAGAGTAAAAACACCTGAGCCCAAGTTGTAGTTACTTAGATAAGACATCTGCTACGAAGCCTGAAACATCCTACAGTAGCCACACCTTAGGCCTTTAGGACTTTTGATTTATTATGGACATTTTTTTAACTCTCTGACCTTGAGGTAAATTGAAACAGACCCATCTTTATGGGCCCCAACAAAGTTAATAGTCAGTGGGGAAGACAGACAGTAATGAAGCAATCCCACAACACAATGTGTGATAGGCATAAAAAACTCTGGATAAAAATTCTTTTTTAGTGACAAAATGATCTTATAACTAAGTAAATGACTAGGTGGCAAGATGTGACAAGCTGTGAATTAAACTGTAATAATTAATTTATTGAATGTTTTCCACAAGTGTGATAGTAGGATGCCACGTTGGCAGTTGGCAGGATCCAGTTTATGAAAGAAGAAATTTTAAATATCCATCTAAAGGAACAAGGCACTTACCATATTATATATATTTTTCCTCTTCCAACCAGAAAAATCTGCCTGTAGTTAGTTTGGCTGTGTTCATCTAATATATTAGAGCCCTTTTTTTCAAGGTTTCAAGAAAATGAGATTATTGTGAATAATGTCGTGGTTGTGTTTAGTTACCTGGGACCCTTTTGCTTTCTGATTAATCTTGTGAGTAGGTGCTACTCTTGTCTCCAATTGTTACATAAGAAATCCCTGACTTTACTTGTACCTGGAATGACTTTCCTGAAACTAGCAAAATGCTAATTTTTTTATTTTAACCCTTCTGCAGCATCTTGCTTGTATTTTGTGACAAGGAGCATCCCATATTTTAAAGAAAATCTTAGAACTTCCATTCCAGTTAGCTCTGAGAGCATCTTAAGCTACTGAAGACCAGATATGGCAGATATACAGCTTTGTGAAGAGATTTGCCACCTTTTTGTTTGGGTTGCTGACTCAGGAAATTGACATTCTACTGTTGTGCTTTTAAAAGTATTTGCTGTGACTTCATTTTTTCCTCCCTCTGACAGTTGAAGCAGAAAGGTGGATTAACGTTCTTGATTCCAATTATCTTTCTTATAGTCTATTGCTGATATGCTCATGTGTCAGATAAGTGATGTGAAAAAAAAAAAGAAAAGAAAATGTCATCTGGCAAATGTGATGGTGTTTGAGAGAAGGTGTGCAAGGTATTTTTTGTCTGTAAAAACTTTCTTTCAAAAGGCAAGTAGAATTCTTTTGAAATATTTGAATTGGATAGATTTCTTTTTCTAACAAATTTACTGAAAGATTACCATGCAAATGCCAATGTTTGTTTTTAGAAAAGATGTCAATTGAAGAAGGATGTTAGACTTGACTTCATCCTACCTTGGAGTGTTTTATTGAAGGTGTTCTACATATTGTGATAGGTCTTCTCTTTTGTTATTTGTTATTTCAATATTCCAGACAGTAAGTTCTGTCACAGGAAGATGAGGTTCTCACTACTGCAGGAGGAAGGTAGGTAAGGTGAATAATATCTGGTAAATATTGATACTGTATGTGTGTGCCACCTTGTATGATTTTGTGTTTCCAGATGTTAAAATGTATATAGTGTACCCAGCCATTGCCTTTTAATTAAACACAACTGCTTGAAATTTCTGGATAGCTTATGAACTTTTTTTTTTTTTTTTTTTTTTTTGAGGAAAGTCACCTTCCTCAAATTTTGTGGATAGGTGAAGGAAATTATTACAGGGGTGGGATTAAAAAGGAAATTTAAAGACTCTGTATAATCTAGACAGAAAGTGGCAGCTGGAAGTTAGGTTTGAGTTCTTTGTCATGAAATTACATCACAATGTCTTTGGATGATGAAGCTGTATAATGGGATAAGAAAACTACTTAAGCAGTTCTGTTGTTGGAAGTAGGGCTCTCCTAATTTCTCCACAAGGGAAACTAAAGTCATCACTTCTGAAGTCCCACAGGGATCGCAACTATACTAGGAAGTACTAGGAAGACTGAAGACTGCTTCTTAATGATTTCAGTCAAAAAAAAAAAAATCTCAGTAGTATGCTGGCTACTTTTTTCCTCTTTGTTTGACAGAAGCATTGTTGTAAATTTAAGTAATGCTTGTTGCTAAGTCTCATTGAGTTGATGACCAGCATTTCAGTGTAAATGCCACATTCTCAGTGAGGGCTCCTGCCTTGCCTTCTTCTTAGTATTTATTTGGTCTATAACAATTAAATAGAGATGAATCAGCTCCTTTAGTTCTCAATTTCCTCCAGTTTAGTAATTGAGCATTTCCAGAATAAGAAAGCTCCTCTAATCATCCTCAAGATGTCTTCCTGTTCGCCACCCAGTCTCCTCAGCCTAATGAGCAATCAGCAGAACATTTAGTGGTCATGTGGAGGATACATAGCAATTTTATTGCTCTAGGTTTAGTGAGAAACAAAAGGGAGATCATGTCAGTTGAGTGAAAACAGGAAAGAAAAAAGAAAACAGGACAGCAGAACTTCCTTTAATTTTAGAAAAAGAAATGAAAGGACATAATACAGATGAAAGAAAAAGGAAGGGACACCAGCAGGAAAATGAAGAATTTCCATCAGTAAAGTTTTCCATAGGTGTCATAGACATTGCCCCTAAATACACAGATGAGTGTCCTTCACACCTTGATATGTTTTAGTGTCTTTGAATAACTAATTTTCATCTGTAAGATGAATTTAAAGAACAGGGAGAGGAGTCACACCCCAAACTTGCAAACACATGGCTCCTCCTTTTCGGGTGTCAACACCTATGCTAACAATACTTAACAACTCCCTGATTGTTTCCTTCAGGAAATCTAACTCTCCAGAAAATGTAAACTGAGCAAGATTAGAAATCATAAGGGAAGAAGACAAGTGGAAATGTGGTTCTCATTAGAAATAATATATTTTTAAGTGGGGACCACCTGATAAAGTGACCCATGCATTCAGTTTCTATAGAAATATTGATTAAAATTGTGTGGAGGCTCAGATGGACAGACTATAGGCTGGACATGTGGTTCAGCAGTCAACAGCACGTGTTACTCTATGAGAACCAGAGTTTGGATCCCAGCACCAATGTCTTAAGGCTTAAAAGCACCTATAACTCCAGCTCAAAGAGCCTTCATGCTGGGTTCAGTGGGTGTCTCCATACACATAATGCACATACACTCACAAAGGTACATATACCTATGTTTTTGAGTAAAAGATTTTTGAAAATGGCAAATCTGAAACTTGATGTGTTCTAAATAATCTCACAGTTGGCGTGACTAAAATTTTACAGAATCTAGTCAGATCATCAAATATAGGTTTTGTTTATTTTCTGAAACTGGCTTGGTAAAGTTTAGATTACTTATTTTAAAAGTGAGAATTATGGAGCTGGAGACACGGCTGAGTGGTTAAGTGTACTTACTTCTTTTATAAGGACCTAGTTGCTATTTCCAGCATCCAAATGGTGGTTCACAGCTATCTGTAACTGCAGTTGCATGATATGCAATGTCTTTTTGTGGTTTCTTTGGTTTTATTCTTTGGCCTCTGTGAGCACTAAGCACACACATAATACAGTTTGATACATGCAGGCAAAGCACTTAGATACATATGATGAAACACTAAATTTTAAGAAAGTGAGACTCAGAGGGCCTTTATTTTTTTTGCAGATATCATTATTTCCTGTGTATTTATTAAGCCAAAATATTATGTGTGTTATGTACTATGTATATTCAGTCCACTATGTCCATTAGTTTTGTGTGACTCTTATTTAAAATTTTTATTATTAAATTTTTAAAATTAAAAACAATGTTACTTTACACAACAATCACAGTTACCTCTCCCTCCTGTCCTGCCACTCCCCATACCATCTCATCATCCAACCCCCACCCACTCCTCAGAGAGTGAGGCCTCCCATGGGGGAATCATCTAAGTCTATCACATCATTTGGGGCAGGGCATAGGCCCTTCCCCATGTATCTATGCTGAGAGAGTATCCCTCCATGGGAAATAGGAATCCAAAGTCATTCTTGTATTAGGTATAAATACTTGTTCCCCTGCCAGAGGCCTCATAGACTGCCCAAGACCTCCAACTGACACCCACATTCAGGGGGCCTGGTTTGATCTTCTGTGGATTCTCCAGCTGTCAAACTAGGGTCTGATAGTTCCCACTTGCTAAGGTCAGCTGTTTCTGTGGTTTCCCTAGCATGGTCTTGACCCTTTTGCTCATCACTCCTCCCTCTCTACAACTGGATTCCAGGAGTTCAGCTTAGTGCTTAGCTGTGAATCTTTGCTTCTGTTTCCATCAACTACTGTAAAGAAGGTTCTAGGATGGCATGTCAGGTAGTCATCAACCACATTATAGGGGAAGGGCATTTAAGGTAATCTCTCCACTATTACTTAAGTTCGTAGTTGGGGTCATCCTTGTGGGTCTCTAGATTTCTTTTGTGCCAGATTTTTCATGTAGTCCTTAATGGCTCCCTGTATTAAGGTATCTCTTTCCTTGCTTTCTCTGTTTTTCTCCCAACTCGACCTTCCTGATCTCTTATGTTCTCCTCCCTCCTTCCCTTCTCCAGTCTCTCTTTCCTACCTCCCTCCTCCATCCTTCTACTCTCCCAATTTACTCAGGATATCTTGTCCCTTTCCCCTTTTCATTGGACCATGGATGTCTCTCTTGTTTCCTAGCTTCTCTGGGGTTGTGGATTGCAGTCTGGTTATCCTATGCTCTATGTCTGATATCCACATATGAGACATATGAGTAAGTACATTCCATGTTTGTCTTTCTGTGTCTGGGATACCTCAGGATAGTTTCTTTTAGTTCCATCCATTTGCCTATGAATTTCAAGATGTCTCCCCACCACCACCACCACTGAGTAGTTCTCCATTGTGTAAATGTACCACATCTTCTTTATCCATTCTTCAGTTGCAGGGCATTTAGGTTACTTTCCAGTTCTGGCTCTTCCAAATAATGCTGCTATGAACATAGTTGAACAGATGTCATTGTGATATGAGTGTGCATACTTTGGGTATATGTCCAAGAGTGATATTGCTGGTCTTGAGATAGATCAATTCCCAATTTTCTGAGAAACTGCCATACTGATTTTCAAAGTGAATGTATAAGTTTGCACTCCCACCAGCAGTGGAGGAGTGTTCCTCTTACTCCATATCCTCTCCAGCATAAACTATCATTAGTGTTTTTGAGTTTAGCCATTCTGACAGGTGTAAGATATATCTCAGAGTTGTTTTGATTTGCATTTCCCTGATGGCTAAGGATGTTGAGCAATTCCTTAAGTGCCTTTCGGCCATTTGAGATTCCGCTGTTGAGACTTCTTTATTTAGACCTGTACCCCATTTTCAATTGGATTATTTGCTGTTTTGGTTTCTAGCTTCTTGAGTTCTTTCTATAATTTGGAAGTCAGACCTTTGTCAGATGTGGAGTTGATGAAGATCTCTTCCCATTCTGTGTGCTGCCGTTTGTCCTGTTGACTGTGTCCTTTGCCTTACAGAAGCTTCTCAGTTTCAGGAGGCCCCATTTATTAATTGTCAATCTCAGTGTCTGTGCTACTGGAGTTATGTTCAGGAAGTTGTCTCTTGTGCCAGTGTGTTCAAGGGTACCTCCTACTTTCTTTTCTAAGAGGTTCAGTGTGTCTGAGTTTATATTGAGATCCATTTGGACTTAAGTTTTGTGCATGGCGATAGACATGGATCTATCTGCAGTCTTCTAAATGTCAGTGTCTAGTTATGCCAGCACCATTTCTTGAAGATGCTTTCCTTTTTCATTATGTAATTTTAGCTTCTTTGTCAAAAATCAGGTGTTAATAGGTATATGGATTAATATCAGGGTATTTGATTTGATTCCACCTGTTTGTGTCATACTTAATGAATTATATTTAATAAAAGAGCAAATAGTTTTCAAGATTTCTTGTTGCATTATTTAAGGGTTTATAAAAAATAAAAATTAGAATAGAAGGCTTTTGGAACTGATACATAGGTTCTCTACATATATACTACATCATCAATTAAAATATTTTGAAAGTAGGGACTGAGGCAATGGTCAGAAGGTAAAAGTGTCTGTTATGCTTGAAGACCTGTTTACTACAATGTGAATGTGAGATAGAAGTATCCCTAGGACCATGAGATTCCAGGGCTTCTGCTCTTGGTCCTGTGTAATCTGTGTCTCCATAAAAGGGTAAATGCCTCTCTGATCGGAGAGGGACAACTTCGATACTTAAGTAGCCTTTCACATGAACTAATCTTATTCAAGGGGTTCTCAAGCCTCCTCCCCACACAGAAAAAGAAACCTAGGTAAATGTGCAGACAGTTCCTCAAAAAAAAAATGCATTCTGAAGAGTATACTTTTTCATCTCTTAAAAAGCCTTAGTAAATATCAATGATTTAGAAGCACACTTCAATGCCGCATCAAGGACCACACTTGCTAGCAACAGCTCATTTACAATCTGAAGAAAACAGACTGAAATAAAACGAAGGAGCATAACTTTTAAGATACCTTGACCATTGAAATTTGATAGGATTGATGTTTAAAAAGCTCTGGCACAACACGAAAGTATCCAGGTCACTTTCACTGTGTTGCTTTCCAAAAGTGTAAATATGACTGAATGTGTAGACGCTGCTCACAGTGGCCTCATCATAAATCCAGAGTGATGAATGACTTTCAGACAGTCCTAAGCATCCACAATAGGCTCTAATAATATTGAGGGAAATTTTTATTATGAATACAAATCACCCCTAAAGCTCGCAATACATCACGCTGAGTAATATCACAATAAGAATGAGTAAAGAATTGAAGCTTTGAATAGGCATACACAGGATTTTTTTTTATTTCTATTCACTCCTTTAATCTGACAATAAATGTTATTGTGAAAAATGAAAAAAATACCTGAAACATTTATTTGAAAACTTGATTTGTAAAATAAAATTAAACAATTGCTAACCTTTATTATAAGATATTAATGCTAAAATTCTTATTTGGATCTAGAGTAATGATAATGTTCCAGCTGGGTGGATTTGGAAAAAAAAACTTTTATGTGTACACTCACGTGAACTTTATAATGACTTCCAGTATGTATGCTCAGGCAAAAGAAGCAAGGATATGAGAATGGGGCATTAGTGTGTAAAATTTATCAATAAATAAAATCATAAGAACTCTGTTTTCTTGGAAATTATGTTAGTCTTACAAACTCCCTCATATTCGTCTAAATAAATTCTGGGTCACTGTTCCCGTTAGAAGGATCATATAAAAATGGACCTCATACTTAATAGCTATGGGTATTATTTGATTTGTAACTTTTCAGGCAGGATTGGGAGGTCACGGCTAGGTGATTTTTCATGGGGTCTCTTATGCCTTCAGATCCAGATGTTGAGAGGGCTTGTAGTTGTCTGGGGGATCAGATAAGCTGGCTTCTGTAGAGAGCTGCGAAGTGCCACGCCTTAAAGATGGCGCTGGCTTCCACCTTCCCATGGTGAGCGCTCTCTGGCATAAATAAGTCCTTATTGGTTAAGCCTGTTCAGCCTGCTTGCTTCTGCGTTAGACCAGCCTATCTGCAGAGTCCATGTGGCTCATTGGGGTTGGTCAGTGCAAGGGGATTTAAGCCTGTGCGGGTGTTTCCCCGGGGTCAGAAGAAGGTTCAAGGTTCCTGATTAAAACTGCATAAAGAAGATCTTCCCGGAGTTGTGTCTTCTTTGCTGGTTGAGGGTAGGCACTTATAGGCTTCATGGAAGTATCTTTCATGGATACATTGGAGATGGGATGGTGTCTCAGAGCTTAACTAGGCTCTTTCCTACAAAAGGCTTACCCACTGTGGGATCACAGGATAGCCGGGTAGCAGAACTTTCATTTATGTATTTATTTTAATAAGATCTAGTTTGCCTCAAAAAGAATATCTCTGAAGGGCACACACTTTTATGGTATAGTTTGTGGAATTGCATGTTGCTTATGCTCAGGTAAATTATCCCCAAGATCATTGAGAGGTTGGGATTGTCAAATAAGTGTGTCATTTTTTTTTTTTTAAAGCACTTTGGACACCAAAGACACTTGTCCTCTTTGTTTTCATTTTAATCCAATATAACCTTTATTGATATTGAACCTAAGTTGAGTTTTTCTAACGGAACTCATAAGAACACTAAACCATTTGATTCTGCCCCAGGCAACATAAATGCTGTGTGATCCCATCAAGGAGTCTGCAGATAAGAGGTGCAATTAATTTTCTTCTCAAAATAAAACAAGTTTGACTAAGGACATGGCATCCTAAGATCAGCTGTGTTCACATAGAACAACAGTAGAGGAAAAGCGACCATTCTAAATGAAAGTGAAAATATCACCACTTTGTTTACTGAAGAAAGTGAACCCAATACTTTCTGCAATGGAATCTGCTTCCCCAGTAAGTCACAAAAACAGTGGGATCAGCTTCTGTGCAGGCTATCTAGTTTGTCTGCCTGGCATGCCAGTAACTCTTTCTCAAACTGAGTAGAGAAGGTATAATTCAACAGAACTAAAAATGTTTCCTCTATGAAATAGCACGATAGAGTGAATGACTTGTCTTGTGCATACTGTAGTCAGAATGGCATGTGTACACAATATGTCATTTCATGTATCAACCATCTCTATTTTATTTTTTGTGTATGGTGTGTGTGTGTGTGTGTGTGTGTGTGTGTGTGTGTGTGTGTTTATATGTATGTATGTCTGTCTGTCTCTTTGTGGCTATATGTTACATGAGTGCAGGTGCCCACAGAGACCACTGGGCATTGGGTCTCTTGGAGCTGGAATTATATGCTGCCTGACATGAGTGCTGTGAAACAAACCTGTGCCCTCTGAAAGGCAATGCATGCCCTTAACCAGTGAACAATCTCTCCAGCCCTCAATTTCCTTTTTAATTTACTCAGGATACATAGAACAATAGATGGGGAACATTACATGCATTTACATTTAAGGTATGCAATTTGGTTTCTCTATAGTTTGCATTTCTGTTCTGTGTTAAAGTTGCTGAGTGTTTCCCACGTTTGTGTCTTTTGATCCTCACGACAGTTCTTTGAGGTGTACATCCGCAGTATTTTTAAGTCATATTTCATGATAATGCAGCAAAGCTTCTAAAGGCAACATGACTTGACCACAAGTTATACAAAGGGGACCGGGTCCTTGCCCAAGCAATGATTTTCCCATCATGTTCAAGCTAAGGAAAGACCAATAAGACAATACAAGAAGAGCTGGATTTGGTTGTTTGGCAGGGGTATATATGATCACTTTAAAAATCCAGGTGATTTAAAGAAAGCACATACACTCACAAAGGGAATACAGCAGGACAGGATTGAGGGATACATACACTGTCTGCCACACTGCTGTGTGCTCTCATGCTCTTTGTAGTGCTAGCATTGGAGCCTATTGTGGCTAGAGAACTCTACATTCTTCCTTGTTTGTCTGTGTATCTCCTTAATAAATATCTTTTCTTAGTTCTCCTTATCTTCATGCTATTTGCCACACTGTACTTTTGAGAGAGAAATAGGTTGATTCTCCAAAATAGAGTTGTAAATATGTGGAAGGTACACAAATGAAAGGTAACAAATAAACAGAAATAGCTATGACAGTTGGAGCCCTTGGGAGTTGTTTTGTTGTTTTTATAATGTCAACATATTGTATTTTCAGGTTTAAAATAAACTTGAATATCCTCAAAGTGTAGCTTTGAAAGTTATGTTTGCCATGGGTGCAATGATGCTAAACCGACTTTTGCTTCCTCTTATGGGACTCCTTATTGATTTTACTCTATTTTGTGGTGGTTGTCACTATGTCATCATTTACAAGAAGGTGGTGAGAAAATACATTTTGTGTTGCTCTAAATTAGATTTGTGTTGTCAGAGTCCACACACCCTGATGTACTAAGGAATCCTATTTACTTAAAAATAAACTGTGTTATAGTCCAAGACCCATTCTAGCTGTTCAGTTGGAAATGTAATCTTAGTCTGTTGAGAGCCTAATAGTCCTCAAAGTTCTTTGTATTTGAACATCCCCTCCCAAAGCTGAACATGTAAAGATAGCTACCACTGTCACAAGTCTACCCGTGTCATTCAAATGTATTTGGGTCCCAGATCTCCTTTATTCCCTGGCATTCAATGCTATTTCTTCTGTGCTGCTCATAGCCTTTGACAAGATTGGGGACTCCATCAGCAGGGTCCTTTTTCTATCAGTCACTCACTGTGCAAACTATCCTTCCGGGACATTGTGCTCACAGACACTTGGCAACCACTAGTTGCTCTTCCTTCTGCTAGCCATTCATCTTTCCAGGTACCCAGAATCTAAAAACAAAGTTCAAGAGGAGTGATTTAGTACTAACCTGCACAAGAGGTTGCAAAGGGCTGCCTATCTTCTTGGCCAAGATGAGGGCCTGCCAAAGAACAAAACTAATTGATACATGTATCAACAAGTTAGGCAGCTAGAATGTGTTTTGTGTCTCAGCTCTTCCAAACCTCAAGTATGAAACCCTCAAAATAGAACCTTTAAATATTCTCTTCCTATCTACTGATTTTGGATGGAAATGATCTCAGAAGCAATGTACCTAAATTCCTTTGCATGAATGAAGATCCTAAGTAGATTAGTGGTTCCCATGATTATTAAAGTGGAGGTATTTGAGAAGAAAAGTGGTCAACCCCGAAAGTATAGTTAATACTGACCACTGACTCAAAAGGCTCTAAGTCAGCTAGGAAACAAACCCACTGGAATGTCTACAAGGGACTTTCAAGGTTGGGTTAATTGAGGTAGAAAGATCTATCCTGTTAGAACCAAAATTCCATGTGCTGGATAAATAGGCTGGATTCAAAGGCAGCATGCCACCTAACACCAGCATTCATCTTTCTGTTTTGTGGGTATGGAAACAATGTGACCTACTGCCTCAAGCTTCTGTGGCGATGTTGTCCCTACTATGATGGACTGTAGCTTTGAACTCTGGTCCAAAATAAATCATTCTTTCCTTAAGTTGCTTTTATTGAGCATTTTGTTCCTGCAGTGTGAAAAGTAACAAATATATGTGCAGACAGATGGACTAGTAGTGCACAATGGGAAGTATACTAATAATACCCAACTAGACAACAATGCACATTCACTTTCTCTGGTCCACAGGCTCTCCTATTTAGACAGTCGTATTCTAGATTTGTGTTTCTCTAGAGTTATCCTGTAACAGGAGTCCCTGACGTGTTTCTCTGTTTCATGGATAGTTCAACCAGTAACTGGACCTAACTACATCTCTGTGATTTCATATTCACGATCCATTATTCACTGTCCTTGCTGCCTTTAAGTTATAACCTCCATCCACTCAGCAGGCTTTTGTCCAGTCTTCTGCATATATTCCGAGAATCCCCTTCTCTGTATACTTGTTTTGTGCCATCCTTACTAAAGCAATGGCATTACCACAGTATTCCTTACACTATACTTAGGTCTCACTATTAATATCCCAAGTATCATATGAAAATTATTTGGATGATTCTTACATATCCCAGTGCCTTCTTTTTATGAGTCCCTATAATATTTCAGATAATATGTACTTGATAATTTTCTATGCTTTTTATAGAAGTTTCATTAAAAGACTCTCTATTGAAATTTTTTCATAATCTCTCCAAAGTTATATTTAGGCAAAGTAAAAAGATGTTTAGTTCAAATAGATAATATATTTTAATACATCTTCTAAACCAACTCAGACTCTGTAAAACAAGTGAGGTCAAAGGGGAAACAACCTGAAAATTTACCTGCTTGTTTGTGCTTCACCCCATGTCTGCAGGCAGCTCTTTGTGGGTACAGGTTTGGTGTAACTTTTTCCCCTAAACCCACTTCACCACTCTCTCATCCTCATTTCCAACAACCAAGGATGTTCATGGAAGGCACTTTTACTGTGACAATAGTTACTACAGTCCGTTGTTAGAAAGACAAGTTTTGTATATGTTATGGTCTGTGATCTCAAACTCAGAAAACAAAGGAGCAACTACCGATTATAGAATTTTTTACACCATCTCAGAATGAAATGGAATGCTCCTTTAGGGTCTGTGACTTAGAGAATAAAGCAGAAGCACATGTAATATTCACTCCATGTTTCAAGGAGATGGTAAATAAAGGCTCCAGATAGGGAAGAAGAAGGCTGTTTTTATTATAGTTACCTTCCAGCTAGTGACTCCACATTAATAACAAAAAGAGTTGTGAAATGCAGTAATATACAATGGAAGGAGTGGAAGACTTGCGAATGTTTGGATCTGTAGTAACAGAAATCTGAATGATATTTTTTCCATGCCTGCTATATGTGTGCCACTGCACTATGGGAGAGATGTGGGAAAGTGTCCACTTCACTTGAAAATAACTTCACCATGGGAAAAAAATTCTCAAACCTCTAAAGCCTTCAGAACCAGCAAGGGCTAAGAACTGGGTGCTAGGCCTCATTTGTCTATATACTATTCATTATAGCCTACTTTTCTGACCAGCAGCTCTCAATGCCTTTCACCCACTTATAACAAGAGCTCTGATACTTCCTGGTTCATCTTCAGCTTTCAAGCCATACTTTTGGTAGGTCTGAGATCATTTTCCCTAGCAGAGCTTTCTGATCTGAAACAATCACAAAATTTCAATTGCCTGTACTTCCTACACAGTGTGGCAGGGTTCAAAAGAGGACACGTAGAGGAGTCAAAAGAAAGGCATGCCATGAGTGTGACATGAGACTCTCTGAAATAGGGCTCTGAAAAACTACAAGTTAAGAAGAAATAATACAGAGTCAGTAATGATAGAAGCAATGGAAATGAGTGAGGGAAATGCCACGAACTTGAAAGTGATGAATCATAGGAACATTTTAAAGGTCTAAAAGGAGCAATAGTTTAATAGGGTGGATATAAAACTAGAAAATCCCACAATGGGGTGGATATAAAACTAGAAAATCTCACTCTGTGAAATGGTAAGTGTAAAAACTATAAATTACTGCAAGCTGGACTTGGAAGTGCATATAGATTGTCTTTTATAATACTATTTTGGAAAGTCTCTAGTATTTGAAACATACCTTAATTCTTTTGAGATTAATAGATTGAGTACAGTTATTTTTTCTTTTGTGAAAGTGGAGTCAGAGACCAGATCATAGACAATCAGTCAAAGAATAATTAAGAATCTTATTCCATGAATAAAGGCAACACTTGACTCTATCTACGACTCTACCACTTACTAGTTTGACCAATCCCTTAGTCTTTCTAAGTCCAATGTTGGTGTCTGTAAAATGGGAGACGCGATAACTCAGAGTAGAATGGGGAAAGGAGAAAGATATGTATGTATACAACAGTGTTGGGTCAGGGTACTTGAAAAAATATTACGAATATATGAAGCTTTCCTGCTATTTTTAAACAACGACAGAGTGGAAGAGAGCAGAAGCAGAGAAATGAAAGGGGAGGGAAGAAACAGAAATATTAGAAATAGTAGGTTTGATTATTTGAATCTGGGATACACTGACAGTGGACAAATTAAGAAAAAGAAAAAGGCACACACATTCATGATGTTAAAGTACATGGGGTTATACAATGTCAAACTTTTAAAAAGGGTCAAAATCATTACAGCTTAAATATTGTTTACATCGGGCTGACAATAGTTATAGGCAAGGCTGTTTAAGAGAAGTATAAATGTTGTATGAATGTGTATCCTTTGGGTATATGCCTAAGAGTGAAATTGCTGGGTCTTGTGGTAGACTGATTTCCATTTTCCTGAGGAACTGCCATACTGATTTCCAAAGTGGCTGTATGAGTTTGCACTCCCACCAGCAGTGGAGGAGTGTTCCCGTTTCTCCACATCCTCTCCAGCATAAGTTGTCATTGGTGTCACTAATTATAGCCATTCTGGTAAGAGTAAGATGGTATCTCAAAGTTGTTTTGATTTGCATTTCCTTGATAGCTAAAGATGTTGAGCACTTTCGTACATACCTGTCTTTCAGCCTTTTTGATTTCCTCTATTGAGAATTTTCTCCCCAGTGTTGGAACCCATTTTTTTAAATAGAGTTATTTGGTGTTTTGGGGACTAGCTTCTTGAGCCTAACTCCTAGAATCGAGTTGGAGGGGAGGAGTGATGAGCAAAGGGGTAAAGACCCACAGAAACAGCTGACCTGAACAAGGGGGATCTCATGGACTCCAGACTGACAGGTGGGAAACCTTCATAAGACCTAACCAGGCCCCCTGAGCGTGGATGTCAGTTGGGGGGCTTGTGCAGTCTATAGGGCCACTAGATATGGAAACAGTATTTATCCCTAATGCACAAATGGGCTTTGGAAGCCTATTCCCAATGGAGGGACACTCCCTCAGTCTAGTTACACGGGAGTGGGGGATGGGAGGAGGGTGTAGGTCCTGTCCCAAATGATGTGACAGACTTTGATGACCCCCTCATGGGAGGAATCACCCCCTGAGGAGTAGATGGGGATGTGATGGGGAGGTGGTGGTGGGAATGGGAGAATGGGAGGGAGAGGGAGGGAATTGGGATTTGTATGTAAGATTGTTTTAAATTTAAATAAAAATTGATTTTAAAAAAGAGAAGTATAAATGAGTTATAGAGGCTGGGTATGGGTCTGAAGAACAGATGATGATAGCCTGAGGCAAACTGTATCAGAGCTCTGAGCATGGTGTTGACCATAGACTTTCTATTTGCATATTAATATTTTAGATAATTATATACATACATAAATACATACACACACACACACACACACACACACACACACAGCCAGTGGGTGTGGTCATTCACAAGGTAGGAATACTGAAAGGAGGGAAAAGAGAAGGTCTTGATTCACAAGGTTTTAAAAATATCACATAATAATAACTGAAACAATATGTTTAAATTAACAATAACAGCAACAAGAACACAATGATATTTTAAAAGCAAAGAGCAGATATCATCAACATCAGGCCTGACCTTTCATTCTGTGTCCAAAGCACCTAGGGAGTTAATTCAGCTCACTTTAAGGGAAACTTTCAATGCTTCATGGTCAATAAGGCTACAAAGCTGTTCCCTGTGGCAACTTGAAAGACAGCTATAGATGGAAGACCAGTAAAGCTTGAGACATTTATTTCCAGGCACTTCCTCTGCCTGCCTCAAATTCCTCCTCATGTCATCAATCTCTTGATATACTCTTAGAAAATCATTACCTTCTTCTTCTCACCTGGAGGGATTCTCTTCTCTTTTAGAGCTGAAGCAGCAGTCACTCTTTGGTGTTTTATCAGACAGCTTGACAGTAGCTTGGGAAGACAATGTATATGAAAGGAGACTAATACCCCTAACTCCTGTCTTAAGTTCTACTGTTCAAATGATATTTTCTGAATAGTTTTATCACTGAGACTAGTTTTATCAAATAAGCTCGCCCAGTCATCTGATAGTCTTAGCTTTATTTCATTTTAAGGAAAAAAAAAGTACTCACATGTGAAAACGTTATTATAAAAACTAGGTTATCCTTACAAATGTTTAACAATTTTAACAGGAAAAGAAGTCATAAACAGAAACTTTATTTTTAGAATAGTGTTAACCTTTGTTTATGACCCAGTTCTTATTGGCAGCTTGTTATTTACAGAGGGCAATGATGAACATGTACCAAGAAGTTTAACTTTATTCACAGGATGCCAGGGTACTCCACTTAGTAAATCCGAGCATAGCAAAATGCTGTTCTTACAGTGAAAATTAAAAAATTGTGATCTTTAATCTTTTCTTTATGTTCATTAGCAAATAAATATATGGTGTTTTCTTCCTATATAATAGGTTATGTACTAATCCACAATAATTTTAAAGACCAACTAGAATAAATCCTTAGTAAAACCAAATGGCTTCAAGAAAAAGTACCAATAACTTAGGGAAACATTTAAAATTGTATCCATTATAATTAAGTAATTAAGAAAAAAATATGTAAATCAATGTTTCTAGTCTTTTGATTATCTTTCTTTCTTTTTTTTTTCTCCCTTCTTTTATCCTTTTTCACAGAGTCTTAGGTATCCCAGGCTGTCCTTGAACTCATTATGTAACCTAGAATGACTTTGATCTGCTGGTCTTCCTGCCACACATCCCGAACACTGGAAACACAAGCAACATAGTCACGTACCACTGTGCCTAACTTTGATTGTTTTTCTAAAAACAAAATAGAAACACATAAAAACCTAAGAAAATGTTTGTATTTTTATATTGGTCTTTTAGTAGAAAACAATAAAATTCCATTTCTGAGTTGCCCAATTAATTCCATAATCTAGATGACAGTTCATTGAACTTTTACTTTCAGTACTTCATCACTGAAGGGAAGGCAAGATTCCTACAGCTGAAAGAGTCATGGGTAAGTACTCTTCACATAGCCAAGACCCTCAGAAAAGTTAGAAGGACAAAGCAAGGCAGTGGAGGACACAGCCTGTAAACAGATCCAAATATATAGAAACCAGACCACTGCCTGTCAGCTTTGCTGATAATGCCAGAAACACCTGGAAAGCTTTTTACCAGACATTGCTGACCACAGCAGACTTTGATGGTCAACATCTGTAATCCCAGCTCTCAGCACACTAAGGATGGAGGATAAGAAGTTGAGGCCCGCCCAACATATCTAACAAAATGTTGTCTTAAAGTGCCACCACAGTCAATAAAATTAGTGATACCAGCCCCTTACTTTTAGTTGGTCTGATTGGTTGATTTGGTTCCAAACTTGAACATGGGTGTCATTTACAGATGTTCTTGATACTGTTTTAATTTTAGTACAGGATGAGGACTCTCCAGTGCAAGGCCATAACTTCAGAGGTGAAGCAATGGGCCCTGGGGTAGGGGTGGGGACCCAGAAATAGTGTCACACAGTCTGCGTATTCAAAACTCAGTTCATGATGAGAATGAGCTCATTTGCTTCTCCTCTGTGTTGATATTTGTAATAATGGTGTGAAACTGACAGTTAAACAACAGTGCACCAACACAAATCAAGACAGTGGCATGAAATGGAACCATCTATCATGTGCTTTCTATAGCAACATACTTGAGGTAAAAACAAAAAGAAAGCTGGTTCCTCTAAAAAAAACTCAGTGAGGAAAGAGAAAACACTATTAATTTTGTTAAATATCAACTCTTGACTATATATCTCTTTAACATTCCATGACAAAATGGGAATTATACACAAAGTACATCTGCTTTGAACTAAACTATAATGTCTCGAGGAAAAACATTTGTGGTGGTTGCAAGCTAAAATTAGCCATGTTTTCACAAAGCAACAATTTAATTTGAAACAGTAACAACTGCAGCAATATAGATTTGTGTTTTGGCAGACATTTTATTGAAAATGATTGAAGTAAACCTAATACTTCAAGGGAAAGTGTCAGTTGTATTCTAAGTAGTGTAATTTGAATTTTCATGTGATAATTAAATCTTCTGAAAACATAACATCCAAAATTGTGAGATTTACCAGTTTCCTGTTACTCAAATATTTCTCTTATAAAATTAGTGGTTATAATAATAAATATGATTTTTGGAATATACCACACAAACATCACATTTTCTTTGTGTGTCTTGTTTTCTCTCTCTCTCTCTTGTGTGTGTGTGTGTGTGTGTGTGTGTGTGTGTATGAGATGTATGTAAATGTTTCTGTGGATGTGTGCCCATGTGCAAGTTAACCTTGGGTGTCTTTCTAAGTTGCTCTCCTTTATTTTTGAGACCAGATCTCTCATTGTGACTAGACCTACCTGCCAAGACTCAATGAATCCAGCTCTCTCTTCCTTTTCCAGTTTCAGAGCTGTAGATGGGTATGCTGCATGACTTTAAAAGGGTGCCAAGGATCCAAATTCAGATTTCCCTGCTTGCCAGGAGACACTGTGTCACCTGAGCCTTCACACCAGCTACTAAGATCTACATAATATTGCAGCTAACTAAATACTTAGTGGGTAGTATTAGAATATTATACATGGATAAAATAGGCAAAATAGAGTACAGTTCAGACTAATGAATTACATTTTAATGCTGTTAAAGAACTCATTGATAGACATTTGGTTTCCACATGGTATAAAATCTTCAAGAAATGGCAATCTGTCAATGTTTTGCTGTGATAACAAATTTAAAAAAAAAAAATGTTTGAAAAGCCACTAGTAGAATGTTCTCTTTCTGTTTCCATATTGAAGATCATTTTTTTTCTTTAGGGACTTTAAGGACAAGAAGCCACTGCAACATGGAATTCAGAAGCATAAATAGGAATCTAATACTCCTAAGCTAACTCTTAAACAGGTAAGGAGATATTTTCAGTAATGCACTCTACTTACTACCTGTGTTTTCATTTAGAAAACAAAACAAAACAAAAAACACAGTATTTTCCTCAGAAGTATTTTGCTGACTCTTATTAGTGAATTTATAAAAATATTTTGACTACATAAGCACTAAAATACACAACACACAGAGATATTGTGGTTCTCACTAATTTCAAGAGTATAGTCAGGTCATTGGACCACCCCTCCATAAAAAAACATTTGGAAATTGGATGTTCTGAACTAAAGGAGTTAGTAACAAAGCCATCTAGGAGAGAATAAATAAAAGAAAGTTAGAGGCCTGAAATTAATTTAATGAATAGTTCTATAGGAAGTATTTGTATAGCTAGAGAACCATCTCAGGTATCATACTTCAGAATGCTATCCACCCCATTTGAGACTGGATCCCTTATTGGCCTAGAGTTTACCAATTAGAGTAGTAGAATTCCTAGCCACTGTGCACCAGGTTTTCTTCCGTAGCTGCCTTCCTAGCTTGGGGGCTAAAAGCATGCATGACCACTTTGCTCATGTGTTTTGGGAATTGAACTCAGATCGTGACATATTTAAGTCACAGCCAAGAAGAAGAGAACAAAATTTGATGGTCTGCACAGTGGAGAGAATGGCAATGGTCCAGGTCTAGGCTACAGTGATCTAACCAGAGGTTCGATTGTTCCTCTCTGGAAAAGAAGATGCAAACAGTGTGACTGTTGTAAACTATTCTGATTTTCAATGTGAGTGAGAATTTGCTCTGAGACTTTTGGCCTACAGTGGCTTCCACCACTGATGCATACACAGCGATGTTTAAGGGTTTGTTGGGAAGTGGCTAAGTGGTGTGGAGGAAATGAGAATGTAAACCATGCTTTACCCTAGTGTAATGGTTGTTTTCCCCAAAGTTGCTGATCATTGTCAATGTAGTGTCTGAGAGGGTGACTGGGCATCCCTGTGTGTACCTCTTGAGTTCTTTTTATTTTTATGGTCTTGGATATGTCACAAAATATGCTCTTCCACAACAGACAACTAGAAAAGTAGAATAAATCTGCCATGAAGATGTGACTATTGACAAACTCAATGCAGTCAGAACCTAGAAAAATAATGAAGGGGAGCATTGTGGGAAGTGATTGCTTCTTGGTGGTCCCCGTGTGATCACTGTCATTTAAAAGAAGCTGAAGGGAGCTCTCTTGCATTCCTTGAGTTTAGAATGGAGTTACACTGGGCTGCTTTGAAACTGAGGTCAGGGTCTTACCAGATACTAAATCTACTGCTGAGTTCACCTAAGACACAGCATGCAGAACTGTAATCCATGTGTGTGTGGTTCCCTTTTTCATGCATTATTCTAAAACATGTTTTGGCATAGCATCAGGAATATATTGAAATGCTGTCCGGATTAGCCTTCATTCTTCTGAGGAGAGAAGCCTAATTTGAGGAGATGCCACAGTCATCTGTGAGCATGGCCATGTGGGATTATCTTCATTATCTACTGGTGTAGGAGGGTTATACCCACTTTGGGCAGCGGCATTCTCCAGCCAGGTGGTCATAATATAGTAAGGAGCTTACTAAGCATGATCCAGAGAGGTAGCTAAACTAGTGAGTAGCTTTCTTCCATAGGAGTTACTCAAGCTCTGACTTCCTTCAAAGATGGACTGTATAGAACCTGTCAGATGAAATAAACCCAATCTTTACTAAGATACCTTTGGCCACGGTTTTTGCCATGGCAATAGACAGGAAACTAGAACAGAGGCCTACTATGAACCTCTAAAATGGAAACTTGAAATAAAGCCTTACTCCTCAGTGTGGTATAAGCGTAGGGAAACGTGCTCAACAAAGATCAGAGATACAAAGATAAAAGCTAAATATTACAGAAAAGATCTTTTATTGTTAACTGTACTTCTTCCTTTATTTTATGTATCTCTGCACGAGTGTGTACATGCTTGCCATGGTGTATGTGTGGAGATCAGAAGACAACTTGTGGGAATTAGCTCTCTTCTACCACTGTGTGGGTCTCAGGGATCAAACTCTGATCTCCAGGTTCAGTGGCAAGAGCTTCTACCCTCTGAATCACCTTGCCAGCCTGAAGAAGATATTTTCAATCTCTGGGATGCAATCAGTTTCTCAAATAGTTAGGCCTGTTATTTTAGTCTGTGTTTCTTAAGTAGGTTTGATATAATGCATTTATAAGAGCTGACTGTGGCAAGCTTCTCTTGCTTATCCAAGCTTCCTATGAAGTGCTACTTGAGAATCAAATTGCCACATTTCATTTACATCACATGTTATGCCTGGAGTATTGTCCTTTGAAATAGATTGGTCACGGTATGCTATTGACAGAAGAGCAATATGCTACCAGCTTGATATTGCTACTGAATCTTTGCTCTCATAGAGAGAATGCCAAAGTAAGTTATCTTATACTCCACTTGAAAAATAAAGAGCCTCTTCAGACCAAGTAGAATATGAAAAGAAGAAGAAAAATCTCTCTTTTTAACTAAACTTGTCTGCATTCAATATCACTGTTTTCCAGTTCTATGACAATTTCTTCTTCATCAGTCCCTTAACTACCAATTTTAACTTTACTTCAAATCCCTTTGTCCATCAAATTTCTACATAGTGGCTATACATATAGTCACATATAGTGCACAGATTGCCACTTACAGCTACTAGGAAAAGGACAAGCACCCTGCTTCATGAGGGGTGAATATAAAAAGTTAGTTTTAAAGAAATTTATTTACGGTACAGAGTTCTTAACATAAGATTAATTCCAATGTACTGTTAGAAAATAATAGCATCCTTTAGATGTCTGCATCCCGAAAGTCATGTTGGAAATATATCAGGATCAATTAGGTCTTTCGTAGCCATTGCATTCTTTCTAAGAAGGACAATACTGAAGCCAAGATAGTCACAGAAGCCACTAAAACCTCAACTTTCAAGCAATATGCCATATGTAGCTAATTAATGTTTCCAGTGCTCTTGAAGATCTAACACATGAAATATAATATAATAATAATGTGATGATACGATATTCTTAAAATGTCTCTTACATTTCAAGAGAGTGGAACTTTTGTTGGGTATTATACCCAAAGTTAATGATACACCTTGATCACTTAAGACCTAAGATAGCTATCCTACTCTGTACTCAAACTTTTTAACCTGCCTTTTAGAGAAAAGGTAACAGCCAACTTTACTTGCTTTTGATTTCCGTGTAATCAACTTTTACAATGTAAGCTACTGCTTAGCTATAATCTAAAATTACACAGTCTTCCATGCCCCACACCTAAAGTTATACATGTGTGTCATTTACTGAAAGTAGCAAATACAGAAGTTGAAAGCAACTTCCTAAACTCTTCTATAAAAGCTGAAGGCAACCATTTATGGTTATTGGTTGATAAAGTCAGATATTTGTTATTTGGGTTAGCTGGGAATATTTGGAGCCAATGACTAATACCTTGTAAAACACTGTTACAAAGGCTATAGCTTCAGTTAGGGGCATCTAGGTTGCTTCCAGGTTCTTGCTATTACAAATAATGCTGCTATGAACATAGTTGAACAGATAGATATCTCTGTTGCATGGATGCTCTCCACAAGCTGACCACAAGGCTCTATTATTGGACACAGTTTTCATCTTATGGAGTGGGCCTTAAGTCAAGTCTGATATTGATTGGTTACTCTCATAAGCTTTGTGTCATCATTGTCCTAGCATATTTGGCAGGCAAGATACCATTGTAAAGAGAAGGTTTTGTGGCAACAACTACACAATAATTTGAACATGGAGAACTTGAGTTGGAACTACTAGGGTGTAGAGAGCTGCGAAGTGCTACACCTTAAAGATGGCGCTGGCTTTGCCTTCCACCTCCCCGAGGGTGAGCGCTCTCTGGCATAAATAAGCCCTTATTTGGTTAAGTCTGTTCAGCCTGTCTGCTTTCCCGTTAGAGTAGCCTATCTGCAGGGTCCACGTAGCTCACTGGGGTTGGTTAGGGCAAGGAGATTTAAGCCTGTGCAGGGGTTCCCTGGGGTCCCACGGGTCAGAAGAACATGTTTCAAGGATCCCGATTAAAACTGCATGAAAAAGATCTTCCCGGAGTCGCGTCTTCCTTGCTGGCGAGGGTCAGGTGTGGCACAAATGGTGGTCCGTACGGGGAATCTTCAGATCAGAATTTCTTGCAGTCAGGGCAGCGCTCGTAAGATCCCAGGTAAGTTGGGACCAAATTAAAGCCCTCGGTAAAGAGGCGATAAGGTCTCCAGTAAGGAGCAATAAAGTTGGGACCAAGTTAAAGACTGCAGAAATAAGAAGCAATAAAGTCTCAGGCATTGAGCAAGAGGTTGTAATGAACCAAAAGTAAAATTTTCAAAATGGGGACTTCTCAGTCTCATCCAATTTTTCTGGCTCTTCAGGAGCTACTTTTGTCAAAGAAACTTAAAATAAAGAAAAGTACACTAGAAAGATTCCTGAGTGAGTGCGATGCCATTGCACCTTGGTTCGCAGTTTGAGAAGACCTCACGGTAGCGTGCTGGGACAAGTTAGGCAGGGATCTTGATTTTGCTTGGGAACAAGGGACGCTAAAGTCCAGAGTCTGACCTGTTTGGAAGTTAGTGCTTAGCTGTTATCGAAGACCAGAGGTACTGTAAAGAGGCAATAGAAAAAGGGAAAGCTGCGTTAGAAATGTTACAAGAAGAAAGATCAGAAGAGGCTGAGAGCACAGGAGATTCAGGTACGGACTAAACAGATTCTGAGGAAGATTTGCAAGACCTCATAGAAATGGTTCAGAAACAATCCCTTAAGGGGCAGAGGGTGAAGGGAGAGGAGAAATGGCGATGTGGGGAGGGGAGAGACCCTCCTAGAACAATGCCTTTCGGGCCTTCTCCTGATCAGAGTGAGGAAGGGCGAGGCCCAGGTACAGGGCGTTCCTTTTGCCCTGAGGTCTGGAAAGCCATACGAAATGACTTAAGTCTGGCCTATCCAGTTTTTCAGGATGCCCAAGGCAATAGATATAAGGAGCCTTTAGACTTTAAGGTTATCAAGGCTTTGGCTGAGTCTGTGAGAACATATGGAATTTCAGCTTCTTTTACTGTAGCTCAAGTTGAAGCCCTAAATAGGTATAGCATGACTCCTAATGATTGGGGTGTGCTGGCTGGAGCATGTCTAAGCCCCAGGCAGTATCTGGATTTGAAAGCCTTTTTAATTGAGTATGGCAATGGATAGGCTGCAGCTAATCTGGCAGCCAGAAATGCAGCATGGGACAGGGGCATGTTGCTTGGACAGGGACGCTTTGCAAATCAACAGACGGGATATCCAATACAATTTTTTTTGGCTTAGCACTGCACTCTGAGTGAGCAAACTCTAAGAAGGGCAAGTCTGGTTGCATGTGGGTTGGTATCCGAGGCCCCACCTCCAGGAAAAAGATACCGGATGGGTGTGGCACTGACTTGGCTGACTATCAGGATTCAGGGTCATTACAATGTCCACTGCTTTACTGGAGACCAGACAACTACCTTTGCCTGTTGCATTATTAAAAACAAAAAGGGGGAACTGTAGAGTGCTGCGAAGTGCCGCGCCTTAAAGATGGTGCTGGCTTCTGCCTTCCACCTCCCCGAGGGTGAGTGCTCTTTAGCATAAACAAGCCCTTATTTGGTTAAGTCTCTTCAGCCTTTCTGCTTCCGCGTTAGAGTAGCCTATCTGCAGGGTCCACGTAGCTCACTAGGGTTGGTTAGCACAAGGGTATTTAAGCCTGTGCAGGCATTTCCCCAGGGCCCCGTGGGTCAGAAGAACATGTTTCAAGGATTCTTATTAAAGCTGCATGAAGAAGATATTCCTGGAGTAGTGTCTTTCTTGCTGGCGAGGGTCAGGCGCTGCACACTAGGGTTTTCACTCTGGTAGGCTAATGTTCTTTGTACCTGAAGATACCTTGCACTGCTACCAAGGGAAAAACATAAACACAAACCAAGCCACGAAACTTTCACTTTAGAAAGGTGTTCTCCTTGCTAGGGCAATAATGGTACAAAGTTTCTGAGAATAACCAAGCAATGTTACATTTGTCTTCAGGGATGCTTCTTAAGATGGAATCCATGCTAAACATTGCTTGGGTGACCATGAAACTGAGACTACATAACCAGGGACATATGGGGAACCCATATACTCATGGTAATGAACACACTAAAGAAATATAGCAATAAACTGAACCCTAATGACATTCTGCTATAATCATAGATTAGTGCCTTCCTCAGACATTAACAGAGAAGTCTCTTCCTGCAAATGGTAACAAATGCAAAGACCTTATTATTCAGCGGGAGGTGAAGAGAAGGAGAGAGAGACAGAGATACAGACAGAGCAAGAGAGAAACACAGGGAGAGATAGAGACAGAGACACACCTTTGCACACTCAACCCTAAAAAAGATGTCTCCATCAAGTCTCTCCCTTCTGGTCTCAGGGAATCCCCACAGAACAGGAGATGAATGGAATATAATAGCCAGAGGGGATGGAGAATACCAAAGAAACAAGGATATAAGGCCTTCTAAACACAGCAGAACTGACCTAAGTATGAACTTAGAGAGACTGAGGGAAGGCAGCATAGCATGCACAGGTCCTGCAAAAGTATGCACCTAGAGCTGAAAGAATTGGACACAGGCCTCCATTCTTAATTTAGAAAGCACTCTCCTATTAACAACCACTTAATTAATAACCATTAATTGTAATAAAAATTTATTTTTCTGCAAGGGAGTCTTACCCAGGAGGCAAACCACTCATAAAAGGTAGGCTGCGTGCTCACCAGAAGATAGCCAACAGAAAATAAACTCATTGGCATCTTTGGAAGTTTCTTGTCTCATAATGTGTCAGAGATTTTCTTTTGTTCCTTTTTTTCTTTCTTTATTTTTGTCTTTTTAAGTTTTAGTTTTAACTTTTTTTTTTGCCTTTACAGCTCTACAGTTCCTATGCCCCCCTCTTTGTGTGTGTGTGTGTGTGTGTGTGTGTGTGTGTGTGTGTGTGTTATGTAATGGTCTTCAGTTTTGTGTTTCTATAGGATTCTTGATTGTAATAATGAGTGAGTTTCTGTGTTTATATTTGTTTCTTTTGCTTTTTCTTGGGCTATTTTCCTAGATTTATTTTGGACTATTTAGATGTGTTTTTGTTTTACCTTATTATATTATATTTTATTATTATTTCTTAAATATCTTTCTATTTTCAAATGAGAGACAAAGAAGATGTATATCCAGATAAGGGGGAGGTGGGGAAGAATTAGGAGGAGTACAGAGGAATAATTATAATTAAGATATAGTAAATATTTTAAAAATCTATTTTCAGTAATAGAAAAATATTATACAGAAAAAAAACCTCTGTTAGAGATTTCTGTAAAGAATCCCAGTTTTCCCATGATACCTCAATAATATGGCTGCCTGAAGGACATAGTTGACAAGACAAAATGGCAGTCCACAGAGTAGGAAAATATCTTCACCAATGCTTCATCTGATAGAGGGCTGATCTCCAAAATATACAAAGAACTCAAGAAACTAGTTAACAAAACACCAAATAATCCAATTAAAAAGTGGAGTACAGAACCAAATAGAGAATTCTCAATAGAGGAATCCAAAATGGCTGAAAGACACTTAAGAAAGTGCCCAACATCCTTAGCTATCAGGGAAATGAAAATCAAAAAAAATCTGAGATACCATCTTACTCCTGCCACAATGACTAAAATCAGAAACACCAATGACAGCTTATGCTGGAGAGGATGTGGAGACAGTGGAACACTCCTTCACTGCTGGTGGAAGTACAAATTTGCACAATATGCTGGTTCCTCAGGAAAATGGGAATCAGTCTACCACAGGACCTGGCAATTCCACTCTTAGGCATATACCCAAATGATCTACATCCATGCAACAAAGATGTGTTCTCACCTATGTTCATAGCAGCATTATTTGTAATAGCAAGAACCTAGAAACCACCTAGATGCTCCTCAACTGAAGAATGGATAAAGAAGATGTGGCACATTTACACAATGGAATACTACTCAGTGGAAAATAAAAACAATAGAATCGTGAAATCTACAGGCAAATAGATGGAACTTGAAGAAACCATTCTGAGTGAGGTAACCCAGTCACAAAAAGAGGACCATGGTATGTACTCACTCATATATGGATTTTAGACATAGAGCAAAAGATCACCAGTGCCTATAATTCACACCGCCAGAGAAGCTAGGATACAAGGAAGAACCTAAGAGATTCATAAATGTCCCCGCAGAAGGGGGAAGAGACAAGATCTCCTAAGCATTTTGGGAGTGGGGGAGGGGATAGTGAGTGGAGAGAGAGTTAGGAGAAAGAGAAGGGAAGGAGAGGAGAACACATGGGATGAGGTAGATTGAGTCGGGAGACAAATAGATGAGAGCAAGTGAAGAGATACCATAATAGAGGGAGCCATTATAGGTTTGAAGAGAAAACTGATCTAGAGAAATGTCCAGAGACCTACAAGGATGACCCCACCTAATAATCTGAGCAATAGTAGTAAGCAAGAAAAATGACTAAATCCAGTGAGTTTTAGGTCTTAGCTGATTAGAGAACTTGCTGGTGAGGTATCAGGTAGAGGAATATGGATAGATGAGAAAATTGGAAGACTCTCACCATGCCATTTGTCCTTAGCCATTCTTAAGGTGAGCTGTGGTAAGGAGTACCTGTCAGGCTGTTTGCTGTCAGACAAACCTGTTGCTATGGTAAAATAACTGACATGAACAATGTAAGGAGGACAAGATTCATTTGAGTTCATGATTTCAGAGGTTTAGTCTACTGTTTCTGACTCCAGTTAGCTGTGGGATTGCTGTGAGGCAGAGCACTAAGAAGCTGGCAGTCTAGAGATTCTACGACCTCATGGAGGCCAGAAAACAAGGAATGAGGAGCTGTCTGAGACAGAAACAACCTTAAGGCTAACATCTCAGTCATCTATCTAGTTAGTTCCTCCTCCTAAAGATACTACCATCCCCTAAAACAGCCTGAGCAGCAAAGAATACAGTATACAATAGAGTAGACAAGTAGATGTACATTATACACTTAATTCCTTCTTTTCTTTGGTTATTCATTATGATTAAAAATCTTTTTATTTCAGATTGTACATACTGTTTTGGTTTTTTCCCCTAGTATTTTAAAGCTTTGACCCACCTGGAAGTTATATTTTAGTATGACGGGTGAAGAATGGGTGATATACTATTTTTATATGAATGAGTAATTTCCCCTTAAGTTTTCTATTTTAAATTCAAAGACATCCTGTCTGTTATGACATCTGGATTGTTTTAGATATATTATTAAATGTTTTCACTCTACAGAAATTTTTTATGATTTTGTATGCATGGGCATTTTGCAATGTGTTTATTGAGAGAACTGTCACATTTATAATTTGGAGATTTCCTTTCCAAAATGTTGGGATTTTCTGTCTTGATGTAACCAAGTTTATTTTAGTATTTGGTTAAATGTCATAGTTTTATTCACAAATACTTACAGATAATATTTGCCAACAGCTGTGGATATAGACTAGATCTCTTTTGTTATTTTCTGAGCAAATAATGTTTGTACTAATGTGGATGTTTTAAAGAAACTGATGTAATAAGATGAATATTTATTACAAAGCATACTGTAATAAAAGCATTTACTGGGTAGTTCAAAAACTAATGTTCTGCCTGCTGGAGAGCCTGTGACCCCAGCAATTGCTCAGCACGCAAGACTGAAGTCTCAGAAGTCCTAGCCTGGCACTGCTGGTCCATAGGATTTCTGGAGAGCTGCTGGGTCCTTGTTCCACACAGGAAAGCAGAAGAATTGAGGTTCTTAATCAGTGCAGGGTGGTCACAGCAATACTAAGGAGATAGACGTCCTTACCAGCAAGAAGGAACAGAGGACAAAGGAGCAGCACTGTTGCCACCTATACTCTCACAAAACTGTCCAGATGTCTGCCTCTTACTTTTCAGATCTCATCAATAGCATAATGTCATTTTATTATTTTCATAAATTCTCTAGTTCTCTCAGAGCAATACTTTATACAAGCCTATATTCAAGTCAGAGCTCAACTTAGTTTTGTTTCTTAACAATGCAGAGCCAGCGGACCTCCATGTCTTCCTTCCCTCCCTCCTGTCAGTGTACAGGAAATTTTGTTCATGGCCTCATGCTTATTGGGAGACCATTCTCCTGCTGATCTCCATCCACAGGACCCACAGCATCAGACTCAGCAGGATGGGTTTGTAGTCATAAGTAAAAATAGCATGTAGACGCTAAGACAAGGAAGTAAAGAACAACATGGGAGCCGCTCAGTTTTTACATCTTTCTAGTCACATAATTTCAAGGAATGTGCTTCTGTAGGCAGCAGCATCCCACATATTCACAAGTTACAAGTTTAATTACAATGAGCGGTTATATAGACTAGATATGTTCTGGTGAAACCTTGCCTTTGCATGTAATTGGTCCATTGCAGACTGGCAAAGACTCATTCTGTATACATGCATTTATAATTTTAAATTTTTTATTTGCATATTAACATAATAAAGTGTAAGACCTCATGTATAATAAAAACAAAATTTCATGCTTCTGAATGTAATTTTTAAGACTATCTACCCAGACTTGGAAAACTGAAAACAAAAGAAACTTTAGCTAAGTAGTATACTACTAAGGTTAATAGAAGTGTTCTTTATAGAGGTAAAGGCTCATACTGACTTTGATATTTCCACACATGTACATTCAATTCAATAATTAATTAACTTGAAGGCAAATTAGAACCGTATTTCTGAAATTTAAAATAAGGCTTTATACAAAAGAGGAGAAAGGATAGAAAAATTCATGTTGTATTAGGTTCTAGATTTAGACATCAATGTGAATTAAGTTTTGACTTAATATAGAGACAAACATATTTATAAATATGTTTATACATGAGTATTTGCATTTATATTTTTTGAGAGATAGATTTATCGATCTTGAGATATTTTATATATGGAGAGAGAGAGAGAGAGAGAGAGAGAGAGAGAGAGAGATAAGGTTCATTGACAACCCAGGAGGATGTTAAATGCAGAGAGTGAAGATAGTTTTTAACATCACAGTCCAGTAAAAAGAGCCACAGTCCTTGAGAGAAATGAAATTTCTAGGATTGGACAGGAAGCATGAGGCACAAGCCCAGAGCATCATATAGTGTAAAGTAAAACATCATCAAGAAATAAAGCAGGGGGAGGGGAGCACATGTAAGCTGACAATTTACGAAAGGGGGGAAAGTAACCAACGAAAAATGTTCCTAATAACTGGGGATAGTGGTGTGCACCTTTAATCTTAGCATTCAGGAGTCAGAGGCAGGTGGATTTCTGTGAGTTTGAGACCAGTCTGATTTACCTAGTGAGTTTCATGTCAGTCAGGATGTCACAGTGAGACCTTGTCTAAAAATTATTAAATAAATAATGTCACTCATAGCCAAAAACAGGAATAGTCTGAGCAAAACAAACCACGTGGTAGTGAGACGGCTTAGTGTATAAGGACACTTGCTGCCAAGCTGGAGGACTCAAGTTTGATCCCTGGAACTCACATGGTAGAAGGAGAAAAGTGACTTCTACAAGTTGTCCTCTAACCTGACAAAGACACCTCTCCACTAAATAAATAAATAAAAATAAATAAATAAATAAATAAATAAATAAATAAATGTGTTTTTTTAAGATTTTTTTTTTAATTTTGTGTATGTGTTTTTAGACTGCATGCAAGTCTGTAGTACATGCATGTTTGGTGCTAGTGGGGGTCAGAAGTGGGTACCAGATCTAGAGTAACAGATGTTTGTCAGTTGTCATGGGGATGCTGAGAGTTGAACCCAGGTCTTCCATGGAGCTCATTGCCCCCCCCCCAGACTGATAGCTGGGAATCCAGCATTGGATTGACTCAGACCCCCTGAACATGGTCTCAGTTGGAAGGCCTGAGCAGTCTATGGGACCTCTGACAGTGGAACCAGGATGTATCCCTGGTGCACAAAAGGACATTGGGAGCACATTCTCCATGGAGGGATAGTCCCTTAGGCTAGAGGCAGGAGGGAGGGCCTAGACCCTACTCCAAATGACTTGACAGATTTTGATGATCCCTCCTGGAAGGCATCACCCTCCCTGTGGAGTGGATAGGTAATGGGACAGGGTGGAGGGTTGGGGGTCATGGGAGAGAAAGGAAATTAAGATCAATATGTAAAATAAGAAAAATTAATAAATAAAGTAAAAAGAGTAGCCAATACTCTTCACTACTGAACCATTTTTGTAACCCTAATAAATAATTGAAATTTAAAAGCAAAAAATACACAAAAAATAAACATTTTGTGACAAGCAGCATAAGATGTTGTCATGTGCCCTGTACCAAGTGTTCCCTATTAGTAATATCTTCCACTTGTATGACATATTTGATACCATTCATGGACCAATATCCACATACAGTTATTAAATCAAGATTTTACAGCTGTTTTGTTCTCAAATCTCTTAAGTGTTTCAGAATACCATTGACTCCCCCAAACACACTTAGTTTTTGTGCCTCCTGAGGTGTCTCTGGAGTGTGACAGCTGATTCTCTGATTTCTTTTCTGAAGAATTTTTGGTGACCTTCATATTTCTGGGATTCAGTGGTCAGTTGTTTGGATAAATGTCCCTCCACTGGGATCTCTCCCATGATTCCCTTGTGAATACCAAGGAATTCTGTGTGTTGGGGAAATTGAATCATAGTAGTCAGTTGCCTAAAGCTACATAATCCACTATCACTGCTGACCTTGACTGCCTAACAAAAGGTGTTTAGTGGGTGGGCTGCTTCAATGTAAAGTCAGCCCCACCTCTTCCAATCTGGAGACAAGTTTTGTGCAGTCTAAATTTGACATACTTCTTACACGAAAGAATATTTACATTAGAAGAATTTGCATTTTTCATTTCAATCTTTATTCAATCTACTGATACCCGCTTTTCCTAAATTATTTCATGTGAAATAGTTTTTGTTTTCAGCTAATAGGAACGTCTCCAACATAATTTAGTTCTAATAAATATTCAGTACTTAATTTTCATTGTGTTTCTATACAATTTGTTTATGTAGTATCACTCAATCACTTAAACTATAACAGTTCTATTTTCAAGTTCTAGCAAGTACAATAATTTTCATTTTGTAATTGATGAGAGGATCTGGAACAGTAACTCTAAATGGTAAAGCAAGAGTGACTGTAATGCTTTGTTAAACTTTCATCTCAATCCTTTCCTTAAATATAATTCTGATGAACATATTTCAATTAGAACAGTTAAAGGAGGTACATTGATTAAAAGCTAAGTCATAGACATTTAAATGGTTAGAAGAGTCCCCGCAATAAAATGATTCTCAGGTCATACTTTAGATATATTTTCCCAGGCACAAATTTATTTCTGGAGGTATTTTTATTTTAAAATTTCTTAAATATTTTCTAGACTTCACTCTTTGCTCCTTTCATGAGTGAAACCTAGCCTGATTTTTATATCTAATTATATTTCTGAACATGATCATTTAAAACGTCTAATGATATCAAATCTATTCTGTTACCTTTTTTCACCCTTTGTTTAAATTTCTTCTGCTCTTGAACTTTATATGAGTTTATTGTGTGTTCTTTTTTTATTGTGTGTTCTTTGATGAGAGTTGTCTACTTTCCAGTTGTACTAGATAATAATGTGGTTTGCTTATTTTTCCCTTCCATTTATTTTTCATTTTCTGTTATTCCCACGGCCACGAACAGTTATCCTTGACTTTAATGTTCTATTTCCTACTTGCCCTTTTCATCTGCAATGTCCTGTCAAGCATTTATAACATATATGCTTACCAAAATTCTACCTGTGCTGAGATTCTTATTTATATCTTAGTCATTTCAATATCAAATCCTGCCTTCATCTCAGTTCAAGCCTTTAAAAATCTTGGAGTTTCAAAAGGTCTACAGTTCTGCTGCTATACTGTTAACTTTCCTGTCTTTAGAGTTTTATACTCCTGGCCTTTTCTGTGTTGCCTGATGACTGTATTAACACCACTACCCCACATTACTTTTTAAACAACTTTCTTGGTTGACTCTTTATACTATTTATGTCTCCTCATACTCTTATCTTGAAACCTCCTCATCTTAAAAAATCACAATAAAGTACTTAATTTTCATTGTGAAACTGTGAAGTTTATTTTCATATTATCAGTTAATGTATACCAATTGAAATATATATAATATGTCAAGAAATATGCTTGAGGCTAAATGGAAAATGTTAGGCTGTACCAAGGTTCCTACTCTATGTTTCCTGATGTATTTAGTGTTTCTAACTACTCTATGCTATAACAAAGAGATGAATTTGAAATTATGTGAGATAAAAATACCTATATATTTTGATTATTGATCTCAGCTATTTTTTATTTCCTGTTTTCTGTTTCAATTTTTTTTCTGTCAATATGGGTTCCAGTGAGCAAATCTTTTTCTTCGTTTTTTGTTTCTTTGTGTGCATGTTTATGTATTGCACAAGTACATGTTTACATGTATATGCCAGCAAGAGGTTGAGTTTGGGTGTCTTCTTTATCACTGTCCATCTTAGTTTTTAGGACATGTTCTGTACTTGAACCGTAATCACCTAGGCTGTCTGGCTAGAAAATTCAAAAATATTTTCATTTGCCACCACTCAGGCCCTAGGCTAACAGATGCATATCACCATGCCTAACAGTTTTTACTGGGATTCCATGAATACAAACTCAAATTCTCAACCTTACAAAACAAATACTTCACCAGCAGAGACATCTCAACAGCCTCACTTCCACTTTGGTACACAAGACAATCAGTGTCTTCAAAATAGTCTACAAAAGGTAACTCACCATAGATTCAGGTCTTCATCTTTAGAGTCATAGGCATTCATTTCAAAATAAGTCATAGAAATGGAAAAGACATCTATTTGATCTCATCAATTGCATGCTACTTTAGTATAATCCTCCATTTTTATCAGATCATTGGATCCATGAATTCAAAGCATACATGTTATTCAAAATATCAATGAAATATCTTAAGGTATATGAAAATTTCACACCTTTTAGGAATAATAATAAAATACTAAATATTAGAAAAGCCAGTTTTGAATTAAAAAAGCAGAGTTCCTTATAACTTTCGATTTTCTATTTTTGTAAAAACATTTGCTATTTTTATAATTTCCTATTCCTATTTTCTATTCTAAATCTTTCATTTTCTATTCCTTGTTTAAAAAATACATTTAACTTTGTGTGTCAAGGGGTTACATTTGCTATAGGTGAACAAATAAAATGAAGATGTGTTTAGTATATATTTACCTTTGTAAAATGTCACCTACCTTTTATTTTTCCTTTGAAAAGTTCTAAAGGCAGAGAAAGGGCTGAACCTGCCTTTGGAGATAGGAATGATAGCAATCCTTGGCAATGAGGATTTCCATACTTTCACAAAAGCGTGGGATGTGTTTCATATAGGAGTGTGATGCTGGCACACTCACCATTCCAAGTGTACTTCATTAGTGTGAAGTCTTCTGCACATGCTTGAGTCTCTGGAGAAAAACAAAACAAAAAAAATCAAATATTTTAGATGATGCTAGCTGTAATTAGCCGGAGGGGCAGTAGAATGTCTGGTACTTGGTTGCAATGAGTACCAAAGAAACTATTCACTGTTACTCCCAAGTCTCTGTGAACTGACAAACCATCAAATGCCTTCAACCTTTCCCACTTTTCTGCTGACCTGAAACAATACACATAATGAACCCCAATGACCTCAAACTTCAGCATTTCTCAGCATCTCTATGTCTCTGCACCCTTGGAGCTGTGTTCAGGAAGGGTGGGGGGAGTGAGATGTAGAGCTGCCACCTGACACCAACTCACCTGGGAAAAGGCTGCTTGGAAATTATGTCGTGTTGTTTCTAATGTGTGATACTGAGCAGCCTTTTCATTATTTTTGATTCTGCTTCTGCTTACTCTGCTTTTCTGATATGTTGCAGACATTGACATGAGCTTACATTCCAGGACTCTGATGAAAAACTTCAGGAAAAGTTCTCTTAGTGTTTGTTAGGAGTTACAAGGGCATTATTTTCTGCTACCACTCCTGAGATGAGGAACAGACAGTAGGCAAGGCAAAGAGAGGATAGAATTTGCTCTTCCTATATGGACCACTAGCTACTTGCCAGGTCTGATTAGTGTAGAGGAGAGAAGAAATGTCACCCTGGGAGGTTGAGATAAAGTCACCCTCACAAAATAAAGTCCGGAAAATTCAAATGTAATGGATGTGATTAGCTATCTGTAGAAACATCTTTCCCTAAGGAATAGCCAAAAGCATTATGTGGAGAAATTTAGAAAGACCCAGAGGAATCTGACAATAGCAGATGCTTGATTGTATCCATATATTTCCAGCAACAATCTAATCACAGTAAATGGATGAAGCTGTAACACAATCAAGCAGTAACTTAATCAGTTATAGTGAATAGATTAAGTGCCCTAATCACAATCAATTTCTATGTAACCCAACTAAAGAAAGAACATTCTAACAGAAGGGGGTGTCTATGACAAACTGGGGATACCAACAAGCCAGGCTTTGTCTGTGACTCCTGCTCCCTCCAGTGTAAGGTGTATAGCTATAAACCGTTTAAACAGGCAGGTGGAACCAAAGACTGTTTCCATAGTAATTTGGATTTCAAAAGCTTACCAAAGAAGCAGCAGTCCTTATCAGTACCAAGGCTAAAGGACAGCATTTCCAGAATCCGAAAAAGATGCCAAAGCACAGCTAGTAAACGTGATGAAAGAATAGGATTCATAGTCATTCCACAACCATTCATATAATGGCATCAATAATACTTTAGACACTGGCCGAGGAGCTGGAGGCTGAGTATAGAAAAAGAGATCTTTGTAGGTTCTCATAGAACATTCATTCTGAAAAGGAAGATAGATGCTAAGCCTTATCTGCTATGTTATTGTATTACTGTGGTGATTATTTCCAGGAAACATATATAGGAACTGAAAAACATCACAGGGACCCTACACTGTCTACGACTGAGAGCAAGATCTTTTTGGTCGACCTACTTATACTTTATTGAAACAAAGAGACTAAGAACAGGAATGAAAATAACTTGAACTAAAATTAGACTAATACTGTGAATAAACGAAGTGACAATAAGTTCCTCAAAATGATGTGACAAACACAATAATTTGCATAGAGACTATTTAGATATACAGTTGTTAATGTGCCTTTAAGAATAGCACAGAGAGAGGCTTATGTGTTAATCTCATTCCATACATGTACTATTTAGAGAAGAACTACTTCTCTGAATAACAGAGTTGACCATGGACGAAAACATGTGCCCTGGAAACAAAGAGAGGATGCTGGAAATGTGTGATCGTTCCAACCCCATTGTAAAGGACTAGCCAATCAGCTACAGTAGGTAACACTGGTCGTAGCATGCAAGATAGTAAGGCATAAAGGTACAATAATTACAAAGCAATGTTGAAATAGAGCATTCTTCTATAATTTCCTATCCAAGGCAGAGAAGTGTTACTGCAAAGTTTTAGAGCAACCAGGCAATGCTCTAAGTGGTCTCAAGTGCACTCTGGCAGAAACTACATTGCCCAAGAATGTGTTAGGAGTTGGCATGCCAGGACATAAAATATGGAGTGATAAAACACCACACAGTGTAAGATACAAGGAAAGAATGGGCATATGTTAGCTCCCTTATGTCACAGATCATAACAGCAAAGAGCGGGATTCAATGAAGCAGCCAATAGGTCCATGGCAAAAGAATACCTCCTGGCAAAAATACAGAGAAAAAGCTCCAATGATTGCAATGAGCTTCCTCTAACTGACAATATCCAGAATTATAAAATAGCATGGTGTTTTTTTTCTTGACATGCATATATTAAGCTTTTGTTGAGAAATTGTTTGGAGTATTATGGCAAATGTAATTGGGGTGAATACATCATGTCTTCTGAAGGTTCATAGTTCACATAGGCAAGATCTGGTGAGACATCAGTTCAGCAGAAACTGTGCAAAAGAAAATGGTAAAAAAGGAAGAAGCTAGAGGAGAGAAAAAACAGAAAAGTCAAATGCCCTTGTAGAAATAGAAGGATTTTTTCCATACCTGTGGATTCTCTAATCTTCACACCCCAGCTTCACTTCAGTGAAACATTTCCCTTTTTTATTATTTCTCAAGCCCTGGGAATTGTTCAATCGACATTCAAGACAGAGTACTTCATGCTTTGGGATGGGTTCTATTCCATTCTATTTTCTTCTAAATGTTCCTCTGAGTGAGGGGTGGATTTAGTCATGAGGTCTTCATGGGAGTTAGTGTTCATGAAAATATGAATCTCTCATTCTAAACAATTGTGCTGTGAACATTTGACCCCAAAATGCAGAAAGAAAATCTGTTTTAGCTTCAACGGATATGAAACACAATATAAAGTACAACCTATCTGAAGAGATAGAAACAATGGACTAATGACAAAAATAATCCAAAAGAAGACTGTGAATCATACATGTCTTAATTCTGCAAATGATTATTGTTTATAAAAATTATTGTGAAACTGAAAAAAACACAGTATTGCAATTTGAGGAGAGGTATTAGAGGTATCTATTTTCCTGGTGTAAAGACTCTGAAGTTGGAGAAGTTCATTGTCTTTACAGAGTTTTCCTTTAGTAATGGCAGTTATTTTAAACTTATTAGTACTTGGTGACAGATCTGCCATCAGACATCAGATGACCTGATTGAACTCATTCACCAGTTCTACTCAACTTCACATTCCTATTTCACTTCAAATAAATTCAGTCTAAGTATTAGAGCAATAATTGTCTAATGAGTTCACAGTATCTGAAAGGACTATATAGACATTCTACTATGATATATTAAAATGCAGTCAGAAAGAAGTGCAGGTATTTTGCTGTAGAACAGTGGTGCTCAGCTCAAAGTCCTGACCTGCTGGTGAGCTTGTTGAAGTCGGTATTCCTGGTTCTTAATTCTGGAGAGTCTAGGAAGTTTTAACTGCTGAGTTTGCTGGCCCACACTATTGTGTTAATACTCTTATCAACAATACCCTAGGAAACAAACAAGAATTATTGTAAGCCCAAACAATTTTACACTGGTGCACTGGGCAGTGACAACTTGCAATGCATGAGCAGCATGTATCAAATTACCACTATCAGGGTTACTTTATTTTAGCTTTGGTTTTAGGTTTCAATTTGAGATTTAGAAATGAGTCCCCTTCGTATAGTCTTCTGAACTACACTGCAGTTGGTAAACTCCCCAACTTCCCAGCATTACCACTTTGGGAGGATGCCCAATTTCCTCCAGGTTGCAGTGAGCTTCAATCTGCATTTGACCTTTCCTTGTGTCTCCCCACTGTAGCTCTTTTGTGTCTGACCTATATAACTGCAGCTTTGCATGCTCATTTACTTCAAAGACATTCAAGTCCTTAAGGCACTCTGCTTAAGCTGTCATAGTATCTAGTATAGCCCCAGCCACAATAAAATGCATTCTTTGGATTCTCATAAAATTGAAGACAAGTGGTATGGATAGTGGTGGCACATGCCTTTAATCTCATCACTTGGGAGGTAGAGATAGATAGATCTCTGTGTTTGAAGCCAGCTTGGTCTATAGAATGAGTTCTAGGACAACCAGAGCTACACAGAGGAAACCTGACTTGAGCAAGGAGGAGCTAATGGGCTCCCAGACTGATACCTGGGAATCCAGCATTGGACCGACTTAGATCCCCTGAACATGGGTCTCAGTTAAAAGGCCTGGGCAGCCTAAGGGACCTCTGATAGTGGAACCAGGATGTATCCCTAGTGCACAAAAGGACTTTGGGAGCACGTTCCCCATTGACGGATACTCCCTTAACCTAGAGGCAGGATGGAAGGCCTAGCCCCTACTCCAAATGACTTGACAGATTTAGATGACCCCTCCAGGAAGGCATCATCCTACATGTGGAGTGAGGGGGGAATGGGATGGGAGGATGGTGGGGGACATGGGAGGATGGTGGGGGACATGGGAGGATGGAAGAGATGGAGAGAGGCAGGGAGGGAGAGGGAACTGAGATCAATATGTAAAATAAGAAAAATAAACAAATAAAAAAGAAATAAAAATCAAAATAAACAAACTAATAAATAAATAAATAAGATTACTGAAAAGAAAACAAATATAAGATACTCTTAATAGAACTAATTGTCTATGAGAAAATTCAGGGCTCTTAATTATATAAACACAATCTATCTATCTAGTATGATATGGATATGCCAACCATCTATCTATCATTTATCCCTCATTTTAATAAAATTATACAAAAATGAAAACTGATTTCCTGTGAGGAAAACATAAACACAAGTAAAAATTCTTTATTGAAAAATTTCCATGCAAGCATTGTAAACTTATCTCCCAAAAGGTTGACAGCATCAAAGGTAGTTACATTCCTTCATTGCTGAGACAATTTCATGAGAGTTTTACTTCATGGAATCTTAAAATGGAAAGAAACTTTTATGGAAATCAAGGTCCTTTCTAACCACATCCATCTTCTAATGAGGGTAGTACGGAACCCTCTGACGATGCCACAGTGTACCAATTTTAGTTTTAAGAGTGGTAATCTGGTCCTGGTCGTACAGTTCCAGCTATCCATCTTCTTACAGATGACAAAGCTAGCAGATTGCAAGTAGAAGGCCAGATTGGGCAAATGAGTGAAACTTTGTCTCAAAATAAAAAGTAAAGGGGGCATATCTACGTGGTAGAACACTTGCCTAGCATGCAGGAGGCCTTAGGTAAGTTCAATCCGCAATAATGATAGAAAAATACATTTGTTTCTTTCAGTTCTGTTTGTCTTAATAAATACTGAGTAAATATAATCCTTTCTTTTTTCACATTGTATTTCAACTGTTTTGATACAGTTGTAATATTTTCATAAAATATTTTCATTAGGTAAAATAGAATAGAAAAACAGAAAGCTATATTTTTAAGTAAAAACTATTACTATGTTATTTACACACATCCTTGGTGCTATTAATCTGGTTATTCAGAGAGATTGTTGAAGAATGTGTAAATTAAGCATGAATTAGAAATAAAAAGTATGACTGAAATGCATATATGTAAGAAATATCACTACTTGACCCCTGCTCATTGACCTGTTTTTAATTTCTTATTTTATGAGTTTTTTTAGTCAGTGATGTTTGTTTCAATGATTTCAGTTGTAGATCTATAGTTACATGAACATGTATCATCACAAAGAAGTTTTAAATGGCCATGCACCACCCAATGTCAGACTCTGTCCTTAATTTTGTTTCCTAGTGACACTCCCACGAAGTTCAAGACACAGCTAATGACTCTCCTTCCTACTTGAGGACTCCATGTCTGATAAAAAATGGAACAGTTGAGTTTATGCAGCTGTTCACAGGCTAATTATCTGCAATCATTTCTGATTACTTAATAGGCCATGGTAGGATGTGTGTTTGCTGCTTTGTGGAGTTTATACATTCGGCTTTAATGTGCTGATATGGTTAATTGTTGTGCTCAGTGCTGCCTGCTAATAGACCATTCCTGAAAATGAGACCATATCTCAATGGAATTTGCTTGTTTATTTTAAATAAGTAATAACCACAAACTCAGGTCCTAGACCCAGTGTTTACCATTTTAAGAATGCACTTTCTAAATGCTGTATCATTTCCAATGCAACTGAATTATTCAAGTTTGCAAAAGCAAGTTATTAAACTAATGAGTCAATAACCTACTCAAATACAAAGATTTAACATTTTTCCTACTCTGATCAGCTTTGTAAATTTTTTTTTGCCATCGATAGCAAAATAAATTCTTTTAAATGGCACCAACCAAGCTAAATGGCATAACATAATGATAAGAAAAATAAAGGCATATTAAAAGAAGACAAACATTTATTAATGTGCAGTCAAGATGCCTATGTTACCATTTGGGAGCAATACAGACCTGTTAATATGGAAGGGAGATAGGTAGATGTGGAGTTGTTGTCATGAGACTATTGATTTGTTTTGTACTTTTGCCTCTTGTAATAGCAATTAGTTTGAAAAGCTTGAATATATTGGGAAAAATTAGAAGGCTGTGGTTTTGTTCTTGATGATATCATGTGTCTGATTTCTGTTACTAACATGGATGTAAGAAATACATGTAGATGCCTTAGGGGTTTCTCATTACCCTTCTTTGCTCTCAAGCTCTATTCTTTGTCCTGTTATCACCTTTTCATCTATTTTAAAATTGTATATTTCCTCCTCTAGTGTTCTTTTATTAAAGAAGTTAGTAGATATTAAATAGCTAATAGGTATCTCAATCTAAATACCCTTGTTTGTGTCCCTGCAACTTCTAAGAAAAAAATCAAACTCTTTCATTTGCTGCCATTCCCAAGGCAGGCCCTGCTCTGTCTCCTGTAGCAATGGACTCACCCTATTTTTTTTTTTTTTAACAGAGCCAACAGGACTCTTGTCACTTTGTTCATGCCCATCAACCTGATTCTCTGAGATTCCTGTAGCAATGGACTCACCCTATTTTTTTTTTTTTAACAGAGCCAACAGGACTCTTGTCACTTTGTTCATGCCCATCAACCTGATTCTCTGAGATGATGCTGTCTTCTGATCCTACAAACCTGCTCTTACAGAAACTTTATATACTGTATTTTTTTTAACTTAAGACCATAGCATGAAAGTAATTGGGAAAACAGTGCGAATAGAATAATTTTAATGAGTCAAGACACAATGCTGAGACACAATTTCTCTTTTCATAGCTCTGGGTGCATGTGTGTATGGTGAATGTGCATGATGTGTTTCTGATTCCTGGTACATGCACACCAGAATGCTTGTGTGAAGTTCATGCTGGGACATTGATTCTTGCCATAAACTTAGTGAAATTACACTGTTCTTACTTCAGTTGATAGCTCTGTACTCCAGGGTAGGCTGGGTGACTTGGGATTTTTCTGTTTTTGCCTCACATCTTATTGTAGTAGTGTTGTTGTTGTCGTCACAGTAGACTGTGTCAACATAAAATTTTACAGGGGTTCTAGTTACTCTGACTCAATTTGGTAAGCTTGTGTGGCTAGCACTCTTAGTAGCTGAGCTATCTGCCTGAATACTATTTCTGCTAAGAATAGTGAATATGTTAAATATTAGAGATTCAGCTTTTCATGAATTGGCACTTTTATTCATTTTCATTAAATTTTGATGTCTCACTGACATCATAAGGCTCACACCCAGCATCTGTCTAATATCTTTTTAACAAAAGTTCTGACATTAAAATGTCCTGTTCCTCAAATGTCATGTTTTTCCTTGCCTTCTAATGTTTCTTTTCCTAATCCTTTCAATCATTCATTTCTTCTCTGTCCAATTAAATTCAAGTCCTTTATGGTTCTTATCATTGCTATTTCTTCTCCAAAACATTAGGTAAAAATAGTTTAGGCAGAGAGTAGTGGTGGTGCTATTAATAATGACTGTGAAATTCAATCCAGACACTTAACTGTTAGTCTGTGCTGAACCCCTTCCATTGATACTTAACATTTTATCCTCTCAGCAATCCTGAAAGGATTCCACCATTTTGGGTTGTGAGCAGAAAAATAACTTGAAACTCTAAATTTTCTAAAAACTCCATTAATAGTAGAATATCTGTGTGTTTGTATGAACAGCCACATGATTTTATGGAATCTTGCAATATTTAAGGTGTATTAGACTTTTTTGTATCACGTCCTTTAAGTTTGGATCATTGAAAAAGTCATCAACTTTCTGATAAATTGATCAGTAGAGTATATTCGTAGTTTATTTTACTTTTTACAGTATAAAGAGATTTTTTGAATGATGTTTAATACTTTGCTTAGAAGAAAAAAGTTAAGTTTTGACAGGTTTGTGATAACTGGAAGAAGGCACTACATGCAGTGCTGGCCTGGGAGAATGGGAAGCATGTCACAGGCAGAATTCACTGAGGACCCTAGGGCAGTGTTGTCCCCTGTCCATGTTTAATACCAAGTATAACATGCCTGGTCCTCTGCTCTGCACCATCATTGTCAATACAACAAGCATTAAACTGATAGTCTGACCCTAAATAAAGTCTATATGCATCTTTTGAAAAAACAAAACAAAACAAAGCAAAGCAAAACAAAAGTAAACCTTCCATTATTACCATCTAGCTGATGAGGCAACTAAGATTCAGCACAGCAGCAAAATCTTTCTGAAGTATTGACTCCCAGGTCCTATGGTCAAAGTCAAATGTGTAACCTGCATATAATATACTTTTCAACATAATTCTGCTGTATGTAGTCTGTGCCCATAGAACTTCATTTACTTCTCTGGAAGAAATGCCTTTGACTGTGTGCAAGACATCATATCTGTCCTGCCTCAGCAATGCTGTCCAGCTAGCTCAATGGTATGCAAACAGGCCCTCTCTGGCCACCAGACCTTTTTATACCCTGTGCAGATCTGGTGATAGTGATGGACAATATTTCATATGTTTTTCTTTGTTTCTGTGTCCCTGCTTTGAATTCTGAGCTTTCCAGAATAAATGTTTCACAGAATACCAGGAAAGGACTCTAGATCAACATAGCTTCAGTCCTCTGGTTCTGTTGAATCTTGAATTTGACTTCATTTCCTTGGAAACAGTCACTAGCACAGAAATGGTTGGTGCAGGCATTTGACATAACAGTCTACTCCAGAACTCACTCTTCTCTCAGAGTCTAAGTGACTAACAAGGGTTATCTCATCTCCCTCAACAGTAGCTGAATAGCTAGATCCCTTCTTATCTGTCCAAGTAGATCACTGTTTGCACCACCACTATTTACATATCCCAGTATACCCTGGCTTGCTTGTCTGCCAACTGGTCCCCTACATGGAGTGACATATTATAGCCTCTGATCACAAAACTGGCCCAGCTTAGGAATTCCACTTACAGTCATGAAAAGGTAACTGATGTTTTTGTTTTGTTTTGTTTTACATATTTATCCCTTTATTTTCCCTCAGGTGTGTCTTGGTGATCCAGCTAAGCAGAATAGCTAGTTGATTGGTTTGCTGTTTCACGTATCCCTTCTGTGCCTGTTCCCATAGGTCTTTCCTCACTAATGTTATGCCTACTGCCTGAGATGCCATTACTCAGAGGCTAATCTTCACCATGATGAAATTCCAATTTCTCTTTCTGATTGACAAATGAAATGTGATTTTTGCCTCCTATACTCTTTAGTTCCACGTTCATTGAGCTATTATCTCTTATAAAATCAACTTCATTTATGTATTTATTCAATCTTTATCTAGAAGTTCCCTATCACTGGATTTTTCACATAGTAAATTGTTCAATAGCAATTACATGGATTTGAAACTAAATTATTTAAACTGCTTGGCTTGTTTTTAGACAAAATGAAGAAGTTCAAAGTCAAAGAAACAGTGACATATGTTCATCTCTATGTGTCCTTAAAACTGGCATAGATTAAAACTAACACTATTTTCATCTCTTTTTCCTTTACAGAGTACAGACCTCTTAATCCAATTAATTCTGATTTGTAAGTAGACTTTTGAAAAATGTCAAGAGTTTCGTTTTACTTATTTATTACAAAAGTTTAGTAGATATTAGGTACTGAGCAATTTCTGTTACAAACCAGAAAAGTTTCCTTACAAATGACATTTAAGTATGTTCATGTTTGAACAGTGGCAAAAAGGTTTAAAATGTTTAAGAGACTGAAGGTATATTAAACCTTACTTATCTACTACTAAATTCAACAGATGTCTATCATGTTTCTTCTGTGTGTAAGGGGAATATTAAGTGTAATTCTATAAGAGTTTATGTATGACCAGATGTTTCCTGAAAAATGTAGTACCTACCTAGACTATTCCACAAACTAATTAAAACTTCATGATTGTGGGAAGAAGGAATGTTTCATCTTGGGTTGTCTTAGTTTCCTTAAGAGCCTTTTATCACCATCCTTTACATCTAACAGCCCTTTCATTCCCAAGACTCTGAGATATATCAATATGTCAGCTGACTACTAGCTTCCACAAGCTTGAAAGCTAAGAATATTATGTCCATCACTTGGTGCTTAATTCTAAGAGTTTATTATCATTTCTACAACAGATCATGTCATGTGATTTAACTGAAAAATTTCTGGGTCTATGGTCACTTGTATGTGGCTTAGAATAAACTGTATTCTCTTTGAAGCAGGGCCTGTGTTTTATATCAATGTGTACAATTTCTTATGGAAATTGATGTTAAGAAATGAGAAGGGTTTAACTCTTACTATAGTTGTAGGATACTACAGACAGGAGGATAAAGATTCAGTTATGGTATTAACCCCTGCCTCAAATATGAGGTGCTGTAAAGATAAACAAACAAAAACAATACAAAAAACAAAAACCAGATTTTGTTTTGTAAAATCTATTATCATTCTATATGAATTTTGAAAGTATTGGTAAGAGATGACAAAGACAATTTACTGGGCCAAACATCAGCCGGGAATCTAAATCTGCTGTGCCCTTCTGTGAATTCCTTATAAAACTCTGTTTTAGCAAAGATTCTGTTAGATTAGTCAGAACTGCCTCACATTCCATATCTGGATAGGTTCCCCATCATCTACAAAGTCCCAGATGGTGTTTGATCACCCTGGCTTGTCTTCATTAAGAATCCTGTTAGATTGATTTAGCTGGAATCCTATATTATGGATGTTTCTTCTCAGTAATTCTCCATCCATTGCTTCCCACACTTCTCTGAAGCTACAAGTTCCCTGTTGCCATGACAAGACCAGAGCTCAGTATGTTAAAGTGCCTCTGATGGGAGATGTTATTCTGTAAATATGTTTCTCATACTGGTTAATGAATAAAGCACTGTTTGGCCAATGGGAAAGCAAGATAGGTGGGGCTAGGAGACAAGGAGGAAAGAGGAAGTAGTGAGGAGGAGTCAGCATGTACAGCATGGAGAAAGCAAGATGTCGGCCTGCCGCACTCGGATAAGATGACCACATGGAAATACTTAGATAAGTAGAAATGGGTTAATAATTAACAGAACTAGCCCATTAACAATAATAGTCACTGGCCAACAGGATTGTATCAAATACAGAGTCTCTGAGTGTTATTGGGGGCTGGCATGGTAGCAGGTGGCGGGACCAGACTGTCACAATGTGGGGGAAAAACCTGCTTGTAATATGCCTCTACTGTTTGTATTAAATGTTTACTTACCTTTTGGGGGAATGGGGTGGATTCTGTCTTTCTATCTATCTATCTATCTATCTATCTATCTATCTATCTATCTATCTATCATCATCTATCTATCTATCTATCTATCTATCTATCTATCTATCTATCTATCTATCTATCTATCTATAGGCTGGCCCATTTGCCTCTGCCTCCTAACTGCTGAAATTAGAGGCATGTACCACCACACCCTGCTTCTATGGTTATTTTGAGGGTCATGAAAAGATTTCCCTCCACCATGACTTAATAAGTGCTAAGAACTTTAAAATATGTTCATTGTTATAATTTAATAAAGAGCTTTAGAAAATATATGGAACTAATATTTTCTGAAGAAAGTAGAAATTAAAGTAACAGAAAAAATTTTAATTGTGAAAAAGTAACATTTTATTAATTTTATAGAAGAAAAACCACTTTATCTCATCCTACTACTTAAGATTATGGGCTTTAACACTTTGTAAAGTTCACTTAAGCCATGACTTAATGAAACCTACTTTCTGACTTAATTTACACAAGGCTTCGTTTCATAGACTTAGAAAACCACTGGCAATGTCGAAAGCAACAAAAGCAAAGTCTATTTCACAGGATGGGTAAGAGGATTAAATGAAATAACCCATAGAAAATGCTTGAGAAGGCAACTGTGCTCAGTAAAATTCAGTAAGTAATGGCTCTTAAAGTTATTCTCTTCATTGTATTTTATGCTTTTTCATCTGCCATTGTGTTTGTGAATATACTGTGTTGTAATACTAGGAAACAGTCAAACCCAAGGAGGTGAATATCAGACTACACAGTTTCTTCCAAAAGTTAAACTGAAGGATTATCACACACAGGCTCTGGGATCCAGCAGCCAAGCCCTGAGTCTGTTTTGTAAGATCCATTGATTGCCTAAATTATTTCAAGATTTAAGTTCCTATCTTGTATAGTTTCCTCCTTAAAATTCACCACCATAGTTACAATGACAGGCTTAATAGCCTTTTTAGAAACATCTAATATCTGTATAAGATTGGAGTTGGCCTTGATTGGTTTTTCTCTGCAATGGATACTGATCCTGGTTCTTCATCTAATAGCATACTGTGCATTACACCATGAATATTGTGAATGCTTTTGATTCTCTGACTCTAAATGATGTTGATGTTTTCAACTCAGCAGGGTGGTTCATTTGATGAGATTTAACAGTAAACACTCTTGGCTAGTGGCTCAGATTTTTAAATATATGTGTGTGTGTGTGTGTGTGTGTGTGTGTGTGTTATGCATTTTAATTTATTCCTCGAGAATTTCATATAAGTATATAATAATCTATTTTAATCAGATCTACCCCCAATCTCCCTGTCCAACTATGACTTCATCAACATGGCTTCATCTCCTGACTTCATGTTTGTGTGGTTCTTTTAATACCCTACCTAGTCCAATTATTGACACCCATATGTGTATGAGTGTGTGGCTATCTGCTGCATCACAGCCAGTCTACCAGTCGTCATACCACCGGTCGACTCTCCCCAGCAGCCATCCACTTCCAGTGTCTCTTCAGCTAGGAGTGGGACCTCATGAAATTCTGTCCCTCATCTATGATCGAGCTTTGACCCACTTGATTTTTGTACAGGTCTTGTATAGACAACCACAGATACTGTGAGATCATGGGAATCCAGAAGACAGCTGCACTCTTAAATTCTTTCTGCCCTTTCTTCAATGTGTTCCTTGAGCATTAAGGGCATGGAGAGTTGATACAGAAGTCTATTACTCATGAATTCTCAGTATTTTGACCAGTTATATACTTCTGCATTAACTGCTACCTACTGCAAAAATAAGCTTCTCTTACCAAGGCAAAGAGGAACACTTATAAATATTTAGAAGATAATTTGACAACATGACTATTTAGCAAAACACTAACAGTAGGTTCCTACCTAGGCTCTATGACTTCTGCAGCAATGGGCTTTTGACTAGGTTTTATAGTACCAGCCATGAGCTATCTTCTGTGGAACACATCTTAAATCTAATCAGAAAGTGATTGGTAATAACCATAACCTTCATGCTATATTGCATGAGTAGGCATATCTTATCTGGTAGGCCCCAGAAGTAGGTAAGGCCATCGATGACACTTCCAGACTCCATAAGCTTGCATAGAACCTCCAATCACTAAGGCAGTTAGCCAGGGGAAGACGGAGTATCCTGGTCAGTTCCAGTTGATTCTTGAACTACTTCAACAAAAGTGTCTAAAGTAATAGTTACAGTGGGCAACCAAGAGCAATGGCAATATATTCTGTATTGTTTTGGAAGCTTCTGGGACCTCCTTGAGCAATAACTCAAAAGGGGGCATCCTATACCTTGTACTAAAATTTACACTTAAAAATTCAGGTCTTTTGAGAGCAGCATTGTTCACCCATGAAGAATATTGCTATACATACTCCTTAAATTTTTAAATTTGCTTATAAAGTAGTGGGTTACCATAAGGCTTACAATCTCAGTTTGGACTCACCCATCCCCTTTCTCTCCTCCATCCCTAATTAAACCTTTAACCTTCAACATCAATTAGCTTTTGCTTAATTTTTCAATCATTAAGAGCTATATGGTCTATGTGTCACACAGAAATATGGTATAGGTATATGTGTTGATTTAGGTAGAATTTAACGACAGGGTTTTCCCTCTCTTAATAGCTTATTTCAGAAACGGCTTTTACTTTCTGGTGGCTCTGGTACCACAACTGAATCATCCAATGATTTTGTCCTGCTCTCAGGAAGAAAAAAAAAAAGGCTGTAAGAAATGTGAACTCATCTTCAGTGGTTTCCTCTTACAAATTATCTTAAAAATCTATCTTCTTCATTACACCATTGAGCATTATGAATTTATCCAGGATCCAGTTATCTATAAGAGGTAAGATACTCAGAGTCAAATGGAAGGTAAGGCTCTCTCCTGACTGGGGAATTTTGTTAAAATTCAAAATTTAGATAGGAATAATAACAGTATATTTTAAATATTTAGCCTTGCTAAGTAAGAGTGAGTTTTGTCTACCCAACTGAGTCATTCGTGTTCCTCAGTAAAATTCTCCTCATACAGACCCTACACACTTCCCACTAGGTAAGAATCTAAGTTTATTGTAATAAACCAATTGTGGTTGCACTTTCATTGTGCATCCTTATTTTCAGCTGCATGTTTTAGCACTGGGACATTGTGGAAGACTTTTGGCGGTGGCCTTTTTCTCTCTGCTGCACACCATTTGCTCTTTCTTTCACTGTTGGCACATACTCTCTACTTAATGTCAAGTCAGCTGAGAGTACCAGTTGTCCAGTTGAGTTCCTGGTTTGTCACACAGATTTGTTGCCTCATTGAGTTCTTGGGGTAATGATTATTGATCTTCGGTTGTTTCCAACTTTGCCTTTTCAGTACAGAGTTAACACATAAAGGACTGCGAATCTGATGTGTTGTTGGCAATCATTTCATGTGTTATTAACTTCCATAGTTCTGCGTGGACAATTTAATGGTAGACTAGAAAGGGTTTGCTGCCCATTTAAAAAATACATTGACCCTTCTCTGAAAGGATTTTTCTACAAACATGCAAAAATACCTTAAGATTGATAGGGTTTTTTTTCTCCTTGAGAAACACAGTTAGTTGGTCTAACTTTAAAGGAAAAAACAAAAAGGAGTGCTGAAACAAAACGAGAAATAAAATGGTAACATAGGAATGAAGGTCTATACTAGAATCCATGAGCAAGGATCTGGGTTTTGTCACCAGCATGACACATCACATATCACACACACCCCAAATAAATAAAGTTAATGCTTTTGATAACACTTCAGATCATCATTAGAGTAATACTTTAGGATTTGGAAATGTACTTCCTTTTTAAGCTAGCAAAGTACATTAGAATCAAGATTAGAAAAACATCAATCCATATCTCCTTATTCATGTAACTTCTGACTTCTGTCCTAAGTGTCACATTAATTTGGATCCACACAATTCTATGAAAACACACCAAGTCATCAAAGGCTTTAGTGTATCTCTAGCATCTAACAAGAATTTAATATTCATAACAATGAGTATCTTATAATGTTATGTATTCCATAATCTCCTAAAAATAGATAAATTACTTCTCATCAAAGAAGTTATGAGAGACCAAGACCAAACTAAGAATACTTTATTGTTATTATTATTAAATGTATTAAATATACACTTTAAAAAGAAAGTGCTGTCCACCTGGTGAAATATAGTGCGTTCATTAAGACAAAAGAAATGAAAAGGTGACACATTTAAACAAAGAATACTTCTCAAATATGACAGCATCTTAATTATATGTATCACAGGTACTCTATAAGCTTTCTACTAAAGAAAGGGGACTGAACATTGTGAGTTTGACGAGTTTATATGCAGACATTCCTTTAAAAAAACTAAAATATTAGCATCCTGGAATAATTTCCATTCCTGGTCCACTTTCTGCCCACTGGAAAAAGTTACACTGCTTTTCTTTCTCCAAAGGACATACAAAAAAATTCTTGCCATTATTAGGTCCAATCTTCAGCACAGTTCTCATAATGGAGCGTTTGCCATGTCTGCACAATGGGAAGGATAAGTCTGCCCACTAGGGGAGGAAGAAGACAGGATATAAGGAATACATGAAGTTACAAAGTAAACAGACAAGACTGGCCTCATTTGATGTGATACTCATTTCACTGTTGTGACTATTAGTGTGACATTGTGAAACAGATGTAAACTATTAGTTGCTGTATTTTAAAAATCATATTCTATAAGAAGCAGTTTATATATAAACTTGCTTAAAGCACACACTAAATTGTCTTAATTCTAAACTTCACATTATCTAAAGGCATATAAAAAAACTCCTTCCTTTATTCAGAGTAACTGAGAACTATCAGAATCGTGATATTAAACTATCACCAGTGACCTGGCTATATGTTCGTTTCAGTTAAAATAGTATCAAACATTTGTTATAACTGTAACACTATACACCATTAGTCTCCTAGAGAAAGGATGACACCAGCAGATACACTAGATTACACTAAATTCAGCAAAAGCCACTCTGCTCTTAGTATTTTGTCTTAAGGGATGAATGAAGGAGGCTGTGATAGTATTAGCTTATAAAATTACTAACAGCATTTTGCCATCATATTCAAAATAGTACTTAATAGAATCTGAGTCTAATATGATAGAAGCTTATTTTAGGTGTAGGACCCAAAATCATCAAATTTAACTTGGGAATGTCCTTAAAGTTTTCATACCAGAGAGGGACATTTTATTTCTCATTTTTTTGCCCAGTACTTGGAATACAGATGTGAATCACCACATTTGGCCTCAGTACTATTCTACCTATCATTATGAACCAAGAGCAGCATTGATACACTTGTGATTGCAAATACGAAAACTCGTTATTCATGCAATAGTTATCTTATTACTAATACTATTTGCTAGACCTCATCATATTGTAAGCTATTTAACACCTATGCTTTACACTCAATACTAATATGACAATTTAAAATGGAAAAGTAAATCCAAGTTTGGCGGTTTGTAATCCCAGAACTTGGGAGGTTCCTGTCTCAAATAAGTAAACGGACAGATATATAGAAAAATAAATAAATATATAAGTAAAGCTGCAAGCACTGACATTACAATAACCAAAGTTCACTTCAAGTACAATGAGCATGGAAAATTTTACACATACTTCAAAAAATCTGCATTGTGCTTCTCTGGGTAGAGGGCAGGCGTAAAACTGCCTCCCCTTATTTTCCCCATCCTTTCTCACAACACGGAGGACACAAAGGCGGTTGTGTTTCTTGCACCGAGGATTGCCAGCATTTACAGAATGAGGACCATCTGTTGTAGTGGTTTGGAGTTCACTGTAACGACAGGTCACACAATGATTGTCACCTAGCAGCACTAAAAGAGTTTCTCATACCACCTTGCACCATCCATGTAGTTTTACATCTATAGAAGCAACTTAAGGTTATTATACTCTTCATATTTTGGTTCTTTGGGCAATTCTAATTGATTTCTAAACTCACTATGTGTCAAAGGCACAAACCTTAACTTTGAATGTCTGTGTGGTATATTGGACGTTCTTAAGTTTTCACTTGATAATTTGGTTTTCCTTTACCAAATATTATACCATATTCACTCACTTCTGTTTTCTCTACACGTGAACTCCATTTCACAAAACAAGTGTGGTTACAAACATTTCTAATTATTTTCTTATCTGCAGAAACTGCACTCGGGAGGCCATCTTGTGTCTACTGTCTACTTGAAAACAATTTCCTATGCCTTTTTTTGATGAAGGTTACTATTGTAGTCACAATAACATTTTAGTAGGAAATAGGCAGGTTGGAAGAGCAGAAATGTGCATTTTAAATGCTTAGCAGAGGGGACTTTCATCTCTACTGTTAAAACCCAGAATGTTTGAAGGTCATCTCTATACACAGAGAACAAAGACAAGGAGGTGAGCTTGTCCTTCAGTTGTATACGCAATTTCTTCTTGGAAAAAAAAGTTTTATTATAGTTTTTAATTTTCTATGTCTTGCATATTATAACACATATATAGTGACCAGTTCAGAATAAAAGTGTTCACGGCAATTACAGAAGATGATAGGAATTTACCTAAGTTGTAGATGATGTACTTAGTATTCACAAAGTGGGTTTGATCCCCAGCACCAAGGAAAACAAGATCAGAACCTCTTCATAATATTCCTATTTCTTAACATTATTTTATTATAGTAAAATAGTTTGCTTTTCACATTGTGGGAAATTTCTAATGACAAAAATCATTGTCTTAAACACCTACAAATCAGGCCCATTTCCCTTTTCTCATTGCTTCTAGGATTAAATTTTGCAGTATTTGTTTCTATAATGACACTTCAAGCAGCACATCTAATTGAAATGTTCAGAGGATATGTTTGTTCATTTTATAGAAGATGTAATTAAACATATTACTTTAAAAATATCTGTTGGCATAGACCTTAAGCAATCTAGTTGCAGTTTTGAAACTGTTGCTATTGAAGCTATGTGTGACATGAAAGTAGCTAGAGACATCACTACAGAGGGCATTATCATTAAATATTTTGTCAGTATTAAGTATAATTAACTAGTATCATCATTAAATATTTCACCAGTAACTATTTTGTTGTTTCTCTCTACAGAGTGGCTGGTAGGTGATAGTAATATCTTAAAATGATGACCCACACCAAATTGAGAATAAGAAAGCTGGAAGGCAAAGACAAGGCATTGGTTTTCCAGACCTACTCTCGCACCAACAGCCCCTAGAAGCAATTTAAAACTGTAACCTCCAGAGAAGCTCAGTATCTGTATGGCTGTAGAGAAGTCAATAGATGTCAAAACAGAATTGGTATCATAAATAGTATTAAATATAAGGGAGAAAGAAAATTAGGGTAAGGGTATTAGTAGACATAAATGAAAAGGTATTTATTAAAATATACACACATAAATACACAGTTTTATCTATTTGATGGTCCTGGTGGTTCAGGCTTGTAATTCCAGCTTCCCAGGAGAATGAGATAAAATATTTGTTTGCTCAAGGCAAGCCAGGTCATTCAGTTTAGCAAGAGCTGGTCTTAAGAAAGGGTTAAGCATTGGGCTTGGTGTTGCACACACCAACTGTGAGAGGGGCCTTAGATATAGCACCAAAACAGAAGAACAATAAAACAGTTTTATGCATGATTTTTAAAGTGCTGCCCTGGGTAGCATTTAGTTCAACATTTTCTAATTCACTTGCCTTACATTTTAACCCAAAATTTAACAGACCTAAGGAAATTTCACTTTTTTCCTATGGAAGCTTTTCTGAGGTTCAACAGTAGGGGATATGACTCAAGAGGCTCCCAGCCTTGCCTCCTCATTTTATATTCTGCTCTGTGTCTTCTTTGGCATAAAGTTGGCTGTGTGTTTTTCTATCCTTGGTACCCAGAATGTGTTCCTCTAACTGGCAACATTAGGACCATCCAGGGGATGCTCACACACACTTAACTACTTGCCCCTCCTCCCAATCCCTTTGGATTCAGCATCTGCTTGCTAACAAGACTCCCAGGTGATTCATCTGCACATTAAGTTGTAAAGTGTGGAGTTAATGTAACCAAGCCGCTCGCACCACCTGCGATCACATCAGCTCTAAATATGCACAAGCCAACCTCTAGTTTATGATAGAAAACATTATCCGGACTAATTAAGTGTTGTGGTTAATCGAGGATATCTTGGTTCCTCTTTGTTTCAATCATTTAAAAACTTCCTAGAATGGAGCCGAGCATTTTCCTAGGTAAATTTAGCACAAAGAACAGTTGAACGTAGTGTGATGATGAGGCTCATCATTTGAATATTGATTATTAAACAGCATATAGTATAGTAGACAAGAATTTGGCAAACCTTTTTCAGACATGTATTTTAAGCTTGGGTCTCTGTGGCAACTGCTCAATTCTGTTGTTTAATACAAAAAAAAAAAAAAAAACTAAACAAATGGAAATGAGTCATTACTACACACACAGGTGTTTGTTGAATCTGGCCTTGTTGGCTGTAATTTGCTAGAGTAGGCATCATTAGGATCATGGACAATGCTTGAGGCTTAACAAGTTTTCACAAAATAGTAAGATAAAGTTGCTAGCAGGCAAGTGCAAAACACATGGCTTCCATCCTTAGTGCCCTCAAAATAAAAAGACTAACAATAAAGCAATCAGAGATAGATAAACACTATCCTTGTGATGGAAAACCTGTATTATCAATCATTAATTTAAAAGTTATTGATTTTATAGATGGAATGATTTATTATAATAAAAATACTGCTTAGATGTAATTTTTGAATTACTCTGTCCAACTGAATGTAGATTTGACAACCCAATATTACTTCAAAGGGTAAACAGAGCTTATATGTGTGAGGCAACTGAAAACTCCAAGAGGTAAAGCAAAAACAAGTGCAAAGAATTAGAGACAGGCCTTTCACACACTAATGGAAGCAGACACAGGAAGTGGGGATGACTCCAAAGAGATCCTCCTGTGCTCCCAAGAGACCCTTTGCATGATATTCCAGCTAGGACACACGCTTTCTTTGACAATGTATCACCATGTTTACAGTAATTGGATCAAAGATTTTAAAACTGGTGTTAGAAGCTAGTGTCAACTGCTTAAAAATTGGTTCAATTATATGATTTATCATCTGGTAACTGGAGAATATTCAAGTATAGAGACCAATCCAAAAATAAGCCTTATCAACATAAAAACAATGGTGTGGCAAAGAGATGGCTAATTAAGGGGATAAAAGTCAAATTAATTACCCTATGATTATTAAAGAAAATAAACTGGCTATCAATTCTGAGTGGACCACCTGTTTTAACATTGTTTTGTAGCGAGCTTCTGCTAAGCATCTTGTCCACGAGATGAACACTCTAGCTGCCAGACAAGGAGGAAAATGAAATAAGTGACAGTAATTTGCAATTTATTCCTTGTAAAGTAGCTGGGTGCAGAGGGGTTGCAGGGTGAATTCATTTTATCACTTGACATTTATTCTGCTAGTTGATCTTAGATTGATTGTGGAGTTCCATCCTGATGTTCTTCTATTCAACACACACACACATAACGCATGCACTCACATACATAAAAACATACACACACACACACACACACACACACATACACACACACACACGGAAGTGCACACACACACAGTTGTAATATTCCTAAGCAATGCTGTGCATTGTGATTAATCATATGATTCTACTGTTAACAGCATATGAAAAAAAATCATTTAAATTTAACGTTATATGTTTTTAATCCTTAATTCATTAGTAAAATTGATGGTTTTTTTGTTGTTGTTCTGTTTTTTGGGGTTTTTTTTGCACGAAAGAAATACAAATATGTCAGGATATTGCATCTGGGTATAATGAATGACACACTACTTTAAAGCAATCACTTTCATTTTCAGTTACACCACTGGAGAGAAAAACCACTTAAAACCTAATTTGTCCTACAGGACAGCCTCCCAAATCAGACTTTAGCTCCCTCCTGATTTGTATTGTGAGGTACCACTTAGGGTTAGAGAGAGAAGATGCATTCAGCTAGTCAGTTAAAAGTTCAGGCCTTCATAACTTAATTTCAATATATCACAAGCAGCAGTTATAACAGTCATGTTAAATGATTATGAACAAAATATTTTGAAAAAATCTGTTTTGGGTCAATCATCAGGATTAACTCATGAAAGAGGTTTTTGAGGTAGGATAAGAAGTGAAAGATAAATATATATAGTTGGCAAAAACTGTCTGAGAGTTATTACGAAAAAACAACACTTGTTGGAGTTGCAGAAAAATCTGTTCCATCTCTTTCCTTTTCTAACATCAATTAGAGAAAGAAAAGAGAGAAAATTAGTATAACAATTTTTCAGTGTTTATTTTACTAAAAGCAATTTAACTTTCTTAGCAACGGGTACATTTTCTGCCTTCTTAGAACTTGATGCAATCCAAATTCCTTACTGATCTTAAAAAAAAAAAAAAACAAAAAAAAACTTAAAATGATAGTAACAAGAACTTAGTGCAAATACTGTAAAGACCAAAGTTAGAAACAACATACCTTTTAGAGAGTCCAGGGTTGTAATGTTTAAGGCCTGCTTCTGAAGAGTGAGCTGTTTTCAATTTTTTATGTGCTGAACTAAATAATTTAGACTGGGTACAAACTGTAGGTGATATGTTTACCCTGTTGGATGGCTGAGTTATGTAGTTTGTTCCTTCTTTGGAGGGGTGCTGTAGATCACTAAAACATATGTCTGTAGGAAGAAAGTTTTGAAATCCCCCACTGATTATCTGGTTTGGGCTTTTCTTTTTGGCCAAAGTACTGGATTTATTACTGAAATCAGTCAAGACGAGGGTTGTACTTCCAAATACAGTTTTCCTGTTTATCTTCACTTCCGTATGTGTGTTCCCAAAGTTATTACAAGGATACTTCACTAAGTTGCTCGTGTCAATGTTATTCTCTCCATCCTTGAGCACCGAATCTGGACAAAGAGATAAGCAATTCTACAGTATTTCTAGAAATAAACTGACTGAGTTGATTTAAAATCTTAGTTTACTACACTAAGCAAATATGCCTAACCATGTTACCAAGCTCACTTGGACAAGTTACCGTGAGTTATCTTCTGCTTAGGAAAAAGACTATAAACAACCTATAGGAACCAAAAGATAGGGTTACCAAAGATTTGTATTTACTTTTTTACGTTAAATATGCAAAGATTATTCAGCTATTAGTACCGTTAATATTAGGCAAAGCAATTAGGACTTGCAGTTAAGAATGATATCCCATAAGGCCTCAGATCTGCAGCTAGAGACTAATTTATGGACAGGAATACTTATATGATTGACAGGCAAGAATGAAAAGAAAAGTTTACTTAAGATTAATAAAGAATAATTATGGACACTTGATGCTGAATATATATATATATATATATTAGGACATCTATCTTCATAGTAACAAGAAGTAACTGATGAGCCATATAAAGGCATTTCAGAGTGCTGAAACAAATACAGACAACTAACACTGATTTTCCAAGCTTCTCTCTTGGGTGACCCATACTGACGGAGGTACAGTCCTTTCTGCTACTTAGCAAAGCTGTTGTAGGGGTGGTGCCTTCCTCACAGGCACAGGGAACAAAACACAATACAGCCGCTAACACAATGCAGGGGTCCTTAAGTCAAGAAGGAACTTTCTCATGTCTAATTGGGGAAAGAAATAACACTTGGTGAACACAATGGGAGCCGCATCAGTGAGATGGATCTTAATCACAGGTTTCCTCTGAGGTTTTACATTCTCTGAACGCATAAGATTGGGAGCTCTAAAGAGTTATTTTCAAGGATTTCAATGAAATCAGTACAATTGTCTGGGTAAAGATTTTAATAACAAGGGCTAGGAAGGAGAAAGAAGAGAAAAAATTCAGCAGTTTTCAATTCCACCTGCAATGATATTCTTACAGAATTCCTCCCTTTCAATTTATGAAACACTTGGACTGAATAACAAACTGGAAAGTTGCTGAAATCTGCATAAAACAAAGCTTTATTGAATAATTCATTAGAAACAGTAGAGAACAGATGTGATCATCTCAGTGTTTGAGATACAAAGGCACACTGTTTTAGGAAAAGCATGTTTCCCCTCCCTGTCATTTTTTTTTTTTTTTTTAATATTTTCAACAGACTATCAGCCTAGTTTACATAAAAAGGCTGGAAATGTCCCTAAACATGTGAGAAAGAAAGCCTTTTAATTGGTTATGGAATATCAAGATGGAGCAAAATATATAACTGCCTATACAATAAATCCTCTTACAAATTTTATGAATTCAAAATAAAAAGTCAGTCTTCTTACCAACAGGCCTTGCAGTCAAGCAAGCATCACAGGCCTCAGCGGAGGGTTTGTTTATGAGGGTACAGACCACACAAGACCACTGCTCTTCAAATTTCCGAGCTACTGAGTCCATAAGGCAATCTTCTCTCCTAGAAGTCCAGCTGATTACAGTTTTTCTCATTGGCAATTTGCTATAAAATAAAAATTTAGAAACTATTGTAGGAACATTAATACCCCAATTCCGTTTATTATTATTTAGAAGTCATTGTTGGCAGGAAATTATATCCTAAGCCCTACTGAATGCTACTAAATTCAGAAATAAACTTCTTATAAAGAATAAACATACTATGTTAAAACAAAAGCATTTACTGTAACCAGCAGGAAATATTTTGCAAATATTTTAAACAGCTGTTTCCAAAGCAAAGAAGAAATATTATTTATTCAATTAAATCAGAAAATGGTTATGCTAAAAACAGAATATTTAAAAAACAAAACAGAAGACAAGCACTTGAAAGAGAGTAAGGAGCAGTATACAGGAGGGTTTGGAGGTACAAGAGCAGAGGAAGAAATGGTGTAATTATACTATAATTCCAAAAACAAACTGAAAAATGTAATTATACTAAAACATCAAAAACAAATCATTAAGAAGATATAAAGTGAGGAAAGCTTTACATGATCTCATGTTTCTACACACGCCAAAAAAAAAAAAAACCCAGAAATTCTAGATTTTTCAATACTGTTTGCTCAGCAATACTGAAAAAATGATTATGTATTAGTTCTCACAAAGCCTTTTGATGTTCACTAAGTCATCACTCTCAGATAGGTACTCATTAGGTTATGAGACCAAAAGCAAAGATAACTGGGTTTTCAGTGATAAATGTAAATCACGATTCTCTACTTCAAATCCACTGGCCATTACTGAGTGACAAGAAAGTGCCCCTCTAAAGCTTTAGTACAGTTTCTGTCCCAGGTCCCATGCAGTTACGCAGTGCCATGGGGATGCCGCTGACTCCCAAGTGTTAACACCAAGAAAAGCTCTTGCAGAAAAGCTGGCAGACACAGCTTAGTTAATTTCAGAGCATAGGTCCTCTGACTGTCAAAGGAAGCCTTGACTTTTGTAACTTCTTGCTCCGTATACACAAACACACCAGCCCTTCATCCAGGCTTGTTTGCTAAAATAATGAATAGCACAAGGAAATGTGAAAGTAAGAGACATCTCATTACGATTCCTTTATCTTACCTTGACTTTTAACACTTGGTATCTCAATCGTGTATGGAACTCTAAACCCACAGAATTTGTTTCCTGACCTAACTCCTGGCCATGACTTACTCTGAAAGGCAGCAGGCTGCATGTATTCATAGTTAAACACAATTTAAATGACCTTCAGAGTCTCAATGTGCCCAAGCTTTCATTATTGTCATCTTCCCCTATTGTAATTATAAGAGGGTGTACATCATTTCATCTGAAGGCTTTTGGATCTCTTATTGCTGTAGTTGCTCCCTTTCCTACTCACGCAGTAATATATTCTCCCCCTCTCTGCATGGCTTCGTAACAAGAACTCACACTTAATGTGCAGAGGTAGGCTCAAGAAAGCATCTCAAACACACCAGCTTGTAATATCACAGAAATGACAATGTTGACTTATAAAGTCTTTTCAGCTGAAATTAAGGATACTGGCCTAGGAAGAAAGGCAGACTTGATATACACAGAAAAGAAGAAGGTGCTGTTAAAGCAGAAGCAGTGACACAACCACCTGTCAGGGAATGCTGGCAGCCACTAGAGTCTTAAAGCAGCAAGAGATGGACTATCCCCTCAGACCATCAGAAGGAACACATATTTTTCAGCACTTTAATTTTGTCTGATGAGATTACTCAAGCTTTTGGCACACCAACCTGAGTGAACAAAGTTCTTCTGGTTTATGTTAAAAGTGTGATAAGTTGTCATAATACTCACATGACACTAGTGCAAAAAAAAAAAAAATTCTAGTCTGTAACTCCCCTACTTCATTTCAGTAAAGGGTATCAGCATTATCTCAATGGAATAAGACACAAGTCTAGACTTCATCCTCACATGTCCTTACATCTTACACCCAGTCCATCAGCAAAAGTGCTCAGATATTTAGTAGAAATAAAGATCGCAATGAGTCACAAAAATCTTAAAAGTAGAACAAGTAGTATTGGTTTTCAAACTTTAGAATTACACATACATTTACCTTGTGTGAATGACTCTCCGAGGTCTTGAACTAAAAGTCTGCATTTAAAACAGGATTGGGTTGGATGGAGGAAATGGATTTATCTACCTTAAGACACAGCTATACCACTCCTAGGCATATACCCAAAGAATGTTCCACTATACCACAAGGACACTTGCTCAACTATGTTCCTCGAAGCTTTATTCATAATAGCCAGGGGGCATTTGGGGACAAGCTAGAAACCTAGTGCAATGGAAACTCCCAGGAACCTATGAGAGTGACCCTGGCAAAGACTCCAAGCAATAGGTGATATGGAGCCTGAACCAGCCGTCTCCTGTATCCAGGCAAGACTTCCAATGGATGGAGGATTGTTACACAAACCTAGTCATGTAACCTACTACTTACAATGTGTCCTGCCTACATGACGTGCTGGAGTAAAGGTGGTAGAGAAATTGTGGAGATGGCCAAGCAATGACTGATCCAACCTGAAACCTATGCCAAAAGGGTGAGATCATCCCTGACACTGGCTGAAGTACCAGGACCCAGAATCTGGAGGACATACGGACCAAGGATAGAACCAAACATGACTGGAGAAAAAAATGCCAGTTTAATGATGCCTAATCATACTTTGCTATACTCCAGTTGTCATCAGAGAGGCTTCACCTAGCAACTGGTGGAAACAGATGTAGAGACACAGCCAAAAATTAGGCAGGACTTGAGGAATCTTGTGGAAAAGAGAAAGCAAGGATTGTAGCGAGCTAGAGGGGTCAAGGACACCACAAGAAAACCTACAATATCAACTAACCTGGGCTCATAGGGGCTCACAAAGACTGAACTGAAAACTAGGAAGCCTGCATGGGACTGACCTAGGCACTTTGATTATATGCTACAGTTGCGTAACTTGGTCTTATGTGACTTCTAATAGTGGGAACAGGGGCAATCTCTGACTCTTTTGCTGGTTTGGGGGACCCTATTTGTCATACTGGGTTGCCTTGTCCCACCCTTATATGTGAGGAGGTGCACAGTCTTTCTGTGGCTTGATATGCCATGTTTGGTTGATATCCATGGGAGAGGCCTGCCCTTTTCTAAATAGAAACCCAGGAGTGGATGGGGGAAGGGGAGGGACCGGGAGGAGAGGATGGAAGGAAAACTGAGGTCAGGATGTAAAAAAATAGTAATAACAAATTTTGTAAAAACAAGTATTAATAAAAAAACCAGAACTAGGGTGGGATGGAGGAGAGGGATTACACAGCCCATGACATTTGCAATATAGCAAGGCTTATGCGTAAATCTAAACCACTTTCAGGAACTCTATGAGTCTTTAAAAAACTCATCTCTGAACCCTTTGAATTGGCAAATATCTTGCTTATATGATTAAATATCAATTGCTGATATTTTGGAGGAAAAATGAAAACTTTCAACCTCAAAACCTAGAAGAAGCTATAGATTCCAGACAAACATAGACCATTTATCATTTGTCCAATAGACACATAAACTGAAGGTCTTCTATGAGCTGGATACTGTGTTAAGTGCATGGAGTTAAAAAAAAAAGTGTTTATCTATGTCATGAAAAATAAAATCAGAAACTTGTACAACAAATACAACCAGCCGTCTGCTAATATCTCTTATCTGTGACAACAAAACAGGCTGACAGGAGGGGTGTATAAAATACTTGGGAAGCAGAGTAGGACTTCTACAGAAATAGAACACAGATGGAAAAAAGGCAAGTGGATGTGCATATACTTATGAAAACATAAGTTGTCCCTCTATGTTCTCCACAGAATAGCAGCTCACCCTTTTCCTTGGGTTTTGTACAGCTCTGTAATGACCACTTTCCTCCAATTTCCAATAACATCATTTTCTTTGCTGCCCCTGAACAACATAGGTCACCAAAGCTCGGTCTCAATTCATTTCTGCATCTATTCTCAGTGAGTTCAACATTTAATGCTTCACCTAAAAACCCCATGCTAGTAACCTTGGCCATTACCCATCTTGTCATGTGGCCTGTGAAATGTCCTTCTTATACAGTCTACTGCCACTTTCCTTCAAAAACCTTCCTCATTCTATCCCAACATCACAATTTCTGATATTTAGTTTTGAGTCTTTTGCATCATTCTTCAAATTAGACCTGTTACAATTCTTATTAACTTTTAAGACAAATAATTTCTGGTTCTGGTGTGTTGATTCTGGGTCTGACAACTATTTTGACCCATTTCTCTGCCATGGTTTGCCATGTGTGTTTTCAATCTCCAGCAGTCCTTCAGTTACACGTTCTGATTATAAGCCATTCAAAGAGAGATAATCTAAGTTAGATATCTTACCATAGTTGAACATGCTGAGGGTTTTCTTTCTGACAGTGAGGACAGAAATATGTCATCCTGCTGTTCTCCCCTAAGCGACACACTGTAATTTTGCAGTGGCACTGACCACAGTTGGGACGCTTATAAACCTTATAGTGTTTAGAAATGGCAGATCCTTCTTTACGGCACTAAAAAGGAAAATAAATAAAATTATGTTATGCTCGAAATTGTTGTTATGGGGGACAGAAATACATTCTGGAAAGTCATCTCTGCGAATGTCAAAAATTTGTACTTAGTTCCTTATAATAATTTTTCATCAAAGTAAAAGGTATTGACAAAATCTAGTAATGTCTATCAAATAAGATTTGTATGTAATAATTGAGTCATTATGTTTTAACTTTTTAGTATTCCAAACTGTTCTCTGCTTTATCCTCTTATCTAAATGATATATAAAAGTTCTATATTTTAAAATGTCTTTTATGCTTTTAAGGCTTTCTTAATTAAACATAATTACATGGTTGTAAGAAAAGGGCTAGATTAGCTTCAAATCTGATTGCTTTTAGAACAAGGAAGCTACTCACTCAGTTTCAACGGCCAAAAAAGTTATTTTTAGGGGATAAAATTTAACGAGAGCATTTTCTTTGTTGGTCTGATAAAGGAAACTTTTTTTTTGAACTCTAAAGATTTGCTAGAAAAGAAAATAAAAACCCAAACACTATTCTAACAAAGAATATGTTCTATTTTGGTAAAGTTTTATTTCAAAAGACATTTTGATTTTTCTGCCATAGTTTTATTCTATACACATGTGTTTAAAGTACCACAGAGAGAATATTTTTGGTTTCCACTGGCAGTATGAAAGTGTAAAAACTCTGAAATATGACTATATAAGGGCTAAAACTACACAAACAACATATATTAATTTAAGCAAGGTACTGAAATGCCCAATTTGCTGTGGGCAAAATGGACTGTTTCTTATAGTCATTTTTCCCTGGAAGAATAAATGGGCACAGGTCACTGTAAAATTTGCCATGATTATTGAAGGTAATCATGTACTATAAGATGTTCATTAACATTTTATGTCAATTAATGAAGAGTATTATAATACCTTCGTCTACGATCATAGTAAAAACACCCATTTGTAACTGTGATGGTAAACAGGCTTAGTTATCATCCATTGTTTAAAAGATGATGCACTTTTGCTGAGGTCTATATGAACACTATAAAACTTGCTAACTAACAATGCTAATGGGTACTTCTATCATCCTTAGGAAATCTTTTGTTGTACAAACAGAAATATAATCTCATATCAGATCTAAAAAAAAATTCTAAATAATCTACACATAATCATTGGCAAAACCTGAATGAACCCAAGCTATTTTATCCTTAAGTATTAAGTCTGTCTAAATGCTTTGTGTTTTATATGTCCAAATATAATAAGAATTCAATTAAAATACTAACACAATTGTTATCCAAATTAGTGTAAATATAACTAAATACATTCACAGTGAGGCAGGTTGAGATTGACTAATGTCCTAAAATTTAAAAACACTAATGTCACTCTTGCTCCCCAAATCTCTGCACTCTTACCACTAGAGGGCTACCTGCAGCTTTAACACTCTGGTAAAGTCAAAGAGGAATCCACTGGCATAACATGTGGTTAGAAATATTCTTTCTTACCCTATAGAAGAGAATGCTGAAATCACGGATCATCTTCACAAGGTGATGGGTCTGCTCCTCTGATAGCTGATACACCTTAAAGGGAAAACATTATTTCATAATTTATTCATTTATTCATGCCTATAACAAAACCTACTTAATATTCTAACAGAATGTTAGTTAACAGAACTAACAATAGATACAAAATTCATGCACATTCTCTTTATCACTCTTTCTATTCACTTTCTCTAACTAACTCCAATATTGGGGATCAAAACTAGGGTCTCATACGTATGAAGACAAGCCATCTTCCATGCCCTTGGTTCCTTCTAGAAAACATTTTCCATAGAAGCCTAAGTGATTTTTCAAAAGCTCAGCTTTGTCAAGATCCTATTTCAATATTGGTACATTGAACTAAGGTATTCTAAGCGTTAAAAAAGGAGACCCTAACAGCATTATCCTTAACTGGTTTCTTTTACATTTTAATCACTAATGATTTGGATTTTATCAAAACATGGAGAAACTATATGCAGAAAACAAAGAGGTGTATGTGGGCTTGCGTAAGAAGCAATTTATATAATTGGAATTCAGTTCATAGTAACAAATCTGGGTAGGGCCTTAGGTACCAGCTTCCTCCCTAGAAACAAATGTATGAGTGGATGCTGCCACTCCAGTCTCGGAACTGTACTCAATCCCTGTTCTCAATGCTCCTCTCTACTCATTCTAACAATTTGAGAAACAGTGGAAAGGCTACCATAAATGCCCTTCACTGTTAATGAGATCAACGACTAACTTATCCACCATCATGGAGCCCTCATCTAGTAGCTGATGGAAACAGAAGCAAACACCCACAACTAAACACTGAGCTGAACTGGAATCCAGATGTAGAGAGGGAGGACAAGACCAGGCTGCAGAAACACATATAGACAGCTTACCTGAACAAGGAGGAGCTTATGGGCCCCCAGACTGATAGCTGGGAATCCAGCATGGAACTGACTCAGACCCCCTGAACATGGGTCTCAGCTAGAAGGCCTGAGCAGTCTAAGGGACCTCAGACAGTGGAACCAGTATGTATTCTTGGTGCACAAAAGGACTTTGCAGGCACATCCCCCATGGAGGGATATTCCCTTAACCTAGAGACAGGAGTGAAGTTCTAGTCCCTACTTCAAATGACTTGACAGATTTAGATGACCCTCTCCTGGAAGGTATCACCCTACATGCAGAGTGGGAGGGGATGGAAGGGGGAGGGTGGTCAGAGTGCATGTGAAGATGGGAGAGAGGGAAAGAAGGAGGGAGGGACAGAGGGAAGGAGAGGGAACTGGGATCAATATGTAAAATAAAAATAATAAAATAAATTAATATATAAAAAAAAGAAAAATAACACCAGGTCTCTCTAGTTGGAGAACAAACAATAAACCCAAACCCATTCCTTGTCCTGGTATCCCACTCTAGAAGTTTAACACCTTTCTCTTCATGCCAATCTAAGCTAATATAACAAGAACTGGGAATTTTGTTACTTTTGCTCTCTGCTCATTCATTCTTTAGTCCTTGCTACTTGAATTTCATCCTTACCATTCACCGAATCTTTTTTTCTATTATTCATTGCTATAAATGGGAATTCATGCATGTGGTGTAGTGTATATATTTACAGTGTCAGAAAAAACAAATGCTTAATTACTGTCTATAGCACCTAGAGAGCCAACACCCAACTGAGTGTTTCTTTGAGATCTGATCCCAGGTAGTTTTCAGGTGTGTCATCCTTCTGTTTCCTTGCCAATGACTTTCTAAACTCAACCCAAGAATTGTCCATTCCCTTTCTGTGCTAGAATTCAAATTTTGGTTTGAGTTACAACCATAAAGAAGAAAAAAACAAATGCTAAGCCTGACTCACTTATTAATACATTCCACACAAATATCTCTCCAAAGCTAGACACTATGCTATTTCACTATTTCTGTGAAACATCACTTCAGAACACAGCTATGCTCCTTATAGCTGACATTTTAGCTGGAGGAGACACGGTTTTGTTTTGTTTTTTAACAATAAGTGTAATGGGTAAAATATATTTGAAAGTAAAAGTAATATAAGATATGAGGAAAACAAAATCAAAGCAAGCTAAGGCAGGAATTGAGATACTGACATTCTAACAGGGAATCAGAGATGGCACACTAAGAACTTGACACTTAAAGCGAAGACTTAAAAGGCGCCTGGAGTATGTAGAGAACATGTTGCTACAGTATAGATTTCTCTTTCTCATTGGATCCTTACCATATTTAAAAACAAGTTATAAACAAATTCGACAATACTTATATTTTACTTTAACAGCCGGATGGAGGCCGCTGTCAAAGAGAGCTTCATTCTTGATGATGTTTCCCACACCAGGCAACACTCTCTGATCCAGTACCACATCACATAGCATCCGATCTTTCTGCCTTTTAACTTCACTTTCTGCTCTTGGCAAACTGAACTTGGGTGAACACACATCCAGTTCTTCCATCATTCTTACTCTCTGTTGGCTTTCCATTGAATTTCTATAGAAAGAAACATATAACCCATTAATCATAAGTCTGCTTTGTAGGTTTAGGGTCATTGAATGGGCTTCAATATAAATGCAAACATAAATTATGGCATATGAGTTCTTTGGATGAACAGTTGTTACATACATCGCTGGCTAGTTTGAGGTCTCAGTCTGCCATAAACCTTCCATCTCCCCCGCCCCCCTTAAGTTTGGCAATATGGAACTCCCTCCCTCTCAGCAAGGTTTCCTGCTCTATACCTGCCTTTATCTGGAGAATGTTCCTGGGCCTGGAGGGTTGACTTTCTCTGAAAGCTGTCTCTAAACTAAATGCATGCTTCCTCTTTAGCTTGACTCTTGGCACAGATCTCTGCTAAAAAGACTTATGCTAGGAGCTCTGCTATAGGACCCTACTGTCACATACTAAGCCTGTGATAGAAGCATGCCACTTAATGCAATTATGGTTTATTCCCAGGTTCCCCAATCCTATATATTCCTCATACACTAGGATAAAGTTGGACTGATTAACCAAAAATCTGCCTGCCCAGAGAACTGTCTCCACTCATGCTCATGGGCTGTCAAACTTTCTGTCACCCCTTCTGCCTCCTTCCCCTCTTGACCTGGTGGCCAATAGGCAAGATAGCAAGAGGACCCCTACAAACAGTGATGACCCTAGTAATGATATCTGAAGGTTCCTTTATGATGGCATTTTATAACGGTTTTATTAAGCAACATGTGTGATATTGAAACCAAACTGCAGATCCCGGCTATGGTGTTTTGAAGCTGATGTACTAAATACCATTCTCAGACTCTAGTTCTATGAATCTTTATTCTCTGTGCTACATTTCTAGAATCTCTGCTAGTTCTTCTGTTTTCTAACAACAACAACTATAACAAAAAAAAAAAAATAGTCAAGTCCAACTGAAGAACAAGAAAGAAAAACAACTCTAATTCTTGTCCTGGTATCTCAATTTTAATTTTTATTAAATAGTTAAGAATTACTATTTTTTTTTTAACCTTACCTGAGTTCTACTGAAGAGTCAAAGAAGCAGATCAAGTCCCTGGTGAGCTGCACTTGGAAAGTTGGGGAGACCCCATCTCTATTTTCACACTCTCGTGGGTTAATCAAGATGAAGCCTTTCATCCCAAAATGAATCCTGAAACAGAGTCAGCCCATTTTTGAGTAATAGAAGCATATCACATATGAGCAAACTATGTTATGCAGGATAGCTACTTTTAAAGAGGGGGGAAAGATAGCTAAAATGCAAATATCACTTCCTAGGAAAATATTAAGGTCCCAACACATAGTCCAAAAGAACATACCTTCTTTTCCCCGAGTGAGTCGGATAAAATATCTTTGTTCACAAAACAGTCTAGCATTTTTGCATACTTATTTTTACTTATTCAAAAGCAGGAGTCTAAAACACTGAGTCTGGTTTGTTTATATATTCTACAAAGACATTAACATTCAGATTCCTTAGTGCAGCCACTGAGAATTGGAAGATTTGTAAAATAAGAACTTCAGTTTAATATATACCTCTCTTCCCCACTGAGCTAAGCATTGAGGTATTGTATACATACACACACACACACACACACACACACACACACACACACACACACACACACACACGAGAGGGGGGATTTGTGATAAGACATAAATGGAGAGAGGATGAGTAAAAAATTTGTCTAATTCTTTTCATTTACATATATATATGTATATATATATATATATGCAAGAAGGGATTTATAAATATTTACAGTTAACCTCAAAGTTACAATGGAGTGATGAAAAAATCATAACCTTTCAGAATTTGTAGAATTGATTAGCATGTCCAGTTAAAAAGAAGTGATTTTGTGAGACCGCTGATGAAGATCAAAAATTATTCTCCAAATGAAATACTATGTTCTGCTTTTCAAATCTGTTTCCTTATAGCTTTGTTGAGTTAATAAATATGGCTCTTTTGGCAGCAAATGATACTGCTGTGTGCTTCTAATTCCAAAGCATCGTGTTATGGGTATTGTACAAGGTTAACAAGTCTAACTTTTAAAATGTGGGTTTTAAACTTTGTGTGCCCTGCTATCAATCATAAATGAATTTTACATGCCCTACTGTTCTTGACAGGAAAAATGTGTGCCTGTAAGTACTTCATAATTTAGCTTATGGAGGTTCAGCCCCAGTGAAAGGTGTACAACTGTCATGCCCAGAAGCCATCATATCTAAAATCTTTTCTACTGCATGGCTCATAAAGTGGATTCTAAATCACTTTCCATAATGAAACCGCATCCACATCAACCACCTCAAAGGTTAAGACCCAAGTCCAAGGCAGGAATAGTCCCAATAAGAACTACAAACAAAGCAAGTATACCTTTGCCTTGAAAATACATTGAATTGAGAGGCAAAATGCAAATAAAACTACTTTATCTCTTTATCTCATATGAATTTGCATTTCTATTATTAAATAGCTAACTATTCTGATAACTGAGCTCCAGTTAACAAATAATTTACGTTTTAGAGTAAGAATATATCATACATCGGCATCATGAAAATCTTTGACTCCCAGCAAGCATCCATGTTATTAGAATTACACTGAGGTTTTATGCTCTGTGTATCAGCTCATGGGCCCAGCGAAAGCCACCATTAATAAAATGAGTAAGGAGAAAAAGCTAAAACTTTTAGGGACCTTTTAAATACCACCTGTGGGGTAATGCTATGGTTTATAATCCCTGCATTCATGGAGGAACTGGGTGTGAAAAGAGCTACCTTTTGAATTGTGCAAACATCCTTGGGAAACCCTGTCTTCTGGAATGCTTGTCTAATGTGAAGCAGAAGGATCCTTTGAAAGGTGTAGTTGAGGGAGTGGAAGCAAACACTGACTGTGTTTGCAGATGAATCAGGGAACCTCCCCTGCCCCAGCAATGTGTTAGGCCCCAATTCACACCATTTAAAAGCTAGGGATAAGCTAGGAAACCCTTTTGCCACCAGCTGGAGGCCTGGCCTACACCTGCTAGGAGTCAGGTGGAAACAAAAGCTATTGTTCCCTGGAGAGGAACCTGGAAGCCAACACTGGATCAGAATCCAGCAGAGAATGTGTTCCATCTCCTTCAGGAAGAGAAAGGGGATGATGTGAACCCCCAAGAACATCCACAGAAGTCATGACAGAGACTGCTGGCCAAGGCCAGGAGAGAGGCTGTGAGCCTGTGGTTCACACAAAGGCCTGTTGAGAGGAATGAGACCCTTGCCTCCATTGTTCTATGAGAAGACTTTCACAGTGTAACAGCAACAGTGGTCTACTGTTAGGGGAGGGAGAATGGAGATCCTGACATGAATTTGCAGGGTCAGCTGAAAACCAAGAAGGGAGCAGAAACAAGGGGAAACCCATCACCCATGCAGCACTGGCAAGAGCTGGACCATTTCCTTTCTAATGTTCAAAATTAATTATTAATGTCTAAAATGTTTATAGAACAGGAGACGAGTTTGTAAGACATGTAAAGACCCAGAATACAAAGCCAGAATAAAGAATGACAGGGCGAGGTGTGGTGGCATCTGTCTTTAATCCTAGCACTTAAGAGACACACACAGGAGGGGATCTCTGTGAGTTCCAGGCTAGCCTGGTCTACACAGTGAGTTTCAGACTAGACGTGGCTACGCGGCGAGACTAGTTTCAAGATGGCAACAGCTAGAAGAATGAAATAACTCACTCCCCTTCAACAGAACAGGAAGAAGGGTGCATGGAAATATGGAAATCACTCCACACAAAGGCAAGTGTAGCCAGAAAGCAATCTTACAGGTAGGAAAACTCAGTGATGTCAGCAAGCCCGCCCCCACCCATACAATGCATCTTAGTAAGGCGCTGCCTGAGTATGCACTCTGATTGGCCATGTAGAAACAGACCCCCTGAGTGACTATGGTTTATCCCTGGAAGCATCCAGAATTTAAATGTTCTCTGGTCTGCCAGTGTGTGTGGAAATATTGGAACACAGAAAACAAACAAAGCCCACTGTTGTATATAGCAGGCTATGGTGGTTATGATGTTCAGTTCTGGAGTTTAAGCCCAAACTCTGGCATATTCTGCCTCTTTATCCATGAGCTACATCCCAGCCATTTTGTTTGTTTGTATGTTTCTGAGGCAAGACCTCACTGAAATGTTCAGTTAGCTTGGAATTTTTAATTCTCCCAGCATAAGCCTCCTTATGGCTGGGATCACAGGCATAAGCCAGAAGGCCCAGTTACCACAACATTTTGTGTTTGTTTCTAAATCATGGGCAATAAACCTGTCAGGAGAGTCTGAAGTTCCAGGCCATCTTCTACTACAGTGCAAGTTTGAAGCCAGACAGAGACTTTATACCATCTTAAATGACCCAATAAACCACTGTTAATTATGTGGGCAATTTCTCTGTCTTTATGTATGAGTCAAAATGTATTCAAAAAGTAAAAATATTTGTGTTGGGCCTGGGCTGTAACTCACTAGTGGAGTGCTTACCTACCATGTGGGTAGTCCTGGGTCCAACCTCTGTTGTCTAAATTTCCTTTGAGATTGAAATAATCCATCCTACAGAGAAGCTCCTTAAACAGGAGGGTAAACAACTCAAAATATATTAAGGCCTTGAACTTGACCAGATTCACTAGGTTCCTTCCTGCCAGAATAAATGATAATTCCTCTCAGATGGGCAAAACCAAACCACAAAGATGACTCTGAGACCAGACCAGCTCCCTGGAAGAAGCAGAAACCAGACAAGCCACCTGGCAGAGGTTCAGACCCACCCAGGCACCTAGAACAGGCACTCTCCAACCTGCTGAGTTGACTAGAGGCCATGCACTGTGTCCTGGGTTACCAGATTTGAGAACTGTCACCCATGCTGGAGTCATCTCTGCTGCTGTAACTCCTCGTGCATAGTCCTGTAGTAACCCCAGTAAAACTCAGTGGTTCACCAAGCTGGACTTTGGTGGTATCCATACTTATCATGAACTCCTCATCAGGGGTGAGGAGACGTGTGTTGTCGAGGAGATGTGTGTTGTCTACGAAGATACACAACCAAGCAGAACAGTGGTTTACTGAGAAGAATTCTGCATCTGGTCTGGGAAGGGCCCTTTCACTTTATAAACATCCTAACACCCTGATGTGTTCCAGAGGACTTATCCATTTTTGTCATTTAAATAACAGAATTTGTCAGCCCAAACCCTGAATTCCTGTCTGCCCTCTCCTTCAGCTCTGCAAAAGGAGCCTCCCTTTAACATTTAAAATCTCTATATTGAGGGAAGACTTGTCTAACTCCTTCTTTGGAAGCTGTCAGGGCATCCCTGATATCCATCCTACAATGACACTCAGGGTTGCAGCTTGCCCAAGGGACAGAATGACAAGACTCTCCTCTTCCTTATACAATGCCTTGTCTTCCAGTCCCAGAGATGAACAGTAAGCTGAAGGAACAGATGAAAGCCAAACGGTCTATTTGAATGAAGACTGGTTCCACACACAGAAGGAAGTGGACAAGAAAGTGGCGTGGCTGCCTCTGCCAGGACCTTGGTTACCAGAGGATGAGAAGGCCTTCATGAATGCCTGGAACTCAAAAGGCCCCATATAAACCAGGTGATGGACCATGGTTTCCAACAGCCCTCTCATAGACCTCATGGTCATTAACAGATCACTTTTTAGCATCTTACTCAGGCACCAGCCTGATATTTCAGTCTCTTTGTTTGGCAGATTCGTGTTGGGATACCAAGGCAAAGCCAGCCTGCAATAGCTTCATTAATTTCCTGGAAAACATTTGACTGCACACCCAACCAATAGTAGCAGTTGCCCATTGTGGTGGAGGGGAGTATGTAGACTGAGTTGTGGCAGCAACAGTGGGCCTGCAGTCACACACTCCACTCCTAAGGCTGAGAGAGATGTCTATATGAACTCAATTGCCACATTTATCACCATTAATCATTAACTGTGGCATCCAATGATAGTGATTGGCCCAGGACTTGGCTCTCATTTGTTAACTTCTGGAGTTCCTCTCCATTCACCATCACTGACAGAAGCTTTCTGTCCCCTTCCTCCACAAGCTCTCCTGGCCACTCTCCACAATGTCTTCTTTCTTAATCTTGCAGTCATTGAACATTTTTGTTGTTTCCATATCAAATCTGAAAGATCCACGGTCATACATGAATCACATTTTAGCATCTGACCAGCCCTCGGAGGCGTCAGACCCTAGCCTGAGTTTTTTCCTCCTCTTTGTTTGGTGGGTTCTTGTTGGGGTGTCAGAAAGGCGCCTGCAATACAATACGCTTCATAAATTTCCTTGAAGGCAGCATTTGACCTCACACCCCACAAAAGTTAACAGTTTACCATTGTGGTGGAGGGGAGGGTACGGATTGATGCTGTAATCTGGAGCTCTGTGATAAGCCTGGCAGCCTGAGTGCTCTGATGAATGCAGCCAGAGGAGGAAGAACAGAGATCTCCTGGAGCAGGGCATACACTGACAGCACAAAGGACCCTTTCAGATGTAGAGCCCTTTCCACAGCCTGCAGCTACTGTTTAGCCCAGAGTCGCCCCTCCCCCACACAATGAGAGGAGGTAGGAAGAGGGGAGAACTACGTTTTTTTTTCCACCAGGGGCTTCCCCAGGATCCCCTGGGTAGTAGATGTGGAAGGGGAGATGGACTAGGTCAGCAGCTGGCAGGGGCCTTCACCCTCCCTAGGTCTGTCCAACAAGAGCTACCCCCTTTTCCCCAATGGTCTCAATTTCTCCAGCTTTGAGAACATAATCTAACCGCCTGCCGGCAGGGCAGGACAGAGAGCACTCAGACAGCTTACTGACTGCCCAGGGCCATCCCCCTGCATCTCACAAGCAGCCTCTAGTCCTACAGGAATAGGACCAAGAAGGAAGTTGCTTGCAGAGTCTCAGAGTCTCAAGATAGGCATTAGAAGGACCTCTCCTAGTTAGACAGCATCTTAGGGATATGTAAGGAGCTTGAGCTCTTAAGTCATGAGAGCAGTGGAAAACAACCACACCTTCTGGGAATCTCCCCTTAGGCCCCCTCCCTCTAGCTGCTTAAGATCACACCTACAGGAGTATTTAAAACCCAGCCCATAGACAAGCCACATGATCTATCTCCTGACTTCCCAGGTGTCACCTAGGAGTTGCTTCTCAGCTTTGCTATGTTCTTTAAATCTGGATTTATTAATTTGGTTTGATTTGGCCTATTGAAGCGACAAGGGGTACCCAGGAACTGGGGATCCAATACTTATTACAACCTACCCAACCAAATAAACACTTTGATTTACTCAGGTCTATACTCTAAGAACTCAACAGAAAAGCCATTTCTAACCTTAACATTTACATAAAGCTCTTTAGATTTTATGCATATGTTTATATGTGTGTGTATTCCCTTGTATATTATATAGAACATATAAGTATATGATAGATATTTGTGTATTATATAGAACATATAAGTATATGATGGATATATATATATATACACATACTTACACATGTTATGAGATACCCAAAAATTAAAGGATTGAATATCAACTGTGAAATAGGTGTCAAAAAAGTAATTTCAATTAAGAGATAATTAAAACATTAATTATAGTAATTTTACACTCTATATTCATTCATTGATATTAATGATTGATCTATTAAGACACATGAACAAATGAAAAATTTTAACATATTTAACTAAAAAAACATCAGTAATAAGGAATCTCCTCAATGAGCAGATTAACAAAACTGCACTTGTAAATGCATTTCAACTTTAAGTAATAGAAATAAAACAAAGGGGAAAGGCATTTAGACACACTTTAAGACAACTGATTTATTTACTGCTATATATCCTGTTTACTTTTCTTTCTTCCCACAAATCCAAATTTTTACCAGCTATTTATCCCATACGTGAGACAGACAGACCTCTCCACATTGGGTGTCTGCTGTGCTGTGTTCTCATAGCTTTGTTCATTTGTTTCCTTTCAAGTCTTTATCGCCCTTCATTTTCAATACACACTTTTGGTGACTTTAGAATTCACAGTTGAGAGGTTTATTGTTCTGGCAATTTGGAGGCTTCCCTGCTGTCTTCTGTCTTGCAGAGTTTCTGATGAAAAGCCCAGTGTAGTTTTCAACTTTGTTTCTTCATATGTCTCCTTTAATCTAGTTGTTTCAAGGATTTCTCTTCATTCTTGGCTTTTAGCACAACCACTAGGTATGTGTAAGGGGTATTTTGTTTTTGAGGCTCTTTGAACTTTCTACTACGTAGGGTTTGCCAAGGAAAATTCTTCTTTAAAATGTCTCTTTGTCCATTGGCTCAAAGTTACAAGTATTTGTTTTAGACCACCTGACTTATACTAAACCCTCATTCTCTCTGAGCAATGCTTCTGTCTTTGTTAACTTTTGTGTTATTGTAGTAAGACACCCTGACAAAAGCAATCTAAGAAGGAAAGAAGGGTTGCTTTTGACTCAAACTTCAAGAGTGTAAACACATTCCTATTAATGCAGAATACATCCCTATTGAAGCAGTATATATCCCTATCAAGGCAATATACACTTCTATAAAGGCAGAATATGCTCCCATCAAGGCAGTATATATCCCTATGGAGGCAGTTAGGGCTTGAAAAATCTGGTCACATTGTCTCTGACAAAAGGAAGAAGAAAGTCATTTGTGTTCTACTCAGCTACATTCCTACCTTCTTATGAAGCCTAGTACAAAGGCTGCTATTCTTTAAGCTGAGCTTTCATACTTCAGATAACTTCATCAAGATACTCCTTTACAGGCATGGCTACAGGCTAATTTAATCTAGATAATCCTTCCCAGTTAGGCCCAGAGTCTTCTCTTCTAGATGATTCTAGATCCTATCAAGTTGACAGTCAATATTAACATTGGTTGTTACATTTCTTAATGTCATCTGTTTTGCTTTCTCCCTTCTTCCAAGGTCTCCAAACATAAAAAGCAAGTTCATAGTGTCTCAGTACAAACATACACCAAAATCAGAAAGGACAGAGAAAGTAACAATTTGTTGGAAGACAGTAATATCCTAATGCCAGAATTAAACAGAAAGGTGTATAAGAACACAAAATTTTAATGAAATGAAATGAAAACAAATGAAAACAAAGACATTCTCAGTAAAAGACTACTTAGCAAGATGCAAAAAGTATAACCCATCATAGCAAAGTAGAGGGTAGGGTAAGAATACAAGGATCCCTCAAAATTGAATAATTCATCATATGTGTAAATTGCAGGATGAGTATGTCCCTGAAACTCTCTTTCTTATTCCTACCTCAAGGGGGCAATGAAAGACATGAACACATACACAGGGCTCTCTGGAGGGCCAAAGAACTAAAGCAAACTTTTATCATCTACAACAAACAGTATTATTTAGAACAGACCTATTTTCTGAATGTATGCTGAGTTGGCTATACTTTGGAATGCTGGGTGAACAAGGGCAAAGGAAGTTGAGCTAATGTCACTGTGTTTTCTAACTTTAAAAACTTGCCTCCCTGCATCAACTGAGGAAAGCAAACATGATGGAAAGAACAAGTATTTCCAGTCCATCCTACAGCCATGGGACTGTACCAGTGTTCCCCTGGGTAGAAAGAATGGAAAGGTCTGGAAGGAGCTGGGGAAAGGGAAAGAATACAATCAAAATATATTGTAAGAAATTCTCAAAGAACAAATAAAAACATTTAAAAAATGCATAAAGCAAGATGAGTCATCTACCCTATTTAACTTACTTTAAAACTACTTTAAGAAGCTGTATTATTGATGAAAATGGATACCTGGATCCATTAAAGAACATAGTGATCTCAGAAATATAAACAGATGAGGTCAACTGTTTCTCAATAACTTTGCAAAGAAATTTACTAGAGAAAATATAATTGCCACAACAAAAGCGTCAGTCAGGATAACTGGATAGAAACATGGAGGAGAAAAAACCAATCACACATGGACACACATCTTTAGTCTCATACACACATCACACACCACACACACACCCCCTCACAATCTTTCAAAGAAGTAAAATTCCAAGGACTGGAGAGATGGCTCAGGTTTTAAGACCCGGGTTGAGTTCCTAGCATATGGTGACTCACAGTCATCGACAATTTCCATCCCAGGGAACTTGAATGTCATCTACTGGCACCATAGAACATACATGCACATGGTAAGCATACATACATGTAGGAAAAACACCCATATGTGTGTGAACACAAAGTATTCATGAGTATGACATATATGGTTTAATTTAGAATTCTCATCATACTTAAGGTCATCCTACATGTTTTGTGATGGAATATGAAAACTGTCTTAAGTTGTAAAACTTAAGTAGTTTATAGATCCCAAGAAGACAGGTTAGCAAACTAGGGAAATGATTATGTTATCTAATGTATATCAGATGTGAGGTTCATACCATTTAAACTACAAAACTGATTCTGAAAGTCCAATGGCAAAACCTATAAAATCTTACAGTTTCTAGTCTGAATAGGTTTGCAAATCATAGTCACATAAATCAGAAATTGGAAAGATCCAAGTGCTTAAAAATGGAACAGTTACACCCATTTTGATGATGAAACTTATGCTGTATGGAAGATCTGAGTAAATGAATAGATACATTGATTCATGTACATACTGTGCTGGCTGTATATGCATCTAAAGTAAATAAAAATTAGATTTGGTAGTGGGGGTTACTGTATGTTTTTATATTTTTTTGTTTGTGGTCACATGTGTTTCATTTACAGTAAAATTAAAAATTTGGGCTGGCAAGATGATTCTGTGGGTAAAGGCACTTGCCATGTAAGCATGGTGACCTGAGTTTGCAGGCATGAACATAAAATGGGAAGAAAACAGACTCCACAGATTTCTTCTCTAACGTCCACATTTGTGCTATGGTATGCACACCCATTTATACATGCACATACCAGACAATAAAGGCAAAAATTATTTTACCTTGTTTTAGTTGAAGAGAATGTTAATATATGTATTAATCTCACAACAGTGCAACTATGCCTATAAAAGAAGTGCATGTGAAACACTGTTTAATACTTCATGGTATTATTGAGATCCCTTAGATAAAGCATTTACTAACAAAAATATTCCACTCTCTAGAGTGGACCACAGAATTATTCTCTTAAAGTATATTTCACAATTAGAAACAAATTGAATCCCTGAAGGCTGATAATTTCCCTGTGACTGAACATGCATTATGACTAATATTCAAAGGGAATTCTGATTATGCCAACCTTGGTATTTGGAAAACTGAAAGAAATTGTCTAAGCATGATTCTTACTATATACTCTCTGAGATACAGACAAGGGCTGTGGCTAGGAAGCAAGTCAAAAATGAAGACTACATTTCTATTTTGCAGTTTCACACAAACATCATCTCTCTTTGATGGAGTCATTTATTCCCTAAGAAGCATAGGCCAGGGGTGCATTTTTTTAAAAATTAAAGTCATATTGTCAAATGGAGTGCAGCTGATTTTTGATCACTCAGTTCAGATTCCAACATCTGCCAGTGACCTTGAATTGTTACATATAATAGTCATTAGGGCCGCAGGAAATTCAAAGTAAGCAAGCCGGTGAATTCTTTTCCCACCCATATACTGAGAGAGGTACTCTCCAGGGATGATCCTCGCTCACATAGCTTGAAGATGTGATTGCCCTTGTTTAGAACTTCATGGAACACTTACTGACAGCTCTTCAATGAGAAATGATTCCCTCTTTATCAGTCTGGTGGGGAACATTTGATAAAAGCCTCTTTTCATCCTACTGAAATAAATCTACACCTAACACCAAGAATCAATAACATATCAATGTTTTCGACTATCATGCATGGATTCCTTTGTGTGTGACTCTGTCCAGATCTAAGTGTTTTCCTTCAATCACATCAATCTACTGAAGTAATAATGTAACTGGCAATATATCATTAGTGTATGAACCAGCAGACATATGCTGATGTTATCAATTCGAGACTAAGGAAAGCCATGATGACAACATTGCCCAAGGATAGAAGCTGCTGACAACTAAGAGAACACCTCACAGGGGAAGCAATTACAGAAACCTGAAGTACTCCAAATATGCAGTAGATGAGACACAATAAATAACAATCAGAGAGCCATGTCACCTTGCTGAGTGTTAGTCACCTTCAGACAGAGACATAGGATCTAGCAAAAGCTCTTTTCATTTTCAGGTGATAGCTGGTCAATGTCTTAAAGAAACACCAAAACAAACAAATATATAAACAGATAAATAAATAAAATAAAAAGGTTCCAGGAAGCAAACCCATATTTGGTTTATTAAGCCTGAGGTTAACCTCTAAAACTACACTATGATTTGACAGACATATCATCTCATAGACCTGTCTTATTTGCCTGCAAATAAATAGGTGGTCATGCAAGTCTAATTACACACACACACACACACACACACACACACACACACACACACGGATTTTTCTTTGCTAATATATTATCCATATATTCCCATAAGAACTTTGGCATGTCTGTGGGATTACGAATTGAGTTTCCAAATTCCATTTACAGCTTCAGACAAAGAAAGGAGACAGGAAAAAAAAAATCTAGTAATACACTTAAACCAAACTAGAGTCTTTCACAAATGCAAAATAAGTCATGGTACCAAAAGTAATTAATATTCATTGAAAATCAAAACAGAGCATAGCTCTGATGCATAAGAAAAGCCCAGTTAGCCTATCAATGTTTTCTTCCTAAGAAAGACAAAAGGAATGGACTCCAAGTAATGAGGACATCACAAGGCATTCTTCTTGTGCTTATTTCTTTCCATGAGAGAATCCTCTCATATTGGAGCTCTCCTAAATCTGGAACACTTGAACACTTTCTACATGATTAAATGCAAAACCTGGCAAGCTGCAAGCAAAGGCTCCCACATACATTTAAACATAGAACATCATGATGTATTATACAGGTATGTCTTACCGTAAAGCTATTGTGCCAAAGTACATGAACAGCTCCTTCCCCAAGGTTTCCACACCACTGTAAACATATCCATTAAACAGTCTCAAGAATTTGCAGTCAGAATTCTTAGTATTCATGGTAGCAGCCTAGAAGAAAATACATACATATGCAGCACACACACACACACATGAAACCTTTAAACACAATTATAATGCAATTCTTAAATCCATTCCTATTATTCTACAACCAGGTTCATTCCTAAAAGAAAAGTGAACTCTAAGACGTCAAATAATGGAATCATCTATATACATATTTTGTTTAATTATTATGCAGTGACTGGAAAAGCAAATGGCCAATATTTTTAATTGAAAAATAAAAGTCACTGTAAATAATGAAGATGACCTTTTCCAAAAACCATAGTGTATTTCTATTTGTGTGTGTGTGTATGTGTGTGTGTGTGTGCATGCGCACGCACACGTGTGTTTCATGCACACACATGAAATTATGGAAAATTATAAAAATGATGTTAAAACTAACAAATAAAAGCTTTCTACTTCCAGAACTATATATAGTCAAGGTCCTTGAAGGGGTATTTAGATTGGACTGCTAAAAGAAATGAATGAAATATGAAAGCAAAGATTTTAATTTTAACTAGTGAAATTTTAGGCAAGTATATTTAAGTCAAAAATTCTCACTAAAAGTGGGAGAGAACCAGCAAAGCCCTGAGTTAGGCTGTAGCACAAGGGCCTAGGAGAGCTGAGGAATGTGACCTCTCTTCCCACGGTCTGTGCAAGATGAGAATTAAAGTCTGGTGTCTAGAGTAGGGGATATAATTCAAGATCCACCTCACTCAAACCATAATGTAAAACCAAGAAAAAGGAAATATACTTTCCCGTCAGCCTTCCAAACTGAACAATATAGTTAGGATTCTAATTCATGTGATTGCAAACATAGACTAATGCAAAACATAAATATGAAATACAGGTTCATTCTTGGGGGAAGGGAAGGAATGGGATTTGTTTTAGATACTAGTAATGTTTGTTTTCTTAATCTGGGCAGTATATATGCCAGTGTTCCTTATATCATGCTGTATAATATGTGTTTCACAGGCATAATTTAATAAACATTCAACATTTAATAGATATATTAAACATATTTAATAAGGATGGAAAGAAAGCTGAATGGGTAAGAGGACTAGCAGCGATTGTAGAGGACTGAGTTTGATTCTCAGCACCTACAAGGACTCAGTATAACTAACTCCAATTCTAGAGGACCCCATGCTTTTTTCTGGGCTCTACAAGCACCAGGCACACATGTGATGCACATGCATAATACCAGTAAGATACTCATGCATATAAAATAATAAATGCATCATTATTAAAGGTAAAAGGGGCACAGATGACAATCACACAGTTTTGAGATTTTCACAATTACTTTTAGTGTGTATTAGTGTGTATGCAGAGATGCCCATCAAGGACAGAGCAGGTTGTTGATCCCTTGGAGCTAGAATTTCAAGGATTTATGAGATGCCTGGTGTCGACACTGGGAACCAACTCAGGTCCCTGTAAGAGCAGCAAATGCTCTTCACCATGAGGCCTGCTCTTCAACCCCAATCTATACAAAAAAATTTAAAACATTTTATTTATGTCCATTTATATGAACTTAGACTTGTGTGTTTCAGGATTGCAAGCACACCTACTGGGGTCAGAATAGGTCCACGAGTATCCCTTTCTTCACTCTGTTTTTTCCTTTGAGACAGGGTCTTTCCTGAACCAAGGTCTGTTTTCTCAGCTAGGCAGAAATCCAGTCAACCCCAGTGAGTGTCCTGTCTTTACCCCTCAGGGCTGGGTTACAGGTAATTGACAGGGATGCTCAGTGTGGAAGATAGATGCTGAGATCTGAACTCTGGTTCTCATGATTCTACACCAAATACTCTAAATAGCTGAGGTATTGCTTTAGCCTTCTTCCCCAAAACACAATTACACACACACACACACACACACACACACACACACACACACACACACACACACACACACACAAATACACACACAGAAAGACACATACACTGCACCTACACAGTACACATTAACTCTTAATCTTGGATAATCTGTCATTTATCTCTGACTTTTTTCTTTCTTCTTCAAAGGGCCAGAGGTGGCCCAGAAGATTCTGAAAAAAAAAGTCTCAACTTGTCTTCAATTTCAGGTGAAGCACTATTCTCCCACCACATTCAAACTTTTGGTTCATGAGTATGTGTTATTATAAATGCTTAATTCTAATGTTTCTATTCTTTTTATTATTAAATTGGTCTTTGTTCTTAAAAACAGAAACTGTAATGTTTATTTCTGAGAATAAACAAGTAAATATGTAAGGAGGCCGAGAATAGCCGAGAATAGCCATAGGTTGCAGTAGATATTGCCTGTGCTTATTTTCCAACGACTACAGTTCAGGAAACCTTAAAGGGTTAATGTCTTTCTGTTTCCTTTACCTTTTCTTTTTCTTATTTCCCTTGGTCCTTTGAGATTAGGTCTCATTCTCATTATGTAGCCATGGCTATCCTAGACCTCACCATGTAAACCAGGCTAGCCTCAAACTCCCAGGAATCGTCATGTCTCATCCTCCTAAGTGCTGGTATTAAAGGTGTGTGCTACCATAACTGGCTTAGTGGTAACTACTGGGAAATTAGTTACAGGCTCAGACTAATTAATAAACACATACAAATAATGGTTAAAAGTAAAAGCCTTTCAGTTCTGCACAAAACACAGGAAGAACCTGACAGATTCTAGCATCAGAGTTACCATGGACCAGATATCACCATGTCCTTAAAACTTCTGTGTCTGAATTCTGTCCTCTTCCACAAATCAACTCAAAGACCTATGTATGATTATCAAGTACTAGCAAGGCAGGCTAGAGGACTTAAGTGAGGGGACAACATGAATTCATATTTTCTCTGGTTTTGTAAACCAGTATGTCACTGTCCTGAATTGACTAACAGCAAGAGTCTTGTTTTTTTGTCTCTTGGAGTCTCTAAGCCACTTATATACACTTCAAGCCAAGTATAGACCAAACAGCAGATTTCAAGGTAGGTTTCCATAACAACAAATTAGTATGTACAAAGTTCTTTAAACTAGCCAGGACACTTTCAAGATGATGAAATACAGAGTAGACATACATCTATTAGGAGTAACTTTTGTCTATGTACAGATTGGTTCACATTTTGGGAACCCAGATTTAAAGTTTTACTGTCATTTTCAATTTTCACTTATCAATCAACATCTCAGAATCTTGTTTCTTTGCCATTCCAATGTCAACTCTCTCTTATTGAGCCCTATAAATTTTTCATTAGTATCTGCTTTTAACCATACATACTCTCTGAAATGCTCTAATACGGCTCCCAGCAGAGTGTCAGTGATGAATCATTGCCCATTTAACACTACACACACACACGCACACACACACACACACACATGCATGCACATGCACACACACACACACACACACACACACACACACACACACACATACTCAGGCCTAGCATGTTTCCCAAGTTCTTGGTTCAAAAGAAACTAGCTACTTGTGCTTTGAGCTCATCTGGCCCAATGTTTTTACAAGTTAAATACCAAACTTAACATCTACCCAATATCTGGTCAATTACATATGTTTTTGTTAGCTGCCACATTACTGTTTTTACCTTAGGGTCCTATACCATGTCCCTTCCCTACACAACTCACATAATTAAGATGGTTCTTACTACCCACTTCCTCCTCTCCCAGATTTTTTTCTTTCTTTCACCAAGTTCTGACTTCACCATGCTTTCTCATGGCTCTTGGCAAAAATTCAGGATGCTGTCACAACACCGAATAAAATAGTAAATGAGTCCTAATTGTCTCGTATGAAGTCTCCTCAAATCGCTACAGTAACAGCTTTGACAAGAACTTACATCATTTACGTAAAAACTGTAGAAGCCAACAGTTCTGACAGTTCATGTCATTCTCTTCGCTTTGTCTACAACTGACGCTCTCTGACAACCAAAGTGGCACATGACATCTACAAAGACAACTCTTTCCATTAGAAATGGGCTAATTCACGACTGTTTAATTGAATTAGTTCATTTCAGAAAAGTTTATTGACTGCCTTGTATATTTCAGACTGTGTTCTAGAAGGTGGGCAGGTACCAATAAGTAAAAAAAAAAATGAGTTCATACTCTGGTAGGGAGAGAAATATATGAGAACAGTTTCTTAGGATATTTAAAAAAGGAATAGAAATGAGGAGAGCAAGGTCGTCAGGAGGATGCAGCCAGTTGCAGTTTTAAATAAACTCAACAGGAAATTGGCATTTGACCAAGTTTTAAATGAGGTGAGGGATTGAGGAATAAGAAGAGTTCAATGCCATTTTGGTGTCACAGGCCAGGATGGCCACTGCACAGAGAACTAGTGGAAAAAGCTAAGTGAGATCAGACATATAAAAGGAAGCAGATCGTGTTGCCTAAGGTCCAATGTAAGGAGTGGCTCTTTCTCCTTAATGGAGTGGAACAAAAATATGATCTACATTAGTATACTCAGTGGCTGCTGGATAGAATTTTCACTGAAGGAGGAGAAGCCTGGATATTACTTATGAGACAACTGCAAAGATCCAGCTAAGAAACACAGATCTGGAACAGTGGGATATAGCATACTGAAAATGGCCAATCTTTTAAGCATGTTTTACAAGGTAAACAAAGTATATGCAGATGAACTGAATGAGGAATAGGAGAGAGAGCACTAAGATGATTAGTTTGGGGCCTGAATAATAAGAGAGAAGTCACAGAGAGACCTGAGGAAAACATATAGGACGGAAAAAGTGGGTTTGATTTTAGACCTGCTAAGTTGAAGTGTCTGATGCCAGGCGATGGTGATGCATGCCTTTAACCTTAGCAGTCAGGATGCGGAGACAAGCAGATTTCTGTGAGTTAAAGGCCAGCCGGGTCTACTGAGCAGAAGGACAGCCAAAGCAACAACAACAAAAAGTTGAAGTGTTTGTTAGGAAAACATCAAATGTAGTAGATTCTGGGGTTTAAGGAGATACTGGGGCTTGAAGATTGAAATTTTGTTCCGTGTTCTCCAGAAATACTGTCTAAAATAGTGATGTTAGGTGGGATGGGTGGGACTATGTTCAGACAAATGCAACAAGCACAACAAAGGTCTAGGGTACTCCCGAGTTAAGCTGTTGGGAGGAAGAAGGAGGTATGGTGTTAGGGAAAATAGCACAAGCCACAGAAGAGACCAGGAAGACAGCTAGCAAGGCAATAGCAAAAGCCCATAAGTTTGGAATCCCAGGAGAACATGGAAAATATTTCAAGAAGAGGCCGTGTCAATGGCTGTGAACAAACCAAGTAAGAGTTGTTTAGCTAGTTTAGTTTATCTGTACTTAGCTACATATAACTCTCCTGATTTTTTTTTTTTAATCTTACAGATTCTGAAAACCTGACCAATATCTGACAGATATTTTATACCCTGTAATGACAACTGTTCCCCTGCCAGAACACTGAAGTTGAATTCAGCAGCAATGTACCACTGTATATTGCTGTACTTGGAGAATCAAAATATTTATAGTAAATTCATATCTAATTTTTGGTACCTTTCAATGCTAAATGACTATATTCAGCTAAATATCTCAGAAGCATCCTATAGAAAAGAAAATAGAAAATTTGAGTTTTAATGAAAGTCTGGACTTTTGGCCCCAATATTAAAATACCCATGGCTACAGTGATACCTGTGAGGGAGAGATCCAACCATCTTCACACTGATAAATATTCTAGATTTTTCTCAGGTAATTTCTAACCACACACCAACTGACTATAGAGAACATACAAGGTGGAGAATATGGTTCCATGTATAGTCTCTGAAGGGCACGTAAAGCAGCACATGCAAGGGTTGATTTCAACAAATTTTTGTTTCCCTATATACCCCTACACATACATATAAACATACACTTGGTGTAATCACTCAAGGCAGCAAGGGCTGTCTTAGACCATCCATTAGTATATTCACTGCTAACTAACAGAAATTGTATAAAGATCTAAGTGTGAAAATTTTATCTTTTTAGTATTATAAAACAAAGTCTTCATGGATTGTCCTTCAAACCTTTATGAGTCCTGGACCACTTACTTATTAACAACTCGGAGGAGACCATATGCCCTTGCAAATCCATTCTGTTGTGCCTAGGAGGAGGAATCCAAAAATATAAAGGCCAATATAGTTAAAATGCATGAGACCATTATATATCTTCACACAGCTGTCAGTGAAAAGTGAAATATGTTGCTGTGGCTGAGAGAGCCTCAGAAAGCCTCAAACAAAACTCTTAAAGGTGTAATACACATCTCACTGGCTCCACTGGTGCTTTAGCTTATCTTTCATAGCTAAAAACAATATGCATTATGACATCTGAGAAAAATTGAAAACAGCTATGAAATTAAAGGTCCTACCACGTTGAAAAAATGTTTATGGCCCAATGAATGTCAAAAGTATAATGTAGGTGGTAACAGAAGGGCAGGCAGAACAATGAAAAGAGAAGGGGAAAATATTTGTTTATGGGAAAACAATGACCTGAAACTATCAAATGACTTCAGCACGGAAGAAAGTTATCTAGCCACAGATGCTGTGTGACTTTAGCTTGAGTATGTTTTGAAGAATTGGCTTTTTTATATTACCTAATGAGGTATTTAGGAATTAAAGGGAAATGTTGACATAATCCCTTCCATATATATATAGTTTATGAACCTCTCTAGCTCTCACATTTCCCTGTTGCATACCTGGGGAACTGAATCATCTTGAGGCTTTCTGCTGGTGGCCACACTTAGCAGATTGTGTACACTGTCATGGTACTTATTACACGGAATTATTATCTGTCTGTGACTTGTATTTCTCCCCTATCTATGTAAGTTCCTTGGGGACAATGACTTTGTTTAGCTAATATCCCCAAGGGCTTTCTATGATATTTGGGGATATTTGTAACAATGGAATTAAATAGACCCTCTGTCCCTTCCCTCCTGAAAGCTAGGACTGGATTTAAAATATAGGACTACTGGCTCCACTACCATTTACAATTTGCCCTTTTTACAATTACTATTAGTAAAGAAAACCTTAGACTCTATGCAACCGTTTCCAATCAGATTGATTCATGTTCAGCAACCAGGCCCAAAGAACCCATCCTGCTGTGTCTCGATCTTTCTGACAGGCCCATTTGGTATTCAAACGCACTTTACAAGGCATACCTTATTTTTGGAAGAAAATTACATGTAAATATCATTCTTAAGTTTGTGTTATCCATTAAATAGGTGCTTTGCCCAAGACAACTGATTCCCAAGACACGTCACTTCTAAATAATCAACTTTACATAACACTTGGGGCAAAATAAAAATTTCCAGTACACTGGTCTATCTCTCACAAGTCTCTTTATATATTTCTCACTGCTTCCTCTCCACCGTCACATTTTTTGAGTTTCTGTGTACAGACTGGGCAAGACTTTTGCAATAAACCAAAGATATTTACAAGATACTCAGTTGCCCTGCCATGGAATCTAAGGTTATCACCTCTTTCTATAAGCTTCTACTGTCCAGACAAATTCAGAAATTAATTTCCAGAAGGCTATTATCTTTGCTATAACTATACACAATTGCTCAGTACATATTTGACTTTCTCATGTTGACCCTTATAATCCTGTTACTGTGTTATTTGAACATTTGAACCTTTTCTTTCTTTTTCTGAAATAGAGATGAAAATCTCCTTGGCCACAATTTTAAGTGTGATTGAGTAGGGTTCACCTTCCCATTTTCAAGTGGCTTAATAATATGAAATCTTCAAAACAACATATATTTTCAGAGACAGCACATGATTTATTGTGCTGATTACCATTTATCTTGCCTATCTGTGGGTGAACCAGGAAGATGAACTTCTTAGAGAAAAATAAGACTTCCTAGACAAATGTTTTGACTCTCATTCAGTTGTATATTGTTGCCATAGAAAATGTCCTATTCACTTTCATAGTCTCAGTAATACACATTTTTAAAATTATAGGTCACTTATCTATCAATCTAAACCCTCAAAAACCCTAATTTCAAAATGATTCCTAAGATTCAAAATAATGTCTTTAGCACCATACATGAAATGTGTTCTATACCCTTGAGAACTTTTGCAAAGGCTAAATACACTGTGCCTCACCTGGTGATATCAAGGGAACAAACACTCTTCATAAAAGAAGAGTTAATGTTCTAACATTAGTGGGTCTTCTGAGACAGCTGTGCTCCAGGAAAAAGAGGAACAATCATAAAAATGTTTATATTGCTAACTACTAAGCTAAGAGATTTTGGGTCCTCTAACTTACCCTCCATCAACTTAAATAAGTCGTGAGCACAAATATCTCCAGATGAGGATGTAACAAAAGTACTGACCAGATGTTTTTTCCAGCACATGAAGCAATGCTGGGTCAAATCTACAACAGCCATAGACAAATTAGCACCACCACTTGTAGAAATATAGAATTTACTTCATTACCCTTTCTTTCCTGAGACTGTGTAATAATGCTATATGCTAATAACCTTGAGTCTTCAGAGAATTCATTATCAGTATCTACTTAAAAGACAAAAAGTATAAGATGCATGTCCTATAAAATATACAGGAAACCCTTTAGAATATTTGATTCGCTCATCCTTTCAAATAAAAGGCAAGAAAAAACATTTATTTTATTTGTTTTTACTTTAACCACAGCGAGATTTTTTACTATGGGGATTCAATACCTTGATGTAGCGATACATGTCTCCAAATGACACAGACAACTAAATGGTCACAAAGTCATAATCACAGATGCCAGACAGACTCTTTAAAAATACTTAGTCATTTACATTATTCAAAGCTCGATTTTTCTCCATCCATTCAACTCATATTTAAATGCCTAGCCTGTTCACGATGCTCTAAAGTATCATACAAATGACTAAACATAGGTAACATATTAACTACATGTATGAAATCTTAAGGAAACATCACAATAATCAGTGCATGTTTCAAATCAATGAATGTTTATGAATACATTGTTTCATTTTGGGGAAAGGAGATTAAAAACACATGCAGATTACACACTGATGTCACTAAAATACCATATCCACCCAACAATTATAATTGGAGGATTGACTCTTCAAAGCTCATTAGCCGAACATGTTCATTTACATTCTGATATTGTTTCTTACCATAAGGTCCCACAAGCTCCTGCAGAGTTTCATGCAATGTGCTTAAACGGTTGCTTGATTTTAAACTGACAAGACAATGGGCCATAACTTAGAAAAACAATAGAACATGTGGATAACTGGCAGATGCCAAGATTTTCTACAGCAAGTGTTCTTCAAAATAAGGATGATGGTTGTCACAGGGCAGCAAAGGGAATTAGTGGTTTTCTATAGACTTTAAACTAGAACAAAGAGAAATGCTAGACAATAAATGGATTAAGTGGTTCCTTCTGGCATAGCTCCTGAGGGAAGACATTTTGTTTGGTTTTTGGAATGATTATTTGAAGTTCAAATCTTTTATTTTAAATGGCCACTTAATATTTCTTTAGCTGTCCTTTGTTATTTTTGAATATTTATTGTACTGTAAAGAATACAGCATGCAATTATTTTTAAATGCTGCTTTGAGAAAAACTAATCATTTCAAGGCAGCAGCAAACATTAAATAGCTTTGGCTCTTTGGCATATATGCCTAAGAAGCTGGGGATTATCTGTTACAATAATGATCTTGCCAGAAGTTTGTGACAATGGTCCATATTTTAATGAAATTTAGTATATATCCAACATCCCTCTCAGATGCAAAAGATTGTTGATATTTACAAAGGTTATTATTATGCTTTTTTAGATCAAATGCCTAGAAAATGAAGCCACAACATTATTAGTTCCATATTGATTCTCAATTCAATGTCAATAGAAGCATATCCTTCATCCTAATCACAAGGCTCTAGTCCAATAATTAGTTCTTCTTTCTATTAAGGCATTACCCATAATAGCTTTAAATGCAGGGCTATTTATTTGTGGAATATGGCTTAGTGAGTACTCTTGCCAAGGGACTCTAATCATTGCTCAACCATTAATAAAGCACTTATATTAGGTTATCAAGATGCACTCTTTGGTGCCATCTGAACACAGGGATGAAGAGAATTATCAGAGCAGATAATTGACTGGAGGCGAACGAAATGTAAATGGTGGAGGACACCGCAAAAACCCAAGGTCGTACTTCTTCAGTTAATAAGAAATAGCTATCACGTACAGGGCCTTATGGTGTGCTGTTGCATTAGCCACTCTATTCCTGGATCTTTTATTACTGAGTTGCTATGACATACATAAAAGTATTTCTTTTGGAGTCTAAAGGCAGATCAAACCTTGGCCCAACACCTTACTACACGTTATAGTGTTCAGCTGATTAAAATTCACCTTGATTCCCCATATTCCTTTTCTGTAGCATCAGGGTTATCTTTACTGTGGTTTTATTCTTTCTCAGGACTAACTGTACTTCCTGTTTTGTCACAGATAATAAAAATAAACTTAGAAGAAATGATGAATACTATTTTCCCTAAATACCAATGAGATGATAAAAACATAATCTCGGTTTCTTGCAACAGGAATCTTACTGGGGTTTATTTCCACAATGACTAGCACAGAGTACATAACAAAACATTAGTGTTGAGTAATATAAATCATGGTATCAATGAGAATGTTCATAACTTGGGCACTGCTAAGTGCTACCGTCTTCACTTCTAACATAGTGACTGGCTTCCTTCACTTAATTCCTTTCTATCAGCATGGGAGCCCAAGCTCCTCACCTGGATCACTGCAAAGCTTACTTGAGATTTCTTCCAGTTTTTTTCTTCTTCAATATACACGGTTCTATCCAAAATGTAAATAAATCTTACTACAACTTAAGGTTTCTCAAGATGCCTAAGACAAAGAAAAAGGCCCCGATGTCTTTGAAATGGCTGAGCAGGTAAAGGCACCTAAGGTTGAAGATATCAATTTGGTTTGGTCCCTGGAACCCACACTAGGTAGAAAGAGAGCTAACCCCGCAAGTGTTCCCAACATATGTTGTGACACACACACACACACAAAACCACATAAACAAGTACACACAAAAAATAAAATTAAACTAAAAAACAATCCAAGTCCCACGTGTGGTATATGGAGTTCTTTATAATCTGCCTAACAACTTTAATATTGAACCACCTTCTTATATAATTCTTTTACTTACACACACACACACACACACACACACACACACACACACACACTGATTTTCTTTCAGGTCTGCATATTGATTGGCTCACCTTCATTCCAGGAACTCTCTGTCTCCCATAGTCCCTTCATAAATCAGCTATGTTACCTCCCCAAGGGAGACTTCTTGGGTCTCTCCCAGTGTCCTATCAGAGAACCACATAGTTCCTCCCATCTGTAATCCTTTATGTTGTCATTTATTGAATGGCTATGCATTTTCCCAACTACAGTATAAAAACAAACTTACTGTCACTTCCCTGTACTTTGGTATTTTAAGAGTATTCAAATTTTTTGCTGAATGAGTGATCTTTATCAACATCAATGCTTTAGAGAAACTATTATCACAGATCTCTAAAGTACTCTGAAATAATTTTGAGAAACATGCTAATTTAAAAAAAGTACAGAGCACTTGCTGACATAAGAAGTCAAAATAAGTAGAAACGCAACTGTTAACAGGTCCAAAACATTTTTTTTTTCAGCTTGAAAACACGTTTTTCTTGTGTCTTTCAAGTTGGGAACATATGCTAATTTCATAACAGAAAACTTCTTTCCTAGACCAAAGGTGACGAGGAAGCTTTGCAAGAGAAATTGAAGTGTACAGCACAATATTGGATGTATCCACGAAACACAATCAACCACATATCTAAAAGGCTTTAAAAGCATGATAGTTTAATCAGAATATTTTTAGTACAGTTGTAAGTTCTTACCAAATGACTATCTAGCCATCTGCAATGTACGCCTGAGTGGCAAGAAGCTGTGCTACAATTTTCTTTTAAAAAGAAATAAATTCACTTAAGGAAGCGAGAACTTGGTTTTACTGCCCCTTCATTAGATGGCAATATTCAGCTGAGTGGGTATTTAGTGCTAAATTTTCCATGTGCAATTTTAGATTTATATATTACTTTATCAACTGCAGATTTTTAGGCAAGCGAAGGGCTAGAACTTCATGTTAAGAGGTCAGTCTTACAATGTGAAGAAAAACACCAGACGATGCACAAACCTGATGGCATTGGCAGTGAAAGTAGAAGGCAAACATCAGGAAACATCTTTTGAGGATTGACTTACAGAGGTGACTTGAAAAAACAAAATACCTTCTGTGGCCACCTGCTAGCTAGAACTCACTTCTTAACGATAAATATTGGGAAACACGGGCCCTACAACACCTGGACCAGAGTAGATGCAGATGCCATGGGTCCCAGAAAAGGGCTCTTTCTGCTCTCACTCCACTTCCCGCTGCGGGTCACAGGACAGACTCACCTGGGGTGAGACCACAGTGTGAGAGGCTGCGGGGGACAAAGCAGGGTCCACCAGGCTCTGCAGAGCTGGCCCCCATACGCCGGTCACCGCTTGGCCTGGCCGCACTCGCGCCCGAATCTTCTCTCCATTCAGAGTACAGCCTGGCCCTTCCACCATCTCTGTAGCCCGCCCTGAACTCCTGAGAGCTGCAAGGCCAAAGCGAAAAACAACCAGGAAGCAGAACTTCCTGGATCACAACAGACCTAGCAGAGTTCAAATCTCCCGCGCTTCTCGCCCGCCTGGGGCCCTTGGCCACGCCCATCAACAAACAAGCCCCGCCCATTTGCGTCCTTATCCTGCCCAGGGGTGCCGACCCCGCCCCGGAAACCTGCAGACCACAGCGTCCCTTTTGCTAAGGCTCTCACATATTTCTCTCTGGATCCTGTGCACGGTGAAAGGAGCGCAAAGAACCAGGGTTAATGTAAGAACGGGGGGAATTGGGACTTGGAAATTTAGCAACTGTTTTCCAGCTACTCAGCCCAAGCACTTTCCCTAAACCCACCTCTAAAAATGCTTGATAGGCCTTAGTCTGACCCAAGAGTCAGGACAAAAACTGAGAGGCAGTTTTCAGAGACGAACAATATTGTCTGGATTAAAGATTTAATCACTTTCAGATAGCTAAGTGTGCTGCATCCAAAACCAAGCGTTCATTTTGTTAGGGCGTGTACTGAGGGAATGTTAATTTGGCCATCTATCCCTTTTCATAAAGAAGGATTCTGCATAAATTTGAGGGTATTATATGTTTTTTCAGACTACCCACAACGCTGAGCAAAGGTGAACACATGTCTTCATGTAAGATTCCAGTCGCTCAGCAAAGGCTGTAAGTTACAAAGAACTTACTCCTTTTTTAGCTGAAATATAGCACATTAAAACAACGCCAGTTTGTAGTTTCATAAAAGCCCAGCACTGTACTGCCGTTAAAGTGGAAAAATAAATGCAGAGATCTGTCTAGTGGCTTTCTAGTGGGAGAGATGAGTGGTTATAGTTGTCTACATAAGACTCAGGACTGTCTGGACTCTGGTTAACTCAAATTCAGTTCTCATCTCTGTCCATGGATAGAGAAAAGTCTAAAATAGCCTTTTCACTTTTTCACCTTTGTATTGTTTATTGGTATCTAATAAATGACATCATTTCTTGTTTAACAGTTTCTGTGAGTCATAAGTTGGCAAAGTCTAGCTGGATGGTTCTGGCTCCACAGTTCTCTAAAGGTTGAGAGATAGGTTTGATTGTAGCTAGCAGATCCACTTCCAACAGGCTTCATTTACATGGACAACTTTGCTATAAACATTTCTTATTATTTCAAATTCTGGGAAAACTCTATAAAGTCAAGGAACTCAGTACTACTTTCTGTTTCCAGAATATACTTTCTACTTTCCCTGTATTCTTTTCTGTTGTAATTTTAACTTTCTATCTATCTATCTATCTATCTATCTATCTATCTATCTATCTATCTATCTACCTACCTACCATCTATCTATTCATTCAGAGGAATAGGACCAATACTATGACTATATATAAGGGGATTTATTAAATTTGCTTACACTATGCAGACTAGGTAGTTCAACTTCAGCTGTCTTCACGCTGAAGAGAATGAGAAGCCTTTAGTTTTTTAGATCATGGTGAAGCTGGACACCTTAGCAGTCCCAGCCTGATACTGAAGACCTGGAGTTGTCCCAGAAAGCCACTGGTCTTGGGTAATTGGAAGCTCAAAGATGCTGAGTTCTGGTGTCAATGAAGGATGGCAGCAGCCATGACAGTGACAGCAACATAGTAGATGGGCAGGCCAACAAGACATGGACTGAAGCTGCCAAAGAGGAAGGCTTCTTTTGTTGGACCTCTTGTACATGGGCCACTGGAAGGGACTGTAGACATTTGTGGGGAATCTTCCCATTTCAAATCCCGTAATCAAAAGAAGAAAATCCTTCACAGGTATTTAGAGAGGATTATCTCATGGATGATTCTAGACCTTGTCAAGTTGGCAAGCAATATTAGTTATTTAATTATCTGAGATGGAGTCTTGCTGTGTAGACCAGATCTTTTGATGTTTTCTTTAAAATCAGAGTGTTACAGTCATGCACTACAGATGCCAGTCAATGGTTTGTTTTTTTTTTTTTTTACTTGTAAAAGTTTTTTTCAAACTAGTTTATTGAAATTTGAACCTCAAAGAATAGTTATACGATTTCCTTTTGAAATCCCTCCAGATATAGTTTAGAGTGAGTCTCTTGTGTTATGTAGCTGGTCCTTCAGAGAATTTACCATCTCACACCTTTATATTAATTTGTTTGTATACTGGGTTTTCATGAAAATAGATTCTCATTCTTTGATGCCAAGTGAATATCTGGCTAACCCTTTTGCTTTTCATAATCCTAGGATGCTTTTTGGTGTGGTATATAATAGACATTCCACAAATTTATAAACATGGAATTTATAAACATTTGGATTTCTTTCCCTAAATAACTTTCATGTTAGCTATATGTATTTTTATATATTTAATATCATTTATTTGAAGTAAAATTTAATGTTTTCTAAAATAGTGTTAATTGAATTATGTAGCATAAATTATCCTTTAATATAATTGCCCTACAAGGTCCGCAAATCTATAACCAGACCTATAGTAACAATAGCCATTTGTATATATTATTTCATATGTATTGTCCTTCATAATAACCTTGTAGCATAGACTAGATATCATTAATATTTTATAGGTAGATAAATTAATTATGATGGTTAATTTTGATTGTTCAATTGATTGGATTATCATCTGCCTAAGAGATTGGGAAAGTTGAACTCTAAATGTATCTGTGAGGGTATTTCCAGATACTAGGGCATTAGTCTAATCAATAAGTTAGTAATGGATTCCAAACTAACAGACTATTGGGAAGTGATGGAAATATAGAATTAGGTTCTGATTGGAGGTTCAAAGGCAGTATGTCTTTTAAGGCATGTCTTTCCTTGCTGTCCTCCTGTCTCCACTGTGCTTCCTGTCCTTGTCAAGTTGCCATCATGATGTTCTTTCTCCTCATGTATGATGTCAAGCAACCATGGATTTGAACCCTTTAAAGCAATGAGAATGGGAGGCTTAAGACATGGTTCAGTGTTTAAGAGTAATTGTTGGTCTCTCAGAGGACCCAGGTCTGATTCTTAGCACCCATACAGAAGCTCACAATCCATACACTAATTCCAGATATGATCCTGTTTTCTGACCTCCCGAGCAGCAGGCATTCATGTGCTGCACATGTATGCATGCATAAAACACTCATACATGTAAAATAAAATAATAAAATAATCTCCTTAAAAAACTTAAACGATGATCCAGAATAAATCTGCCATCCCCCAAGTTGCTCGGACAGGTATTGTGCTGTGCCAACACAAGTAACTAATGCATGTATGGACCAATATAGGAAGCAAAAATTAAATTTTCTGACTTTTTTCATTAACCAGAATTCTTTCACTTAGAGCAAAGGCATTGATCAAATAAAAAATGTCGTCTGACATATGGGGAAAGATCGTTTACTTCATCACCTCAAGGGGTCAAGTATAGCTCCTATACAGTACTGGTTTAAACAGTTCTTAAATGGCATAAAAATATGCTAGAAAGAGACAGATGAAAGACAAATATAAATGTCAAATTTACTTTGAAGTGCTTCATTACCAAGAAAAAAAAGTCATATTTATTTGGCACTGGTTGTGGTGACACATGATTTTTGTCCCAGTACTAGAGAAGCTAAGGCAGGAGGATTATCAGTTGAAGATCCAAGGCCAGTAAGTACTAAATAGTAAGTTTGAAGCCTTGTTATGAATTTCCTTAGTTGACCTTTTTCCTTGCCTTGGAGCTCCCATTTCTTAAGGCCTCTCAAATCCCAGGTCATTTTGACCATTTTCCTTCAATGAATTCCCCACCATCTATATCCTTGTTTTGAATATAGAATGACACGAGACCTCTTTCATTGCATTTTTTAAAGTGGCATTATCTCTAACCACACAATAATGTCTTTATATGCAAGGTTTCAACTCTGGAATTTTGTACCTCAGAGTCTGGCTTTAGAGCTCACACACAACACATTGGTTTGCCTGTTTGTTTTGTTTCTTGAGATAAATTCTGGCTTCAAACTTACTATTTAGTACTTTTGGCCTTGGGTCTTCTTTCTTGGCAGCTACAAGGTGTTTCTCTGGTAACTCTCTCTCTCTCTCTCTCTCTCTCTCTCTCTCTCTCTCTCTCTCTCTCTCTCTCTCTTCCTCCTTTCCTTCCTTTCTCCCTCCTCCCTCCTTTCCTCTCCTCCATCTTCCCAGCATTCTCCTAGGCTGGTAGCCCTGCCTATACTTCCTGATTGGCTACTAGCCAATCAGCATTTATTCTTCAACCAATAAGAGAAACATATTATTTGCAGCATACAGAGGAACATCCTTCATCAGAGACTTACTTTCCTTTGTGATGCTGAATTCATAATGGTTTGGAGAATTCTTAATGAAAAAACTCCTCCTAATAATTATGCCATGTTCTCATTGCTTCTGAATATCAGGTGAAAGTCACAATGTTTCATAAATATTTTCCTTTCATCTTCCCATAATCCTTTATGGTTGGAACTGTTACTGCCTTACAAGTGAAGGAATTGAGATACACCAAGATACACCAAGGCTCCACAGCGTATGCAAGACTATAGACTTGGTATTGACCAGACAAGCTGTAGTCAACCAGATAACCAGATAGTTTCAACAATATCAGTTATACCACACTGGCTCACAAGCAGATTTTTTTTTTTTTTTTTTTTTTTTTATCAACAACTCAAATGGTTAAGTGGAAAAGGACAAAATCTTAAATCAGCCTCAGGGGAAATCAAGTACAAACTAAAAAAAAAAAAAAAAACAAAAAAAACTCTTAGTTATGTTTCTATTGCTATGAAGAAACACAAGGCACTTATAGAAGAAAGCACCTAATTGGGAGTTTGTTTTTTTTTTTTTTTGCAGTTTCAGAGGGTAAGTCAGTTACCATCATGGTGGGGAGCATAGGAACAGACAGGCATGGTGGTGGAGTGTTAACAGTTAAATTTTCTCCAAGCTGGAGGAAAAGGAGTTAGGCTCCATGTGGGCCTTTTAAACTCCATGGGGGCTTTTTAAACCGCTTTTAAACTGCAAAGCCCACACTCTAGTGACACACTTCCTCCAACAAGGCCACACCTTCTAATCCTTCCCAAAACAGTTCCACCACCTACAGACCAAGTATTTACACCACATAAGAGCCTGTGGAGGCATTGCCATTCAAGCAACCAAACCTTCTAAATAGTTTGTTGTGACATATTTTGGATTATTAAACTCAAGGTCTCTGAGGAAACTTCTAGCTAGAATCACAACAGTATAGCACTGAGAAAGTTGTTTTTGATGTAAGTTAGTTGAATATATTTACAATTATGTATCATCCATTCTCTCTCAACGCCCTCTTGGTTTGACCTTAGAATGAAGGGAATTGTCAGCAGTGAACATTATGTGCAGGTGTTTTCAGTACTATTTACTGGAAAGTCTCCAGTCTCTCAACATTAAGAGAAGCTTTTAACAGTAGATTACCAAAGAACAGTAGAATGCATAGTAACAGGAAACATTTAAACACTTTCCTTGTTTGACAGGAACCCCCAGTATTGCAAAAGAGCAGGTGAGTTGAGGTTATTTTCTTTTCTGAAGACCAGATGAGTGTAAGTGATAGTTGTCACCTTGCAAAGTCAACATCAAAATTTCTATTTCAACCTTGTGCCCCCTCTACATAAAACTTCTCTGACATAGTATTGTGTCATCTGTGTTTGTGGTACTTTTATTATACTATGTTGACACATATGGAGAGAGATAATGATATATAGAGAGGGGTAGCATCATAGGTGATATCTATATATCTATATCTATATCTATCTATATCTATATCTATATCTATATCTATATCTATATCTATATCTATATCTCTCTCTCTCTATCTATCTATATATCTATATCTATATCTATATCTATATCTATATCTATATATATATATATGATGTAGCCAGTTGCTTTCTTTTGTTTTATTAGATCTAGGTGCCCTTACACCAGTTCTATGCTACTTATATATTTATTTGTTTCATTTGAGCTGGGGGCAGGTGTGGAGTCCTGTTATCTTAAGCAAGTCATCTTGATCTTGAAGGCGTAAAATGATCCTGTCACCTCAGCCTCCTAAGCAGTTGGAACTATGGGCATGGTCCACCACACACAGTTTAATCTATGCTGTATTTTCTTATTGAAGCCTTATAATATGCCTTGATATCTTATAAAGTGAGTTTCTACTTTTAGTCTTTCTTCTTGAAATTGCTTAGCTTTCCATGACTATTTAAACTTTCAAGTTATATTTAGAATCACTTCAAGTGCCTACTGAATTCTGATGAGACTTTAATTATAAATACATTAAATTTATAGATAAATTTGGGCAAAATTAATAGCTTCACCACATTAATGTGCCTCTTTTTATTAAGTTTCATTTGATTAACTTCAGAAATTATGTTTCACTGTGACTACAGTGTGCTTTTTTTTATTGGCTTAGTTCCTACTTATTTGGTGGATTAGACTGACATTTTGTGCAGCATATTATTTTCTAAAAGGATTTTAGCTGGTCGTAACTAATTAGGCTGTGAACTCCATTGTGAAATGTATATAAATAATTGAGGAAAATATTAGCATTCCCATATATACCTATTTTTACACATGTATTTATTTTTATCTTATGTGTATGGGTGTTTTGCCTGCATGTATGCAGCACATGTATGTGTATCCACAGAGGCCAGAACAGGGAATTGGATCCCCTGGAACTGGAGATACAGATTGTTGTCAGTACCATGTGCATTCTGGGAATTGAAACCCGCTCCTCTGAAAGGACAGCATCTATGGCTCTTAACCACCATCTTTCCATTCCCTGTATGTATGTTTACTCTTAATTACTTATGAGAACTGGCAAGAGAAAGAGGGACTATAGTCACAGATTTCCTTCTAGGTCATATTTCTCAATGATTTAAGGATTGTCCTCCTTTAGGCCCTAGTGTAAAGAGACCATTATCATCCAATTGTACCAACTTAAGGTTGAGCCTTTAATTTGCCCCTTGTTGGGGACATACTAGCTCAAACCAGTGTAGTGGTATTAAAGAATTACAACTAAATGTGTAGTGACTGTATTAAATACATGTTGAGTGTAACATATATAAATTCACATAGATAGAAAGTGATATTCTCAAGATTTAATCTCAGGGACTCCTACTCTTAGTATCCATATTGTGAGGTATATGAAGTACAAAGTCATAGTTTATAAATAAGTAAATAGAGAATTTATAATAGCTCAACACTGTGTTTTGTCTTGCTTTTTAAAGATGGGGACTAAGGTTTTATTTGTCAGCTTTTAGGGGAACTAATATTTTAAGACTAGTAATATATATATATATATATATATATATTCTTCCAATAACCATGATTTTGCTACTACTAAGTTGTTAGCTGTTTCTAGTACAAGGCATTATTTCCCTCTTGTTGAGCAGGTCTTAAGCCTAATTGGAGAACTGTTGCTTACCACCAAGGTGTGTGTGCCACTATGCACCTGTAATGTTATTGTGCCATGCCAGTCATTGATGTTCATAAGTGTCATAGCTGGGTAGGATTGTTGGTTGCTTAACTCTTTTGGAAGTTCTTTTATGTGGTGCCTTCTGGAACTAAGATTATTTTAGTGATTTCATTTTCCCCACTTTTGTTCTACATTCATTTGGTTATCTTCTTGATTTTTTTTCACTGAATGTCATTTTATTATCAATGAATGACAGTAGTTTCATCTTTTCCTTTCTAGTTCCTATCATTGATAACTATTTTCTTGTCATGTTTTATTGGCTCCCTTACTTCTCCATGGTATTGAATAACAACACTGCTATAAAAGATACCTTGTTAAGTTTAATTGTTTTTTTTTTTTCTGTATGCACCATCTAGCCAACCCCTAAAAGAAAATAAATGAGACTGGAGATTGGCTTAACAAGACTTTTGAGCAGATGCTTGGGGGACATCTTGGTGAAAACATCTATGTCATGATAGTGATGCTAAGAAAGACCTGGAACTTGTCTGCCTTTTCTCTTGGGTCTTGCCCTATATCACCTCATCAGCTCTTCTGAAATTGTCTCTTTTGTAATAAGCCAAAATGTGTGATGGACTGTCTTGCTGAGTTCTGCGAGCCTTTCTAGCTTGTATCAAACATTAACCTCATTAGAGTTGTCAAAATTATAGGTAATCTGGGGCTTGCAGCATCAGTCTGCACTGGAGGGCAGTCTTTTGGGATGAAGCCTCTAAGTGGTGTTGACAGTATTAACTTGAGGTTAGGGTAAGACTATATCAGAATTTTTGAGCGCCCAGTTGGTGTCCAGAGACTTAGACAATAGGTGTGAAGGGAAAAAATAAAATAATAATAAAACCCCTAACATCTGATGTCAACTGGAGGCAGTGGCAGATCATAAAACAAAGACATCTTGCTTGCTTCTTGATTTCCTCACATTTATTTTATTTTGTAGTTAAGTGAAAACTTTTATTAAATGCTTTTGTTTTACTTACGTCTGTTGAAATTATTTTTCTCAGTTAGCTTGCCCTTATGATGAATTACATTGATTGTGCTTTGGTCAGTAAACCATTCCTTGATAATCTTTACTTATTCACATTGAACTCTGATTTATTTGGTTAGTAATTTTTTAGTATTTGCCATCTGTATTTAAAAATGGCCTAAGGCTGTGTTTTCTTTCTTATAATATGAATTTTTATATAAATTAGAAACCTCTCATCCTCCCATACTCCCCATCAACCCCCCCCCATCCCATCCCCACCCACTCCCCAGGGAGGGTGAGGCCTTCCATGCAGGAATCATCAAAGTCTGTGTTTTCTTTTAGAGTGTCCTTATGCAAATTTAATAGCAAGCAATTAGGCTTATAAGATGGCTCATGTGGTCTTCTAGTTTCCTTTCGTCCTTTCCTTTATTTCCTTCCTTCTTCCCTTTCTCCTTCTCTTTGTTTGTCTTTTGGAGAGCTTTCACAATATTATCTTCTTAAAGTTTCACTTATTAACCTTGGAAGGACGATTTTTAGCTCAGCAGAAGGTATTTAGTTAGTAAAGGCATTTTCAAGAGGAAGCTGATTTGATCAATTCAATATTCTCTATTAATTAATTTAAAATAAATGGCTATTGAAGTTTCACAACAGATCCTACAAATTCATAGTACTTGGCAATTTTGGAAAGGGTTGAGGGCACCTGTGCTCTTATGCATATGCTGCCTTTGCCACCCTCATATTTCTCATATTTTACAAGCTGGCTTTCCCCACAGTCCTACCTGATTATTAATGCAAACAGTTAAAGCAGCAGTATCACTCTAAGCTGTGTTGGATGGAGGTGAGGGTTGTAAGACAAAAAGGGTTAGGTCTCAGAAGGCAGGAATCACTATAGAAATTAGATTTCTGATGAGGACTGAATTTGTTCTAGTCAGAAGATACACGAGTAATTGTTCTTTGAAACCAGAATACCCACTGGAGGTGAAGGAGCAACTATTATGTGCCCTGATTGAGTTATAATATGAAGGGAAGAGGCTAGTGAGGGGCTCCAGTACAAGTAAAAGCTGAAGGACTAAAATCTAAATAGCTTCCAGCTAGCATTCAAGTCACTGTAGACCAAGAACTGAAGTATAAGAGGTTTGAATTTTTTTTTTTTTTTTGAAGACAGGTCCCTCGCCATTTTGATGCCTTTTTTTTTTTTTTTTTTTTTTTTTTTTTTGAGGCAGAAGGTCATTTGGAGAAATGGAAGCAAAGGATAGAGTAGTAGGAGATGATGCCTGAAGTACTTCTGGATGCAAAGAAGACAAAAGAGAGCACAGGCTTAAGAACAGACCTGGTGTTTTTAAAAACAGAATGTTTGAAATATGTTGTTATGCCACATTATCCAGTCTGTGGACATTTCAAACTCATCTTGATCATATTGAGGCTTGATTTGAGACTAGATAACAATGAAATTGATAGCTGTGAAATGACAGCAACAGCTGGCCCTTGATAGCATGAAGCACTCAAAGAGATGCAAGGTTTAGGCAGAAATACTCCATCCTGAGCTCGACAGACCATACAGAAGCAGGTTATATCATTAACTAAAGGTCACGTACAAATATAGTGAGCTTGTTTAATAGTTGGGGCTGCTGTAGCTTTTTCAGTATCATGTATATATCTGGGAGATAACTTGTGAGTTATATATACATATAACCATCTTTACTTACAATGTGGAAGACATAGAAATCTTAGGAGGTAATTTTTTCCAATCTCTTGTTTATAATGTCTTAAAGTGAACACAATTGGTATAATGCGATAAAATGGGCTGATAATCTTACTGGAAAAGAACAGTCAATTTCAGCAGCCAAATAAAAGATTACTTATTGCTCATTTACCAGACCTGCAATTTTAATCAACTGCCAAAGTAAACACAACAATTCAGTCCTATGTGATTCGTAGATATCTTCATATCCATTACAAAGAAAGAAGAGTATGTGGAAATGTTTCATCTTATGCATGGTGGGCTAAGTTCACAGGCTCTGTGTCCACATCCTCAACAGGGTTCCTTGGCATTTCTGATTAAAACTGGCATAGGCACAAGTTGGAGGAGTGATTAAATCACATAAGCTGTATTTTCTATTATTACCATCTTTGTTTTCAAGTTTTTTGAGGATAGACCCCCCCTTTAGCATTTTTAAACTCCAGATCTTTTTATTCCTTATTTAATACTGGCATCTGCTTTTTCTTTCTCTTCTGTTCCAGTGATTTCATTGGAAAATACTAAGATGTTTATGAGCCTGTGTGTGTGTGTGTATGTACATTTGTGCGCTCACATGTGCAAGCAATTGTGCACAACATGCAGGTAACTATGCAACATACTTTAGGTTTCTTCATGGACAGGCACATACTTTTGCAAAACCTTCTAACTTACGTTGGTAAAGCTGAGAAATACTACACCCGCTTAATGTACTTGCAACTAGAACATGCAGAGCTGTACCCTAGAATGCTGACTGGGATTGCAGTCCACCTTAGGAGGTGAAGTGTTTCCTGTCGGTATTTATCTGACAGCTTGGTTATTAATAGATGACTAATGCCTCAGCACATGCATGCTAGATTTTACATCTGAGCAGGTGCTAATGTGAAAACAATTAGCACTGTATGATGGGAATTCAAAGCTGCTTTGGAGAAAAGGGTTAACCCAGAAAGGCCAAGCAGTTACAGAATCACATATGGGAGGAGTCCAGATAGGAAAATAATTTTGTACAAATTTCACTTCGGAAATGTCTTTGAAATTCTTAGGAAGTTGAATTGTCTTACAGAAGGGCAGTCAAAACTGCTCCTTTGTATAGCCTGAACTTAATGTTTCATTTTAGAAAAAAAAAAAATAGTGATATTTCAAAGAGAGAAAAATACTACTTGGAAGAATTTGTGATTTCCAAAATGACGCATAATGGAGAAAAGTCCACACCACTCCCATGACTACACTGAAACTTCAGAAATTTGTTCTCTATGGAAACTAGGGTACAAACTTTAAAAGCACAGCTCCCCAGCAGAAGTGTGGGTTTGGCTTCGGAAGGACTCGGGAACTTCCTTGGACTTTCATTTTAAAGGTAGCAGGATTACGTTCAACTGAGTATTTTAGAAACACAACACTGGTGTCATTTTTGTGTATATTAACACAGGGCATGAATATGCAAGGGTGATAAAGTGGCTTCATGTTACTGGCCTTGTAGGCTGAAGTTGCTTTTTGAATTTTCTTTTTCATCAAGATTTCTGAAGAGTTGTGAAGTAGTACTTTTCATCACCACTGGTCTCCCTTCTCTGTTCCAAGAAGGAATGGCTGATGCCTGGGTCAGCATGGCTATGGTGGAATCCCCAGGAGGGGTCAGCTACTCTCCTTGACTAAAGTGAAGCTAGTAGTTACCTTTGCCTTAAGAAAACCTGAGAACCCTGCATGTATGTGACAGTTGTGTCTCTTGGTCTTCTTGTGGGACTCCTAAGGGGAATTGGGGGGAGCGATAGGTACTGTCTCTGACTCTTTTACTGGCAAGAAGGACCCTATTCCTCATACTGGGTTGACTTGCCTAGCCTTAATACAAGCAGAGATTCTTAGTTTTACTGCAACTTGATATGTGATATTTTGTTTATATCCATGGGAGATGTGTCCTTTTCTGAACAAAAATGGAGGAGGAGGCAAAGGGGAGGAGGGAGACAGTACTGGGAGGAGAGGAGGGTGGGAAAATGGGGGCAGGATGTAAAATAAATAAATAGATAGATAAACAGACAGATAGATAGACAAATTTATTAAAAGAAAGTAGTGGGCTGGAGAGATGGGTCAGTGGTTAAGAGCATTAACAACTCTTCCAGAGTACCTGGGTTCCATTCCCAGCACTCACATGGCAGCTCACAACTGTCTGTAAATCCTGTTCCAGGGGATACAACACCATCATGTAGAAATACCTGCATGCAAAACACCAATGTACACGAAATAAAAATAAATTAAACTCTTGCAAAAAAACATTTAAAAACTGAAAAGAGAAAGCCAGAGATGTGGGTATTGAATTTTATTTGCTTTGCTACTTCAAATTAATGGGATCTCTTTGAGAGAAGAAAACAAGGGAGAAGACATTGGATAGGCAGGTACAGGTACATGCTCTTCAAAAGATTTGCCATCTCCTTTCTGAATTGTTGGCATCTTCCTGTAACATTTGATTGCCAATTGCCTTCTATGTCAAACATCCCTATCTATATTTTACTTGATTAGAAGTAGACTGTGTGCAAAATAGCCTTCATGTAGAGTTGAAATTTTCAGGGAATAAATTACACCCTGAGAGCTTATGCTGAGTGGTCCATTCTTTCAAAGTGCCCCCAGACAATAAGAAAAGCCCGATTACTCACACACCCAGAAAAGCTAAGAAGGTTATGTTGTATTCATAATGCTGCCTAAGAAATCAAGACCAGAACCTACATTAGTCTTTCTATAGCCTTGAGAGCTGAAGCATAAATGATAGAATATATTGATATGGAAAATATCCAAAGCAAAACCTGGTAAAAACAATGGAGAAGGAACAGATAAATCCAATGGTAATTTATCCTCTTTCATCAAGTGCATATGGGGCATTTTCCAAGATTAATCATCTGTCGGAAAATGCTCAATAAATTTGCTTTGCTTTATATTGTAAATTGCTAACTGGTAAACAACAGAAATAAATTAGAAATCAATAACAGTTAGGAAAACCTAAACATTTGAAAATTAAAGAGTTCCCTTCTAAATATCTAAGGGATCATTGGGGGAAAAAATGAAGACAATCTGAACTAAATTTTAATGAAAGTATATTTTGTAAAAGTGGGAGGGGTCCTGCTAAGTCAAGACAAGTTGAGTACATAAGGCAGGGTTTATGTTAATTCAAGTGAAGATTCAGGACTAGGAACAGTATAGTCTCCTGGAAAACTTGGTTTCCAGAATTCCACCATAGGAAGATCTGTGTCTTACTCTGCTAGAACTTGAAGCAAATATGGGCTCCTCTTTAGTTTTCTCAGTTAGGTGCAGGAAGAACCATTTTTTCTTTAGAAGGTAAGAAAATCACTTGAGAGGCAGAGAGCACATAAGATTGCCATAGGTAAAAGACTAGCCTGTGCTGTAAGGTCAGTTTCAGGCTAGCTTGGGGCTACAAAATGAGACCTAGGTTTCAACCAAAATAAATAAATCAATGAACAAAAATTTTCAGGGCCATCTCTATGGTTGTGCAGCATTGTGTCCCTTAGGTAGATTTTGGACTCCGGATGACTTGTTAAATGATTAAAGATGTATTTCTAGAGGCTTAGACTTCTCCTTATTTGTTTTTTATTCTTTCATCTGATTTCAGATAAAGTAAAAGCCTCCATGTTTGCCTGTCCAATATCAAACAGGTTTTCAAGTCTCATGTGTTTTCAACTTAATCATCATACCAATAGTATTTCCTGTAGGTATACTGAATCATATTTGCTCAAATCCATGGAAAGCCTGTAACATAAACACAAATAATGATTAATTTTCTCATGGATACCATGTGTGGAGATAAGCAATCAAGGATGCTCTACCTTGAACACAGTGTGGCCCTTGCTAGTTTGAATATCTTCTCCCACAAATTCATGTGTAGAAACTCAGTTATCAGTGTATTGTCATTAATGTGTTGCTTTTAACAGATGAACCCTTTGGAGGTGATGGTACTATGGTCTGCAACTATTACCCCTGTAAATAAGGCTCCAGAGAATTTGCTTCCTCTGCCCTGTCAGGTCACAGAGAAGTTGTCACCTCTGAAGAACCAAGCCTTATCAGATATCAAGTCTGTTGATCTTTAATATTGGACTGCCCATGCTCCAGATCCATGTGCAATGACTACTTCTTGTTTATTTGTCAAAGTAACCCAAACAGACCAAGATGGTGCCCATGTTTGAGGATGGATGCTAGACAGGAGGAAAGGAAGAACAAATGTGTCTTTCATTTGTGTTTTCCTGGGAAGGAAGGCTGTTCTCTGGCATGTCAGTTGTAAGGTACTGGTGAGATTGCATGCCAGAGTTTCTCTTAGTGGTAATGGCATTGGAGAAGTGAATGTATTTATATCCTAGGCTGGGAACATACATGCTCACCCTGATAAAATAGGAGCTCATTTACAGACAAGTGGTTTCTGTCTACAGTAAGCTATAGGCTTACTGTAGGAAAAGAAAAGGAAGAAAGAAAGAAAATACAGATTAATATCCCTCAGTCCTTTTTATTCCACTCATTTATTTATGTGGCATGTCTGTGTACTCCTTTCTTCTGGTCTGGATTTGAAAAAAGAGCTTTTCCTGGCTTCACCTTTGATAGGCAAAGCAACTTCTTTCAAGTTTTTTGATACAAATAACTTTCAGAAAACACCCCGTCCCTTTGGAGAATTTAGTATCCCTAAAATGGAGCTCTAAGAAAAAAATGTAAATAAAGTTTCAGTGCAACAATTGAAATTGGCTTCTTGACAGACTGTCAGAATTTTATTTGGGTCATAGAACAGGCTATTTCCTGTCTTCTCAAAGCCCTGTTCACCTCAAATCACTGCTCTGTAACCCCTTGTGTGAAAATGTTCTCTGCTAGTGTCACAAGGCAAGATCCTCCCTCTTCCTAAGGGTATGGCTTTTCCTTAATGGCACTAGACACTGATTGCAGGGCCTGGTCCTGTTCATCATTGTCACAATCACTGTGGATTATATTTTGGTGTGCCCATGTGGAGGGGGGCACCGCACTGTGTTCTGCATAATGTTTACTGTCCTATTTCTGCTTCCCAATCATTAGATGTTTTGTTCCTACTGAGCTTATCTCTGATTGCAAGCAATACTGTCCTCCGCTGTCAGCCAGCTCAAGTTAAAGCATTTCATACTGTGGACATTTCCTGAAGGGATCTGATGGAAGATGGAGGGAGGCTACCACTTTTAACTTGATTTCTTTCTTCCTTTTTTTTTTCATTAATGCATTTACTCCACTCTTACTAAGTACTCTATTTTTCATTGTGTAGCTCAGTGATGACATTGCTGAAGTAAAAAATTGCCAGAACCTTCAGGATTTGGAAGGAAGAGCCAGCACTAATATTTATCAGTTCTGAGAATACTAGGAAATGTTTTCTGTCTAATCTTTGTTATCCCTCTGAAGGAATAATCAGTACGTACACTCTGTAGACAGAGCTCTGAAGCAGCAAGTGAACAGGAAGAGAGTGGGGAGGAGATGAGGGAGGGAGGGAACAAGGGAGGAGGAGAGAGATAGAGACAGAGAGATTTTAAGTCACACAGCTAGAAGTCTAGAACTATACAGGAACATGAGTCCTAATTTAATTATCACTCAACTACTGTATATTCCCCTTCACAAATGCGAAATACTATTTCGCCATGAGGTCACAAAACTTAATTCTTATTAATGAACTCAGTTAACCCTGAAGCAGTCTAAAAGGATTCCTACCTTCTTTAGACAATAGTTACTATTCAAGAAAAATAGATACTTTCTTAGGTTAATGAAGGTACTTTACAAACTCAGAGACTTTAAGAATATGGTATATTGTTTACTCCAAAGAGTATTATATGCTGTGTTCTTTAATATAGTGAAAGTAAAATCATATTATCTTCATGCTCAATATGGTTTGTTCCCTTGAACATGTTTACATCTTTGTTCAGCTTGCTTACATTATAACTGAATCCTCCATCAAAACAATAGTTTTGCTAATAGCCTTTTCTTGCTCTTAACACTTCTTTGTATCAGTGGCAGGCTGTATTGGACACATGCTATCTTCCTCTTGCTCAAGTGCCTTCATGATTTTTGTACAGATGCACACCAGCTTTACTCTCTTCCGGCACTCTGTCTGACTATTAATAGCTGTGCATTTCTTTCCTGAATATCTTTTAGAGTCTTCTGTCTCCCGTGGCGTTTTATACTCAGAGCTAGTTTTTCTGTTGCATGCTTATTTTTCCTATGCTTGATAGTACTTGCTGGTCCTGCTCACTTATATGACAATTCACTAAGATTATAGTGATCAGTGATGTATAGTGTTTGTAGCTTCTATTTCATAGATGCCACCATTTTCATTATTCCTGATAATTCCATCTATAAGAATATTAAAATTTATTATAACCTTAAAGAGAAATCAGGATATCTTTTATGTGTGTTGTCTTCCATTACAGATTTTAATATGAAGGAGCTGATTGCTATTTCCTCTTACTGTTCTCTGGAATGGAAAGTATTTACACTGAAAACTAAAGTTTTAGTCTGTTTTGTTAATCTCTGCTGTTTCTTATCACACATTCTTTAAACTTTAACCTCATTTTCCACCTGGTGACTTGAGATACATTCTGCATTTATAGATATTCGTAATTTTATTCATTAGCCACGTATTAACACCTAGACATTGACTTTGGCAAGAACAAACATTTGGTTTTGGCACATGTAGTTTTCTTTGATTACATGGTTAGTGGAAAAGTACACCAGCGATATAGTATACTATGATGGAGACTGAAACAAGACAGAAAAGCTGATCTAAAAGTGCTTTCCAAATAAATACTTTAATGAAAGAAAATGGGCATGCTTTCAAATAGAAAACTAAGTGTAAAACAGCAACATTATGCTATTCACAATTGTGTGTGTAAAGGAGTAAATGGTGTGTGTGTGTGGGGGGGGGTAGGGTGTTTTACTAGGGATTGAACTTGATTCTCCATAAGTGCTGAGCTGCTAACTCTATCCTACCTTTACATATTTTTAAGTCACATAATCACAATGTTTTCCAAAATTTCTATAAAAATGAAAAAGCAGAGTTGGATAGATGATTCAATATTCGTTTCTCTTGCAGAGGACCTGGGTTTGATTCTCAACACTCGCAGAGTAGTGTTGTGGGATACCTGTACACTATGTGGAGAAACATTGCTTTGATTGATGTAATAAAAAGCTGAATGGTCAATAACTAGACAGGAGAGATAGGTGATGCTTCCAGGCACAGAAAGGTCTCTGGGAAGAAGAAAAGCAAAGTGGCCAGCCAGATGCAAAAGAAGTAGGAATACAGAGATAATGTAAGAAGCATGTGGAAGAATGTAGATTAAAAAAAAAAAAAAAACAAAAAAACGGGTTAATGTAAGTTATAAGAACTAGCTAGGAACAAACCTAAGCTACGGTCCAGCATTCGCAATTAATAATAACATGTGAGCTGACAGTCCCAACAAGAAAGTACTGCTACACAGTGGCCCACAGCTATCTGGATCTCTAGTTTTAGGGCACCCTCTTTTGGCCCCTGTGACCACCAGGCATGCATGTACTTCATGCGCGCATACACACACACACACACACACACACACACACACACACACACACACACACACACACACATGCCAGACATCCATACTCATGAGAAAAGTGAACAGAGGCCATCAGAACTCTCAGCAGCAAAGGAGATGATACTGAAAAAGTATTCAGTCCTGCCAGAGCCACCTTAATAGGTAGGATAAGGAAAAGGACATAAAAGCTATAACTGAGTGTCATGGGCTGTCTTTAGAAAGAGTATAGATTTATTCAACTGGTACTTATGGAGGCTGGGCAACACGGAAGCAGTTGGTGAGGGCTTCTTGTGGCATCATACTGTGGGGAAACATGGGAGGGGGCATCATATGGCAATACAGAGCCAGCTGTCCTTAGCAATCTCAGTCTCCTCGCAAAGCCATATTCATGTTAAACTCTGAATACACTAATGGATTTGTTTTGAAGACAACATACAAAATATCAACATAAAGTTATTTGAGTTAAACTAACATTAAGTTAGATTGAGATATTTGACTGAACTGAGTAAATGACTTAACACATATTTTAAATACGGCAAGTGAAAAAACGCTCCTTATTTTTGGTAGGGATATTTTCTGTTTCCTTGTATGTATTTTGGTATGGCTTATAAGTAATTTAATTTTAAGCACAATTGAAATGCAGCAACCAGCTTTGTAAAACAAACCCAAATTTTACTGTCAATAAGGACAGTGTCCTGTTTATACACTGCTGTAGACAATAACTGGCTGAAACTGTAAAGGACTGACTGGTGTATGACAGGAGGAATATGAGGGCATTTGTCTGCATGTGTAAATGTGTAACATATATGCTTGGTACCAGAGAATAGAGAAGAGGTAACAGGATTCCCAGGAGCTGGACTTGAAGATGGCTATCAGCCATCATTTAGTTGCTCAGAACTGCTCCTGCATCCCCTCTCTGCAAGAATGCAAGTACTCTTAACCACTCAGCCATCTCTCCAGTCTTTGTTAGGGTGTATTTCAGAGTTATGGAGACTTGCTTGGCTCCTGGGGAATCTGGCTTGGGTGTCTAAGATCCTAGAAAACTCAATGGCCTTCAAAGCCCTCTCATCCCTAAGCTTGTATCTTTCAACATTTTTGTCTTAGAGTTCAAAGTCTGAAGTCTATGGACTACACCATGATGCTTAAAGAAAAATTTATAAGAGATACATAAGTGTGAATGGGGGGGGTCTTTTAAATAACAGGAAGGGTTCCCAAGAAATACAGTACACCTATTTGGGGAGTTTTAAAGAGATGTTTTGGCAGACACTTGAATGGGGCATGGGGAGGGGAATGAACTAAGCAAACCAGATGATCCAACTGCAAGATGTCCAGATTTCTCCACTTTTTAGCATGAGAAGAGGCAGAGGTGCTCAGGTAGAAGACATGGCACTCTCTCTTTTACCCTGCCTCTAGCAAGGACATCCTCAGAACTGCTTGCCCTGGGGTTCCTGCTGCATTGGACCAGTTGCTGTCTCCTGTTGTCATCCCTTCTTCTGCTGCTTGCTGGCATTTTCTTTTTATATGAGGGATCTTTTTTATTAAGAAAAACTTCTAAATTGATATGAATATTCATTTTTCCTCTAATCACATTGATGCTGAATTACAGTTGTAATTTGTTATTTACTAACAGAAATCCTATAGTTTATTTTTGCTGTATGCCTCAAACACATTACATCTTTCTACTTTTGTTTTGATTAAAAGTTTTGATCATATTCATTCCCCTACTCCAACCCTTCTCTCATCCTTCCCACCTCCCAACCCTCTCAAGTTCATGTTCTTTCAGTAGCTCCCCCCCACCATCTCTCCATTTATGTCTGCTTTATAAAACAATGTTTTGATGTCTTCTTACAACTGTGCTTTCACTGCTTAATTTGGAGTCTGAGTCTATAAATACCAACTAAATCTAAGAATGACTGTTGTTATATTTGATGCTCCCAACCTCATTCTTGTTAGACAAGGAGAGGATCAGACAAATTAATTAAGTATCTTTTACAAAGCAATCAAATTGATAAGAAAGAGCCCCAAGAATCAATCAGTTTTCCATGTTGTGCCTGTTATTAAGTCTATGCCATTGTTTAGAACTATCCCATGAAAACACATATTTCCCCCCCTAAGGATTTTGCTATAGATACTTTATACTTATCTCTGGCACGTGTATGCTGTTTCGAACTTCCAAAGAACTCCCAGAAGCGCAAAAGCTGCCAGAAGGGCAATTGAGAAATCTACCAGGGAAATTGCTGGGCATCTGTAGAGTATTATCACTCCCATAAACATTCCCTGGTGCTCCCCAAGGAGTGTGGTGGGATACTGTTTCCTAAAGATTTTCAGAAGTTCCATGAAGTTAGCACATTTGTGTGCTGCCAGGCAAGTGTGTTGGCTGTAAACGAATTTCCAAAGTGCAAGGCAAGGCGACACTGGTGATGGAAAGCTCTCTGAGACCTTTGTCTGAACGACAAAGGCTCACTTATCACAAACAAACCATTTCGAAGCAAGGAACAATTTTGTTGACTTCATTTAAGGACGGGAACACTTAGTTCCCAAATGTGATTTCGGTTTTCTAAAGGACAGTTTTATTGTTTCGTGGCAATGCCTTGGCGATTATGTCTTCGTGGTTCTGTTTTGTTTAGAAGGGTTTCTTGAGGCGTGTGTTCTTTTAGTGAACACGAAAAAGAAAAGAAACCGAAGCGCCCTCTGATGGCCCCAGGTAACAAACAGGCCAAGGATATTTCTAGGGGTCAAGCAGGGAGTGGTTAAATTTGTGGAGATTTTCAGAATCAGGTTCAAAAAATTAAGCACCGGCTCTAGTCAGACTCATCCATCCTTTGTTTTTGTTAGAGAATATCTACTTTCTGTACTGAATTTTAAAATTGCCTTTGAAAGGTCTGAAACGCCACTGATAAAAATGATAGTCTCTGGTATTAAGAATGAGATTTATTCTATTTATAAAAGATAACCTTGATTTCTATTATTTAGTATATGCATGCCTTCCCTTTGACACCTACTGCTTCTAAAATTTTTAATATGCTTCCCAAGCTCATGCTGTTGGATGGGTTCTTGGGTATCAGTATGTTTCTTTGAGATGGGTTTTAGGAATAAGTTCATGGGGGACCTTGGCGAATTTCATGGTGGGCAAGGGTGACCCAGGCAGACAGAGCTAGTGAGAAGTTTTATTAGAATGGGAAGGGGGAAGGAAAGAGTAAAGAAGCAAAGAGACACAGAGAGAGGAAAGAAGAGAAGAGGGAGACAGGAAAAGTTCTGTCTGCCTCAGGGGAACAGTAGGGGAATGAAGTGGGAGAGAGCATAAGTGGGCAGAGGTTTTCTTTTAAAGGGGTCCTTTGCACCTGGGCTGACCTGTTCACTTACACAAGGGCTAGTTTAACCTATACTCAGCTTTGTTGTTTTTTTGCTTGTTTGTTTGTTTTCTTTCTTGAAGTTCAATTTCTTTTATTGTTTTTGTTTTATATTTATTTTTCATTTCACATACCAACCCCAGTTCCAAGTCCCGCCCCTTCTCCACCCTCCGTTTCCCCCCTTCCTATCCCTCATTCACTCCTCAGAGAGGGTAAAACACACCAAGTTGAGGCAGGACCAAGCCCTTTCCATCTGAATCAAGACTGAACATGGTATCATAGCCAGCTTCTGTATGCCTTGCAATTTAAAAATACTTACACATTTAAATGGTTGTAAATTAGCATGAAGAGTATTTAATATATTTATAATATGGCTAAACATTTATAATATGGCTCCAATTTATATTTATAAAGTAATTTGTATATTATAACATGGCTCTTCATAGAAAACATTCTTCAGATCTTTCACTTCTAAATGCAAATTCTTTAATCCGATGCCAGTCCTATTTGATGATTGAATTTATCTAGGCAATTTGAATAGAATTTCCCCCCATATCCTTATAGGGAGTGACACTATTAGAGGAGGTGTAGTTTCGTTGGAGGAGGCTTTGAAGTCTCATATATGCTCAAGCCATGCCCAGTGTTTCGGTTCACTTCCTGTTACCTGTTGATCAAGATGTTGGACTCTCAGCTCCAGCAGTACGTCTGCCTGCACACCTCCCTGTCCCACCATGATGATAATAGGCTAAACTTCTGCAGCTGTAAGCTATCCTGTTAAACGTTTTCCTTTATAAGAGTTTTTGTGGTCATGGTGTCTCTTCATAGCAATAGAAACCCTAACTAAGACACTTGCCTACCCTTTATCTCCTATCAAAAGAAAAAAAAAACATTTATTTGGTTGACAATGCATTGCCTATTGGGGTGAAACATGGGCGGCCACAGCCAGTTTTATCATTTTCTTTTTCCTTTTGTATTGATTTATCTGGAGTAGGTATGTGAGTCACTCCTAGAAAATGAAACAAAAGGGAAAATGAGAAAGCCTTATACAACACTGTTTATTCTTTTTAATATAAACAGAAAGACATATGGACCTTTGTTCCCACTACATTCCTTCTTGATTGGGACTTTTATGTGAGGATGTGTTCTGTATCTTTCCATTCATCTTATAAGCATCTAGGGAAGGAAAAGTTCAGTATGTTGCTGACCCAACATTGGTCTGTGTGACACAATCAGACTGACCCCAGAACAATGGAGTGCCTCTGTCCTGCTTCTATACAGTAAAATAGCAAACCTTTCCAGTTTAAGACACTGTTAATTTTGTATTCTGACATTTGCTGCCAAAACATCCAATGTGATTGATTCATTATTTTAAGTCTTCCCTAACAATTAGCTCAATTAAGTTTCTGAAATTTTGTTTGGAGTAAGTTCTCTCAAACGCGTGAAATTATAGTGTTATCTAGATGGGAACTAATGTGACATGGCGGTGCATAAACTTAGAAATAGCCAATTGAGTTTTAATTTGTGTAGAAAAGGAGAACAGGGTGATTTCAGCAATAGAAAATTAATTTTCATATCTGAGGTATGTTATGTTTATGCATTGGTATACATGGTCTGTATAAATGTAGATTTCATGCATTTTACACTAGGAATAAAGGGAAATGATTTTTTTCTTTTTCTCTTTCTTTCTTTTTTTTATTATTTATTTATTTATTTATTTATTTTTTGCCTCTCAGTACTATAGCTCTAGTCTACACTCTAAAGCTTATGTTTTTTTAATTTATTTTTTTCAAACATATCGATCCCAATTCTTCACTAGGAAACTTTGCTTTCTTTCCTTAGTGCTTGCTTCATAATGGGAAGAGGTACAAAGTTATTGTGATATTGTTTTACCTGCTTCTTTAAGTTTCTAGTCAGATAAACTACATTTCCCCCTTTTTCTGTGGGAAACTTCCCAGAACTCTTAATTTGAAAGTAATCCTTCCTATAATGATGTTGGCTTTAGTTTGTGGTATGGTAGCTATTAAAAGTCTGCTCAAATGAGCATTCATTTAGCTTAGTTGAATGTTTTCTGGAATCTCAAATGACTCCCATTGATGTCAGACTTTTCTCAGCTGTGTGCTTGCCCTGACTATGCTGTATGGCACAGAGAACCTTGTCCTTTACTCAACTGTCTATGAATTTCATTGTTTCTGTTATTGGTTAGTGTGCTTGTGGCATTCCCTGCATTATTCTTCTTTTGGGCATTATTGCAAATTTTTGACTACTTAGCAGAGACTTTGTCATTTCTGCATTTCTGGAGACACAACTCTTTGTCCTTTACCAAACTGACTTCATACTAAATAAAAAAATAGAAGGTATATTTATCTGAATAAAAATTATATTTAGTGAAATTATAGAATATACCCAGTGTTATTTAGTATAAAGGTCATTCATTAAAAAAATTGTCCTTATGCAAATATTATAGCACCAATACATTATTACTTTTTATATCCATTTCATACTTGAAAACAACAGCCTTGAAAGTTCATAAGGCAAGCCCAGGTCATGTTCCTTTGAAAAGGCAGATTCTGACTCTAAACTCAGGTTTCCGGTTCCTAATTCCTTCCTGGAAGTAGTATATTTGATTTCTTTTTTCTTTTTGTATTGTCATTACCTTTTAAGATGACTATTTGAGAATTAGTGATTTTCAATATAGAATTTTCCAAATCTAGCCAGCTATCCAAGCTAACATTCGCTACCTTATGGAATTCAGTTAACCCAGCTCCCATTGGCTATCTCATTGAAGTTAGGGAGCTTGTCAAGCCAGTTATCCCAGCAGGCATCTGATGTCTTCCTCTAGCCTATTTCAAAAGCCTTTGCATCAAGTTGTCTTTCAAAAATGTAGAAAAGATAGCCATCAGATACTAAGAACTCACAGAAAACATTTGGAAGATGTGTGGGTGTCATGAGCAAAATCAGTGTGTATACAAGTAGAAAGTCTATTAACACAGGTAAACTATCTTTCTTCACCTGTGTTCTCTGCAGATGGCAGATTCTGCACACTTGACTGTCAGGCTTTCTTGGTGGTCCACATATACATAGCCTTCATTCCATTTTAATTAACCTCAAGACTCTGGTTTACAAAGCAGAGCAGACTCCCTAATTATTTTCATAAAACCAGTGATCTTGTAAGCCATCAGAAACCATGGCTAAGTCTCAAATAAGTGTGTATTCTAGAAAATTTAACGAAGTAGTATTTTTTTTTAATGAGGGCTTTCTTTTATATTCTTTAATTTTATTGAATGGTGTTGCAGTTAGCTGTAGAAACTACTCAGGGGCTAATTTGTTTTTCTTTTTGTGCCTCTATTAATCTACCAATATGTTCCTTAGAGAACATTAAAGAAATCATGCCCCAAGGTAACGTTTTTCATCTCTGTAATGTATGTGGAAAGTTATTCTTGTTTTATCCTCTAAGGAGAGCTAAGGCTTGGAATTGAATTCAGTGTTACTCACAGGCTGGCCTTGGCAGTGAAGGCCCAGGATTAGCCTCCAAATCAAAGCTTCATTATGGAGATAAAATGGAAGAGACTTTACCACTCTTTATGCAATTAAATGCAATCATTATTAAGAAAAAAATTCTGCATAGCTGTCAGATTGAAGAAAATCTTTCATTATCAGTAATCCCTTTACATCTTTAACATGATTCATGGCTCCAGTCTGAAAATGACAGAATTTTAAACATTCAGAGGTAAATAGTGCATAGTGTTTTTTGGTGGCTTTGTTTTCAAGACTTCAAGTTCCCTTTTCACTGAACTGCCCATTCACGTAGCTGAAGTGCCATTTCTTGGTCATTTGTCTGTTGAGTGGCTCATAAATAAAATTTCAAATGGCCAAGCAGGACATAAAATGCCTAATTTACATTCAGAATTTTATACAAATGAAGTAATAGCTTCACACCAAGATATGAGATAAGGCATTCTCATATAATATGCATATTAAGGTGAAGATGATGCTATGTTTCAGACATTTGTATAGTGTCTAGGGATGAATGAGAGGTACCTAACCTACTTGACAATATCTAACATTTTTTTCCAATTATATTAATTGGATTTAAAATGAACTTTTAATCTGATATTGACATTTGCCTAAATATCAGCTGACCCTGAATTCCAGAAGATCAGATCGGCAGACACCCTTCAGGAGTCCTTAAAACACAATGGATTGGGTGGACTTCAGTAATTCTCTAAATGTCTGAGGGGGTTTCCTTTCAGTCCCATTGTACATAGTTCTACCTCCTTTGAAGGCAGATAAAAATAATGGGTGATTTCATAAGCTCCTTCCCTTGGGAAAGGTGTTTTACTCTTCAGGTGAGGGTATCTCTCTCTCCAAGACATGGCTTTTGACTAAGAATTAGATTAGCTGTCTTGTGCTTCCCTGTGCTATCCAAATCTCCTTCCCGCGTAGCACATAGGTCTTTGTTTATTCCGATCAAAAAGGACCCTACTTCACAGCCTAACAGGAATCATCATTATTAATTAGCAATTTGTAAAAATCTTTATGGGACAACTCATTCTGATTATCTCTGTGTTTCTGCTGCCTGTCGTGATGACAAGCACCTTGTTTTCATGGTGGAGTGCTGCCATTTAGCCTTTCCCACTCTTCCTCACTAAACTGAAGTCTATATAGAGGTAGCACATTTTAGCTTCTCAGTTGGTGGGAAAGTAGCACCTTGCAAGGGGCTGGATGAGCATTTATATTAAAACCTATATTTTTATTTTTGGGGGGTAGAAATAATTTAAACCTTATAGCACAGACACAAATTAAAAAATAATGTAATGCCTTTATTCAGATTTTTTCCTTAATATTCATATACTTATTTTGTCATTTTAGCTCACTGAACATTCAATAATAAATTGTGTAACCTCTTGGCCTCATACCACTAAATAACTATTTCCTAATAAATTAATATGTCCTCAACTACCTTAGCATCTTCTGCAAATTTAGCATGCATCCACTGTTATGTAATTGCTCATCCACTTTCTGTCTTATCATTTAACCCAATGTTGTCCTTTACTGTGTTTGATCATCCTCCAGTAAGTCTTACACTTAATTGTCACATTTTCTTTCGTTTAATTTGGATATGTTTCTGTATTAGCATTTATATAATTCATAATCTCCCTCATTTAAGAAATAGAATATGAATCAAAATAGTGTTTCTTCTTTTAAGTTTCTTTATTCATAATTGGATATAGCTATATTATCCTTCCAAGGATAATACATAGGGGATTCTGTAACTGAAACTTGTTCTGAAGGTATCAAATCAAGAGACCACAGGTATCCATCTCCATTTAGTTTTAATTAATTAATGATGCATATGTCTGTGTAAGGGTGTTCACATGTGCATATGGAAACTAAAGATTCATAATTAAGCATTGTTCTTCACTTTATGTCTTTTGGAATCACCTTGGTTTTTGAGGCTGTTTCTGACTGAATTTGTGCCTCACCAAATTGGCTAAACTGCTTGGCCAATGGCCTCTAGGGATTCTCTTGTCTCCATCTTCTTAGACATGGGGTTACAGCTTTTACAAAGGGTGTAGGGAGATGAACTCATGTCCACAGGCTTGTTACTTATAGATAAAGGACCAGAAGGTGATATAACTTATTATTAATTGGTGAGAGTACTCAAATGTCAATGCATATAGAATAACACGGTTAGGAGGTAATTCTGAGGGTTAAATAGATGGCTCAGTAGTTATGGAGTTGTTGGCCAATGAGGTCCCATGGACCCACAATGCTGATGCCAATGCTGTTGCTTTCCTTCTGGAACTTGATAATTGAGACCCTATTGGTGAAGTCACTACATATTTGAATTATAAAACATAGAGGTCTCAAGCTGGTACTGACCTGTATATGTCATTTCTACAGGCTTACTTTCTTAGTGATGGAAGGTAGTATGCATACTACTGTTGAAGAAAAGTAGTCATCAACCTTATCTAGCTGTGAACTCTGCAAGTTACAGTAACGACTGGCTTGAAAAGACATGCTCACTGGTGTAAAACATGGGGATAACCAATCACTTTCTGATTGGGTATAAGTCCCTGTTCACAAGGCAAGACTCATCAGTGGCAATATTGTCACAGACAGGTTGTAGGTCCTAGAAGGAAACCTCCTGTCATTATTCAGCTAAATGGACATAAGATTAATCTGACTTCCATTGACTAATTATTAGACCCTCAGATTAGTTAATCTCTCAACCCTCATCAGAGAAGACTCTATTTGGTGTAGATGGCAATTACAATCTGACCACAGCTGGTCAAAGTGCACGTAATAAGGGAATATGGAATACTCTTCCATAAATGGAGCATCTGTTCCATTCAATTTCCTCCAAAGTCTCAGGAATAACTGTGGAAGAGGAAGTGGAAAGAGTGTAAGAGCCCAAGGTGGTTCATGGCTATAAAAACACAGTGTCTTCTAAACATAACAGGATAGATACATACATGAACTCACAACAGTTGTGAGAGCATGCACAAGACCCATGCAAGCTCAAGCCAAACCAAAACCCAGCATGGAGAGGTGTGGTGGGCATAAAATCCCACCCTTAGCCAAAGAGCTAATGACATCTTTTAGCTGCTGGGACATGACTCAGTTTTCTTTAAAAGTATAAATCCTATGAAGTCTGCAACACTTTAATGGAAGGTATGAACACCACAAGTTGGACAGAACAAATAAAAAATAAAAGAACACAAAGTTGGGTGGGTAAGGATCTAGGAGGAGTTGGGGGAAGGGATGTTTATGATCAAAGCAGACTGTATAAATTCCTCAAAGAACCAAAAATTTTTAAAAATTCAGAGTAAAGGTTACTTTACTCTATGTCAGTAAGTTACCAACTGAGCCATCTCACCGGATCCTGCATTTGCTTTTATGAATCAATCAATGGTGTTTAATGTTATGGGCAGGTTTTTCCTGCCGGCGCCATCCCGCCTGCCGCCAGTCTGGGCCCATAGCCGCACCAGCCCCAAATATCACTCAGAGACTCTGTATTTGATACAATTCTGTTGGCCAGTTACCATTATTGTTTATGGGCTAGCTCTGTCATAATTATTAACCCATTTCTATTTATCTAAGTATTTCCACATGGTCATCTTATGGGGAGCCGCGGCTGGCATCTTCCTTCCTCCCCGGTCTACATCTTGACTCCTTCTTACCACTTCCTCTTTCCTCCTTGTCTCCTAGCCCCGCCTATCTAGTTTTCTATTGGCCAATGGGGCTTTATTAATTAACCAGTATGAGAAATATATTTACAGAATAACATCTCCCATCAGTTTAAGTTCTGTATTAATTAGCTACTTGTTTTCACTTTAGTAAAAATCCTATGTTTTTTATTGCAAAGGCAAACCCTGATCCCAAGATACACATATTGGTAGGATTTTTGATAGTGAGCATGGAAACTGGGACACACTTATTGGATCCACAGTAACAGACTTGCCTACCAACCTGGTCCAGTTACATTGGATGTTTGATCTTCTACATTGAAGCTTCATCCACATATTTTTGCTAAAAAACCACCAAGGTAGTAGTTTGTTGCATATTATGAATCTGGGCACCAAGAGTACTACCTTTCACATCAACGTGGATGTGCATTCCAGGAAATTAATGTCTGCCCAGAAGCAGAACAGGCTCCAGTAACTTGCATTCAGCCTCGCACGACTCCATTGTCACTAAGAGATGATTCGTCACCTTCATGAGGCCATTTCCCCATTTGCATTGCACCAGGTTTGTGGCTGACACCTTGTATGTGAAGAACTGTACAGATTGTGACATCTTGGACAGTATGGGTGTGAGTATGCACCCACACTCCCCACCAGAAAATAAGACTAGCTACTTGTTTTCAAATGTTTCTGTTAATGAGAATTCTGTAGAGGGACAGTTTAAGATCATTGCTGTTGTGTTGTTTCTCAAACTTATGATCTAAATTTTGTCACTGGTTGATGGTTCCTCTGCATACTATCTGAATGTGTTACTGTTACTGTATATGATTGCTTTCTTCCAACTTCTGCAGGCTCTCCACTTCTCACCAGTCAACCCTTGACATTCTAAAACAGGAGGGCCCCTAACCTTGTCTATTTTCTTATTTATTATTTTACTTAATTAGTTTCTACACATGCATGTGGGAACTGGGAAGTGAACACTTGGCCTCTGCAAGAGCCATATATGTTCATGTTCGTGTATCCTGAGCCATCTCTCTACCTCCTCCTGCCTTTATTTTGTTTATCAGTTTATTTCTGACTTACCTGGGAAATAGAAACCACTCTTGTGGCAAGAAAGTAGAGGCATCAGGACAGATATGAAAGAAGACTGGGGATGTCTTCCTATCAGAGCTACAGGTAACAAATAAGAGCAAGCAGAGGTCTTCTGGAGAAGGCAGATAGGTAACTGGCCTATAAAGGGCCAAAGCTCAGAGAGGGGATTTTGGGCGTCTGTCTTTTGACTCACTGCCACCCTCAGGAATGCCATTTTGTTTTTCTCAATAACCTTTTAAGTCTACAGTTATCTGTGCATTCTTGATCAAGTCATTGTTCTGGAACATAAGAACCTGCAAATGTTAGCAGATGGATGCTGATATGTATCTATAACTCTCTGTGGCGCCTTAGGAAGCCTACTTTGGATTGAACATAAAGAGAACATCAAATAAATCCATTCTGTCATTTTCTCTCTGAAATTCAAATTCCATTTTCTGTTTTCCTTTGAATAATATTAGGACTCTCGTCTTCATTTCCTGCAAGAGTCCAGGCTCCAATCAGTTCACCAAGCCAAAATTTCATACCTTAATGGGAGGAATGGCTTGGCACCATGAGTATATAATTTCTGGTGGACATATGCATACTGATATACTTTATCTGATACGTAAATTTATTGCCCCTTCATCCTGCTTTATTAGACTTGTTGATGCACAAAAAATTCAGCATTCTGTTAATATCTGTTTTATCCTGGTCATGAATTGATTTGATATGAAATGTAACCTATGTTAGACCCAGTATCTGTTTCCCTAGAACTGCTGTCCTTTTATCACAGTTGGAGAGCCAATGAAGTAGAGTAGTAGTGCTGTCTTCTCTTTGGAAGGTGGCATTTCAGGGTTTCCAGATATAATTAGGGCTTGTTTTGTGGTAAGAACTGTTTTCTCTGGGCTTGAGAGTTGTGGATGTTCAGATTCACATGAATCTCACCCAAATGTCCTCCGTTAAGGCTTCCACTTTCTCTTGGGAAATGATCCAGCTTTGACACAGGAGGCATGGCAAGGTTTGCATTCCATTTCTGTTGTCATTTAACAAGTCTAAGATCTGACTAGGTCTGATTTCTATATGTCAATTTTGTGGCTGCAAGAGATCATAATAGATGTTCTGTAATCTCCTCAACATGCCTTGAGCTGAGAATTTGAAACTCAGAGCTGGTTCTTTCTTCCCTTCCTCTTGCCTTTCTCCTTTCTTCTTAAACTCTCTAGTATAATAATGAGAAATAGCCAGAGTTCTGTAGTCTTCATTCCATCCATAATGGTCTATCACAGGAGTCATTTCACCTGTCAAAACCTTCCCTTCAACAGGCAGTTTATTTCAAGTGAATGAAAGTGATTATATGAGTAACTGTGTGCTATGGGCTATGTGTTTTCCGTTTTTTAATGACATTGGGATCATCCTTGTTTCAAAAAATGGGTTTTACAGTCTCTCTACAATTCCCTCCTGTGAAGATTTTTTTTCTGCAACTACTGCTCCTCTTAATACCAGTCAGAATTTAATGCGAAAATAAAGCTTAATAAAAATATTTTTAAAGGAAGGGGATTAAATAGAAACTTTAGCCTCTTATTAAGGGATAATGACCAGTTGAGCCCCTGAGGATGACTTCTTCAATCACAGACAGATTAGTGGGGGGCCTATTTCCTAGACTGGATTGGATCCTGGATAATAGGGTAATTTCACTACCATCCATAACAGTTCCTTATGTAAATTAAAGAAGCAGTGAAAACAACAGCTCATAAATGAATCAATTAATCATTAAATTCCAATGTGATCATTAGAAAAGCTATAACAAAAATGCAAGAAAATGGTTTGGGTCTCACATTTACCTTCTAAATCAAACCTAAGTGTAATTAAGCCAAGGAACCTCATTTGCCTCCTGAATCCCAGGCCTTCTAGACCCTCATCTTGATTGATATTTGTCTGCAGGTTGAGCAAACAGTTGGCAACATTTCACATGGTCCAACAGTAAGAAGAGCTACACACATAGATTCAGGCATCCACCAACCCAATAATGTCTGTTTAATGTGAGCTGTAAGCAGTAAATATTTGACTCAATTTTCATAGTGTGTATGTATAAATTATATATCAGACAACTCTTTAATTCATGATGATGATTTCCCCCAGAACTATTTATGACATCTATTCCTATTTTATTAATATTCTTAAATCACAAAAATATATAGTATCAACCTTATAGCTAATATGATTTTTGAAATTCATATCATGGGAAGAAAGAACCAGCTCTGAGTTTCAAATTCTCAGCTCAAGGCATGTTGAGGAGATTATAGAACGTCTATTATGATCTCTTGCAGCCACAAAATTGACATATAGAAATCAGACCTAGTCAGATCTTAGACTTGTTAATGGAATTTTCTTTTCTAATGAATCCATTACATTAAAGTCCATCAGTCAGTAATTACATATTATCATTAATACATTTGCATTTCAGGCAGCAGGGGGCAGAAGAGGGTACTGGGGATGTAGCTCAGTAGTGAAGTATTTGTGTACTAATGGGATATCTATTTGATTCATGTTAAAATATAGGTTCAGATGTAAGAAGAAATTAATAATAACCAAATGGAAAATATAATTATAGGTTCATTTTCTTTGAAGTTTAAGGAATTCATTTTAATATGGGGAGTCAACTTTGTCTTTAAAGTTGTCTGATCCAAAGATGCAAGTATAGAAGCTAACCTTCTCTGTGTTTTATTATACTTGGCCATCTTTTGTAAAGATCCCCAGCTCATTAACTGAAAAAAAAAATTCAATGAAAGGGAAAAAGACAAAAAGAAGAAATTATTTAAAAAATTTTTTTTCATGTGTCTCTATCAACCTTATTAATTATTGCTGAACAATATTCCTCAAGCATTGGTGAAAGGTAAATCTCCTTGGAGTGAGAATTAGAGTAAGAGGAATTTAAAAAGTCTTGGGAAGGAGACAAGAGAACATTCATACATGATATTTAGATGTAGAATATTCATTTAATCAATTGCAAATGGAAACCAGCTTAGGAATTAATGGCATTCACTATGAAAATTCTATCTCTAGTTTTCATTTTTATTTTCATAAACTTCTTCAGAAAATGGAAGAGGTCTCATTGGTATTATAAGAAGTCTTCTTAAATACAGATAGTGTGTGCTATCACTTGCCATGTAGTGTGGAAACACATTTTATCATAATGTCAAGGATGTCTGTGTTAGACTAGGATTGTAAGGTCACTGCAGTGGCCTTGGCATTCCTCTGTCATATGGATTGCTGCTTGTCTCCTACTCACTGCTCTTAAAAAGGTTGGTGAGAGCCAGTCTGTTGACCTACGGCTTAATTGTTGAAGTTCCCAGTGTGAATTTCATTGGCTTTTCAGCATTTTTAATGTGTTAATTTTCCAAGTATATCTGATGGAAATCAATTTCTGGAATAAAGGCTTTCTCGGTATAATCAGGACACATATAATAAACTTAAGAACACAATTAGCCTTTATTGAGTACTTGCCGTGTGCCAAATACTATAGCCAACAATTTGCAGGTATTGATTTACTTTGTTCTCAATGATTTTCTGAGTACAAAGCTGTTATTATTCCCATTTTGCAGGTATGGAAACAAAAACAGAAAAGGTTCAGTAACTTGAGCAATACCCAGTAAGAAAAGGCTGATTTGCTATTTAAACAAGTATGTTAATGAGAGGGTATTGGATTAACATAAAAATGAAACAAAGGAAAGCAACGAAAGCCGCTATAGCAGTAACAAAAACGCTTTTATAACCATTGTTGTTTGTGCACATTTGTTCATAAAGTATGCATTTTGAGAAACACATATTACAACGTGCAATGGGGATGCTTTATTGATTTAGCTAGCTTCTCCATGACTGTACTTATAGATCACCAGTCACCTCTAATGATCCAGAACCCCTTGATGATCTTTAGAAAATAAGTCTGGAATTTTTCCATACCCCACCACATTTACTCAGGAAATTTCCAGAATTGGGAACAAGAAAAATGTGCCTTTTTTGGTTCTCACTATTATTGAATGCATATATACAGATAGATAGATAGATAGATAGATAGATAGATAGATAGATAGATATTTCTTTGTTCTATTCACATCCCTGACCAATAGAACAATGTCTAGAAAGTAGTGGATGCACAGAAAATTAACAAATAAGAGAATCAAATACCATAGGCAGTATGCTAATTTGATTTGTTTTGAATCTTGAAGTATAGGATATTGGGATGCCAAAGTGAATGGAAAATGATTTCAAACTTCTGTCCTTCTAATTATCTATCCCTCTTTTTTCTTATTGTCATTCTTACTGCTAAGTGCTCAAGAAAGGTAAGATCCAAGTCTGAGTGGACTAGAAGCATTCTTTCATTAGTATCTGGTTTTCTATGAGACATATAAATAGATTTTCATCCATTCATGCATTATGCATTCAGATAATGAATACCTTTTTTTTTTTAAAGAAAAATACTTCTATAGTATTTTGGCATAGACTATACATACTCTGATAAATGCCTCCTGAGATTACATCTTTTTGGTGTTTGTCAACTTCATAGACTGCATTTGTATAAATCTATATGGCTATTCACTCTACATAATTGCTTAGTGCAATCAAGAGGCATGGTAAATCATAGCCAAGCTCTTTCTCTGTCCCACCAACCCACCCCCAAAAATAACATGCAGACTTCTTGTTATGAAACCTCAGCCTTAGTTTATGCTTGTCCCATTAGCTTTTATAACTTAACCTGTTTCTATTTATCTATATTTTTTTTCTGGGGTTTTTAACTGCCTTTTATTCTGTATGTCCTACTTTCCTGCTTTCTTCATGCCTAGCTGGCTGGCTCCTGACATCTCTTTTTCTTTCTTCCTGTCTGTCTCCCTCAGGTCTAGATTACTCTTCCCACTTAATCTCCCTGCCCAGAAGTCCTACCTATACTGTATGTATCCCTTGCTATTGGCTGTTCAGCTTTTTACTAGAGTGATCAGGTGTCTTAGGCAGGCAAGGTTAAAAAAATCCCCAGCTAAGGGTTGGGGAGATGGCTCAGTAGTCAAGGCAGCATACTGCTTTTGCTGTGGACCCAAGAGCATAAAACTTGCAGTTATCAAAGCTGGGACTCTGAAGATAATTAGACTTTTTAAACCAGTAAGCTAACTGCAGTAGAAATAAAGGGCACTTAGTTACATAAGTTCCTGCCAAAAGTTGCAAATGTTGCAAGTCCCATGGAAGCAACACAGAAGCTATGAGAGGGTGTTTAGAGTTAGAGTTAGTTAAGACTCTGAGACAGAAACCTTAAAGCTGGTATCCAAAGCAGTTCAGAGGGAAGAAAGCACCTTTAGAAACCAGACATTGTATACAAGGGCCAGGAAGAGCCAGAACTTCATAGAGACTTGTGGGTACCAACAGGTCAAAGCAAAGGAATGTCAGACATTGGGAGTTGAGGCTGGAAAGGGAGGGGCACAGTGTGTTGACTATGGAGGGGCACAATGTGTTGATTCTGTACACTGTATAAATTGTGTAGACTATTCTAACTTTAGTGGGACATCACTATAATATTTTAGTGGCAGTGTCATGTGACCTTATTTATGTTTTATGAACTCCTGTTTGAAGTTCCTTTTTTGGTAATGATTATGATGCTAAACAGAATATTTCTGAAAAATAAATATTTCTATTACTGGGTATTTTCTTCACTACTTTAACTAGTTCATTTGTACCAGAAATACCACATGGAACATAGTTATGAACACAGAAACTGCATAGATTTAATACATGCCATTGTTAATAAATGTGATAAATATAAGTAGAGTTTATGAAAACCTTACATTTTACACTGAAATAAATTGAAGGATATATGACTGAGACACCATTAAGTTCCTACAAGTGTTATTTACAAAATCAGTATGTTTCTTCTAGAAGTTTCCAAAACTATCTAGCATGTAACTGTTAAATAGTGTTAACTCATTTAAGCATTCCAAAATTATTTACTGAAAATAGTATGGATATAGCAAAACACAGCAGGTTTATTAGTACATACATCCATGGTAGGATTAACAAACTGATTCAAGTTTACTGTATTATCCATATTTTAAAATTTAGAAATCCAGTGGGGAAGAGTAGTCGCCATCATTTTAATGCAATCAGAATAGAAAGGACCTCTTATAATCAAACACTAAAAACAACAGATTCTTGGATACTAGTCCTTAAAAAAACTATCATCTAGAAAAGAATTTGGCTACCTTTAGGGTGTTCGTTGTTCTTATTGACATATATAAGTTGTCTTTTGGAATCCGAAGTACAAAAAAGAAAGAAAGAAAGAAATATCCGTGGTCCGTGGCCTATAGCTCCAGATAAAGGGCATACATCGTTGCTCTAACAAAGAATTTTCTCTTTTCGGGCCAGCTGGAAATGGGCAGGAGCCGCGCGGAACAGTGAGAGCCGGCTCATGGTCCAGCAGCGCTCCCAGGAGGGCGATAGTGGAAATAGCAGGCTGAACAACTCGAGGATCCACATAGCCAGCGAAAGCTCAGAGAAAGAGCAGGTAAGGAAAGACAAATGTGCAGGAGACAGTCCAGACAGCAAGAAACGCGTAATTTGGAGGCTTCTAATGGCCTAAGTAGCTTTTGACCACTGAGAATATTACAAGAAACTAGAGAAGGACGCAGAAAGAAGCGAGTGTGACTTGTAATAGAAAAACTCTCAGAAAATTTGAATATTCAGGACACAACCTAATATTTAGATTCCATGGTAACCATTCACTAATGCCGGTTTCCTAAAGTCATGCTACTGAATCTGCCACCTATCTGGTTGGAGAATGAGAAAGAAAAGTCATTGTGATCATGAATGCCTGTCTTGCTGGTCAGTTTGTTAAAGATAGATTAGGGGTACAGCCAAAATTATCACTGGATTCTCAATAAAGTGTACAGATTGTTGATTACCATTTTAAGATGAACTAGAATAAGTAAAAAAAAAGAAACTATAACTGGAAAACATTATCTGTTAGGTGACTATCTCTTCATTATATAATACAGTGATTGTTTTACGTGGAGATAGGTAAGAGATGCCACTGAGGTACTGGGAAGCTTGCGACTGTGAAGGCACGAGTGAGGAAGGATCAGGGACAGTTTTGCTTTAGCAACAGCAGGTTGCTGTAGTGGGTATGGTAGGGTTATCATCAGGTCAAGACAAGAAAATGCAAAAAGGACTGCCCAATTCTTCTGTTTCCTGTCCTTGCTGTTTTTAGGCCACTTAATCAGTGCACCTGGATAGCCACAGAACATGTTTGACGATGTTAGTCCAAAGCCCATTGTTGACCTTTGAGTTGATACTAATCATAACACGACTAATGCCAAAGCTGTTATAGTTTCAGAAGGCTGTCTTTTTCATTTACAAGCCACATGAGTATTTGAAATCGTAGCTCCAAAGATGAGTTATTTTCACATATTGTAAGTAGTTAATAGCTACAAAGACTAAGGCTTTATGAAGCACATGTCTTTATGCCAGGCATAATGCTCTACTTAGATAAAAAAAAAAAAAAAAAAAAAAAAAACAAGCAAGCAAGCAAGCAAACAAACAAACAAAATATCCTGGTCTTTCCCCTTCATAGAACTTGAAGGATACATTTTTAATTTTATGACAGAAATAGATTGAGATTGTAGTTGATTTTCAGCTTGTGTTAGAATAAAGAGGGAAGTGGTCTAGGAAATTTAATGTTTCAGATGGAAAGTTAGGTGTCTGCTCTTTGAGTCACACAGCCCCAGAATAAGGGATCTGTGGCAATAGCTGGAATGGGGTAATGGTGAGTAAGGATGGAGACATTAGATGACAGTCTCTGTGTGTTACACAGAATTACAATGCAATTTCTGTGTCGAAGAAGCAGATGTTATTCACATTTGACCTCAGGAGACCTGAGGCTAAGGTGCAATTTAATCCTACTGCCTGGATCATACAACCAAGACTATATGTTTTGATGTATTTCACTCACTTAAAAAAGTAGACAATAAGAGAGTTTTATAAAGAAATAATCAAAACGGTCAGGACTTTGACATATAGAACTAGTAATAGGAATACCCAGAGATGCGGGTAATAAGAATTGTGATGGAATTCAGTAATTGTGATCCTCGCCTCTCTTTGTATTTTGCTCTATTATCGGGAATCCGCAGCCTTTGTCTGCTCAGAATGTTGCATTGATTAAACCTGAGCCTGAAAGATAAAGCTGTGTCAGCGACAATCTTGTACGAAGACTTTAAAAAGAAGTGTGTGTGTGTGTGTGTGTGTGTGTGTGTGTGTGTGTGTGTGTGTGTGTTAGAAGCTGTTTGGATTCAAATCATTCAGCTAAGAGCAAGATAGTAGAAATTCTTCGCAGGGGGCAAATGGGAGGTGAGAGTACCAGCACGTTGCTGCAGTCAGTGGGTACTCATCTGAAGGAAGTATCTGTCTCGGGGGCATGAAAGACTTGGCCTCCTTTCATTCATGATAAAATGCTGACCTGGCTTGAATTATAGTTTTATAAACAGTGCAGTTGGACCACTGCTTCACTGAGAGTGATAAATATTCTAGATATTGTTTTTTGGCTTTAAGAAAGGCAAATGTAAATGTAGAATATACACTTTGTACGAATCATATTTTTATGAGGCTGCTGAAGAGTAGCTGAGTGTTGAATCAAATCACGAACTCTCAAGGCCATCGTAATCAAAGTAAGAAAAGTATATATTTGCTCGGGGAAACATCTGTTATGGAATTTCTCCCGAGTCTCATCAGGAGTTGGCAAGCTTTACAGCTTTAGCTATGTTTTCATTATTGGCTTGTCTGCAGAATAGTTTACATTAGTTGTCGTCCTATCATTAATTCACTAGTAAAGAAATAACGCTTTCAATGGCCCGCCTTTGTTAATAATGCCCCCTATGAAATTCAAATAAGCAAGTCACTTGCAGGTTCATATTTTATTCAGTTGTTTTCTTGGATTCTATGTGCTTGTAAAGCTTCTGGAAAGGAAAGGAACAGTAAGTAGGGAAATGAGTGTGAACCAACCACAATACCTTCAGCAATTCCAAGAGCTTGTATGCTTACCTTTTAACGCTTGGTTCCAGTAATCACCCACTTCATTTTTAACATTTCATTGAAACTATTGAGTTGGGATACATTACAATTCTTTTTAATCCAAATCCTCTAGAAAAAAAACGTGCTTTTATGAAACTATCAAATTGGTAATAGACAATTGTGGTTTTGAATCTGAAATGTCTCCTATAGGCTACTGTTTTAGGAGCTTGGAAGGCATAGAAAGTGGAAAGTAGTTTACTAGCCATGGGCCTTGGAAGGTTATGCCTGCCCTTGGCTCCTGTCCTAACTCTCTGCTTCCTGTCTACCATCATGTGACCATGCTGCCTGATGCTTGTGCCTCACATGCTCTTGCCATCATGGTCTGCTCTGTCTCCATTCTGCCATGACATTCCCTATTAGTTTCTTGTTAGCAAGACAAGATACTCAAGGCAAGAACTTATGAAGGAAGGGCTTATTTGCGTCTCCAGTGGGATGCTACAGTATATCATGGTGGGGGATGTGTCTTAGCAGGGGTGGAGGTAGCTGGTCATGTGGCATCTGGTGTCTGGATTCTAGAGAGGAGAATGCTCACACTCAGTTTGCTTTCTCCTTGTTCTTCTGTCTAGAGCCTCAGATCATGGAATGATGCCACTCATCTTTAGTGTAACTCTTCCCTCCTCAGTTAACCTAATCTGGTAACTTGACTTTCTTACACATGTGTGTAGAGGTTTGTTTTCAAGGAGATGTTTGATATTGTAAAGTTGGAAATCAATATCAACAATATAAAGCATCTTGCTTCCCCATTGTGATACGGAATCTCTCATAAAGCATGAGCCCAAATTCCCATTCCTGGACCCCAGTTGCTCTGTCAGAAAAATGCCTGACATTCAGCTACAGTAACAGAAATGTAAGTAATGAAGTTATTAAAGTGTTTTCTGGAAAGACCAAGGAGAAGGAAGAAAAAATCTTTTTGCACAGAGTTATATAGAAGATAAATCATAAGTGGCATAAATACAGAGACTATATATGACATTAAAGTAAACTGACCAGAACCCTGTTATTTTAATCTCGCTCTCCATTTGGTGCTCTCTGTGTGTCATGTGTTACATGACCAACACAAATCTGTATTGAAACCCCTAACAATGACTGTGACATTTAAAAAAGTTGGAGCTTTGCAAGCAAGTTATTCCCATTGCAACATTTGCTAACAAAGCAGTCTCTAAGACTCATGTGACTGGTAATGTGGAATAATAGTACTATATCTTTCTTTAACATTTTATGTAGTCAAACTGTTGCTATAACTCAATTCACCATATAAGCAAGAACAAAAGTAATATCCTAGGCATTTAGTTTAATGGTGAGTGCTTTCCTAAAACATCCAAAACCGTGAAATGGATCTCCACAGCAGAAAAAAAGTAGTATTTGGCTGTGTAAAATATTAACCTGCAGTTGTTGATGCTATTATTAGGTGTCTTTGATTGTCTAGGTCATCAATCTCTGGCAAGCAGCTTTCAGAATGTTTGATGATATTGCAAGCATCAAGCTGTGTTGCATTAAGCAATGATGAATCTCTTTCCAGGTATAGCTTTGGCCTTTGGCTATCATAATGTATCACCATTTTGTTTACAAATGGGTAGCCACTCTATTAAATGGTGATGGGGTGCATGAGGTCTGACTAACTGGGAAGGTTGGTACTAGCTAGGATAAGAACAAACAGCATAATCAAAAGTATAGTGAAAGTAGACACAATTGCTTGCAAAATAAACTATTTTGGTAAATTGAAATAACTGTGGTCTAGGTTTTAAAATGCTTAAAAATATTACTTTAAAAAACATGCCAAAACTAACATGTTTTGCATATTGTACTCTGTTTTTTTTTTTTCTTTGTGGCAAATCAAAATCAGTACTTCATGCATGCTCTACCTGTGTTCTACACTGAGCAACACCAATGGGCAAATGTCTGATTTTAAAACTCAATTCCAACTTCAAAAATGGCTTCCAGTGTTCTGTCTACAATTTCACAACAAAGTAGTATATCTGACAAATAACAAATTTCATATAAGTCTCTTACAAACCTTTGTGTTTGATTCATTGAGTCATCAGCTATTTACTACCACCCAGGTTATTATAGTTTTGAACAAAAATGTCTCTCTCTCTCTCTTTTTGGCTAGGAAACACAAACACACAATGTAAATGACATAATTTCCTCATTTTGTGATAGGAAAAAAGCAAATTTATGTTATACCTAAACATCTTTAAGAATGATCAAAGATACCATTTCTTATGGAAGTACACTGCCATGGCTGCTGTTACGATCAGACTTTGTATTTTGAACATTTTCAATCATGCCTAAGAATTTCCCCCTACCTGATTGTTAGAAAGACATTCTATACTTTCTTTAAAGGTATAGGTATCAGATCTTCCATCCACTTGAAGTGAATTGTTAAGTGTATTTGTAAGTTTACTTTTATAAGTAAAGTAAAACCGGTTCATTTTATTGAATATGCAATTTGCTCATTTTTTTCATGACACCTCTGTTGTTGTGTGTGTGGTTTCCACATAGTCACACACATGTCTCTGTCTTCTCAATTCTTCTGCAATGGTCTTGCTTCCATCTATGCAAGGTTTGCTATCTGTTAGGAAATGACCTGCAGAGCCTGGGAAGCTCAAGTGGCACCACCTTTATAAAATGAGCCACTTGGCCTGTTCTTTCTTAATTTTAAAAACTTATGTGTTTCATTAATTACCTCTGTAAATTTGTAAGTTCTTTGAAATCATGCATTTAATTCTGACTGGACCCAAAATAAAATTATCATCAATTTGGAAATAATTATATTTTAATAATTTTTATCAACAGGTATAATTTTCTCCATATATTCAGATCTGGAATTTTATTATTCAACATCTTATTATAATTTCTGTTACATTTATTGTTAGAAGAGTTAGATCAAGATTTTCTTTAATTTGACATTTGTTCAAACCAGCTTTCCAGTATGCCCTATTTTTATTATCAAATTGTGTGTACTTGATGGTTTGAATAAGAATGGCCCCAGTAGGCTGCTATATTTAAATGCTTAGTCATCAGAGAGTGGCACTATTTGAGAAAGATTAGGAGGTGTTGTCATGTTAGGGTAGGTGTGGCCTTTTTGAAGTAATTGTGTAGTGAGATATTCACTTTATCTGCATCTGTGGCACTGACCATGCCCATTGTGGGTGGAGACGGGGAGGAAGTGACCTGAAGAACTAGGTCTGAGGAGGAGTCTAGGAATGATCTCTTGCTGGTGGGATGTGGACAGGAGAGCATCCAGTGGAACCTGCTGGTGTTCATCTGTCTATGTTTTAAGTGATTTCTCACTGAATAAACATCTATTTGGCCTATTTGTTTATAATGATCCTTATTAAACCATGATATAATTGTGTCACTGGGGATGGGCTTTGAGGTTTTAAAACTCCAAGCCAGGCCCATTCTCACTCTATCTTCCTGACCTCTGCCAATATGAATGTAGAATTCTCAGTTACATCTCTAGCATCATGTTAGTCTGTGTACCAGCACAATAATAATGGACTAAGTCTCTGAAACCATAAGCAAGTCCCAAATAAATGCTTTCTTTTGTAAGAGTTGTCATGGTCATGATGTCTCTTAACAGCAATAGAAAGTGAGCAAGACAGTATGTTTGTGAGCACAGGTGCATTGGAAGCCAGAGGCATCTGATCCCCTGGAGCTCAACTCACAGGCAGTTGTAAGCAACTCTGAGTAGCTGTGGAAACTGAACTTATACCCTATGCAAGAACAGTATGTACTTTTGTAGATCTCCACACCAAGGTGCTAGAATACAAAATAGTTTAAAACCAATTTCAAATAACCCTCTCTCTGTCTCTGTCTCTCTCTGTCTCTCTCTCCCTCCCTCCCTCTCTCGCTCCCTCTGTCTCTCTGTCTCTCTGTCTCTCCCTCTCTCTCTCCCTCTCCCTCTCCTTCTCCCTCTCCCTCTCCCTCTCTCTCTCTCTCTCTCTCTCCCTCTCTCTCTCTCACTTTTTGAGACAGCATTTCTCTGTATAGTCCTGGCTGTCCTGGAACTGGCTCTGTAGACCTGGCTGGTCTGAAACTCACAAAGGTCAGCCTACCTCTGCCTCCTGAGTGCTGGGATTAAAAGTATGCACCACCACTGCCTAGCTTCAATATAATTCTTGACATCCTTGAACTTGAATATGATCAATAAATCTACAATTTTAAAAGCTTATTTTAAAGATAATCAAAATTATGGCACTGTAATGGAAAAAGACATAATTTGGATTTATTACAATTATCTGGATATTTACATTTAAATGTGTTTACAGTAGAAAATATTCTGTAACAATTTTTTGGGATATGTTCACATACGTTTTTTAAATTCTTCAATATTAGATGTGGCAGTAGATGTGTAATGTACATTTAAAAAGAACATTTAGAATCTCTAAAGTTTTCTTAGGGAGGTGGCTGGCTGTACAGTAGACCAGGGAAAAAAGCAGAGCTTGGAGCTTTGTCAAAAATGAGAAATTGATATGGTTTACAGTTTGACTCCTCTGCTCCAGTCACATCTGTCATAGATAGGATGATTACATTCCTGGTTCCAACTCCTCACCTCTCCCTAGCCATGCATTATCATATGACTGTAGTTCTCAAGCATCAGAAGATGGCTGGTGCCTATGGAAATTGCCTCATTGAGTGACAAGTTGCAACAGAAGATCAAAAAGCATCAAGTTTTCTTCTTACTCTTTTGCCATAAAAGTTCATTTACGAGAACTCAAAGAAAGAAGACTTTTTAGAGCAGAGATGGTCTATTTCAGATGAGAACCTCCTCACAACCAAGAGAGTGAACTCTAGCTTATAACCAGTCCACCTCTATACATTGGTGCAGCCCATAAAGCCATCCCATTCAAGTTCCTTTGAGTGAACACTATTGGCCAAGCCCTGGTCCCTCTGAGCCCTGAGCTGCAGAGTCTTCTTAGGCATACAATTGCAGCAACACATATAACACAATTCCATGTTCTTCCTTTCATTTGGGTTTTCTTAATTTCTCTTAATAATGTCATATAGAATACTGTCATACTGCCTCATTCATACTTATTAATAGTATGATTTTAATTAATATTTAAGTGTTATTAATTTTTCTATTCCCATTTTGGAGGAATATATTTGATGATTTGCTTTAGCTGTGTTCACACTGTTATTAATCTGAAGACTCATTTTTTTCTGTGCAACATTCTGAATTATTGTCAAGTTCTTCACTATTATGTCCAATATTTTTCTAAAATATGTAGCTAGATAGATTCTATATTTTTTATAATCTGTCTTTTTGTGTCTATTAATTGTTCAAAGATATTTAGTCTTTTTCTTTCTGAGCTCCAATCTTTGTGGATTTATGATGTCTCTATTCACAAAAATATTTATGTGTTTGATTGTCTGGTATCTTCAGATGTGAAGATTTTATTGCTTATGTTCCCATTTCAGCCTGGTCTACAGAGCCAGTTCCAGGACAGGCAGGACTATACAGAGAAATGCTGTCTCAAAGAGAGAGAGAGAGAGAGAGAGAGAGAGAGAGAGAGAGAGAGAGAGAGAGAGAGAGAGAGAGAGAGAGGGAGGGATAGAGACAGAGAGAGACAGAGACAGAGAGAGGATTATTTGAAATTGGTTTTAAACTATTTTGTATTCTAGCAACTTGGTGTGGGGATCTACAGGGATGGCTTAAGGACAAAAGTGCATACTGTTCTTGCACAGGGTATAAGTTCAGTTTCCACAGCTACTCAGAGTTGCTTACAACTGCCTGTGAAAAATGTTTGATAGTTTCCTTATTCAGGTTTTTCATTTTCCCGATTTTGAAACGTTCATACAGTATTTTTCAAACATCAAAATCGTTTTGTCTTAAATATAATGTCCTCATTTGTTTGAGCATTTTAATCAAACAAACTCAATTTGGTATTTGTGTTAGTTTCTAGATGGCTGTCTCTTGATTGCTCTCCCATATCTCCTTTATATCCTGTTTGTGCACATATGGAGTAAGTGACATATTCCCTGACCACTGCTTTGTGGATACTTCCAGGCTAGGCAGCAAGAGATTAGAGCCTAGGAAGTGAAACTAACATATTTAATTTGCTGGTTGTCTGTAGTGTACCTCTGACATTTGGTTGAACAATAATTATTAAAATCCACAGTTCTTTTAGATGATGCTCTCCATCAACTGTTCACAGTGACCAGTAAACCCACCTAGCTGGGAGTTCAACAGACACTCTTTGCAATGGTAGCAAAGAGGTGAGTCAGTCATAACTAAGCAATAGTCTCTGCTGAAGAGTCCTCTCTCTTCTCTACTTTGACAACCTACTCTTAGAACATAGTTTAAATTGCATGTCTTCATAAATTATTCTTCTCATGAAGTCTTGAAAATAAAAATTGTTTGTCTAAAATCATCTAATTTAGTTATTTGGTAGATCGTGAAATACACTGAATGGTTAATTTAATTTTTTTTATGTGGTATTTCCTACTCAGTCTTGGTTTCTTGACTTTTAAAAGTATACTACATTGTTTATTACTTGTAAAACCTCTTGGTTGAGAATTAGAAATGTGTGTGTGTGTGTGTGTGTGTGTGTGTGTGTGTGTGTGTGTGTGTGTGTTGTATGGTATTTGTAATGTTTTATAGCATACTACTTTATTAATCTAAAAGGAAATCCTAAAGGGGCCATATATTGGTATTTGTAGTAATGTCATTCTTCATTTGAGATCATCTGTATTGATAAATTGTATGTACCTGCATTGCAAGTGTTTTATTTCCATATATAACACACGGTGTCATTCAACTTCAGAGGAAAACCCAGCAAATTTTCACAAGTATTAAGAAAGTTTGTCTTATTCATTAATAGTCCCACTAAAATAATGAATAATGTATCATAATCTGTATGAAGAGTAAAACAACTAAGTAATTAACATTTTGGCAGAGGTTGGATTAAAATTTTATATCTAAGCATCTATAAATGCTGACAAAGACTTTTTGTCTTTTTTTTGGTGAGAAAAAAGTGCTACACAGTAATTTTATATTTCAAAGCAAAAATCAGTTCTAAAGGTTTTTAAAATTTAAACCTTATCAGACCAGAATAAAAACTCAGAGCTCTAAGAGATTTTAGAAATAATCCAGGCTGATCACCAGCATTGAAAGTGAGCTCCAAGGAAGTTAGCTAACACTGAGGGAAAACATTGAATTATGCTGAAACAGTGGCATGGGTTGACTGTGCTGGTCCCCGTCAAGCACCAAGTTTACAGAGTGTATTTAAAAAAAAACATGAAAAGATAAGTTTTCTGAAATACACTCTATTGGCACCCTTATGGTTCCTTTGCATAAGTGCATCTGCATCACAGAAAGGAGTGTTGTGGCGTTACTATGCCACCATTCCCTTGGGTTCAACAAACTCTGCTGTCAGTTATAGAAAAGCAAAGGATGAGGAATTATTAAAAAGCAGAATCTCCCACTCTTTTACTGTAATGATGACTCCTTATTCTTTATTGTAATCAAGCTTTGTAAATTCTTCCTCATAGAAGGGACTTTATTAAGCATCTGTTCCTAGCGGCAGAATATCAGATAAGTTAAAATGAGGAGACCCATGGTGTTCCCTTAACAGATATTTTATAACTGAGATAGTCTTTACATGTTTTTAAGATATATGACATGGGCTAAAGAACTGGCTCAGTGGTAGGGCATTTGTTGCTCCTGCACAGGACCAGGTTAGGTTCTCAATACCACATGGTCACTCACAAATATCAGTAACTACAGCTCCAGAGGGCTTTAGTCCTTTTATGATCTTCATGCCCATGCAGAGCACACATGGTGCACAGACAAATATGCAAGCAAGACAATAAATAAAATAAACAAACTCAGAAAAGAAAAAATGTAAGATCCATGCCACAAACATCTGATAAGTAATGTGTATGCATTGTAGAGATGAAGGGCAAATATCAGGATCAAATGAACAGAGATCTTAAGTAAATTAAAAACAAAGATGTTTTGATTGGGGGAAAACTGAAGCAATGGAAAATCTAAGTGAAGAGTAATGGAGAAAAAGTCTTGGATAACTTAGGAGGAAATTGCGATGCCATCTTCGAGTATGAATGTGGGAATGGCCACTGAGGCTGAAAGAGAGTTAAGAGTCTTGAAAGAAATAAAGTGGCCTGGGCTCTTTGGGTCTCACTGGAGATGGAGCAGTTGAGATGACAAGAAAGTGAGTGATCTAGAATGACTATAGTTGGTGTCATCCTGGAGTTTAGATTTGGGAGATGATAAGGTAAATCTATAAAGTCAGAGTTTTCTAGAACAACAAAGTAAAATATCAGCCTGCATTTAAAGAGAACCTGTGCTGTTTATTGACTTGTGCCCTCCCTAGGTTTACACTATTGAAATTCTAAACAGTGAGTGTATGATGGGAGATGTTATTCTGTATATATGTTTCTCATACTGGTTAATAAAGCTCTGTGGCCAATGAGATAGCAAGATAGGTGGGTCTAGGAGAGAAGGAGGAAAGAGGAAGTAGGAGGGAGGAGTCGAGATGTAGCCCCTGGAGGAAGGAAGATGCCCTCCGCGACTCCCCGATAAGACGACCACGTGGAAATACTTAGATAAGTAGAAATGGGTTAATAATTAAGGCAGAGCTAGCCCATAAACAATAATGGTAATTGGCCAACAGGATTGTATCAAATACAGAGTCTCTGAGTGTTATTTGGGGCTGGCGCGGCTGTGGGCCCAGACTGGCGGCAGGCGGGATGGAGCCAGCGGGAAGGAACAACATGCTGCAACAAATGTATCTGTGGGGAACGTTTTTGGGTGTGGTTAGGTTTACCTAAGGTCGTGTGCATGAGGGGTGCACTTGAAAAAGAAATACAAGTAAGCTCTCTCTTTCCTAGAAAAGGTTCTATCTGCAAACAAGGAAGAAAGCCTTCACCAAGACCTGAGTTCTACCTTATCTTGGGCTTTCCAGCCTTCAGAATTGGGGGAAAGTAAATTTCTGTAGTTTAAGCCATTTTCATTGTTATCTTTGATGTCTTTGTGTTTGTTTGTTTGTTTTTGAGACAGAGACTGATAGATTGACATACAGAAACAGACTTGGGGCCTGTCTACTGTGAATGTGTGGTTTCAGCAAGTCTGAAATTCATAGGGTAGACTGGCACTGTAGAAGCCAAGTCCAGACTAATGCTGCAGTCTTGAGTTTGCAAGTGTCTTAGAAGCTCAGGACAGATTTCATGTCACAGTTTTAAGGCAACTTCATGGGGAGGCCATTCAAATGACTAGGACTTCTTATAAGACATATGATAGAACTGGGTAAGGAATGGCAAGATGATCCTGTCAGTCAAGTATCCCATATGGGAGATGTATAGGTGACTCTTAGACTCCAGTACATCCTCCGATACAGTTTCAAGTTGAGAGTACTCAGATTGTATAAAATGAGAAAAAAAGATAGTAAGGAAGCAGATCAGGAAATAGCATCTGCTTTGGCATTCTTGCCCACTGGTCAAGACACAACCAAGGACTTTTCTTGCTGCTAGAATAAGACAAGAATTACAATTGTTCACTCTTGGCCCCTTGCATAAAATTGGTTTTACATTTTCTGTCTTTTATTGTCATCGGTGCTAGGTTACTAGCTGTTTCTCATACAGAAGTTACCCATTTGGGGATGACATTAGGTACGTGAGGAACCTAAGCTACCACTTAAAAAATATCTAGAATCCCTTTGCACTTGTCTCTTTAGTAGGGCAAATGCAACAAAAATTCCCAAAGTGTTTAGTAGTCTTGCTGTAATATTTTACTCTCAAAGATGGCATTTAGTGTTTCCTGCAACTTTCCAATTGCAGCCTAAAATTTTATTCTATTAAAAAAAATTATTACTGTCATCCCTTCTATCACTTCAAATTTCCTGAGTGATAAGAAAATAATATCGTTGTGTTACATGTGGTTTTGCCTTCATGTCCCAATTATGTAACCTTAATTTTAAAATGAATTTGGCTTTATTATCTATATTATTACATATAAAAGAAAAAAGCAGTGCGCAGATGGTTATACAGAGGGAGCCCCTGCTTTGTATTTGCAAATCCATGGCACAACATATGCATATATTTGCAGCTTGTGCAATTGTGCTTGAACACAATTAAGCAGTGTGGAACCCATTCATTTGAAACATGGTAATACTGTTCTATATTTAAATACAGAAAGACTGCCGGATCTGATCCAAGATTTACAGCAGTTTTACTTTAGAACAGCAAAACAAAACACAATAGTTAATCCAAGAGAAATCCTGATGTAAAAAAGTGAATGTAAATCTCATCTAACTAAAATGTATGAAGTTCAGTCTTTTTCCGAGCATTTGAAGTAATCAGCCTCAGTTCAGTATTGTTATTCCTACATGCTTTAGAAACATGTGAGAAGTCAGCCAGCAAACAGTACTATCCAATGCTTAAAATGATTTCATAAGTCTTCCTATTACAGGTACGTTTTCACTTATATTGTGTAAATAGTCATTTAAAAATTTATTAAATATGAGAATTATTCCATGAAAACATGCCCTCTCAATGTCATGTCATAGATTATATCTTTTTTCTTACTTGTATTCTTTTTTTAAATTAAATTAGAAATAATCTTTTTACATATCCATTCCAGTTCCCTCTCCCTCACATCCTCCCCTGCTCCCTCCCCCACACACCAATCAATCCTATTCCCTTTCTGTTCCGCAGGAAGGGTGAGGCATTCCATGGGAGATCATCAAAGTCTGTAACAAACTTTGTGTCTAGCCTGAGAGAGTATCCCTCTATGTGGAATGGACTCCCAAAGTCAATTCATACACTAGGGATAAATACTGATCCACTACCAGAGGCCCCATAGACTGCCTAGGACTCCTAACACGCACATTCAGGGGACCTAGGTCCGTCCTATGTTGGTTTCCAAGCTATTAGTCTGGGGTTCATGAGCTCCTTCTTGTTTAGGTGAGCTGTTTCTGTGGGTTTACCCAGCCTGGTCTTGACCCCTTTGCTCATCACTCCTCCTTCTCTGCAACTGGATTCCAGGAGTTCGGCTCAGTGCTTAGATGTAGGTGTCTGCTTCTGCTTCCATCAGCTACTAGATGAAGGCTCTAGGATGGCATTTAAGGTAGTCATCAATCTCATTTTGAGGGAAGGTCATTTAAGGTAGCCTCTCCACTATTGCTTAGATTCTTAGGAGGGGTCATCCTTGTAGATCTCTGAACATTTCCCTAGTGCCAGATTTCTCTTTAAATCTATAATGACTCCCTCTATTAAGGTATCTCTTTTCTTGCTCTTCTCTATTCTTCCCCCGACTCAATCTTCCTGCTCCCTCATGTCCTCCTCCAACCTCTTCTCTTCTCTTTCTCTTGACTCCCTCTCCCCTCCCCCCAGGCTCTCAATTTCCTCAGGAGATCTTGTCCTTTTCCCCTTCTCTGGATGACAATGTATGTCTCTCTTAAGGTCCTCCTTGCTTCTTAGCTTCTCTAGTGGTGTGGATTGTAGGCTGGTAATCCTTTGTTCTATGTCTAATATCCATACATGAGTAAGTACATACCATATTTGTCTTTTTGTGACTGGGTTACTTCACTCAGGATGACTGGAGGGCTCAGCCATTAAAGCGTAGGCTCACAACCAAAAACATAGAGTATATGTTTATTCCAAGGAAAAGTTAACAAATAATATGTATAGTTTGTGGAACTATCATTCTATTCAGAATTGATCCCAAGGAAATTCCATCTCATTTTGCATTAGTCAAGGCCTAGCCACCTTGACCTTCATGTGCTCAAATGCATGAAGCGAAAGAAATAAGATACAGGCCAACTACGAGGATTTTTTTTTCTTTTTTTACTATTTCTTACTCATTCTCACTTTAGTATGTAGCTCTTTGGCTTATATTATGTATATTGGTAGCAACTCCATACAGCACTTTAAAAAATTACATTCCTCTCTTTATTGCACTTTAAAAGTGCAATAGTCATCTAAGATTGTGAATGAATTTTAGAAGTTTTACACTGTGCTTATTGCATATCTTGTTACTTTGAAAAAGTATGTGCTAGCCACTTTGCAACCTTCTTAAAAATTCTCTCACATCCATTAAGTAAATGACCAAATTAGCAGATAAATACATTGCATAAGTTACCAACTCTGCCTGTAGACACAAGATCCAAATGTTAACAAATGACTAATTTATGCTCTGGGACTTCCTTTGCCCTTCTAGTATCTCTCAAAATTCAAGTTCATCTGAATTACTTTCAATGGCATATTTTTTTTTGGTATTTATAAAATAATTTTAGCTAGGTAAACAAATGTAAATAGAGAATATAAAAATAAGAAGCCTGGATTCATTTTATTTTCTTGCACAACTTGAAATTGTGAGAACATTTACTTGTTTTCTCTCTAAGTCCCTTGTCAACACTTGGTGAGAGCCAGTGCTTTCTTCTACTTAATAAGTGTACTTCTGAGTATGTCAACATCTCATCAAGAGAGTGTAAATGTTAAAACCAGCTCTGCTGTTTCAGATCACAGATAAATGGCTGGAAGTTGTAGGATTCACCTGGTGGAATAGATGTTGTAAATAATGGTAATGTTTTCTTTAAGAAAATATTGAAAGTTAGAGGTCCAAATTTTAACATTTAATTTACTTGTGTTTCACAGTTACATGGTGAGCAACATTCATCCATATTCATCTTTCATATTTACATTTCAGTCTTTATTTTTAAAAAGTGCCAGCTGCCTGCCAAAGATAAAAAGCCTCACATTCTATGTTATGAAATAGGGGATTTGAAAGATGATACTTCATTTATGCCCCAAACACAAGTGTACCCCAGTTTGTAAAAGAAACACTACTATAGTATAAACCAGACATTGACCCTCAGACACTTATAGTAGGAGACTTCAACACTGCACTCTCACCAGTGAACAGACAAAAATCAAACAAGAATGCTGTAGCTAAGTGGCATTATAAAGCAAATGAACCTAACAGATATTTACAGAATATTTCACCCAAACACAAAAGGATATCTTCTGACACCTCACAGAACTTTCACGAAAATTGACATATACTCAGATACAAAGCAAGTCTCAATATATGCAAGAAAATTGAAATAACCCCCATTCATCCTGTCAGACCACCACTGACATTAAAATTGAACAACAATAACAGAAACAAAGAAAAGTTTACAAACTCATGGAAACTGATCAACTCTATAATAAATGAAAAGTGGCACAAGACAGAAGTAAACAAATAACTTTATGTCTTTCTGAAATTCAATGGAAATGAATTCACAATATATCGAACTTATGGGACACAATGAAAACACTGCTAAGAGGAAAGTTCATACCACTATGTACCTTTATAAAATCATTGGCGAGATCTCATATTGCAACATAACAGCACACCTGAAAGCTCTAGAACAATAAGAAGTAAGCATAGCCAAGAGGAAGGAATTGATCAGACCGAGGGCTGAAATCAATTAAATAGAAACAAAGAGAACAGTACAAAGAATCAATGAAACACAGAGTTGATTCTTTGAGAAAATCAACAAGATAGACAAGCCCTTCCCCAAACTAACTAAAAGACTCAGAGATAATATCCAAATTAATAAACTCAGAAGTGAAAAGGGGCCTATAACAATAGACACTGAAGAAATCCAGAGACCTACTTTAAAAAACTGTACTCCAGAAAATTAGAAAAATCTAAAACCAAAGTTAGTTTTCTGGATAGGTAACACTTACCAAAGTTAAATCAAGATCAGATAAATAATTTAAATAGGCCTATAAGCCCTAGTGAAATACAAGCAGTCATTACTTGCCCATCTCCCTGCAAAATCCTCAGGGCCAGATCATTTTAGTATAGATTTCAACTATAATTTCAAAGTTGAGCAAATACTGATACTCTTCAAATTATTTCACAAAGTAGAAATAGAAGGAACAATGCCCAATTCATTTTATGAGACCATAGTTACATTACTATAGAGACCACATAAAGAATCAATAAAGAATAAGAATTACATACCAATTTTCTTCATGAATATAGATATAAAGATACTCAATAAAATACTTGAAAAGCAAATTTAAGAGCACATCAAGGAGATCATCCACCATGATCAAGTATGCCTTATCCCAGAGATGCAGGGATGGTTCAACATATGATAATCAGTAAATATAATCCACTGTATAAATGAACTGAAGGAAAAACCCCATATGATCATCTCATTACATGCTGGAAAATGTTTTCACACAATTCAACACCCCTTCATGATAAATGTATTAGAGGGGTTAGGGATAAAAGGCACACACCTAAACATATTAAGGCAATTTACAGCAAACCTATAGACACAGTGAAATAAATTCAAATCAGTTCCACTAAAACCAGGAACAAGAAATGTTTGTTCACTCTCTGCATATCTATTCAATATAGTACTTGAAGTTTTAAATAGAGCAATAAGACAACTGAAGGAGATCAAGGGGATACAAATTGGAAGGGGAAAAGTCAGTGTGTGTATTTTCAGATCATGTGACCCCAAAAGTTATACTAGAGAATTTCTAGAGCTGATAAACATTTGTAGCAAAGTGCTTGGAACCAAGATTTATTAAAAAGAATCAGCTGAGTGGTGTTGGCTCATGTTTTAATCCCAGCACTTGGGAGGCAGAGGCAAGTGGATCTCTGTGAGTTCAAGGCCAGCCTGGTCTACAGAATGAGTTCTAGGACAGATTCCAAAGCTACACAGAAAAATCCTGTCTTGAGAAAACAAAAACAAAACCCAAAACAACCCAAAAGATTTACTAAACAAGAATCAGTAGCCTTCCTATATATAAATGACAAAGAGCCTGTGGAAGAAATCAGGGAACCAACTTCTTTCATAATAACCTCAAATATTATAAATAATCTTCTAACTAAGCAAGTGAAAGACATATATGAGAAAATTTCAAGTCTTTGAAGAAAGAAAGTAAAGAAGATATCAGAAGATGAAAAATATCCTATGCTCACAGATGAGTAGGATTTACATAGTAAAAACAGCCATCACCAAAAACAATCTACAGATTTAACAAAATTGCCATTAAAATTCCAACACAATTCTTTACAGACCTAGTAAGAACAATCCTCAACTTTATATGGGAAAACAGAAATCTAAGGATAGCTGAAACAATCCTGAAAGTATCACCATCTCTAACTTCAAAGTTGTATTACAGAGTTATGGTAATAAAAACTGCATGGTATTTGCATAAAAACAGACATGTTGATCAATGGAATCGAATCAAAGACCCAGACATAAATCCACAGGCCTACAGATTACACTTTTTTAATACTCACTGGAGTAAAAAGGATCTTCAACAAATAGTGCAGGTTGAACTGTCTCCATGTAGAAGAATGCAAATAGATCCACTTATATCTCCTGGTACAAAACTTAAGTCCAAGTGGATCAAAAACTCAATGTAAAACCAGATACACTGAACCTGATAAAAGAGAAAGTAGGGGGCAGCCTTGAACACATTAGCATAGGAGAGAACTTTCTGAACAGGACATCAATTATGCAGGCACTAAGATCACCAGTTAAAAATGGGACCTCATGAAACTGAGAAGTTTCTGTAAGGAAAAGGATCAGAAAAAGAGGAATTGTACAGGATGGGAAAATATTTTTACCAACTCCACATCCTACAGAGGTCTAATATTCAAAATATATAAAGAACTCAGAAAATTAGAGATAAAAAAATCAATCCATTACAAGTGGGGAACAGATCTAAACAGAGAATTATCAATAAAGGAATCTCAAATGGCTTAGAAACACTTAAATAAATGTTCAATATCCTTAGCTATCAGGGAAATAAAATCAAACTGCTTTGAGATTCCATCTTGTATCTGTCAGAATGGCTGATATCAATACAAATGACAGCTCATGCTGGCCTGGATGTAGAGCAAAGGGAACACTCCTCTAATGCTGGTTGGAGTGCAATCTTTTTAGAGCTACTATGGAAATCAGTATGATGGTTCTTTAGAAAATTGGGAATTGATCTACCTTAAAACCCAGCTACACAACTCTTGGGTGTATACCCTAAGATGCTCTATCCTATCACAAGGGAACTTGCTTATAAATATTCATTGTGGCTTTATTTATAAAAGCTAGAAACTGGAAACGACATAGATGTTGCTCAACTAAAGAGTGAGTAAAGAAATTGTGGTATATTTACATAATGGAGTATTGTTTAGTTGTTAAAGACATAATGAAATTTGCAGGCAAATTGAAAAAATATTCATCCTTGGTGAGGTGTCCCAGACTCAGAAAGATAAATATAGTATGTATTCACTTAGAAGTGGATATTAGCTACAATCCACAGACCAAGAGAGAGGAAGGCTATAGGTGGAAGAAGCATGGATCACCCCGGTTGGGGGGGGATAGAATGTATTCTGCTAGAGCCTTGTGGGGAGCAGAAATTTGAGCTAGAGGAATCAGGTAGGGGTAGTAGAGGAAGAGGTACAGAGAGAGACAACTGTAATTTTGGGAATATGGGGGCAGTATGGAAACCTATTGCAATGAATCTTCCTGGAATCTATGGGCGTGACCTTGGAGAGGACTTCTCATAATAGAAGATATGGAGTCTGAACTGACTATCTTTCGTAGCCAGGCAAGGTGTCCAATGGTGAGGCTGGGCTACATTTGGTTGAGTTGTTGGCAGAGGAAGTCTTGTGTAGATCTACAGACAACTCAGGCTGATGCTAGAACAGAAGGTCATTCTATGAAAACTGACAGTGGGCCCCCTTCTGAAAGGGCATTGTGTACACAGCTTATTGGGTGTAGAGAGGATGAGCTGGTCTGGACTGAGAATCTTCACCCCTACATGCTAGTTTGTGAGATAAGGTACTCTACAACTTATGGAATGACAAACCTGGGCACCAACCCAGATGTGAAACCTTCCACCTACAATCTGTCCTACTTGCAAAATGTGTTGGGGCAATGGTGGCACAGAACTTCTGGAAATGGCCAACAAATGTTTGGTTTTATTTGAGCCCATGCCTTTAGAGGCCATAGCACAAGTGCCTGGATGTTCACTGGATGTTCAGGAACATTCCAGAGTCCTAGGGTAGAACCAACGTGACTGGCAATAAATAAATAAATCCAAAACAGACTACAGCACATACACACACACACACACACACACACCTTGCTCGAGCCAAACCTCAAAAAGTTCCTTTGGGGCTATGGATATATTTTCAGTTCAACCTGACAAAGTAATGTATACTAGGGAAAAATGTTCACCAACTGCAATGTGTGCTTGTGTGTGTGTGTGTGTGTGTGTGTGTGTGTGTGTGTGTGTGTGTGTGTGTATCCCCTTGTCCAAGCTTCGCTGAGGAAGTTACAGACATCCAACGACTGTAATTGCAAGTGTGATGGAGCAATGTTGTGGTGATACCAGGAAAAATCATTTAACCTGGTCAAGAGGGTCAGGGGCTGCCACACTAATAAAGTCATAAACTGAGATCTGTAGGGTTAGTGGAATTTAACGAAGGAAAAGAAGGAGGGAAGACTGCACAGTGGGTATTCCCTCTGGCTTGGGGTGTGGAGAGGGAAGAAGATAAAGGGGAGGTTGGGTGGAAGCTAAGAGCTATTTGTGAGGCCTTGTGAGTTGGTTAGGAACTTTCACATATGGAGTCCTAATAACCTTGCTGGGCTTGAAGTTTGGAAACGGCACAATCATATTTGTAGATTTAAGGATATTCTGACCATAGGATCTAGATCAGGCTAGATATAGGTGAGTGTTGGAAAATAAATTAGGCAGCTGTTGTAATACCAAAAATACCCCGACTTTAGATGATTAGAGTATCAGTGTGTATCAGGGGATAAACTATTTATTAGAACTCATGGGGAAAGCACTGTATTCTTCAGAAACTAGCCTGCATGATACAGTTTATGGCACACAAGTCTTTAGCACTTTTAAATTGATTAACTGTTTGATACAGAAGGGTGCGTTACAAAGATAAGGGTTTGATATGTGTAATTGCATTGACTAAAATAGGAGTTCCGCGACTTTGTTGTCTTTTTGTTTATTTGTCTTTAGTGATTGTTTGGAAGATATATCTAAAGCTGATAAGAATTTAGATAGTGGTAGAAATAAGATGTTTGTGAAGTAGTTAAAATATGATGGCCCTCGAACCTGTAAACTAGGAGGAGATACAGAAAGGAAAAATCAAATGTGAGAAGTTAGATAGGAAAAAAGAAAAAATAGAGCCAAACATATCACAGTGTCTAACATAAAGGGCAGGAATGGTATGAATACAGGAGTGAGCAGCCACAGAGGGAAACAAAACAAACAAAAATGATCTAGACCCATGTACCCATGACCTGGAAGGTTATAACCTCCAAAGACCACTTTGAACTCAGGTATATATTGCTTTCTGTTTTCCTCATGAGAATCCAAACTTTTATCTTTATAACTCACTAACAATTTTGATTGACTTTTTCTTTCTAACTTTAATACAATGGAAACCCAGAAAGACAGTATATTAGGAGAAAGCTTGTGACTAATTCACGCTATGGGTTGTTGAGTTTAGTTATCCCTGCTCCTTCCTATCTAATGTGAGCAAATTGTTCCTTTGTGGATTTCTCTAAACACTGGATAAACAGCTACTAAGCAGTTGTTTTGTTTCACTCGAGTAGTTTTCAGACAAACTGTTTATTGATACTGATCAAATTACATTGACAATTGCACAAGAACTCTTCCCACACTGCTGCTGTTATCACAGAGTTGCCACTGCTCAGTTACATTCTCGGGGGAAGGGGGAAAAATATATGCAACAAACACTCCTGAGACTAACAACAAACAGTTACAAAATCACTTCCAAATTCCAGACTCAATGCCATGAAATGCAACTGAGTCCTTCGGGGTTTCTAAGAGTTTGCTACTCACTGATGAGTATATTCTGTTACATATCTGTGGCACATCCAACTGTAAATCAGAAATTCTTCTAAAAAAACATTGAATTTCACAACATTGCAATAGATATTGTAAGTATTCACATCAGGAAGGAACTGCAAACACTTATTTGGAGAAGTGGTTTGTATTTTTGTTTCTTAGCCATTTTCTTCAGATAACTTGTGTGTGTGTGTGTGTGTGTGTGTGTGTGTGTGTGTGTGTGTGTGTGTGTGTGCACACACGTGCACGGCATGTGTTTACATGCTTATGTGTGTGTGGTGTAAGTAAGTTTCTGCATGTGGGTATGCGTGCATTTGCTTTTATATATACACTTAATACATATGGATGTGTATGCAAGCATTGTGTATGTGTGTTACACTTCTATTTCATACCTGAGAAAACTTTTGTAAAGCTTGATTCATGTTTTTTCTCTCATACTTTATAGAGTTTGGGTTATATTAGACTAATTTATAGAACAAATTAGAAATTGGAAAATACATAGAACAAAAACATATACAGGCTGGTACTGGAGAGATGGCTGGGGTGTTAAGAGGATCTGTAGCAATTCTGGAGGATCTAGGTTTGATTCTCAGAACCCGTGTGGTGGTGCACAAGGGTAACTCCAATTGGCAGGAACCTGATGTCCTCTTCCAGCTTCCATAGGCACTGAACACACATGGTACACAGACATGCATGCATACAAAACACCCATACATATAGATTAAAATAAATCTGTATGTCTACACACACAGATTAGGTTTATACTAAGTAGGACAAAATTAAGAGCAAACATCTTTTAACATGAATTTTTCTTTTAAGACAAAATATTTTCAGCTCAGCATCTTTACTGGCCAAGCCAACTGTTCTATATGGCCCTCAGTAGTTAATTGTAGGTTCCTCTGCAGGGGTAAGAAACAACACACAGTCCTACATGCACAGGATAAGTTTAAATGAAATTGAATTGCTCTGCTTAATACTGGCAAATAAGGCTGAACAGAAGCCTGTTTCTCTATTGAACTGCTGGGGTATTTGTCTGCCTATAGAGCTTTCCAAGCAACAGCAGACTCTTCAACAAGTAAACAAAAAAGAACATTTGACTTCATAATTGAGTAGTACTACTGTTCCATAGCAGGTACCTCCAACCTTTGAAACATTATTTCCTTCAGCAAGCTCCTTAAGACAACTCACCAAGGTTCAGGAATTCCCCAAAACTGACCAGATTCACTAGACTCCCTCACTCCCTCCTAAGAGTAGACAATAAGACTACCAGAGTAGTTCTCAAATAAGCCAAGCTGCAAAGAACAAGAATTGTCTAACTGCCACAGACCAGCCAAAAAGCCTGAAAAGAAACAGAACCTGACCAAGCTTCCTGAAGAAGCAGACCAGAAGTACTGCCTGGGACAAGTGTAGAACAACTGAGCAAACAAGAAAGGGCACCCTTCAACCATTTCAGCTACCTGCAGCTTCTGTACTGTGTCTCAGATTTTCAGCTTCTGTTCTGTGAGATGACGTCAGTGTTGGGGGTGGGCTTTGATGGAAAGCTGCTTTTGAGCCATTTGTGATTCTGTAAGTAGCCTCTTACCCATATTTTAAGTAATCACAATAAAACTCTTTGTTTACTAAGCTGGACTTTGGTGGTATTGGTACTTTGATCTGTTCTGACTTTCTATTAGGGTTTAGTAGGCACGCGTGCATGTGTGTGTGTGTGTGTGTGTGTGTGTGTGTGTGTGTGCATGCACACATCTCCCCTGGAAAAATCTCTTGCACTTACACATATACATATACATATACATATATATATGTATATGTATACACATATACATATGTGTATATATATATATATATATATATATATATATATATATATATAAAATTTTGTCAGATCCCTGCTGTTAACATATAAGACTAGAATCTGTGTTCTTATTGGAGAGACACATTTTTCCTACCACTTTAAAAAAGCATATGTGTTCTTAGTGTGAGGGTGTGTGTGTGTGTGTGTGTGTGTGTGTGTGTGTGTGTGTGTGCTTCAGGAGACAGTTTTCCTAGTAGTTTTTTTAATATAATATTTCTTGAAACTATAAACACATCATCATTATCTTTTCCCTTTTCTCCATCAAACCCCTGTCCTCCCATGTATCCCTCTTGCTCTCTCTCAAATTCATGGCCTCTTTTCCTTTAATTGTTGTTACAATATAAATATTTATTGCTAAATGCATAAGTACAATCCACTTAGTCCTTATAACAGTCCTATGTGAATATGATCTCAGGGGTGACCACTTGGTATTATATAACTACTTGGGGACCTCTTTCCAGGGGAAATACATTTCTCCTTGTCTTATCATTGCAGTTTCCATCCTCCATGTTAGTATCTCCATTGGTATCATTTTTAGAATTCTCCTTTTAGTGAATGGCCCATTTTAACTTTAGGTGAAAGTAAACATTGTCTCCTGAGATACAACATTGAGGTTTCTCAATGTTTGCCTGTACATAAAAGCAGAAGTATTCAAATGAGGGAAAATAATTCTTCCATCTGCTATAATATTTTGATATTACTAATATCAAGTAGCCCTTTTTCATTAGACATAAAAATAAAAAGACAAAAAATTCTTCCTGAGCCTTTCATAGTCTTCAGTAGTTCAACTCTTCAGAGTTTCCTCCTGGCTAAGAAAATCCTAGACACATAATCCAGGTCATGCGCGTGTCTTATCAAATAGAACATTGGATGGAGCTTTCTCTAAAATATGCTGAAAACTACATTTTGTAAATAGCTTCAAGATCTTGGCTCAGTCCTAAGAAATAAGAGGAAATTTACTGATTTTTTAAAATAGGAAATAATATACTTCCCATCATCTTTCATTCTCCTTTGAGTGATTTGTTATTATTTCAAGATCTGTGTTATGTCACATGCTTGTATGTGTATAGACAATTAATATAGGAAATTATAGAAAGATTTGGGAGTGGATGGGGAGGAAAAGATGAAGAATTTTACATATGGACTAGTTTGATGGATCTTAAGGAGCAAGCTGTTATTTGAAGGGCATTCCCAGGGAACCTGCATAAATCTCTTCCATTAAATTATGAACTAAAATGACTCCTTCAGTCTTTGAGAGTGTTAATGCAAGGCTTCCTTAACCACTTATTAATACCCAGAGGAAAGTTGTTAATACCTAAGATTATTACTTATTAATACTTATTAATACCTAATTAAGCTTATTAATACCTAAGATTTATTTTTATAACTGAATTATGCATTGCAATTTATCTACTCATAATCTTTCATTTTGCAGCTAACAAACCAAAGTCCAAAGATGTTAAATGGCTTGCCCACCAGTGTCTAGCACTGAATCATTAGTGAATCTAACGTTGAGAGATAGTTTGAACCAATTAACGCTGAGGAAAATAAATTATTGCCAAACATATTCAGACTCTCAGTACTTCTTGTATCGTATATCTATAAAGTGAAAAACATACTGAGCATAATCTATACCCATGGACATTAAAACTCTTTCTGGTTTAAAAATTACCTTCTGTTAGGTCACTGATCTTAAATGAACTTACCGTGGGTTTTTTGCAGTTCACGTAAGTTCATGATGTTGATCAGAAGTCATGGAACTATTATTTCAAACTTTGGCAGGAATTATTAGAAAAATTCCCTCAATCATCAGAAACTACCCTTCTGCACTCCCCCAGTCTACTAGTGGGGATATAAGGCAATTAACTCTTGGCTTAGTGGTCCTGTAATTTCCACAGGCTGACATTTACCGATAGGTATTGCGTTCCTAGAATCCAGATCTTTTACGATTGTCTAGGCCAATGGATTAGGAATGTTCAGATCACTTTTGGCTAAGTACTCATGTTCATTTTACAGCCTGGAAATCCCCTCTGATTATTTTATAAGTTTGAAAAGGAGTCAAATTTTGACATTTTAAAATATGTTATCTAGCAAAAAATGACATTTTTTAAGTTTACTTAAAAATCAATGCTGATAAGGGCAGTGGAACATGAAGATATATTTTGTATGAAACTTCTTTTTTTATTGCTCTTTTCTTTAGAAATGGAAGGGTGGTGCTTCTTTTTCACAAATTCATTAGTTGGTAAAAGTGTTTGTGTTAAAGCTTGATGTTGAAATTGGGTACATTTGTGGAAGCCATCTCATACTTCTTTCCAAACCTCAGGAACTAGAAAATGAGAGTTATTGTAGATACTTATGCAGAAAAAACTAAGCTCCTCTTTGTAAATTGATTTAATCGACAGTAAAGAGGCTAGAATTCATTTTTGTACTTGTATTCAGTGGCTCAGTGTGAGACTCTAATACTGGTTGAGTTTATGACTTGGAAAGGGAGCCTGTTGCTTAGGCAGGTAGATTGTCACAACCAACAAACCTGTAACATCAGAGTTCTCTGAACAACTAGCTCAACACTTACCATGAACTCTAGGCTGTGGTCATTTTCTGCTTTGCAAAAAAAAAAAAAAACTGCTTACAAACATAAACTGAATATCCTTTCTCTGGGCATGGATGTGTTCCTGCTCTTCATTGGACGTGATAGAAAGAGGAGGTGCTTCTATCACAGAATGCACTTAAAGCTTAGAGATAAAAGGTGTTTGACATAACCTTGTGGTCAAGTGTGCTGACTTGGGGCAGCATCAGCCTAAGTTAAAACAAAACAAACAAACAAACAAAAAATCACAGTTCAGCTGTATCTCTACAACCTTCCAATAGCTATTGGGCTGTGTCAAGAGGTCAAACCAAGTGTTTAACTCATCAGATTTTTAGGAAGTTTAATATTCTTGGAAAATAAGATTCAATAGCTGTTAGCTGTCATTATTAATTATATAATTTCTGAATATACATGGGGGGTTTCATGCCCACTCTTCCAATAAAATGGTTAACTTTTATCCCTCTATTGTGATTATGCTTAAAGCATTCCAGTTGTTGGCCTGAACAACTTACATTATTTATTGCATGCAAAAATAATTTTTCGATATGCCTTCATTTTTCTCCTCTCTACAGTAGCTAATAGAATTGATCTGCATCAAGGTACATTCTCTTCATATGGATAATCTATAAATGCTAGATAAGTCATGAGCACCCTGCTGTTTCTACCTTAACATAAAAATCACAAATTGTTTAGCATTTTCTTTCACATACCCCTTACCCAGCTTCACTAATGATAATAACTAAGATATGAACATCAATGCATTTTAAAGCGTTTAAAGCATCCAAATTGTATTAGAATTTCTCTCAACGCCCCCTTCTTTTTCATAACGTAAGGTAGAATCCTACACAGTGTTTAGTTTTAACAACTTTTTAACTTACTTAAACCATGGTAGTTCATCACTCTCTCCTTACCTTCCATGACCTTGACTCTTAATTAGACTTAGTGTGATGTTTTGTGGGTTTTCTTTCAATGTTAATCTACCTGACATTTTCCCTTGAGTTTGTTATGCACTTTTCTTATAAGCAATGAAGAGGCAGTGTGGGGTCCACTCAGGACTATATGACCTTAACATTGATATTGATTAGAAACCATGGCTAGGATATACTTGTAACTGTAGACAGGTAGAGTTGAATTCCTCTCAAGGCACATGACATCTTGTCACTGGAGATATTAACTATGGATATTATAGATATTAACAATGGATAGCATAGTGTTTTCCACTTTCAAAGTGCAATTTCCCCCTCAAAACTGATCAGTATTTGGGGCAAGATTATTTATTTATTTATTTATTTTCTTATTTTACATATCGATCCCAGTTCCCTCTCCCACCCTCCCTCCCACATCCCGAACCCTCCCATCCAATTCTCCGCCACACTCCACAGGAAGGGTGGTGCCTTCCAGGAGGGGTCAACAAAATCTGTCAAATCATTTGGAGTAGAGGCTAGGCCCTCCCTCCTGCCTCTAATAAGGGAGTATCCCTCCATGGGGAATGTGCTCCTAAAGTCCTTTTGTGCACCAAGGATACATCCTGGTTCCACTGTCAGAGGTGCTATAGACTGTCCAGGCCTCCTAACTCAGATCCACATTCAGGGGGTCTGGGACAGTCCAATGTTGGTTTCCCAGCTATCAGTCTGGGGGCTCATTAGCTCCTCCTTGTTCAGGTCATCTGTCTCTGTGGGTTTCTGCAGCCTGGTCTTGTCCTCCCTGTCTGCATCTGGATTCCAGATCTGCTCAGTGTTTAGCTGTTGGTGTCTGCTTCTGTTTCCATCAGCTACTAGATGAGGTCTCTATGATGGTGCATAAGTTAGTCATCAATTTCATTATCAGAGAAGGGTTTTTATGGTAGCCTTTCCATTGTTGCTCAAATTGGGCAGTCTTGTAGGTCTCTGGATGTTTCTGTAGAGTCAGTTTTCTCTTCAAACCTATATTGGCTCCCTCTTTTATGGTATCTCTCTCTCTCTCTCTCTCTCTCTCTCTCTCTCTCTCTCTCTCTTTCATTGTTGCATATTTTGTTTCTCTTCACTTTTTTGTTCACTGCTTTTTAGCATCTATTTGAAGATTTTCACCTTCAATCTTTATTACTGAGCAGTGAAAACTCACTGTTTTATACTATAAAATATAACATTGTAAGACATATCTAAACTCTTCAAATTATAAAATTTATTTTGGCCCTCAGGTTTACAAACTTTAGTACATAGTGGGTTGCCCACTTGCTTATGGACTGTAATGAGGCAGCATATCATGTATGGTGGAACCTAACTGCCTGCCTCATGCCAGGAAATGAAAAGGAAATACTGAGGCCCCGTGGAAGATTAGCCTGAAATGACCCATAGACTTCCTACCAGGCCCCATCTCTTAAAGTATCTACTACTTCCTATAGTTTCAAGATGGCTACCAGTTACCTACAGAAGACATTCATGACCGAAAACATAATGACAATCATGTATGCCTAACAGTGACAATTTACTTCTCTTGTTTCTCCTATGCCTGTGAACTGCACTTTTCTATGAAGCAAACATATCTCTTCAATGAACTTTAAAACTCAACTATGTGCTTATGTTGTTATGGACTCATTTTTATTTATTGTATTATGTAATGATCCAATACTGTCATCAGTTTATTATCCTAATGACTCCCATTTCTGGCCATGTCTTTCTGTTGGCTCCTTTTCTTATAACAAGCCTCTATACTCTGGGGTTATTTTGTTATTTCTGCCACTGGTAAATAGCCCATGTTCATCCTATAGTCTTCTTCACCCAATGGTCCTCATTATTTTAATTGAGAATGAAATTCAGAAGCTAAAGTATGAGTGCAATTTATTGAACAAGTTTTCTTTTAAAAGTAATGTTAATATGAAGTGTAACAAAATAACCTCACAAAAAGCAAATGAGAGAGAGAGAGAGAGAGAGAGAGAGAGAGAGAGAGAGAGAGAGAGAGAGAACACATAGTCTCAAAAAAATGTCACTTGATTTTTTTGTGATGACATATACCTACATTCCCATACAGTGCCACCTACTCTGGAGGCAGAGGTAGCAACAGAAGGAACTCTGAGCCCAGAATTCAAGGCCATCTTGGGGGAAAAAACACCAAGATTTTGTTTCATAGTGAATTTTATGTAGTTTTATAGATGATATGTTCCTTTTAGTTTTTAACTTGTGTGTGTTTGTGTGTGTTTAATTTGTGTATGTACATGTGCATATATATGTACAATACATCCAGACCATTGCCCTGGGAGGCCAGAGTAAGGTATCTGATGGGAGACGTCATTCTGTAAATATGTTTCTCTTATTGGTTAATGAATAAATCACTGTTGGCCATTAGGAAAGCAAGATGGTTGGGACTAGGAGACTAGGTGGAGAGAGGTGGAAGTAGGGAAGAGTTTTAAAGATGAAGGACCAACAGGGTAGAACTCTGGGCCCTCTCCCCAGTAAGATAAGATGATGTGAAAATACATAAATTGATAAAAATGTGTTAATATTTAAGACAGAGCTAGCCAATAAGAAATGTTAGTAACAGGCTAACAGCTTTATATCTAATACAGCATCTCTGTGTGTTATTTGGGGGCTGGCACAGCTGTGGGACTAGGCTGGAGGGAAAAACAGGTGGATGGAATTACAGGTGGTTGTTAGTCATGTACTTAAAGAACTGAACTCAAGTGCTTTTCAAGATCAGCAAATACTGTTAACTGCTGAAACATCTCTCCATCCCCAAGAATACATATTCTTAAAATATGCATAACCTACATCTTATATGGTTAACAAGCTAGAATATTTTAGGTAATAAAACTTACATTGCTTTTAATTAAAGTATGATTAATATTTGTGTTCTTTTCTGAAACAACTGGAATTTAATCTTTACTATTGACATTAAATCTTTGTGTTTTATTAATAAGACAGGTGAATTACATAGCTTGGGTATTGCTACTCTAAATTTTTATGCTAGAGTGGACTACATTGCTCTTCTCTCTAGAATGGGAAGATACAATTCTGTTTCTCCTAGAAGAATGATCAGGGAACCACAACCAAGAAGTCTTTAATTGGATCATACTGATAACAGCTGTTTCTTGTTTGTTTGTTTTTACATTTCCTTACATCCATGAAGCAAAGCCCGTGCATTCCCTTTTCTGTTCTCATTATGACCACCATGGACCTCTGTTACACATGACTAAACATTTTTTTCAGGAAAGAATTTTTATTTTTTTATTTCTTTCCTAAATCAAAATACATTTTACCTGTCAGTAAAACAATGTGTGGATATGTAGACTAGGTGATGTCCTGTGTTCTAGTTTTCATTTCCTAGAAATGTTCATAAGCACTACACACAGCATCGCATGCTGACTTGATAGGTACCCACAGGGACATGTTTCTCACAAAAACTAATCCTCACTGACTCAGGAAGAGAAAGAAGGGTTACAGGTGTTACTGAGTAGTTTCAGTTTACCAAAACACTGTCATTTGCTTCTCCTTAAACTCTTGAATGGAACCTGCCATCCAATATGAATATATAGCTTTGAGATTTATACTTCAGTTTTATTTATTTTTATACTTTCAAAAACATTTTTAATTTTATATTTTGTTCTTATTTTACATATTGATTCAAGTTCTCTCTCCCTCTCATCCTCCCATGTCCTCCCCCCATTCCATCCCCCATCCACTCCTCAGGGAGGGTGTGGCCTTCCATGTGGGAAGTCTGTCAAGTCCTTTGCACCAGGGTCTAGGCCCCCCCACTGCCCCCAGTGAATCTAGACTGAGAGAGTATCCCTCCATAGGGAATGGGCTCCTGAAGTCAATTTGTGCTCTAGGGATACATCCTGGTTTTGTTGTCCGAGGTCCCTTAGACTGCCCAGTCCTCCTAACTAACACCCACCTTCAGGGGTTCTGGATCAGCCCTATGCTGGTTTCCCTCAGTCTAGGGTCCATGAGCTCCACCTTGTTCAAGTCAGCTGTTTATGTGGGTTTCTACAGCCTGTTCTTGACTTCTTTACTAATCACTCCTCCTTCTCTTCAGCTGGGTTCCAGGATTTCAGCTCAGTTTTTCCCTGTGGGTGTCTGCCTTTGCTTCCTTTAGCTACTGGATGAAGGCTCTAGGAAGGCATATAAGGTAGTCCTCAGTCTCATTATCAGGGAAGGGTATTTAAGGTAGCCTTTCCACTATTAGATTGTTAGCTGGGGTCATCCTTGTAGGTCTCTGGACATTTCCCTGGTACCAGATTTCTCTTTAAACCTGTAATGGCTCCCATTATTATGATATCTCTTCTTGCTCTTCTCTATTCTTCCTCCAACTCAATCTTCCTGCTCCTTTATGTTCTCCTCTCCCCTCCACTTCTCTTCTCTTTCTCCTAACTCCCTTTCCCCTCCCCTCCTGCTCTCAATTTGTTCAGGAGATCTTCTCCCTTTCCCCTTCTGTGGGGGACCAGGTATGTCTGTCTCTCTTAGGGTTCTCCTCGTTTGCTAGTTCTCTGTTGGTATGAATTGTACCATACCAATTCATACTGATAATTGAACTGATAATTCTTTGCTTTTTGTCTAAAATTCATTTATGAGTAAATACATACCATGTTTGTATTTTTGTGACTGGGTTACCTTACTCAGGATGGTTTCTTCTAGTTCCATTCATTTGCGAATTTCAAGATTTCAGTTTTTTTTTCCCTGCTGAGTAGTACTCCATTGTATAAATGTACCACATTTTCTTTATCCATTCTTAAGTTGAGGGGCATTTAGGTTGCTTCTTTGTTCTGGCTATTACAAATAATGCTGCTATGAACATAGTTGAACAGATGTCCTTGTTGCATGCATGTGCATCCTAAGAGTCGAATTGTTGCATCTTGTGGTAGACTGATTCCCATTTTCCAAAGGAACCACCATACTGATTTCCAAAGTGGCTGTACAAGTTTGCACTCTCACCAGCAGTGGAGTAGTGTGCCCCTTTCTCCACATCCTCTCCACCATAAGCTGTCATTGGTGTTTTTGATTTTAGCCATTCTGACAGGAGTAAGATGGTATCTCAGAGTTGTTTTGATTTGCATTTCTCTGTTGGCTAAGGATGTTGAGCACTTTCTTAAGTGTCTTTCAGCCATTTTAGATTTCCCTATTAAGAATTCTCTATTTCTGTGCCCTACTTTTTAATTGGATAATTTGGTGTTTTGGTGACTAGTTTCTTGAGTTCTTTGTATATTTTGGAGTTCAGTTCTCTGTCAGATGTGGGCTTGGTGAAGATCTTTTCCCACTCTGTGGATTGCTGTTTTGCCATGTTGACAGTGACCTTTGCCTTACAGAAGCTTCTCAGTTTCAGGAGGTCCCATTTATTAATTGTCAATCTCAGTGTCTGTGCTACTGGTGTTATGTTCATGAAGCAGTCTCCTATACCAATTTGTTCAAGGGAAGCTCCCATTTTCTCTTCTAAGTGGTTCAGTGTGGCTGGATTTATGTTGAGGTCATTGATCCAATTGGACTTAAGTTTTGTGCATGGTGATAGATATGGATCTATCTGTAGTCTTTACACGTTAGTATCCAGTTATGCCAGCACCATTTGTTGAAGATGCTTTCCTCTTTCTTAGGTGTTCATAGGTGTATGGGTTAATATCAGGAATTTTTAATTGGATTCCATTGGTCTACCTATCTGTTTTTGTGTCAATGCCAAGCTATTTTCAGTACTATAGCTACTATAGAGTAGAGCTTGATGTTAGGAATGGTGTTGCCACTGGAAGTTCTTTTATTTTGCACAATTGTTTTGGCTATCCTGGGTCTTTTGTTTTTCCGAAAAATGTTGATTGAGTATTGCCCTATCAAGGTCTATGAAGAATTTTAGTGATTTTGTTTTGCCTCCAGGTCCCTCTGGGGGTTCGATGGCAGGAAGTACCTGATTGCAGCAGGTGAGGGGACTAAAGGCAAGGTGGTCTGGAGTTTTTTTTATTTTTTATTCTTTACCCTCATCAGTTTAAAGGTGTTTTTTGAGCAAGTGTTCACAATATAAGGATAATTAATTTAATGAGTATGTACATCAACCAGCAATATATATGCATATTTTGAAATTCATAAAAATGTCTCCAACATATTAAGTAAATAGAAAATAATTTTTAATTTATTAAATTATCAAAAGATTTGAATCACATAATGCATAACACTTTATGAAAGCATGATTGAATGTACTTTGTCAATTCTCTCTTAATTTAGTTTGATATTTGGTTTTAGTGGATAATATCAGAGTATATGAAAATTTAAATGGTTGATGAAAATTTATTCTTGATTTATTTCTCAAAGGCAATTACAAAAGGAAAGAATAAAGTTAACTTCTTTTTCTTATTTTAACCTATGTTTTTGAAAGAAATAAAAAATCACTTAACTTTTTTTTTTTTTTCAAGACAGGGTTTCTGTGTGTTGCTTTGGAGCCTGTCCTGGCACTCACTCTGTAGAATAGGCTGACCTCTAACTCACAGCGATCTGCCTGCTTCTTCTCCCCTGACTGTTGGGATTAAAGGTGAGTGCCACCACTGCCTGGCTAAAATTTAGGCTTAGAGTTAAAGCCATTTTGTTGGTGGTGATGAATGGTAGCACTGGCAAACCACAATTTGGAGTGAAGGTGTTGAGAAATCTTAGATTTTTTTTCCAAGTAAAAATTTTGTTTCTAAATTCAAATATGGACATGGGGATGAAAGCAGTGACATATAATACTCTGTAGATAACCAGTGAAGTCTATATGATGAGGACCTGTTTCACAGTTACCCTAAATCTTATTGCAAAGGTTTTGACGCACTGGTAAACTAGAGGTTTTGAAAAATAAAAACTGGCTAAATGATGTTCTAAAGTCTGGAGCACAAAATATTGTATTGAACCGTCTTTAGAATTGTATGACAGATAGATTTCATTTGTAGTGGTTTTTCTCATACCTGCCCAGAAATTGTATTACTGTTGTATTTCTATTTCAGGTAACGTCTAGTCATCTGAACAATCAAAAACCCAGAAGTCAGCTTCCATGGCAAGGATAGTCTGTACCTATTGGTCCAGCTACTCTGGAGGCTAAGACAGGAGAATCAATTAAGTCTAAGAATTTAAGGCTATTATGGGTAACTATCTATAATCTGTACTAAATTATACATTACATTTTTAAATAAGCTGTATAAACACAATACTTAAACAAGAGGAGAAATATACATATCACAAAATTGACCTTAAATTGTATCAATAAATGAAAAACCATTTCAAAACAAAGTATTCATATCTATACCATAATCCTCTTTTTACCTTTAAGAGCTTGATTGTGATCATTAACCATTTATAACCAACCCCATTTAAATGAAAACAAACATTTATAAACAATATTTGGGAATTTGGGTGTCATTCTTTCCAAAACTGCTTCTGAGCTCATGGATCCCCAGACTGAAAACTGGAAAACCAGCATTGGACTGACTCAGACCCCCTGAACATGGGTCTCAGTTAGAAGGACTGAGCAGTCTAAGGGACCTCTGAGAGTCGAACTAGAATCTATCTCTGGTACACAAAAGGACTTTGGGAGCACATTCCCCATGGAGGGTTACTCCCTTAGCCTAGAGGCAGGAGGGAGAGCCTAGTCCCTACTCCAAATGACTTGACAGATTTTGATGATCCCTCCTGGAAGGCATCACCCTCCTTGTGGAGTGGGGCAGGGTGGGATGGGAGGGGTTCAGGGTACATGAGAGGGAGAGAGGGAGGAAGGTAGAGGGAACTGGGATTGATATGTGAAATAAGAAAAAATAATAAATTAAAAAATTAAAAATAAAAGAATTTAAGGCAAGCCTGGGTAGCACAGTGAACAGTTTTCTTTAATAATGTCAGTAGTGATAGTGATTAACATAACCCCCATTTTTATTTTACAATAGAATCCATTCAGTTTCTGCTATACTTCTGGCAATTTTGCTTATGATTCCCAAAAAGGCATTTTTCTTTCTATTTCAGTATTAAGATACTACATGCTTTAGCCAAGAAACTCTACCAACATTAATATTTTGGTTCAATTTCTATGGTACTGAAAATTTTCTAAAATTCAGTGCTTAGAATTGCTGACACACTCTTCATATGCCTTCTGATACTGCATGGAATACATCTTGGCTTAATACTATATTGTTTCTAGGAATCATTCTAGGTATTTTACTGTAGTATGAAAAACATGTCTCTCAAGTCTGTCAAAAATATAATAAGGTAGTGTAACACAATAAAAACCAAATGTCTGTATCGGTGTTAACTTAATCAAACAGTAGCAGTAGAAACTCACTTTCACTAAAACAAACTTAATGGATTTCTTTTCTTTAGTAAAGGCAGTTTAGTCCATAGCCGGGGTTGGCAGAAGGGCCCTTTGCAGCCTAGTACAATGCCAAGGTGTTTAATTGAGTCAATAATTGCTATTTTTTCTTATGTTAGATGCTGTCTTAGTTTTCTTATTTTACATATGGATCTCATTTCCCTCTCCCTCCCTCCTCCCCTCCCTCCCTTCCTCCCTTCCTCCTTCCCTCTCTCCCCCTCCCTTCTTTTCTCCCTCTCTCTCTCCCACCTTCTCATTCCCCCTCGACCATCCTCCCATCCCATGATTGCTATTTTAATGAATAACAGCAGTTTATGTTTATTAACTTTGAAAGTGGGAACAGTTAGAATCACAGCTAAGTCTACACAAAAAATGTAGTTTTAACTTACTTTGTAATATACTCCTTTTTGCAGTATGGTCATCTCTGATTTTGGGGGTGTAAGTGACAGAAATTGTCTTCATCAGTTAGGTAGAGTTCTGGAAATAGCCGAATGACATTACTAAAAAGATGCCTTGCATAACAAAACATTAAACTTGAAATTCTATAGTTTCATTCCTTTCTTGATATATGTCAAAAGTACTGAAGTTCAAGAAGGCCAGTGGCATGGGTTACACAGACAAATGACAAATGTGTGAAGGCTCCTTTTTACTCATTCATTGGGTGAGTATTGATGAGAGCCCTGTCTTGTCAATTATTATGTTGAACTATCAGCTGTAATTGTGGAAAGAATCAATATGCAACTAAATGTCAAAAGGAAAAACAGACATCTTTTATAAGAACATGGAGAAATATCAACTGTTTTACATGTCACAAGGAAACATAGAAGAAGGCACAGAACTTTATATCTATTTACCAGTCATATGCTACCAGTCTAATCAATGTTTTAAGACTTTGGGGCTTGCATTTCATGCTGTGTTTTACATGACCACATACGTGTTTTACATGAGTGACTGGCATCTGTTAAATGAAAAAGAATTTTCAGACCAGAGTTCAGTGAATGTCCAACAAGTATAATATGAATACAAATATTCAGTTAACTTTAAAATCTTTATCACATTGCAATATTTATACTATTGCTAATATCTTGTTTTTCATTAGTTGAGACAGTTAATTTCTATCTTTTTTCCCTTCATCCTCTTCTTCCATTCCCTTCCCCACCTCCCCTGCCACACCTCACCTGTCCACTCATTCTCCCTTTTTAGTCAAAACAGGGCAGCCTCCCATGGATAACAACAAAAACATGGAACATCAAATTCCAGTAAGACTGGAACCTTACTTCCAGAAAGAACCCCCTTTTGTATTAAGGCTGGGTAAGGCAACCCAGTATGAAGAATAGAGTCCCAAAAGCCAGCCAGAGTGTCAGAGAAAACCCCTGTTCCCAATGTTAGGAGTTCTACAAGAAGACCAAGCTACACAATTGTCACATATTTTCAGAGTGCCTTGGTCAGTCCCATGTGGGCTCCCCGGCTGTTGGTTCAGGCTCTGTGAGCTTCTATGAGCCCAAGTTATTTGACTCTGTGGGTTTTCTTGTGATGTCTGTGCCCTCTCTGGCTCTCTACAATCTTTTCTTCCTCTCTTCCACAGGATTCCCCAAGGTCCAAGTAATGTTTGGCTGTGGGTCTTATTGGTTGCTGGATGAAGTCTCTGTGGTGACTATTATTGGGCTAGTCATCAATCCTAGCACATCTCCTAGACAGGGCAGATGGTAGGTTTTGTGGCTGGGTTGGTGTCCTAGTCCTTCTACTAGAAGTCTTGCCTGGTAATTGGAGATGGACAGTTCAGGCTACAAGTTTCCTATTGCTAGGAGTCTTATCTGGGGTCATCCCTGTAGTTTTCTGGGAGTTTCCCTTGCATCAGGATTTTATCTGACCCAAGAATAACCCCCCCTCTTTCCAGTTGTTTCTTTCAATACTCTCTCTCTCCACCCGAGATAGTTACTTCTTAAGGAGTGTTATATGTTGTCAAGTTTTGTTTCGTTGATGGTACAATGTACTTTAAAAAGTATATTTCTAAAGTACTAAAATAATTTAACACTGGGATTAGTTAATATTTCTCTTGGGAATTTGTACAGATTGAGACTCTCTTAACCAGAATGCTTGGGGTATAATTGTTGTAGATTTTAGAAAGTTTGCATATACATAACGATACATTTTAGGAATGGAACCAAAGTTAAATAGTCAGTATATATTTCATTTGTACCATATATGCATATCTAGTTGGTAATTTTATGTAATAATTTAGTGCATTACTATTTTGGCTCATTTCTCACTTGAGGTCAAGCATGAATTTTCCACAGGGGGCATCATGTTCATCTTAAAAAGGATTTGGATTTTGAAGAACTTTTCACTTGGGATTATTCATCTTTCTATTGAAAGTTCTTTGCTTTCCTGAAATAATGAAACATAATTATTTTATTATTTAATTTTTTTACAAAGACTTAAAATATATATTTTTATTTTAAATGTATATGGTTGTTTTGAGAGCATATATTCCTGTGTACTAAGTGTGTGCAGTTCCCATGGAAGCCACAAGTGGGTGGTGGATTCCTTTGAACTGGAGTTGTAGATGGTTATGAGCCTCCATGAACATGCTGGGCATTGAGTCTGGGTCCTCTGAAGAACAGTAAGTGCTTTTAACCATTGAGCAATGGCTCCAGCTCCATTGGATGATTCTTTGTTTGTAAGTTAAGTAACATGTTCATAATCAGTTAAAATTTAAAATCTAAAATTAATTGATATCTATTAGCTATGGAGGTTAAAAAATTAGTGACAGTGAGATGACTAGCAGGTAAATGATTTTGCTGTGTAAACCTGACCAACCTGAATTTGATCCTAAGATCCCAATATGAGAGGAGATAACTGGCAAATGTGAACACACACACACACACACACACACACACACACACACACCAATTAAAATCAAGTATTTGTAACCATTGGAGTCTTTTATGAATACTACATTGGTTCAGGAAATTTATATAATCTACCTTAGTTAAGAGAGCAAACAAATGAATAAAAGAAAATATAATGTTTAAAATGAGGTTCTTCTCCCATTAGTTTAATTCTGTTTATTAGCTATGAAAAATTACATAAACAATGACAGAGTGTGTGAAGAAACTAAGTGTAGTGGGAAAAAAATGTCAGATGTCAGAATCTAAATGACTATGGACAGGGGAACATAGATCGCTATAGACAACATTGTTGTAGCTGGGAAATATAAAGGAGACCTCTGAACAGGCGCTTGAGATCAATAAAACATTTGAAAAGTTTCCAAAGCTTTAACTATTGGAAGCTTTAAAAATGCTGTGAATCTGAAAATTCATGTTTTACAGTGATTTGAGAGCATTGGAGTAGATTTGGGAAAGTGATTCTTAAAGATGAATGATGTCTTAAAGTTGTCTGACATGACAATATGAACTCACTCTTACACATTTTTAAAGTCACTGATATAAAATATTGGACAGTCTCAACGATTTGAATTAAGTAGCAAATAGAGCAGATAGCTTCATGCTGAACTAGAGTTTCTCTGATTCTGAGATGGACGCCCAACACTACTGCACGAAAACAAGAAGGCAAATGTATTACTTAATCTGACAAGAGGGGTCATGTTGGTCATCGTGATTCATTCATAGGTTTCCAATTGGCTGAAACCAAATCATGACTAAAATTTTCTTGCTGTGAACAAGAGAGAATTATATGGCAAAGATTAATGAACAAGGCTAAGACTACCCCATTCAGTTACCCCACAGAGATGGCTTTGAGATAATATGACTATGATGTCTGTGTCTGCCATTGTTTTGATATGAGCAAAGGAATAATTTATTGCAATGCTGTTGGTTTGTGCATGAGATCATGGGACGATCATAACTAGAGAAAGTACAGGAATAAATACTGTGCCAAGTCATCAAAATACTTATTCCTTAGCCACCATAAACATTAGTCACCAGAGTCACTGTGCACCCCTCACACTGTAGTACTTTAAAACTTGATGTGCTAGAAGCATCTGTTTCTTTGCAGCCTCAGTTCTGAGTTCCAGGTCTGGTGGGTATGACAGAATTCCTTTCTTCATAGACACATGACATGAGACTAGATCTGTATACCATAGAAACAAAGTCTAGATCCTGAATAGCAAGTCCTCCTCAAAATGACAATGCACTAGACCTCCTTTTCCCTGGACAGGACTAGAAGAGGAGCCACTGATACTTGCTGATGTGATTCCAAAAGGATGGGACAACTATGTCAGAGGAGTTAGTGTCTATTCTAATTGCCTCTGCCTCAGTCACAGAAACGAATGAGAGTCCTTATCACAGGGCTTGGCCTAAGCTAAGTTGCAAATAAACACAAATTTTGCTTGCTGGTTTGAGGTCTGCCCAAGCACCCTTCTAATTCACATTTGCTCATTCATTGGCTTTGTTCTGGACTTCAGGGAGATGGCTATGAATTGTTCTACTGTTAGTCTTTGTGTGTTTATTTCATGCATTACCTGTCAAGGCTTATAAGGTTTTATGTCTAAAACACACACACACACACACACACACACACACACACACACACACACACACACACACACAGAGACACAAAACCTGACTTAGTGGTCACTGGCATTTATTGAAGGTTATTAATATAAAGAATAAATAAAGTTGCACACAAGAAAAGACTTGTAAATGATGCAACATGTAGTAGAAACCAAATAGGCTTTTTATTTCCCCTTTCCTGGAATTAGTTGGTAAACTAATATTCTTTGCATGCTTAATATACTTAGATGCTGGACTAACACTTTAAAATATAACTTTTAAAACATTCCCCTACAAACTCAGTGTAGGAGGCACTATAATTTGGCTCATTTTACCTAAGTAGAAACAGATTCTCGTTAAGGATGGTATAACAAACAGAATATTATATGTTCAAGTCAGACACTATATTTCATCTTTATAATCACTCAGAATCTTATAGTAGTAAGTACATGTGCAGTGCATGCATCTCAGATTAAGAAGTAAATTCCAAAAAAAAGAAGTAAATTCCAAATCTATGTTTATTTCTATTTGATTTAATGGGGGTGCCAGATGCAAAAATAATGAAAAAGTCAAGAAAAAAGCAATATTTAGAGTTCTTAAACTTTTTATATATCCTTTATAATAAAAGGGTATGTAGGCATTTCTCCTAAATGATTATATTAGAGTCTTGGAAATATATTTTTCCTTGGAGTATAAGGTTTAATGCAGTAGGACATGATATATTCGAACCACGTAGAATGTTAAAGCTAGACCCATAAGACTTGAATGATAGACCAATAAGGTACTGACTTTACTGCTTTAGTTTCAGCAGGAAAGGCTTGGCCACCTGTCCCAGTATGCCAATTAAAAAGACTAGTGATGGTGAACAGCAGAATAACTCAATGTAACCACACTGGGAAGAGAAACAGACAAAAGAATCCAGTTACCCAAGTTCAGAAAACTGACATGAATGTCATCTGTAAGCAGAAGAAGAGGTAATAAAGCAACCAGTAAAATAAAAAGACTCCAGACCAAAACATTTCTCTAGTAGCTGCATTAGTTCTTTTCATTCCTAATCAATATCTCAGAGAGCAGAAGAGAGGGAAAGAAAGAGAGAAAGAGAAAGAAAAATGTAAGGAAAGAAAGAAAGGAAAAGAAAGAAATAAAATTAAGAACCTCAAAGGAGGGCTGGAGAGATGGCTCAGAGGTTAACAGCTCTGACTACTCTTCCAGAGGTTCTGAGTTCAATTCCCAGCAACTACATGGTGGATCACACAATCTATAATGAGATCTTGTGCCTTCTTCTGACATGCAGGCAGAACGCTGTATACATAATAAATAAATCTTTTTAAAAAAAGAACTTCAGAGGAGTGAAAACAGGCATAGATAATTTATCATAGACTTTAGAGGTCTTGGGATAATTCCGGAGGAACAACAGCTTAAATTCTAGAGGAAAAAGAAACATTAGTGGAAAGTTGCTAACAAATCCATGTAAGATGGAAAAATAATATTCCATATGTAAAATTTTTAGAGCTGAATATAGCTTTCCTTATCCAAGTCATCTTACATAAGATATTTAAAATTTGTCCACAAAGAGAGCTCTTTGGAAAAAAAAAAGTTTATGCTCACTTGAAAATAACTAGATTGGATTTCAATTAGTACTCAGCACTGCTGTCTCTAGGTCAATATGAAATAAGAATAATGA